>OV884034.1:1347500-2695000 GCA_930367265.1 Catocala fraxini | reverse complement strand
ATATATATTTTTTTATACTACTACGGTCGCAAACAAGCATACGGCCCTCCTGATGGTAAGTGGTCACCGTAGCCTATGGACGCCTGTAACACCAGAGCCATCACTTGCGCGTTGCGGACCCTTTAGAAACAAAAGGAAATTTGAAGGAGAAGGAGCGGGAAGGGGGAAAGAGGGTGATTGGGCCTCCGCCTACATAAAGACATAAATAAATCTTGTGCTCCTTTATATTGAATCTCAGTTACGATTCCTACTACGGGGCATCTTAATGGAGCCTGATCATCTGTGCATGAGACATAGCGCATTGACATTATTGACATGTATGCAATTCCTCACTCTTGTATAATCAGAGTAGATGGCAATCTGACATGCCCGGAGATCGATCAGGCGTTAAAACATCCAACAGCTTTTACGTGCTTTCTAAGGCACGGGGACGTGTCTCTTACTTCCTAACGCCGCCAGGCGGCTATTGAAAATTTCTTGGCACAAACACCTCACAACTTTTTTTTTCGGTATTGATTCGAATGGACGATCACATGCGTAACACTCGCATTCAATCTAAGCTACATATAATTGAGAACAAAAACCTTCACAAGGTTTTAAAGGTAACACAACATTAACTACACACTATAAAAAATAATTTTTTCATCGATTGATCTCGTTGCTTCCCTAAAAATCTGGCTTGTCGTATTTTTTGGCTGTAGGTGACCAATTCATTAGTATTCCGTTGCTCGCTCGCGTATCCGTTTGTTCGGCAAGCGGACAAATCAAAAAGTTTACGTTTTTTTTCAACACATGATGCAGTTTAGATTCAAACGATATTTTTATTAAAAGCTTTTGTCGCTATGATATTGTTTTTGTTCATGTTTTAATATATGTTTGTGATATTTTGATCTAATGGCCAGATGGAAAATTGTTATAGGTACATTTTATTGCGTTATTTGAAATGTATAGATGCATCTCTCTATAAATTTAGGGCTACATATCTCCAAAGATGTAAGAGGTGTATACCACCAACATTTTATCAGTTACATTTAGGTCCCACGTAAGAGGTTTCTTTTTAATATGAAGAATTTCCTAATGGGAAACTAATAAAAGTTTGCGCATTAAGGTAACTGGAGCCAGGACCACACACAAACTTATGCCATGGTATGAAAGGATGGTGACCTTACCCTTCGTAGAATATAACCAAACGAAAATCCCCTAAGATTTTACAGACACATACTCTCAAAGTCAAAAGCAGCGATAGCTCAGTAGGGAGACCAACAGACTGCAATGCAGAGGGTCTCGGGTTCGAACCCACGTCGCGCACCTATGACTTTCGGAAGTTATATGACTTTTCGAAATGATATGCGTATTGATTGACAATTATCGCCTGCTCCGTGCCTCGGAGAGCACGTTAAGCCGTCGGTCCCGGCTGCTATGAACATCTATGGCAGTCGTTATTGGGAAAGTCAGTACCCTCTAATATCCTGACACTGGTCTAGCCTTAGGGTATCGTTAGCCTTCGGGTTGCGGAGGTCAGGTGGCAGCCGCTCCGTGTAAAAACTAATATCCAGTCAAATCCGGTTAGACTAGAAAAGCCGACTCCAAGTGACTTGGGAATAATAAAGGCTAAGGGAGAAGAAAGATACTCTCAAAGTCTGACGCGTATAATCTCAAATTCAGAAGTATATTACTACCACATCTTGCTAGCTATGGTTTTAGGCCCACGTATCAACGTGTGTGTGCCCTTGTTACATGGACCTTACTTACGAAGTGTGGAGAAGAAGAAGAAAGAAGATTATATATCTATAAGATAATAGAAAGAAGTGTGCTACTGAGTATTTCCTACCAGAAAACCACAAAATACTTCTGAAGTCCAGTCGGGAATCGAACCCAAGACCGCACGCACAACAATCTGATTATCTACAACTGCTCATTTTAATCCAATAAAAACGATCACATATTACACATTTACGACGACCAAACTGAACATTAAAAACACATTATCATACACCTTACAAGTTATGCGCAGAAACGTATTTTCATTTAAAAATACGACATTACGCTATTCATTTTTTATACCGGCCTTATCTTTTATTTTCATTTTGCATTGTAAAGCGGGGAGGAATTACCGCAGACGGAATCAGCAAGCCGAGCGGCCAATAAAATAAGAACGAATAAAGATTTCACCTGAACATGTCAAGTACCGACTGTTTTTTGGATGCTAAAGTTCTGCAGCTTGTAAATGTACTATTTATTTACTTTGCACCCGCTTGTCATATATGTATGTAAACATGTATTTTCTCATATAGCCAGCTATATTCTAGGTGCTATGTAAACTTGAACTTCCACTGCAATCGGAGCGAGTTCCGTACAGAATTTGTTCAATTTACATACATATTTTCACGCCTGTTTCCCAGAGCGGTAGGCAGAGAATACGGATTTTCATTTGCTACGATACCTGACACACTTCTCTGGCTTCATCATCACATTTCTCATACGCGCTCGTCGGTTTAAGGTGCTTTTAACCTGGCCTTTGTTCAGAACGCCTCCGATCTGATCGAGAAACGTTCGCCTAGGTATTCCTCTGGCGACTGTTCCATTCACACTAGCCTTATAAACTTTCTTAATCAGTCTTTTCTCGTCCATTCGTTCAATTTGCATCGTTAAACCTCACAGAAGTACTTCTATTAACTAAGAGTCCAGAGAAAATGAAAATGAACTAGTGTGTTCACTAGTTACATGACATGATGACATACTTTATAATGTTTTATAAAGCATGTCATAAGCTTGGTTGAACTTCTTTCGTATTGGAAGTTTACCTATATTTAGCTAGTTGGATTGCGAGCTGCTTGACTATTTCTCACTCATGACGTCATGGCCCTTCTGCAGCTGAAACATAGTTTTATAAAAAAACATAAAAAGGGTTTTATGAGGAGTCTATTGCCGTCTATCAGATACATTACATAACAATTTCAGACTGCCCTTTAAAAACCTAACAGACTGAAATTCTACTAATATTCTAACTGAAAGTTTATGAAGATGTTTGGTTGTCTATTACAAGAGTCTGTAGATAGATTATTTTCTTGAATAGCTTACTTTATACTCCTGTAATGCGTTTCCGAGATATTCACATAAGCGAAGCCGCGGGCAGAAATATGTATTAAAATAATAACAAAAAGAACGGTCATGATACCTGAGTGATCGACGAATTCCGACGTTCGATCAAATTGAATGAATACATGTCGCTGGCACTTAATTAAATGAAAATATCATTAATCTTACCTCCGATTCTCTTATTTAATTTATTATTACTCAAGTTATATGATAATTGATATTAAAATGTTTTCTATATTAATATAACTTCGAGTTGTTTTCAGCAAGTCAGTGAACTGAATGATATGAGGATTCTTTTTTTATTTTATGCTATCTGGTATTGCTGTTTGTTATTTGTGAAGACTTCGCAGATCTCGTTGAGATTTAGTGGTCGCTTCACCGTTAACACTACTCGGAGTGTTGTGATTTCGCTTCCCATGGGTACGGGACAAATAGTCTAATTGTTTAAATGTATGTAAAAGTCTCTTAGAATCAACATTTTTAAACAATATTTGAAAAGAATAGCTTTTCCGTACAATGCTGCAGTCTTGGGTTAAACGTATGAGTCGGGCAGTGTTATTGAGATTTTTATTAGAAATTTTAATGCACGGATTTTGGAAACATGCTCCATTAACGGCACTAGACTTACCCCTTACGTAGCACTCAAAACATACTTGACGAAATGTATATACATGTATACAATTCGCCATGTATATATAGTACAACTCTGCCTACCATTCCATTGATATGCGTAAGTGTATGTATGTACATACATAATCGCTAGTTATATTTAGAGACGGCGAATTTTCTTTGTTGCATGTGGCATCTGAGAAGGTAACTTAATTTTTTTTACCGATATTTAAAGCACTGGGTGACATATTATTAAAAGAAGAGGCCATTCAGTTGCTGTTGATATTTTTTGTCGGTTTATATTGATTATAATATTGGCAATTTAAAAAGAACATACGTCCTAGTCCGGCTGTTATTTTTAAAGAGATTGTAATAATAGATTCATAACTACATATTTTAGTTTCAAGAATAGTATTGATCCATTCTAGTAGATGAAGAGAGTCTTGTTTGAATAAGTATTTATTTTTGCCTTGAAATAAAACTGTACGAGGAACCGCAAAAACATGCTTTAAATCTAATTTATTTTTAGAAAAGTTATTTATTCGTAACAAAACTTGATACAAAACTGCTAAAACAGACTGAAATGGCAGGCTGACAAGGTATTGTATCATTTTGACGCCGATAAAGGTCATTGTTCCTGTTAAAATACAGACTACTGTAGGAGGCTTATTTTAACAGGAACACTAGGCTGGGGTATATCACGAACCAGCGGTTAACAAAACAAGGTACTGACACGAATAAATAAACGTTAGAGACGCGTGAAGTGCTGCACTGCAGAATATAATAGAGAACGTCGCGGGGTCGATTCCTTGGTCGGGAAAAGTGTATTTATACTTATCCAGAAATTCTCAGTAGCATGGGGTCTGGAACTGTGCCCGTTAGACGGAAATATGCTCGCTCTTTATGACTACCTTTCTTTTTTTTCTACGTGGGGCAATGCTTTAACGCATACCTCTCCGCGGGGCGACGGAGAGGTTTTGTCGGCCTCACCGGGGGAAAGATACGCCGGTATTACCGACTAAACCTACCACGGTGTTCCTCGACATAACCACAGACGGCGAGGCCGCGCGAACCGCTGTCACATGCAATCGCGACCCCGCCGTAGAAAAGTACTTTCCCGTACCGAGAATCGAACCCGAGCCTCCTGGGTGAAAGCCAGGTATCGTAGCCACTAGACCATACGGGAGATTTATGACGACCTAACTGGCTAAATGTGATTGCCATATGCCTTTGGACAAATAAGCGTGCCTGTATGTCATATATAAATATTAAACAGAAATATTCTATTTGAATCAACTTCTGCTTCTCAACGCCATAGGTATGTTTTATAAATTTAATTGCTCCATGTCATAATATGCGATATATTTTGACACGGAGCAATTAAATCAGCTAGTCATCAATGTCAAAATCAATGGATTTTACTTCCATAATATTAGTGTGTTAGGTATATTTTTGTATTCGGCCGATCGTACACTAAATGTTTCTGGAAATAATCACAAAGAAATTAAAGATTTTGGAATCTTCGTCGCAAGATTAAATAGCCGACTTAAGCCTTACAACGCTCTTCCTAGTTATATAACTGCTGTCTACATTTTCCATCAGGCGATTCCTATACATTAAGGTTCAGTTCAAGAAAAAGTATTCCGAAACTAGTCTGAAACCGATAATACAATTTTGCGTCCAATTCTCTAAAGAGGATCCCCAAATCTTTGTATTTATCGAATCTACATGTGGCTGTTTCGCAGCTAATACGGCGGATCCCAAAAGACGCCTACGCCGAATTCACCTCGGATCTTAACCTCCACCATAAAGGCAACATTTCTCCCTCCCACTACGGATATCCCAGCCATACTGATCTCAGATTGTAAGAAAATGCGTTACATTGAAAATAACGCTACTTGAACACTACCTAAGAAAAATATACCTTAACGTAATCGAATAAAGTACCATTTTGCGTGTTAACGCGATTATTAAGCTTCGAATTCAAAGTTGGTAGTTGAAAGTCAGACGCCTCTCATTTTTCCATAACAGTGTTTAAAGGGATATCTTCTTTTTTTCAATTCAAGTTCGTCCGTCGCCGCGTCGTTAAGTAAAGCGTTGATTTTAAAAAAATTGTGTAATACATATATCTTTTGTCCTTTTATTTTGAGATATTATTTCTTTTTAATAATTTGTATAATTTTGCGTGTGGTTATCGCATTAATACATTTGCTGCCAACTTCGCAAATCTGCAGGGTGCGAGTCGTGCGCTGAAGGCCAGCTCCGTGTATCTGCGAAGCGTACGAACGTACCTTAAATAGACAAAAAATATTTTGGCCTCCCGCGTGACACCAGGAATTTCAGCTGGCAGTGAAAGTGTTAAAATATGAACTAAAAGTATAACGAGTGACCCAAAGGCATGGACATATTTTTGTAAACTTTTTATTAACTAAACGTTAAAACATATATACGCCGGGACTGCTGATTTGCAATTGCTACAATTCTGGTAAAAATAATATCTCTTATATTATGTTTACTCACATGACATTTATTTCTTTACATGGACATTTTCAAAGTTTCATAATTATATTAAAATTTCCAGTATTCCAGTGTAGTTATTTCAAAGTTAAAACATTGAGACAACTACCATCGTAGTCTCCCCGTGACCATGACTGCTGAAAAGCAACCGAAACGTCGGTAGGTAGGTCAAGTGTAAACTTAAATATAAATAGTTTTAATAATTTAATTAGCTTAAAAAAATTAGTAAACTTTAATAGTATCTAGTAGTAGTAGTGTAACAGTTTATAAATTATGTAATAATGTGTAAAATAAACAACGCGCTAAAATCCGTATATAGTAGTTTAATTTCAATGAATAACATTCGCGTAAACAGAAGACAATTTCATAATTATATTTAATTACGTATATCTATACAAATATATAAAATTTAAGTGTCCATTTGTAATGTCAAAATAACAGTTTTTTACTAAATCGATATGAAGTACATACGGTACCTATATAAAAAACAATTTTAAAATTGTTGTCTGTTTGTTCCGGTTGATCTCTGAAACAGCTAAACCGTTAAAGACAGGACTTTCACTGGCAGATAGCTAATCTCATAAGGAATAACTAAGGCTACTTTTATTTTAGAAAAGTTATAGGTTGGCGCCAGAAAAGAAAATTCCTGTAGTTAAATTCCACGCGGAAGAAGTCGCGGGTAACAACGAGTTCTAACTAATATTACAAATGTGAATGTGAATTGTTTGTTTTTTGTTACGCCTTCACGCCTTACCTACTCACCGGACCATCATGCAATTTTGCATACATACTTACAGAACAAGACATAGACTGCCTTTCATCCAGAAAAAGTACTGTTTCTGCAGGATAGAAATTTGTAGACAAAATGTACATTAATGCGAGTAAAACCACGGTCAAAATCTAGTATTACATAAATAGAAAGAGAGAAAAAAGAAATGTGAATTTGTCAAGTAAAACATTCAGCATACATATGTAATAATGCAATCAATAAAAAGCTGGAAGATAGATTGAATGAATAAATAGACTTTTATAATACACAGCTATTTATCTAACATCAATAAATAAGTATTTCTGATGAAAGCAACTAAAGCAGTAAATAATACTAGAATGATTGAGCAATCTCACTTTCCGCTATAGATCTGAGACGAGCTCAAATTAAATAAATTCGTGAAAGTATATCAAAAGAAGCACTGTAGTAGGGATGTTCAACGTTAAGCATTGGTTTTGGAAGTCACGCTCTTATTTTCGGTAGTTAAAAGGTTAGTATGAGCTTATATAAAACAATTTACTTATATCTCTTTATTTCTTTAAAAAGTTCTTCACCTGTTCGAGAATTAATCCTGTGTCATGGGGTACTTTACAAATATTCATAATACGGACACAAAGATAACCCAGATCCGGAAAAATTATTTTAGATTACACAATTTTTTGTCCTATGTGGAGATCGAACCCATAACCCTCGGCGCTGTGGCAGTAGCGAGGCCACCACTTAAGCCACTACGCTATCGGTGGCGTTGCCTTGATGAGAACTATAGTTTGTAAATTTGAGATTTAAAATAGACAATAAGTACCCACTTGCTAAGTAGGACTGATATATGTATATATGACTTATAGAATGTGAGCAGCGATAGCTCAGTGGGGAGACCAACAGACTGCAATGCAGAGGGTCTCGGGTTCGAACCCATGTCGCGCACCTCTGATTTTCGGAAGTTATATGACTTTTCGAAATTATGTGCGTATTGATTGACAATTATCGCCTGCTCCGTGCCTCGGAGAGCACGTTAAGCCGTCGGTCCCGGCTGCCATGAACATCTATGGCAGTCGTTATTGGGAGAGTGTCGACACAAAAGATCCCACTGGGTCGAAGTGTCGCCGGTCTGCACTGACTGGCCCCCACATAATATACATATGATACATATATAATAAACCATATTTTATTCCATTTGTTCGATTCCCGGGTAAAGTGTTAGGGGGTTTTTCTGACAAGAGATTCTTGGCAGAAAGGCGTCAGGAAATGTTTCTGACCAACAAATATCCTCGGCCCCTATTACATAGGACTTAAAACCATAGGTTGCAAAATGTGTGAGTCTATTACATCTTTGCCTAAATATGTAGGCTTAGGACTAAACTATTTTTTTATAAAAGTTCAGGCAGCGCTGTCATCGTACGTGAATAGAACTGCCAAGCGACGCGTCTATATAAGCGATTGTGGGAAATTTGATAACAGCGTGTAATCCAATACTATTGTAAGTGCTCCGAGGATAAAAGAGGCGATTGTTATTGTTCAGCCGAGCTATGCTTCAGTGACACATACAGCAAGACTATAAGTTCATTATGAAATGGTTCTATGGATCAACTTAACACGGTTTGTTGAGTATTAATGATTAATCTAGCTGGTATACATTTGTTATATGCATGTCTCTCACGATCTATAATTTAATCCCGGGCTGCTGCTTTTTCTTCCAGCATTCATAAATATACTAGCTTTGACCATGGCTTTGCTCGATTTTTCTGGATCAACTTTTACCAATAAATAACAGATTCTGTCAGTAAATCGGTAACACTAGGTACTTTTGTTCTGAATGAAAGGTACGGCTATTTTCTTTTCTGTACCTCTGAAAACGAGTATCCGAAATTTCACGATGAACGGTCAAGTAGTTTAACAAATTCGCATTCACATTAATATTAAGAGTGATTCACCTCGTGGTTGTGAACGATAATTTTTATGGGGCTTATCCTTCTGGGAATGCATTCTGCAGACCGCTTACTGCCTTGACGCCTACTTCCATAATACCCGTCTTGGAGCGTACTTTCTTGTTGCGAATTTTTTTGTGAGTTGTTGTAAACTAATAAACCTACAACCTGGATAGTACAAAAGTGTGCCTCGGTTGGTGACTACTTATGTATCCTGAAACTTAAGACCGGCAAGATACACGTCATGTCGATGAGTTTGCGTATATCAATCTTTCAACAGCTCTTATCGTTACCACGGGTGATGGATTTTATTAAGGTGCCACTTGTAAAAGACGATCTTGCTTAAGTAAACGTAAATTAATAAACATAAATTCGTAGACGAAAAAATATGTCCATAGAGTTATTCTAAACAACAACTCTTCTGTTATTCTATCGTTTTCTACAACATAACATATTAAAACATTTTTAGGTTAAGTTCCATGTTAAATTTATGTTAACGATTATTTAACCCCTTGCCATCCCTATTTCAGGACTTCCAGTAGAAGGAACAAGTTTCACCCTATAAAGGCTATGAGCCTTTCAAAAACCTATTTATAACACGGATTCTTTCAGGACCTTCCAAGAAGCGAGCAGATTAAAATTGTTTCACTTAGTTTAAAGACATTTGGAACGTATGTTTGCTTTAGTAAATGAAATTGAGAACTTTGCTAGCAATTTTGAGAATTAACGTTATTACTGAAAACTAGGTTAAAGGATGTATTTAGTACTTAATTTTGCCCGCGGCTTCACTCGCGTTAAAGATGTAGATGTAGATTTCTATCCTTCGAAAACAGTATTTTTTATTCCTAAATATATGGTACACTACTTCTTTTTATGTACCCCTGACAATTGAATGCGAAATTGCATGATGAGGGGTCGAGTAATTAAGGCGTAAAAGTGTAACAAACAAACAAACGAATTTAGAGTCACATTTACAATATTAGTTAGGATCGTTTTTTTCCTCGCTTCTGCTGTAACCGCGGTATGTCTCAAACGCCGCAAATACTGCAATTTTGTTGATAATTATGGTTTTGAGCTGTTTAGAGTAAAAACGTTATACTAATGGGGTTCAAGCGCTCAAATTTTGATTAAAGAGCGCGTAAACCGCCTGATCGACGGTTCGCATGATCAGAAGGCTGGTCTTTTTTCGTTTAAATGATTATCACCATTACGTGGCAATGACTCCAGCCTTCTGGGCGCGTTACCTGTTGACAGCAATGGTGACGAATTTTATGACGCCTAAAACAATTATGTAATAATTGTTTTAGGCATATTATATACAATATTATATAATTAATAATGTATATAATATGTAAATAAAAAAGATTTGATCTTATATTCCTCCAAAATTAGATAGGACACAGCTAAATCTCTAGAACCCGTGTCATAGAAGTACCATTGAGAAGTTCGCTCGACTTCATGTTTAGTTCTTGGTAGTAATTAGGATTTCCAGATCTCCTTAAGGAGACGGTACATTGGCAGCAATCGATGATAATAATTTATCTTTCCCTTGTAGTTGCCTAATAGTAATTGCATTCGAAAGATATTCAAATACAGTAATGTATAATGCTATATCTCCTTAGTATGGTTGAGGACGCAACGTTGACACTTTTGTAAAGTATTGTTTGAACATTAGAAATAAACGCAATTGTTTATCGCTACCACTGCGTAAAGTGTTGATAGAACGAACATCGATCCTTTGCCGTACCGAACAGAGCCAAGCATAGTGCCAATCATCGCTACGAACATTTTCATGATTATTCTAGCGAACGCTCTAGTCAATGTTCGTCAAAAAATATTCTTCACGATGATGTTAGACTTGTCGTTCGCGTGTGCTGCATATGTACTTATGGGTATACAAACAATAATAGAATGACTCGCCTCGGCAAAAAGCTCGAAGAAAATATACATTCCTTTTGCTAGAATGCTCGCTAAAACGCTGGCTAGAATGCTCACTGAAATGCCACCTTATTTCTCTGTAATGTAACATTCGCTAGAATGTTACATTACAAGTGTATGCTAAAGTCTACCAGCACTTTAAGTATCATAACTAATGAGCTATGATCGGCATATGATTTGTTTGACTTATAAGTCAAACAAAAAAAATACCGATCGAGCAAAAACAGTTAGTTTTTCTTCGCAAATAAAATTATTAGTATTACAAGCATCCATAAGTTATCGTTTACCTTAGAAGCATGAGCACAGTTTTAGGCCTCGAGTTATATATCTTGATAGATAAATGCAATAACACTTTGGCTGACCTGGAAATTAAACACGACACCTCATGGATAGCAGTGGTATACACTACCGCTGCGCCACCGAGTCAGTCGATATATTGAATCTTTCATTAACGATAAGGGAGATTGTATATAAATCACGTAATGATAAGATTGTGATACTTAATAGCTTGTGAACACTTCATCAGTGACAAATTACTCAAAGCGCTGCCTCAAAGAATGAAGTTGAGCCATACCGACATCAAAAGACTAAAACTCCGTAGATCTAATTAAAGAAATCGAGGTGGCAAGGTAGAGCATTCAAACTACAAGCGAAACACCCCGCAACTCTACTAACTTTGTAAATGCAGCCTGCACTTGCTGCTAACTCACTTAAGTTTCCTACTGAAAGGTCGGTGCCACTGAAAGCTTAACTAAAGTTAAAATCGTTGCGTTTCCAAGTCTGTTTTTATGCTCAGTGATTGAGCTCTTCAAGAGTTCTCGTTAATGCTAAGATCGTAATCTCAAGTTAACAATGAATAATTTTCTGTGGATGGTATTCGTTTTGTTTAGCTACTTTGATGGTACTGCAGATCGGGCTCAATGAATAGGCTTCCATTACGTTATAATTACAGTTTTTATTTCGTTATGTACATCGTGGTCGTAAATATATTTATTTAACTTACATGGAGATTTAGCCTCAAACTTAATATTTGTATACTCTACAGCCTGAGACTAAGGCAAGTTCAATAAATTTGACAGCCTACTTGGTATTACTCAAGTGATTGGTACTTGGTATCATTGAAAATACTCGTTGTAAACAGATAAATCTTTAAGTTCTCGTTGATTTTGTGTATATCAGTAATAAGTTATGTAATAAAGACACTTTAATGAGAATATGAAATTATATTTTGAAATATTGTTATAAAAGTAATGATAATCGCAATCTCTTTCAATTACGATAGTTGAAAACCTGGTGAAGGACATCGACTACTTTTTATTAATGTAAATACCACGCGGGTGAAGCCGCACTCAAATGATAGTACCTAACATATTATGCTGTGTAGATTCATGGTTCAGAACTTTAAAACTTTAAGTACGCGATTGTTCTTCAACAAAAGTTTTACAGATCAATTTCATTACACGTGAATTGAATATAATTACGATGGGTCCCTCGTATCGTAGTTATATAGGCAAGCTGCTAATCTTAACCACGCGACAGTGTAATCCTTCGCGAGTTTAGCGATGCGCAGTCATTAGACGGCCGCGTGAAGCAAACTCTACAACTTGCCCGTTTTGATACGCGCCGACCTGCACAGTTAGTACCGTTGTTTTGTACCATATGTTAATATAAATCAACAAGGAAGATTATAATGTACAGTATAACTGGCTTAGCGAGAAACATTGAAGGAGGATCTTAAGTCATCGATGCTTATTTCAAATATCTATATATCTATCTGATAAAATTATAACTACTCGATGTATATAGGAGATATTTAAGAAAATTGTGGGCAATTTTGACATGAACTATAGAAGCTAAAACAATAATTTTCAGACTTTTTATCTATCTGTACGTTTGTACATGTATCACGCAAAATGTAACGCACAAAATTTAATACAGTTTTCACAGTTGTATTACTGGTAATTTAACTTGAAATGTATTATAAATGGTAAATATTTCACCTTAAAACGCCGACAAGAAACTGTTACAAAAATAAATTATATTATGTTATTGACATTAATTGTATGTAGATCAGCTAGAGAAAGAAAAATAAAATATATATATAGGTAGAAACCAACCCCCAAATTTTACGCGTACAAATTAATGTATTTTATTGGATAATTAAGACACATCTTAAGTTTGTTTTAATTACCCAACAAAATACATAAAGGGATCATACCAATTTGTCGCCTCCCTGCCGTATCAAATGTCATTGTCGTGTCGTTGTCGTATTTCATGTCGTTTTGTCACTTAGGACTGCGCCGAGCAAAATGTGTCAAAACAGGCGGTCACAGTTAAGTGAATAAAATCAACACTTTTTGTTTAATACAAATATAAAATGTACATTTACCAAAAAAATATACACATAACATAAAATAATTAATATTTTCGCCTACAAAATTACGTAAATTTGCACGAAAAATGCAAAAACGTAAGCTCGTGTTACGTGATTTTTAGACTATAACAGTAGAAATCTATCCTATTTTACAGCTTAAACGAAACATAAATAGTTATATTACAATTTGTTTGTCCCAAATATTTAAGTTATTGGTTGACAATAAAGATACATTTTTATCAAAAAAGCACTTCAAATCCTCCGTACAATTTTACTATGACGGCCGCGCGCCGATTTGAATATGCACCGCACGAGCTCTGTCATAATCTGTCTTACGCTCAGCGCAGTCTTAAGTCTCGCGCGGTAGAAAGGCGTGCTGGTGACAGGGAATACACACTTTGGGCATCTTATTGCAATATTTACAGCGATGGCCTGATGGCACTGCCACGCAGAGGTCTCAAGTGCGATCCCAAGGCACGATCACAGAGTGCGTATGAAAATAGTTAGTTATCGCTCGCTATAATGGTGAAGAAAAACATCGTGAGGCAACCTGCATGTCTGAGAATTCTGCAACATGGTGGACTATGGTCTAACCCTTCATACACTAAAAAGAGGCCTGTGCCCAGCAACAGGAGTGCTTAATACACCATAGCCTACAGGCACATTTCACCGGCTATGTTTGCCCCGAGTTAAAGGCAGGCTTAGAGAGTTTTACTAAGACGGTTTGAATTATAGATAAAAGACATTGATGAAGCAGGTGAATAGGTTTTACACATTGCAGTCACCTTACAAAACTATTTATGAATGAGTTTTTTTTAGTGAAGAGATATAAAGCTCAAAGCTGACTATGCCTTTTAGTCATTAAACTTGGTTAGTTAAAAGGCAGACTCGTGTACTAAAGTTGAAACTAGATACGTAACGGGTTGCTGTATAAAGAAAAATGAAACAAAATTACATGCAATATTAGCGAGAAATAGACAATGTGCTTCTTCTGTCCTTCCCAGAAATTATTAAATCGTTGTATGTTCCTAAAGATACCCGAGATTTCGTGGAAGAAACATACTTATTAGATAAAATTACGTCCCATTTTAAAGTCTTTCTATAGTCGCTTCATGCATGCGTTAGTATAAATAGAATGATAATGATATCTGCCTTGTATATAAACTGTCTAATTTCAAATTTCGGCGTTTGCCTTTTCCGCAAATCCAAAATACGGGGATTATTATTATACCTAGAGCGGGACTCATTTTTTTAATGCAACTAATGATACGTTAGTACCATGGCAATTAAATTTGATGAGTAATTTAGTTGTCACCAACTTTTGAAGTCAAGTCATTTGGCCTCTGCTCAGTTTGAGAAAGGTTAAGCTTTAGTGTACCACGCTAAACCAAAGCGGTTGACAGATTTAACACATCTTCAAGAATATTATGGAGAAATTCTTCTTCTCCATAATGTTCTTGAATGTCTAAGAGAGACATGCAGGTTTCCTCACACTGTTTTTCGTCACCGTTAAAGCAAGCGATTACTAACTATTAAATATGCACATAACTTCAAAAAGTCATAGGTGCCTTGGGATCGAACTCGAAACCACTGCGTGATAGTCCAACAGTCTCCGAGGCTATCGCTGCACATTATAGCATGCACTAATACCGTGTTAATAAACCAGAGAATCATATACCAGCTATGTAGACATACAGGACACTTTCATAGATATAACTAGTTTATTCAGAAACAGAACACTTACAAGGACGTGCCGTGCCCTACTTTCCTAAATTATATCTGCATCGACCGACCCAGGTTCATAAATGATTAAGAGACTTCTGTAATGGCCGCTGCATACTCAGTTAAGTCTTTTGAAGACATTTTATTTATTACTAAACTGAGAAATAAGCATACTAGTTTGCCTCCTTCCTTACAATATTTAAAGAGGGCACTATTGTTATGGTAGGCAGTGGTGTAAGTCTTCCATCAAAATGTCTATCCGAAACTTCAGGCAGAAGTGAAATAAACTAACAATGAAGTTTCTTCGGATATCGTTCTTTCAAAGTGACACTATTCCATTGTTCGGACCACTTCATGAAAGAATTAGGACAAACAAAAGGTTACACATCAAAATTTGTGACAATTTTCGCAATAATGAACAGTCGACCTGGACGTCGGTGTTTACGTTTCATGGCCTTGGTTATGGCCTACTGTATACTTTAGCTTTGTTGAAGACCTTGACTAGCAGTGAGGCAGTCAACACTTACCATCAGGTGTCTTCTCTATCATTAGAAATTGCAATAAAGTTGTTACAACCAGGCAATGCTTGCTTCAGATCAGTAGACGTAGTAGCCCTTCTTTTGACAACATTATACTTGTTCTAGGGATTTCGAAACTTATGTTTATTTTTTTACGCGGGGAAATACTTCTGATGCGTATCTCTCGCTACAAGGGGAGGCGATAGGGCACTCCCGAGACTTCGGGCCTACCGACTAAAATCACCACGGTGTGCCACCTCGCTGCTTTGTAAGGTTGGTGGGTCGCTGGAACTATAGCTACATCAGTGACCCACCCAGCAGGGCCCAATGCAGAAAAGGATTGGAAACGCAACCTACCCTAAAACATTATATGAAGTACATTGCTTTATCGGCTGATTTCTGATAGCTAACATCATTATGAGTAGCGGGATAAGCTATACGACCTGTGAAAAGTCAGTTCGTGCTGAAATTTCACCTAGCCATAATATCCTTCTGGTTAGAGTTGTCTATAGCCAATGAGAGCAACATTTTATTTTTAAAACAGACACTTCTTGCCCTAGTTAAAATGACTGTATTGCAGGAAATTTGCAAAAATCGAAAAAATAGACACAAAGTACGTCTGAACACAACAAAACTTTGGATTGCACATATTTTTGTAACGTATAGACATTAAAAAAAAATTAAATCTCTGCGCGATGACTACTTATATCACTGCAGTTCTCCAATCACGGTATCAGTCAGTATTATAAATAATAACTATTCTCAATTACCAACAATATGGTTGTATTAATTTTGCGAAATATGGCGCTTAGCGTCGCCTGGAATGATCGTATTAGGGTAAATTCAACATGTAAGGCAAGATTATGAATACCATAATTCGTAAAACGACAACACAGTTTGTAGTGTTTTCGTTATGTAATTCGCGAATTACAAAGTGTACGTACTCATACCATACTGCAATCCATTGTAACTTAATACTACTACTACTGAGCCAAAATTACTTCATTCCAATAATATACCTGGGATAAAGTAATTCAGTACATTTTATAATTGAAATTTTAATAGCTAGTAATATAAATATAATGACTGCTAACATCCTGTACATGATGTATAATAATAATAATAAGAATAATTCAATAATATTTTATTTTATTTTCATTAAGCAGATTTACATTTTTTGTGTAGTGATCGAAGTCACCTAGTAAGCAAACAATGCCTGTGACAGGTGACTACGCTCTTCCATACCTAATAAAAACTAAAACATTTAAATAATAATAATAATTTGTACTTAATACTTAAACTTAACTATTAAGTAGGTACTGCGAACATATTTAATTACATAAAAAAAATACAAAAATAATCAAATCATAAAAATCAAAATTTCACTATAATGTATGTATGTGTGTGTGTGTGTGTCTTTCTCTGTTTGTGTGTGTGTGTGTGTGTGTGTGTGTGTGTGTGTGTGTGTGTGTGTGTGTGTGTGTGTGTGTGTGTGTAAGTGTGTGTGTGTATAAGTTAGTGTTATTGTTATAGTGTGTGTTGTAATAAAGACTCCATTTCCTTATAACTTAAAGGTAGTAGAAAGTTAGTTATTACTTTTTACTTTTTTATTTTCTTGAAAAGTTTTAATGTAAATATCTACATTTTTATTAATTTTTTTGTATAGCGTCTCCGAACGACTTTTATATTGTCTATTGGCAAATTATGTTTTTATTAGAGTACGAGCAATTAATTGTATGAGTTGTAAAAGACAATCATGACCGAAATGAATAAAATTAAAGACTTTTCTCATGTATAATATATTCAATAAAGCAGTGTAAACATCACTCGAAATTCTCAATCCTAGTTTCAATTACACATACCGTTTTACATTTACAAGTCATAGAGACAGACAACGTGGTACAATGTCTAAATCGCTTCAGCGAAACTAGATAGAATATCTTACTACATGCATATTGAGAGACAATTACAAGAGGCTTAGTGAGCTGTCGCGAGCTCCCGTTCCATTATATAAGAGATTATCTGTTATTATGAGGATTAACCCTCAAATATTCACGTGTTGGTCGATGAGACCAGTAGTACTTCATTTTAGAATTTAATTTTGTTATTATTAATGCAGGACTGCACGGATGTTGTGACTTTGACTATACATCATAATACAATTATGTAAAGCACATGTATGTTCATATATACTTTGTACATATATATGCTTAATGTATATCACTAAATGAGTAGGCAGAGTTGTGTTCAAACGTACATTTTAACAGTTTTTAGATTTGTTTTAGAGAAGTGGCGTTACAATGAAGTATTAATAGTTCTGGTGTGACAAACGTTATGATAACCACCCGACTTGAGGTAAGCTGCCTGTTCGTTTACCACCTTGCCTGTATTGCAAAATTGAGCTCAAAACACTTGACATACTTGTAACAGCTAGTCAATCAGATTTTGACAAGAAGATTACGCTTGATGCTCCCTGGGTTACGTTAGTTTGCTGGAAGAGTTTTGCCTTGGCTTACGTAATTTAATCTGTTATAGCAAGGTGCATTCAAGCTCAAAAAAAAGAGCGTAAGAAATAAAAATAAAACAAGATCAACAAAACGATCTCGGGTCATGACGAGCACGCAAATGTATGCTCTGTCTTGAAATGATACTCGGGCGAAGCAATTTGGGAATCCCTGGTCTACGCCTTGCCGGCGCTAGACAAGTAGAATTCATTTTAGTTTTAACCTCAGCATTACACGGTTAACTGTTATATTAAACCAGCTTCAATAGTCCGGCGCTATTTTCCAACAAAATTAACATAAAACATAATACATTTTTCGATGAAATGCCTTACCTTTATTCAAATTTTTGGTTTTAATATGTAAATTGGTTAGGACGTTGAGGTATCGCTTTTAATTTTGCGTTGGTAAAGTAGACTCGAATATTTATTTTTGAGGACCTAAGTTATACAACGTGTGACGGAAAAGGGTGGTCGTATTTAAAAGGAATTTTTACTTGTTAACAAAATACATATGTCGTTGATTTTAAAGAAAATAAGTGGAGTACAGCTGTATCTTCACTTAGATCTAGAAATTCTCCTTCAAAGGAAATTATTAATAATATGAGTCCTGTATAAATAAACAACCCTATTGCTGGAGACGGGCCCTTCTTCTAAATATAAGTAGAAGTATAAGTACAACTACTGGATGTCCAAATAAATAAATAAGTTGGATCAGGCTATATTCCAACTTGCTGACTCAGTCCGTGTTTGCAGACTTTATACATCTTTGAGAACTTTATAACTCCCAATATGCAAGTTGCCTCACGATGTTTTTCTTTACCTTTAAAGCGAGCGGTATTTAATTTGAAATCCCCTTCCTCGCTTATGGAAAATCATAAAATATTTTTATATTGCTACAGTAAGTAGGTTTTGCGGGCTTTCATATGAGCTTTTTGTGCTTTGAGTAGAGTACCTACGAGAGCTCTGCGTTGTCACTGGCAGCACAGTTATTTTTAACGTTCTCCAATGCGCTAACTACATTCCTAGAGTTGTTAGCGTCCACATGCAAACCGCTTACTGTTAGATGGGTCTGTTTCTAAGCGTTATCCCATTGTAATTAGTAACTCGTTTTCGCAGAGATAACTTTTATTGCCTATTACCATAGTAAACAAGACAAAGACAAAGACTACTTTAATACATGATAGTATTTTCGCAATGGGTCCAAAAATGTATAACAAAATACCAAGAAATATTAGGGCAACAAATGTAGCCATATTTAAGCAAAGGTTGAATAAGTTATTAAATGAGAAGTGTTACTATAGTGTCACAGACTTCTTGTCAGATAAATTTTAATCGTTTTATAAATATAATTTTGACATTTTAATCAAATTATTTTTACTTTTTATATTTGATATAATTATTCCATTTAGTAAATACTCGACTTTATGACATAACATTATTATTTTCTATTATTTGACATTTCTATTATTTCATAATTTGACACTATTATTAATATTTTCGACATTATGTACCCTGTGACATTAATTTTGATTATTATTTTATATTGTATCAACCAATTTTGTATGCACACTGTTTGTTATTTATAATTAATAATATATAATATAATATATAACCTATACCTATTACAATGCTTATATTTATTATTTGACACTTAATGGATTACACAAATAAGATTTTGATGTTGCATGTACTTAAATATATAATATTTGCACACTTCTTTTGAGTTTATAATTCAGCATGTTCTATATTATATACCTACTGACTATGTACCAACTTTATGTACCTGAGTTATGCAAATAAATATTTGATTTGATTTAAGCACTTAGTATTGCGTGGGTCGTATGATTGTTTGTAATCTTTGACTTCTTATTAAATGGTCCATAACGCACTGCCGTCATTTTAGTGTAGAAAACGTCGATAAGGCATTACCTACGGACGCTTTTAACACTTATTATTATTGTAACCGCTTACTACTAGGTAGGTAGTAAAGTACATCTAACCTAATAAGCGGTTACGATAGTAACCAAAGATACCTTTTAAAAACAAGCGTTCTTAAGAGGTTTCTTTTAAGACACCTTTTTGAAGAGTCGGCAATGCGCTGACGTCTTCATTAGTGTTTATAGCGACGATAGGCAATAATAGCCTTATTATTAGGAAGCTCAATAATAATACTTTTAATTGTACAAACATGTGTTTGTCATAATACATACTTCAAATGTCAAGCATATGTATGACTCGATGCTCGTATGATAGCTTGCATAATCACAGCAAGACAAGAAGAGCAAGAAGATCATTAAAATGTTACCCAGCACGCTAGTTTTGATCTGACAATATAAAACAGTATTTACAAAAATATTTTGACTCATTCCATTTGCTGTACATTTGGTATTATATTTTATTCATAAAACATATTTTTCATTCATGGAAACAAATCTCTATCCGTCAATATATCTGCATTATCTATTTTAATAATTTGTATTATTCGGTATGGATATTACCTAACATATCTGAATTGGCCATCAGAGCTTAGTTGGATAAATTATTTAACCGTCGACATTTATTGACAATAATTCGTAATACTGACAGAATTACGATTCAATATTGTAAATTTGTAATCTTCAGTTTTAGGGTGATTTGATTTGGATATTACTTTACATACGAAAGCAAATAAAATAGGTTTGTGCAAATTAGTTGCATAATAAAGAAGTTATTAATATTTTATATTTTAATATTCTTATATAGAAGTGGAGGTGTAGTAGAGATATCTCGCTATCTCAATCGGACAGCTGACTATAAATAGTGGTTACGTCACAACTTATATCATGCATCCTTTTTCTATCATTTGACAATTATCCCTACTATCAGATTTGAAACGCTTGTATCTCAGTTATTTTTTCTTAGATATTAGAGATATAATATATATATATATATATTTGTTTGCGTAATGTCACTATATGACTCACCAGTGTAACAGCACTGAATTGGAGTGTAACTTAACAATTTCTAATCTTTTTTATTAATTTTTATTTTTGTGATACTACTAAATGTTTCTTTTTTCCTTTTGTTCATGATATTTTAATTACATAAAATGATCTGTAACTTTTAAATAAGAGGAAGGCACTGTCTCCTGCAACACAGTTTTTACCAGTGCAGTGGTCAGAGAATTATTAGTTATTGTAGCTTAATGTGTGTCAATAAGGAATTACTATTATTATTATTATAAAAATTGTGACTCAACTACCCTATTGGTCATGATTCAAATAAATAAGTGAACACTCATAAAGTCATAATGTACGTTTGATGCACTTATTATCTATACGATTACTTACCATATGTATTGTATTGTTGTTTGTATGATTAGATCACTTGAAAATTGCTGCTAGATTACATGACGGTTGTGGTCAGGTTGATTTGTTCTGGGATATAATAAGAAGACTTTATTCAGTAGTTATATACAAATATAATATGTAACCCTTTAAAAATAGATCACATCATTTTTGTATGCTTAGTATAAACCTCACGGGCTCTATATACTATTACAATGGAATTCAAAAATAACACCTGATTACATATTTCTTTCAAACAATTAACGCGCAAAGTTTCACACTTCTTATTGTTCACCTAACACCTTTACATAAAAGATTCTTACAACGAAAACATCGTGTTATTTCTATAGGGAAAGAAATAAAAATGCTTATGATTAACCCCGAAATGTTATCAGTACGTCGAAACACCACTAAGAATAACATTTACAAGATTTAACAAAAAGAAAGTCGCTGTATCATTAGCAATTCACCAGGCATTTCAGTTACCGAGTGCCAAGAAAACGAGAACCCATCAAGGTGGGGTGCTTCTTGCAACAAAGCGATTATATTATTAAAAATATTTTCATTTTTAAGGCAGACGTCATGGATATGATGTTCAGTAAAATCAAATTGGAAAAGACTTTTCTCCAGTTTCCACAGATCGCTGTCACCGAGGCTACAAAGAATTGAAGATACAATGAAAAAAAGTTGTGAGACGGGTGTATGTGCATCTCCATGTCTTACTCGCTAAGCGAAATGTAGTAATACTACTACTACTACGCTTACCGCGGGGTAGAGTACACTCCTTGATTAGCCCACTTATACGTATCATGTAATTGACAATAACGGTCAGTTTTCAAATTGTTTTAGGTATAAATACCATCAGTCTCCACGTAAACAGCACAATACCTAAAATAAGGACCTTCAATAACTTTATACATCTGTGGAAGAACAGAGTGTGATGTCCCTCCAACACAAAGGGAGGATCCTCCGACCAGGCTGGTTGATCGTGCCTGGCGGGCCGCGGCCCGACGGTTGATGTCGGGTGCTTGTATATATAGTTAGTTGCTGTGTAAACTCTGCTTGCGCGATGCAGGATTGTGACGTTATTTAGCGTATTTAGCGCTATCTGTTAGATGTAGGCAGAACTTACTTCTTCGTCTGTGCGGAGTCGCCACAGTATTCCCCCCCAAGACCGAAGGTCGATCAGGTTGATGAGACAGCTGTCGATGCTCCTGAAGAGCGTTGCCAGTGCCAGTGAAAGATGCCGCTAGTTCCAGTGAGTCGGAACTACAACCGCTAGTTCCAGTGAGTCGGAACTGTATGTCGCTAGACCTCAGTGAGTCGAGTCTGAGTGCGATGAGCGTTGCGTGTGTCCCAGTGAGTCGGGGTCGAAGTACGGTGAGCGGTGCGTGTGCCCCAGTGCGTCGGGGTTGTTGCGTTGCAGTGTGTCCCACAGTGAGTTGGGGTTGATGCTGCGTAGTTGCTGCGTCGTGGCTGGCTGCTGCGTTGACGGCGAATGAAGTGCCCTGCTTGCATGGACCATGTGTGCAGTGGGTTGAGCCTTGACGCTGGTGAGGCCGTAGGGAAGACCAAGCTGCGCGTTCGCTGCAGGCGTGTGGTGGTCCCTGTCGAGGCCGAAGATGCTGGCTGGCTGCGACTTGATTACTGCTCATCTGGAGAGGTGCTGTGTAAGAGGAGTGAAGATAATGGCGATGGTTGCTGCTGCTGATCTGCTCCGTGAAGGTTGCTTCCAATCACGTCGGGGTCACCAATGTGGAGGAACGGAGTGTGATGTCCCTCCAACACAAAGGGAGGATCCTCCGACCAGGCTGGTTGATCGTGCCTGGCGGGCCGCGGCCCGACGGTTGATGTCGGGTGCTTGTATATATAGTTAGTCGCTGTGTAAACTCTGCTTGCGCGATGCAGGATTGTGACGTCATTTAGCGTATTTAGCGCTATCTGTTAGATGTAGGCAGAACTTACTTCTTCGTCTGTGCGGAGTCGCGACACATCTATTAGTACGACGTAAACTGACTGCGCTGAGGTGACACAGAAGAATTCTCCATTTCTTAACCTTCTTTTCACGTCAGGCTATATTTTAATATATGCAATATTTTGGATTTTTATCAAATACCGCTATCAACCGTATTGATTAAGCTTTCAACTAATAATACCGTATCTATCCGTTTATAAAGTATGAAACCACACGTGAAGAAACACACAGCCATCGGATCAATAAGCACTAAAAGATGTATGTATGTACCTACTTGATAATGAATAACCTTATCAACATTGGCGTCTGTCTTAAAACACTTTTAGTTTCTTGTCGGCGTTCTAAAATATTGAACTGAATATCCCGCCACCATAGGGACCACAACCGATATTTCTAAATGAATACGCAATACAAGAAAGATAAAAAAGAAACGAGAATAGCCAGCGCTCATTAACAATTCTCATTGTTTCCTTAATATAAAAGAAAATAATTAATTTACTTGGCCTAGAAACAAACAATAAACTAGACAATCATTTTGCCTTTTACTCAAAGATTTTTGTTTTATTAAAAGTAAGTTTAAGATGGTTTTTGGCAGCCAACGCACTTCATTTATTTTATCGTCCAAATGCGTATCGATCAATTTTGTTGTACTAATACTCTTCTTCGATATTTGTTAATCTAGCTGCAAGCCCAGTAATTTGTTTTTAATTTAATAAAAACGCATTTATAACGTGATTTTCTATTGGATTAGTAATACAATCATAGCAGACAGCAGTAACAGCTATACATGCTCCATTAAGTAGGTAATTCTAGTAGTTTTCCAGAAATATAATACGACTAGCAAAATACCAGTAGGTATTAACCGACAGCTTCGGTAGCTAAGCTAGTAGTAGAGCCTCGCTGATTTCAGCATGAATGTTTCGTTCGGTGAGTGAGAGTACCGAAGGCTCAATCACTCTCTTTACTCCTTCCCGCTCCTTCTCCTTCCCGCTTCCTTTTCTAAAGGGTCGGCAACTTGGTAGTGAGGCCTCTGGTGTTGCATGCGTCCATAGGCTACAGTGACCACTTACCATCAGGTGGGCCGTATGCTTGTTTGCCACATGAGTGGTATAAAAAAAAGCTGTATTGAATACGACTGCTGTACATGAGATTACTAATATGATGCCTGGGTCAGAAAAATGTTATTCAGTCTATCAAAAAATTCTCAGTAACTACACAGAGTTTGACACTTCTTTCTTTTCGTGTGGTTAGTGGCCAGCCTGTTGTCAAGAGTTGTTCAAGCCGCCCGTAGGCCTCTGACATGGCTTAACGACTGCTGTCAATTTTACAACAACCGGGACCGACTTTTTACGTGCCCTCCGAAGCACGGAGACGCTCAGATGAAATACCACTAAGCGGTCACCCATCTATAGACTGACCGCACCCAACGTTGCTTAACCTCGCCAATCGTTTACCGATCAGTAAGTGCAACTGGCTATTTTTATTTGACACTATGACCGGTACACGACAATAAGCACGCCCCTTTCTTCTTGGGTCCTAAAATCATATTTACTAAAATGTAAAAAAGAGCAGCGATAGCTCAGTGGGGAGACTAACAGACTGCAATGCAGAGGGTCTCGGGTTCGAACCCACGTCGAGCATCTGTGACTTTCGGAAGTTATAATTGTGACTTTTCAAAATTATGTGCGTATTAATTGACAATTATGGCCTGCTCTGTGCCTCGGAGAGCACGTTAAGCCGTCGGTCCCGGCTGCCATGAACATCTATGGCAGTCGTTATTGGGAGAGTGTCGACACAAAAGATCCCACTGGGTCGAAGTGTCGCCGGTCTGCACTGACTGGCCCCCACATAAGATACAAGATACTAAAATGTAAGTAACAAATATGCATGTTCAAGTTAATTCCCATTACGAATTATACAATCTGCTTTACCTGAATGCCAGCAATTCAGCATTCAGTTAAGCATAAATTAAAATTAGAAGCTTTAGTTACCTAGTTCAGTAAACTAAATAACCATTTACAATAAAGTTTGTAGTTTGTAAATAATTGACGCAAATCCATTCTTAGTTTCGTAAGGTTTAACAGGAATTCTAGCATTGTACAACCGGCAACACTTAATTTAATTAAGCTGAAGCTCTTTTATGAAATTAACAAAACATGTTACAAACGTTCTCCACGTAAATTCTAGATAACATACATGTTAAGTAATGTATGACATACAACTATATTACTATGAGCTAATTTGTTCATCATTTGTCTCATCTCGTGTCCGTTGTTTGAACAAACACACAAACGTATTTGGTTACATCTTGCTTGTTTCCAAAACCATTCCGCTAGTATTCGCACGGACTACATGGCATGGTTAATCATACATGCGTGGTTGGCACACAGATCTTTTAGATGTCGGCCTCGATGACGTAGTGGTTAGTGTAACCGACTACCGCGCCTGAGGTTGCGGATTCGATTCCTGCACAAGTCAAACATTTGTGTGCATGGACATGGATGTTTGACTTAGTCTGGGTGTTTCTATATATAATATGTATGTATTTACAAAAAAAATGTATATATGTATGTTTATCCATTGTCTAGTACCCATAGTACAAGCTCTGCTTAGTTTGGGCTAGATAGTGTTGTTGTAGCATATTATTATTATATATCATTATTAATATTATAAATGTGAATGTGAGTTTATTTGTTAGTTTTTCACGACGTAACTACTGGACCGATCATCATAAAAATTCGCATACACGTTGACGATACCGTATAGAAAATCCATATTTATAAGGCTTACCTTATAAATATGGATTTTCTATACGGGTAACCTGTGCAGGATGAAGCATCGGTGAGTATTCTTATTTAGAAACTTAAGTCTGTACTCTCACGCTTCTATCTCTGACGAAATAGGTAGAAGTATTATATAGTACACCTATGCCTCACCTATTATTAATTTAGAGAACAGCCGCGGCTTCGCTCGCGTTTAATTAGACTTTGTCTACAAATTTCTATCAATTGGGAGCAGTATCTTTTTTTATATCCTTTTCTGTATCGTCAACGTGTATGCGAATTTTTATGATGATCGGTCCAGTAGTTACGTCGTGAAAAACTAACAAATAAACTCACAGAAGATTACTTATAATCTTCTCCCTAGTCTTTATTATTCCCAAGTCACTTGGAGTCGGCTTTTCTGGTCTAACCGACTTTGACTGGATATCAGTTTTTACGCGGAGCGGCTGCCACCTGACCACCACAACCCGAAGGCTAACGATACCCTAAGGCTAGACCAGTGTCAAGATATTATAGGGCACCGACTTTCCAATAACGACTGCCATAGATGTTCATGGCAGCCGGGACTGACGGCTTAACGTGCTCTCCGAGGCACGTAGCAGGCGATTATTGTCGATCAATGCGCACAATTTCGAAAAGTCATATAACTTCCAATAGTCAGAGGTGCGCGACGTGGGTTTGACCCTGAGACCCTCAGTTGTATTGCAGTCTATTGGTCTCCCCACTGAGTAAGTAATAAGGTTGTAAAATAATAAAATAGATTTCACAGCGTCTATTTATAAAACTCCGATCATATTTCAAAAAAGTAGGTCAATATAACAAGACATTAATTAAATAATCTTAATTAATAATCATTTGCTAAAGACTAAACGGTTAAAAGTAGACCAGAATTCGATTTGTTTTTCTTTCTTTTTTCGTTCCAAAGAGTCCCGTTAAATAGGGCTGGTAATAGAAAAAGTTCTTGTTGCGAACCCCTGGCTTGATTTATGAAAAATTTGCTTAGCGAAACGGTGAGGTCCTCAAGGGACGCTTTCAATATTAAAGATTTATTTTAAGCAATTAATTTCATTGTTAAAAAGCTAACATAATGTTGAAAATTAAAATGGTTAAAAGAATATTATAGTATGAAAGCAAGATTTTTTTTAAATATTGCTTGGTATTTGGCTTACAAATTACTTGTATTCTTGTTAAGTCCTCCAGCTAAGCTAGAATGCATGTGTTGAGAGTGTATTCACGTCGGTAGTGTAACGGGTGATATTGGAACCTACGACTTCTCGATGGCAAGTCAAGTGGTGGTGCAGCAATAGTGAATAGGGCTGCTGTGTTTGGTCACGTGCTCGATTTTCGGGTCGGCCATCGTTTCATTATGATTTTCAGTCTTAAAAATCTCAGTGCGTAGTCTGTATCATTACGCTCGTGTATTACGCTCGAGTGCAAAACCTTAACAAACCAAAATTTTGGAGTGATGAATACACCTTTGCTTGCTTTATCGTAATAAAGGCTATGATCGTGTTTATACATACCTACTACTTGGTTCAGATTATTCTCAATGTTATCTTTCTTCAAAACCTCGAATTCAGTCTTATATAATATTTTAGGGCAAAATTTGTCGATCGACCCATATTTTTTTCTTATAGGAAAAAGGAATTACAATCTCCATTTTTCCTTTTATCCTTGTACGTTAACTGGAGAACCGAATTTTCCCCGGATCAGATTAAAGTGTTACGGTAGTGAACTGTAAACAGTGTTGTCCGATTTATTCCGGATAACCGGCCATACTGTGATATATTTTTGAGCTACCGCCTACGGCGTTTAGACGCTTGTAGATATCTATTGAATAAACACAGAACTCTTTTTAGATTTCGTATTTGTGGACATACCTAGACTAACTTCGAAATGTCTATAGTCCCTAGCTTATAATGCAGGTGAATCAAGTAGGTACGTAATATTGCTTAAGCACATGTACATACATAGTCTTACGCAGAGTCGTATTACAACACTTGATCAACAATTATTTTTGGTTTGGGTAAAGTAATAGAAAGCGAGCTTACTGCCATCTATTAGGTACAATTCTAAAATACATGTTGCCACTGAGAATTTTATGACAGAGAACCCAATATTACTGTGCCTGTCGAGAATCGAACGCATTTACTACATACATCACCTCACTCCTATTTGACTGAATGATTGACAATTATCGCCTGCTCCGTGCCTCGGAGAGCACGTTAAGCCGTCGTTCCCGGCTGCCATGAACATCTATGGCAGTCGTTATTGGGAAAGTCAGTACCCTCTACTATCCTGACACTGGTCTAGCCTTAGGGTATCGTTAGCCTTCGGGTTGCGGAGGTCAGGTGGCAGCCGCTCAGTGTAAAAACTGATATCCAGTCAAATACGGTTAGACTAGAAAAGCCGACCCCAAGTGACTTGGGAATAATAAAGGCTAAGGGAGAAGAAAAGTCCTATTTGACTGCCATATGATACGTAGGTCTACAGTTTGATCTCACGAAGCTAGTATTTATGTTGGATAATGCGTATATTAAATAGGTTATTATCGCTTACGGCTGCATCAGCGTGGCCGACTATGGTGTAACCGTTCTAATACTGAAAAGTAGGCAATGCCTATAGCTAAATTATATAACTGTACTACAACACTAAATGTTTTGCCAAATTTTACCATTAATATGAAAATCTTTTGTATCTCCAGGCAACAAAAAAATCAGAAATCAATTTGTCGCTTCCATGTATCCTTCACATAAGCTACAAACAAAACAGAATAGGGACGCTAATCCATTTATAGGACCTCTCGACATCTCATTATGCAATCATTACGCTATTCCAGTCGCGATTTTATACATAATCCGGTAATTTAAGTGCTTAGTGTACTGGCGTCGGCAGATTTACGTCCTGACCGTATTAATGGAACCGATACCTTGGGGACTTTCTTTCCTTCCTTCTATCTCCTTTCAACTTGACGCCTGACGCTTTAATGAGCTGTTCGATTGATTATGTGTGCTTTGCTAATGTTCCATGTTTAATTTAATTATAAAACAATGTCTTTCAATTTTGATTTGATTTCCCATTCCGTAAGATTCAAATTCGTATGTAGCTATGAAAATAAACCTTTCATGTTTTGGCTCAAAGACGCGTTCGCGTTAATTAAGAATTCTATTCACATTGCTTTATTATTTACTAAGAAGCAAATATAGCAGAATACTCTTTTATGAACTGTCTACAATTTTGTTGCTCGAGGCGTAGCGCATGTGGTACGACGTAGCGTCGTCGTAGCGGCGTAGAAGGATAGACAACACTGTTAGTTAATTTAATTTTCCCTCATACTCACTCTAAAGGATCATGCTTGTAGAATAAGGATACTGTCCACCTTATTATAAAAATGAACCATGATTGCTATATTATAAGTTACAATGTACTAATTATTAACTTTTTGTCATAAGAGGCACTTTGTTTTTAATGAATTGTCAAATAAGTGTTCTGTTTCAAATCCCGCACTTGGCAATGGTTTAGGTGCGCTTTGTATCCATTATTTGTATTCAGGTTTATTTCTTTTTCCGAAGAGGTTAAACATGGAGCAATCTTTTTAAAAAAAAATCGACCCGTTCTTTCTTATATGCCTAAGCGTCCCAATATGCTATTTTGAAAAAAGATAACCTTTGTTCCTATTCGTGTCCTTTTTTTGGCATTTCTGTGGCGAACCTCTACGAAATCATTGTCCATTATTAAAAATCAGAGCCTTTTTTATATGTATAGCTATTTATACTCCTTCCGGACCATGACACAATCAGCTGTCGGTCCCTAGACGCGTTTCTAAGTGACGGTACTCGTTAGGGGACCAGCTTTAAGGCTCCATTCGTTTATATAAAGGACGTGCGCTTTTTCTATGTACAAGGCTATGTTTTCGCCAACATGTTTCCAGATATGGAGTTATAGTTAGGAAATCGAATTAAAACCACGCAATAGACTAAATACAAAAAATTATGAGTGCACGGACGGCGTAGTGGTTTAAATGATCGTCTCGCCGCTTCCACTGCACCAAGTGTCGTCGGTTCGATCTCCATACAGGACAAAATTTGTGACAGAAAATTGTGGTCCACAAATAGTTGTCATGAGTCTAGGTGTGTGTTGTCTGAATCCCTTGTTTGAATTCTTATAAATTCCCCAACAACACGGAAATTCATATAAAAGATGCGAGGTGCCTTTGCATATAAAAAATATTTAAATTTTTATCATGTAGGACACAAAGTAAAACCTATGTAAAGTTTAATTGTTAGTGAGTATCCAGAAATTATTAAATTTATTCTTATGTAAGTTGCTAAGTTCAGGTAACGGTTAGAGATACCATCAAGAAATTCACGGCAACTCTTTTAAAATGACTATTTTGATCATGTACATATGTGTTGCAACCATTTTACCATAAACAAACGGTGGGACTGTAATCCTTACTATATTATAAATTTGAAAGTTACCAAAGTAACTTTCAAATTTATAATATTACAGACAGATCTGTCTGTTACCTTTATTATTGACAGACAGATCTGTCTGTTACCTTTTCACGTCTGAACCACTTAACCAGTTTAGATGAACTTTGGTAGAGATATAGTTTAAAACCTGGAGAAGGACATAGGCTACTTTTTACTGATGTAGGTATCACGCGGGCGGAGTCGCGCGCAAAAGCTAGTAACGATATATATAAAAATATAACAAAATAATCTAGAAAATATATTTGCGGCAGGTAAGTTATTATACACCATTGTATTTAATCTGGTCTACTGAGTAGATGATTGAGGAAAAAACACGGAAATATCTGCAAAAATATCTTAATTATAAAATAGAAGTTGTTTGCACTAATTGTAATTACAAGAGAAAGAGAGAGAACCGATAGCTTTTGTCGAATAAATCAGTATAAAACACACTGATGTATTTGAAAGAAGCAATCAATCAATATTCTAAGTCTATGTAGACTTAGAATTGCTTCTAAATATCACTGAAATGGATGGGGTGAAGGTATATTACAGCAAAATTTCTATATTTTAAGTCCCACATATTATAACGGCCTACATTTTACCTTACCGCTACAGAAGGTTTCCTAACAAAATATTTTTTGCCTGTATCACGAATGGATTCTGAGACCTCACGATCGCAACCATCAGTGCAAAAAGCCACGGGGTCAACAAGGCAGTCTTCAATACATATAGGTTATATTTCTCGGCTATTCCATCCACCGCATCATATTTACGGGGCAACAACAAGCGGATTTCTCAAGTATGTTTTCATAGCTTGTATTAGTATTCTCGGCGTCTCGACGCGTCGTACCCGTCTCAATTACTGCACACGCTAACTACCTCCGTCACATGTTATATTTATACTCGCGACGATAAAATGATGCTTCAATATATACTATAAATATATTATATAAATGAATCCGAAATAGCGCGTCCCTTTAAATTTTGCTGAATTGCAGCAATTTTGTCTTGTGAACTGCTGTGCATTGTGTCTAAAACAATGTCAAACTCAGTGCACAACGGTTAATAAAGTCTATAAATCCGACTCTGTTACTTGGAACCTTAACACTTCTAGTGGCACATAAGTGACACACCTTTACCCAAGAATTATACAAGCGCATTGCGATGTATATCTCTTAGCTATTCGATATTTTATCCGAAAAGTTATTAAACAACTTTCTGAGTAAAATATCGCTATATTTAAGTAGAGTAGAATTTGAAGAAAGAGGCAGAGAAACGAACATTTGTTTTTTAATTGTTATCAGCGTCTAAAATTAAGCTCTGGTTATATTTAGCCCCTTTGCAACCACAATAAATATTTCCCCACGATTCGATTTGTATAACAATATGATTTTAATAAATTAATCAACTGACCGAAAGGGTACTCAGTTAAGTACTCACTTAGACCTTTTATGGGTTTGCAGTTACAATACGTTTTCAGCAACCATTTTTACCACGTAGGTACGTCCCGGTGTTCACCTGCCACCGGGAGCAATAAAAATCGAAAATAATACTTTTACATGTTATAAATGTAAAGGATGTCATAATAAATATACTGCAAGTCACCTATCTGATAGAATTTACCGTCTACCATTTTGTTAAATGATTTTTAAGGTTCTATATAATCATGGGATTCACAAGACAACACCATGAAACCGTAATTAATCGCCTCTTCCCTCTATTGTGCATTGTTTGGACCGTAACATTTCGCTTCATTTAGAGTATTTTGGACCTCAGTTCAAGGAAAATAAATGGAAAACTTAAACGGGAGTTATCTGAATGACGGACAGCGTAAATAAGCAGCATTTTAAGAGTCCCATCCCCTAAGGAATAACCTTTCTTCGTTCAGAATTATCTGTATCGCTCCACACGAAGGTTTTCCTAAAGAAATATGCTTCTGATATTTTTTCTTATTTCTATTGGCGATATTTTTGCACGCCGCCATGTTGTGATGTCATTTCAAAAGTTGTATAGACGAACTACACATGCGTTCGAAGTGCGTTGAATATTAAGTATTAAAATAATGAATGTAAAATTTAATTATGAGAAGAGAAGAAGAAGAACATATGCTTAATTGATATTGGTCTACATTAGCGTCAATGTTATACATTGAAATTAACTACTTTGCAGGGATTTTATCGCAATTTACATAAAATTCGTCTGCCTCGATGGCGTAGTGGTTAGTGTAACCGACTGCCACGCCTGAGGTCGCGGGTTCGATTCCCGCACAAGTCAAACATTTGTGTGCATGAACATGGATGTTTGTTTATCGGTGTTTCTATGTATAATATGAAAGTAATTAAAAAAACATATATATATGTGTATGTTTATCCATTGTCTAGTACCCATAGTACAAGCTCTGCTTAGTTTGGGCTAGATGGTCTTGTGGGTATGTGGTAGAATATTATTTAGAATATATAATATTTTTATTATTTAGAAATCATAATTTAATTAGATTTTCCTCAATGTCTCAGCTGTTTTAAAGATCGGTCAGGCTTAAGGAGAGACTAAGATGGTGGTCGTCTCAATATATTAAATTATAGTTATTTTATACGGATATATAGAAAATACTTCGACCATATTTTCCGTTTTTTATTTACGATTATGAGCGTCAAGTATTCTAATAACCTCGAAAACTATGTAAAACCATCGATCAACTAATGACACTAGATTTATCTAGTATCATCTATACATGTTGAGCTATCAATACATATTGAGTTCTTTATAGTGACTGTTAAACAGGCTTTGTGCTTTGTAAAAGCGACCGATGGTCTTTTTTATTTGCGCTGGACATACAACGACTCTTTTTACTGAATCGACGGCCAATAAACGTTTGTCCTGCATGCATCCATAGCTTCAGGGCATATATACTATTTTAAAGTCATATTGTAAATGCCTCAGGATAATAATTAAATACATAGAAAACGTACTAAAATAGCAACAATATTATATCATCTTTTATCTTCTATGTATATAAAAATCAATTGCTGTTCGTTTGTCTCGCTAAAACTCGAGAACGGCTGGGCCGATTTAGCTGATTTTGGTTTTGAAATGTTTGTCGTAGTCCAGGAAAGGATTAAACGGTGAAAAAATATAGGAAAATTTGTTAGGATAGGTGATACAAAGTACATCGGGTCATCTAGTTTGTAATATTTTCAGTTACGACACTGAAAGAGTGTTGGAAAAAAATAGATATAGTTTTCTAATTACGTTATTTAGAAGGTAGTTATTATTATAGCTTGCTTATTTTCAGGGATGTATCAGTGTAATCTAACTGTTCACATAACTTCTTAGTTATAGCAATGCGACCAAGTCAAGATGATCTAACTTCGCGAATAATGTCAGAGGCGATGGGTATTTTGAATTTTGTAATAGTATAATCCTTTTGGTAGAATTACCTGGAAATTTTTCCGGATGATTTGAAAATTGGTAATTTAATAGATTTCGATAAGCTCTTTCCAAATAAACGACCATTGCATATCGAAATCATAAATTTATACTCATAATCTGGCGGCACTCAGCAGAATATAATTATTTACGTAAATACATATACGTAAAACACGTGTTTGTGTAGATGAATAAAAGTTTGCGGCGCTCGTACAGGAAAACAATAGATTTACCAAAAAAATATTTCGCATGTATATTGTAGGAAATTTTCTCTAGTTTAATTTTGTAAAAAAATATTCTTATCGTAAAATGAGTTTAAAAGCATATATTGTCAAAAAACGGCTATCAAGCGACCTTTTTCGATATGGTAGTGCGAGCGGCAAAGGTACGAGATGGCAAAGATGCAATTCGGAAAGAGCACATCGAAATCTATAAAATTACCAATTTTCAAAACTTTCGAAAAACTTTCAAGGTAAAGTCTGTATTTCAGACCAAATGACTATACTATAGAGCCACTTGTCATTTTAATCAAAATTAATAAAACAAAATTATTTTAAACCAATATTCTATTATTTTGAACCCAGTCCCTAACTCACAACACTTCAAAATAATAGAATATTAGTTCAAAATAATTTTGTTTCACTCGTTTTCGTGTACTAATACGAGAGTTGTTACATCAATTTTATATTAACATGATTTCACATATTTTATTTATAATTAGATTTTTTTAAAGTGGCGTCTTTATGCATAATTCCTTTGATGCGGGACTTTACAACTATTCAAACAAATTAATACAGTTGTATGTGTCGGTTGCCACATTCTCGTGTCGTTTCGTATATCAAAAGGCATAAGTCCTACCTCCTTAGTGGCATAAGTTTCCACTTACGTTAACAACAGATCGCGATCAAATTTTATGCCCGGTTGAATAAAGTGCTATTGAGTTAGTCAGAGAGACAGGAGCTCAAAACACGTGTCCTGTAGATGAAGATAGGCTCATGCTATGAGCTGGCAAAATGTACATATGTATATGTAATTCACCTTGAGATAGGTGTACGTCTTGGATTAATCTTTATACTATGAATTACATATATATGTATAGTGAGCTGCAAAAGGCATACCCATGTCAAAACTAAAATGGTATAAGCTGGTAATTGACACCATCTATAGGAAATCGATACAAGACCTGTTAAGTAGTTTATTTATATCGTAATAGATGGCGGTGTACTAGTATAAAATAAAAAGAGGTAGATTTCTTAATTACACAATTCTAATAAATTTACTATAAACAATTTTTGTATCTGTATTCACAATAGTTTATTTAAAATAGAACACATTTCAACATAAAACAAGAAGCAAAGAATTACAAATGAATTTATAAATGTATACTGGGTAGTTTATTTTATAGATACTTTCGATGACTCGCTATTCTATTCGTTCGCAAACATTATTCTGTCACTATGTTCGAGTGTCTTTTCGGTTGAGATTATAATTCCTTATAAATAATATTTAAAAAATATTTATAAAACAACGCCATCTAGTTCATTCATATTCATTCTGATTCGAGTGTTCACAGGATTTTGGACCTTAAGGTATCCATGCACTATTACAGGTGACTGTACAACAATCCTTTAAACCCGAAAGGGCAGACGGATACATTTTCTCAGCTATGGTATAAAGGCCAATGTAATAGGTGGCACGCCTATTGCCATTTACCGGGAATTGTTCCAGACTTTGTGCTTCTGAGAATTACTTGACAGAAAAACTCAATATCAATTTGTCCGACCCAGGAATCCATGCCCAGATCTTAAGCATAGCTTACATTCACTACAGCTGCACCAACGAAACGATACTAGGACTTATATATTATATTGCTATCGTTTTGATTTCATCACGTCAGCCGAAAGAGGTCCACTGCTGGAGATAGGCCTCCCCCAAGGTTTTCCACACAAACCGGTCTTGGGCCACCCGCAACCAACCGCTTCCCGCGACCCATATCAGTCGTCGGTCCACTTTGTGGGGTGCCTACCCCAGCTGCATCTTCCGCCGCGTGGCCGCCACTCCCGAACCTTTCTGCCCCAACGGCCGTCGGTTTTGCGCGCTATGTGCCCTGCCCACTGTCACTTCAGTTTGGCTATCCGGAGAGCTATGTCGGCAACTTTAGTTTTCCTGTTTAGTCATTTTGATTTACTTACATCAAAATGACTGAGTAATCTCTATTTGAAATTATTTACAATCTAAAGCATTACGGTATACAGATGAAATATGACGATATTAGCCTAGAAGTGATGGATTTAATACCTACAGCCTACCCTGCAACGGAATACTAAATCGCAGGCAAACGGAATCTCACATATCTGTCGCGCGGTGGAGCGACGTCACATACTTTCGACAACTATTCAATGCCGCTCTATGCAGCTATCGTGCAGCGACCGGGTTGGCTGTTGTGGTGACGAAAACATTCGAACCAGAACAGTTATTAAATAAATTTGAAGGTTTAAATGGTCGGGTTAGTGGTTAATTCAGTTCAAGTTTATAACGGTCATAGTGAAAACCATTTTGTTTATTAGGGTACTTTGAATTAATAAGATTGTTTATTTTGATTGCTTTTATTGAAAATAGTTTAAAGGTAACGAATTTTAAAGTGAATTTACTGATAGATAAATTAAGTACGTCCGAAATAGGTTTAATCCATTTCACCTAAAAAAGTTCCTAGCAACTAACCTAAAGGAGACGGATACGCTTACATACATTATTGGGCCTGGATGTAAAAAGATGAAAGTGGTGACAATTTAAAGCTTATATATTATCAAACCATCCCTGAAAATTTTGCGGATTTTGGCAATCTGAGAGCAGAGTTATATGAGATTTAGTAAAAGTGAGGTTATGCAACAAGTTGACAACAATCCATACTAAACAGCTGATTTTAGAACTGTGATTGCTACTTTGTTTTAATAGACAGTTATTTACTATATTAATTGTAGTATTTATTGTATTGTATTGAGTGGGAGGATATTAGGAAACTCACAAATAGATTTAAATATAGGGAAGACAAGGATGTGATGTTTAAAAAAAAATAACACTATATTATTGCCTTCTGTTTACACGAATGTTATTCATTGAAATAAAACTACTATATACGGAACTCCCCGTGACCATGGCTGCTGAAAAGCAACCGAAACGTCGGGGAAAGGGTAAACTTAAATATAAATAGATTTAATAGTTTTAATAATTTAATTAGCTTAAGCATTAGTAAAGTTCAATAGTATCTAGTAGTAGTGTGACAGTTTCAAAATTTTGTAATAAAGTGTGAAATAAATAACGTGATAAAATCCTTATATAGTAGTTTAATTTCAATGAATAACATTCGCGTAAATAGAAGACAATATTATATCAATTTAAAGATTTGATTTTTTTAAACTGTTGCCATTATGTTAATTATAATGTATTTATTTACTTTGATTGAGTCAATTATCTGGTGCAAGTGTTTTTAGGTTTTTTTAGTTAATACATTCACATTAATCGGTTATAGTAACAATATCCTATTTTATTACTTATTAGTGACATAAATGTATTTCTAAGATTTCTCGTCTTCTAAATTGTGAATTGAGCTAATTTTTTATATTTTAAAATTGAAAAATATAACGCTTTTTTTTAACCATATCTGAACTTATTACAATCAGGCCCAGAAATCCCCGTCTCCTTTAAGTTCAATACCCACTAGCTAATAAACTTCGATGTTCCTAAGCATTACTTACTGGCGTTTACGCGAGTGTTTATAAAAAGGGTATACATTGAGATAACGATACTATTTTTTTTATACGGTATTTATTTAAAATATAGTGTATTTCAAAATTAAACTGCAATAAAATCCGTATAAAGTAGTTTAAATACAATATTTAAATGATTTTTGACTTCACGATACATCGTCAGCAATTTTAAAAGTAAAGTAAAACATCGTGAGGAATCTTGCATACCTGAGAATTCTCCATAATGTTCTTGAAAATGTATATTTAAATTCAAATTCAAATAGTTTATTACCAATATAGGTCGATCCAGTGGTGTTTACATAGTTTTATCAGTAGTGAACAAACATTTAGTGCAGCTATATTCCGCCAATTGGAATGCAATATTGATCAGATTGTATTACTCATTTATATAATTTTATGTTATATTATGTATTCTAGTTATAATTGAAGTTCACATGAAACATAATCAAAAAAATATAAATATAAATGCATTAAATCTTATCTATGTCATTGTTTTTATTATACAAGTCAATTTAGAATATTATATAAGTCAAGTAAATTTAGTGATGAGTCATTAGAAGCTGATTGTATTATTGGATTTCATAATTGTCTTTGAGATATTCTTTCAATGTGTAATATGCCTTATTAACAAGAAATATAAGGTGTGCCAACACGAAACGGGCCAGCGTGATGTACTACAGCCTAGCCCGTGTCGAGCAGGACAGTTTATATATTACTATGTCATTATTTATTACTAGATGTTGCTCGCGGCTTCGCGTTGATTTAGATTTTGTCAATATATATTACATATTATGTACGTATTTACAAAAGAAAAGGTATATATGTATATTTATCCATTGTCTAGTACCCATAGTACCTGCAACACCAGAGGCATCACTTGCACGTTGCCGACCCTTTAGGAAAGGAAGTGGGAAGGGGGAAAGAGGGTGATAGGTGATGAAATTTAAAAGGCCGGCAAGACACTTGTGACTCCTCTTGTGTTGCAGGTATCCATGGCCGGCGGTAATCGCTTACCATCAGGCGGATACGTCTGCTCGTTTGCCACAAATCAAACAAAAAAAAAAGAAAAAAATAGCTAACTATGTCCATGGATACACGATATTAAAACAAAACATTGTCCTTCAGCAATATGCAAGCGTCATTCTAAGTTACCAAAAATAATTGTCAGCTGCTCTATTCTCGTGGAAATTCAACGAGGAAACATGCTTATCATATTTCAAAGTGAAGATGTCCCTTTCCGAACAAGGGTCCTTATCGATCTGGGGATAACTTTTATCATGTGAAGTGTGTCACCGCACTGCTGTTATGATATTGTTATAATAATGTTACTATAACCTTCTTTGAAGATGATATTTATTTATTAGGGCGGGTTTAATGTGATATTCATTAATAGTCTCAAGCCTACTGCCATTTACCGGGTACATTTCTTACACACCGTGCACACACTATGCATTTCTTGACAGTAAAACTCAATAACTATTTGTTCGATCCGGGATTCGAACCCGAGACTCCATGCACGGCAGTCGCAATCACTATCGCTGCGCCACCAAGATGTGTCATAATACACGCCTCGGTGGCGTAGCAGTGAGTTAGGTTTTGAGTGGGGCTAATTGGTTTTTCTGTATATAAATCCTAAACAACAACACGACGTTCACACATACAATTTGAAACGCCGTGCTGTTTTAGGTTCACCCCCAAAAACAGGAGACCTAAAATTAAAGCGAATAAAATAGGTTTTATTCACCACCAACTATATATTTAAGGCTAGTATTTCGCGTGGTTGCGCAGCCCGCGAGGGGGGGTATACAGCAAGGGGAAAAGGTCAGACACTAATTTTGACTAATGGTGACCTTGAAAATGACCTTATCTGGAAAGATCTTGTCAACCTCTATGACATTTATTTGTTCTTTTTATAATAATAATAATACGTTTATTTCGGATGAAGTTCATAGAGTGTTAGTAACAATTAACTTAAAATACTTATGTTAGTAGACAATGAGTAATATCAATGAGTAATATGCATGATTAAATTACAGCATGTAGCTGCATCCATTTTCGCACCATTGGGGTCTCCCACCGATCCGCGAACACACTCAGGATGGTGTTGGTGCTGCCGCAGAGGCACATCATCAAGGAGGCGCACCTTTTTCTCATGACAGCGGCGAAGCCGTCAGTATATGTCTCTGCAAACATCCCTGACGCACGGCTACCCCAATAGCAACCTGAGTGCGTTATTGTTCTGGACTCATAGGTCACTGTATGCCCGCTGACTATAACTGACCGAGAGGTTGCATATATAAAATGTCTGACAGTATGCTTTGAATAAAGTCAGCTGTACTGCATTTGTACATTTTGCAAACGTGCGGGCCAGCATATTACAACGGCCAGCCAGCGACCTACATTCCCTGTCTATATCAAGATTATCCTTTAAATCTTCGGTGACCCAGTGGCCCAAGTATTTAAACATGTACACACACAGGGGCGACCCAAATAGTGAAACATTAGGTAGGTATATTAGGATAAGTCTTATTCCGTGATTTAAAAACCATTAGTTCACTCTTCTTGACGGTATACTTCAGCCCAGGAGTCACCACATAAGACTCACATATCGAAAGCAGTCGCCTCAGAGCACTGATCGATGGGCTCAGCAATACCAAATGATCTGCGTAACTAATGTTATTAATACAGACCCCATCAATATGACATCCGATATTGAATATATTGGATATGTTTCCTGTTATCGTATAAGAAAGTGGAACAAATAAAATTATTTATTTTCTTTCTTTCTATCCGAACCGGGATTCGAACTCGAAATCTCTTGATCGCACGCAAACAAACGCATACACCAAACACCGACTAGACAGACAGTGACAACGTGGTGACTATAATGGTTACGATTTAGAGTACTACTGCATCACACGATTTACAATTTATTGCTCAGAGCTAACGTTCTATGGCATGCCAGTCGTATATAGCGAGTCTGGCTATTGTGGGTTATCAAACACATTCCAGTGTTTGAAAGCTTCAATATCAGGTACAAGTTCTTTTATTGTTTTACGTTTTAGCTAAAAAATGTTAACTCGTATATTTCCTAATAATTCACGCGTTTACAATGTAAAGGATAGCAGAAGTATTCTGTTTTACTTCTAACATTGGCTTTAAATATCTAGCTGTAATTTATTGTTGATGTTTTTACATATTATTTAATTATTTTGTTGACCTGACCTAAATATTTTTGTTTTAGTTTTAAAAGACAATTTCCACACTCGGAATACTTCGTGTGTCGCAGGGGACTTTACAAACCTTCAAACAACGGACACAAAGAACACCCAGACTTGGAATAACCATTTGTGGATCACACAAATTATTGTCCCGTGTGGGGATCGAACCCACAACACTCGGCGCAGTGGCAGCGGTGAGGCGACCACTTAAACCACTACGCCATCTGTGCAGTAAATATATTCACTGATATTATAAATTGCAAACTACAATTATTTTATAATATATTTTATTTTGTCCAGCCAGAAAACAAGCTGAATATAGATATATAAACTCAGTAGATTACGAGGGAGCCTAGATCGCCGTTTATTTATATCTATATCACTTCCACTAGTTAGCTTAGATTCCCATTGTTAGACATATCCTATGTTTATTTCATAAACATTATATATGTCAACTAATATTTAAATACAAAATTATATAAATAAGTTATATTATTTTCATTGCAATAGTAACTAGCAGCGATAGCTCAGTGGGGAGACCAACAGACTGCAATGCAGAGGGTCTCGGGTTCAAACCTACGTCGCGCACCTCTGACTTTCGGAAGTTATATAACTTTTCGAAATTATGTGCGTATTGATTAACAACTATCGCCTGCTCCGTGCCTCGGAGAGCACGTTAAGCCGTCGGTCCCGGCTGCCATGAACATTTATGGCAGTCATTATTGGGAAAGTCAGTACCCTCTAATATCCTGACACTGGTCTAGCCTTAGGATATCGTTAGCCTTCGGGTTGCGGATGTCAGGTGGCAGCCGCTCCGTGTAAAAACTGATATCCAGTCAAATCCGGTTAGACCAAAAAAGCCGACACCAAGTGACTTGGGAATAATAAAGGCTAAGAGAGAAGAAGTAACTTATTATAGAACAGTCTATATTTGTTAAATATTGTTAAGAATGCCCTTCCTATTACACTATAATAGCACATAATCATCGCCTGTGATACAGATATAACTTAGTACAGGCGTCGAAAGTATTGTATCCTATTTTAAGTATTTTTAAGACCTATTGTTATTCATATTAGTGCCAACTTAAACTTAATAAACAATTATTATTATTATTATATATTATTTATCTAACGTGTGGTACGCAACTGCTGTGCGTAAGGTGTCGGATTAAATTCCTGCGTCAGGCTGTGTTATTTCGATTTTCACTCAAGATATTCTCAGGAACAGCACGTAGTCTAATATTATCGACGGCGATATTACGTAAGGACCTAAAAACATGGCTGGCAATATGTGGATATAATATAAATCTCTGCCTACCACCGACACAGGCATTAGACTAGTATTGACGGCCTCGATGGCGTAGTGGTTAGTGTAACCGACTGCCACGCCTGAGGTCGCGGGTTCTATTCCCGCACAAGTCAAACATTTGTGTGCATGAACATGGATGTTTGTCTTGGTCTGGGTGTTTCTATGTATAATATGTATGTATTTACAAAAAAAAAAGTATATATGTATGTTTATCCACTGTCTAGTACCCATAGTACAAGCTCTGCTTAGTTTGGGCTAGATGGTGTTGTGTGTATGTAATAGAATATAGAATATAGAATAGAATATTGTCTTATGCAACTCACGGATATGTCTTAGAAGATATATATACATATATAACAGCTTTTTAATTGTAACAGTATTTATGAGCAGACTAAGTATATACGTAGGTATGTAAAATTATAATATCAATAATATACACACTCTCCATTTGCGTAGCTAATACATTAATAAAACCTTTAATTTCGCCGCTTCCATTTCACACGATAAAAATAATATATGTATTGGAATAATATTTTGTTACAAGAAGTTGTATTAATATGCTACCGTATTTTTCACGTTATAAGGCTTTTTCTACTAGCAACTGTAAAAGATGATCATTCAGTGCTTAAGCCTCTTGGGAATGACTGGGAAGATGATTTATAAACCATTCACGGCACCCATTTTTTATCTTTACGGTTAAATAAAATAAAAATAAATGTCCTGGTGAATTATAGATCTGTTTCTTTTTTTTTATCAAGGTTCTTAATAAATTAGAGTACATAGGTACACACGTGAATTTCCCCGAAGGGGAAGGTGAAAATATATTACATGCATGTTTCGCCAAATATGATTTAATGTTCCATTTAATAGGGAGCGAGCCTATAGGCGTCTACCAGGCAAATTACCAATCCCTGTGTCACTATTGAATATTAAAAAAAAAAAAAACGAATTTGAATAAATGTAACTATTGACTTTTGAAGGATGTCTTAAGGCGATTGCCGTACTAATTTACTGAACTGTATTTTGACATCTTGAGCTGAAATGAAAAACAATTATATCTGACCGGTGGCAATCCAGCGATAGACAGATTAATAACACTCAAAAACACAATATGAGCCCAATGGTTTCAGAGACAGGTTATTGGTGTCATATAGGATAGTCTATTAGGTATTCTTAACTTAGACCAAAATCCGAAACAACTGTTTATGGAACACAGATAATTTGCACTGTTTTGTAGATATTTAGCGCATAAGCTTTGACGCGGGGACTGCGAAAACCATTGCACCGAAACGCCCCAAATCTATGCATATTCCCCTTAGACTATATGAGCAATCCAACAGCTCCTTCTTAATAAACCCTATCAACAAGCAAAGCCTAGAAACAATGCTTAAGAACGTGTATTTGCTACATAACTTAACTTTTAGCCGCTAACCCAGCAATATCTCCATTCGTTGGAACTGGCAACACTCCAAGATAATTACTAGCGGGTTGTGTGTTGCCATGTCTGTTTGTTGCAGACTCCCGTATTAGGAAAGTTACATCAGCTTAAGTAACGTACAGTACAAAACAAACTATTACCTAATGGAAGCGAATTATTAGCTTTTGTTGTTAGTATTTTCGTAAGGTAAGCTAGAGATAAAAATTTCTAGCTATTTGAAGACTTCACGCTGAATTTGATGGCCTTAAGATTTGACTTAATTCATTCCTTATATTAATTCTAGTGTTGATTTCTCATATACTTGGGTAAATGTGACCTTTACAATACATATTTATTAAGCTTTTCTAAGATTTATTTATAAGAAACTAGATGACCCGGTGTACTTCGTATCACCTATCCTATCACGAATTTTTCTATATTTTCTCACCGTTTAAACCTTCCCTGGACTACGACAAAAATTTCAAAACCAAAATCAGCTAAATCGGCTCAACCGTTCTCGAGTTTTAGCGAGACAAACGTACAGCAATTGATTTTTATATATATAGATATATATATATATATATATATAGAAGATTATATAGTTTCTACCCCTATCTGTATCCTACAATTTTTTTGTTGGGTTGTTTAGATTTTAACTCATTAGAGGCGAGGCGATCATACGATCAGATGGTTGGTACCTGCAAAATTTTAAAGGGTATGATTAAGGCACCGATCATTCACGACAAATGTTGCAGATTGTTTGTGCCTAACAACTATTGTCGTGGTAGAAAGCACCGATTGCTGGCAGTTCCAGCGTGCCGTACTGTGGCACGCTGTAACTCACCCATACCTCGGTCACTAAAGCAGCTTAACGCTCTCTTGGACTTTAATCCAGAAGTTGTTATTTTTGCGGATGAATGGAAAGTATTATTATTAGAATGTATGAGGTACTGTGAGCAGAATGCGTGAATGCTATATTTTTAATTTATATTATATTATTAAATAGTGTAATTGGCGCAAGTCGTTCTATTTGATGTAAATAAATAAATACTGCTAAGTGGTATGGAGTCAAAATCCATGAATCCCAAGAATTGACCCCTAACTGAAAGTTGAACCTGAGATCTCACGATGGCGGATGCACGGAAGCGTAAACAAATGCCACCGTACTAACAGACTGTTTTTCGTGCTATGACGTCAGCTTTTTTAGTAAAAAAGTTGACGTCATAGCACCAAAAACAGTCAGTCAACTTTTCAGACCATAATTAGTATCGAAATATAATGTAATCGTATTTCTAATACTTATGCCAAATTCAATACAGTTTGTATATAAATTAATCACTTTCATTTATTATCTTTACTAAGTTCAGCCCGCAGCTCACTGGTATATCATGAAACCATACACTATATTATTTATTATAAGTGTAGCTTTATATTAACCGGTCGTATACCGCCGGCTCGCATACCAGCCGGCAGATTTGTACCCGTCGTAGGCCGGTGGCTCGCATGCGAGCCACCAAATTGGCGCCAAAACGCCGCGCGCCGCCTTCGCTTAAGCGAAGGCGTTTTGGCGCCAATTTGGTGGCTCGCATGCGAGCCACCGGCCTACGACGGGTACAAATCTGCCGGCTGGTATGCGAGCCGGCGGTATACGACCGGTTAATAAAAACAATTCCAAGTCAGTTTAGTTAAAGCCCGCAGCTCACTGGTATATCATTGAACCATACACTATATTATTGATAATAAGTGTAGCTTTCTATTAACAAAAATAATTCCAAATCAGTTTCATTAATACCTAAGATAACTTACTAAGATTACCTCGAACACACAAAGAAAGAAATTTCACGTATTTAAAAGAAAGGTGAGATGAAAATATTTAAACATCAAAATTAATACATAAAAAGTTTGTCAGAAGTGGGATTCGAACCCACGCCCACAGAAGTGGACTGCGACCTGAACGCAGCGCCTTAGACCGCTCGGCCATCCTGACGTGTATGCAACATCCCAAATAATGCTTAACTATAGAAGCACCTGGTGTTACAAAACGAAGTTTATTTAGGTCTCTTCATATCAAATAGAATTTGAGAGTCTAATAAGAGCATTTACGCCTTTCTAAACCATTTAATTTTTTATTACAATTAGGATTCAAACACATAACACCCAACGTAATGGCGTATCGACTACTACACCAACCGTGCAGTAAATTTTTTCAGTATTACAAATTTACTATAGAGATCTCTTGCTAAAATGACGCCAGTCTGTTGGATCTGGCATTTCAATCTAATAGGTAGAACGTTATCCGATCTAAATCCAAATGCTTATTGCATTTCATGTATATACGAGACTGTCAGTGTGGTTACGGATTGTATACGAGTTAATACACGAATACTTGTTAGAACACAGCCATTGTGTACGTTTACATCCTTAGAACTAATTTAAATGAAATCCCAACTAATCTTTCACGTTATTCGGGACACGGGTTTTCGCATACACGTTATTCGGGATATAGAAAAGGATGTATGGCACCTTCCATTCAGGAAAAAACAAGCCTTCTCGTTCCCCAAGAATAACTAGCTTATTATAAAGACGCAAACTACCTCGATGGCTCAGTGAGAGAGCCTAGGTTCAATGACAAGGTCAAACAAAGTGTTACAGGGTATATCTGACGAGAACTTCTCAGAAGAGCAGAGTGCATTGTGCACGGTAGATGGCAAAAGGTACATGCCTTAAAACAAGTCCATAGGATCGAAAACCATAGCCTGCGCAATGTGGATTATAAATACAATTTTACAACATTTAACACCTATGTATTTGTAAGAGGAGGTAAGAGTATTACCGACTACCGGTCTTATTACTAGCTTGCGTTTGGTTACTCACAATTCGCTAACAGAACTATCTAAGCCAGGGAGTGCTAAGGTAGTGATTTGTTAAAGCATTACACGTAAGCCTACTCCTTTGGGGATATAGGCAGAAAGCTATGTATGTATGAATCAGGGATGTTGCGAATAATCGCATCCGCTTCCGCAATTGCGAAGCTACCGCATCGATTTGGACATCTGCATCCGCATCCGTATGCGCAATAATCAACGCGGATGTTAATGCGGATCCAGATAAAGCGTAGGTTACAATTAGAAATAAATCAGTTGTTCAGTAGTATGTGTTTAATTTATGAACCTTTGCAAAACAGGCTTGAACCTGCGAAGGCGGTGATATTAGATATTTTTTATTAAATAAGATGAACAATTTTCGTCTACATCCGCATCCGCAATTGCGAAGCTGCCGCATCGATTTGGACATCCGCATCCGCAAACTCGGATGAGAGTCTTAAAAAATTCGTATCCGCATCCGCATCTGCGATGTCAAAAAATCTGCTTTCGCAACATCCCTGGTATGAATATTGCTGGTCTAGTGAGGATGAAACCTCAACACATCTATTTAACTTTTTAGGTATATATGCATAAAGCTGAGTATGTATGTGTATTACTATGAAACTGACGAGAGCTTTCTAATTATGAAGTGAATCGCTATCGTATACGTAACCAATCATATTCTATTTGACGACTCGATGGCGTAGTGGTTAGTGTAACTACTGCCACGCCTGAGGTCGCGGGTTCGATTCCCGCCCAAGTCAAACATTTGTGTGCATGAACATGGATGTTTGTCTTGGTCTGGGTGTTTCTATGTATAATATGTATGTATTTACAAAATATATATATATATATATATATATATATGTTTATCCATTGTCTAGTACCCATAGTACAAGCTCTGCTTAGTTTGGGCTAGATGGTGTTGTGTGTATGTGGTAGAATATTATTATTATTATTATTTAGTTACTGCCTCTTCGAAGATATGAAAATAGAATACGTGGAAGCTGTTTAAAACTATGACGTTGCCTATTTTACATAATATATTAGAGTCATAGGGTACTTGTACCTAATATTTTAACACCCCAGCGAGTTTATACATTATACAAAGCTTTCTCGCAATAAAATTGACTGCACATATTATAATCACTACCTATGTGTCAGTAATAAGAAATGAAGAAAAATAAGATATGTATGTATGTATGTATCTTATGTGGGAGCCAGTCAGTGCAGACCGGCGACACTTTGACCCAGTGGGATCTTTTGTGTCGACACTCTCCCAATAACGACTGCCATAGATGTTCATGGCAGCCGGGACCGACGGCTTAACGTGCTCTCCGAGGCACGGAGCACGCGATAATTGTCAATCAATACGCACATAATTACGAAAAGTCATATAACTTCCGAAAGTCAGAGGTGCGCGACGTGGGTTCGAACCCGAGACCCTCTGCATTGCAGTCTGTTGGTCTCCCCACTGAGCTATCACTGCTCATAAAATAAGATAAATTGATATTCTCATTAACAACCAATATCTTGTTGGAAATTAAATCATTAGTTTTGTTCGATAACGAACTGTGCCTTACAACGGTAATTATGTTGTGTCGTTTACGTGAGACGTAGAAACATAACTTTCAAAATCTGTGTATTACTGCCTACATAGTCGTGAATACAGATACTGTGTATGTATATATCTAAGCCCAAAGCTAATCATAGGAAACATTTTTTTTAATTTTTTTGTATTTTTGGTAGCCTCGCCAATTGTTAGTGAAAGTAAATGATTATATTGAAATTCACGTGGATGGATGGATTAATGGATGGAAATCAAGCTCTTGTGGGCTAAAACAATCAAGAGATTTCTCTCTTGATTGTCAATACAGTGCCTTATCCATATATATCCAATCCAGTGCCTTATCCACTCCTCATGCCTATCCTTCGGAAATACAGACGTTTTACATAGGAAAGTAGATACGTATTAGACTACAGCAAAAAATCTCCTTTAAAAACGTTAACTCCTAACTTATGACCAACCCTTCCGTACGAAAAGGTATCTTCAACCATGCTGTTATTTTGCACATTTGTCGCCGAATTTCCATCAACTTTTCGCTGCGTACCGAATATTCAGATTCGTCACCAGTTCACTCAAACAAAATGCACGTAAAACAGGTTTATCTCTGGTTTAAATTCATGCACAACTCCTCGTGAGCTCTGCGCAACTGTAGGATACAAATATAGAAAAAGAAAAACTGATATCTCACACTATTTTTAAACATATTATATTATATTTTTTGCTAAGACTGCCTAACTAGAATATATGCTGTGTCTGGCTTACTTGAAAGAGCTAAAAATTCTATTATCTGTATAAATTATCTATATATATTTAATTCTTCTGAAAGTGTGTATGTCACTGAACTCCTCCTAAGCGGCTGGCCCGATTTAGATAAAATGTTTTGTGTGTTCTCTCTAGGTTATTTAGATTCACATTGGACCTCATAGGTGGTGCTGCAATTGGTTCGTTCGGGCAAGGCAACATTGTATTCGCTAGTATAATATAATTCTTAGATTTTTTCGTAACGAGAGTTATTACGTTTTAATATTCAATAGAATTTTAACCGAATAACTTTCAATATCAAAGAATGTTAGAAAAACATCCTCAAGACATTTTTATTAAACAAATGACGTTCTACAACACTCCATATAACCCACAAAGCGTGCAACTTTATTATATTCGCTGCCATATTATTACACGTTTACGCATATTACACATTTACGTGGTTCCGCAGTTCTCAGCCCGTGTACGAAATATATCCTAACAATTATATCTGATGATAAAGTCTGTACAGTATTAGGTATTATATAAATAATTTCACGGTTGTACATGAGTTGATATTTTCGGGGTAGTCTCACTAGTTTTTTTCTTTTCTTTATCCTCTCAACCAGAGAGGATAAAAAAAAAACTCTCTGGTTGAAAAAACAAGTGAGACCCAGTTATTAAAAATACGAAAATACAAAAAAGTTATTCAAACAATAGTTGACTATCACGACAACATTTACGTTTTAAATAGTCTAGTTAAACTCGGATGCCGCCGTCGTCCTAGCGTTGATTGAGAGGTTAAAAGACCCGAGAGTGGCGTGGCGAGAAAGGCGTGCGTGGTCCCACGTGCGCCTCTGTGTCGTGTCTTTGTCCCCTCCCCCAGGGGGACGGTGGCGGAAATAATTTTTGTGAAGTGGCCTGCCGTTTCACACGGTGAGGTCGCGATTGCATGTGAAAGCGATTCGCGCGGCCTCGCTGTCTATGGTTATGTCGCGGAACACCGTGGTAGGTTTAATCGGTATTACCGGGGTATCTTTTCCCCGGTGAGCCCGACATAACCTCTCCGTCGCCCCGCGGAGAGTTAAGCGTCAAAGAATTCTCCCAAGTTAAAAAAAAGACAAACTGACAGACTGTTGTTTAAAAGACAACTCCCGCACTAGGAATAAATCCTGTGTCACTCCCACTAGGCTATCGCTTCTTACTAGTTTAGCTAATAAACATGACATACATTTGAATGATAAAAATAAGTAAAAAGGGTACTTAGCTATTTTGTATTTGCCTATATAATATATGCATATAATACCTCTCAATATATAGAAATCATGTCCAAAAAAAAGAACAACAGCCATATAAATATGCAAATTTTAGCCCAGGTTCCAAGAGTATAGCAAACATAGTGTCGAACTATACGAGCCGTGTATCGTATAGGGCACAAAAAATATCGACGTAAACAAGAACTTGTTTGCCAACCTCGATGCCCTAACGTGGCCCCCGATAGGTATATGTGAGTTCATACAATTGCCTTTAATAAAACACAGTCCTTTTATTTCCATGGAAATACTGCCTCCGTACCCAACGAGGCAGAATTTTTATGCCATCGATTCCCATAGCATAATGTTATGTTACCGTCAATGATTTTAAATTAATGAATTTAAAATTTTATGTAGCTTGCTTGCTCCTATGCTCCTATGATTGAAGGAGTACACGATACAAAGCTTATGTTTATGTGTTTGTGTATAATATTATTTGTCGGAAAACGGTAATAAATAAAAAATAAATTTTTTTGACTACACTCATTTAGACTACACTTCGCCAGATGGTAAGCAATCGTATAGTCTAAGGTGCACCAAACCACGTGTTTACGTGAATTGGTGCCCAGGTCTCTATTTTGATGGCCTAAGGTTTTCACACCCCGCTTCATGGACCAAAGATCGAAGGATCGTTTTATCGTGAGATCCTTACGATCTTCCTGGTAGGAAATTCGTAAGCATCTTTAGACTGGTGCTATGGCACATATAGGCTGAGGAGCAACATTCGAAATAAATAAATTTTCAGTGGCGCAGCGGTAGAGAATACAACTGCTGTGCATCTGGGACTCAATGCCCAGATCGGATGAGGTGTCATTGTTTTTTTTAATAGTAGCAGCATAAACTCTAGAACTGTAACTGGCAGACAGCTATAGACTCTCTTATTGCGCTAGACCTAAAACTATAGTTGGAATGTGCTACGGTTTATGGGCTATAGTCGTGAGATTATAAATTAAAAACAAAATGTAATATAAATAATAATAACGTTCATTAATATTTCTAAACAATAAAATTAATTAAAGACCTATCCTTAATAAATTTGTGTATGGAAGAAAAGAATGGCAAATGGTTTACTCATATTTTACAAAATAAAAACATACCTTTACCTAATATATCTTTACCTTCTAGCCTTGACTAAGCTCCAATTGGAAACTAGTCTAAAATAAAGAACCTCCTCTTTTTGAAGCCGGCGAAAGGTAAGACCCTCATATCACCACTATTCTTGACACACTAAGATGAAAAGTGCGAAATTAAACACTTTCATAACTCGACTATTCTGTTTGCTTCTACATAACAAAGAAGAAAGGGCCTCAATAGTTCTTTCTTCTTTGATGGCGTCAAAACGAATTTTCCAAGGCAACTTTTTCTCTCTCTAAAACGCTTTTTGCTAACTGTGACGTAGATCAAAGAATTCAGTTACACTTGAGGCCCGATAAGAGGTATAAATCTAAGCTCTCGTAAATTTAAAACTCCAACTTGCCAGCACTTTGCAGACATTGTATTGATAGTTCGAATTCGGTTTACTTTGGATATAGTTAGAAATGTTAATGGAGTTTAAAATGTTGAATTAACTTCAGCCTGATGTTTATTTTTAATTAAAATGTGTTGGATTAATAATAGAATGTATTATTATGAAACAAATTGTGTTTGACTGTTAATATTTAAACTTAGATGGTTACCTATTTTGTGATTGATATTTGTTCTATACAGGTTTCTGCTCGCGGCTTCACTCGCGTAAGACTCACAGAACTCATACCGGGGTAAAAAGTATCACTAGTTAATTCAAGACATGTTTTATATGTGCGTGAAATTCCATTTTAGTCTATAGAATGGTCTACGCGAGCTTGAGTAACATATTTCTCTTTATAAGCTGTTCATTTATAGTGTTAGTAAGATTCTGAAGTCATATATGATTCGTTTTGTGGTATAGGAATTCCCTGCTACATAATAACGTAATTTTATGAGCTGCAAGTTACTGTCTGCGACTTTGCCCACGTAAATCTCACAAGGGCAAAAGCCGGGATGAATGCCCTTTATGTTCATAACTAAAATGTAATTCATTAGCTGTTTAACATATTTAAGTACCAAAAATCTTTGACATTTTTACTTTACAATCATTTCACAAAGAATATAATATTTCCATTATTTTACTTAAGAAATAACAAAATGCGCAATTCGTTTTATTTCTTTCTATTATCTTTTATTTTATTTGAAATGAAATCGAAAATTATATAACTATTCTATCAGCCAAATTAGCCTATCTGTCGAAAGCGTCCAGCATATTCTGAGCGGTGCCATGTCAAAGATGAGAGCAATACTCTATGCAAGTGTGAACATGCGCTTTATACATAAGTCCTATTTCTTATATTGTGACTTCACTTTTAAATCTAAAAGGCACTTTAAATTCACCTACATGTAGCTACCACACTTGAAAAACAAGTACGTTTATTTTACGGTGGCATTGGAGCACCACGCGTTGTCGATATTTTACGTTTTATGTACGGTCGCGAAACTGGAGAACCATACAATGCAGATAAAAAAGCGCTATTGGCCGTGTCGTCCACATGGCTACGGCTGTTTTAAACGTGACAACAATTGTATACAACAAAATGTCCGTCTATAAGTCAACATTTTTCTTTCAAACGAATTATTGGCACTTTACCTTTTGTTCAAACAATTAGGCCATTTAAATTATTTTTACACTTGCTAGGATCATTCTCTCTGGGTTAATTTACTGTAATTATTCTATTCACGCAAATTCGTTGATTTAGAGTACTTTTAACCTGGCCTTTCTTCAATATGTCTCCGATGTATAAAAAATAAAGGCAAACACATGTCAATGCTTCGTATTACGGCATCTGTCTCCTAAAGTCTCCATTAAAACCTGAGATGATACAACTAATAATAATAACTACGTGCTTAACTAAGATTACAGCTTTAATACACTCCTGACGTTGACCTTGAATCTCCACACTCGTCATAAAATAAAATATAACTGGGCCATTAACTCGGGCCCCGAGTGTAATCTCAGTTCTTTGCCGAAGAACACTTTGATGTCGTTTGTATATTGCGGGTGAGAATGTGCGAATGTACGCAGTACGTGTACTTATATGTAACATTCCCATCTGTTTCAATATTAGCGCACCTTTTCGTGATGTAAGAGACTTTTTCGCCAATATTTGAATTGATTAATCTATACAAAAATATAAACATATTTTATCAAGTTCATAATAGAAGGGCCTTTTCATTTCGCTGTATGTATTTTTAAATTTAATTTCGTTTCACCCGACAATCTCTGTATCACAGATCTTAAAGAGGTGTATTGTGTGACGCGCTTTTCCTACTATAGGTAAAAAGTACAAGGAAAGTTTATAAGTTACTTATTTACAAAGTACTTTACAAAAGCAACATCTTTTATTTTGCCTCCGAACACCCAACATTGCAAAGTACCTAGATCTAATATAACAATGAATGCACAACCATTTATTTTATATCAGCTAAAAAGTGAGCTCCCAGCATCGCACATTTACAGTTACTATACACAACACTATTCGTGATACAACGATTATATCTTGGACGAAAGTTAATAGCACTTCCATATACTATGTACCTTGTAAATGATACGCATCATATGTGTTTCGTATACCATGTACATCGCTGTTACTGCGTTTGATAAATGCCAATAGTTCCACAGACTGTTACTTAGGACCATTAATTTCAATAGCAGACGACGTATAGTATAAGCTGTTGGACTTCCATAAATAAATAAATAAGTGTAGGTGTGATATAAATCTGCCTAAGCCTTCAAACATATATCGGTGTGATGACTTATGATTAATGATTTATTGTAGCAGATACTAAAATCCAGATTAAGAATACTTTATATCTCATTTATATGCATCACTGCAACTTTTATTAAGCCAACGAAATGTTTACAGAGACTTAATATTAATGAATTTGATCTTTGATTGTATCTTTACAGTGTTGTCTGGTCGACTGGTTTAACGAGAGTCATATTTAAGGCCATAATAAAACTTACTCTCATTTTTCTTTTTTCTCCCTTAGCCTTTATTATTCCCAAGTCACTTGGGGTCGGCTTTTCTAGTCTAACCGGATTTGACTGGATATCAGTTTTTACACGGAGCGGCTGCCACCTGACCTCCGCAACCCGAAGGCTAACGATACCCTAAGACTAGACCAATGTCAGGATATTAGAGGGTGCTGACTTTCCCAATAACGACTGCCATAGATGTTCATGGCAGCCGGGACCGACGACTTAACGTGCTCTCCGAGGCACGGAGCAGGCGATAATTGTCAATCAATACGCACATAATTTCGAAAAGTCATATAACTTCCGAAAGTCAGAGGTGCGCGACGTGGGTTCGAACCCGAGACCCTCTGCATTGCAGTCTGTTGGTCTCCCCACTGAGCTATCGCTGCTACACTTAAAAACATTTTTTTTAAAACTTACTCTCATATAATAAATAAATAATTATTAAAAATAAACTCTTGTAAATCACAAGAAAAGCCTTTATTTATAAATATAAATATAAAATATGAAGGCCAAAGCATCCAGCTTATCACCAGAGAACATATTCATTTTTAAAGACACTGCCCTAGTTTTATGGCACCGTATAATTCCTGGGGAGGGTGGAATTTACAAACATTTAAATAAAGGAAACAAACTACAGACAGACTTGAAACAACTATTTGTGGATCACAAAATGCTCGGCGCAGTGGTAGTCGCGTAGCGACCCCTTAAACCACTATGCCATCCGCGAGAAACTCGAGAGACAACACAAATGACATTTGATAAGGGAGAGAGAGAGAGTAGAGAGAAGTAGGATCTGCTTTTTCTTAACACTTTTATAATATAATAGCTGATCTGCGCAACTTCGTCTGCTTCACATAAGAGAATTTTCTCCGTTTTTGCAACATTTTTCATTGCTGCTCCGCTCCTACTGTTCGTAGCGTGATTTATTATATAGCCTATAGCTTTCCTCTATATGGGCTATCCAACACTAAATTAATTTTTCAATTCGGACCTGTAGTTCCTGAGATTAGTGCGTTCAAACAAACAAACATATAAACAAACAAAAAAATAAACTCTTTAGTTTTATAATATTAGTATAGATATAGATAATAACAGCCCTGTATATAAAATGTCTTAATGCTGGGCATCCTATCCTCAGTGTAAAAGTGTTAGGCTATAGACCACCACGCTGGCCCAGTGCGTAGGTACTTTAATTAATGCAATTTATAAAACAACTGAGTCAAAAATAAATATCTTATTTGCTATTCATATTTCGACAAAGAATCGATTACCCAAAACCCTCCTTCAATACGTACGAGTAACCATTCTTTCTATAAAATATTACACTCTAGAGACTAACATACAGGTAAATCTACATAGGAATAGCTATTAGTATAGAATGCCATTCCTAAGGTACGTTCGCAACACGGCAATCGTGGCGTAGCACGCCCTTCAGAATGATGGATGGATTTTTGAGTTGTAGAGTCCGCCGCTGCCAATTATTATTGGTACAAATATGCTGGCTCTCGAGAGAACTACGCGTTCACCGTTTGCCTCTATTATTTACTTTTAATTTTTCATTTATAATAGAGACAAGTCACGTTCTTGGAATAATTCCTGTATCGCGGGTACATAAGATACATTCGAATGAAGAATTCAAAACATCATCACCAACTGTTTCTGGATTATAAGTTTTGATGTTAATCTCTGAGTCTTCTTCGAAGAGGTTAATGAAAACACTATGTGGGTCTGTGTGTCTGTCTGTTAGTGACAGGCATAGCTACGGAACCATTGGACCGATTGACTTGTAACTTAGTGTGCTTGCAGACACCTTGGGGTCATCCCTCGGTCAAGTTTGAATATGGGCCCTGTGGGTCAAAAGACCCCCGAGATATAGGGGTCACATATTTTAAATGGAAAAACATTGACTTATAACTTGGTATGCAGACACCTTTGGCTCATACCTCAGTCGAATTTGAATATGGGCCCTGTGCGTCAAAAGACTCCCGAGATATAGGGGTCACAAGGTCATAAGGTCAGGGGATATCCACCAAAAGAGTGATTTGGAAGTCCAAGGGAGAGGCTTTTGCCCAGCAGTGGGACATTACAAAAAACTGAAGTAAAAAAAAAAATTTCACATAACGACAAAGACGTTGAATCCTGGGTGCACCTCTGGCCACCTATCTCGTTCCGTTTGGGTTTCATAGTCACCATAAGACTTGACTGAAGTGGCGGTGGCGAAGCAACCATTTAAATCACTACGCCATCCATGCAGTGAAATACTGTGCCATTTTTACTAAGTACTTTTTTACTACTCATTTTTACTACTCATTTTTGCTACGAGCCTTCTTATTTGAGTCCGTTATTTAAAAGTTTATACAGTCTTCGACTGTCTGAGTCTGAGGTCTAGTGAAAGCGTAACTTTAAAAAAAATTACGTGGAAATTAGAACCATAAACAGTTATTATTATAGAGTTGCGTTCAAAGGTTGCGTTGAACCAACATCTCGTATTTGTACACCAATATAGGTTGCAATCAGTAAAGTATACAGCAATCTTATATACGTTTAAGTTTAACCTCTGAGGTAGCGCTGCAAGCTCTTGGACGAGGTCCAGAGAAACCGCGGTTTTTGGCGTAAGTCATAAGCTTAGACGTTACGAAGATGTATTGCTTTACTCTATAATTGTGGCACGAGACATACCTCGTCCATGTGTTTTTATCATAATAAAAACACATGGACTACCAATTGTTAGTAGTCGTCATATTTAATTTATCATCCATTATTGATTATGACAGTTGAAAATAAATTTCGCACGAGGGCCAAAATACTCGTCTGCTGAAACAGTATTTTGTTAATCAATTAGAAATAGCTTAAGGGTAAGGCACAGAGGATACTATTGCTCTACTAATAGCACCTTGTCTTAAAAAAGAACTCGAAAATTCTACATACGAAAGGAACTCAACAAAAAGTTGTTTGGCTACATCATACATCTGGAATCTTGGATATACCGCAACCTGAATATCTATTTGGCGTAATCATGAGTTTAAGCGAGGATTTCGCTGGCACATAGATTTGTGTTTTTTTCTTGTTTCTCAAAACACACTAACACATAATTCTACAACTACTTCAAATTATTAATTGACAAAATCGCTATCGCTATCGCTTCCGCCATCACCTTGTACCATACTGTAACGTTGATTAGATTGGCGTGGAATACGTGCCGTTCAGCCAGCAGTAAGCTTCGTATTGTCTTCAAAACATCGTATTTTCCAAATTGACCTCGAAAACACATGTTGGATAATTTTCTATAATTTATTTATTTATTCTTAGCAACTCCAACAAAGGTTACATAGTACATGCAATAATATAAAAAAAAGTTGTTTGATGATTTGTGCTCCTTCAATTACAGGAGAACACGTCGTGGGTACGTATCGTCATTTCAAATTTTATACAAAAAAAAAAAATTCTGTAAGATATTATACAGTTTGGTAAATTGACACGAATACGAATACAAATTCAACAAAACACAGTTAAATTTAAAAATGAATACTACTAAAAATATAAAAAAATATCATAGAAATTTAACGAAAATAAACTCTAAATAAAAACAGAACATAAGGCAAAATATAGAAAATAGGAACTATAAACATCTGTCTAAGAACTAATCCTTAACTGATCATACAGTTTCTTAATAATAGGGACAATTCATATTTTCCAACTCTGAAAGAAACCATTGTGCGAAAAAATCTGTGTGGAAAATGTGTCTAAGAATCTGCCACTACGTAATATTTATGAGAATATTTTAAATTTTGAATCTCACAATGTGCTTAATTTGAACTCAAATTAATTTTAATATTCGTTTCTTTTATAGTCTACTACAACGTCATTTTGAATTAAAATTATACTGTAATAAAGTTACAAACTTTAATACGTGTGAGCCTATGTAACGTTCCTTTATGATCATACTCATGAGTCTACATTTTACACATGCATATGCATAAATAATCATACCAGAATAAAATATTTAAAACATGTATAAACATTCACAAACTTGTAAATCGCCTCCTCTTCCGTGACAGTGACACTTCGCCGCATTTAAAATTTTCACTCAGATATTTCTTGGCAAATTTGCACATGCCATCAGCATCCTCTAGAGTCATTACCTATGGTTAACTAAATGTAAATTATCTATCTAAGAAATTCGCTGCGTACAACATTTTTATATAAAACTAGCTGTCCCGACAGACGTGGTCCTGTACACACGAAAAAAAAAACCCAAATCTAAACCATCCTCGAATCCACATGAACAAACACAATTTTTTTTATCAAAATCCGTCCAGCCGTTTAGGAGGAGTACAGTAATATACACACATACAGTAGAATTATATATATATAAAGATAATGTCGCATGCACGAATTTCTCATTTCCAGAAAATAATGTCTGTGTACTATTTAATATGCTTTTGCCATAAATTACTACAACTTACTTATACACGTTTTATATACACTAAAAGTCAAACTTATATCAACAATCAGTCATCGAAAAAGCCATCACAAGAACAGTTTAACTTGAAACAACTGAGATTTGCAACAGACTGGAAACCTTTAGGTTTTATCTATTCCAATCCATTCAAGAAATATCGAGGACCGACGACCTTCTAAACTTTAAATTTAAATCTTTTGTTTCTGTGGACTATAAGGTCTCACATTAGTTAAAACGCCGTCAGAGCAAAAAATTAATATATCTGAATCTTACACCTTATTACACAAAATAATTGATATGCAATAACGAGTATTCATATCTTTAACTGAGCTTCTTTGTGCTGTTAGAACGTAACTAGTGGATTGTCTAGTGATAGTAGCGAACCAACTATTTTGTTATATAGTCAATGCGATTACGATTAAAACCCAATTTATTGCATAAGAGCACAGAGGCTTTACCATCAAGCGAGTATGATCCTAGTGCTTGCACCTCGAGTCGTATCAAAAACTCACATTAATGTGTCACAACTAACATAACAGATGTATTAATGTGTTTTTGTTAATACATCCTTCTAGGACGCAGCAAAAACCGACCATATTGTTAACTTAGACATACATAGTATACAAGCCTGCAAGTATCATGGTTCTGAAAAAATCACGGTACCTGTTTCAAGCCCTTTCTTCTTCCGTAGTCATCCTTATTTATCAGTTAATATCATATTATGTTCTTTTTTTTATACAGCTTAGGTGGTAAACAAGCATACGGTCCACCTGATGGTAAGTGGTCACCGTAGGCTATGGACGCCTGCAACACCAGAGGCATCACTTGCACGTTGCCGACCCTATTAGAAAAGGAATTGGGAAGGAGAAGGAGCGGGAAGGGGGAAAGAGGGTGATTGGGCGTCCGGCACTCTCACTCACCGAACAAAACACAACAGTAGGAATACTGATATTTCACATCGATATTCTGTGAGAGGGTAGTCCTTCCTCAGTCGAGCCGGCCCATTCAAGCCGAAACAAGCAACTTCTCTTTGAAGACGTTAAACAGAAAACAACAGGGAGAATTGGAATGAGTGATATGGGAACACAGTTATGGGTAAAACCAAGCAAAAATTTAATGTAAATCGACTTTAAGAAACGAATAGCCACTAGATAGCAAGATTGTTTCGTGTCTAACTAAAGCAATTTTCAGATAACAAAAACGGCTAGTTATTGTTCTAACATAACTAACTTAGAACACGACTTGCAGAGCAAACTTGGTGTATAAATCACCGCTCAGCGGGCTTCTAGGGGAAAAACTAGAACTTCGGCGTTCGACGTTATATAAACAGTAAAAAACAAACTCCGTGGATGGAAGTTCCGCTGTTTTTGTTGTAACTGATGCAGTTTGACAGTGGACACTTTGTTAGGAAGATGTTTTATTATTTATAGGGAAGTTTGTTACAGAGAGTTATAGTTTTGTTAAAGAGAAGCAATGACATATAGATTTCTCGTTCTTAAACTGCAAGTATCTTACATTTATAGTTATATCCAATTATTGCCCATTTAAATAAGGGTGACTCCATATTGTATCACTTCCTCAAATTAATTTTGTCCAAGCATCTTCCAATTGGATCTTTATACCAGAAGACATACTTTTTGTCGGCCTCGATGGCGTAGTGGTTAGTGTTACCGCCTGCCGCGCCTGAGGTCGCGGGTTCGGTTCCCGCATAAGCCAAACATTTTGTGTTTGTCTTGGTCTCGGTGTTTCTATGTATAATAGAAAGAAATATAAGAAAGAAAATTAATATAAGAAATATAATATATATTTCTTGTTATAATAATAATATAATAATATCAGCCCTGTATTAAACTGTCCCACTGCTGGGCACGGGCCTCTTCTCACTGAGAGAAGGGTTAGGCCATAGTCCACCACGCTGGCCCAGTGCGGGTTGGCAGACTTCACGTATCTTCGAGAACATTATGGAGAACTCTCAGACATGTAGGTTTCCTCACGATGTTTTCCTTCACCGTTAAAGCAAGCGATAATTAACTATTTAATACGCATATAACTTCGAAAAGTCAGAGATGCGCGCCTTGGGATCGAACTCGAGACCTCTGCGTGGCAGTCTAACGGTTTCCCACTAGGCTATCGCTGATCTTTCTTGTTAAACTACTTTAATAGTTAAAATTAAACCACTATACATATACAGAATCTATCGCGTTATTTATTTAAAACACTATTATTATGAAGTAGGTTACTTTAATGTGAATTTCTTGCGATTTCAAATATCAAATACGTGGCAGAAAAGTTGAAAGCGTATATAAGTAAGGTAAAGTAAAGATAAAAAAACATGAAAATATACTTATATTATAATTGTAATGTATTGTAAAGCGAAAAAGTGAGGCCACGGTGAACATTCCACGACTATATCTAAGTGATGTTCTGGATACAGGTCAGAACTATTCTAGAGAAATGCCAGACACGCAGCAAGCAGAAAAGTGAAGAAGCAATGTTACCTCTCCGTAAAACAGGCATAAGCCTATGTATGTATGTTCGGACATTCAAATTATCTACACATTTAAACAAAAATACATATTCCTCACCAAATAAACGTCTCAAGTACAAAAGAACATCTCGAACTTGATAAGATAGCACGCATTTACAAGATTTCTTCAGAACAAAGTCTTAATGCATGCTGTAACCCAAGTCAGGTAAGTTGTAAGTCATCTGAGTATAAGATAGGAACTCATAATGTTGTTTTACAACTTTTTACGGCTCGGCACTGACTTGTTACGAGTTTACGAGTTGAGACGAGTTCCCTGTACTGCGTGTTTTGTTTTAATGACCAGTTTAAAGTGCTTCGGAGACGTATGAGAATGCGTATGGGAAAAGTGGGATCGCTTAAGGCGAAACGAGTTAGCTGTAATGTAACCATACGGTTATATCATCTTACATACGCATATTATACGTGTTACGTTTTGATATGTGAAGTTCTGCGGCAGTTGAAGAATTTGTTCCTTATTATTTCGAAATTGGTTGGTACTTCCTTGTGTTTTGTAAAATTGTAACTTATCTATACAAATTAATTAAATTGAAGTGTTTGTAATATCAAAATAACAGGTTTTTCTAAATACATATGAAAGTAATAACATTTGTAAATTATAAGGTAAGTCATTTTATATTAGGAACTGTTTGATATAGAATTCCTTACAATATTTTTAGAATCCTAAGAGATGAGGTGTCGTTTTTATGTTTTATTTATTGCTTTTACCCAAGTACTAAACCTTATTTAGGATTCACATAAACTACCCACATACATAGACGTTTATTTACAATAGGCAATAATCATATGAAATTCTACAGAGTAATACAGTTACAAGTGGGACTCGGATGTGTATCGTATGCAGTATTAATATTAACAACCAACTTGATACGAAATCTCGAGTGCATCTGCTTTCGCGGTGTGTATTGAGTGGCGTTTCTACATATACATAAACACAGAATAGACCTCTGTACTGCGTATAGATACTAAATACTTTAGTTTTTGATAAAGCTGGCAAACCAGCATTACTACTCTTATATGGTAAGGCTGCATAGACGTCGCTGTAGTTTAAATAGAGGGCTCGTCCTTGCCAGTGCGCGCAATGTTATGAGTTCAGGCCTAACACGGAGTGTACCAGCTCAGGGGTACATAGGGGAGCTTCTTATGAAGGAAACTCCAGCACTACTTGTTCACATTAGTTTATTACAAAGTATAAAGTGTACATTGCACGAAGGTTGAGGTTTGAATGAAGACGTCATCAATCGACGCTTGAATTAAAGATAACGCCTCACAAAATACAATAGTAACGCGCATCAACGCGTGATTTACAAATCAAATATAAATTGAAGGCTCTGGCCTGAACATCTTCCGGCCCCGGGAAAAATATAAATGATTTAAAAATTACAATTGTGATTTTCGCAAATTATTAATGAAGTGCTATGAATAGAGTAAGGTTGAATTAAGTATATTTTGAAAATTATGAACTCAATCAATTGACATTAATTTAGACATTAGGCAAGTACTTATTAAAGTTTTAGCAAAGTATTTAAGCTAAGAAAGAAGCAGTTAAGTTAAGAGAGCGAATTTAAATTTAAAATCTAATCTTCAATGTTGAGCTTCTTCGACAGTAGGTAGGGGGCAAAGTCTCGTGAGTGGTCTTCGCACACAGCCCTTTTTGGTAGTGACGTCTGCAACTCTTGGAATTCCATCCGGTCCAGGGAACAGACGAGTAACTCGTCCGAGACGCCAACACAGTGGGGGAGTATCGTCTTCTTGAAGAAGAACCAGGTCGTTGATGTTCAGCTTGGCAGAGTTGTTCTTCCACTTGGTTCTTTGTTGGAGCTCAGCGACATATTCCTTCTGCCATCTTCTCCAGAAATGCTGGCGTAGACGCTCAATCCGAGCATATCGTTGTAGTGAAGTTTCCGGTCGATCAATCAGGACAGGCGCAGGCGTCGCATTCAACGGTCTGCCGATTAAGAAGTGCCCTGGGGAAAGGGAAACCAGGTCTGTAGGACAGGAAGACAGAGGACACAAGGGACGACTGTTTAATATAGCCTCCACTTGTGCAAACAAGGTTGACAATTCTTCATACGTCAAATGACTATTTCCTATTACACGGCGCAAGTGGTGCTTAGCGGATTTTACGCCAGCTTCCCAAATACCACCGAAGTGAGGAGCGTAAGCGGGTGAGAAATAAAATTTAATTCCTTCATGACTTGCAAAGTCAGATAAAGGTTCTGCAGCGGATTTAAAAAAATCACTTATCTCTTTAGCAGCAGCAACAAAATTGCGGCCATTATCACAGAATATTTCCGCTGGCTTTCCTCGACGAGCAATAAATCGACGAAGTGTCATTATGAATGCATTTTTGCTTAAATCGCTTACGGCCTCTAAATGAATGCATTTGTAACGCATACAAACAAATAAGCAGAGATAACATTTAATTAAACTACTACCTCGGCCTTTGCGGTTTAGTATAAAAAAGGGTCCTGCCATATCTATGCCTACAGACATGAATGGGTAGTGAGGTGTGATACGTTGGGTTGGTAAATCACCCATCTTTGGTAACAATGTTTTACCACGAAAACGCACACAGCGCACGCATTTGTTTACAGTGCGCCTCGCCAAGTATCTACCATTGACTGGCCATACGTATTCACGGACGGTCGCTAACAGTAACTGTGCACCTGCGTGCATATTTCGTATATGCTCTTTTTCAAATATTAATTTTGTTAAATGATGTGACGCATGCAAAAGAATCGGATGTTTTTTATCGTAAGCGTAATCTGAAGCGCTAATACGTCCACCTACTCTTATTAAGCCTACGTCGTCTAGAAACGGCGATAATGACAGTATTTTACTCTTTGAGGGTAAAGGTTTATTTTTAATTAAACAATCGTACTCGGCGGCAAACGATTCACGCTGCGCCATCTTACAAAGATAGTGAAATGACTCATTCAATTCATCAACTGTCAGTATGCCTGTAATTTTATTGCCTTTATTTCGTAAGTTATGTATAAATCTCTTTACATATGCAAATGTTCTTTGAAGTCTTATCAGCTTGGAAAAATTCTCAAAGTTAATTATGTTTTTTTGTATGGTGACAGTGTTAGATTTTGTCTCAGGTAAATTATCAATTTTAACGTTTAACGAGGGCCACTCCAACTCGTCATTAATTAAAAAACCTGGTCCATTCCACCAGAGTGACATATCTAATAACTGGTGGGCATCCACCCCCCGAGAAATTAAATCGGCTGGGTTGGCTGCGGTAGGTACATATCGCCATGTTGATTTATCTGACAATTCTTTAATTTCGGCAATGCGATTCGCGACAAATACCTTTAATTTATTCGAATTATTATTAATCCATGCAAGCACTATACTAGAATCACACCAGTGAACTACACGTGCGGGCGCAAACCTAAGCGACTGTAAAGTTGACCTACTTAATTTGGCAGCGAGCAATGTAGCGCACAGCTCTAAGCGAGGTACCGTCGTGGCCTTTAGCGGTGTTACCTTAGACTTCGAAGTCAGTAATTGACACGTGACGTGACCTTGAAAGTCTGTCGATCGCATGTATATACATGCGCCGTATGCATTTAGAGATGCATCACTGAACACATGCATTTCTATATTGGTAGGCGAATCACATAAAACTCGTCTAGGGATTTCTACATTTTTTAGAAACAACATACCGTTATAGAATCGATCCCATTCTTTAGCTATATCTTGTGGAACGGGCTGGTCCCAGTCCAGTTTTAGTTCCCACAATTTTTGCAACAACATTTTGGATTGTATGATGAAAGGGCTCAATAAACCCAAGGGGTCAAAAATTTTAAATGAGTTAGACATAATTATGCGCTTTGTTAAGACATTCGGTTCAGTTAAGTTTTTTATAGGAAAGTGGAACGTATCACTTTCCGGACGCCATCCTAAACCCAGAGTGCTCGATGATTCACTTATTAATAAATTTTGTTGAGTATTTATATCGGAATCCACAAATAAATTTTTTAAGTTACTCTTGAACTTACGTAAAGTAAAACATCCGTTACTTAATGTACGAGTGACTTCGCTTTGAATGTACCTTAACAGCTGTTCGTCGTCCGCCCCGCTGATCAGATCATCGACGTAAAAATCATGTTTTATTATTGTTTTGATGAGTGAGTCATCATGCTCATCTCCTAATTGAAGTAAACAGCGTGTGCTTAGATAGCTCGCGCTGGCGGTGCCGTACGTCAAAGTATTTAGCCGTAACGTTTTTATGCGCTCTGACTCATCATCCCTCCACACAATAAGCTGCATATCCCGGTCGCTATCATTTACCTGCACTTGGCGATACATTTTCTCGATATCGCCGGTTAGAATGTATTTGTAATGACGCGCTCGAATTAATATGCTAAACAATGAATCTTGAACATTCGGTCCTACCATTAAAATATCATTAAGTGCATAGCCTGACGTCGATTGCTCCGAACCACTAAACACTACGCGAAGCTTAGTAGATTCACTGTCCTGCTTTAGAACTGCATGGTGACAGAGAAAATACGAGGGGACGGGTCTTGTTATGGTTGCCTCAGACAGGTGTCCGAGTGCAGCGTACTCATTTACGAACTTAGAATACTCTGATTTTAGCGTAGGGTTGCCCTTGAACCTTTTTTCGAGACTGAACAATCGCCTTTTGGCTAACCCGTATGTATCGCCTAGGCAATCTGGAGAAGACGATAAGGGCAGTTTCACACAGAAGCGGCCATCATCCAGTCTTTTCGTATTTTCTAGAAAATGTTGTTCACAAATTTCATCATTTTCGGTTTTGCCGTTAGCAAATGGAACCTCTTCTATTTGCCAAAACCTCTCTAGTGAGGTGTGTATTTCGTCTGACGTCATCGTGGCATGATTACATTGGACGTTACTTGATGTAACTAATGAATCAAGCGGGCCGGACACTAGCCAACCTAATTTAGAGCTGCGTAATTTTGGAAACCTAGGGCCAAGACATTTTTGCTCGTTGCCCAAGACATCCCAAAAAATGTCAGCGCCGATTAACATGTCGACAGGTGCAGATTTATAAAAAGTCGGGTCGGCCAACCTAATGCCGTCAGGTATATTTAGTTTACTCACATCGATCGACGATCGTGGTAAATCACTTGTAATCTCGTTAAGTACATAACAAGGTAACAGTGTATTAAATTTTGTATGTAGTGACTTTAATTGCACGTCACATTTTTCGACAACCCTATCTGAATAATTATTGCCAATCCCTATGACCTTCAATGAATCTAAAGGACATGAATCGAGTGATAGTTTTTGTTGTAATCGTTTAGTTATAAATGACGATTGACTGCCGCAATCTAATAATGCACGAACTATTTGTGTGTCTTTTGTTTTGGGATTAACCAACTTTATTACCGCGGTGGATAATAGTATTTCAGTGCACCTTTGATTGGACAAATTAACAGCTATTTCGTCCTGCTCATAACCTTCTGTGGAGGCGTGGTTTGCCACTGACTGCTCCTGGTTATGTAACAGTGAGTTATGAAATTTTTTGACGTTATTTTGTTGACAAATTCGACAGGATCCCATACGACATTCGCTATCGGGATGACCTTGTCGTAAGCAATTTTTACACAACTTATGTAATTTTACGACGGTTAGCCGCTCATCTATGCTCTTATTTTTAAATACGGGGCAGTCGTAAATCCGATGATTCATTCCGCAAACAATGCAAATGCAGGTTGACCTACATTTATTGTCATTTATACTCGCGAATGATTTTGTAAGGTAGTTTGATTTTTCTTGTTTATTTTTGTTGTTATTATAGTTTTTATTGTTTTTATAGCTGTTAAGGTTAGTTTTATCAGACTGGTGAGATGCAGTTGGTATCATTTTGTTGTTGTTGTTGCGATTTAGCGATTCCAATACATCCGCACGATCTGTGAGGATTTTAAAAAAGTTATTTAGTGTAGGCTGACCATCAACCGTGCTTAGGTACTCTTCCCACTTGGCTAGCGTTTGATTATGTAATTTAGACGACATCATAAAAATTATTAGGGTATCCCACTTGTCTATTGGTTGACCAAGACTGCGTAAGGCACGTAAGTTTTTGGTAACTGTATCCACTAAAAATCGAAGCGACCTTTCAGTCTCACTAGTAGCAGGTTCGATACTAAACAATGCGCTTAAGTGGTGATTTGTCAACAACCTCTTGTTATTGTACCGGTTGCAAATTAACTTCCAAGCCTCCTCGTAAGTGTCAGAAGATATTTCTAAATTTGAAATAACCCTAGCAGCTGCTCCGTCTAAATAGGATACCAAATAGTGGTATTTTTGAATAGGTAATATTTTATCATTGTCATGGATTAAACTCTTAAATGTGTCGTGAAATTCAAGCCAGCGGAAATATGCACCATCGAATTTAGCAATATTTATCTGAGGCAATTTAACACCTATATTCCTGTGATCGTGAGAACACTGAGGCATGTGAACAACAGATTCCCGCCGATGCTCATCTTCGGCCTTATTGTATTGATGTATAAGATTTTTACAAGTGGCGATGTTTAAAATAAACTCATGCTCAATATTCTCTCGTTCTACCAATTCCTCAGACAAATTTGAGTGATTCAGAACCTCTATCTCTTCTTGCAAGTTATCGAAACGTGTCGATAAAGCCTCAAATTTTTGAAGTTTTAAGCTCAACTCGGTTAATTCCATAGACGTCAAATGAGGTTTTTGTAATTGAATAACTAAATAGTTTTTGAATTTAGTTACTTGACCTTTTACTGAACTACGTCTACGGTTTAACTCATCCAAAGTTGAGACATCGACACCCTTCGCGGAAGCCATTATGAAAAAATGATAACTAGCTGATTAAAAGTTATAAAATCTCACGCTCCTCAGTTCGGTGAGTCAGCTGGTCTGCCGCTATGCACCAAATGCAGCCGCGGACCGCGCCGCGTCCCGTTATGATGACACACCTAGCTCGCGATTAGGTATCTTAAGGCATCTACCTGGAACATGCAGGTGTCGGGATTAACAAACGAACTATTGAAAGCGTGTGATAACGTTAATTTAGTAAAACTTTAGGTTGTTTACGTCGCCGGGTCTATATTACGCCGTGCGTCGACCACGTGCCACGTGCATGTGCGTTATATTTTTAGATGATAAATGTACACTAATGCATTTAATCGAACAAAAGATGATTAAAAACGTTGATATTGATTGAAAACACACTTGTTAATCACAATGAAGACTATTTATGTTGGGAATTTGGAAATATTTAGAAGTTAGTTGGCAAGGAAAGGGCACTTATCTTTTGGCAGACCGCAGCTCCCGGCGTGAATCTTTAGCTGATCCACTGACCACTGTCAATTGTTACCAATCAATTGACCACTGAAGTCCGGATAAGTTGAATCCTTGAGTCTCGCCCGAGACTCCAATGAACTTCTTCAAAATTTCACTGTTCTTGTCATAACCAGGGGAGTCCCGATTTCTTCGTTATTTGTCACGGTTCCCCTCATGGGCCACCAATTTATGTACCAGCTCAGGGGTACATAGGGGAGCTTCTTATGAAGGAAACTCCAGCACTACTTGTTCACATTAGTTTATTACAAAGTATAAAGTGTACATTGCACGAAGGTTGAGGTTTGAATGAAGACGTCATCAATCGACGCTTGAATTAAAGATAACGCCTCACAAAATACAATAGTAACGCGCATCAACGCGTGATTTACAAATCAAATATAAATTGAAGGCTCTGGCCTGAACACGGAGCAAAATTTGAATTTGAGTGATTTAGGTGTCCGTTGTTTAAAAATTGTAGGAGCCTCCGTGGCACAGAATTACAATTATTTATTCCTAATGCGGCAGGTGTCTTATTAAAAGAGAAGAGAAGTATTAATGATAAGATAGACTGCCGTAGCGTATGAATGATCGCGATACTACTAATACTATTAAATAGAAATGTTTTCGTAATAAAAATTACGAAAACTTTAAATTAATAGAATGCTATTGTGATTACGTGAACTTTTACATGTCGGGCTAAGCACAGAAATGATATTCTACGATAAACGCGTTAGTGTGCGTTCACGCACACAGCAACAAATCTCGCACACAAAGATACGTAAACCGCACGCCTCGCTTCGACACTCGGCATTCCAACGGCTAACCACCGTAGCCTATGAATGATTGCAATACTACTAATTCTATTCTATGGAAATGACGAAAACTTTTAATTAATAGAATGGGAGTGTGATTATGTGAAATTTTACACGTCGGGCTAAGCACAGAAATGGTATTGTACGGTAAACGCGTTAGTGTGCGTTCATGCACACAGCAACAAATCACGCACACAAAGATACGTAAGCCGCACGTCTCGCTTCGACACTCGGCATTCCAACGGCTAACCATCAACTCATGTGATTAATTTGTATATTCATTTATTTCACACACCATTCAATAAAGCATTGTAACCGAATAATAATCCTTGGCCTTTTTTCTTCGCTTATTGATCCTCTGAAAAAAGTTACTTCAACTACTACACTATCACCTGTTCCTGAATTACGAATGGGTTTGTCATATTTTTTATAAATCTTATCAGCAATTTAGGTTTCAGTTTTTTTTTATGCTACTAAGTTGGCAAATAAGCATACGGCCCACCTGATGGAAAGTGGTTACCGTAGCCTATGGACGCATGCAATACCAGAGGCATCACTTACGCGTTGCCGAGCCTTTAGGAAAGGCAGTGGGAAGGAGAAGGAGCGGAAAGGGGGAAAGAGAGTGTTTGGGCCTCCGGTACTCTCACTCAACGAACGAAACGCAACAGTAGCAATACTGCTATTTCACGTCAATATTCTGTGAGAGGGTACTCCTTCCCCAGTCGAGCCGGCCCATTCATGCTGAAATCAGCAAGGCTCTACTACTCTTAAATCTCTTAAATCAGATTGCTAGTATTCGTGTTAACTCCTCCAGATAAGCTAGAAAGCATGTGTATGGAGTGAGTTCACGTCGGTAGTGCAATGGGTGGGATTCGAAGCCTCAATCTTTCAATCGCAAGTCCAATGCTCCATTCATTAAGCTACCACTGCTTCACCATAAAACGGTTTTGTGGTTCTCTGCATTGGAAGTTGGGAAGTGACCGTTTAACTGCACCACAGTCAAAACGCACTAGCACGTCTTATTGCTCGCCTTAAAGACGGCTCGAGCAGTTTCACATTTCATGTTAATGCTAACATTACCTGAGATAGTTTATTAGTCGTAAAATGTACAAGTTATAGGCGCCATGTAGTGTGAGCACGACATTCTGCACGAATAACTTCCACACGAAGGTGTGCCATTTCTTATAATGTCCTGAAAACGGCATATAGTAGCAACAACATAGTAAAATTGTTAATAGAATTCGTGGTCGTAAGTTTTGTGATGCAGAATTTATTTAAACGTTTTTAGACATTCGCGATTTGTTCATATATTTTTTATAAAGCTATATATAGTTGATTGAAAATTATCGCCTGCTCCGTGTCTCGGAGAGCACGTTAAGTCGTTGGTCCCGGCTGCCATGAACATCTATGGCAGTCGTTATTGGGAAAGTCAGTACCCTCTAATATCTTGACACTGGTCTAGCCTTAGGGTATCGTTAGCCTTCGGGTTGCGGAGGTCAGGTGGCAGCCGCTCCGTGTAAAAACTGATATCCAGTCAAATCCGGTTAGACCAGAAAAGCCAACCCCAAGTGACTTGGGAATAATAAAGGCTAAGAGACAAGACTTTTTATAAAGCTAGGTAGCGGGTCTTACTCTCTATCTAATATAAATAATAATGATCAAGTCAGGGTAGCTGCTGAAACCTCGCACTTCACGAAGACGCCACAGAGCTACACCAGTCAACCCGTAACCACAATCGATGCAAGTCAGTCGAAACGTCGGTCAATCAATAGATATATATTACCTTTTAAATACTTCACCCGTTACATTATATTAAGTATAATAATTTATTTTTTGTTCTACTTAATTGGTAATCAATCAAACAAACTGTATGCTTTCCTCTACTCTATACAATTATATTTTCACTTTTGCTTCAAAACCTTCACCCTTGATTTGACCCTATCAATCTACAGTAATGTAAAATGATAATAGATATATATGTCGGAACGGCAGTACTGTTATTTGGGACACTAGCGCCATCTAGTGATACAGAAACACATTAAGGCGCAACGCCAGCGCCATTTAGTGGCGCTAGACGGAGTCTGCGAGGCGGCGCGAGGGGCGGACAGAGCTCAGTCTTTGTGTTACTGTCGACCAGTGCACACCTCGTAGGAACTGTCTCGCGTTTCATAGTGACAAGTGCTCTTAATGTCAAGTAGTTGTTATTGAATTCGAATACAAGTTATCTGATTACCCACGTGTTTTCTACTGCACACCAACATTTCCCACTGCACACCCACGTGCTTTGATCCTATAAAATGGCTGATAAGGACGGGATAAACGCTGCCACTCCGACTTATATTTGAAGGGCGATATATATTATTGCCTTAACTTAGAATTATAGTGAGTTAGAATAACACTCCAAGCGGCAGTGAATGCGATTAGATTCTCAGGTCGGGCTAAATGTCAATGGCTTATTTTGTCGAGAATATTTAGTAGCAGCATATAGACACTCAGCCTTTTACACTGCAGAGGTTTTATCTGTTATTACATAGGAACTAACTCCATAGCTGGTGAACAGCTTCCCCTTATGTGTTATCATATGTTTGAGAAGCTATATACATATATACATAAATAAAGGAATAGCTTACTGAAAGCCTTATAATCACTAAACAAATTAACTTTATATAAAATAAACCTACTTAATTAATTGTTAGATCTTCACAAATAAAACGTGCGATAATAAACACAATATCCAGAAAGTATAACCCATTGATTCTCGATATTCCGGTCAACGCCTCCCACCAAAGTATCATAAGTAATAAATTTTATTTATCCGCCTAAAGTACACGCTCAACACGGGTGTCTGGCCTCAGGTGTAATTTCACTAATAAACTTTGGTAGTCAATAAAAGAAACGCGACAGAGAGGAATTTCAGCTCTGTGTTTTAACTTTTGTGTGACACACAGTTCCCTATTTTATCTATCAAATCGGACTAATATGACCTGATGGATGGAATCCGCGGTTCTGGTAATTTTCTTTTGATTTTTGGGAACCAATATTTGCTGTGAGGGATTGGTATTTAAAAAAAAAACAACGCTTTATTAAGAAAATCAAACTTAAAAGTGGAAAATAATTTATTATTTTAATATAAAAAAGCGTGGGGAGCTTTCTAAGATATTTTGATAACCCCCACCCCACGCATTTTACATGATAATTATTAAATTATTTTCTCCTTTTTAGTTTGTTTTTTTTAACTATTATTTATTTTTATTTTATTTTATATTTTTTCTAAATTATTATATTGTCATCAGTCCTTGATAAGTGTGCAAAGTTTCAAATCAATCCGTCGGTTTGAAATTGGTGAAAATCACGTTACATAGACAGACACATAGATACATATAAACCAAACTAATAAAAGCGTGTTAAAAAAAATAAATGTTTTTAATTGCTACTGGTGATAGACGAGCCATCGGCCTATATAGTGGTAAGTGGAAAGTGCTGCTCGAGGACATAATGATACTTTTTAGGTACCACACAAATGGTTTCAGTGAAACCAAGCCGCCGCATAGCATAAACTACATAAGTAACAATCAAACGTACAGTCTGCTGCCTGCTGGTAACCAGTTACCGCAGCCTATGTGAAAGGGAATGGGGTAAAAATGTAGGACAGTGTGTAGGAATAAAGGAACAGAGAGATGATACAGTTTCTAGCGCTAACTTCTTTGAATAAGTTTACATATTGTTGCACGTAAATGTCTATGCTACAATCGTGCTCAGGCTACAGTGACTACTCATTATTAGTCGAGCCGTATCTTTGCCACCACATTAATTTTACAATTTGTGTCAATCATGAAGGCCCGGCGTCACCAGATCAAGCTTATTCAGATTCTAGAGTTCGAAAAATCTCTTATACAACAGCTTTGTCCGTCCGTCCGTCTGTTATACAACTTTCAACTCAAGAACCGTAAGAGCTAGAGACTCGTGGTCAACGCCATTCGACTCAGTGTAGTCGATATACCCCCCCGAAATGACTATAACATTTGACCTCTGACCTCAAGGTCACGTGATATCATCTTTCAACTTTAGAACTGTAAGAGCTAGAGACTCGCAGTCAACGCCATTCTACTCGGCATAGTCGATATACCCCCGACATGACTATGACCTTTGACCTCAAGGTCACGTGATACCATTTTTTCGAACTCTGAGATTTACGGCAATTCATTGCCGTTTCCCACTTGTTTCTTATTATTAATATGTCAGAAGTAAAGTGCGTGATAGACGGAAAAATGCAGCGATAGCCTGATGCATCAAGCTTTTGACTTGAGATCGAGATCCCACCTATTGCACTACTACACCACAACTCTAGGATTCTAGTTTAGCTTGAGAGGTTCACAAGAATACTATTAGTAGTAAGTTGTAATTTGTATCCCAAATTGCTGGAATTCTTTATGAATTTGCTCGTCCCTACTATGAGAGGCCTAGAAAATAACTAGGTTTGTATCTTATGTGGGTGCCAGTCAGTGCAGACCGGCGAAACTTCGGACCAGTGGGATCTTTTGTGTCGACATTCTCCCAATAACGACTGCCATAGATGTTTATGGCAGCCGGGACCGACGGCTTAACGTGCTCTCCGAGGCACGGAGCAGGCGATAATTGTCAATCAATACGCACATAATTTCGAAAAGTCATATAGCTTCCGAAAGTCAGAGGTGCGCGACGTGGGTTCGAACCCGAGACCCTCTGCATTGCAGTCTGTTGGTCTCCCCACTGAGCTTACGCTGCTCAGTAGTAATAATACTAGGTTTACTGCAGCTTATTTATATTTCGACCTACTGCATATCAAATGTAAGTGTAAACGTGATATATGTATAAACCCAATTCTTCGGAGAACCCATAAAGCACTCAACAGAAAAAAGTAACAAATAAAATTAAATGATAATTCTTTATACCCTGATTTAGTTCAATAAAGGTCACCTTGCATAAGTCAGAACACAATGGTTGAACGAGATCGCATTGAACAGGGGACCTTCCGACCGGAAGCGAGCACAATAGCCACTGGACTATTGTTACGATATTTATTGAACGTGGAAGGAATTAGTGAACGAGGTATATATTACCTGCAGGGTTTAATATATTAATGTAGGTATACCCTGTCGTAGTTGATTGGCTAGTGTAGTTGCGAATTTCTGCTCGATAATTTTATTTGCGTATATTGAATTGTATAGGACATATAAATTAATCTTTCTATTACATTTATGCAATGATATTATTTTTGTGTAAAGTGGATATAGTGACAAGAATAGAAAAGGGTATGTTAAGCTGGTTTGGGCATGTAGAAAGAATGGACGAGGAAAGACTGACTAAGAAAGTTTATAAGGCTAGTGTCATTGGAACAGTCGCAACAGGAAGACCTAGGCGAACGTTTCTTGATCAGATCAGAGGCGTTCTGGGCAAAGGCCAGGTTAAGAGCACCTTGAACCAACGGGCGTGTATGAGGAATGTGATGAAAGTGAATGAAGCAAGTGAAGTGTGTCAGGATCGTAGCAAATGGAAATCCGTAGTCTCTGCCTACCCCTCCGGGAAACAGGCGTGAATCTAAGTATGTATGTATGTATTATTTTTGCTTAGATATTGTCCCATGTGAGGTTTCAGGTGTGCGATTCTGTTAAATCTGAATACCATCTCATTTTTGTATTAGTAGTAAAAATTTAGGTTTTTTACAGTAACCATTGTAATTGTTAATGATTACTTTGGCCACTGTCGAAGTGATAATAGAGATCAAGTTGATATTAGTACAAAATAATAACTGACTCGAATTCTAGAGCAGGCAAAATGTTATTGTAATTATTAGTTGAAATAGGATAGCCTGATATGTTATTGGTTAGTTAGTTAACTTTATTATGATTCTTGCGTCATCGTTTGCTTAAATTTTTATCACTCATCTAGAAAGTATGGTAAAGGCAATTTGTTAACTCAATTAACTGTATAAGAGCTTGTTATGGTTAATTTGATTTTATATGACATGTTATATTTTCGTAAGATATGACGAAACATCATCTCTGAAATAAGCATGTTTCCAGGTACCTTCATAAACGTAGAATATAGTATGAATAGAGATATAGATAATACTATACCCTATTACTAACAAACTTATTATTTCTCAATGATATTATCATTAAAATATTTATATACGGGTTTTGAACTTGTAATACTCAGTGCCGTGATGGTGGTCATGCTTTCCCTTATACAGTTCGAGACATGCATATCTACATATATAAAAATTTAATGTCACGGTGTTTGTGGTCGCCCTCCTTGAAACGGCTTGACTGGTTTTTATGTATTTGTGGTAGGTATGGAGAATAGGTCGTAAAGTATATTTCATACCCCTAAGTGATTAGGGCGTCAATTGCAAAAGCTAGTTTCTGTATATTTTACTTCTTTTACTTTTTGGGATTTATTTCAATGTCCAACTTATGCGTAAATCTAAAACATATTTTTTTTGTACCATTCATAACACTGCACTAACAATCAGACATCATCAACCTTCACGTAACATTCGTCCAAAAGATCTCTAAGAGTACATAATCACCCTAAACATCGTCATCTAAACATGGGTAACGGTAATACCTTTTGCGTGTACCACGGGTGCACCTTTGTCTCCCGTCGGGGATTACACTCGCGTCGTGTAATCTCCTGAATAAGTACGTCACTGTAATCCTTTTGTCTCTGTTTAGAATGTCGTAATAATTAATCGTGCTGTGCTAGTGGGATGATGACGTAGGCACTCAAGTTTTAGATTGAATAGGCATAGAAATTAAACTACTTTATACGGATTTTATTGTGTTAATTTAACACTTTATTACATAGTTTTGGAACTGTTACACTAATGCTATTGAACTTAAATACTTTTCAAGCTAATTATATTATTAAGACTACGCCGAGCGAAATGTGCCAAAACAGGTGGTCACAGTTAAGTGAATAAAATCAACACTTTTTGTTTAATACAAATATAATATACATTTTCCATAACAATGAATGTGTTTACAATTACTACGTCCATACAATTTTACTATGGCGGCCGCGCGCCGATTTGATCTGCGCCGCACGAGCTCTGTCATTATCTGTCGTCGTCACGCTCGGTGCAGTCTTAAAACTTATATTTATATTTAAGTTTACAGTTTGCCCAACGTTTCGGTTGCTTTTCAGCAACCATGTTCACGGGGAGACTAAGATGGTAGTTCTCTCAATGTCTTGTTGTTGACTACGTAGGCTAGGTTTGTTTTTTCAGAACTTTAGGTTATATATCGCGTAACACGCTTTGATACATAGTCAAGGTTACGGTGATTTTTCTGAAATTTGCCGTAGTGACACGGAGTCTGGAATTGTGGTCGGTTAGTTTGCTTGCGTTCTATTACGTGGGTCCTAAAACTAGGTGTAGTTCACCTCTATTTACCGCTTCGCGGTTATATGTACGAGTGACACAAATCAAATATAAATAAAAAAATAATTATTTATTTATTAAGGTTCTCTTACAAGAAATACAATTTCTCAATCTTGGTAATCAAAATAAGGTCTCAATTATAAGAAATCACAACATCCCAAAAGAGAAAATACAAACAACTAGATAAAAGAATGAAGGTAATGAAAGAATACATTTTACACCTTTATTTACAAAAGCAATATTATTTTCACATCGAACAAAAATCTTACTAAGTTATCATACCGTGTGTCACACAACTTATAGGTACTGCTTAACTTTTCCAATAAAATCGAAGTGAAATGAAATTTGGAATTTAGAAGCGAAGGTGAAACCGATCGGGTAGCTGCTGTCGATGCTAATTTAGAAGATTTCGCCGAAATGACGATATTAAATTTGGTAAAATCCGTGAAAATACTTTTTTCTTTCCACACGAGGCAGCGAAGTTATGCGAGGTGGGAGTCTTTTGTCTGTGCAATAGATTTCTTTTTACGTTTTGTGTTGCTTTCATCGTATTCAGTTTGAGTTTCCGTTCTGTTTAGTAATTAAATTCGGCGGTAGTAAACGTAGATAGATGTTTATTTCGGACTATTGTAATGTAGCGAAGAATTTTATAGTGAAAACTTGGATAGAACATCTAAAAGCTGTGCGCTTGTCAATGCTTATTTTCGCCTTTATAAGGGTATATGAAGCGTATCTTTTATTTGCTAAAACAGAATAATAAAACGGAGTCTAGGCGGGCAACTTATCTCGAAAGGTACCATAATATGTTAACTAGCCTCAAGACCTAAGGTATAGTTCCCTTAAATTTTTCATCTGTTCATGGTATAGCAACATAATTTTTTCTTATTGATTAACTATAACAGAGATATCGACTCTATTCTTCAGTGCCGCAGATTACTTAAGGGACAAAATCTAGTGATTCGGTTCTTTAATCCGAACATGCAACATGCAACGTTGTAAATCGACGTAAAATCATTTTTGATGTAGTAAAAAATAACACATGTAAATGTGGGGTAATACCTGTATAAATCTGGATGGTCAGGTAAGTGACGGCACGAAGCTCGCGGCAGTCGCTTACGCAGCTGGCGTAGTGAGCGTAAGCGACTACTACTCTTGCCCGTAAGATGGTAGTTACTTTCATTTACTGAGTAAAACGCAGTTAATACTTCTGCTCGCTATAGCTACATTTATGAACCTTTGCAAAACAGGCTTGAACCTGCAGAGGTGATATTAGAAACTTTTGATTAAAAAAGATGCACAATTTTTATCAACATCTGTATCCGCAATTGCGAAGCTTCCACATCGATTTGGACATCGGCATCTGCATCCGCGTTTACGGATGTGAGCCTTTAAATATCCGTTTCCGCATCCGCTGCCGCGGATGTCAAAAAATCTGCATCAGAAACATCCCTGCTGATATTACCTATAGTATTGCAAGTGATCAACGGCTATGAAAACCGCATATCTCCATTGCGAAATTCCAAGCTTCTACTAATAGACATCGGTACAAACGAAACAGTGGAGGAACAAAGTACCTACAATTACAATATTGTTTGATAGTTACAATGTATATTGCAATTATTGCATTATGTTAGTAATTACTATAATTATTGTTCGAACTTAAAGGCGCGCTCAAGTTATACATACTGTAATTATTTTCACGACAATGTAGCATGTTTAGTTGTGAGTGCTTATGTGTGTGTTCGAACCCAAAATACTAGGCAATATGAGCCAAAGTTTTGGTATAAATTATCAACCTGATATCGTATACCAATATGAATATCTGTTACATTGCATCAGTGTCCCATGTAACAAGTTCAACGACTAAAGTCAATGACTAATGATCCAAGTAAAAACAAATAATACATTACCATTACTTTTTCTTGCACTTGTAACAGGTAAGCAGACATGTATAACATCCACATTTTGTCAGCTATGGTTTATATCTATATATATAAAACTCTTCCGTTACTGAATGACTGACAGACAACGCACAGCCGAAACTACTGAACGCAAGAAGCTGAAATTTGGCATGTATATTCCTTGGAGAGTGTAGGGGAGCACTAGGAGAGGATTTTTGGAAATTCCACCCCGATGAGGGTGAAAGGGGTGAAACCCGATATTCACACGGGAACGAGACTTACGCGGGTGAAACCGCGGGAAAACTACTAGTCCTTTATAAAAGGCATATTTCCATCCTTCTGTGCATTTCTAGACACAGTGTTACTTAAATTGACTTAACAGAAAATCCAATAAAACTTTGCCCTACCCAAGAATGAAAAACCCAACTACGAGACCAACGAGGTAATCTTCTTTGGAAATATTTGAAATATAATTATCATCATAATTGTCGTCCATATTGTATCACTTCCTCAAATTAATTTTGTCCAAGCATCTTCCAATTGGATCTTTATACCAGAAGACATACTTTTTGTCGGCCTCGATGGCGTAGTGGTTAGTGTAACCGACTGCCACGACTGAGGTCGCGGGTTCGATTCCCGCACAAGTCAAACATTTGTGTGCATGAACATGGATGTTTGTCTTGGTGTGGGTGTTTCTATGTATAATATGTATGTATTTACGAAAAAAAAGTATATATGTATGTTTATCCATTGTCTAGTAGCCATAGTACAAGCTCTGCTTAGTTTGGGCTAGATGGTGTGGTGTGTATGTAGTAGAATATTATTTTATTATTATATTATCATGAATTAATTCCAAAAGGTGAAAACGACATCATTTGTCGATTATGTAATTGCATTAGGTATTGTTTTGATAAGCATATAAGAACACCTGTTAGATTTATTTTAAATAAATAATTCAACAATAATCAATTACACACATTGGAAATTGCATATCCTGCTTATTCGTATTAAATTGATGCCCGCATTTGGTACCAAGCCTCATCCAGACTCAAAACAATCATTTGTTAATCACATGAATGATAGTATATCATTCCAGTAGAGCACTTTATATACATATTAAGACATCATACATTTAATAAAATTGTAACTGATCGTACATAGCTGTTGAAGAAAAATAATGTAAGAGGTTTATAAATACTATGGAAGCCAAAAACAATTATTTTTAGTACCTATCGTTGTTTGTTTGTCTGTTTGTACGTGTCCCACGCAAAAACTACGACACGAAATTGAAGGTTCGTGGTTTTCACAGTTGTATTGCTGATCTAATTTAAAATATGATGCATGTTTAATCTTGATACCAATTGATATTCTTTTTACATGCGAAGAAAGAAATACATAGGTATATATATATAGGTACCTACTTCCGAATTCCACGCGTATGAAGTCACGGGCGAAAGCTAGTCTTCCATAATTATCCTGCAGTACATTTCATATAATAAGTACATTCATTATATTTATATACATTTATAACTAGCTCCGTACTTCGTCGAACAAAGAGCTTCCGAAGCGTGCGAAACTTGTATTTTCCCCGGCATTATTCTGAACTCGACAACAACTTCATCATTCAGTTTAACACAAAGTAAGTATAGTGAAATTAGTTTGTAACTACCTTATGGTGTACCTAATCGTTATGTCTTGTGAAATTTGTACCAAGTGAAATTAAATAGAACAAAAGTACATTTACATACATTGTCGAACAACTTTCTCTAAAGGGATAGGCATTGGTGTATTACAACCAATTTGCCAGCCATCTCTTAAGTCTCACATAATTGGATAAACGGTAAGAAAAAAGAAAAATGGCCCAATGCATCAATAAACATAATAAGCCTTTTTTTTTAATACTTTAATTTTTCATCCGTCGTTGTCGCCTTGCCTGAGCTAGCTTTTTAATTTCCTTCAACATTTACAACATAAATCTACGCTTCAATCGAAATAACGTGTTCAAAAACACTTGGAACTTACTTGAGAGAACTATATGATGAAAATTCAAATGATTGCCTCGTACAATACAGGCATTCAGCCTAACAACCGTGTATTGTGTGTTCTACGATACGTTTTTAGATACCTAAAAAGGTTGTTATTTTGTGCATAGAAGACCAGTAAGCATACGTTGGCAATCGAGTAATTACGGCTGGTCTTCTCTCTTAGCCTTTATTATTCCCAAGTCACTTGGGGTCGGCTTTTTTGGTCTAACCGGATTTGACTGGATATCAGTTTTTACACGGAGCGGCTGCCACCTGACCTCCACAACCCGAAGGATAGATACCCTAAGGCTAGACCAGTGTCAGGATATTAGAGGGTACTGATTTTCCCAATAACGACTGCCATAGATGTTCATGGCAGCCGGGACCAACGGCTAAACGTGCTCTCCGAGGCACGAAGCACGCGATAATTGTCAATCAATACGCACATAATTTCGAAAAGTCATATAACTTCCGAAAGTCAGAGGTGCGCTACGTGGGTTCGAACCCGAGATTGCATTGCAGTCTGTTGGTCTCCCCACTGAGCTATCGCTGCCAGTAATTACGGCTGGTAACAAGATAATATTTTTGACTGCATAAATGGCGTAAAAACTTAAGTAGTCGTCTCGCCAATTTCACTGCACCAAGTGTTGTGGGTTTGATATGGGGACAAAAAATGTGTGATGCACAAATCGTTGTTCCAAGTCTGAGTGTTCTTACTGTCCGCTGCTTCGATCATTTTAATGTCCCCTGGGATACAGGATTTATTCCTTGTAAGGAAGATGACTTTTTTTTTTAAAAAGAATAGAAAGCATGTATCCCTTTTTTTTACGGCATATTTTACTGGGTGCATTAAAATATATAGAGTACATTTCATTAAAAAAAAAAATAAGGCGCTCATAACCATTGCACTCACTCATCAATAAACGATTAGTGAGGTTAAGCAACGTTGGGTGCGGTCAGTCTATAGATGGGTGCCGGACGCCACGATCGTGGCGGTAAGTCCCGTGTTTGAGGAGTGGCTGGAGAGGCGCCATGGCGCCCTCACCTTCCGGCTGACACAGGTAATGACTGGCCACGGTTGTTTTGGCCAGTTCCTGTGTCGCATACGCCGGCAAGAGACGCCCGGTTGTCACCACTGCGGCGACTGCCGCGACGTTGTTGAGGACACGGCGCTGCACACTTTGGCGGTTTGCCCCGCCTGGGCATCGCAGCGCCGTGAATTGATCGCGGCAGTCGGATTGGTTGCCCTCTCGCTCCCGGCCGTAGTTCAGTCTATGGTCCGGAGTGAGAGGTCGTGGAACGCCGTCGCCTCCTTCTGTGAGGAAGTCATTTCCATCAAGGAGGCGGCGGAGCGGGAGAGGGAGCGTTTGAACCCTCTCCCCAACCGCAGAGCCGGGCGCCGGAGGGCGCGAGACGACCTCCAGCCACCCTGAGGTTTGACCTGGGGGTGGCGGGCTTTGTGGGCCTGCCCGCCATCCGTTCAGCACCAGGTCCGAGAGGCGGCGTGCGTGTTCCCACGCGCGCCTCTGTTGTTTCGAGTCCGTCTCCCCTCTAGGGGAGACAGTAGGGATAATTTGTAGGAGTGCCTTTGGGTAGGTCTTTTGTGTAGTGGCCTGCCGTTTCATACGGCGGGCCGAAACCTCGGCGGGGTCGCGACCGCATGCGAAAGTGATTCGCGCGGCCCCGTCGATAGTGGTTTTGTCGAGGAACACCGTGGTAGGTTTAGTCGGTATTCCGGGAGGTACATTTTCTTCTTAACATCTTTCTTTTACCCCGGAGAGTCCGACATAACCCCTCCGCCCGCCCCCGCGGAGGGGTATGCATCAAGCATTCCCCCACGTTAAAAAAAAAAAAAAAAAAAAAAATAGATGGGTGCCGGAGGGCGCGGGACGACCTCCAGCCACCCTGAGGTTCGACCTGGGGGTGGCGGGATTTGTGGGCCTGCCCGCCATCCGTTAAGCACCAGGTCCGAGAGGCGGCGTGCGTGTTCCCACGCGCGCCTCTATGTCGAGTCCGTCTTCCCTCTAGGGGGGACAGTAGGGAGTTTCTAGAAGTGCCTATAGGGTAGGTCTTTCGTGTAGTGGCCTGCCGTTTCATACGACAGGCCTAAACCTTGGCGGGGTCACGACCGCATGCGAAAGTGATTCGCGCGGCCCCGTCGATAGTGGTTTTGTCGAGGAACACCGTGGTAGGTTTAGTCGGTATTCCGGGAGGTACTTTATCATCTTAACATCTTCTTTTACCCCGGCGAGTCCGACATAACCCCTCCGCCCGCCCCCGCGGAGGGGTATGCGTCATGCATTCCCCCACGTTAAAAAAAAAAAAAATAGATGGGTGACCGCTTAGTGGTATTTCATCTAAGCGTATCCGTGCTTCGGAGGGCACGTAAAATGTCGGTCCCGGTTGTTGCAAAATTGACAACAGTCGTTAAGCCATGTCAGAGGTCTACAGATGGCTTGAACAATTCTTGACAACAGGTTAGCCACTAAACACACGAAAAGAAAAAGAAAAGATTAATAAAATAAAGAATTGTTCCCGAAACAAGAACATCTCACATGAACACCCGCAAAACCTGAAGAGTCACAAGCGCGTTGCCAGCCTTTTAAATTTGTCCCCTCCAAAATTCCATGATGATCGATCGAGTAGTTAAGATGTAAAAGTGCAACATACACATTTATAATATTCGTTAGGATTTAAACTGCAGCGCAGTACTATCAAAGCATAGCTATACCTATATATACACGTAATACACAAGACTCAAAACCGTTTCGTGTGGATTTCTTAAAGCAGTTTACAATCTTGCCGCTTACAATCTGAGCACATCCTTAGTAGATAAAATGGCTGTTGAGCATTAACGTAGCATACCAAACGATGAGTAGTGGTGGCGCATTGCTATTCACAGCGCACCGCAAATGCACCGGAGCCTTCTAAGCACGATACAATTTAAGCAGATCAGGATTTCTTGTATACCTATTTTAACGGCAAAATTAATTTTATAATAAACTAGCTGTCCCGACAGACGTTATCGTTTACACAAGAAAAAAAAACCCACATCTAAACCATCCTCGAATCCACATGAACACACACAATTTTTTTTATCAAGATCGGTCCAGCCGTTTAGTAGGAGTTCAGTGACATACACACATACAGTAGAATTATATATATAAAGATAACTACCTTCGTGGTACGTGATTCAAGTTTGTTTGTACGTTAAGTTACGAGTTTGATTTTCCGGGTTGGGTAAGGTGTTATTAGGTTTTCTGTCTAGTTATGACTAACACCTTGGATTTATAAACTGTTTCCTTTTTCGATCCTACGTCCTTCAAGTGGCGCGTGATAAGCCGTCAAAATCTGTAATGAGGATGTGGTATGAAGGTCTCAGCTCGCGGACTACACGACTGCTAATACCATCGGCCAGTATAGTAATTTTGGCGGGCAACGAAAAAGTAGATATGTGTACGATAGAGGCACAATAAGGTTGTCTCTCGTAAGACCTTAAACTATAACTGGTTAATGACATTCAGGGATATTAATTTTTAGCTCTTCATTTATCCTTTATTTAAGTCATTGTTTCGCTTATCTCACTACCGTTGAGTTAGAGTCTAGAGCAATGCATGTCAATAAAATATGTTTAAGATATGTGTGTGTATTCATTAATTACGGTTTTATTTATTTTGTGTTCATTTCTTAAACTTATAAGAGTTATAAGTCAATGCATTGTTGTGACAAACACGTTTTTGAAAAACAGACATTGCTTTAATTGCAAACACATAGGCTACATTATGCAAACAATTAAATTAAATTAATGGACAGTTCAAATTGCAACAGGATCTAAATTTTCCTTTTTGAGCTGCAGCGGCCAGCCAGCAGCCAGACACAGACTTTTGGTTATGTCATTAAGTTTCAATCTAATACCATTATATTTAAAAACTAAAACAAAAAATCGTTTATTTTAAGCTTTTGCGAATAAGCCAAAGCAATACAATGATTACTAAAAAAGAAATTATGTTGTCCATACCGAATTTCGGCCACAGCGGCCAGTCTTAACAGAGACTGGCCATCTGCGTAGGAGATATTATAGTGCACAAGTGTGTGCGCAAACACAAGTGCACGCTCTGTTCCCTAACTCTCATGATCCGATGGGACGGCAATCCGACACGACCGGAGAGAGATCAGGCGCAGGACCAACGGCCTTACGTGCTATCCGAGGCACGGGGGTGTCTAACACCGCCAACTTCCTAACTCTGAGTTTTTTTTTTATACTCTGATTGGTTTGCTTTTGACCGCGATCTCACCTGATCTTAAGTGAAGATGCAGTCGACGATGGAGCACGCTTGCCTAGAAGATACCTATTCACTCGCGACTTGAAGACACCCAGATTGTACTCATCGGGAAACACAGACTTAGGTAGCGAATTCCACTCCTTAGCGGTACTCATTATAGAATTGGAAGCAAATCGCTTCGTGCGTAAATGTGGTATATCCATCATATACCTGTGACGCTGGCCTGATTATCTGGTCATCCGATGGTAGAATGGGGAAGGAGGAATCAAATTATGCAGTTCCTCTGCACACTCTCCGAAATGTATCCGATAGAAAACCGAGAGACTAGCAACCGGGTTGCTATTGAGATTTCTTTACAGAAAAACCCAATAACTTTTTGTTGGCCCAATCCAGGATTCGATCCCGAGACCACATGCACAGCAATCGCATTCACTACCGCTGCGCCACGGAGGCAGGTTAGACAATAATTACTACACTCAATATGAGTTACCAATATCTACAAACTGGTCCAGAAACGATCACGAAACTACATACATGAAACACCGATATTTAATACCTAATACTAACTAAAGATATAGCCAGAACTTTAGCGTATAATATCACTTAAAATACGACCCATATTCGCAAAGCTAGGCATTATGAAACGGCAAATACCTATCACTTATCCCAAGTCCAAGTTACAAGCAGTTGTTATGCCGCGACACGGATACGATAACCTGTACGTGACGACTCGTAGCTAACGAAATTATGTGCCGACCAACTTACATTTAGTGTCCACAACATCTTTATAGTTGTAAACATAAGACATATTTTCGTTTGTCACGCAAACGTTTTATGTTGTCCAAGAAACAATGTTCCGTCTGCAGTTGTTTTGAGTTTTATTGCTTACGTCTTAAAGTTGATTTTGGTTTGTTTGATAAGTGTTGTGGTTATTATAAAATGCAAAAATAGTTTTGCAGTAAGATTGTATTGTAGTATTGTTACGGGAAGGCCGCTAACCCACGCCAGTGCGTGTAAAATCGGAGTATGTGTGAAACTGTTGTATTGTTTGAAAGTTTGGTGAATGTTGAATTTTATTGACGAAGGAAATGCACGTGATGGGACAACTAGAAGTTGTAGTTAGATATAATATACGTTTCTATCACTAAGGTTTCTATTCTGAAGTGTTTTAGGACTTGGATTAATTCTAATCCCAAAAATGATGATTTATAGGTCTAGTCTACTTTAGTCCTAATAATGAAAAATTCGTTTGGACCTTCTTCTAAAATTGACTATCTTTTAAACTATAATGAAGAACCAACTGATATTTTCACTGAACATATTATGTTAATACCGTGGTAATCTTAAAATAATAAAATGTAAGTACATTGAAATTAAACTACTATATACGGAGCAGCGATCGTCGCGCACCTCTGACTTTCGGAAGTAATATGACTTTTCGAAATTATATGCGTATTGATTGACAATTATCGCCTGCTCCGTGCCTCTGAGAGCACTTTAAGCCGTAGGTCCCGGCTGCCATGAACATCTATTGCAGTCGTTATTGGGAGAGTGTCGACACAAAAGATCCTACTGGGTCGAAGTGTCGCCGGTCTGCACTGACTGGCCCCCACATAAGATACATATACGGAAATTATCGCGTTGTTTATCTGACACTTTATTACATAATTTTGAAAACTGTTAAACTAGTTTTACTCTTAAACTTTACTAATTTTTAAGCTAATTCAATTACTATCAAAGCTATTAAAACTATTTAGATTTAATTTAATTTTACACTTTCCCCGACGTTTCGGTTGCTTTTCAGCAGCCATGGTCACGGGGAGACTAAGATGGTAGTTGTCTCAATGTTCCAGTGTAGTTATTTCAAATGTACCACCAGCTTGGGATCCAGTAATACAAATAGTCAAACCTAAGAAGAAGCAAACCACAGCTAGACTTCATGATACTTTGAACTCATTCTGCGTAAATAGAAACACCAATGATTAAATTATGTTCGGGTACTTTGAAATAACTACACTGGAACATTGAGACAACTATCATCTTAGTCTCCCCGTGACCATGGCTGCTGAAAAGCAACCGAAACGTCGGGGAAAGTAAAATTAAATTAAATCTAAATAGTTTTAATAGTTTTGATAGTAATTTAATTAGCTTAAAAATTAGTAAAGTTTAAAAGTAAAAGTAGTGTAACAGTTTTCAAAATTATGTAATAAAGTGTCAAATAAACAACGCGATAAAATCCGTATATAGTAGTTTAATTTCAATGAATAATATTCGCGTAAACAGAAGACAATATTATGTAAGTACATTAATACGATAAATGAATACCTTAGAAAATAAATAAAGTTTTAGATGTATTGAATGAATACAAATAGTAGACAAATAACTTACAATATACAGATTTATAATGTAGTATCACCTTCTGAAATTCCAGCAATGGACCCGTGAGTATTTCTAGACGCTGTTAAGTATGCGTATAGCACGTGCAAATGGGACAATTTTAAGGTATATTGGTCCAATAAATATAATATATAATATTATTCCATATGCAATACAAGACCTGGTCTATCTGTGGGCCAAATTTCATTCAAATCCGCATAACGGCTTACGCATAATTGAGTTAAAAGCAACCAGACATCTTTACAAACTTTTACATTCAATACAAGAGATGACTAAGCTTACAATATCGTTGATAGCAGTCCACTACACTGGCGCAGTATGGATTTGTGAACTTCACACATCTTCAAACACATTATGAAGAACTCAATAATGCAGATTTTCTCTAGACATTTTCTTCACAGTTAGAGTGAGCGATAATTAAGTTTTAATACGCACTAAAGTTTTACAGACAAGTCTTTGTTGGAACTCCGCTATGTCTTACCTTCCTTAAGAGTTTCTTGAGTTATAGCACCTTTTAAGTTTTAACAATAGAGTGAGTTATAGTTTAGTTTAAGTAGATTCTGGTAAATATCATCTTTTCTACGGTGTAACTGTTACTGGACCGGTAAACGAAGAGGATAACGATATTTTAGCATTAAGTACTAGATTTTTGAATATTGTAGCTATGGAATCAATATGTCAACAGCCACAATCTACATACATATATATTAATACGTGAAGCAAAAACTTTGTATCCCTTTTTACGAAAATTGTGCGGACGGAGGAGTATGAAACTTGGCACAGTTAAAGTTTATATGGAAAAGGAGGGGCGAATTCTAATATTTTTATTAAATATGCATTAGAAATACATTAAATTAATGGAAAAACACTACACGCACACAACCATTAATTTGACACTAGCAGTCGAATCGTGTTCGTAGTATTTCGGCATTGTTTGGCTGATGTCGTAGAATTCTTCGTAACTATGGTTACATATGTATATGTAGAGTAAGTGACTAAATGAAATGTGATTATAAGGGTATAGTTATAGACAATAAAACTTTAAAAACGATCAAACTTAAAATTTAAATCAATTATGGTCGAATTTTGACCACTTGGCGACCGCTAGTTATTATTAACCCGTAGTGATATTCTTACCTGCTTTTTAAGGCACGGCGTGGGATAACTTTGCAGCATCGTAGTGGTGTCTTGCAACTTCGTATAAGCTGCGTGGCGTAGTAGTTTCAATGATCTCCTGCCACTCTGCCTCTACGCCAGGTGTTGTGGGTTCGAATCTCACACGGGACAAAAATGTATGTGTTCCACAAACAATTGTGGGTGTTCTTTGTGTCTGTTGTTTTAATGTTTATAAGGTCTACCGCGACACAAGAATTATTCCTAGTGCCGCAGTTATCTTTTATATTAACAAATAGAAAGAATAAATAATATGTCTAATATAATAATTAAATATTATAATATGTTTTTGAACATAAAACAGCAGCGATAGCTCAGTGGGGAGACCAACAGACTGCAATGCAGAGGGTCTCGGGTTCAACCCACGACGCGCACCTTTGACTTTCGGACGTTATATGACTTTTCGAAATTATGTGCGTATTGATTGACAATTATCGCCTGCTCCGTGCCTCGGCGAGCACGTTAAGCCGTCGGTTCCGGATGCCATGAATATCTATGGCAGTCGTTATTGGGAAGTCAGTGCCTTATAATATCCTGACACTGGTCTGGCCTTAGGGTATCGTTAGCCTTCGGGTTGCGGAGGTCAGGTGGCAGCCGCTCCGTGTAAAAACTGATATCCAGTCAAATCCGGTTACACTAGAAAAGCCGACCCCACGTGACTTGGGAATAATAAAGGCTAGGAAGAAGAGAAAAATGTTTTAAACATACGTTAAATAACACTACAGGAATACAAGTTGCCTCAAGAAAACTCTAAAAAAAAACGATAGCAAATATCATTATCATGATAGCAAATATTGTTATACAATCAGATTTTTATATGTTTTATACATAGGCTACGATAATCACTAACCATTTGATGGCCGTATGATTCTTTGTCAGCTTATCATTTACATTATTATGTGAAAAGGCAGAAAGACTTTTTAGAAATAAATGTCATCTTAAATTGTTTACTTTCTCTATGTAATTTTTCATAAAAGTAATGGAGAAAGCATTTTTGGTTGGAGGATTGGATAGGCGATCAAGAGGTCGTGGGTTCAAATCTCGCCCGTTGCACTGCTGACGTATACCTAACCCTTACACAAGAATAGTAGCTGGAGAGGCATTTGGAACCCAAATTGCTAATAACATTTAGAAGTAATGTAATTTCAACGCTTACCAACACATTTGACATTATAATATTAGTTACGATGACATTTATTACTTAAGATGTCACATAAAAGCCTTTTATAAAGTCTCTTAAATTTTCTTACTACCATAAAAGTCTTCTACTCAACGAAAATAACTCAATAAGGCCTTTAAGTAGATATATAAAATTAGATACAGTGGCTCTAAGCCTTTAGATGTTAGATAAGAATTGAGAATAATACTATTAAGTAACAATAACTTAGAGTGTTATTCTTGGAACGAGGCATCACAAAATTAAATAATCATTAACTCAACTGTGAAATTCTGTTTAGTTGTAATAATAAGCAGCGTTTGTCTATTAATCCCGAAATAAATTACGATGCCTTTTGATCAAGTCAGATTCCTAGAAGGGCACAGTGGATTAGGGGGCATTTCGTCAATATGGTAAATATGTAATTCAGATACATGTAGATATATCCCCGAAGGTATTTACATATCATATAGACTCACGTCCGCGTCAGAATAAGCAAGCTGAAGTGGCAATGGGCTAGCCATGTCTTTAGAAAGACCGATGGCCGTTGGAGTAAGCGAGTCCTAGAGTGCAGACCGTGACTTGGTAAACGTAAGGTAGGAGGAGCCCCGGCCAGGTGGACCGATGAATTGTAAAATGTAGCTGGGTCAGACTGGATGCGGAAGGCGAAAGACCGTATGTTGTGGCGTAAAATTGGAGAGGCCTATGTCCAGCAGTGGACTGCAGTGGGCTGATTGATTGATTGATAGACTCACGTATATATCGCTAAGGGATAGGTCTAGCTGAATTAAACCCGCACTTTGCTAGCTATGCCTTTAGGTCACACGTATTAGTCGAGTCTATTGCCGTCTACCATGCACGGTGCCAGATGCCGTACTTCTACTGGGATATTATTTACAGAAGAATCAAAACCAAATGGATGGTGGTAGATCGATATAGGGCCTAAGTAGCCTATGAATCTTTTAATACTAGAGGTATTACTCGAGCTTTGCATACATAAGAGAAAATGGTATAAAATATTGGTTGAAACAGGAGTAGGAAAGTTAAGTATGTAAATCACCGTAACTTTTACTCACCACGTAAACGTATTAAGTGCGTTAATACCCATATAGCAATTTTTTTTTGCAGAAAACCTGTAGTAGACCTAAGTTCATTCGTAAGCAACATAAAACTGTTTAAAATGGTAGACTCTACCAATTGAAAAAATATTATAATGCTGCAGAAAGTTTTTGGCTTAAGCACACTTGCATACCAACTAAATATGTCTTCTTCATAGGTCCAGCTAATATTTCATACAATACAACTCGTTGTAATGTCGTTATTATCGCTTAACTAACACAAGGACTAACAATGACCGATTTCGGTAAAGCTATTGAACGACGTGTCAAAATTATTCATGCTAAGTGATTTGGCTGGCTGACCTTAATTCAGTCAACTAGCAGCAGTTGATCGTCTATAGACCATTTTTAGGGTAATGCGTATTTCATGTTGTTATATAACAATGGCCTTCTTACTAGTATTATAACTAGGAAATACTAGCGTGAAAGCTACGATATAAATCAAGGATTTCCCTGGACAGATATGTAAAAAAAAAATGGTTCGGTCAAGTAAGTTCTTGGAAAAATAAGTGGTAGTATACTAGTTGGCAGACGCCGATGATTCCCCGAGGATGTAGCGAGGTCAGTACGAAGTGAGAAAACTGTTATACAGACTGCTTTTGTAGTACACAAAACTGATTTATTGGAGCTAGAAAGTTTATAAGATATATTTTCTTTCTAGGTTTCTTTTAGAAAAACTAGATGCGTATTTGATTCCTTTCATAGTTTTTACGCAGCTACATACATATGTTTTCTCCAAGACGACGAATGTATTTTGAAAAATTAATATTATCTACTATTGTATGAGTGCCTAGCTCCAGTTCTGATGCTGGTGGTCTTGGCTAATGAAACAGCTTCGATATGTTGTACAAAAATCTGTATTCCGAAAGGCGTTGTTACTATAATAGCAATCGTCGTTGCGTATGCGCAGTGTGATGTACGGCGAGTGAGTGGTTCGGTGCGGGGAGTGAAGGTGGGTCGGCCGAGGTAGATTGTCCTCTAAGTGACCTCCAACGTGTTCGTTGCGCAGCGACTGGGCGCGATGGAACGCAGTAACAACTATTATACTATAATACAGAATGGATAATTTCACTGTTTCAGAAAAATTATACTTGTTATACTGCAAATAATATAATGCAGCTAAGGTGCAATAAGGTATGCTTCAGGTACTTACTTACATGAAATTATTGATAAGATGAACTAAGAAAGTATGTAAGACAAATATGAAACGAATATTCCCTTCTAAATATTTTCTGACCAGACTGAGGACATTTTGAGGAAAGTCCAGGCGTTCATAAAGAAAGTGATAACCGTGAATGACGTAATAGAGATATGGCAGAATCGTATCAAGTATAATTCATTTCCCCCCTCCCAGAAAGACGTGCATCATCAATGTATCTATTAAAAATAATATTATTATATTTTCTGGGTCAGTGTGTTACTACAAGTAATGAAGCTTAATTGTGTGCATTCATCGCGCATTCATTAATGAGAGTTACATTTTAAAATTTGGTAGTTAATTAAGTTCTTTATATTAATTTACTAATAAAATAAGTACTATTTTATATTGGAAATCATTACGTAGTCAAAATGTACTTGTTTAATGTATTTTGTCCCAAGTGGCGATAAAAATTGTAAATAGTATGGCGACCACGTGCGGTTATTATTTTATTTATATTTGTATCAATCGGAATCATCGCCGCCTTAAAATTATTATCACTTTTATAAGTAGTTCAAATCTACATCAAGTAGAACCCTCGTGTGTGAACAAGCCATAAATATTTCGTCATGACAACAGTGCCGACACATTTTTTCCTCGCGTCTAAGTTTTGTTCTATCGTGGGAAAGCTTTTTTGGTATGTACACTCGCGCATAAAAACGTTTGAAGCAGTTTAATGAAAATATTACATTTTGATATGTTATTCAGTCAATCAGCCTCGATTGTTTTATCCAGTTGATACATTATCTCAATCAATATAGACAATCACGCGTCGCTGCTACACTTAATCAATGGGGCACGGTTTGTGCTGTATGATGCCATTATACCGGTGTCAAATAAACTCAATTTGCCATAACCAAATGGCATGCCTGATAGAGGCCGATCGCGCAATAGCACCTTTAAAACTTTGACAAAAAAATATCCACTACCAAGGTACAAGTCACGGGATTCTTTATGAATATTCAAGCAAAGGATCCAAATACGCCCTGACTTGGTGCAATTATATTAGAGCCACACAATTTGTACGATCTTGGGATCAAGCCCACAACGCTAGCCATAACGATAGACAACTACACAAACCACAGCAAAATGTGCTGTTGATCGAATTATTAAATGTTCGACATGGGTTAATAAACTATTCATAATATACATATATGGGTAATTTATTTTTTGCAATCATAGATGGCATTCAAGCACTCTATTCACTTGAAGTTGAGCTGTTACAGTAACACTAGCACTGTAAAGAATGTTCATTACATCGCCTTTCTTTAGATTTATTCACGCCAAAACTTTTACTTAAAGATTCCAAGCATACCCCTCTCAAAAGCACGTTCAGAATATGTAAGCCTTTCTATGCGGTCATTCAAGTATGCTTGCTTATTGTACTAAAACTCGATAATTACGAATTGTATGCCACACACATGAATTTGTAGAATGTCTACGCATACCCGTAGCAAATCGTAGACACGTAGCAAGGTCGTAGCAACTATTTCGTTGTGAAGGTGATTTAACAGACACATATAATTACTTTATTAAAACTTAAGTACTGTGTGCACCTTGGTGTGTATAATAAATTTAATTTAGTCTGAAGTTATATTATTAGTCCTAATTTAAATTATACTTTATAATAAGCTAAAGTCTAATAAGTCGGCGTGGCTGCAAGTTAAAATTTTCACTATGACCAATAATTTAATTAAAGACCCGATCATGAATCAGCCTTGTGCTAACTCTTTCATCGCATTGAATATTAGATTTATTTAATTCAAACAGGAATCAATTAGGTATGTTATACCTATATTACAGCGTTAATAACAACTACTTTAAATACAGTCTTCCAATCACACATTTTTTGTCCCTAAAAACAAACTCAACCATTGAAGCAGTTAACAAACTAGTAACAATACTAAACCGACGATATATTCTATCTAAATCCACGACTAGTATTCCAGATCAGAATTCAGTGAATTCGGTTCAAATTGGAATCAAACCCACCTCGCAACACGTACAGGTACTCTATCATAATAACCACTCGAATTATCTCGACCGAGTCATCGTCATAATTGCTCAGCACTACCCTACGTCATGTCCTCCTAGTAATTTATGTCTGACGTGACAGATGGTGGACATGACGGTGTATGGAAACAAATGTATATGTAAACATATACACTGCTGCTTGCACTGTGTAAATCAATTAATGTGTATGATAAGACTGGTTGTTTGAAGATGTGACCGATGACTCTCACGTTTGAATACCCTTATCGATCAAGTGAATTAGCGATTAAAATGTGTGTAGTTCATGGATGCTTGACCTTAGATTAAGCCTGTAATAAGTTTCATTACATGTAAAAAGTTATAACAGGTTTGCTACAACAATATTTATTGAAAACACACAATGAAGATATATTAAGACGTCTAAAAATTACCCAAGATGGGAGAACAAAGGTAGAAGAGTTGTTTAAAGAGACGTGAACTCTAAATAAACAAGTCAAACAGTGCTTAATTGTTCCCAGAAGTCAAGTTCTGAGAATTAACCAAAACCAAGAAACAACTCAAGGTTCACAAACTGTCTAAAGAAGCGGCTGAAAAACAATATAGTGAGAGATGATAAGATCTCATTCTGAAATAGACCCCTGAAACCAAAAGAAAATGTAAAGGTAAATAAGTCTTAGTCAACAAACGAAAATGACATAGAGTCAATTGGTCTATGCCCTTTGATTGTCGACTTAGTCTCTTAATTTATACCAATATACACCCAATTATAAAACTCAATCTTTATAGAAATAAAATACAAAAAACGCCGTATGCCGCTTTTATTGACACCGATGCAAAAGCATCCAATATTTGGAAGGCGTGCCTAAGTTTGATTGCCCACTGTGCCATGAATCATATGGCGATGTTCAACTAAATGCTAACTTTCACAACTTTTCACATCTTTATTTATGAGGATGCTCGTTTACATCCGATCAGCGGTTTTTTGCCTTCTCAATTTTTTACTTTTTTGGCATCAAAAGTGATTTGTTGACCTTAATGTCCGGAATTTCTGTTGCTGAATTCGTAATCAGCTCTTCTTGTGTAGTTTTGTGTATTTAATACAGCAAGTTGCTTTGAACCCGATATCTTGTGGTTTTATTTATGAGGTTCCGTGTTATTTAATAACGCTAATAAGGTAAACAAAACGACGACTTCTGAATCTTTATTCTAGTCTTAGACTTATACAAAGATCGCAGGAACTCGAGTTGAAGATATTAAAAAAGTAGCTCATTTATTATAATATTGTCTTCTATTTTTACTTTTTTTATATTTATAATAATAACAGCTTTTCACTGAAGGAGATGTTTCACTTTTGTATAGGACTCCAGCTATAACTTGTACATCCTCAGGAAACCTAAGAAATGCACCCCTAATTACACGTAGTTAAGTGATTCTTTATTATTTTCTAGTATTTTGGTTGCGCAAAATCTATATATATAAAACTCTTCCGTTACTGAGTGACTGACAGACAACGCACAGCCGAAACTACTGAACGCAAGAAGCTGAAATTTGGCATGTATGTTCCTTGGAGAGTGTAGAACAGCACTAAGAGAGGATTTTTGAAAATTCCACCCTCAAGGGGGTGAAAGGGGTGAAACCCGATATTCACACGGGAACGGTACTTACGCGGGTGAAACCGCGGGAAAAACTACTAGTAAAATATAAAATGTTTAACGTTTGTCGTGCGGATTATCTATGACAAGTTGTTAGATAACATTTATACATAACCTAGAATGCTAGAATTGTCAGAAGTAAAAGAACTCTTGCTGGAATAATGTTCACCAAAGAATTGATAATTCTTGTAAAAATGAAAGGAAAACGCATGACTCAGGAAAGTGTAATAAGAAACACCAATTGAGCATTGGAATATTTATTATTAGTCAATATGACATTGACAGTTAATGTCAAACATAACAAAATGTTTCGTGCCGGAGTGCACCCTGCAAAATCAGTATTATAATAAATGAATATATTTTTTATGTTCATTGTTTGTTGAAAAGTTGTTTATGATAGTTGAAATGAATAAATTATACTCTAAAACATATTCATTGTTGACATACATATATATTTATATATTATTTACATTATTATATAGTACTTTCATGTAGTTTTCGATATGATTTATGAACGCATACAAAATTACATAACCGAGAACCACCGCCATATCGAATATAATGGCAATAATATAAAACTATTATTTTTAAGCGCAAACGTAATTCGACTTAAATTCAGGAAATAATATTTTTACCTGATTCCTGGTATTTTTTAGCTGATAGTACATTTCATAGCCGAAAATGAAACATCTCCTTTGGTAAAATCTAAAATCATCACGTGTATAATTAAATGCTTACGTCTTGGTCTTTTCGCCGAGGTGTATACGCTTTTCAATAAAAAAACTACGCGCTTGTTGCGTAATATATATTATATAATGTATATATATTTTGAAAACTGCTTTATTTGTAAAAAAGAATTTACATATGTTTGAGAATTTGAAAAGTAGAAGAAACAATATATATATTAGTGTACCATCCAATACAACAACGTATTTTAATAAAAGTGTGTTTTGTATGGCACCCAGAATATATAACCAATTACCAAAACTATTACTAAATGAACACTATATTAAAATATTTAAAAATAAGTGAAAAAAATATTGCCAGAAATATGGTTTTACGCTGTAGGTGAATATTTATGTGATAAACTGTAATTATAATTTAGAATACAGTTTGTTTGTTATTATTAGATTAATTCGTTTTAAGTATTATATGTAATTGCATTTTTTTTAATTTACCTGGGCGAATGCTTTGACGCATACCTCTCCGCGGGGCGACGGAGAGCTTATGTCGGGCTCACCAGGGAATTGATACCTCGAAAATACCGATTAAACCTACCACGGTGTTCCTCGACATAACCATAGACGGCGAGGCCGCGCGAATTGCTTTCACATGCAATCGCGACCCCGCCGTGGTTTCGGCCCGCCGTATAAAACGGCAGGCCACTACACAGAAATACTTCTTCCACCGTCCCCCTGGGAGGGACAAAGACACGATACAGAGGCGCACGTGGGAACACGCACGCCGCCTCTCGGACCTGGTGCTGATCGGGTGGCGAGCAGGCCCACGCAGCTCACCACCCCCAGGTCAAACCTCAGGGTGGCTGGAGGTCATCTCGCGCCCTCCGGCGCCCGGTTCTGCGGTTGGGAAGAGGGTTTAGGCGCTCCCTCTCCCGCTCCGCCGCCTCCTTGATGGAAATTGCTTCCTCACAAAAGGAGGCGACGGCGTTCCACGATCTCTCACTCCAGACCACAGACTGAACCACGGCCGGGAGTGAGAGGGCAACCAGTCCGACTGCCGCGATCAACTCACGTCTTTGCGATGGCCAGGCGGGGCAATCCGCCAATGTGTGCAGCGCCGTGTCCACAACAACATCGCGGCAGTCACCGCAGTGATGACATCCGGGCGTCGCCTGCCGGCCTATACGACACAGGAACTGGCCAAAACAACCGTGGCCAGTCATTACCTGTGTCAGGCGGAAGGTGAGAGCGCCATGCCGCCTCTCCAGCCACTCCTCTAAAACGGGACTTACCGCCACGATTGTGGCGTGCCCGGTGTGTAATTGCATGCCCCAAGGCAAAATACAGTGTTGCCTAACTACTAAGTACTTAACAACCCATGTACCTGTATTTGCAATTGGAATAAATAAATAAATATATAATATAATATGATTGGTCCAGTCGTCAAGTTACTTCAATACATTTTATATATATTACCGGCTTATAAACAAGCCCGGTAGCTTCATATACATAATATGTAATCTTAGTCTAATAGTGCAAGCTTATTCTATCCAGAGATTCCTTTTAAAGTTAGACTACACTTTGGGGTTTAATACTACTTTAAATAAATTAATATTTTTTCTAAGAGATTTCTCAAGATAATTAGTTAAACTTATTCTAAGAACAAAATAATTTCCTAACACGTAATAGTTTACAATACATATATTATTTTGCGTATATTCTGGTGTTTGAATCCCGGACGGGTCACGCGAAGGGCGCCGGCTGTACACCACGTGACCGGCGGCCATATTGAAGCCTGCCAATAATCGAGCTATTATAACAAGGGTTCCCTTCGAGGCAATATCATGGTGGTACCGAACTTGGCTAATACATTACATGTTTAGGGTAAGTAAAAATATATTGGGCGATATTTTATATTGTGTATTTTGTGTGTTAGCAGTGCGGAACTTATGGCGTTAGCTGTAAGAGTTTGGGTTACCTATAGCGTACTTATTTAAGAGTAGGTCACGTAAATATTTGTTACTACTAGTATTATATAATATAATAGAAATGAAGCACATAAGAAGATTAAGAAATGGCTTTTATCACTAGATTACACACAAACAGAAAATATTTTACTTTAAATTATTAGTAACAGCCATTTACTCATCATTTAAGATTGGCAGGGCACACTTGTTACTTAAACCACATACACACTCAGACGCTTATACGTTAACATACACACACCACACATACATGCACACAACACATACAACACACACACATACACATACACATACACGTACAACAGCATGCACTATTATATTATTTTATTGATAATTACGTAATTATGTTTTTCCTGGGGAAGACACTGTCTCCTGTAACACAGGCCTCGGCCTAGCTCAGGAGTCAGGGTTTCAATTTGTTCTTATGTACTGTACTTTTATTATAAATAAAAATTTATTATTTATTATTATTATTATTCTGTTACGTACAGTTCAGTACACTAATGGACACCAGAGTATCTATGTTCGTCCATCTATAATAGAAGTACTAGGTGCTCTTTTTAAAATCATTGAATGTCACATAGATGTTTAATCCATATCACCTGGAAGCGTTCAAATCCAAGACGGTACGCTTTCAGCAATCATTTCTTACCACGTACGAGCAAGCTCTGGAATGAACTGCCTGCTTCAGTGCTTCCCGAGCGCTATGATATGTCGTTCTTTAAACGAGGTTTAAAGAGAGTTCTTCGTTCACGGTAGGCAGCGGCTTTATGTGTTTGACATTGCTGAAGTCCATGAGCAGCGGTTACCACTACCTATCAGGTGGGCCACTTGCTAGTCTGCCATCAAAGGCAACAAATAATATTTTTAATAAACAGATTCCTAGAACCCACGTTAGTTTTACCAGTTGAATATTATTCAAGTTGCTTTTAAAACTGACATGTTCGAGTTTACAGATTTGGTTGGGTTATGTTACGACACATTAGAAAGGTGTATGTCGTCTCGTCTATGCAGCTCTTTGCCGTGGGGATATTGTCAAATATACAGTTAACAGACACAAGTAACATTAACATTCAAGAGACTCGCTTGTAGATCACACAAAAAATTGTCTCCTGTGTGATTTGAACCCACACGGTGGCTACCTGTGGTGGCAACGGCGACGGCCGCTTATTCCACTGCCATCCTTACAGTTAAGTCAAGTATGTTATACAACCAATTATTTTTTAATTTATTGACTCATGCGTTACTCACTGTTATGTATGAACACGTGTATGGTACACGAGACATACCAAACTAACACGAACTTATGAGTCTCGTGTTATAGTGAAGTATGTGTCGATTCCTTTATTATTTGTTTTGGAAGGGGAATATTGCAAATCGGCCCGCAGCGCTCCAGTCAAACAAGAGAAGAAATTCGGTATTGCCAAACTTTTCAAAGGAGCGTAGTGGGTGCGTCTTTGTAAACATACACATAAACACTCACGACTTTTAACTTTGAAGGTGTAAGTAGACATGATACTTTTCGATGGTGCTATCTTAGTAACACAGTGGTTTTAAATTATTATGCTTCAGGTCCCGGGTTTGACTTCTAAGTTGGCTAAAGTAGTGTTGGTTTTTTTTTCTATGTTATTGATTTTTGTGAATTATTAATATGCTAACTATTGCGGGTGGCCCAAGACCGGTCTGTGTGGAAAACCTTGGGGGAGGCCTATGTCCAGCAGTGGACGTCTTTCGGCTGAGGTGATGATGATGATGATGATGATTAATACATAATACATTGACATTATAGAATACCATTGTATAAATTTTCATGCCAAATGGTAGAATGTACTGGCGTCTATATAATACCAATTTCGCTATCAATATGTTATCTGCATTCATATCAAATAAAATATTCTGATTCTGATTCTGGTGTTCTGTCAAGATATTCATAATGATATCCTATGATGCTACAGAAAATTCCTTATAGAATTTTACGGGCGTGTTACTGAACCCGGTACACGGCTATAGTCTCTCTTTATCACCTGGGATTTGAAACCATACTTGGCGAAATGTGACTATATCCCTCTGCTTACCCTTTTAGAGGTATAAGCGTGAGGCTGTATACACAGCAACGAGCTACAAACCTAATGATGAAATTGTTCATTTTTTAAATAAATGTAAATTTGTTGCACATTTAGGTACCTAAATGGAGATATTAAAATATTCAGTTATAATAACTATTCGTTGCTGTCATCAGCGGGAAATTTCCTTGAAATCAAGCTATTTTTATGAAAGTCCACCTTCTCGGTCTGTTTTCTTTGCCCCGGGTTCTAATTAAAGTTATAGCGAGCACTCTGAATTGTTGCTATGGCGCAGTTAGTAAGCGTTTAGCGATAAAGTGAATTGACCAGTGCCTCTTTGGAGTATAAGATTTTATTTTTGATCTGTTCGCCATCCATGAATTTCAAACAAAAGTTGATAATCATTGCGTAAGTCTTGCAAGTATCTTAATTATCTGAACTTGACAGCCTAAATAAACTACGATAAAAGTATGTATGTATAAATGTAACGTTATTTTTGTATTTCACGGCCAATCTGACTGCACGGATGACATGTTTAAGTGGTCGACTAGGCACTGCCACTGCGCCGAATGTTATGGGATAAAAAATTGTGTGATCCACAAATGTTTGTTCCGATAGATGTTCTTTGTGTCCGTTGTTTGAATGTTTGTAAAGTCCTTCGCGATACAGGAATTATTCCTAGTGAGGACGTTGTCTTTTTAAAAAGAAAAGAAAGAAATTACATAAAATAACGGCCTCGATGGCGTAGTGGTTAGTGTAACCGACTGCCACGCCTGAGGTCGCGGGTTCGATTCCCGCACAAGTCTAACATTTGTGTGCATGAACATGGATGTTTGTCTTGGTCTGGGTGTTTCTATGTATAATATGTACGAATTTACAAAAAAAAAAGTATATTTGTATGTTTATCCATTGTCTAGTACCCATAGTACAAGCTCTGCTTAGTTTTTATGCTAGATGGTGTTGTGTGTAACCTTTAGGGTTTACTTTAAGAGAACTGTAGAATAATTAGGAAGTACAATGAGAGAAGGTATAACAAATACACTTTTAATGAATTAAGATACAATTAAAAGAGACAATCTTTACTTATAGAACTATAGTCAGGGCGTGGTTCGCTAAAGACTTGCTTCGTGGTCCTTGTATAATCAGGACACTTAGCTGGGAGTGTAAAGCCGGGCCGCAAGGAGACGCGACTGACACCGTCCATTCCTTATATAGTCTGGCACCACCGGTCGCGAGATGTGGCTAGTGACGTGCGCCCGCGTTCGCCGGGCGTCTAGGCGATCATCGTCACATGTGTGTATGTAATAGAATATATTAGAATATATTATTACATTCCTAATTGGATCAAGTTTTTTGTCCCGAGTTTTACTCTGTTTATAAATCTTCATTCTCCTTTTGGGAATTCTTAGTAGAGTAAACATCATTACTGCATGACTTTTTAATAAACATGATTTAAAAGCTACAACATAATTACATCAACTTAAATTTAATACCACCTCGAACACACATCCAACTCTACATTCTTTTGCACACATTCATATAAAATGAGGCTCAATATAATTCCTTGCATTGTTTTTATACGGTATTTTTTGTGTCGGCGGGGCCACGGAACGGCGCGGCGTACAAGGCGATACACATCGACGCCATGATATGAAATTGTAAAACGAATTAAACATTTTTGACGTGTTGAATTTTAAATAAATTGCAATGATCTTAGTTTACTACATAATTTACATGCCTAGAAGTCTGGTTAGTGACGTGATAGTACGTTCTGTTATGCCCGGTCCTCTCTATGCCTAATGCTTACCAGACTTGACTTTCGTCTTACTCAGCACTTTTAGACCATAGCAACGATATTCTCATACTATACCTCACTCTCTGTCCGATCTCCGAGCTGTTCACTTGCTTTTCATTTTCCATGTTTTTTAATTAATATAATTTATCTTCAAGGCCAACAAAATCTTTTTTTTAAAACCTAAATTCGGTCAGAGCGCGTAATATTTGGTGGCAGCGGTAAAGGGATTAGTAAAAGTCCCTCGGAAACGTCTCCCTTCCGTGTTAAAATTAAAGTTCTATTACGAATAATTACCGAAATCGTGCTTGACCTTGTGAAGTGAAAACTGACTGTAAGCCAGAAAAGTGGTCTTATATAAATATAACAATTCTATCGCTCGTGTGAAGTTATCAGCAGTGCTACAAATCCTGTGGTTCACCTCTGTGCCAAACCCAACAGCCAAAAATAAATATTAAGTACTTACCAACCTCTTTGAATAAATAAGCGAAAATAGAGAGAAGACGCGAAAACCTGTAAGAAGAAGACCTTGAGTACTTACCCTTGTATCCAGTTGACGAAACGTACTCACAATCACCAAAATCGTTTCATGGTCACCGTAGCCCAAGGACAGCCTTGCTTGCCTGTCGCCGTACAGTCGCCATCGTGCCGAATCTCCGCTACAATACTGAAAGGACCTCCTGTGACCCGAAATTATTTAATAATGTTCCTGCCAATCCTGTGAGTTATTTTATTTCTATATCTTTGAACTGTGTTAGGTCGTGATTGAAAAAACTTTAGTTTTCACCGTGTTTTAAGCCTAAAAAACATATGATATACGATAGAAACTAAGTTTAACACAAGCCAGTTTTGTTTATATTACTATTTTTGTGAATTCTTGTACACATTTCATCGTCTTATCATCCTAATAACGATTATTAATTTCTATTCCATATTTTAAACCTTTGTTATAAACTTACAAGTTACCGTGAGCAGTGTTATCGTCCGTCGCCCACGTATTAGGTGGCCGAGCTTTAGAGAATAGATAACGGTGTAGTACAGTGCACAGTTTAAGCTCATCTTATAACGCAAGTTATAACCTTGAGACACACGTTAAATAATTAACAACCATTTACCATTGGCAGTATTTAATAATTTTTATATTATTCAAATATGAGTAAACAATCAAACCCCAAGGAAGAGAATGCCTCTGCGTCTGGCGAAACTTTTGAAGTAAATATAAACTTCTTGATAAAATTTATCTCGAAATTTGACGGCACTCGAGAATTACTTAACCCATTTCTAAACAACTGTAGAAACGCCATAGAGTTAGCCACCGCCGTTCAAAAACCAATTTTATTCAAATTTATACTCAGCCAGTTAGAAGGCAGAGCGCAAACCGCGTGCTCTTTGAAAGAGTTTGATGACTTTGAACAATTCGAAAGCTTTTTACAAAATCTATATGGGGACCGAAAACACTATACCTACTTGCTCACGGAATTACAAGAATGTAGACAGGAACAAAAAGAGACGGTTAACCAGTTCGCCTTACGAATTGAAACTTGTTTATCTAAACTACTGTCCGAAATTAATTTAACGGTACCAACTTCAAAGAGAAAGACAGAAAAGAAAGGAGAACTGGCTGGCCGTGCCGCCGCTATGGAAGATCTAGCTCTTCATACTTTTGTCACCGGACTTCATCCATCAGTGTCAACAATAATACGCTGTCGCGAACCCGAATCTTTATCGGATGCCATTAGTTACGCTTGCGAAGAAGAAAAAATATTTTTGAGCTCTCGAAAACATTTGATGACATTTCAAAATCGTGACAATGTAAAATATACCCGTGATAATACTAAATACTCAACTCAAAATCAAGGTCGATCCCAACCCCCCAAATTTCAAGGTGGTGGCCCAGTATATAAAGGTGCCATAATCTGTAGATATTGTAAAAACATTGGGCACAGCATCGAAAATTGTAGGAAGCGCCAGTTTAATAATAACCGTAACCGTAATCTTAACGAATATCAACCTGGCCCTAGTAACAATAATACCGACCGTCCCCGTGACGTGAAATATATGCACGAGACGTACTCGTGTATAAACCGCGATGACAGTCAGCCTGGCGAACAATCTAATAACAATTTAAACTATTAAAATTTCCCGATGAGTGTCGCACGGGAAATGTAATTACAAAAGCCGACACAATACGTTCTAATTCCACTGTTTCCGTTACTAAATCCACTGTTTCCGATACTAATCACGCTGCTTCTTGTTCAAGTTCTAAATCCACTGTTTCTCGTACTCAATGCACTGAATCATTCGCTGAATCCACTGTTTCAACCGTAAAGCCTGCTACATCACTTGCCAAATCCTACGTTCATGCTACTAAATCAAAATATACCATTTCCAATCCTAAACCCGCTGTTTCCCAAACTACCTCTATGATATCAATCGATAACAATAAACATACTATTTCATTCGCTGACACTGTATCTGAAACGAAACTTTCTACTTCAAATGTCAACAACCGAATTCAAAATGATAATAAAATTTATGAGGTGATGTCTAACGCCACAAAACGATCCCTACCACATATTGTAATAAAAAATGATATTGCTAATTCTCCGTTAAAATTCCTGATCGACTCTGGTTCAATGGTTTGCCTTATTAAACAATCTTCTATCGATAGAATGCCCTCGCTAGGAGGAAAACAAATACTACTAAAGGGTATAGATGCCGGTGATGACACAATACGAACTGTAGGTAATGTTCAATTAATTATTCTACCAGATCCAAAAATAACATACGAATTTCATGTCGTTAACGAAATTAGCCTATCATACGATGGAATTATTGGAAGTGATTTACTAAACGATCTTGATTGCACAATCGATTACAATAAACATATTTTAAAAATTAAAGATACTAAGTTTGACCTCATTTTTAGTCATCCCGTATATACTATTCAGCCAAGATCAGAAACTATAATCGAATGTTCTGTTGCTAACCCCGAAATAACAGAAGGTATTGTATTGGACCAATATATCCATGAAGATTTATTAATTGCAAATTGCATAGTTTCTGTAAAAGAAAACAAAAGAATAAATATTTCAGTTGTTAATATCTCTGAATCACCTGTGACCTTATCATCTAATTTAAATATAAATCTCATTCCAATAAGTCCCTCGATTAAGTCGTATTGTTTCACTTCCACCGTAAGTAACGAGGCTAACGCCTATGCTAGGACACAAGAAGTCCTTAATCTTCTCAGAATTTCTCACCTTAACACTGAAGAAGCTAATGCTCTTTACGATGTTTGCTCTAATTTCTCAGACATTTTTCATATACCTGGTGACAAACTTTCGCATACAGATGCATTAAAACATAAAATAATAACAACCGCTCAGAATCCCATAAATGTCAAGTCTTATCGGTTCCCAGAGGTACACAAACAAGAAGTGAATAAACAAATTGATCAAATGCTTGGCCAAGATATTATTAGACATTCCACATCCCCATGGTCGTCCCCAATCTGGATAGTACCCAAAAAGTTAGACGCTTCTGGTGAACGCAAGTGGCGAATAGTTATTGACTACCGCAGATTAAACGACGTAACCATTGGTGACAGCTACCCAATCCCGCAAATTTCCGAAATTCTAGATCAGCTCGGTCGGAGCAAATACTTTTCCACTCTTGACCTTGCATCTGGATTCCACCAGATCCAAATTGACATAGAAGATGCGCCTAAAACTGCCTTTAGTGTACCTCAGGGTCACTTCGAATTTACAAGAATGCCATTTGGCTTAAAAAACGCTCCCGCTACTTTTCAGCGATTGATGAATACAGCTCTATCAGGCCTTCAAGGTGTGCGCTGTTTTGTATACCTTGACGACATCGTAATTTATTCACATGACCTTGGTACACACGTAGAAAACCTCTCATTAACCTTCCAAAGACTTCGAGATTTTAACCTAAAACTCCAGCCAGATAAATGTGAATTTCTCCGACGTGAAGTCGCTTACCTTGGCCATGTAATAACCGAAAATGGCGTAAAACCGAACCCTGAAAAAGTCAAGGCTGTAACCCAGTTTCCAACACCTAATAGTCCAAAGGACATTAAATCCTTCCTTGGCCTCGTCTCTTACTACCGCCGTTTTATACCAAACTTTTCCAAAATTGCTAAGCCACTAACTCATCTCCTAAAAAAGGATACCTCTTTCTTGTGGGAGAACCAACAGCAGCTATCTTTTGATGAATTAAAATACAAACTCACCTCTGCTCCCGTGCTTATATACCCGGATTTCTCTTCACCTTTTATCTTAACATGCGATGCTTCTAATCATGCAATTGGCGCCGTTCTGAGTCAAGGCCCGATTGGCAAAGATAGGCCAATAGCCTATGCCTCTCGCACCCTTAACAAAAGTGAATCAAATTATAGCACCACAGAAAAAGAACTCCTGGCTATAATTTTTGGATGCAAAACTTTCCGTCCATATCTCTATGGACGGAAATTCCAAATTATCACCGATCACAGGCCCTTAAAATGGCTCTTCAATCACAAAGATCCCAGTAGCAAGTTGCAGAGATGGCGGCTAAAATTAGAGGAGTTTGATTATGAAATCGCCTACCAAAAAGGTAAACTCAATGCAGCAGCTGACGCATTATCCCGCTATCCTGTTAACCCTATTAACGAAGAAATCCTCAACCTCGACGATAACATCAGCCCATTTAATGACAACCTCAACTTTGACTTCAGTCCTCCAAACTTACCTGATTTAACACAAAATCCTTTAACTGAATCCCAAGCTGCTCCGGGTCCTAGCTCCATCCCAAGTGGAAATCCTGAAATACATGCTAATCCTGAAACAAATGACAATCATAACTTACCTCTAACATCTCACATGGACCCTCCGCTGTCTCCTACATCCGATTCACCTGGAATCATTCCAAATTCCCAAATTCCCACCAATGATCCTTTAGAAATTCTTGACATCAACGACGATAATTATTCCCAATTCCTAAGAGCAATGAACAGTAAAAATTTTGAGTCAAATGCCAAAATCTTAGAATCCAACTCTAGTGTACTTACTAGCTCTGATAAAATACTTGTTATCCCCACCTCCATTGACCTTGATGAAAGTAACCTACACGTTGAAGAAATTTTAAATGACGTAACTAACAGAGAGGAAATTCTTAATAAAGAAAGAGTATTGTATTCATTTCTAAAACTCGAATACAAAAATAAAGTCGTGTATCTACTCCTTACTAAAGTTAATCATTTTGATAATGCTACTTACGAAGATCTATACAATAGTCTAAAGAATCTACGTAATGAACTAATTGTGAATTCACCAACTAATATAAGCATTACAGATTTCAAGAATCCTTTTGAATCTCATTCACACACCAAACTATATAATATTATATTATACTTATTCCATAATGTAGATATATTCGTAACCATTTATCGTAACGCTATTATCTTTCCATCTTTAAGTGATATAAAAAAGATTTTAAAAGAAAATCATGACATACCCGTTGCAGGTCATTTAGGAACAATCAGAATGCTAAAAAGAATTCAAGAAAGATATCATTGGAAAGGCATGCGTAACGATGTAGAAAATTATGTCAGATCATGTAAACTTTGTCAAGAAAATAAAGCACTCCGAAAAGTTAATCGCGAACCCATGAAAATCACTACAACTTCTACAGCTCCATTTCAACGTGTCGCCCTGGATATAGTGGGACCATTGCCTGAAGCAGGTCTTGCAAAACTAAAATACATACTAACGCTCCAGGACGACTTAACAAAATTTTCTATAGCTTACCCTATACGATCTACGACTGCAGAAGAAACTAGTGACTGCCTAATTCACTTTATATCTTTATTTGGCATACCAAAAACTATACTTACCGATCAAGGTACAAATTTCACTTCCGACCTTTTTAAAAGAACCTGCGACTTTTTAAAAATTAAGCAGTTGTGGTCTACTCCATATCACCCTCAGACGCAAGGCGCTCTTGAGCGCAGTCACTCGACTCTAAAGGAGTATCTCAAGTCGTTCGTGAGTGACGATCAGGACGATTGGCATCGTTATGTCTATACCGGTATTTTGACCTATAATACTACCGTTCATTGCACTACTAATTATACGCCTTACGAACTACTCTTTGGACAAAAACCCTTAATTCCAGATTCCGTCTATGATTCTTCATCTGATCCTACCTATCCCGAATACTTGAAAATGCTTATTCATCGATTTAAACATACACGACAGAAAGCAATCGAAAACATTAATAACTCTAAGGAGAGATCAAAGAAATACTACGATGTTCAAACGAGACCTAAACGATATCAAATCGGTGATCTTGTATACCTTCGTAATCACCTGCGACTTAGAAAAGCGTTGTCACCACAATGGAAAGGGCCTTATAAGGTAATTAAAGTTCACGACAATAATACAGTAACATTACTCATTAATAGGCGCCATGTTATACACCATTATGATCAAATAAAATTAGCAACACCTCGTTCGGCGTAATCGGTAACATTATTATCATATTCAAATTTTTCAGGACTACTCTACTATTTCTTCCCGCGTCACTCTCCACCCAAGAGCTTGTTCAACAACTGGATAAAAGCCCTGGGATATATTTTAATCCTATAAGTACTATGAAAATAATTAGTGACCACGCTTACTTTGTTATTCCAGTAGATTTAAGTTTTATTAAACCACATCTAGATAATATAAATACTATTTTAGGAACATCTAGGTTTATGTGTCACCAAAATGAGGCCATCAAGGATTTTCAATGTTATAATATGCTACAACCTCTCTCTACACTCTACGATGATATTGCTCGCGATTACAATGCTATATCACATCTAATCTCATCTAAGTCAAAACGATCAGCCTGGATTTCTGGAATAGGTTCGATTATGAAAAAAGCATTTGGAGTAATGGATGAGGAAGACTATGAAATGTATAATGATGCTATTCAAAAATTATATTCAAACGAAAAGCAATTAACGTTTTTAATGAAACAAAATATAATTATTTCTAAATCTGCAATCATTAACTTCAACGATACCCTTTATACTATTTCGAAAAATGAAGCTTATTTGAATGACGTCATTGACCAATTAACCGTAAGTCTAAAGAATATAACTGTAACTACTAATGAATTAATGCTTAGAAATAAAATTAATGAAGTAATTAACGCATTACACGCAAGTTTACTTACCTTATCATTTAAGGTCGAAGATATTATTAATTCTGTAATTTCTGCTAACAGTAATACTTTGCATCCTGCTATCATAACGCCGAAAGAATTATTTCATGAATTAGAAATAAACTCTAGGCACTTACCTAAATTTAGAGAACTGCCGTTAGACTTAGATATAAATAATATAATCCTACTTTTAAGAATATCTGAAGTAGTCCCTTACTACAATAGTAATAAGATAATATTTGTTTTAAGAATACCTCTTGTTTACCAGTCTGATTTTGATCTTTATCAAGTAATACCAATACCTGTACCACATGATACCAATTCGCCTGATTCTTATGCAATGATTGTACCGACAACCAATTTTATTGCTCTTAATAAAGAAAAGTCGGCTTATTGTACTCTTAAAGACACAACATATTGTAAATCTTTAGATAAACATGTGATGATATGTGACATCTCTAATATATTATCAGTTAGTTCGGAACCTATATGTGAAATAGAATTATTAACTAAATTTGTAAAAGACTTGCCGTCTCAATGTGAAACTAAATTTATTTACGGTAATGTTAACATTTGGCAAAGTCTTGGCTCTAATAAATGGGTTTTTGTACAATCTCGAATTACGAAATTGTCTATTCAATGTTTGTCTAATATAACTGAAATAACTATAAGCGGTACAGGTTTGTTAAACCTTAAACCACAATGTACTGCATTCTGCAAAAATATTAGACTATTATCTATGTCAGAATTAACATATAATATAAGAAGTAATGAAATTAATTTAGATTTTAACATAATACAAGATAAGTGTTGTACATTAAGTAAATTTAATGAACTTAAAGTTAATGTTTCTACGTCCACTATTACAAACATCGATTTACAAGGTTTAAGACATCTCAAAAGCCTTACCGATGTTACGGATAAAACCCTTGATGATTTAAGTAATAATTTTACAACTAATGTAATATCTCATACTAGTTTATCTCTTTCAACGATTATATTAATTCTAGTAATTTCATTCCTAGCATTTCAATATCGCAAACTAGTTTGTAAAAAATGTAATAAACTGGATACAAATCCAGTAGAACCTGACGAGATAGAAGTCCAAACTACTCGTCCTAGAATAAGAATTATCTAAGTTAAGTTCTTTAATGTAGTAGCTCGGCTAGATCATTATTATGTTAACCTTTGCTTTCCCTATCTTTCCATCTCCCTATTTTTCAGTAAACTTACCTGTAAGGGTAAGTTTATTCTTGGCCGGGGAGGTGTTATGCCCGGTCCTCTCTATGCCTAATGCTTACCAGACTTGACTTTCGTCTTACTCAGCACTTTTAGACCATAGCAACGATATTCTCATACTATACCTCACTCTCTGTCCGATCTCCGAGCTGTTCACTTGCTTTTCATTTTCCATGTTTTTTAATTAATATAATTTATCTTCAAGGCCAACAAAATCTTTTTTTTAAAACCTAAATTCGGTCAGAGCGCGTAATAGTTCGCATGCTTATGATTTCGCGAATCGGTTTAATAATACGGATTTCAATTATGTGAAAATCATATGCGTGCATGTATTATTATGTACGAAAACCTGATACAAATTTTCACCTTCATTTTGAGAAACTCACTGCACACCAATTAGCAAAACCATAAGGTGTAAACGTACAATGATTAACGATAAAGATTTTGTATAACTTAATAAATAATAATAATAATAATATTCTACCACTTACACACAACACCATCTAACCCAAACTAAGCAGAGCTTGTACTATGGGTACTAGACAATGGATAAACATACATATATACTTTTTTTTTGTAAGACCAAGACAAACATCCATGTTCATGCACACAAATGTTTGACTTGTGCGGGAATCAAACCCGCGACCTCAGGCGTGGCAGTCGGTTACACTAACCACTACGCCACCGAAGCCGACACCGGAACCGAAGTACCGAAGTCGGTATTGGTATTAATTTAATAGTGATAACTACTAAAAACCAATACCGACTTACTTAAATTTGAAATAATGCATGAAATATTTCTATTCTCTTTGCATAAATCGCTTGCATCTACAACTTAGGCCATTTCCTCACTCCAAGCTTTTATTTGGCAGTCAGAATGATAAATGGTGTTTCATTAGTGGCCGACGCAAAGCAGGTACAGGACTTCGAATATTTGCCGCCTTTTTATATCGGAAATATATATCGTGCCTTTAGATCCTGCCCCGCGTTTAGGGACCTCATAAAATGTTGTACCTTGTTATACGGAACACTGTCTTTACCTAGCTTGCCCTCTTTATCGTTTTTTTTTGCTTCAGCGTACTACAGACATAGCGCAGTATTTTTTTATATGGGAAATCAACTAATGGTCCTCTTTGCTCTGGGCCTGGCCTGGAACAAAGAGGTATGTATGATATTTACAGATATAAAATACAGAAGAGTTTTTCTTGCCCTTCATATTCCTTTAAATTTTACCTTCACCTGTCAGTAGATGGAAAGACATAGTTAAAAACCTATTGTACCTGGCTGCAGGCGGACCACTGCCTCTCAATAAGTGTGTGTAATAGATATCGGTTCCGAAAACCTTTTAGTTGTTGCCTTATACATATATACGTAGGTAAACTTCAGCTTTTGTTGATATTGACTGCCTCAGTGACGAAACAGTTGTGAATGTGACTGTTTTGTACAAGGTCTCAGGGTTCATTTCCGGGTCAGTCTAAGTGCTATTGGATTTTGTTAAGAAGTACATAGTACCAGTGCAGGGTCTGAAACAAATACGTGGGACCTAAAACCATACATGGCGAAATGTGTATTCAATAAACATCTGCCTACACTACCGGAGATATAAACATGAGATTTTGTATGTATGTATCTAAGTATGTGTAACAATATTTTTTTCAAAATAAATAACTTATAATAATAATAAATCATTAATAAAAAATTTCTTGGAATATGCTTTAACACAAAATTAATCAATTACCTTCTTCAAAATGTTATATATATTTTGATGTAGAGTTGTCAACAAGAGAGAAAAAAAACGAAGAAACGTATTGAAATTCGTAAAATAAATTAGGACATTAAGTGCTTTTTATTTTATTTAGAGAATATCTTACGCTCTTATCCAAATATAAAAATACTGGCTTTTGCCCGCGGCTTCGCTCGCTCGGGAACAGTACTTTTATCTGGATGAAATACATTTCATCCGGAAATGTTGTAACCTGACACAAACGGTAACGAAACGGTAACCTGTAACGTGTATACAAAGTTTATAACTATGTGTCGAGTAGTGGAAGAGCAGCGATAGCTCAGTGGGGAGACCAACAGACTGCAATGCAGAGGGTCTCGGGTTCGAACCCACGTCGCGCACCTCTGACTTTCGGAAGTTATATGACTTTTCGAAATTATGTGCGTTTTGATTGACAATTATCGCCTGCTCCGTGCCTCGGAGAGCACGTTAAGCCGTCGGTCTCGGCTGCCATGAACATCTATGGCAGTCGTTATTGGGAGAGTGTCGACACAAAAGATCCCACTGGGTCGAAGTGTCGCCGGTCTGCACTGACTGGCCCCCACATAAGATACATGTGTCGCGTAAAATATGTTTAATATGTATGTATTTACAAAAAAAAAGTATTTAAGTATGTTTATCCATTGTCTAGTACCCATAGTACAAGCTCTGCTTAGTTTGGGCTAGATGGTGTTGTGTGTATGTGGTAAAATATTATTAAAAAAAAAAAAAATTCTTAACTATATTATTCCAAATTATTTTAAATCTTTTTTCGAGTTTATGTTTTTAACTGATAATTATATTACTTAAGGTTCCTGCGACGCATTTTTTTACCCTGGCTGTAATTTCTATATAAAACATGCTTTGCTGAAACTTTAGTTACCTAAAACCAGTATAGTATAGTACTCCATAATTATAAATAATATCAAAACCACAGTACAAAGATTTTATATTTCACAATAACTAGATATCTGTGGCGCAAAGGCTTGTTATTAAACGAAGAAGGGTCCCTTTTCTTTGAACTCATTCAATATAAAGGCAATGATAAAAGGCATTATTCCGTTCTCAATAAGTAGCTTCTGAGTACATAGAATTTTTCCAGAATACGACAATATTATGTATTTTATAGAATATATTTTTTCTGATTTCACTTTTTATATTTTGTAGCTGTATTTTGAGTTCCTCTGAAGATATAGACACGGGTGTATTACACCTACATTTTTCACTTAAGATTTTAAGTACCACGACGTGCCACTCGCGTAGCTCCTACATTTCAAGCCTCCAAACTGCTAATGAAAATTTCCTAAGTAATAACTCAAGTACACTGTGGTCATATCTAACCCAATGATACTAGATCATCCACGCTTAAACTTGACCCGTTTAAATTATTTGCATGAGCATGATCAACATCGTAACGGTATCACTTATTGTGATTCAGGTGATAAAGCATGATGTGATGATAGAATGCAGTGGAGAGAACTGCTGCGGCGACTGTACTGATGGTGTAGTGGTTTAAGTAGTCACCTCACCTCACCTACTGCGCTGAGTGTTGTGGGTTCGAATCCCACACGGTAAAAAAAAATTGTGTGGTCCATAAAGGGTTGTCCCGAGTCTGGATGTTCTTTGTGTCCGTTGTTTGAATGTTTGTAAATTACCCGCGATACAGGAATGATTCCTATACTTCATTAGGTTAGGTACTTAACTAAAGGTAAACAATCTTGATGTGCCTTTTTACATAAACACATATTAAACAAATAAACTACTGCTTAAACTAACGGTTCAATTGATTTAGTAATCATTATTGTTGTATGTACATTCATCTTTAGCAGCATTTTACTTTTGAACTGAGTTTTTAGATAAAAAGACACATCAAGATTGTTTACCTTTAGTTAAGTACCTAACCAATGGAATATAGTTGTCATATTTAATAAATAATAAAAAAAAATAAGGCGCGTAGGTGGTAAAGGCTTTCTGATACATTGGTTGAAGTTACGATATCATCACCCCATTTAAAACTTTATATTATGTACTTTATACTACAATCTCTTGTTTTTGATATACGACTAAATGAGATCAAAATAATCTCTAACTGCATCAGTAGGGTAGCGGCAGTTAATGCGGCTGACAGAATATAATTGGGATTTCCTGTTAAGAAGTTCTTAGCAGCCGCATGTAGTCCGAAACATTGCCTGGTCTGTACTGGGCGATCTTATTGCTGTCAATAGGATCGCTCTGTTACGTGGTATAATACCACTGCCAACCATTTCGGGTACATAGGCGTGACACTATGTATGCAAATACTGACACCAATAATTTTCGGTATTTTCACCGTTTATAGCTATATCGTATCAAGCGATTCAGCGAAACTAAGATTGAAAACGCGCTGTTACAGTAAGCGCATTAACCGCCAAGCAAGTTGTGCTCAGCTGAATGCGAAACTAGGATCCTAAATACCTAGAACCTGCTTCGGGTTTTAAGTACTTATGTCTTTACGGCTGACTAGAGTGAAGTTCCAAAAGCTTTCCCAGAAGCCAGACTTAATACATTCTACTAGCTAACCGGCGTTAAAAATATCTGTAATAATAATAATAAAAAAGAAACAGATAAACCCCTCTGGAACAGTCGTTATCTCATCATGAGACTAACGCGATATCGGAGGGCACAGTACACTAGCTTTTAAACTATCACCTTCGCCTTGTGATATAAACAAAAAATGTATCACTAGGTTAAATAAAAGCGCACAAACCGCAGGGCAGCTTGTGGCGAGCTGAATGTGAGTGGCGACACTGTGGTCTTGAATGACTCAGAGAGTCGGTTAGGGCCTCATCCCCAGCTTGCCGTTACTGGTTGGTTGGGGTGGAACTACAAGAGTGCCGTAGGACTCTTAACTCTGGCTTGCCTTGGTCGGCCGGTCAAAGGGAGGCCGCTAGAGCTATATGCTTAGGGATGGAAGTGTCATTTTCAAGGGCATAACTACGGGGAAACCCACTCCGGGTCTCCGTTGTCACGAGACCCGTGATGGTGAAACCGGCGCCGCACCGCTCGACACCCCTAGCCACTCGCACCGATGTTGCCCACTGCTGCTGGCGTGTATGCCTATAGTGGCTATTCAGGGGGCCCATCTAGTGAGTTGGCGAGTCACCGTCTGCCGATTGCATTGATGCTATTAGAGTATTCAGGGCAGACGCCGTTTTTCTTCCATAGTTAGCAATATACCGGTCCACCAGACACCCATACCCATAGCCCATATATTAACATCCATACGTAGCAATAGTTCTACGCCTGCTGCGGCTAGTGCCGCTGTAGGTGTTCCATCCCACCTTTGATTAAAACTATCGAAGGGCCTTTTCGCGTTGGACCCATGTCTCCATGTAAACCTCCCAAAGGGCCAGGTATTTTCTAATATAATATGTTAGAAAGTACCTGTGATAAGAGAAACATAATAATAATATTTTATCACATACATACAACACCATTTGCCCAAACGAAGCAGAGCTTGTACTATGGGTATTAGATAATGGATAGACATACATTTATATATACTTCGTTTTTGTAAATACATACATATTATACATAGAAACACCCAGACCAAAACAAACATCCATGTCCATGCACACAAATGTTTGACTTGTGTGGGAATCGAACTCGCGACCTTAGTCGTGGCAGTCGATTACACTAACCACTACGCCATCGAGGCCGACTAAGTGTGTATTATCTGTTTCTAGTTTAAACATTCCCAGTAGTCACTTTACGTATGACCCATATTCCATTCACGGGAACTCCCTGGACACTAGCGAGCCATTTGTTAAACAGATTCTAAAATATGATTTGCCATTAAATTGGTAATTCGATAATATATTGTATGTCACGCGATCGATTGAGCTCTTTTTAGATTATAATAATAATAAATTTTTTTATTAGCCAAGAGAGTACGACATTATAATGTGATGTAGCGTATGACATTATAATGTGATTACATATTAGTTTGAATAGATACTAATGTGAATAGTGACCCAGATGCTAAGAAAATCCTGTGTTATAGGGGTCACCCATTCGTCCGGGAAAGGGTTTATAGGTATTACAATTTTCAGAATTTTCAAAAATTGGACTTATTGGCTTGACGATATCAATTATATTAAAAACAGTATTAGACACATTTTGGAAGTTGTTTGAGGCATTTATAATACATAAAATAAAAAGACTAGAACTTCAAAATTGGCAGAAACTTATTCGCGCGTAATAACTAGTTATCGCAATTTCAGCCCAATGTATAAACTATCCGTCTGCTGGGCACGGGTCTCATCTCAGCATAAGAAATGTAGGCCTTCGTTCAACACACTGACCCAGTGCAGGTCAGCAAACTTTACATATCTTTGAAAACATTATGGAGCACTCTTAGACATCCAGGTCTCCACAAAATGTTTTCCTTCATCGTTATACCGAGCAGTAATTAATATTTCGTTAAATGAGAGCTGTGTGCCGCGGGGTTGACCTCGTGACCTTTGCGTAGCAATCTCCTACTAGGTTATAGCAGCACCTTTTTTTTTTGTGGTTCAATGCTTTTACCCATACCCCTCCGCGGGGACGGGCGGAGGGGTTATATCGGGCTCGCCGAGGTAAAAAAAAAAGATGGAATAAGTATAATGTACCTCCCGGAATACCGACTAAACCAACCACGGTGTTCCTCGACAAAACCGCTTTAGACGGAGCCGCGCAAATCACTTGCACATGCGGTCGCAACCCTGCTGAGGTATCGGCCCGCTGTATGAAACGGCAGGCCACTACACGAAGAGGCCTACCTTTTAGGCAAAACTCCCTCCCCAAACCCTACTGTCTCCCTCCTAGAGGGGAGACGGACTCGACACAGAGGCGCGCGTGGGAATTTGCACGCCGCCTCTCGGACCTGGTGCTGAACGGGTGGTAGGCAGGCCCACGAAGCCCACCACCCCCGGGTCAAACCTCAGGGTGGCTGGAGGTCGTCTTGCGCCCTCCGGCGCATGGCTCTGCGGTTGGGGAGAGGGTTTAAGCGCTCTCTCTCCCGCTTCGGCGCCTCCTTAATAGAAATCACTTCCTCACAGAAGGAGGCGACGGCGTTCCATGACCTCTCACTCCGGACCATAGACTGAACTACGGCCGAGAGCGAGAGAGCAACCAACCCGACTGCCACGATCAACTCATGGCGCTGCGATGCCCAGGCGGGGCAATCCGCCAAAATGTGCAGCGCCGTGTCCTCAACAACGTCGCAGCAGTCGCCGCAGTGGTGACAACCGGGCGTCTCTTGCCGGCGTATACGAACTGGCCAAAACAACCGTGGCCAGTCATTAACTGCGTCAGCCGGAAGGTGAGGGTACCATGCCGTCTCTCCAGCCACTCCTCAAACACGGGACTTACCGCCACGATCGTAGCGTGCCCGAGGTTATCGCAGCACCTACATTAACTAATCATGCACACCATTTAGCTATGCATTAAATTTGCCTGTCTATGATAATATTCATAGTAATTAACTTGCACCCAGTAAATATAAATAATATTCTTGTCAAGGTGGGAAAACAAAATATAATTAGGCAAAAATATAAAACAATATTCCTAAGTACCGTCCAAGCATTCACCAGAACAATAAAAGAAATGCATCAAAAACGATAAAAACGGTTTCTCGCCGGACCGTTTTATTAGGAAATATAAAATAAATTACGCAACAAGACTTCTGAACTAACATAAAGGGTCTGAAATGAGAAATGACTAAACAATAGTGACCGGATAAAAATAAATGACTGGCTCGCTCCTAAGGATAAGTTTTTCTCTGAGTTCATCGGAAGATCTTTAGAATGAGTTCTCTACAAGTAACGTTTGCAAATTCATTTGTAATTTTGGTAATTAAATGAATTCATCAGTAAAAAAAAATACCTGACTGCATAGATGACTTAGTGGTTTAAGTGATTGCCTTCAAGTGATGTGAGTTCGATCCCTTTACAAAAATTATTTATTTAATTTTTTTATTTAATTTATTTATTAAGGATCTCCAATAAAGAATATACACAAAATTGAACAGAAAAATGGATATTAGTTTTGTATAGAGTATTCCTTTAGTTATAGGAGACCACAGCATGCACATACATATAACAACAAAGCATAAAATAGAAAATTTAAAATTAATTAATTAAAATAAGCTACACGTTAGGAATTAACTTAACAAAAGAAATAAACAATGTAAAACTTAAATAAACTGTTCTAAGGGTGTGAACTGACTCCTATTAAAAATTAAGAAATATTTTGGTCAGGGTTGACTATCCTCGCCAGGGTCGCGACCGCAAGTGCAAGTGATTCGCGCGGCCCCGTCGATAGTGGTTTTGTCGAGGAACACCGTGGTAGGGTTAGGTTTAGTCGGTATTCCGGAAGGTACAAGGGTTGACTAATATCAATATTGTGAGACTTCGATAAATCATTGTTGAAACAACAGACCGAAATAAAATTATATGTGGATCATCCACATATAATTTTTATTCTTAAATAAATCTAATTGTGGTTTCTTGGGAGTCTCCCCAAACTGGAAACAACTATCCGTTGTTTTAATCTTTATAATGTCCTTCGTGATACAGGGATTATTTTTGGTGAGGGAGTTGTCTCTTAAAACCAAATAAATAAATTCCGTAAAAAGTATAACAACAATTTTGAGCAGCGATAGCTCAGTGGGGAGACCAACAGACTGCAATGCAGAGGGTCTCGGGTTCGAACCCACGTCGCGCAACTCTGACTTTCGGAAGTTATATGACTTTTCGAAATTATGTGCGTATTGATTGACAATTATCGCCTGCTCCGTGCCTCGGAGAGCACGTTAAGCCATTGGTCCCGCCTACCATGAACATCTATGGTAATCGTTATTGGGAGAGTGTCGACACAAAAGATCCCACTGGGTCGAAGTGTCACCGGTCTGCACTGACTGGCCCCCAGATAAGATAAGATAACAACAATTTAAATTGTCGTTTGATAATAAAAATATAAAATAATTTTTACGTCCTAAAGATATTAATTTTGCAAGCACTAAGCATTTCTACTTGATACGATACTGGCAAATCTTTCTTGATTTTTCTCTTGTGTCAGTTTAACGTTTGCATAAACTGATACCTATTTTTGACAAAGTCTAACCTGGCTTTTATCCAGAACGTCTCTGATTTAATTCTGTTAGGTTACATTCACCTAGGTCTTTCTGATCACTGTTTTATCTGGTTGAGATAGATTATGCATGTCTATTGGTAAATTGGTTACAAGAATACTATAATGTTGCTTCGGCATTAATGTCCCATTTAGCGCTGCGTGATAATCGAATTATTTGAAAGTTGAAAAGAATCCTACTGCCTATATTAGACTTATATTGAAAAATATAACTAGTCCCAAATTATTTCATCTGTATAATATTATTAACTTATTATTGTTATTATCTTTAGCTTTTTATTGTCAGGAGCATATAGTATAATGGTTGCAACACCTTGTTGATATGAGTTGTAAAATACTGAAATTATATTTAATTGGCGATTTAAAAGAGTGGCCGTGAGTTTCTTGCAGGTTTCTTCTCATAGGCTCAACCCTTTGCCTGAACCTAGCAACTAACCTAAATTTAGCTTCAGTAACTTAGTAAACTCACTAACCTATATATTTTAACGTTCATAAGTGTTACTTTGTGACCTAAATGAATAAATGATTTTTGACTTTGACTTTGTATACGATTATTCTAGTGTATTGACTTCTTTTTTACGTATATCCGCAATAAGCGTTGAAGACTCGAATATGGAGCAACAAGTTAAAAATCCCAGAATCACAATTGTCTGCTTGATAATGTCTGTTCACACATCTCAAGAAACTATGCTTCGAGTATCAAATCGTCATTCGAAAAATTTACATGAATATTAACAACACTTAAAACTCAAGTATGCTATTATTGTTTTTTTTTTAATTTTTATATATATTTGCTATCATTAATTTATACTTACGGACAATTTTTAAATTGTTTGTAGGTATTCGCACTTTGCTAGATCCGTGAAAAAAGCGTTCCTTTTTTAAACGACCAGATCGATAAGATCATCAAAATACTTATGAATATAATTCTTCAGTTTAATTTCGATAACTCAAACTAACCTTACGACCTAGGACTAGCTGTCTAAATGTAGAGATAATATTCTTTTACGTAATTCATCGGGGATATATACATAGATACAAACATATTACGATCTAAAGCAAATATTATTGACAGTCTGATTATTCAGATTTCAACAGATATAACGTTACTGACAACCAAATGTCGGTGTGTTTAACATTGCCCTCTTCAGCTTTGAGCTCGCGGCCATATTCGCACGCTTTGTACTGATTAAACCAATTATATTAATTCATCGAAACATGCTTTCATGACGGCAACTTCGGTTTTAGTTTGATATCTACCTACAAACTAAGCACTACTGGTTTCATTACTCTAGTAATTGTGTTTAACCTTTAGATAATGTAAAATAGTTTTATATCATAAAAAAAATTCATCTTTGTATATTCGTGAGATAATAATTTTCGTGAGCTAGCCAAGTGTCAATATAGATACGCGATTATTAGAATTTTTTGATCGTTCGAATAATATTATTCAGTAATAAAAAAATACTAATTATTATTCGAATACACTAATTGATTCATCTTTAATTATTCTTTTATATAATTATTACAGATAATGGTACAAATTAGATGAAATACAAATTCGACTTTGATCATAAATAAATTAAATGAAGTGTCATTGTGTGTGTGTCTGTGTGTGTGTGTGTGTGTGTGTGTGTGTGTGTGTGTTCATTCCAATATTTGAATGTTCTTGCAATAATATTGAAGACAGATAATTCGGAATTCAGATTTAGAATCATATAGGTAATATAATGCGATTAATTTTGCATCGTCACATTTCGTCAATACGATCTGTCGCAATCATATGATGATCTTTTTTTTAACAATTCAAGGTATTGTCTACTGATCTACATGTTAACTGTTATAACGCACATAATGTAGATATAGTTGAACACAAATTTAAATACTGGCACCAACTTAAAAAAGGTAATGATTAGTAAAATCTATCAGACACGATTACTTAGGAAACCATTATTACAAAATGTATATAGTACCTGCTGTGTGTGATTTGAATGTACTGAGTTATAATCAATGTTTTTCCTCATTTTGATACGATAATCGAAGATCTTCTTCTCTCTTAGCCTTTATTATTCCCAAGTCACTTGGGGTCGGCTTTTCTGGTCTAACCGGATTTGACTGGATATCAGTTTTTACACGGAGCGGCTGCCACCTGACCTGCGCAACCCGAAGGCTAACGATACCCTAAGGCTAGATCAGTGTCAGGATATTAGAGGGTACTGATTTTCCCAATAACGACTGCCATAGATGTTCATGGCAGCCGGGACCAACGGCTTAACGTGCTCTCCGAGGCACGGAGCAGGCGATAATTGTCAATCAATACGCACATAATTTCGAAAAGTCATATAACTTCCGAAAGTCAGAGGTGCGCGACGTGGGTTCGAACCCGAGACCCTCTGCATTGCAATCTGTTGGTCTCCCCACTGAGCTATCGCTGCTACGATATATTATACGATAATCGAATATTATTAAAGTATAATCACAATGAATAGACGGACATTCGGAATGTACAGTATTTTATCATTTTATTTGATTTCTTTCTAGACCAGTCATGAATCTCTAAGCAAAATGTATTTAGTATCATGTCCATATATTAAAGTAGATAAAACTTATACTAGCGATACTAGAACCTAAATTTTATCTACTTAAGAATAAATATACATTAAACATAGCCATAAATTCATCTAGCTGAGATTATTCAGATTTATTTATAAAAAAACTAACCCAAATCTTACAAAACAGTTTTCAAACTAAATCGCCAACAGAAAATGCAAATAAAGCTTAACTTATTTGCTGCCAGTACGCCCGTATCCGCCGAGTGAGAGGGGAGAGCTGAAGAAAAGTGGCGGGGGTCTGATATCCGGAGAGGCGCCGCCACGACGCCGTTCTCTTCATAACTTTTACTGTCAACTCAATTACTCTATTACAACCAAGCCGTGTTGTCACCCTAGATGTAAAAAATATATTTGTGTCACGAATTTCATCGACCAACCCTTGTTTAAAGTAAGATAATCCTGGTAACCTCGTTTTTATGGCCACCCCGAGGATTAAAAGAAAACAGTATGTATAGGTGTTTGGGCTTGAATTGAGAGGTCATGACTATAAACTGCACGTAACGCGACTGAAGGAAATTTCTTTGAAGGTGATTAAAAGCTAAAGGAAGTCTGTATCGATTTATAAATGTGTTTTGAGTTCTAAATCAAAATCAAATCAATCATTTATTCACATGAGATGGTATTACAAAAGCTGTTACATATTAATCAATACAATGCACAAGGACATCTCACCTTCAATAGGCATGCGAAAACTTAAATCGCTCAAATACAAATTTAAATGCACATACAAGATATCAATTCAAATAACAAAAACACAAATTACATGCACACACAAGATGTTAATATACACAACACAAAACAACAATATAAGTCAATTACACATACAAAAAATTGAGAAATTGCTGCATTATTATATTAATTAAACATTTATTCTAAATTACGATGATTATAAAATTCATTAATTGTGTAAAAGCAGTTTTCACGTAACCATTCCTTCAGTTTGTGTTTGAACTGGGTTGTAGGAAGTTCCCTGATAACGCGTGGTATATGGTTATAGACTTTTATACACATCATTGAGCTATTGTTTTTGTGGAATGTGCTTCTACGTGATAATATTTTCAATTTAGTGGGATCTCTTGATTGAAATCAAATCAACTCTACTACTATCGTAACTCTACTATTACTATCGTCTAACTCTACTACTACTATCGTCTCAAATCTACGAGACGATAATAATACGAGACGATAATAATATAATTATGATGTATATTTAATTAATGTAATTGTTTGTGGTATACCCCTTTTAATTAAAGACATGTAGTAGTGGGAAAACCGTTGGCTGATCTCGCAAGAGCCTCGAGTTTGTACTCGAGGTACTCAATTTTGACTTTTCGAAGTTATATACGTATTATATAACCAAATTAATAACTAAATCATGATAATTACGCAACAAATTAAACGAGGAAAGATGCATGTGTAGAAGTTTCTTCTCCTTGTGTCCTTATGGTTATAAAGAGATGTCAAGACTGCCAACCCGCACTGGGCCAAATTAGCAGACTACAGCCTATCCAGCTAGCTACATCAGTATGAAGTGACATACTGAGAATAAAGTCGTATCCAGACGTAGGACATTTGTAAACAGAGCTGATATCCTAACTTATAGATACATATTATAATTGCGAATGTGAGATTGTTTGTTACGCTTTCAAGCCTAAATTACATAAATGATCATCATGAAATTTGGCAATTTTGCTTTGTCAAGGGTACAGAAAACAACATAGGGTACATTTCATCCAGAAAAGAGTTCTGTACTCTAGAGATGGAAAATTAATACTACTACATTTAGGCGAGCGAAGCCACGCGTGAAATCTAGTTATATAATAATAATATTTCTTTTATTTAATAATAATTTTTTTATTGTGTCATATAATTTGTAACAAAAAGTTGTTTTCGAAATCTTCTTTTAAGCAAATTATGCTTGTAGTAAAAGAATCCGCTCCTCCATATTTTATATTGCGTGATAATTAACACAATAATTTGAAATAATGAAATTAACTCTATACATTATTTTAAATTTTACAATTTACAAAATTATACCTAAGAATTAGTGTGTGTACATGTTTGCCTGTGTGTGTGAGTGTATGTGTGTGCGTGCGCGCGTGTGTGAATTTGTAAGTGTGTGCGTGTGCGTGTGTGTGTGTGTGTGTGTGTGTGCGTATATATATATATATATATATATATATATATATATATATATATATATATAGGTACATATAAGCTAACATATATATATATGTTAGCTTATATGTACCTATATATGAATAATTAGACAGTTTTAAATCGATACGTGAAAGTTAAACTTAAGCCAGTTAGCATAGTTTCTAGGGTATACGATCTCGGTTTCTGGAGCAATTAATATCGTAACCATCCTACCTGTCCATTCGCGGTATTGTTGTCCTACTTCTAACCTCTCTCATTTAATTAGTGGTGGAGTCTTGTATTAATTGGAGTTTCTCACTTGCGGATTGTGTTGCAATGCTATGAAAACACAGCCATCTCACCAGTGGCAATAAAATACATATGTATAATTAATTGCCTGGAAGTCAAATGTTAGGTATCTCTGCTCAATCCTTTATATTTTTATTTTTTTAATGTTAGCTTTTTATTCTGTGATTAATATAATAATAATATTCTACCACACACACAACACCATCTAGCCCAAACTAAGCAGAGCTTGTACTATGGGTACTAGACAATAGATAAACATACATATATACTTTTTTTTTGTAAATACATACATATTAAACATAAGAAAAGTTATGTTTTTTTTTTGTTATAGTAGTAAACTACGTAAATCAGGCAATTGCTAGTCAATAAAATACCCATATAAATCCAACCTATTGCATGCTACCTAAGAGTACCCACGGTACGCCACTCCTACATAGTACTGTGGCGACTCCGCACAGACGAAGAAGTAAGTTCCGCCTACATCTAACAGATAGCGCTAAATACGCTAAATGACGTCACAATCCTGCATCGCGCAAGCAGAGTTTACACAGCGACTAACTATATATACAAGCACCCGACATCAACTGTCGGGCCGCGGCCCGCCAGGCACGATCAACCAGCCTGGTTGGAGGATCCTCCCTTTGTGTTGGAGGGACATCACACTCCGTTTCTCCACAGTACCTATACGTAATATTTTTCAGAGGTAGACAAACTTCTTCTCCCTAGCCTTTATTATTCCCAAGTCACTTGGGGTCGGCTTTTTCTGGTCTAACCGATTTTGACTGGAACTCATTTTTTACACGGAGCGGCTGCCACCTGGCCTCCGCAATCCGAAGGCTAACGATACTCTAAGGCTAGTCCAGTGTCAGGATATTATAGGGCACTGACTTCCCAATAACGACTGCCATAGATGTTCATGGCAGCCGGGACCGACGGCTTAACGTGCTCTCCGTGGCACGGAGCAGGCGATAATTATCAATTAATACGCACATAATTTCGAAAAGTCATATTAATTCCGAAAGTCGGAGGTGCGCACGTGGGTTCGAACCCGAGACCCTCTGCATTGCAGTCTCTTGGTCTCCCCGCTGAGCTATCGCATAGGTAGACAAACTAATAAAACATATAAGTTTCTCCACGATATGTAACATCACTTTAGCTTATCTTGCAGAAACAACTGCATCGGCGGCGAAGTGGTAGTGACAATGACTGCTCTGCATAAGATTAGGAGTTCATTTCCCGATTCGGGCAAAGAATTATAGTGATTTAAAGAATTAAAATTACGTCAGCTGGTTACCCATTATTATTTAAAAGACAAAAACTTTTAACGTTCTACGTATTCTCATAAATAGACTTACATTGACATCCACAAAACCCACTAAACACAAAAGTAAATAAAAGAAAATATCCGTACATTAAAATTGTTTATTACTAGAATTTATTACAAAGGTCACTAGTCCAAACATTTACGCGAACAACAAACTATTTAATACAAAATAAACGAAAGAAGATTGTGCACCGTAGTTGGAGTGCAACAACACCGAACAATATGCCCCAAGGGACGCATATAATGCGGTGAAATTGTGGCGTTTGCTACGGTGTAACTGCCGGCCTGATTCGCCAAGTGTACAATGATTCACTTTTGTGTTTATAGCTTATTGCTATGGCAAAAGTTTATAAATAAACATGATAATATAAAAAGATAAGTTTTTGTTTATCTAAACAAAACAAACTTAGGATCATGGTTCAATGCTCTCTCTGTTATAAACAAAATATCAAGGGTCGGTGTTGACATACTTACTACAATATTCATAACAATTTTCTTTGTTTAATCTATGAGATTATTTTATGTGCGAGAGTAGATTTTATTCATATATAGCCTATATTATTATTGAATAGCCTCACGCAGCAATAGCCAGGTGGGAAACCGTCGGACTGCCACGCAGAGGTCTTGAATTCGATTCCAGGCGCGCAAGTTAGGTGCGTATTAAATACTTAATCACCATCCGTCAAGTGCCAACTACCTTTACAAGATGCAGGGGTCTATAAAATAGATTGTGACTGCGGACTCTCATACATTGGTCAAACCATGAGAAGCATAGGCATGAAATAACACATAGCTGATGTAAAACATCAACGCTCGTTGAAGTCTGCTGTGTGTAAACAGGTGCAACAGGGGACCAACCACTACCTGAGATTTGACAAACCACAGATTCTCGCTAAAGAACACCGATTCCTACCAAGGATGCTTCGCGAGGCTATTGAAATCAAAAAACATCCTCATTTCAATAGAGAAGATGGTTGGAATGTACCACCAGCTTGGGATCCAAATAGTCAAACCCAAGAAGAAGCAAACCACAGCTAGACTTCATGATACTCTGAGCTCATTCTGCGTAAATAGAAACACCAATTATTAAATTATGTTCAGGTACTTTGAAATAACGACACTGGAACATTGAGACAACTACCATCTTAGTCTCCCCGTGACCATGGCTGCTGAAAAGCAACCGAAACGTCAGGGCAAGTGTAAACTTAAATATAAATAGTTTTAATAGTTATTGAAATTAAACTACTATATACGGATTTGATCGCGTTGTTTATTTGACACTTTATTACATAATTTTAGTAGTATATAGTAGTTGAATTTCAATGAATAATATTCGCGTAAACAGAAGACAATATTATAGTTTTAATAATTTAATTAGCTTAAAAATTAGTAAAGTTTAATAGTATCTAGTAGTAGTGAAATAGTTTTAAAATTTTGTAATAAAGTGTTAAATAAATAACGCGATAAAATCCGTATATAGTAGTTTAATCTCAATACTTAATCATCGCTCACTTTAACAGTGAAGGAAAATATAGTGATGTAATCTTCATGTCTGAGAGTTTTCTATAATGTTTTTATAGACATGATATGTGAAGTCTGCTTACACGCACTGGGCCAACGTAATGGACTATGGTCCAACCCTTCTCACACTGAGAAGAGGCCCGTATCCAGCAGTGGGACAGTTTAATACAGGGCTTATATTATATATAGCCTCACGCCTACATCCCCGAAAGGAAAGGGAGGGTGTATTACATGCCCACATTTCATCTGATTCCGTTTGAGGTCACACATAATATGGCGTAAATCTAATACCCGTCTATTTAAGACGTAGTTCCTAAATCCGTATTGAGACTGAAAAAATTTAACTGAATATCTATATATATAAAAATCTTCAGTTACTGAATGACTGACAGACAACACACAGCCGAAACTACTGAACGCAAAAAGCTGAAATTTGGCATGTATGTTCCTTGGAGAGTGTAGGAGAGAGGATTTTTGGAAATTCCACCCCGAAGGGGGTGAAAGGGGTGAAACCCGATATTCACACGGGAACGGGACTTACGCGGGTGAAACCGCGGGAAAACTACTAGTCCTATATATAACTTTGCGTAACCCGGCAATTGAAACTATGAACCCATGTACACCAGTCGCATTCACTATTACTGCGCTACCGTGGTAGTCGTCTATTTTAAATGAAGTGACTCGTAGACAACAATTGCCTTGCTTCTACTACATAGCTGACGATATGAAGCTTTAACACACCTTCTGACTACGCCTTCAGGGATAACAGCGTAAGCGTGCGTTATATTACTATATATACTGATAGCACAGTTTACAAAAGGCTGGATATTATTGTCTTGTAAATAACAAAAAGCTAATATCCTGCTAATAGTACAGCATTTATACTTGATCTCGGAAACTCTACTTATCGCAGGAACATAACAACAATTCCGTTGTCTATGATGATCTTTTGTGGTTGAAAGCGGTCCTTGGTAGTATTACCTTACTAATTTTAAGACTGCGCCGAGCGAAATGTGCAAAAACAAGTGGTCACAGTTAAGTGAATAAAATCAACACTTTTTGTTTAATACAAATATAAAATATACATTTACCATAACAATGAATGTGTTTACAATTACTCCGTGTAAAAAACTTAAAATTATTAATATTTTCGCCTACAAAATTACGTAAATTTACACGAAAAATAAAAAAATGTAAGCTCGTGTTACGTGATTTTTAGATTATAATAGTAGAAATCTATCCTATTTTACAGCTTAAACGAAACATAAATAGTTATATTACAATTTGTCCATCCCAAATATTTAAGTTATTGGTTGACAATAAAGATACATATTTATCAAAAAGCACTTCAAATCCTCCATACAATTTTACTATGGTGGCCGCGCGCCGATTTGAATTTTTCTCCCAAAGGGTTGGCAACGCGTAAGTGATGCCTCTGGTGTTGCAGGCGTCCATAGGCTACGGTGACCACTTACCATCAGGTAGGCCATATGGTTGTTTACCACCATAGTTGTATAAAAAAAAATACATTCTAAATTACATATTTTAATATGCTTTTATAAAATAAATGTATAAAATACTATCAGCCCTATTTATAAATTCTCCTCAGGCGTCATCCCTCCTTAACGGTTAATCGTTAAAGCGAGGATGACGTCCTTGTCTAGCACTCTTCTCTCTTAGCCTTTATTATTCCCAAGCCACTTGGGGTCGGCTTTTCTGGTCTAACCGGATTTGACTGGATATCAGTTTTTACACGGAGCGGCTGCCACCTGACCTGCTCAACCCGAAGGCTAACGATACCCTAAGGCTAGACCAGTGTCAGGATATTAGAGGGTACCGACTCTTCCTTGTCTAGCACTAATGACAAATATTTATACAATGACAAAGATTTAGCCTGCGGCTTTGATCGCGTAAATGATTGATACTAACCTAATCTAAAGGTTAGTATCAATACTTTTCTGTATGAAAAGTACTCTATATATTTTTCTGTTCCCCTGACAACGTGTATGCGAAATTTCGTAATGATCAGTTGGGAAGTTAAAGTGTGAAAGCGTAACAAACAAACAAACTCATATGCCCATTTATGATATTAGTTAGGGTATTTATACTTTTCGTATTGAAGCAAGTTAGGTGCGTATTAAACGCACATAACGTTGAAAAATCAGATTGTATTGCACTTAAGAACTCACAGTGGCAGTTTAACGCTCTCCCACTAATAATGTCATATAATATAAATTTAATCCAGAGTCTAACTAAACCATATAAATCTATAAACTGAAAATGTGACTTAATAATTAACTACAGCACTAAAGCAATACCTAAATTAATATAAAACGTCATGACATTCGCAAACGATGTTCTCAAATTATTTATTTATACGAAAAAGTTTTTATTGTTCTTTCTCGGTCATCAAGTGCAAGCTATAAGCTTTAGCGTATAAATATTATACCTATCGAAATTTTTGTTTCTAAATTTACAGTTTATTTCAAAGTACCGATTTTGGTTTTGATAACTCCAGTACTGGTAATAATTCCTGTATCTGAGGACTTTACAATCATACACACAATGAATACAAAGAACACCCAGGTTCGGTGCAGCTGGTCTAATGCCAGTGGCAAAGCAGCCACTTAAACCACTATGCCATTTGTGCAGGTGAAGACATGTCAATGAATTGTTACGTTCTTCAACTCTTCTGTTTTATGTTTAAAAGCAACTCCGTTGACGTTGTATGCGTAAGTCATGAGCCAAGTAATCCGTGGGTTACGATTAATTTCAATATCAGTTAGCAGTGTGTAAGCTTATTTGTCATCTCCCAATTACTTATCTATACTAATATTATAAAGCTGACGAGTTTGTTTGTTTGGTTGGTTGAACGCGCTAATCTCAGGAACTACTGGTTCGAATTAAAAAAATATTTTAGTGTTGGATAGCCCATTTATCGAGGAAGGCTATGGGCTATATAACATTTCGCTACGACCAATAGGAGCGGAGCAAGCGGCAAGCGGGGAAAATTCTCTTATATGAAGCAAACGAAGTTGCGCGGGTCAGCCAGTTTTATTATAAAATACAACGTATACCTGTTGGTCCGCTCGTGTGGGTATAATCTTAAAGCATTTTATATTGATATACTTATCTATTTTCTGATGATACATACAACAAATATAATGTTAAAACATTTTATATAAATAAATATTCACAAATATAATATATGCATAAATTAAATTATAATATTCTCTTCTGTTTACGCGAATGTTATTCATTGAAATTAAACTACTATATACGGATTTTATCGCGTTATATATTTTACACTTTATTACAAAATTTTGAAACTGTTACACTACTACTAGATACTATTAAACTTTACTAATTTTAAGCTAATTCAATTATTAAAACTATTAAAACTATTTATATTTAAGTTTACACTTTCCCCGACGTTTCGGTTGCTTTTCAGCAGCCATGGTCACGGGGAGACTAAGATGGTAGTTGTCTCAATGTTCCAGTATAACGCGAATATTAAAATAAATAACGCGATAAAATCCGTATATAGTAGATACATTTCAATAAATGAAATTAGTTTGCCGTTTAATTGCCAACTCCGTCAATATTCTTTCAATTCAATTCTTTTCTTATTTAAGAGCTTGTCTTTCTCTGAGATTCCACGAGTATTAGAACTAGCTACTTTGTACCATTGCTGAACTGGGCTACACAGGTGGTACACTCTCGAAACAAACACACATACACGTGGCACATATGCTTGCCTGGTGGTGAGCCACCGCTACCGATGGTGGGAACGCCCATAGCCTAAACTTACATGCAGCGCTTATGCGTTGCCAATCCTAGCGATAAGAAATAAAAGAGACTAACGGAAAAGGTATATACGAGGGCTCTTTTACTCTTAGTAAGGAAACCTGCTAACAAAATATTTGGGAATAATAGGAAACCCGCTTTCGTGTACTCCTCATACCATCCGCACGAGTTCACCGAGCATTCTCTGAACCCATGAAGTGATAACTTGATGTATTATGGAGGCAGTTCAATGTTACGTGTTATTGTACAGACGCCGCGCCGTCTGCCCCTCCACTGCTTATTAAGTTTATTATTATTATTAGAACGCTACGCATTTATAGTTTTCCAGTCTGCCTGCTTCGGGGAGCTTTTCGATTGAATTTTGTGGTGACTTTGCGCTTCTAGTAATTGTGACTTGAAATTGCTATTGAAATATGTGTGAGTCGTTTTATTGCATGCTCTCGGTTACATATAAAAAGATACGCATCACTACCTGTATCACCTGAGTAACCAGGTTCACCAGTAGACACTATGAAAAACAATCGCGAATGACACTCAGAAATGCCCAGGTAATAGTAAAACTGTGTTGGAACCCAAATTTAATTTGATTAGAAGTATATAAGAGGAGATGGACGAATTAATATCACTGACCTTCTTAAAAAATCCAAAGACAAAATAAATAATATCTATTTGTGTAGTTAAGTTTCAAAATCCTCTAAAATACTTTTCACCTAATAATGGTAAATCTCAAAAAACCATTTAAAGACATGATATAAATGGACTATTTTAGCGGTGTTTGCAACAAAGTGCTGCCTTTGTGAGCTGATTTTATTAGAATTTTAGTGGGTTTTGTTGAAAACTATCAGTGCTATGCGATAGAAGCAACGTAGGAGCTTCATATTCAATCGGAACATTACTTTTGTTCTGATATCGTTTTGGCGGGTTTTGAAAGTATACTCCTCATTTGTTAAGGTACTTTGAAATAACTACACTTCCAGATATGGAGCCTGACAACATTTCAGACTGCCCGTGAACATGCTGCTGAAAAGCAACCGAAACGTCGCGTCGGGGACGGAGTTATCTCTGAATAGTTTTATCATTTTAATAACAGTAATAGTGTTTAAAAATAATAGTTCAATGTTTCAAATTTATGTATGATATTGTTTCAAAAATAAATATACAATGCCCCAAAATCTGTATAAAGTAATTTAACTTCAATATTTTAAAGTCTTGTAGTAGATGAGATAAGCATTAAGGGGGATTTAATTTATGAGCTAAATCCGATTCCAGTAGCATGTATGGCGGATGTCGCCTCCTTCTGTGAGGAAATAATTTCCATCAAGGATGCGGTGGAGCGAGAGAAGGAGAGCTTGAACCCTCTCTCTAATCGCAGAACCGGGCGCCGGAGGGCGCGAGATGACCTCCAGCCACCCTGTGGTTTAACCTGAGGGTGGTGGGCTTCGTGGGCCTGCTCGCCACCCGATCAGCACCAGGTTCGAGAAGCGGCGTGCGTGTTACCACGCGCGCCTCTGTGTCGTGTGGGTCAAGGGAACAGTAGGGTTAAAATTTAGAAGTGACCATAGGGTAGGTCTTTTCGTGTAGTGGCCTGTCGTTTCATACGGAGGGCCGAAACCTTGGCGGGGTCGCGATTGCATGTGAAAGTGATTCGCGCGGCCCCACCGATTGCGGTTATGTCGAGGGACACCGTGGTGGGTTTAGTCGGTATTATCGGGACGTTGGTCACCATCTTTCCCCCGGTGAGTCCGACGTAACGCCTCCGCCCGCCACAGCGGAGGGGTATGCGTTAATGCATTCCCCCAAGGACACAACAGAAATATGGCGAAATAGGAGGATTTTATGTACCTACTCCTTTATTCAATGTTTTAAAGTCATTCTATATAAAATTATCCTTTTTAATGTAATAAAATATTAATTTAAAAAAAAAGAGGTTTCTTATTGCCGATACAAGTTGAAGTAAAAAATAATGGCCATTCAAAACGTGCGTAGTTAATCTTTCATTTTACCTTAATCGGTCTTCACAGCATGTACGTTTCATTAAATAAATCTCGCTTTTCTCTCGTATTTTCTGGACTTAATTCAATGGGGTTAATTTTAAACTTGTAAGGCAGCTTTCATCTGACTCTGGGCATAATATGTGGTTTAAAAATCCAGAATTTATAACCTGGCGTTATTCTAATATGTGTTGAATGAGAGGCTTCTGTTACACCGTAGCGTGTCATGCATAAATATAATTTTTAATTGTATCTTTTTACTTGTCATAACATGATATAGATCTATTATAATACTCCTACGGGGTACACAGAGTGTTACATCCACAATTCAATATGAATTTTAACTACATATGTTTAAGATCCCATATAAAATCATCTAGCATATTGCTGTCTACATAACACATTGCCAGAATTTGTGCTGCTGTTAAGAAGTTCCTAAGACAAAACTTCAATCACGCTTTGCCTGACCTGAGAATCTAATCCGAGTATTGCAATTGCAGGCAAACTTATGCAATGGGACTAAATAAGTAATATAGTAAAAGAACAGTAATCAATGAAGTACTATACTTGGTACCATAGTACCGTAAATTCGCATTATATTAATAGATCACTTTTGTTAGTCTTTCAGTAATACACAGACGTAATGCTATGTTACTTCTTGGAACTTCTAAAAGAGCACGTATTCCTAGAGCTATTAATCTATGAAGTTAGCCTGACCATTTGCCCAGGGGACTTCTAAAATATATTTAACAAGCAACCATCGAAACTTAGTTCGTCGAATCGTCTAGATAAAACTATTTTTTGTACCTTTAATAATTGATTTATACAACGTCCAAACTCCGTAGTAAACGAGATAGAGTCCGCGGCGGACTTTTGTCCGCATATTACCGATTAAAGCCGAGCATGAAGACTTCAGTTCGATTCCTGGTTCAGGCAAAGTGTTGTTCTAAAAGAAAAAAAGGAAATGTACCTGAGAGACAACAATAAATACGTCGTCGTAGATAGCGACACCAAAAATGTAATTATGTTCGACTAAAAATAAATAAATATATATATATATATATAACTTTGTGGCTAGTGCGTTATAAACGACCCATCTACTTTATTAGTCAGAATAGCTAGAATATAGTTACAATACCCCTAACCGAGCGCAGCATCGTCAAAAGTCATCCAGCCTTTCGTCCGCAAACATGCCCGAAGCGCTACAGAAACGAGGCAGTCTCAAAAACATCCTGACCACGTTATTATTCTGGACGAGCAGAGTGCTGTAGGCCTTCTGCGTATAACCCACCCACGCTACACGAATAAAATGACTGTAAATAAACTCGAAAGAGAGTCGGTTAAAATTAGTTAATTTTTTTTTTGTTCATGTGTTAATTTTGATTTATAAAGCGGTCACGCAGAGGTTTTGAGTTCGATTCGAAGGCGCGCATAGATGACTTTTCAAAGTCATTTGTGTATTAAATTATTAAATAGTTAATAATCGTTTCCTTTAACACTAGATAGGATAGGTTAATAAGATAGGTCGCGATTGCATGTGAAAGCGATTCGCGCGGCTCCGCCGTCTATGGTTATGTCGAGGAGTACCGTGGTAGGTTTAGTCGGTATTACCGGGGTATCTTTCCCCCGGGGAGCCCGACATAACCTCTCCGTCGCCCCGCGTGTGTCATTGCATTCCCCCATGTAGAAAAATATTTATATTATTATTTTAATATACCTATATAACATTTGCGAAAACGTAAGATAATATTATGTATGTCATCCATAATATTTTTAAAAAGATTCATCAAATTTCATATCTGCTAATGATGCACACAATTATAATATCGCGAACATTTGTCCGCCGCGGACAAGTTATTCGTCTATGTGCGCACTTAGTTCACGATCTTTGTTGTAAGATGAGTTTTATTAAGTTTATTAAGCCTCGTCGTTATTAAGTACAGATGTTTGCCGATGCTCGCTCGAACTTAATAATTTTTGTAACTTATATTCTATCAGGGATCGTCTACGTGGAGATAGAAATAATTGAGAGCAAATAAATTGGGATAATTCGGAAAGAAAACTTTCGAAACACATAAGTTTAGCATCAGTTAGACTTCGTAATACATACTTAAAGAATTTTATATCATTTTCTTCTTTATTAATAAAAATTAACGCATCATCCCGCACTAGGCATAAATCCTGTGTCGTGGGGGGTTTTACAAACATTCAAACAACAGACACATCCAGACTCGGAACGTTATCGATCCATAAATGAAATACGTATTTACTATTTACACGAAAAATTAGTAAATCCTACAAATTGTTATCCCATGTAATAGAATTAGAGAATAAGTATTTAATTTATGGACCGATAACGATCCTGTCATATCTACCTTGCTTTGTTCATTCTCGTTATATTATTCAAGCATGCTCTTCGGTTAAAAGTACACACTACAACTATTAACCTTAATTATTTGTGAAGAGAGAAATAAATAAAATTATTATTATTAATTAATATTTATTCAGCATGTCACCGATCTAATCAAATAAAGTTTACCTAGATATTCACCTTTCGATCAACTGCCTTACATATATGATCAATCTTTTATCTCATCTCTCATTTTCACAAATCCTTCCTCTTCTTATGAGAAAGGATGGAATCTAAGTAAATTCTGTAATATTTGTCCATATTTACGAAAGACCAAAGTGTATCACACCCAAATTTTAAATTTACCCTGATATTGACACCCTATTGACAAAAAACTAAATTCACAATATATTCACCTCGGCAACCAAAATCAGGATCTCACATTCGACGTGCTTTATTCACTAAACCAACAAAACTATAAAAATGGTCAATAGAAAATATAAATATAGTCAAAAGTAAAATTGACGGTAGTCAAAATCGTAGCTGAGCTGAGGACATCGATATGATTACATTGCTAAAGGGTGCCCCTTTAGCAATGTAGTCATATCGCTATCCTGTCAATACTGTGTCCATATCGTTACTATCTATTTTATATCATATATTGCGACCGATCATTACGCAGTACTTAACGCATCGGTGTAACACACATCCATGCGTAAAGGCGCTTGGCGCACATAATTGGCCGCACCGCCTACTACCGCTTAAAAACCTCAATTAGTACTCACACAATGCACTCATACTCACTCCACACTCACTCACGCTCCGGTCGCCCTCAGGCTTTGTGTACATAGGTTTATCGCTCTTATAACTAAGCTCTTACCAACGTCAGTAATTATGTACAGTGTATACGGGCCTTCAATTAAAGCTTACGGCTGAAAGTCATTCAGTATAGTACGAAGGGTTTCTTAGAATTTCCTACCAAAAAAATAAAGTTATAAATAGTTCTAAGATGTTTGCTTACTTATTAATTTTGTAATAAAATTTATGTTGTCTTTTTATAGATAAGATAATGGACCAATAATTGTAACGTTTAGGTATATTAAATAATTTAAATAATATTGGTGCTAATATATAATAGGTTTTTTTAAAAGATATCTCAGTCGGTCTCTCCAGAAAACCGACATTAATCCAGGTATGTTTAGAATTAGTATAAAATATCATACATACATACATAGACTCAAGCCTGTTTCCCAGAGGGGTAGGCGATCCTGACAAACTTCTCTGGCTTCATTCACTTTCATCACACTTCTCATACACGCTCGCTGGTTTAAAATGCTCTTAACCTGGCCTTTGTCCAGAACGTCTCCGATCGGATCGAGAAACGTTCGCCTAGGTCTTCACCTTGTGACTGTTCCATTCACACTAGCCTTATAATCTTTCTTAGTCAGTCTTTTCTCGTCCATTCTTTCTACATATCCAAACCAGCTTAACATACCGTTTTGTATTCATGTCGCTATATCCACTTTCATGCCGCATCTCTCTTTAATCACACTATCCCTTATTCTATCGTTATCTATAAAACATTAGCTATGTATAAAACTGTACCACTGCTAGGCATAGGCCTCTTCTTAGTGAAATACAGTTTAGGTCATAGTCTCCCACGTTAGCTCTGTTCAGGTTGGCAGACTTCACATTACCTTCGAGATCATCATGAAGAACTCTCATACATGCAGGTTGCGTCACAAAGTTTACTTTTACCGTTAAACAGTGCAATAATAATTTACTATTTTACCTATACGCACAGATCTTCAAAAAGTCAAAGGGCATGTCTTGGGATCTAACTCGAGGTATCTGTGTGATAGTCCCACGATTTCTCACTAGGCTATTAGATTTGGTGTGGATCGAAAATCGGACCGCACATATTCGACGTACATACGTTAAACATACACATAGTCTCTAGGCTGGAGAAAACTATGGGCTACTCTAATTCCAGCAGAATGCTGGTTACAGCTCCTGTGGGATAGTTGTTTTTAGTTAACACTACAGCCGAACACTAGTTAATTCTACTTTAATTTTAAAACAACAACTGAATTAAAAAAGAGTCCTGTGTCCCGCGGGACTTTACAAAGATTTAAAGGACAACACTAAGAGACCTCGCAAACTGCAGACCGATATCGGCCGATAGTTTGGTCGAGTTTGGCTGCTAAGCGCGCACACTGGCCCGACTAACAGTCGGGTCTGTGATGAGTGCGCATACTATACAACAATCGGCCGACAGTTCTCGGACGATTTGCTATTTGGTTTGAAATCGGCTTTTGACGACAGTGGTCGCATAATGAAAGTTAACAATTCTCCAGATCTGTTATTATTGCTTTTATACAACGGAGGAGGGGGATCAAGAAGAGAAATCTAGATTATTGGGTGCATCCTATCTACAGTAACAGATTATTGCAAGGAAAATTTTACACGATGTATTCCAAATTACTAGATTATTCGAAACGAAACAGCGCTATCATGAAAAATAGACATGACCTTCTGGTGCCAAAGCTCGAAACAAACTGAACTATAAGGCGAGTCTGGGCGACTAAAGAATCGGTGGTATGCGCGCGTGGAAGAGCGCCGAACTGATTTAGCAGTCGGCCGATAGTTTGCCGACGGTTCAGTTTGAAGGCAATCGTGTAGCCCATCAAACTATTTTATCGCGCACTCCCATACATCTTCATACTGATTAAGGAACCAACCAAACTATCGGGTGATTGAAAGTCCGCAGTTTGCGGGGACTCTAAGAGCACCCAGACCCGAAACAACAATTTGTGAATCACAAATATTTTTGTCCCGTGTGGGGATCGAACCCACAGTAGATGACGCAGTGGTAATGGCCAGGGGAACACTTAGACCACTACGCCATCCGTGCAATTAAAACCGCAACATAATTGCTACTAATGCTCTGAATTTACATTTGCAACATAAAACTAATATCGATAATGTAGTTTCTTCTCCGTAGCCTTTATTATTCCCAATTCACGTTGGAGTCGGCTTTTCTGGTCTAACCGGATTTGACTGGATATCAGTTTTAACACGGAGCGGCTGCCACCTGACCTCCGCAACCTGAAAGCTAACGATACCCTAAGGCTAGACCAGTGTCAGGCTATTATAGGGCACTGACTTCCCAATAACGATTGTCATAGATGTTCATGGCAGCCGGGACCGACGGCGTTAACGTGCTCTCTGAGGCACGGAGCAGGCGATAATTGTCAATCAATACGCACATAATTTCGAAAAGTCTTATAACTTCCGAAAGTCAGAGGTGCGCGACCTGGGTTTGAACCTGAGACCCTCTGCATTGCAGTCTAATGGTCTCCTCACTGAGCTGTCGATATTGTAGTTTATGAACGGTCTATAATTTGCCTTTCGTAATCATTAGCCGGTTGACACCACAAATTTACGGTTCGGCGATATTTTACGATTGGGCTGCTGAACTGTTTATTTATGATTGACCACATTCGTCAAATATATGTAATGTACTAATTATCTGTGATTAAGTTCTAATTTACCTATTTGAAATTTGAATTCTATATGTGATTTATATGCGTGCGTGATTGATCATACCCGACGTTATTGGCGTATATAAAGAGGACCAGATGGGCCGTACTCAGTTCAAAATTGTCTGGTACTGCCTGGGGTACTAGACAAATCTGGATAAATTTTAGGGTTGTATGTCGTCACTGTTTAAGGTCCAGGCACCTCTGAAAAATAACCTTAGATACGCCATTGCATGTCATGCAAAGCCTTTAAATATTTAGGTGTTTTGTCTGAAAACTATTCAGGCGCGCGCACATATGCACTTACCAAAATTTTATTAAATGTGGTTAACCCATTCAACCGTACAAAACATAACAAACAGACATCATTCAAAGGTTACTTGCAATGACGATTGGAGTCGATCCCAACACCTCTCGATCTTTAGTGCAATGCGTCATCTCTTAGGCTATCATCAATTTTTGAGTTACTTTTGTGTTTATAATATTTGTATGAACCTATATAGATTAGACTTACGATCGAAAGGTCGTGGGTTCGAACTCACTCATTGTGCGGTAGCAGAAGTGAACCCACTTCTAACACTAGCATTCTAGCTTAGCTGGAGGGGTCAACAAGAATAACTGTAATTTGTAACGCAAACTGCTCGTAATCCTTAGTAAAACAAATGAGAAACGGCCATGAATTGCCTTAAAATTTTAGAGCTCGAAAATATGGTATCATGTCACCTTGAGGTCAGAGGTCAAAGGTCATAGTCATTTCGGGGGTATATCGACTATGCTGAGTTGAATGGCGTTGACCGTGAGTCTCTAGCTCTTATGGTTCTTGTGTTGAAAGTTGTATAACAGACAGACAAACGGACGGACGGACAAAGCAATAGTACCTACAAGAGTTTATTCGAACACAAAAAAAATACCTACGTAATGTATGTACGTATGCAATGTATTGAAACTTCTTTGTAACAGTTTGTTCTGTCATAAAAGCTACAAAGCGTCGCGTTCTTATGTAAATCCTTGGAGGGTTAAGCAGAGGTATACCTCTGCCTAGGATCCCCTTCAAGGATTTAGCAGCTGGTGAAATGTGGTGAATTTTAGCAGCTGGTGAAATATGCGTGTGTGATATATCACACACACACACAATTCACTTGCTGCTACTTAGATTCTAGTGCCAATAGCGCGATTCTCACCAAATATACCGACTGATTCGAAAACTATACGGTCTCGTATATCGAATTCGAATGACAAATATCGAATATGATCAAATATTCATCACGACAATAATTATGACACGTTAATAACTATTTCGTTTCGTTGCAGCTAATCCTGTTAGTGATCCTTTCAAATTGCAAGGAGTATCAATTAGACGTTAACGTAATATAAATTAGTGACTACAAGAAAGGCGGAGTAGTTAATGTAATTGTCTGGCCGCTACAACTGCGGTGGGTGTTGTAGGTATAAACCTTTTTGTGTCTCGTGTGTGGTCATCCATACACGAGACACAAAATTGTATGATCCATGAATTTTCGAGTCTAGATGTTGTTTATGTCAATTGTTTGATCGTTTGCATAACTATACAAACTATCAAACAATTGACACAAACAACATCTAGACTGCCTTACAGAAATTGCGACAAGTGCGGTGGCTAATTTTCTAAAACCAAAAAAAAAAATACAATCAGTACATTAGAAGCGTTTGAAAATTTAATATCTTAAAATATATTACATTAGTAGCCTCGAAATAGATCATAAGACATACGCGACGTAACCATAGAGACAAGCGGAATAAATAAAAATTACTATCTAAAATAAAAAGAGCTGCTCAAACAAATTAACAGTCAGGGACTGTTATTTTCATTTCGCGTTCTCAGTTAAGTCTCATTAGCCGCATCTCGGCTGTTTGTCATCAGATCTGTTTACGAAATAGCTTAACGAACTTGATTCAAGAAGTTAACTTGTTGTTTGTTCGCTATGTTTAAAGGGCAAAAATAAATAGATACACCTACAATTCTGTGTTTAATGTACTGATGGCGTTGTAGGCAAGCGGTTATGTCACTGCTGCCACTACGTTGGGATTGAATGTTCAGTATCAGTACGGAGCTTGAAACTGTGTGTGTGGTAGATGGTAAAGTGGTTTGTTATAGTTTCAAACCACTTACGTGATGGACCGTAAGATTGGCCTACGTGGACAGGGCAGCGAATAAAAACAGCAATAGACATTAGACGGAGATGTACTGCGTATAAAATGCCGAGCGTAATGTGTTTACATTCTTAGCGACTAGGGTTTTTATACATTAAATTTATTAATAATAATAAACGCTTGACATTTGTCAGAAAACCTCTCGAACTTGGCACTTTTCATAACCGTTGAACATTAGATGCAGTTTCGACGATCTTTAAGGGCGGCACGTAATATTATTATATATTATGCGCTGGCATCCATATTGGAGATGTTGCTACTGAACCGGTTAAAAGTGGTTTAACCGAAACATCGCAGGTACCGACCCAAAATGACGTAGGTAGGCGATCATACGATGTGGTGTTGCGTTGAGTCGTGTGCGAATACTTGCCTACTCACCACAACGACAATAGACTATAACGTGCAACCTAATCACCTAAGACCGTCCGTTTATCGGGCCCCGTTTCAGACTCTGTACTTCTACTGAGAGTAATAACACTACATCAATCGCATAAATCGAACCCTAGGCACTGCGTGGTTAGCCACGCCATGGAAGACCCAACATCAATAGCTAGGTGATTTACAGTGCTATACTATATTGTAGAATACCGTAAAAGAAACATGCAATAACACTTGACTAAACTTAAAAATCGAATCCGGAAACTCACCACAAGTCCAGCAGTTTCCTATACTATACTGTAAATAAGTAACTATATTTCTCAGCAGCGATAGCTCAGTCGGGAGACCAACAGACTGCAATGCAGAGGGTCTCAGGTTCGAACCCACGTCGCGCACCTCTGACTTTCGGAAGTTATATGACTTTTCAAAATTATCCTCCGTGCCTCAAAGAGCACGTTAAGCCGTCGGTCCCGGCTGCCATGAACATCTATGACAGTCGTTATTGGGAGAGTGCCGACACAAAAGATCCCACTGGGTCAAAGTGTCGCCGGTCTGCACTGACTGGCCCCCACATAAGATAAGATAAGATAACTGTATTTCTACTGTTTATTAGAACAAACATATCAGCCCTTTATGTATTTTGTAGTACTGCTAGGCACGGGCCTCTTTTCAGTGTGATAAGGGTTAGGACATAGTCCACCACGCTGGCCCAGTGCCGGTAGGCAAACTTCACATATCATTGAGAACATTAAAGTGAACTCTTAGACATTCAGGTTTCCTTACAATGTTTTCCGTCACCGTTATAGCAAGCGATAATAATTATCGCTTTCTTTACTACTACACTATGTTGTTCATAAACTATGCTGTTATTGAGAATGCCCTAATAGAAACATCCAAAACCATTTCATCCAACCAAAAAATCGAAGCTAGCATCTCGTGGACAGCCGCAATCTCGCCACAAGTCCAGTAATTTCTAGTAGTACACTGTAAATTAGGAACTATATTTGTACTGTTTATTAGTACTGTATCCTAATGTCTTCGGTACAGCACCGTAACTAAGGCGGCTGTGTCGCACAGAGCGCTCTATAGCCACTAACTGCTCGTTTAGAACCACACGCTATTGTACGCCTGAGTTTATAGCTGCTTCTAGATGTGGCTTCAAGTTTAGGCGCAATAATTCGATTATTATTAGTTCTTCTTCTCCCTAGCTTTTATTATTCCCAAGTCACTTGGAGTCGGCTTTTTTAGTCTAACCGGATTTGACTGGATATCAGTTTTTACACGGAGCGGTTGCCACCTGACCTCCGTAATCCGACGGCTAACGATACCCTAAGGCTAGACCAGTGTCAGGATATTAGAGGGTACTGACTTGCCCAATAACGACTGCCATAGATGTTCATGGCAGCTGGGACCGACGGCTTAACGTGCTCTCTGAGGCACGGAGCAGGCGATAATTGTCAATCAATACGCACATAATTTCGAAAAGTCATATAACTTCCGAAAGTCAGAGGTGCGCGACGTGGGTTCGAACCCGAGACCCTCTGCATTGCAGTCTGTTGGTCTCCCCACCGAGCTATCGCTGCTTGATTATTATTAGGTATAGCAGATTAAATCAATTGCATTATTAAAGCAATTGCTCGTTCTAAATATTCTCTCCGAATCTGCTATTAACATAAATCCATTATGAAAATATCTATATATAGTCTCATATTTATAACCCAGAGCCAGCCAGCAGATGTGTATTGTGTGTATACCCATACCTACCCACCCATAGTACAAGCTCTGCATAGTTTGGGCTAGATGGTGTTGTGTGTATATGGTAGAATATTATTATTATTATTATACTCACATTCTAGCTCTCATCATCATCAAAATCATAACAAGCTAGTTGTGATTTAAAAATCTCTCGTAATAAGAGGAGCAGAGGAACAAGCGAAGTGCTGCTTCAAAAAAAATTTTCCGTAAATCCTAATAAATATTTATGGGAGCCAGTTTAATATGATACTTCATGCATAGCAGTTACCAACATCACAACGCTTAAAGGATGGAAGAGCTACTTAAAACAGCTGGAATGTCATTAAGTACTTGGAGAGCATGATCGTTGCACCAGTGACTGTGTCAAAGTAGAAGCTGGTCATCTGTGGCTACCTGATTTGTATAAAATTATTGGAAACCACATTTTCATTGCTCCTTTTTGATATAAAGGTAAACAAACACACTTTAATTATTTTTTCTTTGAGAGCACCGGAGCCCCTTTGTTCTGTCTTTGCCTTCTTTCTCCTATACACCCGTAGCATTTATACAAGCTACAATACCTGCTTACCATCAAATAGAACCTGTGCATATTGACCAGGTATGAAGTTAACGGTATTACAGTTATTTTGTCAATAAATTTTCAGTAACAACAATCTTCAATTGGACTCGATAGACGGCAATTTAGAAATTCAAATTCAAAATAAATTTATTCAGATTAGGTTACAAGGTAACACTTATGAATGTCAAAGTTACACAATTTTTTCCTGCGAATTTACATTTACTGCCACGTTCAGCAAAGCAAGGGTGTAGGGCTCATGAGAAGAACAGGCAAGAAACTCATGGTCACTCTTTTTAATCGCCAAGTTTTTGTTTACAAATCATAAGAGCGGTAAGGTGCTGCAACCATTTCTCCATGAACTATTACTGAACATACTCAAGCATTTAATAAAATTTGATGGTAGCCTCTAAAGCAGCAGTATGGTAAATAGGAGCATTCACTTAAATGTACATTAATAATCAAGACAAGGCATGATTGTAGTCCATAGTTTAATCTAACTGTTTAAATAAAAATTTAGTAAATCATCGAATTCCACGATACCAATCTATACGCTCGTCTCAAGACTATTACGTGGGACTTACAATCATAGCTGGCGAAATGTGGGAGTAAAACATTTCTGTCTACTATTTCAGGATATAGGCCATGTGTCTAAGTCTGTATTTTCAAGCCACATCTAGTAACCAGACATCCTAGTATCGAGCTCATTGTGGACATATCTGGGTGACATGAACACAATTAAACCGTTACTGACTTGGTGCTGCAAACCGCTCCTCGCTTTCCACTTAATTCCACCACTGGATATTTTGCTTCTACTATAAAACGAGTATAGGCCAACGTTAAGTGGCGATTGGCCAACAGCGTGCGTTAAATTATTTCGGTGCGTGTTTCCGAGAGTACAGTAGCCATATTTTGTGTTTAGGCTAGTAGCCCAAACTTAGTACTGAAATGTTCTTGTAAAGGGAACAGTAGGTATAGTTTCTCTTATAATATTGATTGGATGGTGCAGTGGTTTACGTAGTAACGTCGCCGCTATTACTGCTCTGAGTATTGAGTTTGATCCCCACACGGGTCTAAACTTGTGTGATCCACAACTAGTTGTTTCGAGTGTAAGAAGTATTCTTTGTGTCTGTGTGTGATTCAATATTAGTACATTGCTCGCTAATTAATTACAATATGCCATTTTAAGAAACTTGCCTGGATATTCAGTAGACAATATAAATGCAAAGTTAAACTGGTTCTAGACATATTGCACTGTGGCGCAGTGACTGCTAAAACCACATGAGCAAACTATATAAGCAAACTGCTCGTATGGTGAAGTCAGTTTTAAATAAATAACAACTTAAACTTAAGATAATTATATAAGATACCTGTTGGCCTCGATGGCGTAGTGGTTAGTGTAACCGACTGCCACGCCTGAGGTCGCGGGTTCGATCCCGCACAAGTCAAACATTTGTGTGCATGAACATGGATGTTTGTCTTGGTCTGGGTGTTTCTATGTATAATATGTATGTATTTACAAATTTTTGTCTAGTACGCATAGTACAAGCTCTGCTTAGTTTGGGCTAGATGGTGTTGTGCGTATGTGGTAGAAAATTATTATTATTCCTAAGAGTTTATATTAATTAAAACAACAAACACAAAGAACACTTGATAAAAACATAGTGGAACCGATTGTTACAACATAAGGCACGGCTTATTGACCACCGATTCAATACTCGGCACATCTTATATCTAAGAAGACTGCTTTGCTCAGTAGATAGCTGATTACATAAGCACTCCAAAACATGACAGTTTATTTCAGTAAACATTCTAAGAGCAACAAAAGAGATGTAGGTAGTACCTATTATCTATATTAAAACCTAGAATGCAATAGCTGCCTTAAACCCGTTTAGTTCCATTCCATTATCAGACAGAGTCACCATTAAACCTCACTGCAGTTGAACGTTTGAAAGCGACGCTCGTTATCACGCGATCATTATTCTATTTTTATTAAATCCTTTTGCATTTACAAGATGCGGCTATGAAAGAATCTAATTGTCAGTCTTCGCGGACAAAATAAATATCGAGAATTTATATGAAGTACTTTTTTTGGTTTTATAAATACACGGTGTTTACCGCATGACTATATGTTAATGTAGACTAAACATGCTACAGTAAAATTAAAAGACCTGCAGCTAACTATGCAGGCATTCTTGCTCAGGTTGGAGCGTGTATTAGAACAGACTGCGAATGTTTTTCAAAATCGAAAATAAAATCTTTTGTGTGACAGCGCACGGTGGACCTAAGCATGTGTGCGTAATCTTCTTAGATTACGCACACATGCTTAGGTGTACCATGTAGATCTTTCTAGTGCAAGCTTTATTAATTTTCCACATTAGTACAAATTACGTTACACGTACACGTACAAAGTACGTACGTTTCGCATGAGTATTCAATACAAAAAGAATGACAAGAAAATATCGAACAAACTGACTTTGTGTTTCTAAAATAAATAAAATTCTTAACTAACACAAATGGAATGTGAATTTAAATCCTCACAAATTGTGTAATGTACAAATAGTCGGCATGGTCATTGATTAATCATTCTTAAATCTATAGAAATCTCCACCAGCGTTTATAATTAATGCCAAAGCGACGTCATTTTTATTCGATCCGATAATGACATGAACTATATTTTGATTGGACAAATGACGTAGTCATTATTATATTCTTCTTCTCCCTTAGCCTTTATTATTCCCAAGTCACTTGGGCTTTTCTGGTCTAACCGGATTTGACTAGATATCAGTTTTTACACGGAGCGGCTGCCACCTGAGCTCCGCAACCCGAAGGCTAACGATACCCTAAGGCTAGACTTGTGTCAGGATATTAGAGGGTGCTGACTTTCCCAATAACGACTGCCATCGATGTTCATGGCAGCCGGGACCAACGGCTTAACGTGCTCTCCAAGGCACGGAGCAGGCGACAATTGTCAATCAATACGCACATAATTTCGAAAAGTCATATAACTTCCGAAAGTCAGAGGTGCGCGACGTGGGTTCGAACCCGAGACCCTCTGCATTGCAGTATGTTGGTCTCCCCACTGAGCTATCGCTGCTTATATTAGTAGAAGTAATTTAAGTGGGTCGCCTCGCCACTATCACTACGCCGAGTGTAGTGGGTTCGAATACCACACGGAACAAAAAATTATGTGAACTAAACATCATGGTTTAAGTGCATTTTGCGTCAGTTGTTTGCATGCATTGTAAAGTTACCTGTGATACACTTGAAATATAGTGCGGAAACTGTCTTTTAAAAAACATCTGTGACCTATTCGACGTCCATGATCATCCCATATATGCAACGACATGTGGTCGCAACCTAGTACAGGTAAATTGATACATATGATGGGGACTACGATATAATTTAGCGATTATAAGACACACAATTGACTTCGTTGTATGAGTGAAAGCGGAGAATGTCGTAACGTGAGCGGAATCGTTTCGTGGTGCGATGGTTATATTTAGAAGTGAGAGGGCCGTCAAGGGGTATTCACTCGGAAGCTACCAAGACGAGCGGATCATTCAAACAGGATCGCTGGTTTTCTGGGCTCAAATTGTAATTAGTGGTAATATTTCTACTCTGAAACTACTTAGTGTAACTACGTCTGTAAATGCTATAAAATAAAGTGCTTGAGAGAAGTCTTCTTTCTTTTTTTTCGTGTGGTTAGTGGCCAACCTGTTATCAATAGTTGTTCAAGCTAGGCCTTTGACATGGCTTAACGACTGCTGTCAATTTGGCAACAACCGGGACCGACTTTTTACGTGCCCTCCGAAGCGCGGAGACGCTCCGATGAAATACCACTAAGCGGTCACCCATCTATAGACTGACCGCACACAACGTTACTTAACCTCGCTAATCATTCACTGATCAGTGAAGTGGCTATAAGAGAAATGAATAGTTGGAGTATGTAATTTACGCCGTGAACCCGCTATCAGAGAACCCTAGTGAAGTCGGCTATGCCACTAACTTCACGCACACTCCGTTAGGACTAGAGGTAGAGGCTAGCGCCTAAATCCCTCTAAGAGTAGGTAGAAGTGTATTAAACCCTTATTTTACCACCTACGACTTTAGATTTTACTGTCTAGCGGGCATAATTCGAGACTAAGACTTTTTTGACAGAATAATCGAACAACAATTTTCCGTCGCATCTTTTACCACTACGACACCGTAATAATTTACTACTTGACTGACGAAACGTAGACGGTTAAATATTCAGTGCCATCGGTCTGTTGGTCTGTTTTATCTTAATAAAACCTCAACGAAGGAACCTAAAGAAATCGGCCATAAAGGCTATTTATTTTAATGTAGGTGCAGTAACTATAGACAGACATTCAAAGCTTAGTAAATAATATCAGTAATTACAATTCCAATGCAATTAAAATAAAATCCAATACACAATCCACAATGATATGTATACCACACCCATTAACCAAACCATTTTAACCCTAAAATGCGTACTGCCAACATCCGTGGAACATTTAATTGGAACAGACCGTTCGTTTCAAATGTTCCAATACAAATGTTCGGATACAATTTCCTGTGTATTCATTCCTGTGTTGCGTATTTAACAAACATGTGATTGACGTTGTCTGTCCAAAGCATGGTGCGTAATTCGTAATATGGATGCTGTTTTGACGCAATGTTCTGTGCTAACGATATAATCCTGTGTTCACTGATGGTATCTAATTAATAATTAATATAATCAGATAAACGATCAAGTAGATAGCTACTTCATCCTTTACTTGATCAACCAATAGTGGTTGAATGCATTTAGTTATTGTATTTCCAATTAATTATGTTGATTAAGAACATATGCAACAGGGGACCAACCACTACCTGAGATTTGACAAACCACAGATTCTCGCTAAAGAACACCGATGCCTACTAAGGATGCTTAGCGAGGCTATTGAAATCAAAAAACATCCTAATTTCAATAGAGAAGGTGGTTGAAATGTACCACCAGCTTGGGATCCAGTAATACAAATAGTCAAACCCAAGAAAAAGCAAACCACAGCTAGACTTCATGATACTCTGAGCTCATTATGCGTAAATAGAAACACCAATGATTAAATTATGTTCGGGTACTTTGAAATAACTACACTGGAACATTGAGACAACTACCATCTTAGTCTCCCCGTGACCATGGCTGCTGAAAAGCAACTGAAACGTCGGGGAAAGTGTAAAATTAAATTAAATCTAAATAGTTTTAATAGTTTTAATGATAATTTAATTAGCTTAAAAATTAGTAAAGTTTAATAGTAATAGTAGTGTAACAGTTTTCAAAATTATGTAATAAGGTGTCAAATACGTAATAATGTTACGTATTGAAATTAAACTGCATTATCTATACTAATATTTACAGTATATTTGATTTTTTTACTGTTTGTAAAGATTTAACTCAAAAACTTCTCAACCAATTTTATAAAGTCTTTCACAATTAGAAAGCTGTATTATCATCGAGTAACATAGGCGATTTTATTTAAAAAATATTGGTACTAACATAACCTAACCTACTTTTACGCGATCGAAGCCGCGTGCAAAATCTAGTCCTATATTTTTTTATACTACTAATGTGGCAAACAAGCATAGGGCCCACCTGATGGTAAGTGGTCACCGTAGCCTATGGACGCCTGCAACACTAGAGGCATCATTTGCGCGTTGCCCACCCTTTAGGAAAGGAAGAAGAGAAAAAGGAAGTGGGAAGGCAAAGGAGTGGGAAGTGAGACAGAGGGTAATTGGCCCTCCGGCACTCTCACTCACCGAACGAAACACAACAGCAGGAATACTGCTATTTCACGTCGATATTCTGTGAGAGGGTAGTCCTTACCTAGTCGAGCCGGCTCATTCATACTGAAATCGGCGAGGCTCTACTACTCAATATGTCTCAAGAAGGCAAGTCAAGTAGATTGTTTGTAGCACGAGTCTCTTAGCCAATTGCACTCACTGATCGGTAAACGATTAGCGAGGTTAAGAAACGTTGGGTGCAGTCAGTCTATAAATGGATGACCGTTTAGTAGTATTTCATCTCCGTGCTTCGGAGAGCACGTAAAAAGTAGGTCCTGGTTGTTGTCAAATTGACAGCAGTCGTTAAACCATATCAGAGGCCTACAGGGGCGGCTTGAACAACTCTTGACAACAGGTTAGCCACTAAAAACGCGAAAAGAAAGAAAGAAATGTACGAGTTAGAGTGCATGCTCTCCAACTTACTCAGTCGGAGGCCACCGTGTGCCTGGGCGTGTATTGTTTATACTTGTATTGCCTTACACTCTATAGCCATTGAAGAAATCTTGAACATACTCTAAAATTAATTCACCGCCTCCTTATGTGTATTAAAAAGCTTTGCTTTAATCTTAACAGTTTCTAAAGCGTTATGCAGGCAACGGTTTCTTTTAACAGCAAACAAAAAAGTCTGTTGTATAGATATGACCGACAAATTTTTTGATTCCACACGTTGCATATAGCAATTAAATCCGGACCGGCGCTGTACCTACATCGAGTCGTCAGCAAAATGACCTAGAGCAAAAGAAACGGTTTTTCATTGATAAAACCACAAACTGTAATAAATAAATACATTTTCATTTAACCAATAACATTTTACCGTCAATACGAAACCTCGAAATGATCTCGGGTCCAAAAAGGCAATGGGCAGACCAATTTTAAGATAGAGCAATATTATTCTACAGACATAGTCTCCCGTCTATGTGCCTGAAACATGCAGAGATTGCCAATTTTATTTGTATTCTTTTTTTTTTAAATTACTACCCCACTAGGAATAATTCCTGTACCGCGGGGACTTTACAAACATTCAAATAACGAACACAAAGAACATCCAGACTCGGAACAACCATTTGTGGATCAATCAAATTTTAGTCCCGTGTCGGATTCCAACCCACAACATTCGATGCAGTGGCAGAGGCGAGATGACTATTTAAACCATTACGCCATCCGTGCAGTCACCAGATGCAGACCAGATGGTTTCAAGTACCTAGTATTACAATAGCACGCAAATCTATTGACATCTACCAGGCGTAGCTCCTGACTCCGTGTTGCAATAACATCATATCAGCCCATTAAATAAACTGTGCCACTGCTGGGCACAGGTCTCTTCTCAGTGTGAGAAGGGCTAGGCCCAGTGCGAATTAGCCCACTCTTTTGTTGCACCAACTATTGATTCACAGAAAACCCCAATAACATTTTGTCCTATTCGCGATTTGACCTATAGTTGCAATCACTACAGCTGATCCAACTAGGCCTAGTCCAAAATTATTCTATACTGTAATATATAAAGAATTTATGTTTCAAACCCACTTCACGAGTGACTGTTTCAGGCAATAAATAACGGGCTGTAATAAGATGGGCGTGGTCATATTCCGAGCTATAATATGTGGTGTAATAGCCGCCCGCCCTGCCTTGTATTTACCTTGGCGAACCATTTGTCTTGGCATGTTTTATAACGCGGTACTCTGGCACTGTAATATTGCTTTTATGTTTGCCTGTATTCTGTAGATGACGTTAATCTTTGTTCGATAAAAAAGGAAAACTAACCGTAATTTTTAGTCTTAGTGGGATTTTTTTTTTTTTTGTAATAATAAAACTTTATTTCTCTCATCACAAAGGTTCATGTACATGTGCATCTTACAGTAGAAAATCGAATAAATAAAAATTATTTATTCGTCTAGGTCATAGAGTAACAGTTATGGACGTCAAAGCTTGTGTTTGTTAGAGTGCTGAACTGTACTGTTTTTACATTTAAATCTGACAGTATAATATTTTTTGTATGTTAAAACTGTACTCTATAAACGAGTAGAATAATCTTTATAAAACCGTAAAATAACAAACGTGCCTCCTTATTTTTTACTTCAAGTAAAACATATTCTTTTTTTAGTTCGCCAAGTAACACTTATGAACGTCAAAGTTTGTAATTTAGTGAATTTACTGTAGTTACATAGAGGCAAAAGAATGACTCCATGAGAGGATATCTACAAGAAACTCAAGGTCACTCTTTCAGTCTTACTTTTGCATAAAATTACTCTCGCATTCATCGTGCCATATGTCGTGTGGGACTACAATTAAGGGACACAAAGTACACACAGAGTCTAAACAATTATTTGTGGATCACACAATTATTTGAGGTTTCAAAGCCCACCGATTTGAAACCACAACACTAGGCGACAGCTTGCTCGCTAAACGATCCGTGCAATCAATATGCAGCTGGATTGTCCACAGAATAAAAAGGTGCGTCGAAGATCGCGTGTCATAAGTATACGTTTATAATTGCATCCGGTCGTCAATTTAGCAAGTACCTGTAAGGTGAATAACTTTTGATAATTATGTTAAATATCCTTTCCTGTTTATTTAATTATATTGAAGTCATCTTTAGTCAGCGATAGCTCAGTGGGGAGACCAACAGACTGCAATGCAGAGGGTCTCGGGTTCGAACCCACGTCGCGCACCTCTGACTTTCGGAAGTTATATGACTTTTTGAAATTATGTGCGTATTGATTGACAATTATCGCCTGCTTCGTGCCTCGGAGAGCACGTTAAGCCGTCGGTCCCGGCTGCCATGAACATCTTTGGCAGTCGTTATTGGGAGAGTGTCGACACAAAAATCCCACTGGGTCGAAGTGTCGCCGGTCTGCACTGACTGGCCCCCACATAAGATACATACATGCATACTTAATAGGAGGAAGATAGCAATGAGTACCTAATCTGTTTCTTACTATTTTGCTTATTTTATGTATTCGGGTTAAAGATATTGCAACTGTATTTCTTTAATTATACTTTTACTAGTAGTTTTCCCGCGGTTTCACCCGCGTAAGTCCCGTTCCCGTGTGAATATCGGGTTTCACCCCTTTCACCCCCTTGAGGGTGAAATTTCCAAAAATCCTCTCTTAGTGCTCCCCTACACTCTCCAAGGAACATACATGCCAAATTTCAGCTTCTTGCGTTCTGTAGTTTCGGCTGTGCGTTGTCTGTCAGTCACTCAGTAACGGAAGAGTCTATATATATAGATTTTTCCATAATCAGCTCACATTTTTTTTTATTTTATTTCACTGTCTGGTTCACAGCTACTTAACTCGATAAAAAGGCCATATACCTGTTTCCACCTAAGCGATATTAAAAAGAAAATTTACGTAGATTTTAAAATCTCTCTTAGTACAAAGATATTCTTTAAAAAAATATGTCGTAATTTACCGCACCGTAAAAGCTGGAAGTCGTCTGAAAAAAGGAAATGGACAATTATGGTTCTAGACGAGGGTCTGGTAAATCGTCACTACTTTAACATGATTGAGCTGCTAACTACCGACATCGTGCTTTTAGTTTGTACTCTTAGTAATACTAAGTTTCGTTAGTCTGAATCATTAAGATATCATACATAGATTTAAATCATAAATGCCCCTATTACGTTAGTTGTAGTCACATGACATGACATCTGAATTATAAATATGATATATAAATGCAAAGTGTGAGCTGACTCTTCTTAGTGTGGACACATTTTGATGCAATCTGGGTACACAGCGAGCCCATCTATTAAATGAATTTTAAAATTTAAGACCAACACAGAAACAGCATCCTTTTTTTTTAAAAAGGCACTTGCCACCGTATTATTAATTTCTGTGTCGCGGGGGACTTTACAAATATTCAAACAATGGACGCAAAGAACACCCAGGCTCGAAACAACTCTTTCTAAACTTTTTTATCGCAAATAATAATAATAATAAAAATTCTTTATTGAAACAAAATAGTACATACAATAGAAAAAAGTCCAAATGAATGTACAAGATAAAGATTAATACTATAATGTTCTGCTGGTACTTAAATTAGGATAACCTGTGCTATAACCAGTAACCTTCCAGTGTCACAGGAAAATAATCTTATTCGGGTAACAACACAATTGAAATATTACTGATTAAACAACAGCTTTGCTTATATGGCAATAATAGAAAGTAAAACATGCAAGTTGAATATCGCTATTAAATAGTAAACTATGTTTATGTGAGAATTTGTGTGTGTGTGTGTGTGTGTGTGTGTGTGTATGTGTGTGTGTGGTGTTTGTGTGTGTGTGTGTGATGTCTGTGTGTGTGTGTGTGTGCGTGTGTGTGTGTGCGTGTGTGTGTGTGCGTGTGTGTGTGTGCGTGTGTTCATTTGTCTGAAATTTTATTAATTTTTATTATTTATGTAATCGGGTGAAATCGTTTCTCTGTTTCGTCGTAAGTTAGTTGGAGTAACCAATCAGTTAATGTCCTTTTACATTCGTATTTGTTTTTATAAGCAATATTCAAAAGTTTGTTGACCTTAGTATAGACGAAACGTCCGAGAAAACAGAAAAATCTCTGACTAAAGGATGTTCTGTGAGAGTCTGCTGGTGGAAGTTTAAGCCTGCGTGAGGCATATCGTGAAGATGAAACAAGATGGCCAGACTTGGAAATTAATAGGTGTTGTTTTAATGTTACTTGGAGAATAAACAGTTGGCGCACTGTTAGTTCTTCACGGTACTCATACAGTTCTTTTGTAGGATAGCGATAAGGCTTGAATGTACATACTTTTAATACGGCGCGCTGTGCGCGTTCGAGATTAATTCATTTAGTCTTGCAAGCGCGACCCCATTATAAGATACAATATCCTAACCAGGATTGGTACAAGGCGTAGTAAGCCATCTTTAAAATTGTCGGCTCCGCAAATCTATGTTCTCTGCTTACCTCACCAGGACACAGGCGTGTGTTAATATAAATATGTATGCATTAAAAAGTGAAGCACCCTAAGCGTGCACCCTTATGCAACAGATAGGCGAGTTAATTAAATGAAATTGTCGAGCATTTTGCCTTCGTCTAAATTGCAACATGAAATTACAAAACGAAGGATGGAAGACAGTTTCAATATGCATGCTACGTATATGCACAAGTGACTAAGACTGACGATATTGATACAATCGAACTATTTATAAATATTATATCCATCTATAACATTTTTATTCCGTTTTCCTTTATCATATTTTCCCTGGTTTTAGTGGATTAAATTACAAACTTTTATTATTTAAGGATGTCTCTAACTCTAAATATTAGCCATGTGTCATGAAGACCTTTACAAATATACAATTAGCTGACTCAATGTGCACCCAGATCCAGAATCCAGAATAAACATTATTAGACCACACCATTATTTAACCGTGGGAGAGCCACGCTTCGGCACGAATGGGCCGGCTCGACTGGAGTGATACCACGTCCTCACAGAAAACCGGCGTGAAAAAGCGCTTGCGTTGTGTTTCATCGAGTGGGTGAGGGTACCGGAGGCTCAACCTCCCCTCTCTCTCACCTTCTGGGGAAGGAGGGGGCAAATTTAAAAGGCGGGCAACGCACTTGTGACTCCTTTGGTGTTGCGGGTATCCATAGGCGACGGTAATCGCTTACCATCAGGCGATCCGTCCGCTCGTATGCCTCCAATAAAATAAGAAAAAAAAAATTCTCGTGTTTGAATAGTAGTAGCTACAGCAACAGCTGCCGTATAACACATCTGCTTATTCTATATTAGCTATCCATCGCAGTTATAACCGCTCTACTCCTTGACTCGGAGCTTGGTAGTATATTGACTTATAACCATTCACAAGAATTGGACTAACTAGCATGGGAATTCAAATCAGACTGATACTTTTAGCGCGTTCAAATTATAAACAAACAAATGCTTCAGTTTTATATATAAGTAAAGATAGATAGACGTGGAAGAAAGCAGCGATAGCTCAGTGGGGAGACCAACAGACTGCAATGCAGAGGGTCTCGGGTTCGAACCCTCGTCGCGCACCTCTGACTTTCGGAAGTTATATGACTTTTCGAAATTATGTGCTTATTGACAATTATCGCCTGCTCCGTGCATCGGAGAGCACGTTAAGCCATCGGTCCCGACTGCCATGAACATATATGGCAGTCGTTATTGGGAAAGTCAGTACCCTCTATAAATATCCTGACACTGGTCTAGCCTTAGGGTATCGTTAGCCTTCGGGTTGCGGAGGTCAGGTGGCAGCCGCTCCGTGTAAAAACTGATATCCAGTCAAATCCGGTTAGACCAGAAAAGCCGACACCAAGTGACTTGAGAATAATAAGGGCTAAGGGAGAAGGGAGAAGGAAAAGATAGATAGACGTGGTCAATCTACATATCCCTCGAAAGAAAATATGTTTGATAACATAGACGACTACACTTGAAACATGGTTTCTAATTTTAAATTATAGTACATTGCAATATGTAAGCCGATGGTACCTATGAACTCCGACTCATTTTCTCTCTTACTCTAAAATTTCTCGGTAGCAAGCCTAAAATGAATTCTGTGAGGACTCTCTCATGAATCAATTTAATTGGTTCAAGTGAACGGCTGTTGATAGACGTCTAAAAGCACCGTGAATTTTAATTAACAGTTATAACAGGGTGTGATATTGTACATTTATTAAACAGGAGTATTTTAACCAAATTAAGACTATATTACGATTTCATGTTGCGATTGTTTCCAATGAGGTTAAGTAAAGTCGTATTCACACCTTCATATATTAATAAGAAATCATTGTGTCATCCTACATATACCCCAATAAGGTAAAAAAAGGTTTTTCCAGAGTAGTAGAGCCTAACTGATTTCAGTATGAATGGGCTGGCTCATCCGGGGAATGACTAGGGTAGTCAGAATATCGACTTGAAATAGCAGTATTCCTACTGTTGTTTCGTTCAGCGAGTGAGAGTGCCGGAGGCCCAATCACCTTCTTTCCCGCTCCTTCTCCTTCCCACTTCCTCTCCTTTCCTAAAGGGTCGGCAAAGCGCAAGTGATGCTTCTGGTGTTGCAGGCGTCTATAGGCTACGGTGATCACTTACCATCAGGTGGGCAGTATGCCTGATTGCCACCATAGTAGTATTAAAAAAATTACTTCCACATTTAGCGAAATGTGGATGTAATATATCTTTTTTACCTTATTGGGGTATATATAGGATAACAAAATGATTTTTTAATTTATAATAAATATAAAATAAAAATATTTTTTACCAAAAGAGTACAATATTTCACATAGAATCCATTGGCCCCACACCAGGAAAGCCTGTCCTGTGGATGCCTTATTCCGATTACAATAATTAAAAATTGAAATACAACTTTGGCTCGATCGAAATCAACAAAAGTAAATTTACAAACAATTTAAGCTAAGTATGTATGTACGTTATGGACGTATGAATATGACTTTACTCAACCTCATAGCAGGCGTGCTATGATTTAAGGTCCAACGAATTTGAGCGGGATCAGTTAACTAAAGAGCCCACAGTCTTAGACTCCATGCTGCTACTGTGAATTTATTTATAAACAAGTGAGAAACGGCAATGAATTGCCGTAAATCTTAGAGTTAGAAAAAAAGGTTTCAAGTAATATGCAAAGGTCACGTGATACCACGTGACCTGAGGTCATAAGTCAAAGGTCATAGTCATTTCGGGGATATATCGACCATGCTGAGTCGAATAGCGTTGACCGCAAGTCTCTAGCTCTTACAGTTCTTGAGTTGAAAGTTGTATAATACACAGATGGACGGACGGACAAAGCTGTTGTATAAGAGTTTTTCCAAACTCTAAAAAACCGAATAACACTTTGCACGACCTGGGAATCGGACTCCAAATCTCATGTACAGCAGTCGCATGCACTACCGCAGCGCCTTTAAGGCCTAATCTCTACACTAAGAAAAAATTGTTTTAGCTAGGTACAGTTAAATTATGACATATTTTCATAGAATTTGTGTCAAACATTAATTGCCCGTAGATCAAAGAACTTGTCTCTTAAATATAGGAACCGGGCTTAACACAGTCAGAAATAACTAATTTCCATGATAAATTTTATATTATAATTTATTTCTCACCTTTTCATTAGTAAGTTTCATATAGCGTTGGTAGTACTAAGTCAAACATGCAAATGTGTGTGTAAACTCAAGGACAATATTGTAATTACTTAAACAACCTTTCTTTTTTTACACACAACAAGGCTTCCACGCTAATTTAAGTTAATATGCCCACGAAATATTAATGTGTACGTAATATTAAACATGTTTGTAGGTGCACGGTCTCTGCAATGACGACTGGCAGATGACATAAGACACGCCTCCTATCTCTAAAATCATAGTTGCTGGAATGTGGGTCATAAACCTCCGCCTACTTCTTCAGAGATAGAAGCGTGAGAATAAATATTACTTACATATTACATCAAAGAAACAAACATCACAAATCTATTTCGCCGTAATTTGGGTCCCAAAGATATGACAATTCCTGTCCAATAGTCACAGTAAACATTGTCAACTTTCACTCGCAAATAATATATTGTTGCGATTGGGGATCGAACCTACAACATTCACTCACACTTAAACCACTACGCTGGCCGTACAGTCGAAACATCAGCAGAAATCTACCAAAATTATCCACACCAAACTATATCAAAAACCTATTTACAAAATCACGCAAGAAATAATCTATAAAAATTGTATCAGTAACTATAAAAAATGGTCACGATCCACAATAAACCATTGGAGCTAAACATCCGCATCTTTACTATAAAAATGGATATAAAAATTCATGGCAATGGCGGAGTGAAGGCATAGGTACTTGAACAAATTCATTTTTCCTGTTATGCTCAACGCTCCGAGCGAACGAGTGGCCTGGTAATCGAATCTCGTGCCTTGATTCACTGACGTCTATTCCGCGCTTTTCCTTGTCAACTATAAGAGCTGTTTAAAGGAGTGACAGTGTGGAAATGCCGATATTTTATCACCGTCCCTAATGTAATTATAGAATACATGGAAAGACATTAAATGTATGATATTTGTCTCATATAAAAGTGTTTTCAACGTGGTATGGAAAGGGTATGATAAGTCTATGTACTGCGTATAGAAAAAGGGGTTAGATTAGATAATATGATTGTATAGTGGAATTCTATGACAATAATTAAAGTTATTTCTCATAAAAAGGTAAAACTAAAGCTAACGAATTCATTATATGGATTTTAAAGCTTTTTAGAAGGAACAAGTAACGTGAATTACCGGTCAACTGTGGCATCTTTACTTTCAACAGCATCTTGACGTAGAACCTTTCATTTTCATTTAATTTATACATAGTAAATAAATTTAAAAAATACCTTGGTGAAAACTTTGTTTTATTATCATTGTAAAGTTTGTGCCAGCCACCCTGGCAAAATGTGTCCATTATTACGAAATTTCAAAAAAAAATGTGGTATCTTTACCTGAAATCCAATATCTGTAGGATTTGTCCCGTAAATGCGTACTCGTAAAATTGCTTAGGTAAAGTTGCCATATCTGTGTCAACTCTACCTGTGTCATATTTTTGAACACTATAACGTGTTTATTTAACTTTTTGTATATATAAACCGTTGAGCATGTAGACTCATGTCTTTGCTATAGACTAGATATATATATGTATATTTTAAAGTACCATAGTTAATGAAAAACTGATAAACCCTCAAAAAATACATGAAACAAATAATGATGTAAACGAATTTTAATTTATCATATTAATTTCAATTCGGCTCTTTCGTAATATAATATTAACATTATGAAGTATTAGATTTTGCCCGCAGCTCGCTCGCATAAATGTAGGTTAGATTAGGATAGATTTAATAACAGTACTGGATGAAAGGTACCCCATGTCCTTTTCTGTTCCCCAGACTACGTATATGCGAAATTTCATGACGATCGGTCGAATAGTTAAGACGTGAAAGCGTAACAAACAAACTCACATTCGCATTTATAATATCAGTTCAGATTGACCCGTGGTATTGACTATGTCAGGACTTGATTTTCTGTATCATAAATTATGCGGAAATTACTCTACTTAAAAAATATTAGACATTTATTATTTAACAATTTTACTCGTTAGGGATACAAAAATAACATAGGGTACCTTTCATCCAGTAAATTGTACTGTTACCGTGCCAACAAAGTTCCGGCATTATCTAATACATAATATTACAAATACTACCTATATAAACTATTGTTTCTGAGTGGATGTCTCCAAACAGAAATAGCAGACATTTAACTACTACAAGCCATTCATATCTCGTTAATATCCTCCAAAATTAATTTGATCTGACCGTGCATTTGATTTTGTCATTCAATCCACAAATAGGAGTGTTGTCAAAGCGGTGATGATGATGATGTGTTCACCGCGGTTGAGACAAAACCTCAACAAAGCCGCCCCATGCCTTTCAGTTTTATGGAACTGTTTGGGAAGTCAAATTTAATGTAAAATGAGACATTTAAATTAGGCTATTCAATGTGGGTTCGTAGTCAAGTTCGTTGTAAGTATCATCTTCGCACGACTGCCCTTAGCGTCTCCATTACTTACATTGCATTATTTGCATCTTGTATCCTTATCTGTCATTTGAAAATTACCACTACCAAATTTGAGAGGATATGGAATTAATATATCCCTATAAAATAATATTTATTATTAGATAATTTCAAAATTTCTATTTATTTTAGATGTTAGATCACTTAATGTTTTTATAAAAAACAAAATATGTGGCGACGACCCTGTTGTATCTTCATATCATGTTTATATGCTTGTATTGTACCAATTAGCACTTTGAAAGAATTCAATAAATAGAATCCCTAGTGAAATCCATCAGTTTGCGCTTATATTTACACCCGAGATCCAAGTTTTGATTACGAGGTCAGGTAAAGTGTTCAATTTGTAGTATGTATGTTATTATTTTGTCTAAAAACGTACTTTGCTTTTGTGGTATATAAATATTTAGGTATACTAAATGTAATCAAAACCCAATATCTTCGGCATCCAAAACATTGAAGAAAATAGAAAGAGGGGAAATACAAAAATCATTACCACACACTCGGCGCGGCAATTCTACAAAAGAATTTGGTCCTTAAGGGTCTTTAATGCAATATTATTACGGTATAAAGGTGCTTTGGATTCGTTTCCGTTCGACGACGACAGGAAAAGTGAATTTAGTTGGGAACGTCGCCTTCCGGTCTGTGCGACAAGGAAGACATGTACATATTTTGGTACACCTTGATATAATGGTACTAGTAAGTCTTGGTACGTCTTGATTCTAGCTATCTCTGTATTGCACATTTACGCTATTTACGTGTAATTATGACTTTAAAATCCGAAAGTAATTTGAAAACTGAATAATTCTCGTATGCATTTTTATTTATTTTAATATCTATTAAAACGTAGTCATCTATTGGATAAATAAAAGTAATTTACATACATACATTCATAGATTCACGCCTGTTTCCCAGAGGGGTAGGCAGAGACTACGGATTTCCATTTGCTACGATCCTGACACACTTCTCTGGCTTCATTCACTTTCATCATATTCCTCATACACGCCCATCGGTTTAAGGTGCTCTTAACCTAGCCTTTGTTCAGAACGCCTCCGATCTGTAATTTTACTGTTGTAATATTATTTTTAAAAACGGAACAGGTTTCTTTTTAGAATCTTCTTTTAAATATCTGTAAAGTGAGAGGCACAGTGCTGCCAGTGGTATTACTGAGAACTTTATGTGTTAATTAACCATTACAACCACTCACACGCATTGTAATACTGAGTTGATCCGGAACCATATGACGCGCAATCATTTGTTAAACGATTATCCTACTATACCTACCAAGAAGCAATTAGACACATAAAATAATTATTTAACTATACCGACAGTTCGCCAGCTGCCACGAAGATGAAAGCTTGATAATTGTCATCTACATCAACAGAAAAATTATCAAGATGGATTGGTGCATTTACCAAAAACTTCTTAGCAGAAATGCCCACTAAATGTGTTAGTGGGCTTTTGTGCTAGGAAATTTTCCAGAGCGCGTAATCTAAATCATAAACTTCCAATCACAAGCCAATTACATAAGTACAAACTTATGCTAAGAGCCCAATTAAAAAGGCCATGACATGGAAAAATGGGGTAGTTCAGCATAATACAGCTTTCACCGTCATAAGATCATATCTTTCCATCCGAACTTTCCTTCACTAAGAACGAAGTTACATTTAAATGTAAATAGTTGGATGATTGTTTGAGGCTCTATTTAACTTTTTATATTTCCTTACCTTCCAAGATTCCACTGATGACATTTTACAAAAATTTTAACAAGAGCATTGAGTCGTCTGCCTGATTTAAAACTTTTATCGTGATAGTCATTTTTACTAGAGAGAAAATCTTTGAAATCTGTTGAGGTCTTTTGACTATTAGTGAGGTGTACTCGGTACCACGAATGGCACTTTATATTAAGCTACATTTATAGAACTTCTATATCTGAAGTTATGTTACCTGTGGAAATGTATTTATGTAAATTTTTGTATTCTTTTTTTTCTATTGTATTTTTTTATAACTTTTAAAGTCACGAGTTTGACGACTCGATGGCGTAGTGGTTAGTGTAACCGACTGCCACGCCTGAGGTCGCGGGTTCGATTCCCGCACAAGTCAAATATTTGTGTGCATGAACATGGATGTTTGTCTTGGTCTGGGTGTTTCTATGTATAATATGTATGTATTTACAAAAAAAAAGTATTATTGTATGTTTATCCATTATCTAGTACCCATAGTACAAGCTCTGCTTAGTTTGGGCTAGATGGTATTGTGTGTATGTGATAGAATATTATTATTATATTATTATTACGTTAATGAATATATAATAAAAAAAAATTGAATGAATAGTAATTGCTTCTTTTGTATCACTCAGCTCTTTATCAAAGAATATAAATATACAAGTTTCTCATACAATGCACTGCACGGATGCGATAGTACTTTTATTGGTCGCCTCGCCATTGCCACTACACTGACTGTTGTGGGCTTGAATTCGATACTGGGCAATCACTTGTGTGATCCTTAAATAATTGTCCTAGGCCTGTGTTTGTGTCAATTTATTGTATGTTAGTAAAGAACACCGCGACACAGGGCATGATCCGTAAAGCAGAAATGATATTTTAAAAATTTAATGCCTTGTCAATTTTAACAATATCCTATGTCTATCCGTGTGTCAAGTTGCATCTGAATCCGTATAATAAATATATATAATATATAATATTCTATCACATACACACAAAACCATCTAGCCCAAACTAAGCAGAGCTTGCACTATCGGTACTAGACAATGGATAAATATACATATATACTTTCTTTCTAATAAATAATTATTGTGTATAAAATATATGAGTACAGTAAAATCGTAACAGTCAAGATATTTTTAATCATACTTAACCAGAAATTATTAAACATATTCATAAAAATAAATTAAATCAACAAGCAAGTACATAATGTCAAAAAAAATTTACTAATAAAATTTTGTCGGTAAATCAGCTTTTCTGAATAATATTAATTAAAATTTTGGTTTTAAATGGTTTATATCTAAGATTTTATATTTTATTTTATATATTTTATATTTCTTTTTTTTTTTTTTTGTCAAGATCGTAGCATATGGAAATCCGTAGTCTCTGCCTACCCCTCTGGGAACCAGGCGTGAATCTATGTATGTATGTATTTTATAGCCTCTCTATTTTGTTATATATATGTTTATGTGCCATACAAAAAAAAACTATTAGCCATGTAGGTAATATTGACACTATGCGTACACGGTCTATCGTTACTTCACCTGTTACGATTAACAATATCCAATAGCCGAGAGAACACTTGACGTTTCGTTCTGATAAAAATACACATTTCCGTTCTAACTAATATTATAAATGCAAATGTTGAGGCACTCATAGCTAGTTGCACTCACTGATCGGTAAACGATTAGCGAGGTTAAGGGTGCGGTCAGTCTATAGATGGGTGACCGCTTAGTAGTATTTCATTTGAGCTTCTCCGTGCTTCGGAGGGCGTAAAAAGTCGGTCTCGGGTGTTGTCAAATTGACAGCAGTCGTTAAGCCATGTCAGAGGCCTACGGGCGGCTTGAACAACTCTTGACAACAGGTTGGCCACTAACCACACGAAAAAGAAGAAGGAAAAGAATGCACATGTGAGTATGTTACGCTTTCACGCTTAAACTGCTCGACCGATCATCATACAATTTTGCTTTGTTAGAGGTACATCGAGAAAAAAGTACTGTTCCCGGAGATTATAAATTTATGAACAAAATCTACATTTACGCGAGCGAAGCCGCGGGAAAATTCTAGTAATATATAAATATGGGAAAGTCAACATTTTATGTTTGCCGAAAATGGTCAACTTGCTATCGGTGACTTTTAGTCCAAACAGTAAGTAAATGTAACAGCGTTTTTAGAGTTCGAAAAACCCTTATACAACAGCTTTGTCCATCCGTCTGCCTGTTATACAACTTTCAACTCAAGAACCGTAAGAGCTAGAGACTCGCAGTCAACGTCATTCGACTCAGCATAGTCGATACACCCCCAAATTTCTATGACCTTTGCATATTACTTGAACCATTTTTTCGAACTCTAAGTATTACAGCAACTCATTGCCGATTCTCACTTATTGTAATTTGAACAATTATAATTTATATATAATTAACTGCACGGATGGCGCAGCGGTTTAAGGGGTCGCCTTACCGCCCCTGCGTCGCGTGTTGTGGGTTCGAATCCTACACGGAACAAAACTTTGTGTGATCTCGAAATGGTTGTTTTGCGTCTGGGTGTTCTTTGTGTCCGTTGTTTGAATGTTTGTAAAGTCCCCCGCGACACAGGATTTATACATAGAGCAGAAGTTATCTTTAAAAAATGTTCTTTGTCACTTAGATTTCCCCAGAATATTACATCTACTATATTTTAAGGTAGATGCAAATAATTCTTGGTATGTACGAAGTGAATAACATGCTGTGTTACCACGGCCTCACAGAAAACCGGCGTGAAATAGCGCTTGCGTTGTGTTTCGTCGAGTGAGTACTGGAGGTACCGGAGGCGCAACCTCCCTTCCCCTCCTGAGGGAGAGAGGGAGGCAAATTTAAAAGGCTGGCAACTTTGTGACTCCTCTGGTGTTGCGGGTGTCCATGGGCAGCGGTAATCGCTTACCATCAGGCCATCCGACTGCTCGTTTGCATCCTATACCATAAAAAAAAGATATACGCGTAATTAAGTAAGAAACGTAGAATCATTATTATACTAGCTTTTGCCCGCGGCTTCTCTTGCGTAAATGTAGATTAGGTTAGGTTACATTAGTAACCTTGACCCCATCCTGCCCCACTCCGTCGGCGGAGGGACTGCTCACCCCAGGTTTTTAGTGTGTATACCGACCCCCTTCAGGGCCGGAGAGTCCTACATAACCACCCTCCCCCCCCCTCCCCGGGGGAGAGGGTATCCATAAAGGATTTTCCTGGGTCAAAAAAAAACAAAATAAAAAAAATACATTAGTAACAGTATTTTTTTCTGGATGAAAGGTACGCTGTGACCTTTTCTGTTCTCCTAACAATGTGTATGCGAAATTTCATGATGATCGGTCGAATAGTTAAGACGTGAAAGCGTAAAAAACAAACTCACATTTGCAATTGTAATATTAATGATAGTAATATTCTATCACATACACACAACACCACCTACCCCAAACTAAGCAGAGCTTGTACAATTAGTTAGGATATTGTATTTCAACCAGAAAGTTATATCAGTATACATAGTAACTATAATAATAAAAAATTGCCATCAATTGTTCAATATTGAAGTAGCTCAACCAAGTACATCTGTCTAAACTTTACTTGTCCTATAAACTTTATAGGTTGTCCATGGGATCGGCGGTAAGCCTCCCATATTTTTTCTAGTCCCGGACCCATAGGGGCGAGGGATACAGTGCACAAACAGTCTATCTTGTTAATCCAAAACCGACTTTGTGACGAAGCGTTTGTATTTGAACTTTTAAGGGTTATAAATGGTGAAGGGTTAACTTTTTACATACTATGTACGATACTGCATCAGAAGTAGAGTGGTAGAGGTCTATAATACCAATATTTCGTCAGCTATATTTAAAATAAAATCAACAAACATATTGCATGATCCTAGCATCGGATCGATTGCCGTAAGCATGAGCCAGTGAGTGGAATGATTCATAATATAAACGATTTAATTGGCTTTGAATGGTTCGGTTGGTAAGTTCCTAAATTAAAATATTGCATTTAGTACTACAAATCTGAGTTTACCTGGGCACAGGCCTCTTTTCAGCCTGAGAAGGATTAGGCCATGGTCCACCACACTAGCCCAGTGCGGGTTGTCAGAATTCACATACCTTCCAGAACATTGTGGAGAACTGTTACCGTTTAAACGAGTGAAAATTAACTATCTATATACATATGTGCATCTAACTTCGAAATGTCAGAATTGCGTGCCGTGGGATTGAACTCAAGACCTAGTATTATCTGCATCAACATAAATAAATATTTTAACCTTTTCATTAACATACAGTTTGAAACTACTACACCTAAGGTTTTCAGCAAAAACAAGCCGAAAATATTCAAATGAAAAACAGAAACCAGCATTAATTCTATCAGAGTCTATATTTTATGAAGAGCTTCTGAAGTACTGTCATTATACTTTACTGGTATCATTCGCATAACATGGCCAACAAAACACTCAATTTCGCACAGCGAAAACACTCAAAACTCAATATACACTCGAAAAATTTAATTTACAACTACTCATTGAAATATAAGAGAAATGAATAAGTTCAAACTTGAACACGACCCCTATTAAACTTCAACGAATTACTCAAAACGTTCAAAACGTCATTTATATATAGAAATCAACGTAAATAAGAAATTGAATCGCCTTATGTCTAGACTTTTAACGATTTCAACGTGACTTCATCGTAACGCTTGGACTAAATCTATATTTTTTACCATCTCCATTCCCATTGCGGGCACACAACAAATAGTTACGCAATGACTGAGAACAAAATCGTCGATGTATGAAAAACATTTTGAAGCAATATTTCATAATGGAGTACGCTAGTGCAAGGTGCTAATGGAAGAGGGTAGGGGCAGTCACGAAGTCGCAATTAGATCGAAGCGCGCTGCGGAACCCTTTACTCGTAATTTGACATAGTTAGAGCAAATGTGTCGGTACATTGACCCGATACCCGATAACTTTGTTGCGAAATACTTCAAGTACATATATTTACAATTATTTGATTAATGTATGTACTTTGCCTACTTCTTTTGTACTTATATTTGTTTTAGGACCCTTAGCCACGTTGCCAACGCTGATCCAATATAGGCTCTTGGAGAATTTTAAATCTTAACCGGTATGACACCTTGTCACTGTGTCAGGCGAAGGATTATTGCTACATATGAAACTGAATATAAATCAATATTATAAAAGGGTATTGGGATAGGTATTTGATGGAGTCGTATTATTGTATGGATTGAACATCTCAGTTGTCAGTCTGTGAACATCTTAGTCAATTAAATGCTACACTAAAAGAACAGCTCGAGGTAGCACATGCCGAAATAGACAACCTCCTAACAGAAAATAATGCACTCAAACATAAAAATGAACAACAGGAACGAAAAATCCAACAATTGCAACAAATATACACTAGTTCTCCATGTACTCCGAAATTATCTACCTCTATAAACAAACCCAAGAAACAAAGAAATATTAATAAAATAGATAAAAAAATACTTAACATAAGTAATGTAGATTTAGAATTAAAGTACGATGATAAAACAAGAGATGGCGTTAGTGTAACTTTAATAGCTGATAATACAGAAACCCAAATCAACATCCCACAATTGAATAAAATATCGCAGAACTATAATAAAGGAGTGAAAGAAAATGAAACATCTTTGACACAAAAGGATAAACCTACAAGGATGGTTCCCAATATATTCATTTTCGGCGATCAACAAGCCCATGGTTTGAATAAAACCATTACGAAAATCAGATCCAACAGATGGAATGATAAATACAACGTAAGATCAATCATAAAACCATACGCCACTAGTAAACAGATCTTACAAAGCTGTAACAACGATTTTTTAGACACTTTAATACCCGAAGACATTATAATTCTAGTACTTGGGTCTAATGATAAGCAACCATATCTCTTGCTATCAGATTTATGTAATACTTTATATAAATTACGCGATCACACAGTATATATTACAAATATTGTATTTAATCCATATTTAAATGTAAGTAGGCTAAATGAAAAAATGGAATTAACAATTAAAAATTACAAAAATTGTAAATATCTAAAAATACACAATTCAATACATGAACATGAACATAAACGTTATATTTCAAGCTTATGTCTGAAACTAAACACCGAAATAGATTACCAACGCTATTACAATCAATTTATATCTCAGTGTAAGACTAAGAGCATTATCACCAGACAAACAGAAACACAATCGCTATCAAACAACACAATTTTAAAACCGAAAACCATACAAACAAAAATTACATCATTTTTTACAAAAATAGGTAAAACTAAGGCCCTAACAAAATCAATTTGTTTTCGTAAGTCCAGGACTTAAACAAATAACACTACTACACCAAAATATTGCGGGTGTTTTAAACAAACAAGAACTCATTGAAGTCTCCATAACCGAACTAAAGAAAAGTCTAGGAATAATTGATATTATCTGTTTAACAGAATCGTTCTTGAAACGCGGGACCGAATCCAATCGAAGAATAGGTAATTATAAATTAGTATCGTTCTTTTCTCGGCCTAATCAACGTAGAGGCGGATCCTGCATCCTAATTAGACACGATCTTGAGTATAAGGAGATCACAAATCTTCCACAAGCGCTTATTTATAGTTTCGAATACTGTGCCATCGAAATTACCTATAGCGGCTTAATAATAGTATGTATATACAGAACACCGGTGTCAGAAGCGAATACGTTCCTACAACAGTTAGAAATACTTATAGACAAACTATGTAAGAAAAGAAACAAAAAAATAATCATTTGCGGAGACTGGAATATTGACACTCTAAAACCAGGTAAATTATCCAAAGATCTCTCCTCTATCCTTAACAATAATAATTTAAAAAACTATATAGACCGCCCAACACGTAAAAACGCATGTCTAGATTTAATTGTAAGCAATATTCATGACGCAAAATCTAATCTTCACTGTTTAGCACTCTCCGATCACGAAACGGCACAGTCGTTAACTGTTAAAATGGAGATTCAACATAACACAAGACAAATGTCTAGTTACTGGTTTAAAAAAGTAAGAGATCTCAGTAAAGAAAATATAAGCAAATTTACAAATCATATATCAAACTTGTCCTTCTCAGATGTTTACGAATACCAGACAACAGATAAAGCTTTCAATTGCTTCCATGACACCTTTATACTTTTTTATAAACTATGTTTTCCGATTACAAACATAAAAATCTCCAAAAAACACGCAAGAAATCGAAACCTAACAAAGAATATCAAACGATGTTGTATAAAAAAAAGAGTATTATATCTTAATTATCATTTAAATAAACATAACAAGAAACAGAATAAAATTAAGTACAAAAACTATACTAGAGTTCTAAAACAATGCATTAATAAAGCTCAACAAATTAATAGTCTAAATTATATAAAAAATTCAAAAAATGCCAGTAGAGCTGCATGGAACATCATAAAAGAAAATAACAATATATTTGAAAATAAAATTAATATTGACAAAATAGAATTTGATCAAAAGTCTTACGACAACCCAAAAGAAATTTGCGAACCATTTAACAATTTTTATACATCCTTAAGTAAAACAACAAAACATAAAAATACTACTAGTCAACATTTGTCAAAAAATACGATACCCTTTAACCCGAACACAATTTTTTTAACACCAATAGATGAAGTTGAAACTCTTAAGGCAATTCTTTCCTTAAAAAACACGCACTCTACTGGTTACGATGAAATAAATGCAAAGATTCTAAAAGTATGCGCTCAGTATATTATAACACCACTTACATATACAATAAACTTGTCCCTTACAGAAGGAAAATTCCCCACCCGACTTAAAATATCCGTCGTAAAACCTCTGTTCAAAAAAGGTCTTAAAACAGATATGAACAATTATCGACCCATAACACTAATACCTATATTGTCAAAAGTTTTTGAAAATATTATGTACAATAAATTAGAAAACTTTCTCACAACTTTTAATATTCTGAAAAACGAACAATTTGGGTTTAGAAAAGACAGGTCAACAACCTTAGCCTGTTTTACTTTAATGAAACATATAACGGAATCTCTTAATAACAAGTTAAAGATAGCATGTCTATTCCTAGATATGACAAAAGCTTTTGACTTTGTTTGTCACAAAACGCTACTGTCGAAAATGTTCAATTATGGAATACGCGGTAATGCTTATGAGTGGATCAAAAGTTACCTAGAAAACCGACTACAATGTGTCGAAGTAACTAAAACTTATAAAAGTACACAAAACAACTACAGATCCTCATTGAAACATAATAAATATGGTACTCCACAAGGGGGCAAATTATCTCCACTTTTATTTTTATTATACATAAATGACCTTCCAGATGCTATATACCATGATTCTATCCTATTCGCAGATGACACTACACTAATAATAAAAAATAATAACAATGTTCAATTACAAGCAAACATCAATCTAGCTTTTGACAATGCTATCAACTGGCTAAACTTAAATAACTTAAAAATAAACATATTAAAAACAAACATAATACAGTTTCAGACATACCAAGCAAGTACTGATCCTCTTAATATGCAGCAAAATGGAGTACAATTGAATACTGTAAACGATTGTGTATTCTTAGGTATCACTATAGACAAATTTTGCAGTTGGAAACCACATATTGAAAAACTAACCTATAAGATAGATCGATTTGTATACGTATTTAAAAAAATTAGACAAACAGTAAATATGCATACTGCATTAATTACCTACCATGCATATGTCTCGTCTATTATTAGGTATGGTATAATTATGTGGGGCAATTCAGTAGACGTAAACAGAGTTTTCGTAGCACAGAAGAAGTGCATAAGGGCAATATGTGGGGCCAGCTTCCTGGACAGTTGTAGGCCACTATTTATTAAACATAAAGTACTTTCCTTGCCCTGTTTATACATACACGAAATTTGTACATTTGTAAAAAAATATCCACAATTTTTTGAAAGTTTTAATAACATGTCTAGGCACCAAAATAAATTAAAATTGCCCCAAATACGTTTAGAAATATTTAGAAGAAATGCGTATTGTATGGCTATCAAGATATTTAATAAGGTTCCCCAAACCATTAAACAGTTGCCATTACAACAATTTAAAAATAAATTGTTTAATTTACTTTTAGAAAAATGCTACTACAATACAAATGAATATCTAGAAGATAAGTGAAAGCTGCATATGTATATTTAAGTATAACTAATATAAATTAATTACATTTTTATGTATTTATATTTGCACGCTCTAAGGAGCAGAACATGTGATCTTTTTCTAATGTGTAAAAACTATAATGTCCCATGTTTCGAGCAAATAAATTTTTTGAATTTTTGAATACAGTAATAGCATCAAGTGGTAATGACAGACGTTGACTCACCGACTCAATAGATAACCCTTTGAATAGCCCCACATTTGGATCAGTAGTATACAATACCTAATCAACAGTTGTGAAAAGGCTTTTACCCCCCAAACCTATGTAACTTAGCTAGCTGAGAAGTCAGGAACTTCAAAAAAGTTCAAGTTATATTTTTAATTGCAAAATAAAAAAGAGGCGCTCATAGCCAAATGCAACCGGTAAACGATTAGCGAGGCTAAGCAACGTTGGGTGCGGACAGTCTGTAGACGGGTGACTGCTTAGTGGTATTTCATCTGAGCGTCTCCGTGCTTCGGAGGGCACGTAAGAAGTCGGACCCGGTTGTTGTCAAATTGACAGCAGTCGTTAAGCCATGTCAGAGGCCTACGGGCGCCTTGAACAATCTTGACAACAGGTTGGCCACTAACCCCACGAAAAGAAGAAGAAAAGAAGAATTGCAAAATTATTTTCAACGTTTATTAAAGCTTTGCCCTGTTTCCAAAATTTTAACAGTAATTGCTAAGCGATCAGAACAGCTCTGTTTGTACTGTGGCGTAAGCTCATGCTTAAGCTTGCGCAATAATGATATTATCAAAGTGTATTGAGTTTAGTCTTAGTAAATGGTCACTAATAGGATGGAATCATTAAAACTGCCCAGTAGACGAGAATACAGCAGCGATAGCTTATATGTAGATCGTTTGCCACGCATAGGTCTCAACATCGATCCCAAAGCAAAAACTCGGGCTTTTCGAAGTTACTTATGTGCGTATTAATTAGTTAATTATGGCTAGCATTGACGGCGAAGGAACACATCGTAAGGAAACTTGAGTGATCTCGATAATGTTCTCGAAGATATGTGAAGTCTGTTAACCCGTACTGAGCCAGCGTCTTGGAGTATGGCCTAACGCTTGTGATACTGAGGAGAGGCCCGTGCCCAGTAGTCCTACTACTAGTTATCTAAAGGGCTGAAATTATAGACGACAATATGCTCACCCCTATTATATGGACTCTAAAACATAATTGGAGAAATGGGTATGTAATACAGCTCTGCCCACCTCTTCAGCAATATACAAGCGTACAGTGATCTCGCACCGATACCGATTTTTCGATATATAACTACCGAAATAGCGAAACAGAAAAATGTTCTAAAATTTTTTGAACGTAAGGAAATTATCCCGACATTTTCACCGATCTTCAACAATCCAAGTTAGCATCCCTATACGAGCAGCGATAGCTCAGTGGGGAGACCAATAGACTGCAATGCAGAGGGTCTCGGGTTCGAACCCACGTCACGCACCTCTGACAGTAGTGTATTATTGGGGCTTCTGCATCACTCACCTCGCTTCGCTCAGTTCGCAATGCAGAGCGCCCCAATAACACACTACTAACATGATCTGCGATTCGAGCGGTTGGCATTAGAAATTTAATATTATTTTATTCATCGATGCATCGTAATACTGATAGCGTAGTAACAATGGAGCACTATCGTTTCTACTTGGGATGACATAATATAAACAGCATTCTCAAGTTCGTCCAACGCGCTCAGCACGGCTCGGGCGCAGCGATGCATTCGTACTGATTTATATGTACATGTTATCTTTGTACAGCTCGTTGATGAATGAATGAAAAATCTTGACAATGTTAGCTGATTAGCTGTTCGTCGGAATATTGACATTCATATACGTAATATTATGAATCAATAAGTATTTGCCAAATTTAATATTATTATTAAGTAATTGTTATTTACTTCAAACACATTTGTAAAATGGATGCAAAATTAATAATAATATACGTAATAGTAATGTAATATTAATCTAGTTTCAAACTTTGGCATGGGTACCTAGTCAACAACATATAATATAAACTGAATTATACTATTGTTTTGTCCACAACTAGCTTTTGCCTCTGACTCCGTCTGCATGGAACTTGAACCCCGCGATAACTCGGATTTCAGGTGACGTATGACCTATGTATGACGTATGACGTGAGATAAAACAGATTGACTGCACGTGTAGTGTAGTCGTTAAGGCGATCGTCATGCCACCTAACATTGCGTAGCGTGTCGCGGGTTCGAATTCCCCACGCAGGACAATTATTTGTATGATCCATAAATAATTAATTTTTCGGGGTCTGGATGTACATTGTGTCCGTTAATTATACGTTAGTAAAGTCCCCCGCGACACAAGGCTTTGATTCTTAATGCGGGAGTTGTCTTTTAAAGCGAAGGAATACAATAGTTTTTAAGTTAGACTTCTAACAACATATCTTCGAAAACCGCTTCCAATTTTATGCAGTAGTTTTTGCGTGATGCGTATACAAACATACAGACAATCAAACAAGAATCAATTATATTAGTGTGCGAGTCTTTATAAGACTCGAGCATTAATATTTCTCAAATATCTTCCATATACAGGCATCAGCTAGTTACAATTTTATTATGTGTATAGATGACGATGTCTCGGGTTCGATTCCCGAGTCGGGGGCAAAATTGTTTCTGCGTACATCTTCTTATGCATGCCCCATAATAATAGCGCACTATACTTGATGGTATATCATCCAGCGCATTATTATTTTGATATTATTATAAAACCGAGGTTTCTGTCTATCTGTTCCCGTTGGGAAACAGGCGTGAAGTTTACATATATAATATGTATTATTGTAAATATACTCGTGGATGTATTTTATAGTATGAAATATAGATAATGTGCCCATAAATCGTTATTTCTAGTGAATCATATTACTGTTTCATATTTTTAAAGGTTTTATTATTTTTCATATATTGGAATTAAAATCATAATTTAAAATGTGAGAGGTTAAGTTATTTTGGTTATTATATATAAAATCCTTAACTATCAGTCTAAAGAGACACTCTTCATAAATCTGTAACGTACAGCCGAGGTACATACGATTTCCTTTTTAGAATTTCGTCTCAAATGTCCGCGACAGATTGTCGCCACTTCCAAATAGAGGAAAGGTAGGGTGCGCACATATTAATTAATGAAGATCATATAATTGTAGACTTTACTGTAAGAGTGCTTAAAGTATAACTTACAAAATAGATATTAGAAAAGCTTTCGACAACGTTAGCAAAAAATAATATAATCACTATCTTAGATTTATGAGTATATAAATCAGTCGACTGCTCTTCAATCAATAATTTCATTGAGTTTTGTGTACTATTGTGCCTGCAGTTGTTTATTCGTGATTGTGTACTGTGCCATTTTTTAAGTGAAGTCATTTATTGAAGCAAGTATGTGAGTATTATATTTTTATGTGTATTTTTATTTATAACTTTACTATATGCTTGGTTGGGTGCATTAGGCGGTTTTAATCCAAATATTTAGTTAGTAGCTACACGGATGGCGCAATCGTTTTGAGTGATCACCCTGCTACTACATCGCACCAGTGTTGTGGGTTCGATTCCCAAGCGGGGGAAAAATCAGTTCTTTGTGAAAAAAGTGTTTTTTGCGTCTATTGTTTTAATACGTCTATGCCTTTGATTGATTGACATTTACTTCTCGTCACAAATATTTCGGTTCGACTCCGATATTTGAGTTTTATCCTGTTGTTTATTACTTGTAATCATAATGGGTACACAGATGACATGCGGTTGGAATCACAGCTCTACGTTATGTACCTAAGCTTGTTTCAAACACAACAAGCAAGCCATTCATCGATTTTTCGAAACATTTATTGTATATAAAGTTATTTAGATATTGAGTTTTTAGTTTCCAAGAGAAAACTGTGCTATGTATGTATAATAGATATAAACAGAATTCAGATGATTATTCAAATAATTGTATTTTTTTTCTTTTTAGGGCAAGTTTCGTTAATCCATTTGAGTCCGATGTAGAGTCGCATTCCAACGACCTCTCTAGTTCTACATCCCAAAAACCAAAGACTAAAAAGGCAAAGCCAAAAAGCAAGACCGAGCCTAAAAAGCCGAAGAGAACTGCGGCTATCTCAACTGCCCCAAAGGATATTTTTGTAAGCGACTCAGACTCAGAGACGGATACTCTGTCGAAGCGGTCGAAAACAACCAAACGTAACCGCGTGATTGAATCTTCGGTAAGTTCAAAAACCCTGATTTAATTTTTTACTAGCTGTGCTCACAGCTCCACTCGCGTTAGTATTGCTTACTGCTCCGCTCCAGTAAGCCCTAGCATGATGTTATATAGCCTAAAACCTTCCTCAATACACTTATTGAGCTATAATGTATTTCTATAATCGGACAGGTAGATCCTAAGATTAGCACGTTCAAATAAACAAACACTTCAGATTTATTATATGAAGTAAAGTATAGATAAACTTATGTTAATAATTATACTTCGACTGTTCGCTTTTCAAATTAACATTTAGAAATCTGGTTTAATATGTATACAAAAAGTATCTAAGTGTGTTAATTTATTGTCTGATACCCAAGATCAATCAATGATATGGTAGAATGTTATTGTTCAATGTTATTTTATAACAATGTTACAGGATGACGAGGAAGACCTTCAACCGCTGAAGGCATCTACTCTGCGTTCGTCCCTGTCTAGAAGAACAGCAAGTGGAAACTCATACCAGCAGGACCCAGCGCGCAGCGGTGATTATTATGTCGAGCTTCGTATTTATAACCAAAGAGACGCTGAACGCCTAGGGAAAGATCGATGGAAGCAAACACTTCTCTCCTATAGGGGCTCTGTTTATACGGACTCGCCAACTTGGAAGGCTGTTGGTAATCTTGTATCTGCAGCCAAAGCAGAATTTAGAGGTATACAGCCTATTTTATACCCGAATAGCAATCATGCTTAATGCATTTATATATTATTTTTAGGACTTATATTCTTACCTTTAATTATTTTGCTTTGTAGTTCTATTTACAGGAAGCTTAATGCAAAGATAACTCGATACCAAGATAACTTGATACTAAGATAACTCGATGCAAAGATAAACTCGATATTAAGATAACTCGATACAAAGATAAACTCGATACCAAGATAACTCGATACAAAGATAAACTCGATAACAAGATAACTCGATACAAGATAAAGTCTGTACTATAAACTGAATTCAAAGATAATCTCGATACTAATATTACTCGACACAAAGATAAACTCGATACTGATATTTATAAAAGCGCGATCCTAAAAACAATATTGCTGTATAATACGAGTCCCGGATTGCTTACACAATATATTGCTTACGGAAAAATAAGATTTTAGATTTACATTTAATAAAATTTATTTCCAATCATGTTCTTTTGTGAAGTTTGTAATATATCAGTGCCAAAATATTCTGCACATAAGAAAACTAATGTACACAAATCGAATTGCCTCTTGCAGACGAATTTTGATAACGTTCGTATAATAGCCACAGCTTTTAGAAATCGAATAATCAGTTATAGAGTGAATCCATACGAGGCTAACAATACGCCTGCAATATTTTTGACACGAATTTCAGAAAAGGTCTGTTATCTTATTGAAGAATTATTAAAAATACATAAATCCATTAAAGTGAATTTTGAATTGTTTGTGTGGTATATATTGCCAAAAAATGATGAAAAGTCTTTAAAATCATTTAACACGAAGTATATTACAGCATTGCAAAATACAAATATCTCAGACCTATATCAATTATTTTGTGATAAACTTATTTGTAAATGTACTGAATTTCAACTCTCTGAGTCAGGCTGGACAATTGAGTCGCTCAGTCATTTGGAAATTAATGTCGTAAAATATAACCCTTTGCGAGGTGGTTCTTATTTACAATTGCCTCAACGTATTTCCAATACTAAATCATGTTTAAATATAAAAAATGATGATCAACATTGTTTTCTTTGGTGTATAATAGCTGATATATTTCCGTCAAAGATTAATCCAAACAGAACTTCTTCATATCCGCATTATTCTGACGTTCTGGATATTTCTGACATGAATTTTCCTCCCAGTTTCAAGGATATTAAGCGCTTTGAAATAAATAATCCTGATATCAGTATTAATATTTATGGTTTGGATACTAATGATACAGTTACAGGTCCCTTGTATAAAACAACATCACGTCGTTTATACCACATTAATTTGCTTTATATAACCAAAAACGGGCAAAGCCATTTTTGTTTAATAAAAAGTTTTGAGAAACTTGTGCATAAACAACTAACCAAACACAAAAGTAGAATATTTTTATGTGATGAATGTTTTATTTATTTTGACACTGAAGAGAAGTTACACCGTCATGAATGCTCGGGAATACAAACCATTTTACCTGAGACAGGAAGTAAATTAAGTTTTTTGAATTATGAGAGAACACAAACTGTTCCAATAGTGATATATGGTGATTTTGAAAGTTTATTGCGTGAATATTCTGACAAAAATAAATCCAAATATGTTGAAAATATACAAGTTCACGAGGCTACATGTTTCGCTTATTATATTTGTTGTAATGCAAATCCGAAACTTAATGATTTTGTATCTTATAGAGGGCCTGATTGTTCAAAAAAATTCGTTAATTCTCTAACGAATGATGTAAAACGATTATATAATATATTATTAGAGAGTAAACAAATGTTGCCGTTAACTGAAAATGAAAAATTAAGTTTCATCAGCAGCACACAATGTCATATTTGTAAAAATAAGTTTTCATGTAATGATAGTATTGTTAAAGACCATGATCATTTTACTGGCAAATATAGAGGAGCTGCCCATAATACATGCAATTTAAATGCTAAACAATGTACTTTTATACCAATAGTTTTTCACAACTTATCCGGCTATGATTGTCATTTATTCATAAAAGAACTTTCAAATTTAAGCGGCCGAATTCATATCATACCGAGAAACAAAGAAAAATTTATTTCTTTTACAAAATTTTTAACAATTAATTCAACAAATGTCGTACAATTGAAGTTTATTGATTCATTTAATTTTTTAAGCTCTAGTATGGAGAAATTAGTTACTACTTTGAATCCAAAGGATTTTAAAAATTTAAAATATTATTTTACTAATAATAAATTATTTGATATTGCTCGAAGAAAAGGAGTATATTGTTATGATTATATAAATTCTTGGGAAAGATATAATGAGACCAAACTACCATCACCATCAAAATTCTTTAACAAACTTACTTCCGAGTCTATATCTGATAAAGACTATGAACATGCTTTAAACGTTTGGAAAACTTTTGGTATAAAAAATTTGGGTGAATATACAGATTTATACCTAAAATGTGACGTGTTACTTCTATGTGACATTTTTGAAAAATTCAGAAATATGAGTTTAAGTCACTATGGTTTGGATCCTTGCTATTACGTTTCATCACCTTCATTAAGTTGGGACGCTATGTTGTTGTATACTAAAATCAATTTAGACCTTATCTCTGACCTAGAAATGTATCAAATGATAGAAAAAGGAATAAGAGGCGGACTTGCTCAGTGTTCACTCAGATATGCGAAGGCAAATAATAAATATCTTCCTGATTACAATAGCAAAAAGCCTGATTGTTTTCTGATTTATCTTGATTGTGTTAATTTATATGGATATGCTATGATGCAAAAACTTCCAGTAGGTGGTTTTAGATTTCTAAATGAGGATGAAATATTAAAATTTGATGTCTTAAGTGTTTCAAACGATTCTGATACAGGATTTATACTAGAAGTAGATCTTCATTACCCTGATTACTTGCATGATGATCATGCTGATTTACCATTTGCACCTGAAAAATTTGTTCCGTTCTGTAGCCGAAATGATAAACTTATTGCTAATCTTTTTGCTAAATATAAATATGTTATTCATTACATTCATTTAAAGGAATGCTTGAAAAATGGTCTTCAGTTATTAAGCATACACAGAATTCTAGGATTTCAACAAAGTAATTTCTTAGAATCTTATATTTCATTAAATACTAAGCTGAGACAAAATGCAACCTCTGATTTTGAAAGAGATTTTTTTAAGAAACAAAATAATTCTATATTTGGTAAAACCATAGAGAATAAAAGAAAACAAATAGATGTTAAACTAGTAAATATATGGAGAGATAATTCAAATCAAACTAAAAAATTTTGCGGCGCTGAAAAATATGTCAGTGCGCCTAATTTCAAGAACTTTTCTATATTATCAGAGTCCTTAGTATCAATTCAAATGAATCAAACAAAAATAATTTTAGATCGTCCTATTTACATAGGCTTTAGTATTTTAGAAATAGCGAAATCTCATTTGTATAGATTCCACTATTCAATCATGAAAAAACATTATGAAAATAAGTTAAAACTTTGCTACACAGACACTGATAGTCTTTTATATTTAATACGCACTAAAGATTTTTACAAAGACATGAAATTAAATTTAAAATATTTTGATACCAGTAATTTTGAAAAAAATAACAAATATTGTATGCCCGCGGCGAATGCTAAGATACCTGGTTACTTCAAAGATGAAATGGGCGGTGAAATTATATCGGAATTTGTCGGCTTAGGAGCTAAATCATACTGTATAAGTACAAAAAAATCAACATTAAAAAAAGCTAAAGGTGCTAAAAAATGTATTACCAAAAAACTAAACATACAAAAATACAAAAAAGTTTTAATGCAAAACAAAACCTTAAGAGATAATATGTGTGTTATTAAATCTAAAGATCATAGAATCTTTACTCAAAAAATAAATAAAATAGTTTTATCAAAGAATGATGATAAGCGTCAAGTAATGAATGATAAAGTAACAACTTTACCTTGGGGTCATTGTGTAACAATATTTTAAGAGGTAATATAAAAGAAATGGAAATTGATTAATGAGCTTACTTATTCGTGTATGTTACATATATTGAGCTTCTTGTAATAATATAATTGTATGGGTTTTGTACTACCCTGTTTAAATGTAAAAAATGTTAAAATGTAATGTATTTTAATTTTATGTTTAATAACATCTTGTGTATAATATTATAGCAAGATATGTGTATTGTAATAAATAAAAGTGTTTATTTAATTATAACAAATATGTAAAAAATAATGATATATTTATATGAAATAAAACACAAACATAAAAATAATAGTTGTTTATTCTTTTTTTAATACAATCCTTTATTTTAAGAATAATAAAAACAATAATATACATATATTTGAAATTACACATTTACAATTGACAATAATAGAAGCAGTATAATCATTTATTGATCAGTTATTTAACATTATCACTTGCAATAGCAATTAAGTATTACATGTTGGATTTGTTTAATTGTTTCACTATTTTATTCACTAAAAAATCAGTTTCATTCATAATATCGTCATAGTCACTAGTCACTAAATACTGCACATTCACACTCGCATTATCAGGCTCAATGCTAACGTCATCCATATTACGTCCATCTAAATCATGAATAATGATTTTTATGAGGCGACGAACACGCCCTGGCTCCTTACGTATGATAAAAGATTTATTGTTCAGAGTTTTAGGTTTATTTTTTCTCTTTTTCAACGTTTGTTCTGCAGCTTTCCGCTGTTTATACTCTTCATGTGATGTTGCTGCTACTTCAGTATACCAGCTCTCTCTATCTTGAGCGTAGTTAAAAGGATTCATTATTGGGTCTGAATCACCAACCAAATTCTGAAACAAAAAGAACACTAATGTTAGAACTAAATAAAGAAGGGTGAATTAGCCAGTCATTTTTTATCGTATTCTGTAAAAGAGAAAGATCCTTGTAAGTGAATAGCAATAATTGTAAATACTATTTAATAATAATAATATAAAATCTGATGAGTTACTCACTTGTAAATTTATTCTCTGGGGCTCGTCATTCAATAACGAATTTCTGTCAAGGTTCATATCCAAAACCGGACTGTAGCACGGTGACATCGACATGATTCTGAAATGAATAACGATATAACGACAATAAGCTAAATTAAAAAGTATAAGTTAATTATTTATTGGAAAATACTTACATCAAAATAATTGCTCACTTCAAACTATAATTGCAGAATGAATGAATATACGTTATTGTACACACGAAATTGGTCCAATATGATATGAGATACCTACACATCGTGTAATATAAGAATAATTTCTCAAATAACATAAATTATGCAACAGTATAGTGATTCATCTTATCGATACAAGTCTGAACCTGTCAAACTGTAATGTGTTTTATGGGTGCTCCATATAGCTAGTCCTAGCGTATGTATATATATATATAGAGGATAGTAAAAAAAATGAGTAATTGACAAGATGAAGTTGGTCAAGCAACCCATATCTTTGAAAGTTAGTAATATCGATTTTAATGAATCTTCTCGCCAGGTCAGACACAGTGCTTTATTGCCTAATACGATTCGATGTATAATATGTGGTCCATCAAATTGTGGTAAAACCAATGCTATGATTAGTTTACTGTTACATGAAAATGGTTTAAAATTTAAAAATATTTATCTTTACTCCAAAACTTCTTTTCAACCAAAATATCGTTTTTTAAGCGAAGTATTAAAAAGAGTACCACAGATTAATTTCTGTGAGTTCAACAATGATAAAGAAGTTATATCTCCAAGTGAAGCTTTAGCTAATTCTGTATTTATTTTTGATGATGTTGCCTGTGAAAATCAAATAAATATTCGCAATTATTTTTGTATGGGTAGACATAAACAAATCGATTGTTTCTATTTATCTCAAACCTATTCTAAAATTCCGAAACAATTGTTACGCGACAATGTTAATTTTCTTATGATATTTAAACAAGATGATGTAAATTTAAAACATATTTATGAAGAACATGTGAGTGCTGATCTACAATGGAATCAGTTTAAAGACATTTGCAAAAATGTTTGGAAAAAACCTTATAGTTTTTTACTTATTAACAAAGAATCGTCGTTAAATAGTGGAAGGTACAGGCAGAATTTTGATACGTTTTTCAATTTTAATAAGTAATTGTAAATATAAGGAAATAACATGCTAAGCAAATATAGTGTTAAATCTTCTTCAGAAGCTTCGCTTCGCTTGTCTTGCTTGTAAAGTAATTTAACATGGAGAAAAATATTAAAGTAGAATTAATTTGAATGAAAGCAGATATGGGTAAGTATGTATATATAAATTAATTATATACAAAAATTGCTAGTGTTATTCCTCACTTAGTTGAATATAGTTGTGGTTGCGTAAGATGGAGAAAAGTATTAAATTGGAATTAATAAAGTCTGTTGACTGCATAAAAAATAAAATAAAAGAAATGAAAAATCAAGAACATGAAGTTAACTTATCTTTGGATAAAATGTTTAAACCAGTTTCGAACCCTCTAAAAACTCTTATAAATTCTAAACGATTAATAGAAAATAATAAGCATGATAAAAATGTATCTGAAAGTTCTATACCTATTGAATCAGATACACATTGTGAAAGCACTTCTACTAAATGTGAGGATTTTCATGACGCTGGTATCAATTTTTCAAGCTCTCCTAAAAAAGAAGTAACAGATAATTTAGAAATGTCATTGAAAAGTGAAGATATCTATGGTATTTATGATGGTGTAAATGTACCATTTGGAATAAGGACCGATAATAAAACTTTAATGATGGGTAACTCCATAGTATCATTTTCTAAAGTTCAAAATATTGGCGGCGATGACTTAGTTTTGGTTAAAATTGGAGATAAAAGTTATGATTTAACCCCTGGACTAAAAGAACTTTTACTTCGGAAAAAACCTGATTTAAAAAATGTAACTGACGTCGATAGACTTGTCTACAAAGATATACTACATTATACTAACGCCCATAAGAGGGATTTTAATCCTAGTGGTCAAATAAGAGGTGACAAAGGATTCAAATATCGAGAAATAATCAGACCATTATTTTCTGAGACTTTATTGGAAAACAATCAGAATAAAATTGGAGGCAGTTTGCCAACGCTTAAAACATATAAAAAGAATACTGACTTAATATATTGGGACGATCCAAATGAATTGGTTGAAAGATTAAAATTATTAATAGCTTCAAGAGATGCAGGTAATACAAACCATGACAATGAAATTTTATCAATAATTGAAGAATTAAAAGAAGCTAATATAATTAAGAATAAATACTGATTATCAGGAAGCTTTTTATTCAGTATTGCGATGTCATTCATTATGAACATTTAAGAAGTTGATGCGTCCTATAATATAAATATATAAATTATTGTATCCAAAATATGTATTGGTATATAAAAATATCTAATTAAAATATATTCGAGATTTTTTGTTTTAAAATGAGCAAAGCGGATGTGGTAAATGAAATTCATAAAAGCGCTAGAGTGAATTTTCCGCGAAGACAAGTTATTATGAAGGATATAGATGATCTATGGCAAGCGGATTTAATAGATATGCAATCAATGTCGAGAGAAAATAATAATTATAAATATATTCTCGCCGTAATTGACACATTTTCAAAATATGCTTGGGCGCTCCCTTTGAAAAGTAAGAACAAAGATGAGGTGTATAAGGCATTTGTAATTTTACTGGATGATAATCGCATTCCTAAGAATTTACAAACTGATAACGGTACAGAATTTTACAATAAGAAATTTAAGTATCTTATGCAGTCTTACAGTATTAATCATTATTCAACATTTTCATCAAAAAAAGCTTCGATTGTGGAGAGATTTATAAGAACATTAAAATCTAAACTGTACAAAGAGTTTAGTTTAAAAGGTAATTATAATTGGATAAAAGATACCCTGGACAATGTTGTTCATAAATACAATCATACCTATCATCGCACGATTAACGAAATACCAGCAAATGTCAATAATGTAAATAAGAAAGAAATATTAAAAAGATTTAATAGTTTAGTAAAAAAGCAAGCGAGTATAAAATGCAAGTTTAAAGTGGGTGATTACGTTCGTATCAGTAAGTACAAAGGAACATTCGAAAAAGGTTATACTCCCAATTGGTCAACAGAAATATTTAAAATTAGATATAAGCAGAATACTACTCCTATCACTTACTTGATTGAAGATACGATCAGAGGACAGCCTATCTTAGGAGCATTTTATGAACAAGAACTTCAGAAGACAAATCATCCCAATGTATATCTAGTCGAGAAAGTTCTTAAAAGGAAAGGGAATAGAGTTTTCGTAAAATGGCTTGGTTTGCCTTCGAATGAAAATAGCTGGATAGATAAGACAAACGTGCTTTGAGATATAAATAAACCTAGTTGACTCGTTAAACTCCTTAATATATTATAAAGTGTTGAGTCTTTGATTGGTCAGTCTTATGATGTGTATTGGAGAGAGTAGTCTTCTTAACTGGCTAATAAACCACCTACCTTTTGAATTACATTTGCCGGGTTATAATTATTGTGGTCCTGGTACAAAATTAATTGAGAGACTTAGACGTGGTGACAAAGGTGTTAATAAATTGGATGAATATTGTAAAGACCATGATATTGCATACTATAAGTCATCAAACTTAGAGGATCGTCACAGCGCTGATCTAGTTCTATTAAAAATGGCAAAAAAACGATCACTTGCTTCTGATGCGAGTACAGGAGAGAAATTTGCAGCACGTTTAGTAAAGAATGCTATGTTAGCGAAAATTAAAACCGGTACTGGCTTAAAAACTCGTCGCCAAAACTCTTCACCAAAAATTACCAGTGGTAAAGGTCTTAAAAAGAAATTGAAAAATGTAATATCAGTTACGAAAAAACAAATGAAAAAATTAAAACCAAAATGCAAAAAAACTGCAATAGCATTAGCTATGGCTGCTGCCAGAGAATTAGCTAATGATTCATCCATTAAACTTCCTCGGATTATTCCAATACCAAAAACTGGTGGAGTATTACCTTTGATTCCTATTTTTGCTGGATTATCAGCTGCGGGAGCTATAGCAGGTGGCGCAGCTGGTATAGCTAAAACTATAAATGAGTTCAAGATGGCTAAAAAACTGTACGATGAAACGAAGAGACATAATGAAAAAATGGAGGCTCTTTGCATCGGAAAAGGACTACATCTTAAGCCACACAAAGATGGACTTGGAATTTTTGTATCAAAGGAAAAAAACTAAAACATCGGCTACCCAAACGAGCCCTAACTAACTTTGACATTTTAAAATATGGAGTTAATATTCCCTACTTTAGAGGTGTCTTTATGAGAGATGAACTTCCTAAACATCCTTATAAAAATGAATGTGGAGTGGTTAATTTAGATAGTTCTGAAAATCCTGGTTCTCATTGGGTAGCCTATGCAAAATACAGTGATTATATTGAATATTTTGACAGTTATGGAAATCTAAAGCCCCCAAAGGAATTTGTAAAATACTTAGGCTCGAAAATCTACTATAACTATGAAAATATGCAGGGTGATCACCCTTACAAATGTGGGCATCTATGTTTACTTTTTTTAACAAACTTTTGGAGTAGACATAGAATATAATAAATAAAATTAATGAAAAGTGTTCAGTATGCAACTATGTCTATAACTGTGACTATCTCTGGACATAAAGCCGAATTAGAGTCGTATTTTCAACCACCTCTTAGTTTATCTGAAAAATATGAGTGTGGCTTGCTGTACTATTCAGTATTAAACTCTGTATCAAATGTGATTTCTAGTAATACTCCGTCTGTAATCAGAATTGAATGTGATTTAATATATGGTTCTTATACTAACGGTATACCAACCCATATTATTCATGAATTTGTGCCTAATACTACTGCAGGACATCACTACCTAGAAACGCCTCAGAACGTTATTTACTTCCCAGTGAATAAAAATATAATTACATCTATATCTATTAAGGTTGTTGATCAGTTTGACCGCTGCATTCCTTTTATAGAACATATTCAACTACGTCTTCATTTAAGGAAAGTAAAATGATATTATATAATATAAAACCTCACCTCAAAATAAAACACCTTACTTCTTCTACAACCAGTAAGGAGCATAGACGTGAGAAAAAAGTGAAGAAATTAACTAAAACAAATAAAGACTTCTTAAAAGCATTGGGTTTTAAAGTATGAATATACTACAGATTAGCGATTTACCGCACTTCGATACTTCTATCGAAAGTTATGAGATTCATTCTTACAATCCTTACAACAACTGCTTTAGAGAAAACGATGAAATCAGAATACCCATCCACCAACAAGACATATACGTGTTACCATCAGCCAGTTCAGTATACATCGAAGGTCACGCAAAGCTGTTCGGAAAAGATGGAAAACCGATTGAGAAAGCTGTTAAATTTACTAATAACCCTGTTCTGTTCTTGTTTCAAGATATCAGATACGAAATAAATGGCATTGAAATAGATCGCATCAAAAATTCGGGTATAACGACAACCGTAAAGTCATACGTTTCATTAAATGAGGCCGAAAATAAAGTTGCGGCCCTATGGGGTTGGAACTTAAACGGATTTCAAAGTGATGGTCACTTTAGCGCTGTTATACCATTAAATAAGATATTAGGTTTTGCAGAGGATTATAATAAGATTGTGATAAATTGTAAACATGAACTTATATTGAACAGAAGTAACTCTAATTTAAACAGCGTTACACTGACAGATGATATTTCTCACTTCCAAATAAATCTTGATAGAGTACAGTGGAGAGTACCGCACATAAAAGTATCAGATCGAGAACGTCTAACACTTTTAAAACATTTAGAAAAAGATAGACCTATTCAAATGGCATTTAGAAATTTGGATTTGTATGAGTACCCTTTGCTACCTAAAACAACAAAGCATTCATGGTCAGTTAAAACTGCATCTCAATTGGAAAAGCCTAGATATGTTATTTTCTGTTTACAAAGTAATAGAAAAAGTAATAAAATAAAAGATAGTTCTCTCTTCGATCACTGTAAAGTAACAAACGTTACGCTCTTTTTGAATTCACAATATTATCCATATGAGCCATTAGGTTTAAATTTTTCTGAAAACAAATACAGTATATTATACGAAATGTATGTGAAATTTCGTCAGTCGTATTACAACTGTCCAGCGGATCCCTTACTTAATCTAAAGGACTTTAAAGATAAGGCTCCTCTGTTCATCATAGATTGTTCAAGGCAAAATGATACCCTAAAAACAGGTCCAGTAGACGTTCGTTTGGAAATTGAATGTTCAGAGCCAATACCAGATAACACTACTGCATATTGTTTAATTATAAACGATCGACTTGTGGAATACAAACCTCTGAGCAACATAGTGCGTCGAATATCATGACTGTCATTGTAGACGTCCAAGGCTTTAAAACGGAAACAAATGAATTTGTGCTAAAAGAAATTGCTATATTGTGTAGTGACAAATTGCAAGTGTTTTTAATTAAGCCGCCATTTCCATTTTACGATTTGACAAAACAAGAAAGACGTCAAGTCGCATGGATTGAACGTAACAGGAAGATATATTGGGGTGAAGGATTTATACCATATTCGAATTATAAGTGTTTAATTTTAGATTGTTTAAAAGATAAATGTATTTATATTAAAGGTCATGAAAAAGTGTTATGGTTGAAAAATATTTTAAATAATAATAATAGTAATGTGATCAATTTAGAAGATAAAGGCTGTCCTAGTTTTCTAAGTCTGTATGGTCGATATAAATATTCTGAAAATTTGCATAGTTGTATTTATCATAACTCAATATGTGCTTTGAAAAATGTTTTGTGTTTAAAAATATGGTGCTCTGATAATAAACTTTTTGTATAATATATATATTTTATTTTTTTTCATTTTTACTCCTTAAATATCCCTTCCTTCCAACTTATCTTTGTAAAATTATTTATAAATATTTATAAATTGGTTATATCAGCTATGAGATTTCATTACACTCTTATAATTGTAATAATATAGACCACATTTTTATTATACACTTATCATAAATACATAAAATAATTCAGAGAAATACTATTGCTTTAATTATAATTCTAAATCTAATTGGTTTTAAAATGAATGAAGTAGACAAAGAATCTTTGTCCATCAAAAAGTATGAACAGAATAAAAAGGATATTTTATTAGACCTCGAACAACAGATAGAGAACATTCTAAAAGAAAAGAAAGAACCAAGAACAGCTGATCTTTTTAAGATTATGCGACTGCAGGATCAGATAATACAGCTGCTTCGGGAGAAAATTATCAAGGTTAATAGCCAACGAAAACAAAAAGCTGAGCAAATCTGTGCCGCAAAACATGAAGTCGTACAATGTGCAGACAAAGAACTACTCGTTTTGTTAATTATTAAAATCTATCTCTGTCAAAATGTGTTTGAATAGATATATTAGGTGCTCCATTGTTACTACGCTATCAGTATTACGATGCATCGATGAATGAAATAATATTAAATTTCTAATACCAACCGCTCGAATCGCAGATCATGTTAGTAGTGTGTTATTGGGGCGCTCTGCATTGCGAACTGAGCGAAGCGAGGTGAGTGATGCAGAAGCCCCAATAATACACTACTTCTGACTTTCGGAAGTTATATGACTTTTCTAAATTATGTGCGTATTGATTGACAATTATCGCCGCCTGCTCCGTGCCTCGGAGAGCACGTTAAGCCGCTTGGTAGAATGTCGACACAAAAGATCCCACTGGGTCGAAGTGTCGCCGATCTGCACTGACTTGCCCCCACATAAGATAAGATAAGATAGCATCCCTATTATTTTATCTTTTACGGGGATTCCCTACTGCTTAAACGTCGATCGATGGTTAGGCGATATATTTTGGGCAATACCCTTATATGTGTTTTGACTTTCGAGACGATTGCAAGCGTAACTCTATGTAATATGTATACCCAATCGTTATATACTATACAACAGCAATGATCAGAACTAGATGCACTATAAGTGCAGTGACGTAATGTAAGTGACGTCACTCGAATCGACTGCTGACAAGCCTTGGAGCCGAAGTAATCCACATGTTAGCTCTGTAACCCACCCAAAGTGCTACTAAGGAACAGCTCATACTGAACATTGTCATCTATTATACAATATTTTTTTAATATAAAGTGTTACAATAACGAACGGATAAATTTTAAAGATGTGCCTCTAACTAAAGCAAAATTATTTTATTTTTTAATAATATCACTACTTTTAGCTGATAATGTCACCAATACTTTATGACCTCTACAGAGTAACATAACACAACATATAAGGTTTGGTCGAAAATATGTTACTGTTTTAGACTTGCATACATTTACTATGACAGGTTGGTAATAAATTAGTATAGTCTACCTGATGGTAGGCAGTTACTTTAATACCATTCCCTTGTAACCGGCTCGAAACGAAACCCTTAAAGTACCCCATACTGTAGTCTTCACATATACATTAAACCGTTGCCTAAAAATCGGTAAACATACATAAAAAGAACAAAAAAAGAACATACGCGTTAAATCTATTTCGTTGTGTTGTCTTCAACTTCAAAAAGACAACATTCTATTAATTCATATTATTTAAAACATGAGACGGTTATAATCATATAGGTACATATTTCTTATACGTCGTTTTCCTCAAACAAACTGAACCGATATCCCTCAGTACTAAACTCATAGTGAGGCATCACACAAAGCCTTTGCCTTCACATCTCTTATATTTCTACGTCACTCCAAAATCCGCGAAAAAGAATAAAACATTTTCAGACAGAAATAAATTTTAAAACAAAACGTCCCGCTGGGCGTGTGCTAGATCACAGTCAATACAGTAAGCAGCTTAACTGGACCCCGTTGAGTTATTGCATTTGTATTGTCACCGACGTGCAATCATGCGATGTCTCTTTCCCACATATAAGCTGTCCTGCTCTCTGTTTCGTGTTTTGTGGAAATCGTATTATACACTCAGACTTAATCAAATAGTTTCGGTTTTAGTACATTTTATTGTTAACTAGTTTTTGTCCACGACTTCGCCCAAATTACTGTGATAAAATGTTTTATGTGCTAAACAGGATATTTTCTATTTATGTGCCGAGTTTCATCTATACCTATTTAAGGGTTTACGAGTAAATCAGTAACAAATAAACAGATAGACATTTGTACTCACAGCTTTGCCCGCGTAAAGCCCAAGAATGCACACTGAGTTAAACGTATTCTGTGACCTTTTGTGAGTTTTAGCCCAATTTATGTCCGACTCTTCCGAAGTCGGACTAGACTTACTCCTAGCTTGAAAAAAGTGTTATTGCGCTAAGAAAATGTGTACGAAAATGTCAATGATCTAATAATAATAATAATATTCTACCACATACACACAATACCATCTAGCCCGAACTAAGCAGATCTTGTAGTATGGTACTAGACAATAGATAAACATACAGCAAAAGTCAAACATTTGTGTGCATGAACATGGATGTTTGTCTTGGTCTGGGTGTTTATATGTATAATATGCACGTATTTACAAAAAAAATAATATATATGTATGTATGTTTATCCATTGTCTAGTACTCATAGTACAAGCTTTGCTTAGTTTGGGCTAGATGGTGTTGTGTGTATGTGGTAGAATATTATTATTATTATTATTATTATTACACATCTACTTTTTTTTGTAAATATGTACATTCTTATTATACATAGAAACACGCAGATCAAGACAAACATCCATGTTCATGCACACAAATGTTTGACTTTTGCTGGAATCGAACCCACGATCTCAGGTGGCAGTCGGTTACACTAACCACTACACCATCGAGGCCAACTAAGCTCTCGTCTCTAAATGCGTGGAAGCTAAATATAAATAATGTAACAACAATAAATAATATTAGCTCTGTATATAAGCTACGCTACTGCTAGCCATGCCTCTTCTCAATGAGGAGAAGAGAATGAGTTAGGCCATAATCCATCATGTTGATCCATTGCGGATTGGTTGACACAAATATATAAACCTTTATTTCTTATTATATAATTCATAGTAGTGAAAGCAACAATCATAATTTACAACTTAACTAATATTAACAAAACTAACCACTTATAAATAGAACAAAATGAAGAGTAACAAAATATGGGACTGTAAAAATTAATAAAAAAGGATGGCCGGTTTAGGCAGCGACCGGGAGTGTGCCCAGAAGACTGGCAGCATTGCCACGCTGAATGGCAATGCTGATTCTTTGAGCCAAAAAAAGTCCAGCCTTCTGGTCACGCGAAGCGTCGATTGGCCGCTTAGATATATCTCTAAAAAGCGCACGAGCGCCCGGACCCCTTGAACCCAGCGTCTCTACCGCAAACGGCTCGAAAACGTAATTACCAATTAAATTTGACTTCACATAAATTTTATATTCAACAACATGCAGGTTTACTCACGATGTTTTCCTTCACTATTAAAGCGAGCGATAACTATCTACTTAAATACGCACATAACTTCAAAAAGTTAGAGCTGCGTGATTGTTTTTTTTTATACGTCTTATTTGGCAAACAAGCATACGGCCCACCTGATGGCAAGTGGTCACCGTAGCCTATGTACGCCTGCAACACCAGCGGCATCACTTGTCAACCGTTTAGGAAAGGAAGTGGGAAGGAGAAGGAGCGGGAAGGGGTAAAGAGGGTGATTGGGCCTCTGGCACTCTCACGTACCGAAAGAAACACAACAGTAGTAATACTGCTATTTCACGTCGATATTCTGTGAGAGGGTAGTTCTTCTCCGGTCGAGCCGGCCCATTTATGCTGAAAACAGCGAGGCTCTACTACTCATAAAAGTGGAATCAAACTCAAGACTCCTGCGTAGCAGTACAATTGTCTCCCATTATAACTATTGAAGCTATTAGATGATGTTATATAAGTATAAGAGTAATATTCCTTTGCCTTTGAACCAGCAATTCTCAATTCATTAGTCACTGGACTTCAAATGACAGAATCTACCGAACCGCTTCAAACATTTAATAACCGAATATTTTCGAACCGGTTCCGATGTTTGCTTGTATACAACTTGCAATACCTCAGTGGAAAAGTGGTATTACGAGTCTTGAATAATACAGAAAGTTTCTGTATAACGTCGCAGACTTTTTAGCAGCGTTATGAATTCTATGAAACTGTTTTCTCTGAAGGAATTTGACTTCGTGAAACATTTATCCCAGACATCTTGTTTCATTCAAAGTTTAAGGTTTTATATAAGCAAGTTACGTATGAACAAGCAGATGAGGAAAGTTTTTTGACTTTGTATGATTATAGGTATCCTTTACAGGATGAATTTGAATTGGTATATTTTTCTGGGTTCTTCTAACAGTGATCAAAAACAACGTGTGATAACTTGCTTGTCTGATAGTTTTGTATAATGCTTCCGATCATGGGCGAAGTCACGCAGCATGGAAAAAATGGTCTGTTTATAAGCAGGCCTGCTATTCTACTTATGATGTTTTTAGACTGCCTTATTAATTCTATTCCATCCATTCTATTAATTTACGCTTACAGCTAAGCACAAGGTCTGCGTTGGGTTACCTAATCGAGGAAGTAGTTATTGGGGTTTGCTATGTCAAATCCTCAACAGCAAGGCAGAGCCTGACAATGTGCTGCAATAAGCAAAATCGTTATAGGTGCAACCTGTCATAGCAGAAGAAATGAAGATGTAATTCCACGCTGCCAAATTCTTTAGGAATATACAGTCGTGAATTTCCATATAAGTAATTTAGGCTGTATGACATGCAGAGTGTTTGTGTGTTTTAAAGTAGCATTATCGTTTGATAATCGCCAAAGAAAGTTTTTTGCTTTAGCTTTTGCTAAACTAATATTATAAAGAGGAAACATTTGTGTTTTTGTATGTATGTATGTTTGTAATGTTTTCACACAAAAACTACTGGACCGATTTCAAAAATTCTTTCATAATTAGAAAGCTGCATCTTTACTGAGTGACATAGGCTATATTACATTATCAAAAAATAGGGATCCTTAATAAAAATGCAATAATATTACCCAAGGTGTGAAAAAATTAGTCATAAAAAATCTGTCATCGCGTGCGCTGCGGAAACTATTTATGATAGAACAAAAAAATGTTCTACAGTATTATAGAACGTATCAATATCTACAAAAAAGGCCGCAATACCATATGTATTTTTTGAATATATTGCTAACTACACCTGTGTAGTTAATAATAATAAATAATAATAATATTCTATCACATACACACAACACCATCTAGCCCAAACTAAGCAGAGCTTGTACTATGGGTACTAGACAATGGATAAACATACATATATACTTTTTTTTTTTTTTTGAAATACATACATATTATACATAGGAACACCCAGACCAAGACAAACATCCATGTTCACGCACACAAATGTTCGACTTGTGCGGGAATCGAACCCGCGACCTTAGGCGTGGCAATCGGTTACACTAACCACTACGCCATCGAGTCGTCTTATTAATTTCTTTAGTTGTAGTTTTATATATTAAAATTAGATAACAAATTAAAAGTAGATATTGGGTAATAAATTAAAGTCCACGCGGACGAAGTCGCGGGCAACAGCTAGTATAATAAAATTTTGTATGCTTTTTTTATATAGCTCCTTAGAATATATGATGACTTTGAATAATTCTTGTAACGTGACTGCTCATGCATCAAATAACGAACGTAAAATCTCCAAGACGTGATGCAGCTCCATGTGGATTGCCAAATGCTTGTCCCATGTGAGGATTGAACTCACAACACTCGATGCCTTGGCAAAGGCGAGGTGATGACCCATCACTCTTGCTTCATCTATGTACAGTAGAGTACATTTTGCCACTTAGATTTGTTGTACATACAGCCAAAACCATTTACATTAATCTAAAGAAATTATTATCAACCTGTACATACACAAATATTTCACAATTTCTGAAAGAAACTAATTAGGTACTTTCAGAATACTTTATATAACATGTTTGATACATACATACATAGATTCATGCCTGTTTCCCAGAGGGGTAGGCAGAGACTACGGATTTCCATTTGCTGCGATCCTGACACACTTCTCTGGCTCCATTCACTTTCATCACATTCCTCATACACGCCCGTCGGTTCAAGGTGCTCTTAACCTGGCCCTTGTCCAGAACACCTCCGACCTGATCGAAAAACGACGACGATGCGACTGTTCCATTCACACTAGTCTTATAAACTTTCTTAGTCAGTCTTTTCTCGTCCATTCTTTCTACATGCCCAAACCAGCTTAACATACGCATTTCTATTCTTGTCACTTAATCCACTTTCATGCCGCATCTCTCTCTAATCACAGTATTCTTTATTCTATCTTTCAGAGTCAAACCACATTTGCTTCTCAGCGCTCTCATTTCTATAGCATTTATTCTGGTTTCATGCTTTATGTTTGATATGTTTGATAATAATAATAATAATATTCTACCACATACACACAACACCATCTAGCCCAAACTAAGCAGAGCTTGTACTATAGGTACTAGACAATGGATAAACATACATATATACTTTTTTTTGTAAATACATACATATTATACATAGAAACACCCAGACCAAGACAAACAAACATGATAGAAGATATAATTAAGTAATTTTGAATATTAAATAATATTTTGAAGATTATTATTGTCTAGATTTTGCTCATAAATATCTGCCTAAATATATGTTACTAGCTTTTTCCCGTGGCTTCACTTACATTTACAATTACTGATCCATTTCTGAGGCTTGTAGCGTGATGTTATGTTATATGTCTGATATCTAAAAATAAAGAAACTTTGTGCAGGTTATCACATTTTGTAAATCGGTCCTGTCTTTTTGATTTTATTCATTACAGACAAAAATATAAACATACAAATCTTTTCTCTTTATTATACCTATTAGTATAGATGTTATGTAAAACACATTATATCATCTTTCGACATCTATCCTTACGTAAAGCTTCATCTAAATAACATTTGTTGAAAAGTCGTCCAATATATATATTTTATTATTTATTTCATTTATTTAATACAAAAAAACTTTGTGTAGAATTTTAAATTTACATACTAAATGTGCACATATAATGTGCGGGTTCAATTCCCGCACAAGTCAAACATCTGCGTGCATGAACACGGATATATACTATATATACGAAGTCTAAGCAGAAATGTATTACACGTTTAGTTAGTTTCGATTTTAGGTGCCGATGTATAGGGAGCGAGCCTATTGTCATCTACCACAGCTGACACTGTGTTACAACTGAGATTTCTTGCAAAAAATATTTAATAACGGTGGGTCAATTCAGAATTTGAACGCAAGACCAGGCACAGCAAAATTCACTGCCTCTACGCCACTGAGGTAGACAGTCTTTTAATAATGTCAAAATAGCCAATTTACAAAAAGGTTTTGATAAATATATAGCCTAATGGGAAGCCGTTGGACTGCCACGCAGCAGTCTTAAGTTCGATTCTAAGGCGCGCATCTCTGACTTTTCGAAGTTATGTGCGTATTAAATAGATAAATAGTTAATTATAGCTTGCTTTAACGATGAAGCAAAACATCGTGAGGAAACCTGCATGTCTAAGAGTTCTCAATAATGTTCTCGAAGATATGTGAAGTCTGCCAACCCGCACTCGGCCAGCGTGGCGGACTATGGCCTAACCACACTTCAGACCACTTCTCACACTGGCCCGTGCCCAGCAGTGGGACAGTTTGATACAGGGCTGATGCATATTATATATATACTTAATCAAACGTAGAACTTCACGATTGGCTGTGAACACCAGCACAAACCTATACAAACGAAATAAGGCAGTCTCAACAGGCAAAGTCGTGACTTCTGTCAAAATCATACATACATAATCTCACGCCGATATCGCCGAACGGCTCTTTATTTTATTTTTATGTTGCTCGTCAAAATGACCGCTCTCCACTTGATGGTAAGCAGTCATGTAGTCTAAGAGCAGTGGCCTCCACACCGTCATCATAGCAACTGAGGCAATGTTGAGGTCCCTACTTTGACGGCCTAAGAAGGTGCTTTCTCACGCCCCGCTTAAAGGACCCAGGATTGAAGGTAGAAGGAAATACGTGCTTTGCCAGAGAATTCCTTGCCTTGATCGTTCGGCAGAGGTATGAGAACCCAAACTTGTTGGTGCGCGCTCTAATCGACTCTACCGTGTAAAGATGGCAGCTGATGTGTATCACACACACATTTTACCAGCTATGGCCTTAGACCCTAAGTAATAGCGACCCGCTCACTATTACTTGGGGTGAAAGGGTCTGTTGCTGTCTACCAAATACAGTTCCAGACTCCACGCTGATATTGAGATTTTCTTGACATAAAACCTCAATAACCTCTAGCACGACCCGGAAATCGAGCCCGCTATCATATATAATATAATATAATATTCTACCACACACACACACACAATACCATCTAACCCAAACAATCTAACAAAACTTAACATGCTATCATTCTCAACACACGTGTATACAGTGGCTGATGACCAAACCTATCCGCATAACCTCAAATTATATAAATCATTTAAACAGTAATATTGACAGCCATAAATATAACTAACACCCATACTAATTAACGCAAAATATCCTGAACAGTAATCCAATCTATTGGCGCGCAGGATAGGTGGTGGTAGCCTAAACACGGTCACAATTCAATCCGCCTTGGACCGCGGTCGCCCACTAATGACTCGCCAGCCTGGCCAATCGTGATTTATATGCAGGCAGCGACGGGTATAAAGGCGGCTTAAGATATGAACTAACAGCGAATAGTGACAAAACCCTTTAAGCAATTCCTCGTAGTCGAAACTAGCTTCGTACCCGCGGATTCGCCTGCGTAAAAGTAGTTTACGTTAGGTAAGTAACAGTATTACCTTTTAAAAATATAATATAGCCTTTGTTACTCGGTGATTTGTTTATATTTATTTCGAAAGACGACTTCCGCACTAGGAATAGTAATTTCTGAATCGCGGGGGACTTTACAGATATTCAAACAACGGACACAAAGAACACTCAAACTCGGAACAACCATTTGTGGATCACACAAATTTTTGTCCCGTGTAGGGATCGAACCCACAACACTCGGCGCAGTAGCAGCGGTAAAGCGACTAATTAAACGCCACGAGTAAAGTAAAAGCTTTCTAATGGTGAAAGAATTTTTAAAATCAGATGAGTAGTTTGAGTTAAATCTTTCCTCTTTGTAATATTAGTATAGATGGACTATCTCCCTACGTTACCGGTTTACAAGCGGTTTGCCGAAGCGGTTTCTGGCGCGGATTTCAATGGCGCTGGAAGTAAGTTTGTTTTATGGCAATTTAAGATACAAATTACTAGTATTTTAGTTAAACCCTTCAGCTAAATGCTGTTACGAGTAGGTTCACGTCAGTAGCGAGGTGGGTACGATTCAGACCTGCCAATCCCAGGGCCAATGCCTTATACAATTAGTCCAAAGTATGTAATAGTGTGAAAGTACGTTTAGTCCAATGAACGCTCAGTTCTTAATGACCAAGATACCCCAAAAACGCCGTAGCTCGGTTATTTGGCATTGCTGTTAAGAGATACTCGGTCAAATAATTGAATGATAAGTTATAATTTTGAACATATATCGAATGATCATATGCCAGCATAGCCTTCCGGATAGCCAAGCTGAAGTGGCAGTGGGCAAGGCAGAACCGATGGCTGTTAGAGCAGAATGGTTCTGAAGTGACGGCCACGCACCGGAAGACGCAGCAAGGGTAGCCCCCTCGTAACACCCTCGTAAGTGTCGCGAGAAGCGGTTGAACACGAGTGGCCCAAACCGGTGTACGTGGAAAACCTTGCGTTAGGCCTTTGTCCAGCAGTGGACGTCTTTCAGCTGAGATGATGATGATGATCGAATAATTACTTTTTAATATTTAGCACATATGATTAATGGGGATACCGCAGTGTGCACCATTATATTGGGAAGTATAAATAAAAAAACATGCGGGGCAGTCTTTGGGGACTGCCGATAGAAGTAAAAACTAAGTAACTTATGAATTGTATCGTCGAGCCATTAGATTATTATTTTTGAATTTTGAATGCGTTCGGTGACGATGACGCGAGTTCCATGATTTTTGTTCACCCAAAAAGTGCTCAACGCGCCTAAAGAAGTTTTCACTTCAAAAAATGCCTTGTATTTATAACTGTGCTTTTTGTAAGCATAAAAGGTACCTTGTATGACTTGCCGGCTTATAAAATATCACTGCTGCAAAAGGTTTCATCGATTCGTTGCTCTGTTGCACATTTTGACATTTACAAAAGGTATAGTACATATAGTACTCCAGTTATTAGCTCAGTGGGGAGACCAACAGACCGCAATGCAGAGGGTCTCGGGTTCGAACCCACATTACGCACCTCCGACTTTCGGACGTTATATGACTTTTCGAAATTATGTGCGTATTGCTTGACAATTATCGCCTGCTCCGTGCCTCGGAGAGTACGGATATAGGAACTGAGTAAGTATTAGAAAATTTTAAGACATAATCAGAAGCATTACGCATTGCGTCTCGACATTACGTTTATTATCCTAACACAGTAACACCGTAGGAAGTTTTATTTTAAATTAATTAACCTAATCTACATTTAAGCGAGCGAAGCCACGGGCAAAATCTAATTAAAAGTAATAATGTTCAACAATGTGCGCCTCACAATCAAATATGGTCTGACAGCGGACCGCATTCGCAGTTCGCCCGCACCATGTTCGATCTTCTATTTGAACTTTTAGACTAATGGCGTTAATAGTCAAAGACTTAGACTGAAAGCGCTACATCACTGCATCATTTACCGAAACTGGCGGTAGGTATCGTTGCATAAACTTTGTTCTATCATAATAATCGCTGGCGTTTTTCGCTCGCACGGAGACGTTACGCGCACCTGCTACAAACTTTCGATATTCGAACGCGAAAACGATAATTGGTTTCGATTCGACCGGTTGTTTGTAAAATGGGGTAGCAATTAAATTTTGTTTGAACGCGCCTTGGTGTGACAGCGCGAGAACTGAAGGCGTTCGCCGCAAACGCCGCAAAGTGCCGAAGTGATTTTCTCTAACAATTTGACAAATGGATTTTGTCTGGATTCTGCATTTATGAAGTCAAATTTCAAGATTGCCTTAGCTGTGAATATCTGTTATTTTAAATGTACTCGTATAACTTCGTTGCTCATTTCTTAGCACATGACTTTACCAGTATTTATTTAAGACTATTGTGGTTGTAGTTTACTAGGTAAGTCAAAAGAGTATGAAACTTTTCTGTTCTGTTAAGTATCGGAATTTGGAAGTATAATGTAGGATTTAAAACTGGCAAAAATTCGGTGTCATATACCTCTGCCTACCTCTTAGAGCATATAAGCGTGCATCTAAGTAATTTTTTAAAGGCTATCAGCAATTTAGGTCAAAGTAAATGCTATTAGTTATTAACCCAAATTGCTGGTAACCTTAAAAAAATAGAGTGTTTTTTGTTATCCTCTTCAGCTAAGCTAAACGCGTGTGTTACGAATGGGTTCCCATCGTTCTTATCTCTACTAAAGAAGATCGCTCCACGAGCGGTAGCTGTGTGGTAGAAAACAATATTTAACATAGAAATATAGCCATCATTAATTTAGAAACCAACTAAATAACCAGACAATCGCCTTATAATTACTACAGTTGAGTTATTATCGGATAGCTGGTACCGTTTTACCGTTACAAGGTTATGGAGTTCTTATTAACCCCTCTAGCTATGCTAGATAAATGCTTATATTACGAGTGGGTTCCCGTCGTTTTTATATCTACTTGAGAAGGTCGCTTCACGAACGGTAGCTGTGTGCTAAAGTAGAATATTTAACAAAGAAATACAGCCATCATTAATTTAGAAACCAACTAAATAACCAGACAATCACCTTATAATTACTACAGTTGAATTATTATCGTACGTGGTTGCGAGACGTGTGCGAAGAACGAATTTAATCTTTTAACTCACACCGCGTCAAGACCACGCGCTTTACACTGTGTGCTAGCTTTACATTTTATTATAATTATGCGATTATTTCAATGTTATGAACGTGAAAACGCGAGAATTCTTGTATAAAACAGCCTTTATTTTGTTACTTTTTTTGACACAAAGAGCTGTCGGTGTAACCTGGTCGAAACGTCAAGCTTTAAAAAGGTAAACATGCATGTTTGCGTTAATACCCGATACATAAATATATATCATGCGACGCGAAAGTTTTAACGTTAATTACATGTTTGTAAAGCCCTTCCGCGAGCATGCCTAAACACGGATGCCAGAATTATCTTTCTCTGTGTTCTTAGACTAACTTTTAAAGCGCTGTAAACAAATATGTGTCAATGTAAAACACAGGACAAACAACGTTAATGAGCCCTGATTGGCAGCGATAAGTGGAATATAATTTTGTCAGTCAATATGCATTATGCATAATAATAATGTTCTTTAAATCGAATTTCGGACACGGCGATTTAACATAATCTACAAAGGCTTCGAGGCAATCCGAGACCGGAGAAGATTAGGAGCATAACCAACGGATTTACGTGCTTACCGAGACTTGAAGATTTAACACCGACAAATGCTTAAAATTCTCAATAATTTCAATGAATGTCAGAAAAATCTAATAACTTTTTGTCGGGCCAACCCATTTGATTTGAGCTCTAGACCTGATGATCCGCAGCCATATAGAATTCATAGTCTGCATGTCACTTTATGTCATCACACTACAATATAATATAGTAGCGACCTACCTCGATGGCGTAGTGGTTAGTGTATCCGACTGCCACGCCTGAGGTCACGGGTTCGATTCCTGCACAAATCAAACATTTGTGTGCATGAACATGGATGTTTGTCTTGGTCTGGGTGTTTCTATGTGTAATATGTACGTATTTACAAAAAAAATATATATATGTATGTTTATTCATTGTCTAGTACCCATAGTACAAGCTCTGCTTAGTTTGGGCTAGATGGTGTTGTGTGTATGTGGTAGAATATTATTATTATTATTATTATTATATTGACAAAAAGTTTATTATAAAGCATAACGATTTTTTTAACTATCACAAAAGTAGAATGATTTTTAAAATTTTTATTTGTCTTTAGACGACCAGTAATTTATTAGTTAGTGGCACGTAAACGTTTAAAAACACAGAATTTCTACGTGTTTGAACTTCATACAATCAATATTTTAGGTCTTCACAAACAAAACAGTGTCAAGCACAAAACCATCTTCAATATAGCCAGGTAACCCATCTTACAGTTCCGCGCCAAGCACAAACTAAATTTACTCCATAATTTCCTGGAGAACACCTTACTGGAATATTATACGGCGTCGTACTTGCTTTTTTACACATTAAGGCGATTCCTTTGTGATATACTTTTCATACATGTTTCATTTCATGCATTTCTAACGCCCGCGACCTAACTGCGATAGAGGTGGATCCATTATACGGTATATTGTAAATGGTAGTTTAGAGCAGTTTTAAAGGTATTTCGGATGCATTATCGTGTTAACTACCTTGGCTGATAGTTTGAGTAGTAGAGCCTCGCTGATTTCAGCATGAATGTGCCATTCATGCTCGACCGGGGAAGGACAACCCTCTCACAGAATATTGACTTGAAATACCAGTATTCCTACTGTTGTATTTCGTTCGGTGAGTGAGAGTGCCGGAGGCCCTATCACCTCCTTTCCTCCATTCCCGCTCCTTCTCCTTCCCACTTACTTTTCTCTTCATCTTTTCCTTCAAGGTCGGCAACGCGCATGTGATGCCTCTGGTATTGCAGGCGTCCATAGGCTACGGTGACCACTTATCATCAGGTGGGCCGTATGCTTGTTTGCCACCTTACTCGGATAAAAAATTCACCATATTCTTCATCAGACTATGTCTTGTTGAAAATTAGCAGCAGTCTAGTTAAAAACTCTTATCAATCCAAAGTTTAGGCTATTATTCCCTAAGCTACCCGGCTTATTCGTTCTGTTATCAGATATTTGTCAACAAGGAAGACCAACGGACTCTTCCATTCTTAAAGGTTTTGCAAAATTGGATCAAATGGATATCCAAACATTACACATTATAACTCTTAAACGTTCGAAAGTATTAGTTGACTCGTAAAAATTAGAAGTATAAATTATCGCAACACTATTTCAGTATATCGTTGCCTCCTTTGCGAAAGTTACTGAAGGGCTAATAAATGCGACTGCTATAGTTAGACACTCTAACGAATCCAAAGTTTTAAGCTGAGTGTAGGTCTCATTGATAAAACAATTCCTTTCCTATGCTTTGTTTTTCGAGCACTCATAATAATTAAATAATTGCAAAAAGTGGAACCCGCCACTAGGCAGCCTCGGACTGTCCACCTCAACTATTACAATAGAAAAAGGCTGATAAAACCAATCTCTCCTGATGATGGACAACCTCATCGCAGAATCTCGACTTGCAGTATTCCGCTTCGAACATAAAATATGCATCGACGCGTGTTGCATCCTCAAGACAGTTTGGCAACAAATGAGTAGTAGTTCATTACAATGGATTTCCGTAAGGTGAATTCAAATCCAAATTCATATACATTTTCTATTGAGCTATCTATTACTTCAAAACAAGAAAGCGGTTTCGATGAAATAATATCACTTGAAAAATCCCCTAGAGGAATCCTCTTGTCATAAGATACTTGGAAAAGATACGACGCAGACCACACGGCGCTAACAACTTTCAAACAATGAACAGAAAACATCAAAATCCATACAGCAACTGGCAAACACAATTGCGAACAGACTGGACGAGCCGAAACTCTGTTACAATACGATCGTTTTAAATCAAGCAGGAAAAATTACTGGGAGCACTTTTGAGTTCGCTCCAAACTTTCCACTCTGAGGCTCTGCTCTCTGCTCATTATATTGTGTTCACGTTTCGGACTGGAGATGTACAAGTTTTAGGTTGTAGCGGGTAAAGGATATATTACAAGGAGCAGGAATTGTCTCTTAGAGAGGTCATTGTCTGTCATGCTGCAGTATATAGTTATTAAAAAGCACGTGTTTTTGACTTATTAAAACTATGTGCGTATTGCATAGTTAAATCCCTCGTTTTAATGTTCAAGAAACGATTTAAATTAAAAAGAAATACCTGCATTTCAGAAATCCCTTCATAATATTTTCGTAGTAGTGTGAATTCTGCTAACGCACATTAGGTGGACTAATATATATACAGGATATTTCCGTTTCATACTGAATGAAGTCTGTGGGAGAAATAGGATTTATTATATTTTTATACACATTAATTTTCAATGCATTGATATTTAAAATAAGTTGATGCAATATAGTTTTTATGCATATCAATTGCATTTATTACGATTACTTCATCAAAGCCATCATAACTATTACAAAGACTTAACGTTACAACGCCAAATTAATGCCTAAGTTAAAGTTTATCTGGTGTATTAGATGTATTTTATATGCAACAAGCCGAAGCATAGTAGTGCCTGTAAAGTACATATCTGGCAAATAATCCACAAAAAACAAACTCTTTCATCTTATCCCTTGTGGCAACCCGCGTGAAGTGTTCCGGCGAGCTATAGAACAGACACAACGCTCCCAATCTTATTTTTACAATCTACGTATCTCAGCCAGGTTTTATTGCACATCTGGAGCCGGTGACGTAAGGACTATGACGTCACAAAGTAACGCATGTCAGTGCCCTGGGGACTAATACCGCTACTGTCTTCCAACACACCTTCCGTTCAGATAATTCTGGATGTCTTTCTTAGAAGATGTTGAACTATAGAGTGTGACGCGCCTTCCCTACCATATAATATAAGGATTGTTTGTAAGTGCATGCATTATACCATAGTTTAATGCCTAAGTAACATATTTTATTTCATCACCTAACATCCAACATTACAGAACCTGTAAGCGTCGTCTTTGTGTAATATAGTAGATGGCTAAATCAAATACGTCATGGTAGATGTTAGTGGTTCGAAAAACAACTCCGACACTGGGAATAAATCCTGTGTCGCGGAAGACTTTACAAACATGCAAAAAACAGACACAAAGAACACCCAGATTCGTTCTGAATCTGGGTGTTCTATGTGTCATTTGTTTTGTGGATCACACAATGTTTTGTCCCGTGTGGGATTCGAACTCACAACACTCGCGTATTAGCAATGGTTAGGCGACCACTAAACTCATGACGCCATCCGTGTAGTCATATATTTACTAGTACCAGTTTCAAATTAAATACTTAAATACATATTTAATCACGACCTAACTGTGAGATTGTGGGCAGACGAGACCCAACCCTTCCCCCTCCCGTGGGTGAGGGAGATTTAAAAGGCTGGCAACGCACTTGTGACTCCTCTAGTGATGCGAGTGTGATGGGAGGCGGTAATCGCTTACCATCAGGCGATCCGACTGCTCATTGGCCACCTATAACATAAAAAAAGACGACTGCCGCCATCGCTATTGCATAATTGCGCCTGACTACACAAACCTAATGCATCAGCAGTGTCCCTACAAAACTCACAGGATTGAACACGACATTTTGGTATCGTAATAGAACAACTAACAATATGACAAATGGCTTGCTTCGAAGACTACTTTTATTGTTAATTTTTTTGTTGATAAGAACTGTTACACTAGGAATAATTCCTGTGTCGTGGAGGACTTTAAAATTCAAACAATTTAATTTAAAATTCACATATGGTTGTTGCGATTCTGGAACAACCATATGTGAATCACAAAATTTTTTGTCCCATGTGGGATTCGAATCCACAACATTCTGCGCAGTGGCAATGGATAGGCGACCAAATGAACCACTACGTAATCTGTGCAGTCACTTGCTCTTTGACAAGCAGTTACAGTAGCCTGTGCTCGAATCTGAAGTATTGCTTGCGGTTGCTAGGTAACAGGAATTAACGATAGGATGAATGGAATGAAATGCGAGAGGTAGGTATGTAAACGTATGCAACTCTTACTCAATGGGTAAAATATAGGAACAGTGCTACTACTATAAGCACAATGATCTCTTATACTCTACACGCTACCCGGCTTCATACCGATATCAGATATTTGAGAACAACGACGATCAGCGAGCTCAAACATTTTTAAAGATTTTGGGGCATTGCAGCATTGCTTCAAATAGATATCCAAACACTACTCATTACAACTCTTATGGCCAGTCCTGCAACTAACAAGAAAAAGTTATCTGAAAAATAAATCGCATGCTGTCTCACTCATGTAAGGTTAAAGAAGAGAGATGGCGTGACTTTTATCTTATAGATAAATGCTATCTAGAGGTGATAGGACAAGCCCTTAATTGTATTGAGGCGCTCATAGCCAACTGGCTACTCTAACTACTCTCTATGTTGGTGCGGTCAGTCTATAGATGGGTGACCGCTTAGTGGTATTTGTGGTTTTTGTGGCACGTAAAAATTCGGTCCCTGTTGTTGTTAAATTGACAGCAGTCGTTAAGCCATATCAGAGGCCTACAGGCAGCTTGAACAACTCTTGACAACAGGTTGGCCACTAACCACACGAAAAGAAGGATCGTATAAAAATATTAGTTGAACCGTAACCATTAGAAGTATAAACTTAAGTATTACAATATATCGTTGCTTCCTTGGTGAAAGGCTAGTTAATGCAAGTGCTGTGCATAAGTTCTTAAAATCGATTTCCTGGGCAGAGTGCTATTGGAATTTCCTGTCAAGAAATTTTCTGTCGCTGCAAGGAGTCTAGGTCTGTATACGGTAGATGGCAATAGGCCCCCATTTGCGTGGGACCTAAAATCATAAGTCGCGAAATATAAGCAATAACAAGAGACCCGCCCCAGGGTACATGTCGCACGGGTAGTACAACCCTTAACAAATTATATACCTAAACCTCCCTCATGAATCACTCTGTCTCTTAGTGAAAACCGAATGAAAATCTGTTCAGTAGTTTTTGAGTTTATCACGAACAGACAGACAGACATGGCGGATGACTTTGTTTTATAATATATAGTGATAGTGATACGCGTTTGCCTACCGCTTCCAGGATGTAGACGTGTAAATATGTAGGTATGTAACTGCAAAACAAGTGAGAAATGATAATAAATTTGCCGTAAATCTCAGAGTTCGAAAAAATGGTATCACGTGAACTTGAGGTCAGAGGTCAAAGGTCATAGTCATTAAGGGGGTATATCGACTATGCTGAGTCGAATGGCGCTGACTGCGAGTCTCTAACTCTTACGGTTCTTTAGTTGAAAGTTGTACAATAGACGGACAAAGCTGTTGTATAAGAGTTTTTCCGAACTCTAAAACTACCAAACTGCGATGATTTCATCAATATTCAAGAAATCTACCCACACTCAAAAGTCTTAGCAAAGGTGAATGGTATAAAGCTTTTGTAAGTAAGAAATTGTATAATACTTATCCTGTCCAAAGCTACCGTGAAAGATCTTGTAAATCATCAGTCACACCGCAACATGTCACATCACAACGTGTTTATGTAACACGCGTGTCACGGCGTGACATGTGACAAGACACTCATAATTCACACATGTTTAAACGTAGCTAGATAACAAGCGTAAAGGTGTGGTTACACGTCTATTGGTTAGTATTCGATTAATTATTTATTTATTAATTATTAGAGCGCACACCAACTAATTTGGGTCCTCTTACTTCTGCTAAACGATCAAGGCATGGAATTCTCTGCCATGGCACGTGTTTCCTTCTTCCTCCAATCCTGCCAGGAGTGAAAAAGCACCTTCTCAGGGCGTCAAAGCAGGGACCTCAACATCGCCTCAGCTTATATGAGGATGGTGTGGAGGCCACTGCTCTTGCACCATCAAGCGGAGTGTGGTCATTTTGACGTGCAAAATAAAAAAAGCCCATGCAGTAAATAATAGTAATTTTTTTTGTTCCTGGACTCTCTGTGAGTGATCACGAAGCGAACCGTTTTTACGATGTGGACTGTCTTGACAGACAGTCCGGTTCGCTTGCTACCAAGCCCCGGATTTATCCAGTGTACTAACTTATAAGGAGGTACATTGGACTTATGTCTACACATATTGTTTGCCAAATGTCCCGCAGCGCTGGCTTACGTCCTACAGAGGAAATATTTATATATTTCAGTTTCTTTCTATAACTTTTTATTTTTTAAACCTATGCAATAGTAATAGCAATTTGAGTTGGATATCCTAACTAATTTTATAAATGCAAATGTGAGTTTATTTGTTTGTAACGCTTTCACGTCCTAACTACACGACCGATCATCATGAAATTTTGTATACACAACAATAAAGGACATAGTGTTGGTGTGTTCACCAACATTGATTGATATATGCTACGAGTACAAATTTGCTGGTTGGTATGGAAAAATACACAACTGATTTGATAGAAAGATTTAATTGTACTAAAGAAATTGTTACAAATGTGTTATAAAATGCAAAGTATACGTAATACCGCGGGTCAACTTACGCTACATCATAGGGACGCGCGTGGTATGTAATATATTGTGCAACTTGCTTGTACACATAGGGTACCTTTCATCCAGGAAAAAGTACTGTAAATGATTGAAATTAAACTACTATATACGGATTTTATCGCGTTGTTTATTTGACACTTTATTACATAATTTTGAAAACTGTTACACTACTACTACTATTAAACTTTACTAGTTTTTAAGCTAATTAAATTATTATTAAAACTTAATAGTTTTAATAATAATTAATGCTATTAAATTTTACGCTTTTCGCGACATTTCGGTTGCTTTTCAGCAGCCATGGTCACGGGGAGACTAAGATGGTAGTTGTCTCAATGTTCCAGTGTAGTTATTTCAAAGTAGCCATACATAATTTAATTATTGGTATTTCTATTTACGCAGAATGAGCTCCGTACTACTTACGCTGATAAAATCCGTATATAGTAGTTTAATTTTAATGAATAATATTCACGTAAACATAAGACAATATACTGTTAATAATTTAACGTAAACGAATCTACATTGACGCGTGCGCAGTCGTGGGCTAAAACCAGTTACTAATCATTCTTAACCCCTTGAAGTTAAATGCTAGCAATTATTTAATCGATTAATACCTATCCATTGCACCACCAACATGAAACCATTACTTATGTGGTAGTACAGTAAGGGTCCCACCTTACGTTAAAACAGTTTATATTTTTCTCGCTCATTAATACCTTAAAGCAGCGATAGTCTAGTGGGATACCGTTGGACTGCCACGCAGAGGTCTCGAGATCAATCTCAAAGCGCACATCTCTGTCTTTTCCAAGTTATATATGTATAAAATAGTTAATTATCGCTCGCTTTAACGGTGAAGGTAAACATCGTGAGAGAATCTGCATGTCTGAGAGTTCTCCATAATGTTCTCAAAGAAATGTGAAGTCTGTCGATCCGCACTGGGCCAGCGTGATGGACTATGGCCTAATCCTTCTCACACTGAGAAGAGCCCAGTAGTGGGACAGTTTAATATAGGGCTGATATTATTATTATTATTTGATACTGTTTACTGTTCTATCAAAAAAAAGTACTCGAAATACTGTTTTCATGACTGCTGGTATTCGGAGCATTCATGAAAACTTAAAGATATTATATTTATAATTTATATTTCTAAAATAATAATGAATTGTTAAATTGGGCAAGAAACTCCAAAAAATTGTTTTATAACATTGTCTTCTATTTACGCGAATATTATTCATTGAAATTAAACTGCTATATACGGATTTTATCGCGTTGTTTATTTGACACTTTATTACAAAATTTTGGAAATTTTTACACTACTAAGTACTACTATTAAACTTTACTAATTTTTAAGCTAATTAAATTATTATTAAACTATTTAGATTTAATTTATTTTTACACTTTCCCCGACGTTTCGGTTGCTTTTCAGCAGTCAGGTCATGGTCATGCTGAAAAGCAACCGAAACGTCGGGGAAAGTGTAAAAATAAATTAAATCTAAATAGTTTAATAATAATTTAATTAGCTTAAAAATTAGTAAAGTTTAATAGTAGTACTTAGTAGTGTAAAAATTTCCAAAATTTTGTAATAAAGTGTCAAATAAACAACGCGATAAAATCCGTATATAGCAGTTTAATTTCAATTGTTTTATAACGACAAAAACCTAAAATACCGTTTACTTTACCACATGATTAGGGTCGGCAACGTGCAAATGATGCCTCTGGTGTTGCAGGCGTCCATAGGCTACGCTGACCACTTACCATCAGGTGGGCCGTATGCTTCATTGCCAACACTTAGTATAAAAAAAATTTACTATTCGTTAATAGAATTTCTCAAAACTTGTAATAATTGTATACAAGTTTTACTTTGACAGTGCTATGATGTACAAAAACAACTGTTCATAGGATTATATCGTAACTAGATTTTGCCCGCAGCTTTGCTCACTTAATCTAGATTCTGTCAATACATTTCTAGCCTTCGGGAAAGATATGTACGTATTCTTGGATAACATGAGTATCGTTTCAGTATTTTCACTCGACTGACAAGCATCGTCATGACAAATCTCGGATTAGGCAGCCCAGTATCTAACGAAATCTATTGGTTACAGCCACAGAATATATAAGAGGTTATAACCTCTTACTGATATTATTAATATGCTGTAGTATTTTAATAATATCAGTCCTATTTGTAAACTACTCTACTGCCAAACCTAAGTTTAAAATATATTATGGAATACAATAAAAAACAAATTAAAATATTTTAATGCTTTAGTAATCTAGCGTTACTTAAACATGATATCTTCTTCTCTCTTAGCCATTTATCTCTTAGCCTTAGCCACAAGCTTATTCCCAAGTCACTTGGGGTCGGCTTTTCTAGTCTAACCGGATTTGACTGGATATCAGTTTTTACACGGAATGGCTGCCACCTGACCTCCGCCACCCGAAGGCTAACGATACCCTAAGGCTAGACCAGTGTCAGGATATTATAGGGCTCTGACTTCCCAATAACGACTGCTATAGATGTTCATGACAGCCGAGACCGACGGCTTAACGTGCTCTCCGAGGCACGGAGCAGGCGATAATTGTCAATCAATACGCACATAATTTCGAAAAGTCATATAACTTGCCAAAGTCAAAGGTGCGCGACGAGGGATTGAACCAGAGACCCTCTGCATTGCAGTCTGTTGGTCACCCCACTGAGCCATCGCTGCTATTACTTAATTAAACATGATATATTAAACAAAAAACATGATATATTAAAATATTTACAATGTTATCTTTCCAGCACAACTACATTTTCATTCATTTTCTCATACCTCATTAGAGAGTCGGCCTTATATTAGGCAAAAGGTTTACCATGTTCATTGTATAGAAGAATGTAATAATATTCTCCAACATTCATTTTAACCAAGACATATTTTTCGCTGTTAGACATTCTCTAAGAAAATGCCAAATTAATTATAAGAAATGTTTTTGGAGACCATGTATTTTTTTGTTTGATATTGAATTTCTAGCTAAATAGCAAAAAAAATTATATGATCCTTTGTGTTTGCTGTGTTACATCTAAAAACGACACATTTTAATATTATTTGAATTTCACGCTGAATTTGAATATGAAACAATCACAACAAATTAATCCTACCCTACTATTCTTCTCCAGGTCAAAAAATCAAATTTAAGTTAACCCTAAAGATAGAGATTTGATATTAACAAGAATTCAAAACAATAAAAGGACGCATACAACATTCTAGCATCGCGATAATTTCAAAAGCAAAATGATAAACGCGAACAGAAAGCGTAACTCTATTCATGCCCATAATTACACAAAGCTATTCGAGTTCGCTCTAACAAACAGCAACGTTAAACTTTCCATAAACAAAATGTACGGTAACAAAAAATCACACTTTCCCCGCTGCTGTGAATAGTTGAAGCAGTAGCGACTAGAACAAACATTCTCGAAGAATAGTCAAGCAATTTTGCTAACGCGTACAAAAGAATTAAATAACTAAGCAGTTGTTTCTTAGACCGCTGAGCGCTTAAACCGAAGGCACCCACGGAAATTGTTAAAGCTTGTATTCATTATGCAATTTGAAATGCGGTCTGCTTTGAACAGATTTTGAGAAAATTGAGGTATACTTACAAAGGATTACTGTTTTTGAAATTCTGTTCCAGCTAAAGCTATTTTAATAAATTAATCATATAATGGTAGTTTATTTGTGCATGCATTGAGTTATTGCAACTTGGTGCAGCATATTACGAAGTTTAATCGGTGTAAATAGTTTATTACGTATTTGGTGAGCGTAAATTGTTTAATAGGAGGTGAGTGAGCACGTTATAAACGCTATAGGCTATCCGGGAAGGTGCAGGTTACTACAAATTAATTTTATGTGAGGCACAGGTGACTTCCCATTTAAGCCCTTTGTGCTTGGAGTATCAGTATACATATACATATATCAAAGAGTATGTAAAGGGGTAGACAGAGATGTATTAAACCCAGATTTTACCTGTTATGTCTTAGCCAATATGTGCCTTGATATCGCAGCGATAGTGTATGTGACTGGGTAACCTTACGACTTTATCCTCGAGGATATGTGAATAGGTATCACACTGACATTTGCCAGCTTTGATTGTAGATTCTACGTCATAGGAAAAGCCTGTGCACAGAACAGGGGTCTGAATCTGTATCCAGACTCCATGATACTAATTTCTTCACAGGCAACCACACTAACACTGTTTGAGTCGGTAGTCGAACCCGATAACTTATGCACAGCAGTCGCATTCAACCACTGTGCTACCAAGGCTGTCATACTTATTGTATCTTAAAAATGGAAACGAATATAAAGAGAAAACTTTGATGAAGTTCTGAGGGCCCGGTATGGATGTACTTTTCTTTTTGTTAAATTTATAAACAAACTTAGTGCGCGCCGCCACTCTCTGAGACATCTTGGATGAAATATTGAGTGAGACCGTTTGTACTACGCCGTGTCTCTTTTCACTCTCGTTCTGTGTAAAATATTGTCACGGAGAATGGAAAGTGCGTACCTGGAGACGTGTTTCTAAACTTCTTCATAACCAAACAAGCTATTGAGAGCTCTAAGGATCTACTCTACCCATGTGGTTTATATACTGTACACATATAGACTCACGTATATTTTATATTTTATTATTTCTTTTTCCCCTTTTAATAGATAACTCCCACACTAAAAATAATGAGGACATCGCACTTGAATTCACCGCTAGAGGTGATAATGGAAAATAAGTTGTCTAGACCTCATAACCTAAAGCCACATCAACAGTAATTAGAGAAATCGAAAATGATTACTGCCAAACACAGCTTTTGACAGCAGCCGTCACAAGGTCGACAAGACTTTGTTCGCTAGTGGTGCCAATTGGTGAGCACAAAAATGATACTTCCCATTCCTCGGTCACAGAAACGTTAACCAAACAACGGACACAAATAACACATACTTGGCACAACCATTTGTCAATCACATAAATTTTTGCCCATATGGGGATTATACCTACACAACACTCGATGCTGGAGAAGTGACCACTTTAACCAGTATACGTCTGTGTAGTCAAAATTCAAAATTATTATAATATCAGCCCTGTATTAAACTGTCCCACTGCTGGGCAAAGGCCACTTGACTCTGACTCTGACCGACTAAATACAATGCACTTACAAAATGCGCACTCCAGCGGGATGTTATTCCTGCCTGTATCTATTTTCGAATATGAGAATAACGAGCACAAAGATCATCCAGACTTGACATACTGTAGTGTGTCAAGTTTGGATGTTGTGTCTACAATGTATCACACATAATTATAATAGGTTTGTGTGTGGATCGAACCTACAGCACTTCGACCACTAACACTAACAAGAATATCACTTAAACCTCTATGCCATCACGTGCATACAATTAAGGCAATTTATAACTGCAAGGTCTTGCAACCAACTACACATTACTGAATAGGTCATATAAATCCCTTGACTCAAAGTCCTCTAATAACAAACTTTCTAAATAGATGTAAAATAAAGTTAATTTGTTATAATTTATGCGTCGAATAAATATAAGGTACCATAGGCTTATCGGGTAATCCCGCAGAGTCAATGGACGAGATAGCGGGTTCATTACCGTATCTCTTGCTGAGGTTTTTACATTAATCGCACAACAACTGGAAGTGATAAGATAAGGAATATTAATATGCTTAACTTATCTATGAGACGATGCATCTGTCGATGGATAACGATACTTTGCAATCATTACTATATGCCTCACGCTTATATCTCCAAGAGGATAGGCTTAGGTGTATTATATCGACTTCTTTTTTAAGTATGACTTTTAGTTTTGCCATCCAGGTCCAGACGCCGAATTGCTATTGTAACCCAGGTTTTGAACCCAATTCCATCACAGCAATCGCGTTCACTACCACTTGTATCGGATCCAGTTCAAGTCTTGGTTAACGCGGTAGTTTTCTAATGTATTCCAAATATTACGTATATAACATATTCATATATTTTCTACTTTATATTTATAACTGCCTCCATGGCGCAGCGGTAGTAAATGAGACTACTGTGCATGAAGGTTCGAATCTCGGGTCGGGTCAACAAAAAGTTATTGGGTTTTTCTGTTCAGAAATTTCAATACGAGCCCGGAGTTAGGAAATTGGCGGTGTTAGACACCCCGTACCTCGGAAAGCACGTAAGCCGTTGGTCCTGCGCCTGATCTCTAAGCGTGTCGGATCACCATCCCATCGGATCATGAAGGTTAGGGAACAGAGAGTGCACTTGTGTTTGCGCACATACTTGTGCACTACAATTTCTCCTGCGCAGAGGGCCAGTCTCTGTTAAGATTGGCCGCCGAGGCCGAAATTCAGTCTGGAGGACATTATTATACTTTATATTAGGACTTTTAAAATATGCGTTAGTTATATAAGTTAGTCAGTTAGTTATATAACAAAACATGCAGCCAGACAATAATTTGTGTCGACGTTAAATAGTCGTTTTAGAAAAAGAAATAGTTCCAGCAATATGTTTATTAGCAGCATGAAAACTGTGTCAGAAGGTTGCGTGTTCGCATCACGTCGGGGTCATCAATTTAGGGTTCACTATATGGAGCATTTAAATAAAAGTCGGAATGTCACTGTACTGTTATCATATTGTTTCTTTACAATGTTTGGCACACTCAAATACACAAAAGTTTAAGGCCGCAAATTCATATAACTTTAAGGTCTATAAGTCTAAAATTGTCTACAATAACACAACGTCAACAATAGTCCGAACACGTATTACAATTTCTGTAGTCTCTAGCAGACTGCTGTGTAATAAATTGAATCGTGGGAAAACGATGTAAGTGGCGCGTTACACATACATAGCCAGAGACGTACAATGCACCTAACTATGTATGTGTGTGTCCCTACACAGTGCTCTGATGATAGCTATGCAGAGTCATACGTTGCCCTTACGCAATATCGTGAGTGTCTGAAATCGATAAGATACTTTAAAAAATAAAGCTCAAGCTTGTTACATGCTGATTGAGAAAAGTATAGCGGCGTAATCGATTACCGTCAAGAAAACCTTTTACGATGCTAAATAAGTACATATACATCTTTGGATCCCACATGATAGGAGGCAAGCTTAAAGCAACCGAAACGTCGGAAAAAGTGTAAACTTGAACATAAATAGTTTTAAATTTAATTAGCTTAAAAATTAGTAAAGTTTAACAGTATCTAGTAGTAGTGTAATAGTTTCAAAATTTTGTAATAAAGTGTAAAATAAATAACGCGATAAAATCCGTATATAGTAGTTTAATTTCAATTAATAACATTCGCGTAAACAGAAGACAATATTATTAGTACTTTATAAAATTGCTTGCCCATTCCAGTGCGTTAAGTTCTGTGTATAATTCTTCACTCAGGCCAAGATCATTAAGTTTGAGGGTCTCTAAATGTAGTAAACTTTAATAACCTGCCCAGTAATTGAGGGTATCTTTACAGCTTTCTATCAGGTGTTACTCAAAGTAATGGTCGCTTTAAATTTTCTTCGGTTCAAATGAAACCTCGAGTTCTTTAAGAGGGAGAAAAGGCTGATCTGTTTTAAGAGTTCCATACTCTTATTATAAATGAAACTCTCTTTAAGATTTCCTTTGAGATGGTAGGCGTTTGAAGTATATATCAGGCTTATTACATCACATGATGATGTGAATTTAATGTTGGACAAAACTACAGGACTCTGCATTGCTCATATTTATGGACGGCGTAATGATTTAGATGGTCACTTCGCCCCTGCGATATTGCCATATAATGTGAATTTGATCCACACATATGACAAAAAATGTGTGATCGACATATAGTTGTTTCGAGAAAGAAACGTACGCAGGGAAAACTTGTTGCGGTAATTGTTTCAATGTTTCCAAAAAATTGCCATGGATACCAAACCAAAAATTTCTGTAGAACACAATACATCCATAGAAATTTAAGGTTTTGTTATTTTATTATAACTAGTGGTCGCCCAGTAGTGCCCAACCTAAACCTTTATTTTGTTAAATACATCTACTTCAGGTTCGATATACAGTATGTCTCGGGGGACTTTACAAACATTCAATTCAATTCGTTTATTGCACTCCATAATGTATATACAGGTCTTATAAATGTAGAGAGAACAATTATGGACCCCGTCGGGCACGGCAAAATTAGGAGAGAAGAACGAACATTCTATTATCATATAGCATATTGAAATAAATGTTAGAGCTTAGAAGATATTAATTTAATTACTTACGTATTATAAATAATATTCTATTATAGTTTATTATTAATTTGTTATAAAGTAAGTATTAAACCTATTTTCTAAATAATTATATAATTTGAATTATTATTTATCGTTTAAATATTCGTTTATGTTATAACAGAATTTCAACCAACGGTCACGCGACTTATTATATTAAGATAGAACATCATACTCAGAACTATTTGTAGATCACACAAATTATCGTTCCGTGTGGAAATCGTATCCACTACCATTCAAGTCATTCATATTCTACTGTAACTAGTATTTTTTCTTTTTATCCACTATAAATCATTTCTTTTCCATATAAACATTAACTATCCCTAATCTCCATGCGCCATATACCTAAAAAGAGGTAGATACAAAGATTTCTCTTCACGAAATAATATATAGGTACCTAATTGAATGTGCAAATTCAATTATAAATTCATAATGCGTAAATCACAAGTGCATTAAATAATTAGGCACATTATTAAAATAAGTACTAATAAAATTGTGTACATTTCTAAATAATTTGGTGTGGACTTGTTCGGCTGTCGAACTATAATGGATGAGAAGCGTTTAAGGGGATGATTATTGCTCATGACGGCGTTTGCATTTTCAATGTAATAATAATAATACTGTACCTGCCTGGATAGCGTTGAGGTTTAAGTGAGTTCATCCATTTACATTGCGGTGTATGTTGTTCAATCCTCATATGCCACTAGAATTTGTGTGTGTGAGCTACAAAAAGCTATCCCAAATCTTGGTGTTGTTATTTCATGCAATACAAGAATTCATCGTAGTGCAAAAGTAGTCCTTAAAAAATTTCTTGTGTCTTATCCTGTTTTGACGTACTCGTGAACAAGCAAATAAGAGGTCTTGCGTTTCATACACAAGTTGTAAAAGTTGACGTTACTACAGCTATCTTTAAGAAAATATATTATAACAGTGACAGCTTGGCGACAAATTATTCGCCTCTACTCTGGTCAGTTTCAGTGAATCTTTATGATTTCGGCATGCTCCTTATTTGCGTTTTTCAGCTGGTCTTAAACCATATCATGGCTCCCATTCCAAAGCTAGTTTACACTCCGTTTCAGTGTTTCTAGCCACGTGTCCAGCTCGAACGATTACGATCAGCTTTGCTACTTCTTCTTTTGCTACATTAATGGTCATACTAATACAGCTTAATGCCATTTACATCTGTATACTGTCTCGTAGTTATTCCGTAAGCTGCACTATTATAAGGTGTCATATAAAATAGATTGTCTACGAACAATATTAATTACCGTACATTGATAGTCACGCATCAAGCGAATACTGCGATAATAAGCATAAGCACGCACGTCCTGACAGCCAGATTATTCACAGCTCACAGCACACACATGTGTGAACTAAGAGATTCAAATTAGTGTGTACGCAATGCGACCACGTCTTGTATTTGACACATGATTGCACAGATGGCGTAAATGTTTAAGTGCCGCTAAGTGTTGTGTGTTTGATCCCCAAGGAACAAAAAGTTAAAAATTTTGAATAATTGTATCCAGCAATTATTGCTGTGCCGTGAGTTGCGTTAAAAACAATGATTGTAATGATGCATCTTTAAGCTATAGAGTCCACGATGTATCTTTCACACATTATATTATGCATGTTATAAGCAGACTCACATGTCATCGTAGACCTATTATATGCATGGGAAGTAATGACAGAGACCTTCGATGACAATTATTTGATATCCGTATCAATAAGGCTCGCCAAAGAAGTACAAGCCGCTTACAGGGGGTCAGCAATGCACACCTATCATAATAACTGATTACTTTTGTTGTACATAAACCAGCGTCCGAGCACTGGCAGCGGCTAAGTGATTTTTCAAAACGCTGTTGATATGCATCTGTAGAGGCATAGAAATCAAAAAACACTATTCGTGGTCAGAACGTTCTCTCTCTCTCTGTTCCTCTAAAATATAGCTTCGTTTTTACAAGTTCTACAAGATTCTGTCTACAGCTTCACCTGCATTAACTCCACAGGAACATTTATCAGGATAAAATACCCCAATGTATTATTACAGCCAGTGCCATCTCCCGGCTCTGTAGGGAAGACTCAGCAGTACCTTCCAATAATTTATTACAGCGCCATCTATTGACGTCTTACGGAACTACGTAGCTTCTCGGTACGTGAAGAGTAGAGATAGCGTTGGAACTCTCTCGAATCTTCGTACTGTTTACATACCGGGTATAGCGTTTCTAGAAATCTCCAGAAACGCTTTAACCGCCTAAGTATAAAAGGGCAAGGACAGCGCTCGCCGAGTCAGTGTACAATCGTAAGCAATCGAGTATTCATCGAAGCCAACGGAAGCGAAAATACCACAGAGTTTGAAGCAGTTATACTGGAAAAGTGTATAAGTAGTGTGTGTAGTGTTTTAAATGTAATTGTGTGCTAGAATAAAAGATGTTTTAGTCGGTAATATTATTTACATTCTTATCCCTCGAAACCAGCACGTAACAGTATTAATCCAGGACAGAGTCTGTCTGTGTGCCAAATTTCATCCATATTCGTTTAACAGTTTACATATAACAAATTAATAAACATCCAAAAAATCTTCGTAGTATTAATAGGATTGCTGTATAAATCTGCGCCTTAACAGCACATCAACAAACCGAATCGAGTTCAAATTCAATTACTGATTAACATAGTTTATAATATTAATTAATTCATCTGGCATGTTTACAACGATACTGCCAGCACACTAAATTAATTCTCCCCGATTGCACTCGTAAACAATCATATTAACGAAATATGCCGAGTATTATATTAAACTCTTTAATGTACATATTGGTAATAAAATAATATTTGTTTTACGACTGGATAATTATATCATTTACTTTTATTTGTTTGGTATTTGGGTTAACCGCTGTATGTTGGGTTACAACATATAAAAATTGTTTATTTGTTTAATTGGTTTTGACTTATTGGTAACACCATATTTATTTTGTACTGTGTGTTGTACTGCCAAGTGAATTTACAATTTGTACAGACAAATAGAATATTCGTTACTGTTACTCTTTACATTTGCAATAGCAAGAGAACGGAGACATTGACAGAAATATTCAGATCATCTGACACCAACAGTTAAAAAAAATTGTACGACAATTATAGTATAATATCATTCAGTCATCAAATCTTAATTTGAATATTTAAATAAACGACATTCGACAGCGGTATTGTACCATTTACAAAATATTTATATTTTTCGAGTAGCATACTTGCGTCGCTATTGTAAAATAGCTCATCGTACAAACGCGTCTGCTGAACAAAAACTGGTAATGTCTATAAATACATGGAAAACCTTGATTAGATTCAACCATTTCTACATTTCGTTAGTAAAGAACGATGTACTTAATTGGCTATATCACTTTAAAACCTATTTGTTTACGGTAACTGGGCGGAATATTTTTCCAAAACAATAGTTTCTATTTAGTCTAGCTTTTGAGAGCAGCGATAGCTCAGTGGAGAGACCAACAGACTGCAATGCAGAGGGTCTCGGGTTCGAACCCATGTCACGGACCTCTGACTTTCGGAAGTTATATGACTTTTCGAAATTATGTGCGTATTGATTGACAATTATCGCCTGCTCCGTGCCTCGGAGAGCACGTTAAGCCGTCGGTCCCGGCTGCCATGAACATCTATGGCAGTCGTTATTGGGAGAGTGTCGACACAAAAGATCCCACTGGGTCGAAGTGTCGCCGGTCTGCACTGACTGGCCCCCAGATAAGATAAGATAGTCTAGCTTTTTATTACCTCAACAAGATTCAAATAGCATACAAGGCTTTGTATAGGTATGCCATGTTTGTTTCGTTTAAGGAAGCCTTGCCAAACTACATCTATTTTGTGTGCCTGTTTTATGGTATCTGACTTTAAAAAGGTACTATGTGCTTTACTTATCTACTGTAGTTATAGTTCAAATACTATGCTGGTATTAGAAGAGAGTTCATATCATTAGTGCAATGGGTGAGATTCGAAACAATGACCTCGCAAATGCATGCCTTACTCAAACTATCGCCGGTTATGCTTCGCTTTAGAGTCATATAATTTATGGTCGTCATAGCTTTATTCAGTATATTTCTAAAATTACTTGTTTTCGGATAGACGGTCTTTGTAGTTTAGCTTTCTACTAATCAAGAAATTATGACCAAGCAAATTCTACTCTTTGTATTAACAATATAAATAAGTAAGTCCTACGTTTTGTAAGATTTAAGTATTTTTGCTAACCTCACCTAACAAGTGTTGATGTTTGGACTCTAAAAATCTTTATCTTCGCTACGGTTTCACAAGCAGCATATATTACATCTAATATCATCCCTATATTAAACAGTACCATTGTTAGGCACGGGCTTCATTTCAGTGTGGGAAGAGTTAGGCCAAACGATGGCCAAGAGTTAGTTGGCAGACTTCACATATCTCCGAGAACGTTATGGAGATGTCTCAAACATGTAGGTTTCGTCGCGATGTTTCCATTCACCGTCAAAACAAGCAATAATTTACTATTTAATACGTACATAATTTCGAAAGCTCAGAGATGTGCCCCTTGGGATCAAACTCAAGACCTCTGTGTGGCAGTCCAACTACTTAGCCAATAGGCTATCACTGCTATGCAAACAGCATAAAGCTCATTAAAAGATTTAGAAACTCTACTTCCCATACATACACAAGAATCATATACTACACACGTAATAGTTTTAAAATAAACTCGTGGTAGAAGTGTGATGCGTGGTGGTAATACGCAGAGTATCCAAAAGTATACATTTACATACAAATGCAACTATTCCCATGCCATTGGGCGAATGTTCGAGAGCACTATCGGTAAAATATCTAAGGTAAAATTGTTTTTAGATAGCCAATGTTTGAATTTTGTTTAAAAGAATACGCGTTTTATTTCTGTGTGGTGAATGTTGCTTATTTATTCTGATGGTGATTTTAATCTTATTTATAGAGGTAGGAGAAATATATTTCGCTACTATTTAAAGCACTACGTTATAGGGAGCAACGTATTGTTTTCTATGAGGCACACTTCCAAATTTTGTTTTTCACAATCAATTACAGCACAAATGACGTAGCCGGCAAGCGTTTTGCGCTGTCACCGCGCTGTATTGTTGTACTACAAGACAGCGCCCGACACCGGTCTGCTGCTAAGAATTTTTTGAAAGAAAATTTCATTAACTCTTTGCCTAAATCTGACATCGAACCCGAGATCTTATACACATAAAACGTATTTACTACCACTTGCCTACGTATTTTTAATAACGTAGATATGTGTTTCGAATCTCTCGAATTGCACGTCCGCTATATTTGTAGACGCCAAATGAATGAAACAAATGACGGCACTTTGGCTTGACCTTTTCATAGCTGCAACAATAACGGTATGATTTTAAAGATATATCTCTGTCCTTCACTGTAGTTTTGTAAAATTGTTCCTAAATTGTGTTCCTAAATCAAATAAAATTTCATGGAAAAGCCGCTTTGCCCAACATCTAATAATTATGTCTAGCAGAACGATTTTATGACTGTGATTGCTAATCTTAACGGTGACTAGCTATTACAGTTCATAACTGTGTGCTTAATCACAAGTCTTAATACTCTTTGTATTTCCTGACTCTCATGGTTTCAAAGAGAGATCAAACGCAGGCCAAACTAACTTACCGGAGCACAGGAAACTCTATAGCAATAAAAAGCATAAATATAATGATATATTTTAAAAGAAAAATGTAGCTCTTGGAATTATTTCTGTGGTGCCTCGTGATAACATAATAAGTCCAACAGCGAAAATTAAAATATATGCAAGCAACAGACACAATAAACACTCAGACTAGAAACAACTGTTTGAGCATCACACGTTTTTTGTCCACTGGGGATCAAATACGCAGCACTTAGCGGCACTTAAACATTTACGCCATCCGTACAATCATGTGTCAAATACAAGACGTGGTCGCGTTGCGTACACACTAATAATACAATTTGAATCGCTTAGTGACATCACACACGTGTCTGCAGTGAGTAATCCGGCTGCCAGTACGTGCGTGCATATGCCTATTATCGCAGTATTTGCTTGATGCGTGACCATCAATGTACGGTAATTAATATTGTTTGTCGACAATAGATATGTATTGTCTTTAAGTAGTTCAGCCATTTACGTAATTTCCCATACTGCACGGTACAGTATAGTGGTTAAAGCGATTGTCTCGCTTCAGCTACTACTGTGCGACTGCTTTGTATTAAATATTCCGATACTTGTGTTGCATAATTTTTATTAGGTTTGCAGTCATGTGATCTGCAGCACCTTGGAATCTGGAGCTGTGCCCGGTAGAGGAATATATGGACAACCATGTTACGTGCGACCTACAAACAACTTTTTGAAAACACAGCAAATCTGGTACAGTAGACTTCTGCCCACAACTTCGGGGATACATGCGTAAGGCTAAGTAGGTATATTTTCTAAATAAATACCATATAAAAACTGGCGAGCCTATAGTTTCGTCTATCAGACACATTTATTGTCGCCTTTGTTGTGCGATCACGGAGAATGTCCTAACTATACCACTTCGCTCTTGCCGAGACCTTGTGGTTGAATGCAAATTACACGAAAACTTCCTCTTCTTTTCTTCTTCTTTTCGTGTGATTAGTGGTCAACCTGCTGTCAAGAGTTGTTCAAGCCGCTCGTAGGCCTCTGACATGGCTTAACGACTGCTGTCAATTTGACAACATCCGACCGACTTTTTACGTGCCCTCCGAAGCACGAAATCTTAAACCACGCAAAGCTTTAACAAGTCTGCTGACTGATGTTGAAAACTACTATATAGCATAGGAGACAACAAAAATAGGTTGTTTATAATGCGCTTTACAATTCATATGTCTCACTTACTTAGCCTAAGCTATACGTTTATTTAGTTGCTTCTTTGAGAGCAAAATTAATTAAACATCACCGCCACAGACATGAAGGCATATTTTGAATATTAAAATATTGCATTTACCCATGCCAAAGCATGCATTCTAACGCGTGTTACAAACAATTTAATTGAGTTTTTGTTTCTAGTACTAATTCTCTTTCTCTTTTCTCGTACCCATTATCTCAGTCAGATACACACAGGGGGCATACAACGCTCTGCACATACAGTATAACAATGCTTTCAGGATGCCACAAGCATGCCGCGATTTTGTAGCGCATCAGGCATGTTTGCCGATGCGAGGGTTGACGACTTCTATGCCATAATCCGGAAGCGATGCGCCTCGCTCCGACACAGAACATGCGCCAGCTCCCACAGTATGCTGAGAGCATTGACAAACCGGTGGGACTGTCAGATGCTCGGCCGATGGGTAAGACTGCACACTCAATTAAGAGTATATAGATAACAAATATTGTTTGTTATGTCTGTCTGAGTGTCCCGTGATTTGTGTTTGTCTGTATTTTATTGTTTTCTATGTTTATTGTATGTATGTTTACTAACAATAGTTAATAAGTTGCTTTTGTATTACTAATCATATGGACCTAACAGTCTGCAAATAAAAATAATTATTATTATATTATTATTATTATCTCAATATCTTTATTCATTTAGGTTACAAAATAAAACATATAAACGTCAATCTTACACTAACTGAAGTATACCTATATTATGAATTTACGTTTACATTTACCTTTTATTACGTGCAGAAAATCAAGCGCATAGAACTAATGAGAAGAACTGCCAATTTTAAAAGGCTTATTTTACAAAACATATCGTACTAGCTGACTCACACAACTGCGTCTGCGTCACATAATGAACTTTCCCCGTTTCTGCAACATTTTTCATTGATGCTCCGCTCCTATTGGTCGTGGCGTGATGTCATGTAGCGTGAATTCTTTTAATACAACATTATAAAAGCCTAGAACTATTCTTGTTGCTACGCTCTACTTATACCAAACTTACTTCAACTAATAAAAGTATTCTTAAACAAAAAAACAAATAAGATACAAGTACCCAAAAACCTTGTAAAGTACCCTTTTCAGCAGTAGCTGTCGCCTCCATATACCTGTCGAGAGTTCCCATAGTTTGTGCGTTTTTACGACGACCAACTTGGTTTATGTTCCCCTTGAGACTTGGACCCGAAAGTAACCAAACTTACGGTTAACACTTTATTTATTTAAATCTTATTATTATTTTCGGCATTGATTTTGGGGTATCGCGTTTTTGTATTCAAGCTTATTGTTGTAATGCGTTGAATTCGACGTGAAACATCAGTATTCCTACTGTTGTGTTTCGTTCGCTGAGTGAGAGTGCCGAAGGCCTAATCACCCTCTTTCCTCCTGACGTCTCTGGTGTTGCAGGCGCCTATAGGCTACGGTGACCACTTACCATCAGGTGGCACCGTATGCTAGATTGCCAGCTTAGACGTATAAAAAAAATCGTTTAAAATGAAATTGAAAGTAATACAGATGTTTATACAATATTGCCTTAATCATAAGTTTGGCAATAATGCTCGGATGGCGTAGTAGTTTAGGTAGTCGCCGCGCCAACGCACTGAGTGTTGTGGGTTCGATCCCCAAAATATATAGTATTGAGCTCGAAGCAAATAGCCATTCCTACTTTACATAATGAAATATATTCATTTAATTCTGTGATCTAATTTACAATCTGTGCGAAGTTTGATTTAAATAACAATAATATGTATAATATTATTAATAAAATAGACCTTACAATCGGAGTGCGAAAACATGACGCAGCCTTCCCAGCACTCCTCAACCGTAAGATCATGTCGCTAATGATATCATGGAAGCCCCGACACCCAGTGATATTAAATTTCGGATCTATTCAATAAAAAAATGCCTGAATGAGGTATGTATGATCAAAAAATTAAGATTAACACCTAAGCGCGGAAGATTGTAAGTGAAGTTTCCCAAATGGCAGTCCACCACCAGTCTTTAGAACAAAAGGCCTTAATGATTAAACTGTGCGATAATAACGTAATGTATAGCAGACGCATGTCTATAGCGATGCAGGCTTTTGATTATTGTACTGAGGTTTACCCCGACTGGTCTCCGTCTTCTTATATTTACCAAATATAGCATCATTCCATTTTACACTATTTTTACTATTTATTTTGTTTCACTGTAAAAGACTCTTACCATTGTTTACTATTTGTAAAGGTCTGAATTGATCGTTGGAAAATATTAGTAACATGAGAATAAATAAAACAATATAATATGTTGTCCTCAGCAAAATATACAATCACTTAATATAAAAGGTGTATTTGAGCAAAATAGTTGCATAGAGAAATATTATAGACATTTTGTCAACTATATCACGACCCTACCGATTTACAGATACACGTCTTTATCGCTTCGAAGTCACGATTGTATCAATGCAGTCACTTTTAATTATGAAAACGTGTGTCTCTACTAAGTACACTTAAAATAAATTGATGTAAATGCGTTATTGAATAGAATCATACGCACGTTTGTATTGATGCAGATGCCGTGCTCTTTTATTATATTTGATTACTATTTGATATTTTTGACTAATAGATTAATTAAATTTTGACTTATAATGAACGCATTTTCATGCTTTTTCATTTGTAAAAAGATAAATTCAGTAATTACGCCGGCTACATTTATTCTTTTAAAGTAATAAACCGGTAAGTATCTTTTAAAATTATTTGACTGTCGATTCAATTCATTATTATTTCATTATTCACGAGTCACGACTGACCAAATCTTTTATATATATATATATATATATATATACATACATATATATATATATATATATATATATATATATATATATGTATGTCGGAGCGTCAAGAAAATAGTCATTGTATTGCAATTTATTTCTGTAATTGGAGTTGAATAAAGCGCCATCTATTGGTTTGTTTCGGAACTTCAAGCTTGAGTGAGATCGCCATAGAGCCAATGTGTCAGTTGGAGTGACAGTTATTACTGTCAGTATCATATTGACGTTATATAAGCGCCGGAGACTCGTGCGCGGGCACATTCGGGTGACGAACTCGCTGCGTTACGGATCAAATCAGAGATAATCACAGTCAACCTTTATTGTTTTATTTCTCTTGTATTTGACTATCATTAGTATACGTACGAAGTATAATACCACGCCTATATTTTGTTGCTCCAACATATATATATATATCAACGACTGTCTTATCAATAAACAACATTGCGATATGTGTAACTGCTCTAACTTGAAATTTCGAAGAAGTTTCAGTTACAGAACAGAGTTAAAGGTAAGTGAAATGGTGAAATGTCTGAATTCTATTTTTCAGAGAAATTACGATATAAAATGCTTACCACACAATGTTTTGGATTTCAAATTTGGAAGGCCCACCGAAAATGACGAGACATTTCAAAACATTCCATTTATAACCGCCAAGTCAAAGGCGCCATTACGTTAGAAATAAAAGCGTACTACACTCACAATGTAAACGGACCAGTGATGTGTGGACCGGTCTTAGACCCAAGACTATCGCAACGGATCGTGCCTTCGCATAATGCGCGCCTGTTTGTTTTAGGACAATTGAGACATGCTTCAAACTTCATACATAATAATGGGACCCGGCTTAGAACTCTTGAACGGTGGTTTACTGGTAAAATATTGAGAGTATTCCATGTCTTATGTGCTTAGTAGGTATTATCAAGTTGTGTGATATAATCGCCAGGTTTAGTTATGGATCGCTCATTGTTTTACTAAGGGTTAGGAGGACGCTTACAAGGTGTAAGTACTTGCCAACATGCTTTAGAAGTAACTAGATGTATCCACATGTATAAGTTAGTTTTGGACGATTTTAAATGATTCTCATATACGTTCTATTATAAAATTGTAATGAATGATATTTCTAGAAAATTAATAAAGATCAGTTGCTCATAATTAGTTTTCCAGGAATACCTTCAGATTCAGCTGCCAAAGCTTTTAATTAGTTATTTATAAGCTCCGAAATCTAAAAGCATAGCTTTTAGATTTGTTTGTCCCAACAACAAAAACATCTAAATGAATTTTGATGTGGGTTACCAGTTAGAGTGAAGCTCAAAATCTAAGACACATTAGCTTAGTAGAAGTAAAAAGTTATGCCGCATAGGTAAATCGCGGGCGAACAGTTACTCAAACAGGCGAAACCGGGCAAGGTGGACAAATATATAATATATATATAATATTCTACCACCTACACACAACACCATCTAGCCCAAACTAAACAGAGCTTGTACTATGGGTACTAGACGATGGATAAACATCCTTATATACCTTTTTTTTTTGTAAATATATACATATTATACATAGAAACACCCAGACCAAGACAAACATCCCTGTTCATGCACACAAATGTTTGATTTGTGCAGGAAGCCAACCCGCGACCTCAAGCGTGGCAGTCGGTTACACTAACCACTACGCCATCGAGGCCGACAATGCTAATAAATGCTAGTATACCAGTGCCCTACTAGTAACATCATGAAACGTAAATGCCAAAGCTTCGGGCCGACTGCCTACGGTGAAAAAAAAATATTCGGAAATGTGTCCTGAAATTTAGTATGTAACATCTTAATTGTCCTAAACCCTTTCAAGAAAAACGGAATAATGCCATTTTGAAAAAAGTAAATCCTAAGATGGATGTATGTATCTTATGTGGGAGCCAGTCAGTACAGACCGGCGACACTTCGACCCAGTGGGATCTTTTGTGTCGACACTCTCCCAATAACGACTGCCATAGATGTTCATGGCAGCTGGGACCGACGGCTTAACTCCTAAGATACATCATTGAAAGTTAATTTTGGTATTATTTTGACAATCATTTTCATGGTGGACCTATAAAATCCGAAGCAGTTACACATAATATGTCATCGAAAATGAGATATGACTAAGTCTCAACTAACAAAGGCCTCACTGTTGTGTAGGCACCTAGAAGTGCAAATCACAGGCAAAAGAATCTCTTTCTTCTGCATATCATAAAACTGTATGATAAAGAGGTTAAGATGATAGTAGACTAAGCTCTGCCTATCTTTTCGAAGATAAACAGCCGTGTATACAATGTGCGTTTATAAACCCAACAGCTCCCCCTGATGATTTCCACAAAACGAGTTCGTTTTTAAATTACTTATTAGCGTATGTCAGATGGGAAACAAACTATTTCGTAAATAAAAACTGCCTCCCACCGGAGTCACAACCGTATGACACGGGTTGCAAAAGACATCAACATTTTAAAACTGTTATGCCGAGAGCGCAGTATAACTTTTTACACGGTTTTTACATTACCTTTTCACCAGCTACGTTATTTTTATCTTAAAGGTTATACATGTGTGTACTTTTATATTTTCTAGTAAAATGTCGCCATTATATTAAATAACAATTTTGCAACAATACATCGTACATAGCAATTGTTTAGGTGACCGCACCAATTGAATAATGGCGCCATGTTTATTCGATCATCTATGTGTCACAGTTGTACCGAGTTTGCTAGTACCTTTTCTCCGTAGTGATATTCATGTTTTAATGAGAATCTATGAGATAGATATACGAGTATATATAGCACAGTGGATTCTTAGTTTGAAACAGCAGTGATCGTCTATAAAAGTATTTCTTGTATTCAAGAGATCACATATATAAATTAATCGAGTCCTTGACAAAAAGTAAACGCAGCAATTAATTTAATTTAAGGCAAGTTAGGACAAGCATCCTTCCGGAGGGCGCGAGATGACCTCCAGCCACCCTGAGGTTTGACCTGGGGGTGGTGGGCTTTGTGGGCCTGCTCGCCATCCGTTCAGCACCAGGTCTAAGAGGCGGCGTGCGTGTTCCACGCACGCCTCTGTGTCGAGTCCGTCTTCCCTCTAGGGGATAGACAGTAGGGTTTAAAGTGAGAAGTGCCTAGGGTAGGTCTCTCGTGTAGTGGCCTGCCGTTTCATACGGTGGGCCGAAACCTCGGCGGGGTCGTGACCGCATGCGCAAGTGATTCGCGCAGCCCCGTCGATAGCGGTTTTGTCGAGGAACACCGTGGTAGGTTTAGTCGGTATTCCGGGAGGTCCTCTATCATTTCAACATCTTTCTTTTACCCCGGTGAGTCCGACATAACCCCTCCGCCCGCCCCCGCGGAGGGGACGCGTCAAAGAATTCCCGCAAGTAAAAAAAAAACACATCCTTGCGCTACAGTCACTGTATAGCATCGGTGAATCCTAAAAAGTAACTATTGGTGTAACAGAAATATTGCTCCGACCGCTGGATCACATACCAGGATAAAAAGTATTTTATGTGTTATTCCAAGACATTGTCTATCTGTTTGCCAAGATGCATATAAACGTTTTATGCGTAATTGAGTAACAACATAAAATCATCTTTACAAAGTAGAAAATAAACATTCGAATTTCACACAGTTCCATAGTCAAACTCGTCCACTAGTCTCCAAATTGCTGTGACGTCACATCGCCTTAGCAGAAAATGATTGATAGCTCTTTGTCAGCCTACACGGTTTTACTATATTTTTATTAGTCAAAACCCGACTGGTACTACGCATAAGTTTGGGTGTAAAAATAAAATGGCTCTGTTTTTTCCGTCGTGCACGACCTCTATCCCCTTGTTTGTATTTATTTTGGCGGCTATCTCGTTAGCATTCATTTTTTATCGAGAATAAAACTTTCAATGGCACTGTTTGTCTAATAACAGCAGAAATTATACCAATATTGGGGCAGTTTTGTTTGTTTGTTGGTGATTTCTGTCTAGTCCACACGGGGTGAGCTGGTGGGCTAGTTTGAATTCATTGCTTTCGTAGAAATATTATCATTGGCCTTATCATCCCAATTTTGTAATGAATACTTCTGACTATAGATTGCCACAGCTGTCCCTGTGTAATGCCAACCTACAATGTCTGTGCCCCACTATAATTAGCTTTGTTCATTTAGAGTAGGCGTTTTTCTTAGCTGTCAGTATTAAAATTCCTAAATAAAATACATCAGTGGTGGCGCTTTATTTATTACCTTACAGTTATTGCACATAATTTTTGCACCAAAGAATGCTTACATGTTGCGTTCGCATCGGCACTTTTTGAATTAGCAAATACCAATAGCAGTAAGCACAGGGGTTCATTGGTCCAGCGATTAGCTAATTGTATTATCCTAAAAAACATGATACTGATTGCGATTATGCAACTGCTGCCTTTGACCTTTAAATCTGGATTCTTCAAGAGGGTGGAAAAGTGTTGCTGATATGCCAACGTGAGGACAGCCACACCATTTTTGCAACATTAGCAGTTAGTAAGTTAATGTAACAGACCAAACAAAATTGTTTGAACTAAAGAAAAATCTCTTATTAGCACCATGTATCAACGTAATTAGCGGGCGGTAGCTCGTATTTCGCTTGTTAAAGCTGGCGATAATATTCATCATCATTACCCGAGGTTTCTGTCATTACCCCAAAGTTAGGGCCATCCGACTTGCGATTGAGAGTTCGTTGATTCGATCACCAATCATACTGTTGCCGTGAAACTACTCGTAACCAAATCATTGAGTTAACAGAGGCTAACATAAATAATAGTAATTTGTAACCCAAATTAGTAGTAACATTTAAATATGAGCTCAAAGCAACACTTTCTGGAGAGTTGCTCGTACCGTATAAACCAAAGTATCAAGGTTAGAAAAAATAATTCATAAAATAATGATCAAAATCGTTTTTAATGGCAGTATCTCTTGGTAAGCAGCGATAGCTCAGTGGGGAGACCAACAGACTGCAATACAGAGGGTCTCGGGTTCGAACCCACATCGCGCACCTCTGACATTCGGAAGTTATATGACTTTTCGAAATTATGTGCGTATTGATTGACAATTATCGCCTGCTCCGTGCCTCGGAGAGCACGTTAAGCCGTCGGTCCCGGCTGCCATGAACATCTATGCCAGTCGTTATTGGGAGAGTATCGACACAAAAGATCCCACTGGGTCAAAGTGTCACTGGTCTGCATTGACTGGCCCCCGCATAAGATACATACATCTCTTGGCTAAGTAGAATCGGAATCCGTAAAGAAAGATGTTTTGTTTTTGCTCTGTCTGTGTGAGGTACATTTTTGTTTAAAATAAGTAACACTTTGGATAACAAATAACTAGAAATCTTGTTAACCCCTCCAGCTAAATGAAATAGTTGTATCAGATGTGGATTCAGTAGAGCAATGGGTGGGGACCGAATCTTCGACCTTTCGATGACAAGACCGATCAAAGCTTTAACAATAGGACTACCGCCGTTTCTCAAAATAGGTCTTGTTAATAACACAAGTTTTCATTCCACGGCAAGATATCGAATCCTCTGCCATCACCGCTTCGTTGAGTATTATGTCTTCTTATCCCATTCGGAACAAAGAATTTGTGTGATCCATTCACAAATATTTTTCTAAAACTTTGTATTCATTAATTAAATACCTCAGAACACAGTGTTTAATACCTCGCACATTTATTACCCTATTCTAAAATAAATATCAAATCCACATTAACAGTCTATGTCCAATGTCTATGATGAAACTTTAACTAATTCACACATATTTTAATAGTAACTGAAAACGACTAAAGTGTCCATCTTCTGTATACTAAGTATTTCAAAAGTTGGCAAGAAAGGAAAGCAACAATAGCGGATATAAACAGACAAAAATAAAACCCATGATAACACAAAAACTGTAAAACCAACTCACACTTAACCATATTTTTATTCAAACAGTTATTTAAACGCAACACTAACAATAAACAATGTCCGAAATTAAAACAATTCCAAAAATGTGCAGCACCGAAATGAAATTAAAGTTACCCATAAACGGCATATTACCCCAAAATATGGGTACACGAAAGCAACTTAGGATTTTATACTCGCTCTGGTACCTAACCAATTGAGTCTGAGTGCATAATCCAGGGCACTTAATGGAGCAATTTAATTTGTTCGTAACGACTGGGGTAGCAAAGAGGAAATTTTTGCTCCTTGCCAACTTGGCTGGTGGTGCATGTTTGCTTAAAACCGCTTAACAAATTACAAATAGGCTTTTGAGATGAGTGCGTTATATTCCGGCCTTGGGCAACAGTTCAACTCGCTTTTGTGTTCGTTTGAAAATATTATTTAGACTCGTTTTAATACGTAATGAATTTGTTCTTGCGGATTCTGTTGTAACTAGCTTTTGAACAGTATTCGTCTCTTGTATACGGCTTCTTGATACTTGATGTTTTTACATAATGAACGTTGAATGAATGAATGAATGTATCTCAAACACGAATTATAATATTCATAATATAATATTCTACCACATACACACAACACCGTCTAGCCGAAACTAAGCAGAGCTTGTACTATGGGTACTAGACAATGGATAAACATACTTATATACTTTTTTTTTGTAAATACATACATATTATACATAGAAACACCCAGACCAAGACAAACATCCATGTTCATGCACACAAATTTTTGACTTGTGCGGGAATCGAACCCATGACCTCAGGCGTGGCAGTTGGTTACACTAACCACTACGCCATCGAGGCCGACAATTTTTTGTCAAATAAATAATTTTATTAAGTATATATTCTATAAAATTTTAAGATACGAGTGTTTGCTCTTTAGGCCTGGACTGACGTTGATAATTATTTTTGTGTGTGTTTGATTCCCTGAATAATTTAAACTTACTGTCACATGCTTCACATATAACTGGACCCGGTAGGTGGCGCTGTGATCGATTACTAGGACTTTTTTATTTAAATATAATTTAAGCCAGTACAATGTCTGTCGGATCTCTCATTTTTATATATATAGACAGGATATTATATATACCTAGTACACTTTTTAACAAAATGTAGAGTAAAGTAAAGCTCTTTTATATATTTTACAATGAAATAAGGTATTTGGATAATATATTTAAAGAGGACAGCTGTTTGCTAGGAACAAATCTCATCATGGTATCAGAAGTATATTACACTGTAAATGTGCCCAATAAACGACAATAAGCCCGCTCTTGTAACTAGGAGGTGATCTCCCTAGCCGAGCCTATATGTGTCTTTAAACATAACTTACGAAATATGGAACCAACTGTGTCTTCCCCTTCAGTATAGTCAGGTGTGTATCTATGCATTAGTACTCTCTCTTTAATAATGAATATGAAACAATTATAACAACAACTGCATATTGTTTCAAAAACTGTTTCTAAAGTTAAACTGGTCTATTGTACAGTCGGCTCCTTCATTAGTACAAGTAAAATATGAATTAATTTCTTCATCGCCGCCTTCCATATGTGTAAAATAGTGATGTGCAAGGTTGTCTATCGATAAAATAAAACAGCCAAAAAAATAACACAGTACATGGTTTTAATTTAGTTTTCAGATAATTAAAGCGTAGTATTAAACTTTGCTTTTTGTATTCACATTTATTTCTAAATGTTTGTTTTCTACCTATTCCCAATACAAAGCAAATTTTCAAATTATTCAGTAGTCCAGAAGCAAACTATATCAAACTTTACTTAAAAACTAAGTAAAAGTATACGTAACAAAGATTGACTTATTTATTATAGTTCATGTAATCAGTAGCTATCTAAATCGCAAAGTGCTCAAAGCATCTGATAGGCGGCACTTTCATGACAAGCAACAGATATACTGTGAACAAATAAATCGAAATATCCTTTAGCTTTATGTAATAACTCACAAATATTCTCAAAAGTAGTCCGTCATATTAAATAAATATTACACTTTTTGTAAGATATATTTTACCAACAAAAGCGACAACATTGCTGTAATTGGTTTAAATTTTAATTAGTAAAACATCGAAGACGTCATTTTGTCATTTAAGTAATGCAAATTAAGTGGCAATTTGAATTTTGAATGTTCGATTTATGAAGTTATTTAGTAAAACCAGTGCAGTTGTCACTAAAGGCACCACTTCCATAAATAAATTTGTCATCAATATTTGCCTTCTTATCATCATAAATATTATCGATACTTATTAAGCAGATATCCCATCCCTAGCTTTATTGTAAATACGCTCGCGAATAGCATTAGTATTTAATTAAAAGTTGTCTCGCACTCACTTCAGTTGCGGTTGACGCCATTTTCATAAACACTTGAGTACACGCTGCTTTTACTGTTTGCTCTCTGATGTAGCAGAGGAACATATTAACAGATTTGTTTATCACGTTTCATTAATATTTTTATGTTATCGTCAAACACGTGCTTTAATCGCCTCGTGCGTTGTTTTCTCGTTACGAGTAAAACATTATCGTGTCCTTTTCGGTTTGGATGTATAACACCCACATTTCGTCAGACTGATTAAGGCATCACTTATTAGAGAGCGAGCATATTGCCGCCTACCGGACACAGCTTCAGACTTCGTGCTATTATAATATGCCAATAATACTTTGCCCGACCTATGTAGCGAACCGAGATCTCATGCATTATAAACGTAGGTATACGCTATCGCAGCGCCACAGAATTAGATCTTTATATTCTTAACTTAAAACAAATTTTATGATATATACATAGGTCCTTTAAAATACATTTACACGTTGTTTTTTTAACATGTATTAACTGTAGCGTTCGTCTCATCTTAGCGCTTTATGAAGAGAGGCTTTTTATAAAAAGCCTGCGTCCTATTCGCTCTACAAATGATATTTTTTACAAACAATAAAATAAGGTCAGATGGTGCGACGCTTTACTGCTTCTACGACAATAGATTGATTTTGTGTAGATATGTTTTATATTTCTTTCTAAAGAAAAGTCAAAATGAAGATACAAATAATCCATAAAAAGGAAACGTGTTTATCTCAGATGAATGGCATAATAGAATTGAATTTAAACTACTTCTTACAGATTTTATCGCGATGTTTATTTTAAAACAATTAGTTTAATGTTAACGTATAACATTCGCGTAAATGTAAGACAATATTGTGTAAATCAGTAGAGATAGTAAAATTTAAAGTGGGTATAGAGAATAAGAATTTGAACGTTAAATAATACTGGCATTGGATTATAATATGCAGTACTACTTCATAAGAAATCAAAAACACATATGTATATCGTCCCGTTTTGATTCGAACCCACAACAATCAGCGGTGTCCACTTGCATGTTGCTCCAAAACGAGTAACACTTTAGATATAGCTACTGAGTTATTTCCAGATAATTTATGTTACATTGTAACGTAAAAGAAAGATATTTTTTTTATTTATTGAACATTTCAATAAGTAGGTAATTAATAAAATATATCATAATCACAAAACTTACTTCAAAAATATTTGAACTAAGTCCTTATCAAGTTTCTATTTAATCCAATAGAATGTTTAATAAAAATGTTCAAATTCTTCGCAAAATACATTATTACCGGGAATCTCCTAACAAGCCTTTGATTACCGAAGAGGTAGGAAAAACGCATGATAACAAAAAAGCGCAGATTTTAAATTCTATACGCGTACAATCGGATCGCTTTACATTATTTTCTCATTGAACCAAATTGGGTTTTGGGGACAGTGGCCTCACGCACTTAGTGTGGAAACACACGGGCTTTTAGCGTGGACTCTTTGCTCTTGTTTCTCCACAAACAAGCCGTGAACGACAGCCTTAATAATGCAGCGGCCAGCGTGACTTAAAGGGGAACAAGTTACGATAATAACTATATGTAAGATAAGAAAAGATAAGTCATACTAACTTTTACAAATCAGTGATTTCTCTTTACTTACTTACTTGCCTACTAATTTACTGACTTTTACTATTTGATTGCAAGAAATCTATACTATTGGGCGAAGTGACACTAAATATTAAGAAAAGATAAATATGAGAAAAATTAATTTATTTAAAACCATTGGGTTCAAGATTTAAGAAGACAAATTATAAAACAGCATTGATAAAACAATATAAAATACTTTTTTGCTCACAGATCACTTGATTGTCAAGAACAAGAAAATATTATCACTACTAGGTTATTTGTACTTTATTCCATCCCCACCATTTTTACGACCATTTACACTGACTTAGAAAACAACCAGCGAGAGTTTTGGGAGTTCATCACTGACGTCTTTACCCAGGAGCAACTTAACACGACTTTTCACATTCATTATAGAAGCCTAAAAGAAAACAGTAGCGCACCCGCCCCTTTTATGCCAATTGTTCACACTTTCTGCAGTAAATCGGCAAATTTTAAAAAAGATCAATACCTAATAATCCAATATCGAATGAATTGCCTGTAAATTCGAGTCGGACGTGTCTCGCATAGTACGGGGCTTTCTTCCACAGGCCTTCGGAGCTTTCTCTTAAGGGCACAGTGTAGGAACACGCAGAGTATTCGGTAAAAAGTAAAACGCTTGCAACACTGTTGTCAAATACAACAGTGTTGCGAGCCTTTTACTTTTTAAATAGAACAAAAACATAAAGCTAAGTACATTGATCAACCTACATCATAGAATACTTAAGGCTTACAATTATTACCCTAACGTAAAACTTGGAATTACCATAGTTATAATATTGTCTTCTGTTTACGCGAATGTTATTCATTGAAATTAAACTACTATATACGAATTTTATCGCGTTATTTATTTTACACTTTACTACAAAATTTTGAAACTGTTACACTACTACTAGATACTATTAAACTTTACTAATTTTTAAGCTAATTAAATTATTATAACTTTATATTTAAGTTTACACTTTCCCCGACGTTTCGGTTGCTTTTCAGCAGCCATGGTCACGGTTACCATAGTTTTATTATAATAAAGTCTATCTTACAATATAAATGTGTGTGACAAAGCAAGAAATCGAATGTGACTGCTGCGCAGGTCTCAGATTCAATGCCCAAGACGGGCAAAATGTTATTGGGTTTTTCTGGCACGGAATTCTCAATAGCAGCATAAAAGTCGGAGTCTGGAACTCTGCCTGGCAAACAGCAATACGCTTGCCCCTATTACGTTCAACCCAAGAACATGTAAATTAGAGTGTTATGCACTTCTCCCTATCTCTTATAGGCCTATATAATATGTATACATAGTATCCAGCAAAAACACTTTATGTAATCAATACAAGTGGTGTATGAAATACGACGCTAGTAATTCGTAAATAATGAAATAATGTGCGTACGGTTAGTACATCGGTATCTTTAATCATAATTATGGTGACATTTTAAACAAGTTGCGCTTGCTACTTCATCTAGCTTTGCCAGGACTGGAATTGCTGCTCACTCTTTCAACACAGTTATAAAGAAGCAGTTAGCGTATTATTAGCCACTGCCTGCGATTACGTCGTATGGAGTAGTTCACCCAAGAGTTAATGTTCGTGAATCAATACACCGAATCTCTACTACTGGACGAGTCTGATGAAAATTGTTTTAGTTTTTATGTTGAACTCCAATCAACTAAACTTTGATATTGTGATAACCTATAAACAGTATATTCCGATTTTATAAATAGCTTCAAAGTATAGTCACAACGTCCTTGCAGTTTTATTATAGTGTAGGGATTGACCACCAATCATTCTTTTTTAAGATTACTTGCAATTTTTGCTATTTATTAATTTACTAGTATTCTTAGGATAGCATAGATAGGTAGTAGCGATAGCTCAGTGGGGAGACTAACAGACTGCAATGCAGAGGGTCTCTCTCCTCTGGTCGGTTCGAACCCACATCACGCACATCTATCTTTCGGAAGTTATATGACTTTTCGAAATTATGTGCGTATTGATTGACAATTATCGCCTGATCCGTGCCTCGGAGAGCACGTTAAGCCGTCGGTCCCGGCTGCCATGAACATCTAAGGCAGTCGTTATTGGGAAAGTCAGTACCCTCTAATATCCTGACACTGGTCTAGCCTTAGGATATCGTTAGCCTTCGGGTTGCGGAGGTCAGGTGGCAGCCGCTCCGTGTAAAAACTGATATCCAGTCAAATCCGGTTAGACCAGAAAAGCCGACCCCAAGTGACTTGGGAATAATAAAGACTAAGAGAGAAGACTAGTATTCTTAGGATAATATGCTTGTGTTTACAAGTGGGTTTAACGGTAGTGCAATAGTTGAGATTTAAACCCAGTACATCATGCACATAGTAACGTTAGGAATGGATGGGATTCGAACTCATGACGTTACAAAATTCGGTAATTTTCGTGTCGTTCTCTACCCTGTGCGTTAGTTCAGTATGCTCAACGTCCACTAACAGCGCAAACCTCAATAGCTGACCGAGCTATACACACCGTATAATAAAACTGTTATCTTTTTGTACCAAACATAATTATTAGTTGAAATCGGATATTAACGAACTGAAGATAAGTAAATTTAGTGACATAAGGAGAGTAGTAAGATCCAATTTATTTCATCGCCTAATCAGGAAAATGCTCTTGAAAAGTTTTAATTTGTAGGATAGATCGATATGGCCAGCTAATAGAGATTCTTAAAATATAATATTTTTATGAAGAGATACCTTCATCTCCTTTAGAAATAAGTTACAGAATGGAAAATATAATAAAAAAAATGCTTTTCTTTTTCAAAGCACACCTAATAGGTACATACTGGTAGCATACTTTCGGAAGTTATATGACTTTTCGAAATTATGTGCGTATTGATTGACAATTATCGCCTGCTCCGTGCCTAGGAGAGCACGTTAAGCCGTCGGTCTCGGCTGCCATGAACATCTATGGCAGTCGTTATTTGGAGAGTGTCGGCACAAAAGATCTCACTGGGTCGAAGTGTCGCCGGTCTGCACTGACTGGCCCCCACATAAGATACATACATACATACTGGTAGCTGAATATAATTACTAACATTTATTTTATTCATAATTAATATTTCATAAAAAACCATCAATATGCCTAGTTTACAAAGTATCACAAATGAATATTAAAAAACAACGCATATAGGTACTTATATATTTTTTTCTTCTTTATTACTCATATAATTTTTTTCACTTAACACAAATAAATGCACCGGCGAGGCAATCGCTTGCCCGCTGCGACATTCAAGCAATTAAAACAAAAAAGACAGCGCGAAGATTGCAAGTATACCCAATAGACGAGAGCAGCGATAACTCAGTGGGGAGACCAACAGACTGCAATGCAGAGGGTCTCGGGTTCGAACCCACGTCGCGCACCTCTAACTTTCAGAAGTTATATGACTTTTCGAAATTATGTGCGTATTAATTGACAATTATCGCCTGCTCCGTGCCTCGGAGAGCACGTTAAGCCGTTGGTCCCGGCTGCATGAACATCTATGGCAGTCGTTATTTGGAGAGTGTCGACACAAAAGATCCCAATGGGTCGAAATGCCGCCGGTCTGCACTGACTGGCCCCCACATAAGATACATACATACCCAATAGACGACAATAGACTCGCCTTACCTCGCCTAAGATACTTCGGACTTAAAACATAGTTAGCAAAATCTGGTTTCACTACACCACTGCCTATCCTTCGAGGACGTAATATAAAGAGACTATACGACCGGCAACAACAAACTTATTCAAACTATTTACAAAAAATATTCCACACACCGAAATAAAATATTCCAAATATTAAAATACAGTTTAATATTGAACAACACACGATAAAAGCGGTATAGAATAACAACGTATTATTTGTTCCGCTGATTGGTAACTCGGAAAAATCTCATTTCCCGAGGGATATGAGCTGATTTGGTCTTTGAACGTTCCATCTAAAACAATATGTGTAAAGGTGAATTCTCATTGTGTATTGCCATTAATAGTATCATTTGATTGCCCGGTAGCCCAGAGGTTGTGAAAGCGAATACTGTGCGTCTTAAGTTCGTTTGCCGCGTCGAGCAATGGGTTATTGGTATTTTTTGTCTAAGAATTCTTAAATATTTATTCTAAATCTTTTTGTGAAAATTATTTTAATAATGGTAAAGTCCTCCGTTAAAAGAATTTAATTTAATTTATTTATATTTATCAATACACAAAGATCCGCAGTAAAACTAAAGATGCCGATATTGCTCTCCGGATAGCCAAGATGAAGTGACAGTGGGCAGGGCACATAGCACGCAGAACCGATGGTCGTTGGGGCGGAAAGGTTCTACAGTGGCGGCCACGGACCGGAACACGCAGCAGGGGTAGGCCCCCCACAAGGTGGACCGACGACCTGGTAAGTGTCGCGGGAAGCTGTTGGATGCGGGTGGCCCAAGACCGGTCTGTGTGGAAAACCTTGGGGGAGGCCTATGTCCAGCAGTGGACGTCTTTCGGCTGAAATGATGATGATGATGATGAATACACAAAGTTTCACCACCGATGTTGAATGTAAAAATATCCCCAGGAATTGAACTTCACGCAGACCTGACGCATTATCTACTATTGCACTACCGCATTAGTAATGATCATTGTAGTCATACTACTACCAAATAGTTGGCAATAACGAACTTTTTCATTCTATCGTATAATTGATGGATTTCAATATTCAACAAGAACTTATTAAGGTGGAAAATACCTAGCTCATATGGCCTACACATGTCACTACCCAAAAGATTTATTTCTCAAACCCAATGCCACCTATTAGCTGATTGAGATTACATGATAAAACAGTCATAATATACTAGATTTTTCCGCGGCTTCGCTCGCGTAAATGTATGTTAGCTTAGTAACAGTATGTTTAGAGTTCGAAAAAACTCTTATACAACAGCTTTGTCCGTCCGTCCGTCTGTCTGTTATACAACTTTCAACTCAAGAACCGTAAGAGCTAGAGACTCGCGGTCAACGCCTTTCGACACAGCATAGACGATATACTTCGAAGGACTATAACGTTTGACCTCTGACCTGGTCACGTGGTATCACGTGATTTTTGCATATTACTTGAACCATTTTTTCGAACTCTAAGATTTACGGCAATTCATTGCCGATTCTCACTTGTTTTCTGGATAAAAGGTACCTTATGTCTTTTTCTGTTCCCCTAACAATGTGTATGCAAAAATTCATGATGATCAATCAAGTAGTTAAGGCGTGAAAGAGTAACAAACAAACTCACATTCGCATTTATAATATTAGTTGGGATTGTGTTAGTACAAAGAAACAACGAAAAGGACGGCATTCGGAGTGGTCGTATGACTGACGGGTCGTGTGAACGCACTTTAATATAAATGTTTATACCTTTACTAACCTGTCAGTTGACAAACCATTTAACTGATTTGTTTTTTTTATTACTCCTGTCCTTGCAAATAGGAAAAATAACGAAGTTTGGTATACAAGTACCGTGTATTTTAACTAATTATGGTGTATCTAGCTTTTGCCTATGTCTTCTTTCACATAAATCTAAAGGAAATACCTAGGTATAAATGTGCCTAAGATATCAAAATCATTTAAAATCATTTTTAAATAGTCTATCTATCGATATGCTGAGTTTAATCCAAATCGGTTTGCAAATCATTGAATAATAAATATTTTCATAAACTTTTACATTAATAATAATTTTAATAGGATAAGATAGATATTTACATAAAGACAGCAACAATCATAATTTACAACTTAACTAATATTAACAAAACTAACCACTTATAAATAGAACAAAATATGGGGCTGTAAAATTTTATATAAAGGGATGGCTGGTTTAGGCGGCGTCGTAAAATTCCTTAGCATCGCTGTCGACCGGGAGTGAGCCCAGAAGACTGGCAGCATTGCCACGCTAAATGGCAATGCTGATTCTTTGAGCCAAAAAAAGTCCAGCCTTCTGGTCGTTTTACTTACCTATTCTATATGACATTATAATTGTAGTAGTACAGCGTCTTCCGCGATAGGTCAAGGTGACCGGTCATTATGGTGACCACGCGATGTAACTGTAAATAATAATGTCCTCCAGACCGAATTTCGGTCGCGGCCAATCTTAGCAGAGATTGGCCATCTGGGCAGGAGATTTTATAGTGCACAAGCGTGTGCGCAATCACTAGTGCACTTTCTGTTCCCTAACTATGGCAATCCGACACGACTGGAGAGAGATCAGGCGCAGAACGGCATTACGTGCTTTCCTAGGCACGGGAATGTCTAACACCGGGCTGCTATTGAGATTTCTTGACAGAGAAACCCAATATCTTTTTGTTCGTCCGTCCCCAAATTCGATCCCAAGATCTGATGCACAGCAGTCGCGTCGCATTCACTTGTTACACCCACATTTTGCGAACTATAGTTTCAAGTGCCGCGTAAGGTGCGAGTCTATTACCGTTTTCCTGACACAATTCTTAACTCAATGCTACCACTCAGTAATCTTTTCTGAAAAATCTAATAACAGACACTGAAGCGGGCAATAAACACAAGACGTCATGCCAATCTTAGTAATCAATCAAATTGCAAAACAAACCCTTTATATAAATAGAACTTATAAACAGTAATTGAAAGCAGGCATTCGAATATAATGGAACGGCCCTGATATCTCAAAACACCAAAGCATACAGAGGATAGAATCAGCATTTTAGAAGAGCCCTATTAATAAACTCGCCGTTACCCCTCCCCGCGCCAACCCACGCCCATGCCGCACCCCCTCAAACATCCAGGAATCACGCACTCGTTGTTTGCCGCGGTACAATTAAAATGCTAATTATTTGCCGACAACTCAAATTGTGGACTGTATGGAATTACGAAGCGTCGAAATATAAAGCTACAAAATTATAATGTAGTTAATATACATATCGTGGTTGGGAAATTGACTCATTATTTACATCGACTATTTGCTTTGAACGCAAACAATCATAGTAGGGAATTAATTAAATGCCAATTAAAGATTTAGGACTGTGAGTGTTTAAAAGCACCGCACCGTTACAATTTAGTATATTTTAATCACACAGAATCAAAATGGTTAATTACATTTAGAAGAAATACGATAAAAGAGTAAGGCAGCATCACTTACATATTATTTTTATAAGAGCGGTCTATTTCTACTAGTAACTCAAGCTAAGGCTAAATGTTTACATTACAAATACGTTCAGGTTACTAGTTCTATGGTTCTCTCGATATCCATCCATTGCCATCGCCATCGCCCCCTTAATTAATGCCCTTTCTTTATTGCTAGTTTTATAACCTTAACTATGTATATAAGTAGTTATCATGTATTTAACACTGCCATAGCATGATAGGTTAAATGAAGGTGGAAGGTGGAAGACTTCATGTTGTTACTGACCACATTGCCAAAGTCTTTGCTTCTATCGAACGTTTCCAAATTCATGAAAAAACCTTAGTTTGAAGCCCTTAACACAAAATATACACAGAGATCTTCCTCTGAGTATATTTTATTCCACTCGGTACTTAGCCAGTTGCACATGCCCACACACGCCCTTATACCAACGAAGTTCAGTTCAGTTCTTTGTATGAACAAAGCATTCAGTATTTCCAGTCGCGAAAATAATATCCAGACACATTTCCAAAACAATTCGCATTCACGAACCATTTCACACATCAGGAAATCTCAACGCCACCATCAAAGAGCCCATCCAATTCAAATTAGTAGACAGAATGACGTTTAAAGAAATAATTTGCGCGTAGACGCTCACTTTAAAACATTAAGTGTTCGTACTCTTTGGCGAAATGCGAAGTCAAATGTTTGCGAACACGATAACAGAATCGCTTTATTTTCACTCGCTAGAAACTGTACGAATTATTAATTAAGCCAACTCTGTTAAATATATCGTAGAGGCGTAGCTGCGTAGTGGCGTAGCAGCGTAGCTTCGTAGCAGGTTTGTGATTCCACTACATGTGTAAAACCCCACATAACCGCCAAAGCTGATTAGATATTTAGAGTTCGAAAAATCTCTTATATAACAGCTTTGTCCGTCCGTCCGTCTGTCTGTTATACAACTTTTAATTCAATTACCGTAAGAGCTAGATACTCGCTGTTAACGCCATTCGACTCAGCATAGACGATATACCCCCGAAATTACTATGACCTTTGACCGCTCAAGGTCACATGATACCATCTTTCAACTCAAGAACCGTAAGAGCTAGAGATTCGCGGTCAACGCCATTCGACTCAACATAGTCGATATACCCTCGAAATTACTATGACCTTTGACCTCTGATCTCACGTTATACCATTTTTTTATGTGTTATTCATATATAGAATGTGAATGTCATTTCAATGGCTCTCATAAAGAGCATAAGGCCTTATACTAGTATAATAGTGTCACTCCTATATTCCCAAAGGAATTAGCAGAGATGATTTACACGCACATTTCGACAGCTATGATAATAAATCCCACGTAATAGAGCCCAATGTAATGCCGCGCAGTTCCTGAGAAATTATTAACAGAAAAACCTAATAACACCCAATTCACGCGATACGAGAATTAAAACCGATTTTGAATAGTTCATTATGAAGATGGATTCATTACAGGTGATAATCAAAGTGTGATCTAGTGTTCAGAATTGCCTTTGATTATTGTATATATGTCCTAAAGCTCTCGATGATGAGAAGTAGCGGCTAAACAAAGCTTAAAACTTGCTATCGAGAAACCATGGATCGGATTATCACATTAGTACTACCGATACGTTGTCTACTGTTTTTATACCGGACTACCTTATGCCTACGGCTTCGCTCGCGTAATAGTAGGATAAGTTAAGTAAGTTTATGTAAGTAAAAATATAGCCCACGGTATTTGCTGGTAATATAGCTATCAAATGGTTAAAAGCATTTAAAACCGTTTTAGTAGTTCTTGTGTTAAATCGTTACAAACAAACAAACAAAAAATCAAATCTTTCCTCTTTATAATATTATATAAGTATAGATCAAAAATGTTAGTTGGAGGGGTTATTATGAGTACTAGTGAAAATTTCTGGCCCTACTGGTTGCATAACCAGTGGGGCCAGAAATTTTCACCTCATGCATTCAGACCTCATGCATATGAGGTCTCGTTTCAATGGCAGAGGAAACAATTGCAGCGCTTTTTAGTTCGATAAATGAGTCGCGCAAAGTGATATTTGAATATTCCGATAAGAATTCTTAGTGGCAGCATGGAGTCTGTGTCCAGTAGACGGCAATAAGCTCGCCCTCTTTAACGTAGGGTCCAAAACTAAACACTACTAGAAAAATTTGAATGTGATATACTGCTCATTCGGTTCATATAGTAGTGTGACTATGTTTTACATAATAATAATTTGTTAGCAGCGATAGCCTAGTGGGAAACCGTCCGCCACGCAGAGGTCTCGGGTTCGAACCCAAGGCCCGCATCTCTGACTTTTCGAAGTTATATGCGTATTAAATAATTAACTATCGCTTGCTTTAACGGTGAAGGAAACATCGTGAGGAAACCTGCATGTCTGAGAGTTCTCTATAATGTTCTCGTATCTTCGATATCTGGATATCTATCCAGGCCATATATAGGCCAGCGTGGTGGACTATGGCCTAACCCTTCTCACACTAAGAAGAGGCCCGTGCCCAGCAGTGTTATTAAATTATTATATATTTTTATTAAACAGATTTTCATTTTTTGTGTTGTGAACATTGAAATCATTATATGCCATTTTACAATAAGTTTCAACGAAAATACTTCTCACAAATACAGGGTTATTTTCCCAGTATTCTCAGGATATATGTTTATTATGTGAGCCTGACGACTTAGGAGCTTGAGTTGTATTAAAAAATAATAACACGTTACACTGAAATTAAACTACTATATACGGATTTTATCGCGTTGTTTATTTGACACTTTATTACATAATTTTGAAAATTGTTACACTATACTACTATTAAACTTTACTAACTTTTAAGATAATTAATTATTATTAAAACTATTAAAACTATTTAGATTTATTTTAATTTTACACTTTCCCCGATTTGCTTTTCAGCAGCCATGGTCACGGGGAGACTAAGATGGTAGTTGTCTCAATGTTCCAGTGTAGTTATTTCAAAGTACCCGAACATAATTTAATCATTGATGTTTCTATTTACGCAGAAATGAAGTGTCAAATAAACAACGCGATAAAATCCGTATATAGTAGTTTAATTTCAATGAATAATATTCGCGTAAACAGAAGACAATATTAAGACGTTACAATCTTTATATGTGACTAAACATATCAGTAACACGTTAGAAACATAAACGTCGGCAGCTATTTCTAATACCGATAACTTCGAACGGGACACTACCGCGTTCAAAACAAACACGTGCCTACTTTTCCTTCATCATAAGCACAAAGAGCGCGGTCTACACGCTTTCCAAATATAATTATCCTTTATAATAAATTGTCTTGACATCTTTCTAATTGATTAATTAACGCGAACATGAAAGGGGTAACAAGTGGCAACTCGCGATATGGCCTCTGATTTATAATCTAATTAATTTTGTTTAATTTACTGAGACGGCGTTCGATTGTAATTGGTCTTTGATGACAGTACCGTTACTTAAAAGTGCCGCGAAACGTAGTCTAAACGTGGCATAACGCAAACGTAACATAACTTAACAAAGGGTGTGTATAATGTGAGTTTATCGACTCGTTTTTAATATTGTACAGCTCGGTTCTACACAGGAAAACAATGCAAGGCAAGGTAAACCCTTTTAAGACTGCGCCGAGCGTAAGACAGATAATGACAAAGCTCGTACGGCGGATATTCAAATCGGTGCGCGGCCGCCATAGTAAAATTGTATGGAGGATTTGAAGTGCTTTTTTGATAAATATTTATCTTTATTGTCAACCAATATTTGGGACGGACAAATTGTAATATATCTATTTATGTTTCGTTTAAGCTGTAAACTAGGATAGATTTGTACTGTTATAATCTAAAAATCACGAAACACGAGCTCACGTTTTTGCATTTTTCGTGTAAATTTACGTAATTTTATAGGCGAAAATATAAATTATTTTAAGTTTTTACACGGAGTAATTGTAAACACATTCATTGCTATGGTAAATGTATATTTTATATTTGTATTAAACAAAAAGTGTTCATTTTATTTACTTAACCGTGACCGCTTGTTTTGGCACATTTCGCTCGGCACAGTCTTAAAGGAGTTAAAAAGTTGTTTTGGTGGGCCAACTGTTTACATTATGGTAGTTAACTTACTTTTTTTAATTATTAAATTCAAACAGAAGCAGCGTTAGCCTAATGGATAAGGCATTCGACTTGCGATCGAGAGGTCGCGGGTTCGAATCCGTCGTGAACCCACCCCTAATTCAAGCATTCTAGCTTAGCTGAAGGGGTTAACAAGAATATTAGGCATATGAAACACATATTGCTAGTACTGTAGTAGTAGTGCTGGACGGTGGAGGCCATTCGCCCGGTCCTCCGGGTCCGATTGAGGCGATTCGGGTCGCTGACCTTCCGACTGGTGCAGGTGCTTTCCGGGCACGGATGCTTCGGAAAGTATTTGCACCAGATCGCGAGACGGGAGGCGACCCCGGCCTGCCACGAGTGTGGGGCGCTGGAAGACATGGCGCTTCACACGCTGGAGGCCTTCACCGCGTGGGGGCCGCAGCGGCACACGCTTTCGGCCGTAATAGGCGGAGATCTCTCCCTGCCGAGCGTGATCAACGCCATGCTTCGCGGCGAGAGGTCGTGGCAGGCAGTGGTCTCCTTCTGCGAAGCTGTCATAGCGCAGAAGGAGACCGCGGAGAGGGTCAGGGAGAACAACTTCCTCGCTGACCCTCACCGGCGCAGACGGACGGGCGCGAGAAGGAGGCGATTTGCCCGCCTTTTCGCTCCTGTATAGTGGGGTCACTGGTACAGAGTCGGGGGACTCTCTACCGGCTTGCACGGCCCCACACGTCTGGGGGATGGTCTTGGTGAGCAAGGCCTTCCCTCCATAGGTGCTGAGGCCCGGGCACCATCAGCTGGGCCAACCGCCAGGGCGGGATGGTGATTGCTAACGCGACCCCATCCCGCCCCACTCCGTCGGCGGAGGGACTGCTCACCCCAGGTTTTTAGTGTGTATACCGACCCCCTTCAGGGGCGGAGAGTCTCACATAACCCCCGGGGGAGGGGGTATCCATAAAGGATTTTCCTGGGTCAAAAAAAAAGGCTTCATAAGAAGTAGAGCTAGTACCAGCGATCTGCCCATCATTCAAGACAGAAATCCACCAGACTACAAAAATCTACCACCGTGTTGGCATACCGTGGTAGATTTAGTCGGTGTAACCCGAGACTTTCCATATTACCCCCGGGTGAGCGCGACATACCAGAGAAGGATACGTTTGCGGCAATCACACACATTAAAAAGTGAGAAACGGCAATGAATTGCCGTAAACCTTAGAAATCAAAAAAATTGTTCAAGTAATATGCAAAAGTCACGTAATACCGCGTGACCTTGAGATCAGAGGTCAAAGGTCATAGTCATTTAGGGGTATATCGACTATGCTGAGTCGAATAGCGTTGACCACGAGTTTCTAGCTCTCACGGTTCTTGATTTGAAAAATGGGATCACGTAACCTTGAGGTCAGAGGTCAAAGATCATAGTAATTTCGGGGGTATATCGACTATGCTGTGTCAAATGGCATTGACCGCGAGTCTCTAACTCTTACGGTTCTTGAGTTAAAAGTTGTATAACAGACGGACGGTCGGACAAAGCTGTTGTATAAGAGTTTTTCTAACTCTCAAAAACTAAACAACCTATATAACATTACGCTACGAGCCACGAGAGCGAAGAATTGATTTATATAATATTACTTGTGACTCTGTCCTATTTTATTACGATTATTTGTCAAATGTGCACGTCGATAATCGGGTTGCAAATTAACATGTATACCTTGAACCCATATACTATTCACATGTATAATTTGTAATCTATCGATGTGCCTTTATATAAATAAACACGGCTCTACCGCAGGGGACAGCTAGCTTCTAATCCTAGCTAATATATATATATATGAATGTGATTTTGTTTGTTTGTCATGCTTTTAAGTCTCAACTACTCGACCGATCATCATGGAATTCGCATACATGTTGTCAGGGAAACAGAAAAGCAGAAAAGGACATAGAGTATCTTTCGTACAGGAAAACGTGCTGTTACTAATCTAAACAGACCTAACCTAAATTAATGTTAGCAAAACCGCGGACAAAATCTAATAACACATACTTTTTATGTTCACAAACTCCATTTTAATTTATAAAGTTATTATTATTGTATTTAATTATCTCTATCTCATCACAAACACGTCAAACTATGTAAATTAGTCACGTAAACACTTTTACTCAACTCCGTAGATTTAATTTACTGAGCATAATAATATTTAGTATCACCTCGATTTCAAACGTTGTTTGTATATTTAAAATATTTTTAAACTTGTTTTCTATAACGTTACTACGTTAATTGTATTTCACACAGTTATTTTTTAAGTATGATAATTTTCTAAAGTTTGATTTTAAAATTAAATCTTCTTCTCTTTTAGCCTTTATTATTCCCAAGTCACTTGGGGACGGCTTTTCTAGTCTAACTGGATTTGACTGGATATCAGTTTTTACACGGAGCGGCTGCCACCTGACCTCCGCAACCCAAAGGCTAACAATACCCTAAGGCTAGACCAGTGTCAGGATATTAGAGAGTACTGACTTTCCCAATAACGACTGCCATAGATGTTCATGGCAGCCGCGACCGACGGCTTAACGTGCTCTCCGAGGCACGGAGCAGGCGATAATTGTCAATCAATACGCACATAATTTCGAAAAGTCATACAACTTCCGAAAGTCAGAGGTGCGCGACGTGGGTTCGAACCCGAGACCCTCTGCATTGCAGTCTGTTGGTCTCCCCACTGAGCTATCGCTGCTTAGAATTCAATAATTTATTTTAATTTTAATAAATTAAAAAGCCCGCTGTAGTTACATAAGTGGTAAGCTGTTGGACTGCTACGTAGAGGCTTCGAGTTCAACTTCACGGCAAGCAGTTCAGCAGATTTCGTAGTTGTGTGTATTCAATCATTACTTACAGCTCGCTTTCACCGTAAAAGAAAACATCCACAGTAACCTGCATATTTAAGAGTTCTTCATAAAGTTATCAAAAATGTGTAATCTGCGGGTTTGCAAACACGCACTGGGCCAGCGTTGTAAAATATGGACGTAAGATTTCATTCTGACAAGAAGTCCATTCCCAGTAGTGCCAATAGTTTACAAACAGGGCTGATATTATTTATACATACATAAGCAAAGACAAATCAGTTTGAAACCTTATTTTTTGTAATTGTCAAAGTTTTTTTTTTTGTAAAATTGCTACTTACGAGTATTAGTGTTATCAATAAAAAAATTATGGAAATTTAGATATATTTAGATTAGATTATTATTTAAATGTATAAATACACATATATATATATATATATATTCCTTAATTTCTGTAATGATTTCGACTACTGGATGAATACTACTTATTAATAAATAATTAGTAGTAGTGTAAATACTGAAAAAGCAAGTGACAGTCTCTAGCCTATTTAGAATATTATTTAAAGCATTTTGCATTTTTGCATTACCCGAAATATTCAAACACACTTACACATATAAGTACATACGCCGACCATAACTTATTTTCTGTTCACAAAGGACATGATGTATCGGTACCCGACTATGACCGTATTTTAATGTCCGCCTATACGGCCGAGTGATTAATCATTTTTGGGCAAGCCTTCGACCTTTGACCTTTGTCCCCGCGCCATGGAGGTCAGGCTTTGGAAAGGACATATTTATGGGAAAAGATAAAATGACAAAAGGCATTGTTTTTAAGTACTCGTATATTTTTAGTTTATAGGTCTTGTTAGTCTACTAACAAGTTTGAATTTTCAGCTGTCTCGTTGGTCTGCTTTTGTGTATTCGTGATGTTCTCGGTTAGATTCTATTGAAAAAGTTTTACTAGGTTTGTCTGATCTATTAGCAATACTAGCAACACAAGGTCTAAAAATGCGTTGAGTAGATGGCATTAGGCCCATCACTCTTACATGGGATAAACATAGCTAGCTATATTATGTAGGTCTTATACACTTGTGCCTATCTCGTTGAGGATCTCAAAGAGTGAATTAATATATTTAAATTCACCTGGTAGGATTACCTGTACCACATTAATTTGCGATACTATATAACTATTTCTAATACATTTAAATTAAATAATCTTAAGCGCTCTATTTATGAATATGAGCGTCTATCGGATCTGAAACTAATTAGCTTAGTGGGAATGTACCCAACATTCGCCTCAAAGACAATTCTTAACATAATTTATTTTCATTTCCATTTAAGGATGATGCCTGAAACGTGGAAAACACAAATACAATGATTTATACTTCAAATCCAAAAAATGCCTAGATTAGATCTAGCCATTTGTGTATCGCTCACCTAACACAAGCATATTGGCTTAGCTAGAGAATATAACAGGAATAATAGCAAATGCAATCTACTAATCTATATAAGAAGTAATATTTCACGCACGTAAACAGCACACACACACACACACACAAACACACACGCACAGACACACACACACACACTCACACATGCACTCATACGCACACACAAAATTAACTTAATTAATTAAATCTATTGTTCAAGTACGTTCTAAACTATGTTTGTTCCAAATGTTTTTTGTAACAAATTTGTAGTATCATTTGTTTTTGGGGGAGAACTGATTGCCATTATACAGCTCACGCTTGTTTGGGAATCAGGGCTTACACTTTAATTCTATATAACTTTTTTTCACAATAAATAATTTATTATTATTATTATTGTATTTGTTTTATATTTAGTCTCCGTTTTATTTCAAAGGGGTAAAAACCTGACACACGGGCCTTAACCAAGTGTGCCAGAGGGGAAAAAGTTAAGAAGTAGATGATGCAAGAAATTTACGTGTGAGGCGACATGTGTTAAGAAGAACGGCTTTTTGTATGAGTGTGATTGTAGATTTCGGCATGTCAAGTATGCTCAGGCTATGTAGAAGTGTCTTATTGACTACGCCGGTTGTAGATATGATAATAGGGATGATTTTAACGGTGTCTACCTGCCATTGCCTTTTTATTTCGGTAGCTAAATCAACATACTATTATCATTATTATAAAAACATTTACAAGAATTAAAACTCGAATCCACAACGCTTAGCGCGTGGCGAGATAACCACATTAACCAAAACGCCATCCGTGCAATTATTTCTGCAGATTTAATCACGTGTTGCCCATTTATTTCTTCTTCAATGTCCCAACAAATGGTCTGCTTCACAAAAAGCTCGGTGGTCCGAAAAAAGCGGGAACTCCATTAAACCCTTAACAAAAATCACTGAATTAAAGAGCCTTTAACACAATACGGGACAAAGTTTAACAACCCTCGTTTGAGTCAATTAGGACAGATGTCTCTGATTCGTCCAAATTATTTACGTTCACCTAATCTTATTTCAACTTAATTTGGCCCCAAAATTCCGGCAAAATATGTTAATTTGAATAGAATTCTGAGGACAATGTATTAGGGCTGTGCTCCAGTAGAACATAGCGAGATGTGTAGATGTGATAGATAACGTAGATATGTTTTTGAACACCGGTATTGAACGTACCCGTATTCAACCCAGCGGTCAACAGGCTGCAAGCGGCAGCCCGCTTGCAGCCTGTTGGCTGCGGCGTTGCTAGCGCCAGCGGTTGAATGCGGGTGGCCCAATACCGGTCTGAGTGGAAAACTTTGGTGGAAGTACATGTCCAGCTGTGGCCCTCTTTTGGCTGGTATGATGAAACAGGCTACAGCAATCTTAACTTTTGAGCTTATAAAAAAAGCAACTCCCGCTATAGGTTTCAATTCCTGTCACGGCCCAGACATCACATGGCGCGGTGGCAGCGGTGATCTGCTTATCCGCTATGCCATCCGTGCTGGTGGTATTGATACCATGCCTAAGACGTTGATTAGTGGCTGCTTTTTTATTAGGTAATACGTAGACAAATATCGCCTGCTCCGTGCATCGGAGAGCACGTTAAGCCCTCGGTCTCGGCTGCCATGAACATCTATGGCAGTCGTTTTTGGGAAAGTCAGTACCCTCTAATATCCTGACACTGGTCTAGCCTTAGGATATCGTTAGCCTTCGGATTGCGGCGGTCAGGTGGCAGCCGCTCCGTGAGAAAACTGATATCTAGTCAAATCCGGTTAGACTAGAAAAGCCGACCCAAGTTACTTGGGAATAATAAAGGCTAAGGGAGAAGCAGAAGTAGACAAATTTTATTTCCTGACATCGGATAATAAAGTCCTGCTTAATGCATTGTCTTTTACCTCAATATTTTTCTTTCCGGAATTGAAAAAGAACAGATTCACAGAAATACTCTAGTTTTTATGGACAGTTGTTTGGTTGTACATAACCAAATGAAAAGTCATGATTGTTATTTATCAGGTTACATTTCCTTAAAGGTAAACAAATTATATATTAGATTGAACCTGGAGGAAGTCTATTCATTGGGTATCTCTCGTATATTATATCGCAGGAGCTTTCAGTAGAGTGCGATCTTTACCATCAATGTTAGTGTTTATTTAGGCGGAGACAATTAATCAGCGAAGAGTGTTTAGTGCCTGTTTAAATAACACTACTCAGTTTGAAACTCGTCCGTGACTTCATTTTAGCCTCGTTTACGATTTGTTTGTGACTTGAACGGTTTCACGGCTTAATTTGTTTGTTTACGCGCACATTATTGACGAACAAAGTGTTAGTTTATAGTTTGTGGTTTTTATATAATGTCTCTTTGACGTCACAAATGCGTACCTATGGGTTGCAGTTGAATGTTTGTAGTGACCCCGTGACACAGGATTTATTGAGAGTGTGAGAGGTGTCTAAAAAAATAACATATTAAAATAACTAGAAACGGAAATTCCAAAAAAATATCCACCTATCGCTAATAAATCAAACACTCGATCAATCTGAGATCTCCATTATTAGTTCTTTTTATACAATTAAGGTGGCAAAGAATCATACGGCCCTGATGGTAAGTGGTAGCCAATGGACGCCTGCAATACCAGAGGCACCACTTGCGCGTTGCCAACCCTTTAGGAAAAAAAGGACGTGGGACGGATAAGGAGCGGGAAGGGGGAAAGAGAGTGATTGGGCCTCTGGCACTCTCACTCACTAAACGAAACACAACAGTAGGAACACTGCTATTTCACGTCGATATTCTGGGAGAGGGTAGTACTTCCCCGGTCGAGCCGGCCCATGCATGCTGAAATCAGCGAGGCTCTACTGCTCATTAGTTAGTAACTCAAAGTCTATCAAATCTAGAAATGTCTTCTGCCACAGTAGTATTCTTAAATATCTTTTGAAATAATTACTACGGAGTTTCTTTCAAATTCCTACCTTTAGTAATAGGCTAATCAGTTTAGCGTCCATATATACTCTCAACACATTTTTCATGCACGCTCATTAAAGGTTCTTAACCTGGCTATAAGCCCGACCATCCCTCTAAAATATCGTCGCCGAAATCCTAATCCTATAATAAATGTATCCTATTAAACAAATAACAGTGTAACGATACAAAAACCGCATAATTTCGGCAGCTCGTCCCACCACGTAACGTCCCCGTGTCGTAGCCGTAACAATATAAAGGTTACTGTAGCTATGACGTCATTGATTATCGATATAGCTTTTTTAGCACCAGCTGAAGCCGTGTATGGCCTCGGTGGCGCAGTGGTAGTGTATGCTGTCATGGTTGCCGTGCTTTAGGTCCCAGTAGTTCTAAATTAAGAAGAGTTTTATTTTTAAATCAAGAAATTCTCAATAACAGATCTGTGTCTAAAATTGTGCTTGCAATAGTAAATAGACTCGTCCCCAATTACTGGGGTCTAAAACGATAGCTGGTGAAATATAGGTTCGTTGCCTACCCCTTCGGGAATTTAAGCGTTAGTATATGTATGTACAAATAAAAATAAATAAATATTCTACTACATACATACAATACCATCTAGCCCAAACTAAGCAGAGCTTGTACTATGGGTACTAGGCAATGGATAAACATACATATATATATATATATATTTTTTGGTAAATACATTCGAAACTCCGAGACCAAGACAAACATCCATGTTCATGCACACAAATGTTTGACTTGAGCGGAAATCGAATCCGCGACCTCAGGCGTAGCAGACGGTTACACTAACCACTACGCCATCGGAGCCGTATGTATGAATGAAGCTGAACACTCGATTAGAAAATACAGTTTTACTTTTTTAACGCTGCGATGTATTTTTTAGGGTCGCTTTTTACTGAAGGAAAAATGCATACGAGTCATACGACCCTGCATTGATCAAATCTGCCTGAGTGTAAATTACTCTAGTATTCCATTTCCTTGGTATAACCCAGTCATCGATCCTACGCCTCCATCCTCCGGCATTAGTTTCCTCTTATGATAACAGTTTATCGTGTATATGTTACTAGCTTTTGAAAATAGTACTTTAATTCTAGATGTAAGGTACCAGTATCCTTTTTTATATCCCTGACATTGTGTATGCGAAATTTCACGATGTTTGGTAGAATAGTTAAGGTGTGAAAACGTGAGAAACAAACAAACTCACATATGCATTTATAATAATAATTATTATTATTATCGTATTTGTCCTATAGAGCAGCGATAGCTCAGTGGGGAGACCAACAGACTGCAATGCAGAGGGTCTCGGGTTCGAACCCACGTCGCGCACCCCTGACTTTCGGAAGTCATATGACTTTTCGAAATTATGTGCGTATTGATTGACAATCATCGCCTGCTCCGTGCCTCGAAGAACACGTTAAGCCGTCGGTCCCGGCTGCTATGAACATCTATGGCAGTCGTTATTGGGAAGTCAGTGCCCTATTATATCCTGACACTGGTCTAGCCTTAGGGTATCGTTAGCCTTCAGGTTGCGGAGGTCAGGTGGCAGCCGCTCCGCGTAAAAACTGATATCCAGTCAAATCCGGTTAGACCAGAAAAGCCGACCCCAAGTGACTTGGGAATAATAAAGGCTAGAAAGAAGATACTATTTTCTATACACCATATTATATCATTATACTTATACCTTATGATGAATCATTCAGGTGATACTTATACTAATAATATATATATATATATATATACATACAGGTTGTCTCACGATACTTGTCTTAACCGTTAAACCTATAACCATATGTGATCGAACAATTAGATGAGGTGCAATAGATTTCGAGATGCTAAATCAACTAAAGGTCACGTGCACGTGAGTTGTATCAAAATCAACGTTGCTAAATTATAAATCGTTTCTCACCGACGCAACACAGAGAAACGTCACAAAACAGCGATAAATCAACAAACAACACATCAACGCATTACACAACACTACTATTAAAGCAATACATAAAACTAACTGCGTTGAAATGCAGAATTATGGACGAATACACCAAGCCTTCATCACACAATGCCAAACGATCAGCGGCCATTTAGCTTGCATAAATAATTGATTATTCATTGCCGCTTCAATAAGAACTACTCGTATTTGCGTGTTTAGTAAAGCTTTATTGTATGTTGTATAATTGGAAGTTGCAACAATTACTGTTTTGTATGTTGGATTTGTTCCAAAATGCTCAAAAGTGTATGCCCCGTGGGCCCATTAAAAGTTGCCATTGTCGTCCTCAAAACTCGCCCCAGCGAATTGTTTAAAACCTATTGTTATTTCGTAGTGGACGCATAAATTGGACACGTAGGTACTATAAACGAAGCATTTATCGAATTAATACTTTGAGCCGATTCTAGGATATATATTGTTGTTGACATGTTTACATGCTAATGTGATTGAAATTTACAGTTGCATCGTAAACTGCCACGGGGCTCAACGCGTGTTACCTCGAAAATGCGATTTACACGTATGCATGTGTGTACTATATACATATCAGTGAAATGTTATTGATGTTTTCGGGTATCGTACCCCAATTATACCAGGACCTTATTAGTAATAAGGTATTAAAATTCAATACAAAAATGCGGTTTACAAAGAGGTTAATTTTCTAGCGAATTTATATAATTACAAAAGACATTTTGTAATTATATAAATTCGCTAGAAAATTAATAATAATAAAATAAATAAAATATTAACTCAACTCGACAGAGTTGAGTTAATATTTTAGATAAAATACTTAAATAGTTAAATGTTTTAAATACCAAATTAAATATATGGAAGGATCCTCCAAAGCTGGTTGATCATAGCCCGATGATTGAAATCAGGACCTATAGGTATATATCAGGATCTATTTATATTAATTCGCAGTGTAAACTTAGCTTGCGCATGTAATTGTGAAAGAAGATGAAAAATTTGTTTGTTATTTGTTGGAAGCGCTAATCTCTGTAATATCCAGTCCGATATGAAAAATATTTTTCATTATATAGCCTTATTCTACAGGCAGGTTTTCAGGCAGGTTAGGCAATTCAATAGGCTGTATTATATCACGTTACGAGCCACGGCAGCTGAGTTATAAAAACTTACGTTGGTTTTTTTTAAATAAGCCGACTTCCATTGTATTTATAATTCCAATTTGATTGAACCCATATTACTTTCTATAATAGCAATGAGAGTAACCGCTCTCATTGCTATTATATCGTGCGTGCGTATTATATGCGTGTTAAGTGGTCACTTACACCGCTACGCGATTAATGCAGTCAAAGTGAATCCTTTTTTTTTTGACCCAGGTAAATCCGTTATGGATACCCCCTCCCCGGGGGAGGAAGGGTGGTTATGTGAGACTCTCCACTTCTGAAGGGGTTCGATATACACACTAAAAACCTGGGGTGAGCAAGTCCCTCCGCCGACGGAGTGGGGCGGGATGGGGTCGCGTTAGCAATCACCATCCCGCCCCGGCGGTTGGCCCGGCCGATGGTGACCGGGCCTCAGCACCTGTGGAGGGAAAGCCTTGCTCACCAAGGCCATCCTCCAGATGTGTGAGGCCGTGCAAGCCGGTAGAGAGTCCCCCGACTCTGTACCAGTGACCCCACTATACAGGAGCGAGAAGGCGGACAAATCGCCTCCTTCTCGCTCCCGTCCGTCTGCGCCGGAGAGGGTCAGCGAGGAGGTTAGTCTAAGTTAATCCTAAATCAACATAAGCAAACCTACAGGGTACAACTAGTAATAAAGGTCGTGTCCCTTAAGCTACGTCGTATACCGACTTCTATATTACAGACCTAACGCTCTTCAAAAACGTAAATCAATAAAACTTTTAAGCTTTAGCTCGTACACTGAAAACTTTTATAATACTTTTTGGACTTTAAATATCTCTAATCCCTGAAGTTTGATAAAAGGCAGCATCTGTCCAACATATTGAATCTATTCAATAACTTAGGTCCTAATCTACGAAACGTGATGATTCACCATCCAGGAGATGGTATAAATCTTTTTCTTCTTTAACTTTAGCTAGTTTTTGCCGCACAGCCTTACGCGTGTGAATTCCTCAGAGATTATACAATAAGTACTGCGATATGAGTATCCCTGTCATAACCGATACACATATCATATACATATTATAATAATATCAGCCCTGTATTAAACTGTCCTACTGCTGGGCACGGGCTTCTTCTCAATGGTAGAAAGGTTAGGCCATAATCCACCACGCTGGCCGACTGCGTGTTGACAGACTTCACATATCTTAGAGAACATTACGAGTATGTAGAACTCTTAGACATGCTCGTTTCCTCACGATGTTTTCCTTTACCGTTTAAGCGAGCGATAATTAACTATTTGTTGGCCCAACTCGGGATTCGAACCCGAGACCTCATGCACAGCAGTCGCATTCAATACCGCAGCGCCACGGAGGCAGACAAATTTAAACAATAACAAACCATCGACGTCATAACAAATATCACCTACATACAACTCTCTTCTCAATTTTACTTCACACACACATTCTCATATACACCCACACAGACAAACTAATACAGTACAATAATGAACACGTAATGATCTCATCTGATCACAGCCTAAGAGATTATTAGCAACAAGAGGATACAAGGGCTCCGACTAAATAATGCTTTGGAATCCCGCTCTTTGTTAAACAGCCGTTGGATTAAAGGCATATACGCGTATACGATATTCGATATCGAATCTGACCTACTTACGGTAAAATGTATTGATGTAAATATTTTGAACTGCCTCTGTGTGTGGTTTTGAATGCGACTGCTTGAGGTCTTGGGTTCAATCACAGTCGGGCAAAGGGCTATTGAGCTATTCGGTCAAGAGATTTTTAATAGGAGTGCGGCAGCTGGAACTGTGCCCATTAGATAGCAATAGAATGGTCATCTGTTACTTGAGACATAAAACTATATCTGGACAAAAGTTGGTGTTTTAGACTCTTCACAGAAGGAAACTAGCGTAAGACTATTGTTTATATATTTTAAACTAGTAGTTTTCCCGCGGTTTCACCCGCGTAAGTCCCATTCCCGTGTGAATATCGGGTTTCACCCCTTTCACCCCCTTCAGGGTGGAATTACCAAAAATCCTCTCTCAGTGCTCCGCTACACTCTTCAAGGAACATACATGCCAAATTTCAGGTTTTTGCGTTCAGTATGTAGAGACACATATTGTGTAGAGACAGACTGCTGACGCATTAATTCTATATACAAGGCGCGCAGTGTGTGTGCAGCGCAGCAGTCGTCTCCCCACACCCGCTCAGCTAGGTCGCGTACCTAATTATGTAGTTTATTCTTGTATATATAATAAGTTTCTGGTACCAGTAAAAGAAAGTATATATCAATGTGACTATCATTTCTTACGCATAACGACGCCCCCCTACATTGGTGACCCTCGACATATGAAGACGCAGCCTTCAGTGGCACCGTTGTGGCGAAGCACGCGCACATGACTTGCTGACTGTGGGATCTGCACATGTGACACGTGGCAGCCGAACGCGCGCACGGAGGTTCGACGGAGACGCAAAATATTGAGAGACGACTCGCCTTGTTTAAGAAGACCAATAAGGCTAAGGCTACGACAACCTACATCAACCGGTAACAGCGAGAAACGGAACATCTGCCGACAGAAGCGACTACCTGAGGTACCGAGCACACTCATCATGGTTGCATTGTTTAGCTAAATATAAAAAAGCGACCAAAGCAGACCATAGAGCAGGAGCGACATGGGATTTCCGGGATGAGGCGTAAAGCGATTCAAACTTGGGTGCGAGGCCAGATTCCGCATCAAGAAGAGGACTGCAGCATACCCGATGGACGAGGACAGATGGCACGGGACACGGCGGTGGCACTTAATGGCACAGTGCACGCGGCGTACACGCGTATCACACCTGGGGGCGAGGCAAGATACCGCACCAGTGTTGAATGGCGCAACCTGCCAGTCTTCACATGGACCATAGCTCAAACGTTGTGTATTAGTGTAAGTCGCTGGCAGTATGTGACTGTCGCAAAGTGATCAAACGTATGTATCTTCGTATGAATAGCTTCTACGATAAGCGTCATACGGAGCGCTAATTACGTAAAATCGAGTGGTAGTCCTTTTGTTATCTTTTGTTTTATATATTTATCGCTAAATGCAGTCCATTAGTTTAACCTAGACAAATGGAAAGTAATGATGTGTAATGTAATAAGTTTATTTTTGAGATTGATATATTGTGTTGTTTTAAAATGTTTACCCCGCCCGGAATGATAGCGATATGTTAAAATTATGTCATTGTTTAAATTCGCTCGAAGAACTAACTTGAGTTTACATCGTGTATGCAATATCATGTTTCAAGTATTAAGTATTATAAACAACTTCACTTAATTACTGTACCTACTGTATATTGTTAGGACCACTAGTTATCGCATTTTGGTTGAGTTTGCATTGTGAGAAACGCGCCGGATACATGACACCCATTGTTTATATAGAGAGTTCTGTGTAACATTCAAGTGCGATAAGTTAGTTATGATTTTTATAGAGTTGTACATTCTTGATGTGTTTAATAATAAAATTTTCTTTAAAATTTTGGGGGAAGTAATGTAGAGACACATATTGTGTAGAGACAGACTGCTGACGCATTAATTCTATATACAAGGCGCGCAGTGTGTGTGCAGCGCAGCAGTCGTCTCCCCACACCCGCTCAGCTAGGTCGCGTACCTAATTATGTAGTTTATTCTTGTATATATAATAAGTTTCTGGTACCAGTAAAAGAAAGTATATATCAATGTGACTATCATTTCTTACGCATAACGACGCCCCCCTACAAGTAGTTTCGGCTGTGCGTTGTCTGTCAGTCACTCGGTAACAGAAAAGTTTTATATACATACATATATAGATTGGTTTACGTAGAGTGCTATTGAAGAATGTATTGCCTACATTGTTTTGTAGCTCCGGCGCAAGGGTGATGGCTTCAAATAAGCTTCTAGGTTCGAGTTCTGAACCACGCAAATGATATTTTAATCTGATATATATTAGTTTATTTTACCTTTTCTTTGTATACAGAATGGTAATGGCCCATTGGACCCGGTTGGTTGCGTCTATGTTTGACACTGATGATTGTGAGATGCTGGTTTTGATAAAAGAATCATTGATCATGGCTACTTTTTGAAAATTCAGGAAATTTGTCTATTGGACGGTAATAGACTCGCCTCCGATTGAGTATAGACTTGAAAATCTCACCGCACCCAACTCACGTGGGTGAGTTGGTGGTGAAGAAGGGGTATTCCTGAAGGGATGGCCCTTCGGGAATATAGCGACATAAGTCCATGTAATCTTATTGTTCAATTATTTCAGCTGCCCTCAATCATGTTATGTGCTTTTTAAGACAACTCCCGCACTAGAGATAAATCCTGTGTCGCGGGCGACTTTACAAATAGGGGACACAAAGAACATCCAGACTCGGAACAACCATTTATGAGTCACGCAAAGTTTTGCCCCGTCTGGGCTCTGAACCCACAACACTCAGCTCAGTGGCAGTGGCGAGGCGACATCTTAAACCACTACGCCATCGGTGCAATTAAAATGGAAATTCAATAAATATTGCCATGTTATTTTACTTGGTAATATCAATTTGTTCAATGCTTAAAAGCTTTGTATCCCAAGTTACATGCAACCTAGATTGAAGCAATAATTCATAAGCAGTAAAGAGTCAATGATTATAGGAAGCAACGCTTTGATGAGCTGTAAAATATTCTATTTCATCGTCCGCTACTAAAACTAACTTGTAAAAATAACTGCTGTATTTTACGACTAACGCTAAACTGTTGGCTCGATAAAATTTTATCTTCAATCCTCTGCTTCTACAGTGTAGGTAGAAAGGGTAAAAAGGACTTTTTTATGGTCGAACGTGATCGAAATTATGTCCGTCTCACAAGTTGGCCTCAAGTTTTTATTAGTACAAGTTTGGTATTTTATTGCTTTGTTTCTCACGTCTCTAGAATTTCAGTGAGACCGACTTACCGCCGCACTCATGAAACTCTACTTATTGAGCACAATATTTTGTAACTTTCAACTTTTTGTTACATCGCTCCATTTACTTTTAATCTTTTATAAAATGATGATACGATGGCAGAATCATTTTTGATGTTTTGTACTAATTTTAAGTTGGCATTGTCTCATTATATTCTAATAATATAATAAAATAAAGAAATTATGGTCGAAATTCGTCCATAATTCATATTTATTTGTAAATTATTACATACTAGATGACCCGGTGTATTTCGTATCACCTATCCTAACAAATTTTCTATATTTTCTCACCGTTTAAACCTTACCCGGACTACGACAAACATTTCAAAACCAAAATCAGCTAAATCGGCCCAGCCGTTCTCGAGCTTTAGCGACACAAACGAACAGCAATTGATTTTTATATATATAGAAGATGTAGATTTTGTCTCTTCATTTAAGCTTTAACTATACCAAATCTTACACTGAAAAGAATAAAGGACCAAGTAGTACAAAGCTTTCTTCAGGTAATAATACATTGATTTATATAGTACTTGTATAAAGAGCCCACTTTTTCAATTATTTAATCATTTGGCGACCGTACGAATAAGCTGGGTCACCCGGCAAAGTTAATAGACCATGTTACTGAGTTTCAGCCCAGCTAAGGTAACCATTATTTTCCTTATATCCCACTCTTTTTGAGTTAAATAGCTTTTAATATTTACTTATCGTTTATTGTTAAAGTAAAGTAAACTTTATTGTTATTGATTGAGTCGATACAGTTTTTAGAGTTCGAAAAAAACTTTTATACAACAGCTTTGTTCGTCCGTCCGCTTTTCTGTTATACAACTTTCAACTCAAAAACCGTAAGAGCTAGAGACTCGCGGTCAACGCCATTCGAGTCAGCATAGTCGATATACCCCGCAATGACTATGACTTTTGACCTCTGACCTCTGGTCACGTAATACCATTTTTTCGAACTCTAAGATTTATGGCAATTTCTGATCGTTTCTCACTTGTTATACATACACATGCGATAATATCACATCATATATGTACGTACGCTTAAATTAGACAATTTTGGAATTTTATAATAACTTCAGATTCGTTTTCTGGGAAAAAGGCAAGAAAGTTAGAATATATTAAATATACTTGAAATTCTACAAATTCCTCAATTGTGTAGCAACATTTTTCTTCGGTGATTCAATTCAAAATTAACACGAACACATTCAATCAAATAATCAACGATTGATGTATTTAAATAATTATGCACATATTAAAACATAGACAATCGAACGTCCAACTGCAATAAATTGCCATTAACTAGAGCTGTTGAGCGATTGAACCGGGCACCGGTCAGGTGACTACTGAAACCTTAGCCACATACATGTAGTCATATACCTACGTGCACCAAACACTTGTGTATCATCACAGAAATCAGTGCGCTCACACAAATCTGTCTCCAGTCAGTCGCTAGTGTTTGACATTCAACGCTTGTCCGTCACACGTACTTTGTGTTGAAATAGAAAATATTCGCATTTGTGAGCGTCTACTCGATGTACGAAAAATAGAGTAGGCTTTATTTTTTATATAGTAATTTAATTTATTTATTACCAAGACACATTTAGAATAATATATCATACATTATAACACTAATAAATCTAATAGGCATATATTTACAAACGTATTAACAAAGACAAAGTAATTATAAAAATACTAATAATTATAATATTAAAAATTAACAATAGTGGTTTAGGCATCGTAGAATTCGTCAGCATCGCTATCAACTGGTAATCAGACTTTATTAAAGTGCGTTTTTTAGCACCTGTACAAGGTTTACTCCATGTGTTCTGACTTCTTCGTCTTCTCCCTAGCCTTTATTATTCCCAAGTCTCTTGGAGTCGGCTTTTCTGATCTAACCGGATTTGACTGGATATCAGTTTTTACATGGAGCGGCTGCCACCTGACCTCCGCAACCCGAAGGCTAACGGTACTCTAAGGCTAGACCAGTGTCAGGATATTATAGGGCACTGGCTTCCCAATAACTACTGCCATAGATGTTTATGGCAGCCGGGACCGACGGCTTAACGTGCTCTCCGAGGCACGGAGCATAATTGTCAATCAATACGCACATAATTTTGAAAAGTCATATAACTTGCGAAGGTCAGAGATGCGCGACGAGGGTTCGAAACCGAGACCCTCTGCATTGCAGTCTGTTGGTTTCCCCACTGAGCTCTCGCTGCTTGTTATGTGTGTGGGTCCATGTATTCTGACTTCACAGAGGACTTTAAAAACATTCAAATAACGGTCAAAGAAGACTTGAACACAAAAGTATTTTAAAATATTATTATATTAGTATTATTTATTAAGTATTTGTATCGTGGAGAGATAGAGCCCAAAGCCAGAAGCCATATAATACTGTCAGAAGTAGAGTGCACACTTAAACCAATAAACTACCTGTAACGTAAACTACAGCCTTAAACAGTATATGACCATGTCAAATCAAGCAATTAAGATATTACCCATAATAGAATTGACATCCTATTTATATGTTTGCAATATATGTCGGCCTCGATGGCGTAGTGGTTAGTGTAACTGACTGCCATGCCTGAGTTCGCGGGTTCGATTCCCGCACAAGTCAAACATTTGTGTGCATGAACATGAATGTTTGTCTTGGTCTGGGTGTTTCTATGAAAAATATGTATTTATTTACAAAACAAAGTATATATGTATGTTTATCCATTGTCTAGTACCCACAGTACAAGCTCTGCTTAGTTCGGGTTAGATAGTATTGTGTGTATGTGATAGAATATTATTATTATGACAGATAAACAGACACCACATCTTTATAATATAACGATGTCTACTTGCTAATGAAAGATCGTGGGTTCAATCCCAGGATATTGGCATAGCAGGAGTGGGTTTACTACCAGCTAAGCTAAAATGCTTGCGTTAAGAGTGAGTGCATCCACTCTTAACGCAAGCAAGCTTAGCTGGAAGTGTTAACATAAATACTAGAAATTGAAAAACCTATCTGCAGACCATTAAATTTAAAGCCAAAATGATAAACTACGTTTCAATTATTTGGGCTAGCAAAGATTTCTAGATATTTAACGTAGCTAGTACAAAAGCAGTTATCTGCCTACTAAAAACAGCTTTACGAGCAGCTATCTCTAATAGATTAAAGTTTGACCTGATACATGTAAAACTGAGAGGAAAGTTTGTCACGCAGACCGATCGTGCTCAGCGGCCGCGTTCGCGCTGAAGTGGTGGTGCCCCCTCTCTCCCTCCTGCCGGCGCGCAGCGGTAGCCGATATATAAGATCAAGACAACCTGATGCGAGCTTCTAACTGCCGAGCTACCTACTCAGTTAAGTGGCCTTTCTATGAAAGACCACGTAACAAGCCTTACTCTTAGAACCACGCCCTGTTTTTCTATCTAACTTCTAGTGATTATTGTTTGCTATAAAAGTGTTTATATACGAACCGTGTTAATCTCTTTGCCTTGCAAATTTATAAAAACAACATTTCTTATTATATCTATAATCCGCTGGTAAGAATGGCTAGACAATATAATGAATTAGTAACAAATAATTTACAGTTAGACATTTTTCATCCTCGATTTTACACATTTTTAAATTCTCTTAAGGATATCCTCTATCCCAAATAGATGTACAAATAGTTAGTATTTTTTAAGATATTGTATTGTTGTTGTTGTGTTACGAAATTAAACCTATATATTCTTATATGTATATTTGTGATCTCTTCTGTCTGTTAACTTGATGTTTAATTGTTTCAATGTATGCACATGTGTTGAGTTGCAATCTAGAGCTAAACATAAGCTTTGATTGTTTTTAATTTTTAATAAGATTGTAATTTGTTTTGTGCAATTAATATATAAAAAAAAAAAAATTCAAATTGTTATCAAAAATAAAATCTTTTGATCGTGTAGAATATTGTTTCAATTATCTCCACTTAGTTCACTTCCTAAGTCAACCACGTCTCTAAAGCAGGTTGAACAGGATAAACGTTACAAGTTTTAGATGACACGCATAGCATCGGTAAATTTTTTGTTGCTAAACCATAAAATCAATTTTGATTAAAATTTATATTACAAAGTTAATTTAAGAAAATAAAAGCTGTTTCTGAAGAATCGTGAAAGATGTCTCTAATCGGTGAGAGAGGTGTTTGAATCCTATAGTATCAGTTATGATTTTCCTTCGTCTACGTAAGAGACGTCTCTAATAGACGTTTCTTCTCATACCTAACCGAGTTATTAATAAAAGTTTCTTCAAGAAAATTGACCCAGGACTCCTATTGAATATAGTCATAGCTACAAATAACAAAAACAACGGTCTACAACAAAGTATAAAAGCTGTGTAGTTAGTAATGACATTTGGCCGGGTTGGGAGCCTTCTGCGCTCACCCACAGTCCGCGTAAAGTAGTCAAGGCCATCTGAGGTCAACAAATAACAAACACAAATAAATATGACATCTGGATTTTTATTACTCGATAATGAATATAGACATAGATATTGACCGCGTGACCACAAAAAGAATCCTATATGCTAATACATAGGATCATTTTATCCCGGTACGTAATGAAGCATTCACGTGGTCAAAGCCGCGGGCAGAAACTATCATCATATAAAATCTACTAAAATAAGTGTGGATATTTACACTGGTAGTATTTCGTAGCTCACAACTGATCCTTTGAGACTAGTTCCGTGCTCCACGGCTCAAATAGGAGAATACGTTCACAGATCAAAGGCTAACTTGGCTACATGACGTCACACGCGGACAAACTCACAATTTTATATATTCCCACTTTAGCGTGGTGCATTTTATACGCTGAGCTTATACCGAATATATTGCATAGAACAGATTGCTGTCGTATTGACGGCTCAAAGCAGAATAAATTTTTAAAATCGATTGGATATACAGACTCACTGCGTGGTGGTGGTGGCTATAATGAATGCGGCTGCTGTACATAAGGTTTCAGGTTCGATTCCTGGATGGGGTAAAGTGTTATTGTGTTTTTGTTAAGAAACTCTCAGCATCAGCACGAAGAATGGATAGACGTAAAAAGGTCAGTATTTTTTAAAGACTACTCTCGCACGAGGAAGAAATCCAGTTTGGGGGACTTTACAAGCAGACAATTAATTGACACTTCCGAGCAGACTACTTACTGCCTTGTGTGGGATTCGAACGCAGCCTCGCTGATTACAGCATGAATAGGCCGGCTCAAACGGGGAAGTACTACCCTCTCACAGAATATCGACGTGAAATAGCAGTGTTCCTACTGTTGTGTTTCGTTCGGTGAGTGGGAGTGCCGGAGGCCCAATCACCCTCTTTCCCCCTTCCCGCTCCTTCTCCTTCCCACTCCCTTTCTTTCCTAAAGGATCGGCAACGCGCAAGTGATACCTCTGGTATTGCAGGCATCCATAGGCTACGGTGACCACTTACCATCAGGTGGACCATATGCTTGTTTGCCATCTTAGTTGTATAAAAAAAAAGTCACCCATAGTGGCAGTAACAGCCACTTAAACTATTGTGCTGTCCATACAGTCAGACGTTACTCTTGATGATGCAGGCTGAAGGAACATACCTCAATCCTCCAGAATACCAGTTCACATCCATTGTATATAATTTTCAGTTCTAAGTCTATCATAAAACGAAAACCGTTGGCTGAAACGTTGATCATTAAAACTTTACAACCATTTAGTTTTAGCCTTAAAATATAAAGTTCAAGGTGTAATACTTCTTACGGTTATAGCTTCACTGGTCTTGAAGATACGAGACGGAATGACAATAAAGAAATAGTTAATGAATTAAGTTTTTAGTTATAACTATTCGTAAGTTTTGTAATTGTACAATGGGTTATTCTTAGTGTTAGTTCAGACCGACGTGACGAGGCCAAGGCTAGCGCTATGAGATGTGTTTCTTCAAACGAAGTTTGAAAGAATATGCGAGCAACTTACTATAGTCCGTAGAAAAGTATTCCCCTGTCGTCTTTATAATTAAATCTAGAGAAAACAAGAAATAAGGTATATATACTACTGCCACGTTCCTATATTAACCCTTTTTTTAATAATTTTATGGATGGATCTTCAAAATGTAAGTACTTCTAGACCGAGTTATGGTCACGGCGGCCAATCTTAACGTGGGCTCGCCAGATGGACAGTTTGCAGATGCGAAGGAGATATTATAGTGCATGTGTGCGCGAACACAAAAGCACTGTCTGTTCTCTAACTTTCATAATCCGATAGAAGGGCAATGCGAAACGTCCGAAGAGAGATCAGGCGTAGCACCAATGGCTTTACGTGCTTTCTGAGGTATGGGGATGTGTAGCACCGCGAACTTTCTAACGCCGGCCTGCTACAGAGGATTTCATGTCAGTAAAACCCAATAATTAATCTTTGTTGGTTCGACCCGGTATTTAAATTCATGACCTCATAAACAGTAGTCGCCTACAACGTCCTTATACCTTATACATATTCCTCATACCAAAACACCCGAAAGCTTTTCCTTACAAATGAACACAACATATGAAAATAAAATCTCTTCTGTTTTATATTCAGAGGTCAAATAGAATCATCGTATGTGGCGCATCTTCAAGGCGTAATAACTACATATGAGGGACAGGCAGAGGAATAATTTCCCGAGGGACGGTGATGTCTTCGCTTCTCGGTATGTAATTACGTACTCTGTGTAAACAACGGCGAATAAAATTGTTTTATGTTGACCAAACATTATAGGAGTTTAGGAGCCAAATGGCTAAAGAAAATAGTAAATATACAGTACTTTGATTGTCAAAAGATGTAGTGCATTAAATGACTGAATGAATCACCTCGCTATTGCCACAGCGCCGAGTATTGTGTGTTCGATACCCGCATAGGATAATATGTGTGATTTGCAAATAGTTTTGATCACACAAATTATGTGCACATATGCCGAGTTTTGGCGCTATTTACGTCTGATATAGGGATAATTCCTAATACTGGACTTCTTTTAAAAATATTTATATTTATATTACAGCATATGACTAGTATAATGGGACACGCTATGACTGAGAGTGTGAGATTCTACCGTATCGGACAAATAATTTCTTTTAGTTTCCTCTTAGACAATTATCAATAAAATTCATGAATATATTGAGACTATAAATCTTGAAAATTATGCTGAAATCGATAAAATCGAGACTTAAAATTGAGATAATTTTCCATCGTATTATTTTATCGTAATAATTCATATCGATCGCTAAATCGGTAAAGCTCTCTTTTACCATTTAATCGATTGATAATAAACGCTTATAACTTTGAAAATTTAGAGTTGCCTTGCTATGGGATCGATTTTTAAGCCTCTGCATGGCAGTCTAACGGTTTGGCATCAGGCTATCGCTGCTATTGTATACAATATACACATGTATATATAAAAGCTACATACATATATATAGTCACAAGTTGAGCCTTCAGTAACCGCGGCCACTAATTACCTTTACTAGCTGTCAGTTAAAACTGATGGTGAATTGCTAACGAGCTCGCAGATCTACTTAACTGCATGACTTGACAAACAAAAATAGTTAGGCTGATGGGGTGCGAAAGTCAAGCAATGTTTCATTATAATAATGTAAACATATTAAATGAAAATCTTGAACATATTACTATTTATTTTCTATTACATTTTGCCCGTGCTTTGCCCTCGCTAATGTTGATTAATTGTCAGTCAATTCAAATCGCTCAAAATTAGTACTATTTCTGGATGAAAGGTACACTATGTCCTTTTTTGTATTTCTGACAACACTGAATTTCATAATGACCGGTCAAGGAGTTAAGGCGTGAAAGCGTAACAAACAAACCAAAAACTGACATTCGCATTTATAATATTAGTTAGAATGGATTTGCTGGATAAAATGTAGTTTCTCAGGATCTTGAACTTACTCTGTGCATCTTATATCGAAATAAACAAACAGTTTCGCATTTATAAGATTAATTAATCTATCAACTAGGGTATGCTAAGCATAAATGAAAAACTATTGTGTCTAGCCACTAGTGCTATGCATATAACGTAATAATTTAATTGACTAAAGATCCATACATAATACTAATTTGCGTGAACAAGTCTAAATAATAATGGTTAAGGACATACTCAAAAATCATTTATTCATTCAAGTCACAACTTTCTTTAATACTTATGTACGTTAAAATTTATAAGTTTGTGAATTGACCGATGAACATGTTTCCCCTGACAGTTTTAAATACTAATAAGTTAGTGAATACAAATATAGAACCAAATTTGAGAACATTTTACTTTCCCTAACCATCAATGCAGGTTACTATAGTACTGCAGTACTACCGTACAAAAGTAACCTGCAGGTTCATCCACCACACGGGCGATACATATATTCGTAGGCCACACAGGCAGTTATTCAAGTCTAAGCGTCATTTGTTTCCGTTGTGACAATATTTACAACGATCCAAAAATTTGTCCATTTTAAATACTAGCTTTGGCCCGTGGCTTCGCTCACTCGCGCGGAAACAGTTTTTCTGGAGAAAAGATACCTAATCTTTCGAGATAAGAAGAAGATAAGAAAGTAACAAAAAACTCAAATTCGGATATATAATTTGCCAGAGGCTTCACTCGCGTTGATGTAGATAGATTTTTAGTAGCCTATATGTTATTCTGATGTATATATGTATATATAATAATACTGTAAAGTTTCAACAAATTCCATTTAGCAGTTTTTGCATGAAAGAATAATAAACATCCATCCTCACAAACTTTCACATTTATAATATTAGTAGGATTATTGAGAATATAAAATGGTACATACAATGGTACTTATTTAGGCATTCCTACAAAGAAAATTGCCAGTCATCCCTCGTTGCACTTTTAAGTAGTAATTCAAATTCAGATTCTAAGTGCACCGTTCTATCTAGGTACCTTCACCGGATTATTGCAGTACGCTCACGGTCCCTATTACAGAAATACATAAAAAACACAACGAATCAATCAATATGGATATACACAGTTTTAAACTACTGAATGCGAAGCAAGGAGCGAGCTTCTTCTTCAAACTGAATAGCGAAGCGTTTGAATTCGATTCGATTTTAGATAAGTGTTGCGAAAATACGTCTGAACTTCGCTAAATTAAATAGATTGACTCTATTTCCACTATTTTGGTTCTAAGCTAGTGAATAGAGGCTTGAGAGATGGCAGATTGAACCATCTATTATCACCATCTTATATAGTCATTAACTTTATGAATAGGTTCAGTCAGCGATATAAAGCGATACACACATGCCAGATTTCGATTGCCTGTATCTTTAAAAATTATATAAATGTAAGTAAGTTAAAGGATACTTGAAATAATTATAGTGCAAAAATACAGAATAATGCAAATTTTTTATTTGTTCCACTATTTATATAATTATGTTGCTGATTCCTTAATGCACGGCAGATATCTAGCGTGTTGTCGATATCTACACAATCCAACCATGTCAGTGATAACTACATACGCGATACAAATACTACTATTAATGACATTTTTGATCCAGATCCAGAGATGTTGATATATTACTTTGGCTGCCGAAGACAGAATCACGCTGCGCTTGAATTGTTTTAAAATTTTATAGAATTGGCAGCCCTTAGGGAACATTTCTATTTTAAAAGAAAATCTTTATTAAATTCAAAGACGCCACTATGAGACTAAAACAACTAAAGATAATCGAGAAAATTCTGTGAGAAAATGAAATATGCAAATATTTTAATCAATTCACACCACCAGAGGATTGTGGTAATTTCTGAATTTTCAGCTCAGATAAGCGATACTAGTTGTGGCCCTAGACTTTGACCGGGAGATGTACTCTTTACAGATATATACATACATAGTGTCAAACCTGTATCCTCAAAAGGGCAAGCAGAGGTTTATATGCCATTATTTCTCTAGCGTGCGTTGTGGGTCTCATTTAGTAGAGGGCAAGCCCATTGTCGTTTTATCGCGTTTGCAAGGCCATATTTGTAATTTAGGTAGCTTCTTAAATGTTCTTTTTGGGCAAATTCGCATGACATCAGCACTGACAGTTAATTCCAATCAGCGCATCTATATGTTCAGAAATTCACTGTAACAACATCGCCTTATATGCTTCAATGCTATATACTGAGGCAGAATTCAATCCCTAACGTTGGAACAAAGCTTATTCAGTAAAATGACGATATGGTTTGTAGAGGTCGCAGGTTCAACTCCGTTATAATTTACTTTTAATTAATCTTGCAAAATGCTTTAAATATAGGTAATGATATACTTTTTAAATAACTTTCACTGCACGGATGGCGTACTGATTTATGTGCTCGGCTTGCTACTGCCTCTGTGCTGAGTTTTGTGGGTTCGGTACCCAAACGCAACAAAAATTGTGGTCAACAAATAGGTGTTGTGTCCATTATTTGAATGTTAGTCATTAATGATGTTGATGGTTAAGTCCCCCGCGACACAGGAATTATTCTATTATATGTATTATTAGTAGGGTAGCTACCTTATAAAAATCCAGAAATCAAAAAGAAAAATATCCTTAATATAATCAATTCCGCTACGTTGTCAATACATAGTAGTAATTATGGAAATAGGATTGTCCTAAATAAGCGTCATTTATATAATTGATTTGGGATCTACAACTATGGCGGATTTGCAATACGAAGGGTTCGAAACCCTAATATACGAGATTACGGATAATTGTTTTAAAGAGGTGGGGCACCCAGAATATTTACTTAAATCTCATACTTCGCTCAAAATGTGGCAATTCCTGTAAACAACAGAAGATTGTAGACAAGCAACCTTGTGATGCGTTCCTACGCAGCGGCACACCGGTGGCTAGACACTATCGGTTTCCAATTGTCTAGTATTCCAAGAATTGACAGGTTAAGAAGAAAGTGTGATGTTAGTAGAGAGCTAATGTGATCTGACTGACTCTTTGCGCTAGCGCTTCAACTCCGCCTTATTTGACCCATCAAATTAACTATATTGTGACTACAGACTAGTCTATAATAATAAAAGCTATGTGTCTGGACGCTGTTGGTCAAACAATAGTCGATGAATTAAACAGATGGTAACGAGCGAGTGGTACTTCTGGTATTGGTAACGTCCGTAAACTATTAATATTGTTATTAGGGTAAACGCTTCATATCAGGTGCGTTACATGCTTGTTTGCCATCATAGAACTAATTAAAAATATATTTGCCCTTCGTGAGGTTAAGATCTGCATTAGTGGCGTAGCGTGAGTAATAATGGCAACGAGGTCACGGGTTTGTTTCCCAAATCAGGCAGTGTTAATTTGTTATGTAAGGAAAACTTTAGAAGCAGCACGGAGCCAGGCCAAGAAAATCGATCTTAAAATCATTACTGCGCATATTTTAGAGACCTTACTCACTCGGTTCATTTGTGCGTAATACAGTGCCTAAGACGCATTCCGTTCGTCACGTCTGCGTCGCTCAATGTGATACACTCTGCGTTCAACGTAAAAACCAAAGCAAAGCAATTGCCGTCGGCCTCGATGACGTAGTGATTAGTGTAACCGACTGCCACGCCTGAGGTCGCGGATTCGATTCCCACACAAGTCAAATATTTGTGTGCATAAACATGGATGTTTGTCTTGGTCTGCGTGTTTCTATGTATAATATGTACGTATTTACAAAAAAAAAAATATATAAGTATGTTTATTCATTGTCTAATACCCATAGTATAAGCTCTGCTTAGTTTGGGCTAGATGGTGTTGTGTGTATGTGGTAGAATATTATTATTATTATTGTTTTAAATGTAATAAAATTGTACGCAGCTCGAACGAAGCGATTTAGACAAGCTAAGAAGCCTGACAAAGAACAAATCACATGAGAAAGTAGCTCCGAGCCTACTGTGAGGATTTCCACGAATATTTTCAGTGGAAATTGGTAAAATTGCTCGCGTTTCGGTCACTCGTGAAGAACACAATACTGTGCGCGGCCGTAGCGGACCGGACGGGCCCGGCTGGCGGCACGATTACACGGATCGGTACACCGCATTCCACCAACTATTTCTATCCCAATGTTGAATGTTTTGGAAAGAAATGATATATGTTTTGTTATATTGTATTATGTGCTTTGTTTTGGTATCGATTTTGTTCCGACCGTCAAAGCTTTGGATAATAATTTTCGTATCACTGAATACACGTTTTGTTTTAAGAGAGCGTTGCCTCGCCACTCAAACTCAAACTTATTTGTTTGTGTGATGTTGGGTACAATAGTTCTCAAGCTATTACTATATGAATGCCTTAATACGATTTTCATTGCAAAAGTTTGTCACGCTCTTGCTCAATTTTGACCTTTGGTTCCAATGATGTCGTAGCTCTTCACGATTAAGAGATTACGCTTTAAGATGATCGTTAAATCTATAAGAAAAACGTAACTACTACAAAATCGCTGCAATTTTTACTTTTGGTCATAAACTTACAAATTTATCATCATACTTGTAAATCCCCAAAAGAGTAGACAGACATCCATGACACTTACCTGCCGGCTACATTTTTTTTGTTTATAATACAATATTTTTATTTCATAAATTAAGTTTTTTTTTATAGCTCATTTAGTAAATCTACACAATTAATATATAAATATAATATAAAATAATATAAAATAATAATATAAAATAATTCCTTCTTCATGGATTATCTTGTTCATTTACACTTTACCTTAGCAATGTACTTAAGGTCTTAAAAAAATAGTAATGTAAATTTTAATAACGATCGAATTAAAACAATCTTACAATATACCTCTATCACGTTCTAGACATCAAAAGCTAAGAATTCAAACGAACAATGTTATAGTAAATAAATTGGCAGTTCCTAAAAATTGTTGGGCAAACCAAATTTCTAACAGAGTACACACGATTTCCAATTATTTCTCACAAATAACGCGCGAAGTGGGAGAGTAAAATTCAAGTACACGAATAGATTTCCTCGAGGAATGATAGCAGGGCTGTCACTTTATATCTTGAATAATAATCTCTTATTATCCAAGCTATTAAGACAACCTATCCCATAATATTGTCTTATGTTTACGCGAATGCTATACATTTTAATAATAATATTCTATCACATACACACAAAACCATCTAGCCCAAACTAAGCAGAGCTTGTACTATGGGTACTAGACAATGGATAGACATACATATTAAAACATTTTTTTTTTGTCAATACACACATATTATACATATAAACACCCAGACCAAGACAAACATTCATGTTCATGCACACAAATGTTTGAATTGGCAGTCGGTTACACTAACCACTACGCCATCGAGATCGACATTGAAATTAAACATTTTATACGGCTTTTGTAGTGTTGTTTATTTTGCTTAAAAACACTTTTATTGCATAATTTTGAAACTCAAGTCAACTATTATTGCACTAATTATTACTAAAATTTAAGCTATTTAAATTAATTAATACTATTTATATTTAAGTTTACACTTTGCCCCGACGTTTCGGTTGGTTTACAGCAGCCATGTTCACGGAGAGACTAAGAGGGTAGTTGTCTCAATTTTCTAAAGTGTACCTAGTTATTTCAAAATGATGTAATAAAAGTGTTTTAAAGTAAAATAAACAACGCGACCAAATCCGTATAAAGTGTTTAATTTCAACCTATCCCATGTTTAGTCTTGTATATCGCAATCGACTCAACATACATTGCAACTATTAGAATATATAGATTCCAAACAGTTAAATTTATATGTATCATGCAGCTCACAAATTTTGATCCGTTTGGGAATCGAACGCTTTAGACTCGTAACACGTAAAAAATATGATCAGGGTTACTCTATATCACCAGTAGAATAAGTGGTTAAAAGGAATTACACTATTTCAAAATCAACTTGTATATCTGATAGAGAGTTACATAAACACTATTTTTAATCATTATTCTGTGTTTAGTTTGAGAGTCGGGCTCAATAGCCGGTTGCCAGTAAATCCTAACTAATATCATAAATGCGAATGTGAGTTTTATTTATTTGTTTGTAACGCTTTCACGCCTTAACAATTCGATCAATTATTTTTATTTTTACATATTACATTATTATTTTTACATAGGTACACGTCTCCATGTAGTCAGGGTTCAAAAAAAGTCGTAATATACCTTTTATTCAAAGGAAGAGAAATATAAATTTATTAAACATCTACATTACGCAAGTGAAAATGCGGGCAAAATCTCAATCAAAATCAAAATCAGATATTTCCTTTTATTTTAGTAAATTCTCATTACCAGTAAGTATGGCTTGTAACCGGCAATTAGACTCGCCTTCTATTACGTTATGAGCACATAGCTTACTGCATAGATGACATAACGGGCAAAAAGCAATGCGAATCCCACACGGAATAATAAAATTACCTAATAACTTAGTTTTCAAATGAATGTTCCGAGTTTAACTTAACTTGGTCCAAAAAACAACTCCCGCGCTAGGAATAAATCCTGTGACGCGGGGGACTTTACAAACATTCAAGCAACAGACACAAAGAGCACCTAGACTCGGAACAACCATTTATGGATCACACAAAGTTTTGTCCCGTGTGGGATTCGAACCCACAACATTCGGCGCAGTAACAGTGGCGAGGTGACCATTTGAACCACGCTATCCGTGCTATTATAATAGTGTGTTTAAAATTCTTTTCGCGATCTTGGCCGTGATTCCCTTTCCGATAGTAATTTTTAAAAAGAAAAGGTTGAATCATGTGGGTATGATCCAGTATGATCATACATTTCTACCTATGTAGAATCTAGCACATCACAAAACACTCCATCCCAGCGCTTAACATCAGCCAACTATGCAACAAAAGTTCATTTGATACAACAGCAACGGGAACAGGCTTCGAAAATTGAAATTCCACACGACCGTACCATTAAAACGAAATAATTTAATTTTTCGGCTGTTGGTAGCCCTGTTTAAATAGCGAACTCGTTGAAAACAGAATGAAATTCAATCGTTTGTTGCATTTGCAATGTTATTGGTGCTTGTTACTGTTGCCTCAGCGTATTTTGCTCCGGTGTAGGCATTTTATATTTAAACGTATCAAATCGTTTAGGCTGTGACGATGCTGTTAATGGCGGAAAACTTTCTCCACTTGTTGAGGCTTGTTTGCATTTGCCATGCCATTTCATGCTGGTTCTAGTATGAATGGGCTGGTTATTGATATTTTATGAGTGTAGTACTTCACCGGGCGAGTTGGCCCATTTATGCCGATACCAAATAATGAACAGCAGCCGGGCTCTTCCACTCGTTATTCCCGCGTGAAACCCATAGAAACACATACCAGAAAAAATCTTTGTGTTCAAAACTCATTTAATATTTTTATCTTTTATTAAAAATTTACACCATTTTCTACATTTTAAATGTAATGCAATAAATTCAAATTAAAAATATCAAACGTATGAGGAACCAACGGCATAGGCTCTAAGCTGCCAGTGGTTAGAACTCCAGAGACACGAACCTCCGCACAATGCGTGCCGCGCCACACTATCTTCTGTATATAACCTTTGACCTAAACACTTAATGCCAAATTCATTAATATTTTTTCATTTTGTTTTACTTATAAGTAGTTAGGTTTGTTAATATTAATTAAGTTGTATATTATGATTGTTGCTTTTGTACATGTAAATAACAGAAAAAAAATACAAATAAAATAAATAATAATAATTAGTCAGAAATTAAAAACAATAAATTTAAAAAACAAACGTGGCAACAGCCACCTCCAGCAAAGCAATGGCGTAGAATATTTCACTTTATGAGGTCCTGAGGTGAATATTATATACATTTCGATATCAAGATGTATATAATATTTAGTCACATCTGGTTAGTCTAGACGTAATTACATTAACTCTTGGCAATAAAGTCAGTAATTTTGTGCAAATTTTAATAAGAACCATATGTGTTAAGAGCTTGCTTGTCACTGCAATTAGAACTAATTGGTACGTGTAATAACCCTCATTGGAAACAGATCTCGGTAACATACATATACATACACCCACTTATATCTGGTACAAGTGGGTAAGCAGTGGTGTATTGCACCTACATTTCACCAGCTGTGCTTTAGGTTCCACGTAATAGACGGTTATAAGGCATAAACATAGCCTTTAGCGACATTTTTAAACGCCAGAATACTATTGACTTTTAATAGTGCAATTATACCCCGTTTGTCAATTTGCGTGAAAACACGACTAAGGGAAACTCACGTTGCCACGGAACAAACTTGGTAGATAACTTGTAAGTTGTAATACCTGCATAACTGCTTAAATTTAGATGTGCTTGTTATGACTTTGAACTCTAGACCTCCGCATAGCAGTCTAACGGATTCAGAGCTAGGCGCCCGGTGAACTTATCAAAGGTTGACTTGATGTAATTTATTGCACTGCCAATGCAAGACATACTACTATATATATATATATATACTAGCTGTCCCGACAGACGATGTCCTTTACATAGGAAAAAAATCGAATCTAAACCATTTTCGAGTCCACTTAAACAAAATATTTCATCAAAATCGTTACAGCCGTTTAGGAGCAGTTTAATTACAAACACACGCACAGAAGATTTGTGGTTCCACTCGAGACGACAGATACCGTCGGATTAATATACCAAATTTTGGTTAAAATATCTGTAAACTAGATTTTGCTCGCGGCTTCACTCACGTAAAAGTAGGTTAGGTTAGGTAACAGTACTTTTTTACAAAGAAATGTAGCCTTTAAATGTGAAATAAATTTTAAAATCGGTTGAACAGTTTTTAATTAAATCATTACAAATAAAAAGTCTAATTTTATTTTTTATTACTAGTATAGATAACACGAGTAATGGATTCATACCACCCATACTTACTCATCACTATACCAAAATATAAATGCATAAAAAACACTCGACATATAAATAGTTTCATTGTTGATAATAACTGATATCGATGTCCTTGATACATTTTGATGTATTAGATAAAGATTTTGTTTTCAGTGGCTTGTATCGGTAAATAGTTTTTTCCGTGGAGTTACCGTCACACGGTCAATATTTGGTTTAACCGTTATCGTTATCACTGAAGATAAACGTACAGGTAGGTGCTAAACGTTTCGGGTAGTTTACTTTTTCACCACGTGACAACACACACTGATATATCCCCAAGTATGTATGTCTTTAAGTCCCACGAATAGCGGCTGAGCCTATTCTATCTACCGACTTCATTTCAAGAGTCCGCGATGCTACTGTAAATTTCCATCCATAAATACTCAATAACACTTTGCCCAAACTGGATATTCCAAATCAACCAATGAGGAGAATTACGAATATGCTTTACAAAATTCATTTTTAAGATACCAAATGTTCGCACATTTTATTAACATTGTATAAAAGGTGTTTTTAATGTACAGAATGGTCAAAATCTAAATCTAAAATATTTACCTTTCAACTTTAAAAGTCACTTCAATATTATGCAGCCATTACAAAAATTGAAATAACAAAAAGGCTCTTCTCTCTCGCACTCTTGTCCGCGACTATACTCAGTAAGTACGCTTTTACCTTATCTCTCTAAAATCTCACAGTCGGCTACGCCATTGTGTCGCGTTGTACATAACCGTACAAAAAAAATGAATTTCATATACATTGTCGGTATAATCATACTTATAGGCGAAGCAGAGTGTTTCATTGAAGACACGAAGAGCATTAAAATTTCGGAGGAACAAAGGACACTCTTAAGGAAATTGCAAAATTTCCAAGACCCGAAAGATGAGGCAAAGCCTTTGACTTGGAACGAAATGTTGGCAGACGTACTAGTGAACAGAATAAAGATATTCTCGTTCAACAAAGTGGATGACAACGATGTAATTAAGGGGTACAGTGAACCGTCCAAATCTACGAGCTTCCTCATTAATTGTTTCAGCCAAGTCTTGCTGATATACAAGAACTGCATCTATGATAAATGGAAGAATATTTATGAGGAACCGGAATTCGCTTATGAAAAACCAACTACGACGCCAGAGCCACATGTTGTTATAAGAACCAACACGGACAGCAGGAGTACTGAAGATCCAAAAGATGAAATCGAAATCATAGAACCGAAATATCATGGTAAACTGCAAGAAGCAGATTCTGATGAATCCGGTGAAAAGAAGGATTGTCCTGAAGGAGCTATGATGGATGATAAAGGCAATTGTGTGAATGAAATTTCTAGACTACTCGTGTCTGTTCCAAGTCAGTGTCCTGTTGGCTATCGACCTGATAGACTTGGGAACTGTAGAATGGTGTTTTATTAAAACAATTTAGTGTGTGCTAGTGAGGTAATATATGAAAACATTGTGATACTCATTTAATATAATTGGTTAAGTATTAATATTTCATATTACTGTATTACTTTGTATGAGTTGTTAAAATTTATAATACAATATTTACGCGATGTAAATGAATGCATGTTGATTGCCCCTAGAAATATTCTCTTTGAGGCATTGAATAACATATTGAAATTATTGATGGTGCAATCAATTATTCCGTTTAATAAATAATGATCTGTGTCGATGCATACAAAATAAAACCAGGCTTTTTCATGTATGTGTAAATAGAAAGAAAAGTTGAATTAATATTTTTTATTATTATTGTTCTCTAATTACATTATTATTTATAATATAACAACAATCTTATTGGACATGAAGAGAAAGTTAGCTGACTATCACAAGTAAAATATTACATACATTAGTATGTAACTAATATTATTACGTAAATTGAACATTTTATTGCATACTATGCAAAATTAATTTGACGAAACTACATAGTTTCGATAAATATGTTACTTGTTTGTTTCGTGGTCCCAGCATCGCTCAGATCATGGTTCAGGTGAGATCAAGTTCTTATTTTGAATTTCACAACACTAGATTAGCCTTGCGTGTAGATGTTGAGATAAATTGCGTCACATTCGTTCAAACACAAAACAGTACTTACCACGTAAATATTAGTTTTATATATCAACTACCTTTTTTTTATCTTACTTTTAATTATACAATAATAATACAAAATCTACTAAATTCAATACTTGCAAATGCTTTTAACTATTTTTGCTTTTGTATAACTTTAAAGTTACCGTAATATCAGTGTTATCTCACTAAGTCATTATGTTGTGACACCTGAAATGTTGTGCATTTATACCCTTTTCATAAAATATTTTTATATGTTAAAAATAACATGTATTAATGTAACAACTACTGGTTGTCCTAATAAATAAAAATAAAATAAATTAACCTAAACTCGGCTACACTTCGCTGTGATTTAGTCTGATATTTTTAAATTCTTATTCCCGTAAGAACTTCGGGATTAAATGTATATAAAAACTCTAATATAATAATGCAACGTTGTGAAAAAATTTCAAGTCTATTCATCTACTACTTTTAGAGTTTTGCGGACACAAACATATGGAAGCTGTTTACATCGTGTAACAGAAAGATGTGGTCTGATAAGTCCATCTTTTAAATTAGCAAAAAAATATTAGACACTTATTTCTTGTTTTAACAAAACGATAAAAATTTTACTTGGATATAACGCATTAATGTCCGGGGGCAGAGCGGGTGAGGGGGCCTTGTGGCGTCACAGTTTTGTAGAAAACTGACAACACGAAATTGAGATGCGTTGTATCTATGTTGTGAGAGAAAATGAGAAATAAATGTCCAATATTTTTGTAAAATTTTAAAATGTAAAGTTTATACGTAAAAGTATTGATCAAAATTAATATTAAAGTATTAATTATTAGGCATGAATTTTGCTTAAATATCAATATGGCGTCGAATATTATTATGTAAAGTGTGATGAAAGTCTACATAATTATTGTTGTTATTTTATATTCGAATAAATATTTGTTATAATGACGTGCTCTTTGTTACTGACTTCTACATTGATGAGTATTTACTTTAAAGATAAGTACGAATGAAATATAAACTTCTATTCGTACTCTATACTATTAAATGTGTATGAATAGAAACTATTTCCATAGAACCCCAAGTTTAATGCCCGTATCGGACAAATTATGTTATGGATATTGCTGTTAAAAAATTATCAGAATCAACACAAAGGTTTGTAGATATGAACGTAGTAGATGACGAAAAACTGTGTTAAGAAGAATCCCTAAATACAAAGCTGGTGGAATATACATTACACACACCTTACCTTACCACAAAGTTTTGCGACAGTCAAAATGTAGTCCCGCTTGCTCCACTGCTCTTTACTACTTAGCACTACGTCACCTTTACTGAAGGATCAGTACTGATCCGTTATAAGACCAGGCGAGCTTTAGATTTGTTTGCCACCAACGATATGACAAAAAGTGTCCAATCACATAGTTATTTGATGAAGGCCATCTAATTCTCCCTGTGACCATAGCTGATAGAAATCAGTCAAAGCATCGGGGAAAAGGTAAGAATAGATAGATTTTCTTTTTATAACTTTTATAACGGCTCTTGACTTGATATAAATCGTATTTTGCCGGGGACTTAACAAACATTTAAGCAACGGACACACAGAAACCTAGACTGGGAACAATTAATACTGGATCACACAATTTTCTCCGTCGCGTGTGCGATCGAACCCACTCGGTGCAGTGGCAACGTCTAGACGACCACATAAACCCCTACGCCCGCCATGGAGTCATAATTATTGTTTTAAGGTAAAGCAAGAAACGGCCTTATTTCAACACACAACATTCGAACAAACTATGTAAACACGGCGACATGTCTGGTAACAGCAAGTACGTAATGAATAAATTAATAAACTTTTCAGATCAATAACTAATTATAATTAAGCAGTACATGGATAAATGCTTAATCACATGTATATTCAATCGTCACAATATTGCTAAGTTTATTAGTAGCTTACCGATTAATCGGTTCAATGCTCGTTAATCTGTTAATCGGCTTTGATATAATCGATACATACATATGTTCCATCATCTAATAGTTTTACCTGGGCTTCATGAATCCTGCAATTATGAACGTGTACCGTGTATATACGGAAGACATAGCGGTATAAGTGGCACCAAAAACGTACGCGCTGAGTGCTGTGGATTCGATACCCCGAAAGTGTGTAATAAAAATATGTTGCTGTACCGAGTCCGTGTATTCTAATTTTATTAGCAAGATAGATTTAATAATTGCCCTTCTTAATAAAAAATTAAGATGTTTTTAACAAAATAACGTTCAACAATAATCGTTATTTATCAGATGTAAGGCCAAGAAGAGTCAATGAAACAAACTCAATTTCTTGTAATGCTCACAAGGAGACTGTTGTGCATGTAGTCTCGGGTTCGATTCCTAGGTCGGGCAAATTGTTACCGAGATCTACTGTCAAAATATCTTATAAACAACAAATTCTCTGTTATTTTGAATGCAAATAATTAGACATTTTTTCCACCGGCCAGAGATGGTATAAAGAACTCGTCTCTACTAATTGGGACTTAAAAACCATAACTGTCTAAAGTGTATAAAGTGAATGTAATCGAAATATCTACAAAGACACCACAAAGTTAACATAATTTATACTATTTACATAATATAGTCTTACGTTTACGTTAATGTTACACATTGATATACGCTGGCATTAAACTACTTTCAATGGATTTGTGAGTGCGTATTGTTTTTTTTTTTAAATAATCTACGCGTTCAGATCTATCGAAATATACCGATGTATAAGGTAGTTTAATTTCAATATACTATTTGCCAATAAAAAAGAGAAAGGGAATAAAAAATTGAAATATAATTTGGTCGTTGAGCTTTGTCTTCCTATCACGAATAAAGGCTCAAGCCTCTATATGTATGCATCTCTAGAAGTAACAAGAACACAAAACTGAACAATACACATACACATAATAAAAACCCATCAAATAAAAGTCAAGCTTATCGAAATTACGACAGGAAGTACGGCGATCGTTCGGCAAACAAGTCTTTTAAATCGGCAGACAATCGGGCGAGTCAATTTCACGGTGTACCGGAGACCAAAAGAAGGCCGGATATAGGTCCCTACCTGGTTTCAAACGGACGATTTCAAAGAGCCCTCGATCGCCACAAATTGACTGCTACCTGAGTACGGTTGTAGTTGTTTGCTATTACATATTGGGTAAAAATAAACCACTTCAAGCGTTCACTTCGATTGGAAATAAATATAACAGTTACAGGTGTCTAGGTGACGAGAATGGACAGAATTACGAAAGAATACGTAAGAGCTACTCTAAAAGTGGTGCCCATAGATGAGAAGGTGAAAGGAAATCGTTTGGCTTGGTATGGATATGTTATGCAAACAGATGATACGTATGTAGGTAAGCAAGTGATGAATATGAGGGTAGAGGGACGAAAAGGGAGAGAAAGGCCAAGGAAAAGATGGATGGACTGCGTGAGGATGGATATGAAAGGGAAAGGGGTAAATGATCAGATGACGGCTGACAGAGAAGTATGGAAGCGAAGGACATACTGCGCCGACCCCAAATAAATTGGGACAAGGACAAGAGGATGATGATGAGTTACAGATGTCTAGGAGAGTTGAATTAAATTAAGATGTTTGTTTTTTATGATGGCAGCCATTTTGGATGCAGCGTGAATTTAACTTTGAAACTGGGCTTCTAGTGCATAACGATTATAAGCGAACCAGAGTCTAGAAAGAGAAAGCTTAACTTCAGTTGTCAAAATATAGGTTACCTTCTAAGAAATTTGTTTGGTTTTTTTTCTGTCCTTCCCGCTAGAGTCTTTGTTTAAGGGATTTAGTTTAACTTTGCGTGTTAGACGAATCCCATATGGGTCCCATAATGATAGTGGAAGGCTTAAGGCTTCCTCAACTAATACGATATTAAATCAATTAAAAGGAAACGTTGTTTATTTTTATAATAATATTACCTACTATTCTTAATTTCAATAAATTTCAAGAGAGTCATAGTTGGTACCTTTGCTTTAAACCCGGGATTTCTTTAAGACTGGTCAAATATCTGGCACAGAATATAATAGAAGAAAATAAACAATATTACGGCATTCTTCAAAAACGCCCTATGCGGTCAGCTAAGCACTGTTAACACTCTCGCTTTACTAGCATAATGACTTCTTAAAGAGTCGAGAAAGCAACGTAGCAAGCGTGGGTGCGTGATTAGCAGAGTCTTACTCTACTAACCACGCATCATTAACCTGCATACTGCATACCAAGTCTTGAAATGCAGACATTATTAAAAAGCTATTGTGTGTGGCCGCCGCCACCTGTGTGCCGCTGTGGCTCCACGGTGCGGTATATATATCTTATGTGGGGGCCAGTCAGTGCAGACCGGCGACACGTCGACCCAGTGGGATCTTTTGTGTCGACACTCTCCCAATAACGACTGCCACAGATGTTCATGGCAGCCGGGACCGACGGCTTAATGTGCTCTCCGAGGCAAGGAGCAGGCGATAATTGTCAATCAATACGCACATAATTTCGTAAACTCATATAACTTCCGAAAGTCAGAGGTGCGCGACGTGGTTTCGAACCCGAGACCCTCTGCATTGCAGTCTGTTAGTCTCCCCACTGAGCTATCGCTGCTTAACGGTGCAGTAAAGCGGCTTATACGTTTGTTTGAAACCCTTGTAGTGTAAAATGTAAAGCAACTATATCTCAGCATAGATAGAAAAATCTAGGAGTAAAACACTTCTGCTTAACCCTCTGAGTATTCACAGGCATGATACCGTGTCATAAAATCTATATTTTATTAGGCTAGCGTATATAAATTAGTTTAGCCAGACAGATAATCCCTAGACCGAACTATAACAACCATTTCAAGAACAGCTCCCAAAAGAATTTCACACAATTGATCAACGAATAGTACTAAACCTAAATTATTTAAATTGACATTCAAAACAGGTCGTCGTAGAATGAATCTCGTAGATTAAACACTAGAATTTAAATTTTCAACTATGAAATTATTTGCTTTCCTAATCTTTTACGTCTTAAACTAAATTTATTTTACGCAACGTGCCGAAACTTATAATTGCCGTTCAGGCGTTCAGGTAGGGGCAGAAATGTAAAACTTGTTACAGCGACATCTGCCGACGACACCCCGAACAAATTATCGGGTAATAAATTAAATTGTCAACTTTTAATATTAAACGTCGATTAACATTGAGAAGAGATTTTATTTATATAATTTATTGCAGTTTGTTAAGTAATTACGAAATGTGTTCAATGTTAACAGAGATTTAGATGCTATAAGGCATTGAACTTGTGATTGAAAAGTCGTAGGTTCGACAATAATTGCACTAACGAAACAAACGCACTCCGTTCCTAGCTGAAGGAGTAAAAATAAATATTTACCAGTAATTTGCAACCAGAATTGTGTAAGAAATAGCGATTATCTCATAACTGATGGAGTAATATAAAACTTATTTAATTTATGGTAGCAATGCGTAACTCCGTCCATTTGTATGCGTTCATATTTTTAATTGGGTATTATATTTTCATAAGCAAGGATGATCATACATCATCTCAACACGTGAGTGCCATACTATAACATTAAAAATAGATTGACTTGGTAAATACAGCCAATGTATGATACGCCTGCAACTCCTTGAGACGATAGGCAGAACTGTATTATACCCACATTTCATCAGTCACGTTAGTAAGTTTCACATAATAGGTATTAAGAAAACAATTATAATCTGCCGGGACATCATCAGACGCTGTGATACTACTGAGAACATCCAAATACAAAATTCCTATCAGGCTATTCCAGATTTGGAAATACCTTACTAGGACTTTACGATCGACCGTATATATACGCGCAGTCTTATGTTTCGACACCAACGAAACAGTGAAAGCACTTTGAATATCCCACTTAACACTTTAATTTATTTGATATAATGTATAGCTGTTCCTAAGATGAAGTAACTTAACGAACAATCAAATAATCCCATATCTTATCTCGTTTTAGCGTACCCAATACTGAACCCTAATAAATAAAAATATAACCGCAATAATGTTACCGAGTAAAAAGATCAACTTCACTCATAAAGTTGTCAGCCAACAACAATTTTTGCTGTCACAAAATTGATTTTAGTAAAATTTCCCCTACGCCATGCATAACGGGGAGAGCCGGCAAAGTTGCAGTAACAAATTGCAGACATCAGTCGTGTGTCGCATGCAGTAATTAGTCAAAACTACTATAACTTTTAATGAGAGCAAGTGGGGAGAGTGGGGTAAACTTTCCGTTTATGGCGCGACTTTTTTTGTACAAGTGGCGGATGGGAAAGTTCGTGTGGAAATTGTGTGCGACCAAAATGTGAGATTATATTCGCTGTGTTTTGAAATAAAGCTAGATTTTATGGCTTTTATACTTGACGCAGGTACATGTGCTTACGAAGCTTCTATGCCTTGTATAAACAAGTGACGCCAGCCACCCTTAAAATGAAACCGCGCATGAAGTCCGTGCCAACAGCTTGCGCATGTAAACCGTTCGAACACTTTGCGCATCCACGCGAGTAGCTTGCGCATCTTGCATACGGTTGCTACTTACGTGGTGTACAAGCACCATTACGTAGGTTCCCATTAATCATCTTTATTTTTCTTTTTAACGATATGAATACGACACAATTAAAAAAGAGTTCACATAAATTTAATTTTATTTATAACCTCTTGTAGATAGGTTTTGGGGAGTTGCTTGATTTTTCATAAAATGTTTTTCTTTTTATTTTAGAGCATTATTAGCGGTACCTTAATTGTTTGATTGAATCAATGAATATCAATAAAATAACTCATAAATAAGCTGGCTAAAAAATATGTCTGTGTCCTGAGATGCCAGCGTTAGCCACAAAATATATTATATTTATTATTATTTATTATATTATATTGTGTGCAATCGAAAATTCTCAATAAACATAGTCTAAAAATATCGGTTCGGTAGATGGTAATAGGTTTACCTCACATTATATGGTACTTAAATCATATCTGTCAACATGTGATGCACCCAGATATACCTCTGCTTATCCTCTAGAAGATATACAGTCGTGAATAGTATGTTAGTATTCGATACATTTGATTCGATGTAAGTAAGAATCGTAAGTACTGACGACTGAGCGCACATTTTTGCTCGTGGCAAAGTGCCTTTAACCAGTCAACCGCGCATATAGCTTCGTTCAGGTGTAATAATCACATTTATACATTTATATAGAATTGCAGTGTCTGTCTGTATCGTACATATATCGAGATATATACATTTTATACCTAAATATAAGTATACATACATAGGCTCACGCTTATATCCTCGAAAGGCTATGCAGATAGAAATAAATATAAAAGGCCACGAACCTACCACCCACCAGGCACTGTTCCGGACTCCGTGCTACTGAGAAATTCTCGAGACCATGAGGTCTCGGGTTCACTCCCGGAATATTTCCTGGGAGTGAACCCGAGACCACATAGTCAGCAGTCGCATTCAGTAAATCTGTACCACTGAGGCAGTGACATATTAATTTGTTTTATATACACAACAAGCTATATGAATTCAACTCATAATGTTGTCTGCCTTGATTTTTTTTTTATACAGCTTTTGTGGCAAACATGCATACGGCCCACCTGATGGTAAGTGGTCACCGTAGCCTGTGGACGTCTTCAACACCACCGCCTCCACACTTGTGCGTTTCCGACCCTTTAGGAAAGGAAGAACAGAAAAAGGAAGTGTGGAGGAGAAGGAGCGGGAAGGCGGAATGAGGGTAATTAGGCCTCCGGCACTCTCATTGACCGAACGAAACACAGCCGTAGGAATACTGCTATTTCACGTCGATATTCTGTGAGAGGGTAGTCCTTTTCCGGTCGAGCAGGCCCATTCATGCCGAAATCAGCGAGGCTCTACTACTATATTTCATAACATATAGCTACATAATGTGAAGTCAGTGACTCAGCAGTAATGAATCTATTAAAAACTTTGTTAAAAAGGAAAGACAACTCACGCATTTGGAATCAATTCTGTGCCGCGGAGATATTTTTTTAAACATTCAAACAACGGACGACTATTTGTCGATCACACAAATTTGTGTGCCGTGTGGCTATCGAACCACAACACTCGGCGCAGTGGCAGCAACAAGGCGACTACTTAAAGCACTAGGTCATCCGTGCAGTCAATGTGCATGAGGTCCCAAGTTAGGTTCCTGGATCGGGCAAAATATTATTGGGTTTTTCGGTTAAAGATATCTCAGGAGCAGCATGGAGAAACTGTATCCTGTAGACTAAACTCACCTCCTTTTATAGGGCAGCTAAAATAAAGGTGGCAAAATATGGGTTGAGACACTTCTGCCTACATCTTCAGGGATAAAGACGTGAGTCTACGTATATACGTATGTAAATGCGAAGCCGAGTTTTTTTTTTAGGTTAACAATTTAAAGCAGCTAATTCGTCCGCACTAGAAATGATTCCCATGAATTTAGAGGCCTTACAAACATTCAAACACAGAATTATTATAATAGTTATGAGCCTGTTCGCCCCTCAAGGTTCGCCCCAAGTAGGTATTTGCTAGGTATCTTCTTAAAATCCACCCAAACATAGGAGCCCCACGAAGCGGGAGGGAAGTCAAGGGGCATACGGACTCGTAGCCAATATAATGCTAGATAACGGGTATTACTCGCGATAACGTATTTAAAAGGTAATAAAATACCTATTGTTTTTACGAAGATGCCGCTGAGCTCACATCAGTCGACTCGTGACCACGATCGATGCAAGTGGATCGAAACGTCGGGCAAACAATTTATTACCTTTTAAATACTTTGTCGCGAGTAAGACCCGTTATCTAGCATTATATTAAGTATGTGTACAAATCGCGATAGTCTAAAAACTTTTATTCAAACACGGACACAAAGAACACCCAGACTCGGAACAACCTTTGTGGATCACACTTTTTTTAAATCGTGTAGGGCTCGAACTGACATCACTTAAACCACTACACCATACGTGCAGTTAACGTGCATGAGGTCCCGGGCTTTTTCTGCCATGATATCTCAGTAGCAGCATGGAGGAACTGTATCCTGTAGACTAGACTCACCTCCTTATATATATAGGCTAAAACAAAGGTGGCAAAATATGAGTTAAGACACTTCTGCCTACATCTTCAGGGATAAAGTCGTGAGGCTACGCATATATGTCAAAGCGAGACTGAGAAATGTGAAACCTATACTAATATTATCAAGAGGAAAGCTTTGTTTTTTGTTTATAATTAAATAAATATTCTACCACATACACAACACCATCTAGCCCAAACTAAGCAGAGCTTGTACTATGGGTACTAGACAATGGATAAACATACTTATATACTTACATACAATATATTATACATATACATACAACAAGTATATTATACATAGAAACACCCAGACCAAGACAAACATCCATTTTCATGCACACAAATGTTTGACTTGTGTGGGAATCGAACCCGCGACCTTAGGCGTAGCAGTCAGTTACACTAACCACTACGCCATCGAGGCCGACGAGATGTTTGTTTGAAGATTTGTTTTAAATCAAAAACTACTCGACCGATTTTAAAAATTCTTTCATGATTAGCAAGCTATATTATCACCGAGTAACATAGGCTATATTTTATTTAAAAAAAGTACTGTTACACCTAACCTAATTTTACAAGAGCGAAGCCGCGCGCAAAAACTAGTATAATAAACAGACGCGTCGAATAAAGAACATCTTCTCTTTTTTAAAGTTGGCTTACAGATACTTTTAAATTGAATCTATTATGATTATCAAGATAGCAGGAAAGCTCTATACATCCACTTGAATTGAATTATCATCAAACCATTTCAAACACAATAACGCCACTCCACTCTGTTGATCTAATTGACACATACATGCACTTCAAACAACACATTAAGTACATCTCATTAATCCTCTATAATCTTCAATCATTCAATTAACACAATGTTAGCTACAAAACAATTAGATCTACAATTCGAACTGAGGTTTCGTATTCCAGCTACACACAAAACACAGACACAGTGTTATTGTTTCTACCCAGAATAGTTGCAGTGTCGGTCTCACTATGTACGGTGTCACTATTCGAAACACACCGGCCAAAGTTACGCGTTGCAAACTTAGCGAAACGCAGGTGCTAATTACGACTTTACTGGCACTGACGACCGTCACTAGTTGAACTATCCCTCCCCTGGTATTAGTAACACAATAAATAGGACCAGGGGATTTTGTTTAACAGATGAGGGATCAAGTTATCCTGGTTGAGGTGAGCAGTTGTAACTGTTATCGACCACGTATAAATTAACAGGATTGCCCAGTGGGAAGCGGTTATTGGTGCTGGTTATTTGCTAGGTTTGACGCGGAATTCTAATGCTACTGTAGTTATTTCTTTTGTTTAAGTGTATCAGGAGGTTCATTTACAGTTATATCAGAGGCTTAATGTATCTACAAAGTGGATGTGTAGCGCTTCCCTGGCTGCCATGTTGATAATCGTAATTAATAAAATTTATAAGTATCTTTCAAACAAGTCAGAAACGGCAATGAATTGCCGTAAATCTTAGAGTTCAAAAACATGGTTCAAGTCATATGCAAAGGTCACGTAATACCACGTGGTGGGAGGTCAAAGGTCATAGTCATTTCGGGGTATGTCGACTATGCTGAGTCAAATGGCGTTGACCGCGAGTCTCTAGCTGTACTTGAGTTGAAAGTTGAAAGGCAAAATTGTTGTATAAGAGTTTCTTCAAAATCTAAAAAGGAAGAAATTCTATTTGACAGCTATGTTTTTTATTTGTATGTTTCTGATTTATTGGCTACGCAATAACGTATATAAATACATACATAGTTTCGCCCCTATATAATTAAAACCTTATTGTTGCACCCTTTAAGTGATACATCAATTCGCGTGAAATCACGTCGCATCATTCACAGCTAGCTTTTACCGGCGATATCGTTTGCATGGATTTGTGGATCACGCTTTGCTCTATATCTTCAGTTCTATTTAAAGATTTAATAGCTTTGCTTAGATTTCAAATGAAATACTAAGCTAGTAAGTAGCGATAGCGTAGTGGAAGATTCAGGACTCCTATGCAAAGGTCTCTAGTTCGATCACGTACCTCTGACTTTTTGAAGATACATATATGCGTCTTAAAATATTTAATTCGTTGACCTCATTGGTGAAGGAATACATCGTGAGGAAATCTGCATATCTGTGAGATGTCTTATGTTCTTAAAATGTGAAATCAGCTCACTCCCTCACTGGACCAGCGTGGTGGACTATGGCTTAACACTTCTCAACTTGAGAAGTGGCCCGTAGCCTCTTCTCAACGTGGTGAGAAGTGGAGTGTAAGGAGGGTAAGAAAGCCTTTTATTTAAATCCTTTAAATAATCCAACTGCTGGATATCAGAGTTCTATTTAATAAACATCAGGCGAACAACAATATCAGCATCGCTTCGTACACACGTATAAGCCATTATAACGATTATTTACAACTTTGATAAAGCTATTTACTAAGCTTCGCCAAATATTAGATAAACGTAGCAGCCATTTTAAGTGCTGATCACACTTGTTGAGTGCTTGCAGGAAGTTTCGTCAGGTCGCTATTAAGTTCCCTTGTTGTGCTCAAAATTTCTCACTTTACTCAACGAAAAGTTTTACTAACAATGAATTACTTATCATTTTAATAGTACTTAGCTAACTTTTCAGACCGTGTTATGTTTCTGCCTTGGTAGTGAATGTTCTGCTGTGTATGAGATCTTAGGGTAGATTCCCAGACATGACAGTATTATTGAGCTGTTCTATCACAGAATTCTTAGCAGCAGCACGGATTCTGGTATGTATAGTCCTCCTCATCGATTTCGATGACGGTGACCTCAGAAGTCATGGATCGTTTCTTTGGTAACCTCTAATATGGCTTGCTACACCGAACTTGATCTTGAATGTCCTACGACAGATGAGGCAGTAGAATTAGCCTTGTACGTAAGTATTTGACGTTTTACGCCAATCACTTCGAGACGGTTTTCCTAAAACGCCTTAATCATATTAAAAATGGTAGATCTCTATGTAGACCTATTTGCAGTCAGCTTTTCCTAAGACAAAACGTCGATACCGCAAGCGTTTAGGTGACGCTTGAACATATCTTTATAGCGCAGATGCTGACCGCCGTGTTTCCTTTTAGCAACTGCAATCTCAGAATAAAATATAGCTTTTGGCTTTTGGCGGTTATCCATGCGCAGAACATGTCCACACCATCTGAGCTGTCTTTGCATGAGAAGAGCTTCTATGCCATACATTCCGGAGCGACGCAGAACCTCAGAGATAGATACACGGTCTTGCCATTTGAACTCCAGAACCCAGTAGACGGCAAAAGGCTATGCTTGATACGTATGAAACAAAAATAAAATTGGATAAATGCTGATTGTCTAAAGCTTAAGCAATACCACTTAGGGATGACAACGCATTCTAAGAAAGAAGTCCAAAAAAAATAGACACTTTATCATTGTATTGTCAACTTATTACGCGACACTTCACATTAAAATTAAATATCCCCGTATTCGCTGCGGAAAAGCAGCTGAAACGATAAAGAAAGTGTAAATACAAATAATGAATAACTGCTGTTAATAACATGAACCCAAGGGATAAAATTTATTTTTAACTAACGATGAAAGGCAGAGGTTCTCAAGTCGAATCGGATATCAACTTTTTTTTTCATAATATCGCGACGCATTACTTTTAACTAGTTAAATTAAATACTGTCTATTATAACTTCCAATATTATAAATAGGAATGTGAGTTTGTTTGTATGTTACGCTTTCATGCCTTAACTACTCGACCGATCATCACGATATTTTGCATACACGTTGTCAGGGGTACAAAAAAGGACATAAGGTACCTTTTATCCAGAAAAAAATACTGTTACTAACCTAACCCACAATTACGCGAGCGAAGCCGCGGGCAAAATCTAGTAGGTATTATAAATGCGAATGTGAGTTTGTTTGTTTGTTACGCTTTCGCGCCTTAACTACGCGACCGATCATCATGATCATGACGATGTCAGAGGTACAGAAAGAGGTATATGTTACTCTTCATCCAAAAGTAAAGTACTGTTTACGAGCAAAACAGCGAGCATAAGAAATAGCATAGACTATAAACCTCCGAACTATAAAAGATAGCTATAATTTTTCCAATTGACCCCATTATTATTTGTTTTATTTTTAATGTATTCACAATTCCGCGCAAATATATTAGTCTTGCACGATTAAAAATGAATATTCAAAGCTATGAGCAATAAACGAGCAATCGATACCGCTTAGGGGCCGGAGTACTCACTGGTACCTACGATATTACCTTAATTAATTCATAAAGGATAAATGTTATATTACATCATTTAATGGGGAATCGAAACTGCGAGGGATTCTTTTTATATATTTTTATAGGCGATTCGATGGTATAGACAATGAATTTTTCAAGTGTGCGTGAATGGCCAAGTACGAAACTGTAAGATAGCAAATATTTATCGAATTTTGAAAATGTATTGCCGTAGCGCGATGCCTCGTTACAATAAAAATATATACGCACTGATTTTACTTAATTCAAGTATTTTTTATTATTTATTATTGTTATGGTTAAGGTCACGGAAAGCGCTGGATACGGGTGGCCCAAAACCAGTCTGTGTGGAAGACCTTGGGGGAGGCCTATGTCCAGCAGTGGACATCTTTTGGCTGAGATAATGATGACGAAGGATATGGCTATCTACTCACGCTTAAAATATTCAGCTTGATGCACGCACGCTTAAGATATTACATCAAAGAAAATAAAATTGTAACGGAACGGGCGTATAAAAGCACCCATATGTATATCTTAACAAAGAGGAAGAGAGTCAGAATTGACCAACTTGGCTGGAGATCCTGTAGACACAAAATGCTATAAAATATTATATAAATATTGGATGTACGACCAGTTGTTAGTGTTGTGATATCAACACTAACAACTGTAACAGAGTTATACTATTCCCATAGACCTTACTTTTGACCTAAAACCCACCGGTCAATAATGCTCACCCGTACAAAAAACCTTTGATACTGATCCCACGTATCCGACAAACTTCGCCGAACTAGTTTTTTATAGACGTAGCAAATACAACTTGGTATACATTTTTCTTACGCCCATAAAATCTACGAAACATAAAACTAAGGGCCGAACGAACTTTAGTAGTAAGCGAGAAGAATAACCGGTAGCTTGCTTCTGCGCTGATGACGTCACAAATCCTGAGCCAACCTCGTAAAGTACTGCTCCGTTGACTATGAATTGTTTCCAAGTCGATTCGAACTATACCGAATAGAACCTTGTATTAGCGGATATTTAATGGGTAGACGTGTGTTGTTTATGTGTACCTATCCAAGTTTATTTGTGAGTTTATGAGTAGGTACGTCATAATGGCTGTATAAGTAGCCGTGTGACGTCACACGTTGAAAGTCACAGTGTGTTTTATTATACTTTTTCTATGGTGTTTTATGTTTATATGCTCTTGAGATTTTTATGTTTTGATATATTAAATTTAGGGTGGAAGAAGCAGTAGAGTATATGTAGTATTTTTAGGTGCATAATAAAATAATTGATTTTATTATGCACCTAGAAAATACAATTAAAGTAAATAACCACAAATCTACACTGAAACCCAATTGCACAAAAAATATTTCATTGAATCGTAGAGAATATTTATCTGACCATGTTTAAAACAGCCTGAGAGCAAGTTAAAAGTAAGGTAGACCAATAAGCCTATTCGACGAATCACCGAATAAAACAATAAAGATATAAGGATCGAATAAAAAAAAAACAATAAATTATTCCAGGGCTCCAAAAAAGACATCACGTAAAGCCTGTAAAGTGAATGAGTGAATACATGAGTGAATCTATATATGTATATACAGGGTGTAACAGAAAGGTGTGGTTATATTTTAGGGTCGCTATGTATAATTGATAAATAACCCATGTGCCCTAACCCCATATCAACATGTCAAATTTTAAATTTTATGACAATTTCAATCATTTTATTTATTTGTTATTTAAATATTAATACAAAACGAGTTACAACAACTGTGCAACATCTGTGGGGTCACCGATCTATGTTAGAACGACCAGCTGTATTGTAAATAATGAATAGGTAACAGTATTCCACATCTGGGGCACAGTATAATGGTCAATATTAAGATAGCAAAAGTGAACACAATATTGTCTTCTATTTACGCGAATATTATTCATTGAAATTAAACTGCTATATACGGATTTTATCGCGTTGTTTATTTGACACTTTATTACAAAATTTTGAAAATTGTTGTACTACTACTACTATTAAACTTTACTAATATTTAAGCTAATTAAATTATTATTAAACTATTTAGATTTCATTTATTTTTACACTTTCCCCGACGTTTCGGTTGCTTTTCAGCAGCCATGGTCACGGTGAGACTAAGATGGCAGTTGTCTCAATGTTCCAGTGTAGCTATTTCAAAGTACCCGAACATAATTTAATCATTGGTGTTTCTATTTACGCAGGATGAGCTCAAAGTATCATGAAGTCTAGCTGTGGTTTGCTTCTTCTTGGGTTTGACTATTTTTATTACTGGATCCCAAGCTGGTGGAACATTCCAACCATCTTCTCTATTAAAATTAGGATGTTTTTTGATTTCAATAGCCTCGCGAACCATCCTTGGTAGGAATCGGTGTTCTTTAGCGAGAATCTGTGGTTTGTCAAATCTCAGGTAGTGGTTGGTCCCCTGTTGCACATGTTCACACACAAAAGTTAAAGTGAACACAATCTTAAAAAAAAAGTCTTTTGTAATTCTTAGAAACAAATACACGTGCATGCAGTATAGTGTCGTTTACGTATCGATTAGAATATACTGATATTTATAAGTCGGTAAAAAAGGAAAAATTCAATATCTTCGTGAAAATAATGTATACAAATTTAATTCTCACGGTTTTCCATTGTACTATGGACTTGAGCGACGGTTGACCATTTCAGAAAAATTTCGCTTGCACATGTACGGGTTACACGTACTGCACGGGTACGGGTACCAAGTGTTGGCCTGCTATGCGATTTTAACCTTAGGACTGGTCATCCGTCGCTCAAGTCGATAGTACATGGCCTATATTCAGTGACCCTTAAATATGGCCACACCTTTCTGTTACACCCTGTGTATATAGATTCACTCATGGTTTCCGAAAAAGTTGGCAAGGATTGCCGAATTCTACTTGCTGGCTTATCTTATTCACCTTAAACTGTAACTGTAAACGTGAACCGAGAAGAACAACTAGTCTTCGTATAAAAACAAAAAACAAACGTAAAATGGAGTGACGTTCTCCATTCACTGTTAGAACAAATGCCCGAGGCAACTATCGTAACTTTCTACATCGATTTCAAAACAATATCGCGACTTTCCAAATATTTGTTCCTGACAAGCCTGTACAACTGCCAACCAAATCGAAAGGATTATTCTGCCACGGCATATTTCATTAAACCACCTATTGTGTAAAATTGATTCCTATTTTCAATGCAAACGAAGATCCAAAATATGACATAACGATGGGAGAGTATACTGCCAAATCTGGAAGCACTTCTCGCCCATAGGTTCCGATATTATTTGGCGGATTTCCAAAATAATTACTTACGTAAACCAGTAGTCCGGATGGAGCGCGGATCGCGATCAACCAACGATCATATTTGATTTGGATGCGGTATTTTGTTAATATAATTTCGGTTTGACATTAAATTCTTTTAATTAAATATTGCTGGTTTAATATCTATTGCTACTACTAGATGTAATACAAGTAACATGTGGTGCAAGTTGCATTACGGTTTACAATATTCCGTGGCCCGCTTCAGTGATCCTGAATATATCTGAAAAAGTAGGATAAGTATAGATAAGAAACATAATGAAACTACGACAAAAGCCATAATTAATATTTTTGTTCTTTGTATTGTGAAAACAGGCCTGTGCCCAGGAATTGGACAGTTATGCAATCTAAGTTTACTCGAGTTGAATGTAAGTACTATTTAAAAATATAGAGTATTTATAACTGAGCGCAAAATTGAAGCAGATTAAGAAGGATAATTAATTAATTTATAATTATAAGGGTAGGTTATTAATTATGAAATTTAATTATTAAAGTTGTAATTACTTTATGTAAAGTAATTTGATAAAATAAACAGTATTAATTAAATATTAATCTTCTTAAAAATATTTTAATTATTTTTTATACTCTATAAAGATTTCAGCGCACGTGTGTTACGATTACGTCTTTTACAAATTTCATTATCTACCTCATAACGAGTACAGCAACTCGACTACAAAAGTACTGCGAATATTTATAAACGACAACCCATCTAAAATTTGACCGCCGCAACGATGCTTAACATCACATTTATATTAATATGCGCAGCCCATGAGCAATATATCTTGTCCAATAAAAAAAAATACTGCATCTCTTCATAACCCCCACCCATCTAAATACTTGACCACCACAACGATGCTTAACTCCACTAGTCGAATAATTGACGCAGTTCAATATATAATATCAGCCCTGTATGAAATTGTCCCACTGCTGGGCATGGACCTCTTCTCAGTGTGAGAAGGGTTAGTAGGCTATAGTCCACTAAGCTGGCCCAGTGCGGGTTGGCAGACTTCACATATCTTTGAGAACATTATTGAGACAGTTCAATTGACAATTCAATATCAATCAATCAATCAATCAATCAGCCCACCGCAGTCCACTGCTGGACATAGGCCTCTCCCATTTTACGCCACAACATCCGGTCTTCCGCCTTCCGCATCCAGTCTGACCCAGCTACCTTTTAAATATACAATTCAATATATCTTGTCCAAATTAACACAAAAACTAGCAGTATTCTAACATCGGCCGACCAGGCGCCAATACGCGGGGAGTATCAAATATTCATTATCTCGTCGTAAAGGGTACTTTGAAAGCGAATTTCTGAACTGAGTAATTTGGCAACAACAGGCGTACAAAATTAAATGCAATCATTTTTCTACTTCATCTGTATACGAGCAAATCAATTTAGACGCGAATAATTAAAAGGCTTTGCATTGTTTTTGCAATTGTAAATGGATGGAGAATCGAATGGAACAATATATTTTCCAGTGATCGCCAAGTTTTTTTCACTGTGCTATTGTTTAAACTTTTATATTGCTAAATAAGTCCTCTTTAAGCAATAAAAAATAGTGTTTCTCTTTCTAATTTTCACCGGAAAGGGTGGTGAATACGACTGCTGATCATGAGTTTTTAAGTTCAATTACCTAGTCTCATACGTTACTAGGTTTCTCTGTCAAAGAAATATAATTAGCTGCATGGAGTCTGGAATAGTGTTAGGAAGGTGGAAATAGACACATCCTGTCTCATATGTAGTACTTAAAATCATGGTGGTAAAATGTAGCAAGTCAAGATCAGCAACTCCAATTTTTGCAATTTGAGGTGGTAGAGGCATATCAGTTCATATAAAAAAATCGATCGTTCTGCAAATACACTGAAACTGCTCATTCAGTCGATAAAAACGTGGTGCCTAAGAAATAGCTAGAAATATATAATTTAGCGTTTTCGCAGACGCAAAACGAAAAAAAAACGTTATAAAAAAACAATGAATTTCGTTCAGATCAAATCTATTAGTTTTCCTTTAAACCCTGAAACACCACGTGTAATAAATTATACATGTTAGATTAAACAATAACATAAACTAAATCACAAGCATGCCACAAACAGCTGTGAGTGCATCACTTCAAAGAAGTGAAGTATCAAAGCAGTGAGGGTGCCCAATCACGTGGAACTACACAAGACGAGGCCCCTTAGCAACGACACTTGTATTTTATTTAATACATACACGTAATCTCACGAGCAAGGAAGAGGTAAGCAGAGAACTGTTACTATAACATTTCGCTAGTGTCATGAATTCTTATTTTTGTTAATAATTGGGTTCGGGAGTTTTTATTTACCCAACTGGCAACACAGCCAACCGTCATTTTTAAATAGTGGGGTTATTGGGGAAGGGCAAAAAGTAACTTGGCTCTCGGCGAAAGATCGCTTGGGTAGTGAAGAACTAGGGTTCAACTTAGTATCTCAACAGTCCGTGTAATTGCTGAGAATTTGGAAATATAGTCACATAATAATTTATACAAGTGAGTTTTATTAAAATATGTTGGATAACGCTGTAGCTTTTTGTATCATGACTCGAAAACTGTGTGCTGTATTCAAAGATTTCTTTTTATATAAAATAATCCCTTAAAATGATACCCTATTTAAAAAAAACATAGTATTTTTTTGAAACTGTATTTATTTGATTACTTTTTTTTTTTTTTATAATTTTTATTTATTTTTTTTACTACAAAAGCAAATAATTAGTTACCGTTCGCATTAACGGTGAAGGCAGCCATCGTGACAAAATCTGTATGTCTAGTAAGCATTAATATTTGTTGAGATAAGATAAGAGGAGTGGCTGGAGAGGCGGCATGGTGCCCTTACCTTCCGGCTGACACAGGTAATGATCGGCCACGATTGTTTTGGCCAGTTTCTGTGTCGCATAGTGCCGGCCTATGCGAGACGCTCGGATGTCATCACTGCAGCAACTACCGCGCTGTTGATGTGGACACGGCGCTGCACACATTAACGGATTTCCCCGCTTGGGCTACGCAGCGCCGTAAGTTGGTCGCAGCAGTCGGTACGGTTGCCCTCTCGCTCCCGGCCGTAGTTCAGTCTATGGTTCGAAGTGGGAGGTCGTGTAACGCTGTTGCCTCCTTCTGTAAGGAAGCCATTTCCATCAAGGAGTTGGTAGAGCAGGAAGTCGAGCGCTTGAACCCTCGCCCCAACCGTAGAACCAGGCGCCGAAGGGCGCAAGACGACCTCCAGCCACCATGTGGTTGTACCTGGGGGTGGTGGGCTTAGCAGGTCTGAACCACCACCCGATCATCTCCAGGTCCGAAAACTCGTGTTGTCTTCGTCCCCCGCAAGAGAACAGTAGGGCAAAATTTAGAGTATATTTTGGGTAGGGTAGTTTCGTGTAGACGCCGATCTTTTCATACAGTGGGCCGAAACCTCGGCGATCGCGAATGCATGTGAAAGTGATTTGCGTGCTTTGCCGACCATGGTTATGTCAAGGAACACCGTGGTAGGTTTAGCCGGTATTACCGAGATTATTATTACCCCGGTGAGTCCGACATAGCGTGTCCGTCACTCCGCAGAGAGGTATGCGTCAAAGCATTCACCAAAGTGAAAAAAAGTTGTGACACAAGAAGGACAGACGTAGAAACAGACTAAGATGCACCATATGGATTCTGTTTTTACCAATTTTGTACGGAACTCTTACAGTACCCACAATATCTTAGATATACGGTTAACTAAAATAAAGTAAATTTATTAAATCTGGGTATCCAAATTATAGAAGCTCTCTTACAATTTGTTATCAACATTCCTTACTTCGGTTATAATTAATGAAATCTTCCCAAATTAATTACATAATTTCTAATGACGGCTGACATTTTGCGAGAGTTTTAATAAATTATATATTTTCTGTCTATGATTTTAGTTTGCCATACTAATAATAAATTAATATTACGAAATTCTTAGTAGCAACTCGCGGTCAATATGACTGATACATGACTCAACTTATTACCAATTGTCATAATAATCTGTTCAAAGTAAAGTTAAAATCTAGTCAAAAACATCAAAACTGAACTAAAATACAAATTATATGTTCACACTGCATATTTTAACTTCAATGAATACTATCCTAAGTAATATTATAAAAGCGTATAAGAGTTTGTTTGTTACACTTTCACGCCTTGACTACTCGACCGATCATCATGAAATTACGCATACACGTTGTCAGGGACACATAAAAGCACATAGGGTACCTTTCATCCGGAAAAAGTAGTGTTCCATGATACCTAGAAATATAAAAATACTAGATTTTTCCCGCGGCTTCGCTTTCGGAACAGTCTACATACAAACATTTTTTTTTAAAGTACTCTGCTAATGAAGTCGCTTTCAAAGCTAGTTTAGGATATTTATGACACCGAGATCACAAGTCTATTTTTAAACAGCTTTTATTACGAGAATTAGTCTTCAACACAAACGTGGTTGCAAAACACCTCTGATTACCCCGTTTTGGGATTTACAAGCATCTATAATATGTAAATACAAGCAATGTAACAGGGCTTATCATGTTCTCGTCGTGTAGTGTTCCTGTCTATCACTACTAAAGCCGCGAGGCGCGCGTGTCTTCGGGGCGTTACATGTATCTCAAACATGTTTACTTACTGCATACTATGATAATGTTGCAAGCTACCTGCTCTAGTAATTATTTTATGGCACGTTCGTTATGTTTAAACGTAGAACCAGTTATTGTGTGAATTAGCACATTGTAAAGTATAGTATGAATCTTTATTTCCTTACTATACTAAAATTATAAATTGGTTGCTCTGTCACGCCTTAAGCCTGCGCCGAGCGAAATGTGCCAAAACAGGCGGTGACAAAGTGACATTGACAACAAACACATTCATTGTTATGGAAAATATAAAATATAAATTTGCCATAACAATGAATGTGTTTACAATTACTCCGAGTAAAAAACTTAAAATAAATTAATATTTTCTCCTACAAAATTACGTAAATTTACACGAAAAATGCAAAAACGTAAGCTCGTGTTACGTGATTTTTAGATTATAACAGTAGAAATCTATCTTATTTAACAGCATAAACGAAACATAAATAGTTATATTACAATTTGTCCGTCTCAAATATTTAAGTTATTGGTTGACAATAAAGATACATATTTATCAAAACAGCACTCAATTTAAAAAGCAAAATTCAAATCCTGCATACAATTTTACTATGGCGGCCGCGCGCTGATTTGATTCTGCGCCGTACGAGCTCTGTCATTATCTGTCTTACGCTCGGCGCAGTCTTAACTACTCAACCGATCATGTGAAAATGAGGGTTATATAAAAAAGTCAAAGTCAAAAATCATGTATTCATTTAGGTCACAAAGTAACACTTATGAACCTTAAAGGGGTTAGTGAATTTACTATATTTACTGAATTTACATTAATGTTAGTTGCAAGGTTCAGGCCAAAGGTTGAACCTATGAGAAGATACCTGCAAGAAACTCAAGGCCACACTTTTTAATCGCCATCAAATAAACAGAACATTGAAACAAGAGTACCTTGCATTCAGGAAAACGTACTGTTCCCAAGATATATAAATTTATTGACAAATTCTAGATTAAAGCGGGCAAAGGCGCGGGGAAATGTAATGTAATTGGACTCCCTTTTCCGCATTTGAACTCTAAGTTGGTCCATTATGCGTGAGAGTCGGCCGGTTACGGAGATAGCCAGCCCAACTCCGCCCAGAAGCACAGAAGTTTCCTGGGGTCTTCGCAGGCTTCGCAGAGTGACCTCGGGTTGTTCAGGATTTCCTTACGTTGTACTGTTACTCCCACACATTCCAGGGCTACATGGGCAGCAGATTCTTCTTCGGTCAGACATCCCCTACAGAGTGGGCTGTCTGTTGCTCCGATGTTGTAAAGATGTTTGTTCAGGGGACAGTGTCCTGTTAGGATCCCCACGATGGTCCGAAGGTCCAATCTTTGTAGGTTGAGCAGGCGGTGTGTCAGACGTGGTGAGATGGCCGGTAGGGCTGCTCTCGACTGTCTACAGTCCGTTGTCCGTGCCCAGCGTTTATTATGTTGGCTCTGAGTGCGAAGCCGCGGCGGTAAAAGGCGCGGGTAAAATCTAGTATATCTGATATAAACAAAATCTGCCTTGTTGGTGCCATAGGTAAAGTAGTTGTTCTTTTATAGATTATTGCAAACAAATAGCAAGCAAAGTAAACTTTACAAACAAGACACAACAAACACAAACTCATTGCACAAATACATAGCTTTAAATTAGAGTAAGATGTAAATATATAATATGTAGGATAAGATTGAAATTAACTGTGATATCAATGTTGTATGTAAAAATTAAGAAGTGTAATTAGAAATAAAAATAATTATAAGCTTGTTATTAATAAAGAACGCAAACAAGGTCCCTGATCCCCATGTCAGGGGAATAAGAACAACAACGTGGGATGACGGGTGCCTTAAAAAAAAAATACATATTTCTTCTATCACCAACGAGGAAGTGACTTGTGTTCTACAATTTTCATTGACAATTGTACACATTGTGTAGGTAAATTTTATTTACGTATAGAGATATTCACAAGTCAATACATAGGCAGAGGCGTACCTCACACTGATTTGGACAACTATAATGTTAGGTGCCACATAAATGTATAATAATAATATAATATAATATGATATTCTACCACATACACATAACACCATCTAGCCCAAACTAAGCAGAGCTTGTACTATGGGTACTAGACAATGGATAAACATACATATATACTTTTTTTTTTAATGTAGCGGTCCTATTGCTGTTAACCAAACACAGTTCCAAACGCCGTGCGCTACTGCGTATTATGATAAATCAGTAATAATAATAATAATATATTCGTATAAAACATGGTATTTGGTGGTGTTACAATATTATATTTAATACAAACATGTTTTGCTATATTATAGCATGTAACATTTTAATTATTGGTACAAAATCATTACATCCTTTTATCCAAAAATTCTATTACATCATAAAAGTTAGATTCATTGAGCCAAGTATACAACATTTTCTTAAACAGCTCGATATCTAGCTGCTTTAATCTTAACCGGTGGTCCGTGGACCACTGATGGTCCCTGAAAGCACTCGAAGAGGTCCGCGAAACCACAATAAAACTTAATATTTAAAATTTGCAAGTAATATAAAATTCTTGCTTACTTGCTTTTGAATATGTTTTTTTTATTGCCAGCGGTGGCAGACGAGCAAGTGGTCCACCTGATGGAAATTGGTAACCGCTGCGCATGGACTTCAGCAATGTCAGGACACAGCAAAGCCGTGAAACCTACCGTGAAATAAGAACTCGCTTTAAACCTCGTTTGAAGAAGGACATATCATAGCGCTCGGGAAACAAATATCGAAGCAGGCAGTTCATTCCAGATTCATTGTGTTTTTATTTAGAAATTCCTAATGCATTATATTACTGTCAAACAATTAGGGATCCTACACGAAAAAAATATCAAATAGTCCTTCATCACAAAAAGGTTAAGAACCACTGTTATAAATTTAAAACCCATAAACTTACCCGGCCTTGGAATTCAACCCGGAAACTGTTGCGTTAAATTCTTTGGTAGGTACTTGTAACCAGGGACTATTTATTCAATTGCGACTTTAATGTTAGATCGTACAGCGATATCCCATTTTGTATGCATTCCTTTCAACGACGGCGATTAATATGGAAGTTTTTGCTGGTCGATAGAAACCGAATGGAGAAATAATCGACTCTTCAATAATCAATGGTTTCTTCAACCATCAATCATTAATCGATTCAATCTTCAGTTGATCGACAAATCGATAACTATTAAACAATTTATCACACCAATTTGATCGTATAGAGACTGTCGCTCAACATCGATGGATCGCATTTAACAATTTACTATCTATCGCCAATAAATTTACTCAAATATTGGGTTCACAGCGTTTTTAGTAACTAACTAATAACAAAACTACTAATTTTATAAATGCGAATGTTAGTTTGTTTGTTTGTTTATTACGCTTTCAAGCTTTAACTACTCAACCGATCATCATGAAATTCGCATACACGTTGTCAGGGCAACAGAAAAGGACATAGGGTACCTTTTATCCAGGAAAACATACTGTTACTAATCTAACTTAACGTTAACTACAATTACGCGAGTGAAATTGTAAGCTTTTTTTCTAGTAAATTATATACATACAAATATCTGGAGCCTAACAATATCTAAGTAGGCTCAATTAATAGAAATCGATCCTGAGGTTTAGCCGTGGAAACTTGTTCGAGGGTGCGTGCGAAAGTTAAGTAAGAAAGGTATAAACCTTTCTCATTTATCCTTCAATATTTAGATATCTGAAACATATTTAGGTATATGATAGCAGCGATAGCTCAGTGGGGAGACCAATAGACTGCAATGCAGAGGGTTTCAGGCTCGAACCCACATCGCGCACCTCTGACTTTCGGAAGTTATATGACTTTTCGGAATTATGTGCGTATTGATTGACAATTATCGCCTACTCCGTGCCTCGGAGAGCACGTTAAGCCGTCGGTCCCGGCTGCCATGAACATCTATGGCAGTCGCACACATAATTTTGAAAAGTCATATAACTTCCGAAAGTCAGACGTGTGCGACGTGGGTTCGAACTCGAGCTCCTTTGCATTGCAAGACTGCAGACTGCAACAGACGTTGGTCTCCCCACTGAGCTATCGCTGCTCAGTGGGGAGATTATATTTACCAGATTATATGTGTATTAAATAGTTAATTATCACTCAGTAAAGATAAACATTGTGAAGAAACCGACATGTCTAAGAGTGCATGTAAAGTCTGCCAACAACGCACTGGACAAACGTGGTGAACTATGGCATAATCTTTCTCACACTGAGAAGAGGCTTGTACCCAGTCGTTGGATAGTTTATATACAGGGCTGATTTTATTATATATATTTACCTTAACCTTAAGCATCAGCGATCCATCGCGCGTCAACGGCCGGACACAGTAGATTTTAATTATGTCTAGCATGCCACAATGTCAACAATATATAAATAAATCTACAACGGATTAAAACACTACCTCAAAGCAACAAATAAACTTTCCGTGGCAACATTATCATACCTGCCGCACCCCAGTATTATTAACCCCAACTCTTAACGAGAAAACAAACAGAATCTAGAATTTTTAACGTCCCAACATTCACAAAGACGGTGATTTCAATTAAACAATAAAAGTTTGCGAACAATTTCGCGGCGACGTTGCGCGTCGCGGCCCTTTGTCGCACCAACTCCCGCGAAACCAATTTAAAGTGTCCCTTGAAATAAAATAGTGTCGCATTTAGATCCGCCACGTCATACTGAAATGAATTATTGTGTGATATTAGACCCGTACTCTTGAGCTTTGGGGTTTGTCACGATGACTGAAACATTCATTATGTGGGTAAATAGAAATACGGGTACCTTGACACGGTTCAAATTATACGCAAACTTAGCTTTTTTTAGCATTGGCATTTTTTTTATGTACTACCTTTTGCTCCTCCCGCGTGGTACCTACATCAATAAACAGTAATCTATGTCCTTCCCCAGGTTTTAACCATATATGTACCAAATTACATCTAAATCGGTTGAGTGGTTTAGCCCTGAAAAGTGTAACAAACAGACAGACAGAGTTACTTTCGAAGTTATAATATTAGTAAGGATAATAACATATATGACTGCACGGATGGCATGAGTTGTGCGGTCGCCTCGCCATTGTCACTGCGACAAGTCTTGTGGGTTCAATCTCCACACAGGAAATTTGTGTGATACAAAAAAAGATTTCCTATTTTGCCCGTTGGTTAAATATTTATATAGTCCCCTACGACACACGAATTAACCCTAGGGCAGGAGATGTACACGGCGAAAAAATAAACAAGTGAGCAATGAATTGCCGTAAATCTTAGAGTTCGCAAAAATGGTTAAAGTGATATGCAAAGGTCACATGATACCACGTCAGAGGTCAAAGGTCATAGTCATTTCGGGGGTATATCGACTATGCTGAGTCGAATGGCGTTGACTGCGAGTCTCTAGCTCTCACGGTTCTTGAGTTGAAAGTTGTATAACAGACAGACGGACGGACGGACGGACAAAGCTGTTTTAGAGTTTTTTCGAACTCTTAAAAGGGAAGGTGGCCTGCCTCGGTTGAGCAAAAGTAGTGAATGACAGTTGTGCATGAGTACCCCGTTCGGACAGTGTTACCTACTGAGTTTACTATTACTACCACAAAATTCTGCGTTGCCATCAACCAGTGGGTCAAAACCGTTCTCTGCGTTCTTGGCATTATTAAAAATCTACTACTCTGTTCTTTAGTCACAGGTTGTATAGTCTTGAATTAATTATTATTACCTATTTAATTACTAAAATTGCGATGGCAATACCATAAAATGGCTGTTCAATTATATTAGCTCTTATATGTGAATAAATTGTTACTAGGCGGGTGAAACCGATAAAAATAAATTAAGCTTTGGCTCAAAACGGTGTCACATATACAAATACTGATCATCAAATAAAATATTTCATGAATAAAAACAGATATGATTTTGGTGTGATGCGAAATATTTTTACGACCTGAGCTCCTTTTCAAAAAAATATTTATATCGAATAAATATTTTACATTATTTGATATTTCCTACATTCCTATAATATAAGAGCTTAGCAGTTATAACTGGAACTGCAGCTTTATTTAATTTATTAAATAGCTAGCCTCTGCGGCAGCTTCGCCCATGTGAATCCTAAGGGAAATAATAAAATTCGATTATCTGGATTTGTAGAATCGATTTCAGACCGTCTTTAGACACGGATCTACCTGATCATCCGTTAAAATATATTAACACGAATAAGACCTAAGCCGAAGCAATAGTTCAATATCAAATCCTGATGAAACGAGCGAGTCTCGCTTTCTTGTCTCTCTACGCGTTGATTATATAATCGATTCGATTCAATTAATCAAAAGGCGATCTTCCGACGCTCAATTTAATCGAAAATCAATTCGAATGGAATATCAATTGGCGGTTGAACGGAAATAATCGACGTACCTACGCAAAATAAAAACAGACAACTGTGTCGAAGATAAAAGACGGAATACTTACATATTGTTACTGTGTACAACTTCAAGTCGTCCGGCAGGCATGTGGGCAACAAACAAACAGACAACAGACCGCTCACTGCTAGAATAAATAAAACTGTTCAGAGTAAATACTGATACCAAGAAAGAACGCTGACAAAGAACTTTTTGCTACCTCAGTTGCTGTTGCAAACTGTAGCTGTCTCACTTCTCACTGCGTTTCACACATTAAGTATTAGTAATCGAGACAGAGACAGTAGCTACTTGAACTGATTGTTTTTAATGAAAGTTGTCAAAAGGAAGGTTTCGTCTACCTTGATAGAAGATTAGTTTTAATCTAATAATAATATCTATGCTGTAAGAGGTGACCTCTTCGATGCCAATGTGTGTTGTTAGTTCGAATTTCAAGGCAAACAAAGATTCTTGTGGTCCACAAATTGTTATTAACCGGCTTCAAAAAAGGAGGATGTTTACAATTCGACTATTTTCTTAAAATGTTTATCTCGATTACTACGGCAATTATGAATTGATTTTGATGATTATTTTTCTTCGGTAGGTCACTCTTCAGAGGTGATCCCATATAAATAGACATAAAACATATACTTTGATGACGTTTTGGTTTTTTGTGCTTACATTTAGGAAACGTTTTGTATTTTCTACGTTTTAGTTAAAGTTTGTACATATATGTAGGTATAGCCTAGAAGTCGGTTATCTTATTTTTTTTAATTACCTTTTTTTTATTTAAGTATTCTTTATTTTTAATGATGCATTATGTTTATAATATCCTGCTTGTTTACTACAAAGGTGATAAATACGGCACCATTTGCGACATGACAGCTTTGCGCTAGGGTAGACAACGCACGACTGAATGGTATTGCAAGCCACCTAGATCAGAGTATTTTTTACGTAGAGGTGGGCATAGATGCATACCTCTCCGCGGGGCGGCGGAGAGGTTATGTCGGACTCACCCGGGCACGTCTCGATCCTACTGACTAAACCTACCATGGCGCTACTTGACGTTACTAGAGTCGACGGGGCCGCGCGAATCGTTCTCTCATGTGAATCGCAACCTCGCCGAGACCTCGATCAGAGTCTACGGTAACAGCTGGTAAGCTGTTAAGCCGGATGGTAATCCCGCAGGAAGGCTTCTCTGTCACCATCGCTGTATAAAAAAATCCTATTTATATTTGACTGCTTATGGCGCAGCAGTATTTAATGCGACTGCGGTGCATGACGTCTCGCGTCCTCAACAAAGTGCTATTTGGTACTTCTATCAAGAAAATTTCCGTGGTAGCACAGAATCTAGAATTGTGATTGGTAGCCAGCAATATTCTCGCCCTCCATCACGTGGTTAACCTTAACGCATAGCTGGTGAAATATAGGTGTACAAAAGCTTTGCGTACTATATATGTTTCTACATTTAAATTTCCAGAAAGCTGTAGTTACTTTCAGCAGCCGTGTTCAGTCACTCTGTATAACCATTCCTGCTGAAAAGCAAAGTAAACATCGGTTGGAGCAGTATAAATTAAACAGTTAATAAAAGTTGAAGCCAAAATGAACCGCAAATAAAATCCGTGAATTTAATTTCCACATTGTTTCCTACTGTTTCGAATGAAAACATCACAGAAATAATCCTATTCTAACCATAGCGTTATTGCAAAACTAATCCCGTAGCACAGCGCCAAGCTCCTAAAAGCACCGCAACTATTCGGGTGCTATCTGAAAACCGAATATCGCGCCAGCAAGAAATACACCCACCTGCATTGTTCAGCAAATTGAGAAACTCGACTAAGTACCGACTAAAACTTATCTACGTAACTTCTAAATGTATTGTGTGGAAGCAGTATCTATACCAATAAAGTAAAGGGAGAGAAAAATCGTCTGTTTGAATGTATAGTAGGTTTTTGAGGTTTTATACTGCAAAAGGAAAAAGGAAGCACTTTTTCCTTTTTTACAAAGTGATCCTTTTCGTAGTCCTTCTGTTTGTCTGTGTGTATCTTGATCCTTTTTCTCTGGAATGCGTGGAAGTCTCAAATTGAAATTAATATCAAATTTGCATTCCCTTCGAACTGTGAAAAACAGATTTTTAATTTAAAGCAATCAATAGATACAGCCATTTGTGCCGCATATTTTGACACCTGCTCGGGAAGGCTCATTCGTTGTCAAACGTTCCTGAAGATGCCTCACGCTGAGGCGAAACACGTGTCATTCACATTTTGTGCTCGAAGCGAAATTGTGAAAGTTGCAACACGCACGGGTCCCACGATGCGACGTAGCTGACCCTGTCCAAAAGAGTTTGGTATTTTCAACCTTCTTCTATTGCAATGGTTGTGGTGGGCAATCCGAGAGTGCGTGGCGGGTTCCTTTCTTCTCAATAATTTTATTATTATAAGACAAGTTAAGTAAAATACACTATACGTGTTAATTGCCAAAACTACTTCTTCTCTCTTAGCCTTTATTATTCCCAAGTCACTTGGGGTCGGCTTTTCTGGTCTAAACGGATTTGACTGGATATCAGTTTTTACACGGAGCGGCTGCCACCTGACCTCCGCAACCCGAAGGCTAACGATACCCTAAGGCTAGACCAGTGTCAGGATATTAGAGGGTACTGGCTTTCCCAATAACGACTACCATAGATGTTTATGGCAGCCGGGACCAACGGCTTAACGTGCTCTCCGAGGCACGGAGCAGGCGATAATAGTCAATCAATACGCACATAATTTTGAAAAGTCATATAACTTCCGAAAGTCAGAGGTGCGCGACGTGGGTTCGAACCCGAGACTCTCTGCATTGCAGTCTATTGGTCTCCCCACAGAGCTATCGTTGCCAAAACTACTAAAAGGTATAATAATATATATAAGCTTGCATTTTAACCTATTTGTTTTCTTTGTTTTATATTATTCCCGTTGTTTTTATTAGTTAAAATTACTCGAATTTTATTGAAATATAATTTCATCCCAATATTAATTAAATTTCTGTATTTGATTTTAACTGAATTTAATGTTAACTCAATTGAAATGGACATTACACATATTGCAGTTGTAGTAGTTTATCTATGTCTATGGTTTAAGAATTTTGAATATTGCTTTATTTATTGAATAAGCAATAATGAGTAATGTTGGCAGAGGCCTGAATAAAATATCCATGCGAGCAAATCATGGACGGAAACTAGTCTTTGTTGTTAAATTTTCTTCTCACTTTCGTCATTCAAACTCATTGGTTTAACTTTTATTCTGGTTTTTGTACTAAACGTCTCTGACTTACCCAGTGAATGTTCGCCATATTAAATTTATAATTATTAGTTGATCAGTTTCGGTTTTCTGTTTGTATCAATTATTTCAGAATTTCCTGTAGCGACACAGAGTTTATTGCCTTGAGAGAGTTATATTTTAAAACAGAACTACATGTAGATGTTAAAGTATTACAATTTAAATTTCCGACAGCCTTAAAAATAGATCAGCTTGTATTAATTTATAAAACGCCATTTTCCTAACAGTTTAGACGATATTGTCCGCTTTTAAAAAAGTTGTGGCGCATTTGTTTGGGGTGCGTCTCATAACGTATAAATTCATGTGGTCTAATTTCATTTTATTATCGTTCATAAGATATAATCAACGTGAGATATACCAACTGTTGATATAATTTCTTTACATATACCATTTATTTATTCTAAACTTAATTAGTATAACGTTGTTTGATATAACGTTTATGTAATAAAATGTAATATGTATATTGTATATTTAATCGAAAATCATTAGGTCTAACGTTTAATATATATAAAAAACGTCATTATGGTTAACACCCCGACTCAGAGTACCCCGACTCGGATAGGTTAGGTTAAAAGGCTTCGTGGTTTTATTTTTAAACCACTTAGAAATAGGAGCCCCGCGAAGCGGGGCTCCGTCGACCTATCTTAGCGCAGGTGGTAATCAGTTACTATATTAGACCAAATAAGTTTTATATCTTTTGAGTGGTATGTCAAACGATTTTATATTTAATGTATGTTATGTCAAACGATGTTATATTGAATGTACGTTATGCTTATAAAAATTAGTTATTTTAAAATTCTATCAATCGTTTATTATATTAACTAATCGCTATATTAAAAATAATTATAGGCTCCGTTGTTATATGTTGTTAATATTAGAGATTTTGTTGTTATATCATCTATTACTTACCCATTTGTTTGTTTTCATAAGTACTTCAAACTCGTCTCGGTCTTGTCCTCGTTCGAACTAACCTTGTAAAGGGCAGTGAATACGGGGATATATTGCCCTTTAGTAGTCTTATATAATGTATACTTATAGTCCGAACAATAATATAAACTACAAGGTTCAATATAGATCAAAGTGTTAGTAGTAGAAGTTAGTTCTTGCGGTTGTGGTTTGCATAATATTAAGTCAAACTTACCAATAGTAAATAGTAAGTATGCACATATTGGATAAGCAACATATTGTGGTTGAACATTGAATAAATTTCTAAAGAATTTAAACAAGCATATTTACTCTCTTTCATACATAATAATAATAATATCAGCCCTGTACTAAACTGTTCCACTGCTGTGCTCGAACATCTGCTCAGCGTGGGAAGGCTTAGGTCATAGTCCGCCACGCAGGCCCAGTGCGGGTTTGCAGACTTCACATACATATATTCTAGAACATTAAGGAAAACTCTCAGACATAGGTTTCGCAAGCGATAATTAAATTATTGAACAAACAACTAACTAATTGAATACGCACAAACTTTGAAAAGTCAGAGATGCGTGCCTTGAGATCGATCTCGAGACCTCTGCGTGGCAATCCAACAGTCTCCCACTACACTTTCGCTGCGTTTTCATATCATATATACATAAACGCACTTCCGTTTGTGCTTCCCCGAAGGATAATACAAGAGCGCTTTATACACACATATATTTTAACCCACATATTTCCAGATACGCCATTGAATCTGTTAGGAATACCTTGTAACGAATATCCTGAGTTATTACTATGTAATAACACGTTTTTTTAACCGGGTATAGGCTTTGGGACCCCACGAATGTCTGTATCTGTAATCTTTCGTTTCAGTCGGGACCTCTCATTTAAACTAAAGCAATACACTGTACCACTACACACAGAAGCAGCCTAGTCGGGGTGATCGTTGGCCTGCAATGCAAACAACTCAAATTAGATCCCACGACACCCACATATTTTAGTTTATAAATGTTTATGTAATAATTAATATCACTCGGTACCAATAACTTTTTTTTAGTTATGTTCTTGTTTAATTATTTAAGTTATGTCAACCTGCACAGGACCAGCGTGATCAATCATGTCTATCGAACTCCTTAACATGCGGACTGATCCTAGAGCCCAGCAGGGACAGTTTGCTGATATTACCATAGAAATATAATAGATTCTATTGTATTTATTTATTAGGCACAATAACAGAATAAACACATACATCCTTATTATCCAAGACAGGGCCGTGTGCTTACGCCAATTAAGAATATGCACAGCGTTGTCTAGATTTTACATAATAACTAACACAAAATTATTAAGATAGATCAGATAGATGTGAAACTTTATATCTTCGAAGTTGATTAGAAGTTTTTCATTTAATGACGCACAAACCGCAGGACAGTTTTGAATGAAACTTCGCAAACAAGTAGATCATGTCCTGCCATAACACATAGGATACTTACTATCACGAAAATGCGCAACAAAGACCAGTTATATTATATACAAAAGCATTTTATCTTAACTAGTACAATACATAACCAGCAGTAAATAACAAATGCGGTGATGCAGTGAATCTTCACCTCAAGCCGGCACATCCGTCAGTACGGATAGCTTAATTGCTTGGAGAGGTGCCAAAGCTGGCTGAGTATTTGTTCATCCCGATGTCTTCTGGTTCGTTAATGTGCCGTCGATTTTAAAGGCACGGCTTAAAGGAACTAGCTTGGAATACAGCGGTTATTCGGCTTTATTAGACCGTCTTCCTATGCATACATACATAATCTTCGTGGATATATTTTTATTTACAAATCTTAAAAGGAGAACGATTGCGGGAAACAAAGTGAATGGAGCTCTACGCGCTTTTATGAACAGTCGAAATGTTTCCGGAAAGGCACGTTTGGCTGTTCATAGAGGACTATTAGTGCCCACACTTATGTATGGAAGTGAAAATTGGGTATGGCAAAAGAAGCATGAGAGCAGAATAAATGCTGTAGAAATGAGAGCGCTGAGAAATATATGTATATGGTGTGACTCTGAAAGATAGAATAAGGAATTGTGTGATTAGAGAGAGATGCGGCATGGAAGTGGATATAGTGACAAGAATAGAAAAGGGTATGTTAAGCTGGTTTGGGCATGTAGAAAGAATGGACGAGGAAAGACTGACTAAGAAAGTTTATAAGGCTAGTGTGAATGGAACAGTCGCAAGAGGAAGACCTAGGCGAACGTTTCTTGATCAGATCGGAGGCGTTCTGGACAAAGGCCAGGCTAAGAGCACCTTGAACCGACGGGCGTGTATGAGGAATGTGATGAAAGTGAATGAAGCCAGAGAAGTGTGTCAGGATCGTAGCAAATGGAAATCCGTAGTCTCTGCCTACCCCTCTGGGAAACAGGCGTGAATCTATGTATGTATGTATTACAAACCTTACTAAGGGGGTTTTACAAATATGGTAACGAAGGACACAACGAAACCCGTGATACGGGACGACTATTTGTGTGTAATTGTTCTATGTGGAAATCCAGTCACAGTTGTCATAATTACACTTATATATAATTGCTCTCTGACTGTGCCAAAGAAACCAGTAACACACAACACGAAACGCCAGTCACTTGTTAGACAAGTAAATAACTCCTGTCGGCTACAACATCGAACGCTAAGAAAATCTTTTGGGGGAGCCATTTCACTTCAACATTCCAGTCCAATCTAATTCAATGGATACCCCAGTATACAAATTAAGCTGCGAACAAAATGACTCATTCTGAATCGTATTACAGTCTATTTTGTGTTGAAAAATGATAAATAATTGAATGAGTACAAAGCGGAGTATAGTTAGAGTGATCTTAATCCTTTTGGGCGAGGGTGATTGTGTTTTGATGCGGGACTCAACGGACGAATCTCGAGCCGATCCCGTGGACACCGGACGAGATGTCAGTCACAAGCAAAAGCGGGTTATAAAGGAAAAATCTTTGAGGCATAATAGGCAATCATTTGTTTGTTTTCAAAACAAAGATAGTAGGAATGAAATTAAACTAACACTTATAAGATCAATTTGTAATTGCCGCCTTCTCTCATTATACAAAAGTGTAGTTTTACTAATCATATCTAATAAAATATTTGTTACTAACAAAGATAGGCTGTTTACCCATGTTTTATTTTATGTTTTTCAATAAAGACAACACTACGACTTGTGAATAAGCCATGTGACTCGATTACAACATACAATTAACAGACACAAAGTACACCCACATTCAGGAGAAACATTTATGCATCAAACAATTAATAGTCCCGTGTGGGATTCAAAACAACAACAGAGAGACGACCGCCTGCCCGCTGCGCCATTCGCGCTATCAATATCCGTGTACAAAGTCTCCCTTTCATAATAGACATCTCTTTAAGGGACCGCCCAAAGACCCGGGCGAACCGATAGATTCATACCGTCACCGAATAATTGGCAACGGCAAGTTGTTCTACGTGTAAATTATTCAAACAATGTGATTTGATTTCTCTATGCAAGAAACAGAAAAGTCAGCGTATACTTGTACTGCCGAATCATTCCTAGTGGAAAGTACATTCGTAAACAAAGCTTGCTGAATCGAATATATCTATTTCCCACCGATTCTTATAAATTGGGCCATATCTTGAGAGCGGGATTACCCGGGATTTTTTCCCACTAAGCTGGGCGTAATTGGATCCCAAATTGACCGTTGAAGGGGAACGTTTCGACGGACGATCGACTCATTTGTTTTAGATATTACAATAAATTCTGTGTTTTATTCCACCTGCTTTCAATGTTGTTTGTTTTATTTTAACTATCTCATTGGTACAGCGGTGTCAGTGCTTATGCCAACTATCGACCCGACGACGGTGAGGATAAGTTTTATTCCCGAGTTGCACGAAATAGATTAGTTAAGTTGTTAGATTTCTGTCACGTAATTTTAGAAGCTATGTTACACTGATACTGTGCACTGCAGATAATAAATTTGCTATGTACAAAGTAGGACGTAAATAACTGTGTGAAATATGGGTATAACACAACCTCTCCCTAATATTTTAAGGACATACAGACATGCTTCGTTTGTATTTTTATTAAACTAGGTTGTGGGAGTTCTGATGAATTGCAGTCCTTATTCTTTTTCTGTATTAAGAGTTAAACAAGTTACCTAACCTTTTTAATTCTGCCATTTGAAATCGTTACATAAGTTTCTTTGGTTTGTAAAATCCCGGAGTCGGCAGCGTGTCTCTGAGACAGCAATAACCTCGTTCTATATTTCATATATCACCCTATCTCAGAGTTTCATGTGTCAGGCCTTAAACATTCCTAGTAAAATGTGAACGTTATACCTATCATGTCTACCCGTCACAAATATACACATGAGCCTGTAGTACTCTTAAATAAGTAACAATAATGTGATACTAGATATTACTCGCCATTTTCAATCTCGTCGACGCTCCGAACTAATCAAATAAGCCTCTGGAAAGACAGCTTCTCAGAACAATACAATTAGTTAGAGCTTCATTTATCTTTTGATCATAGGCAATACAACCCCTCGGGGCTTTTAAGTGTTCAATCATTTCAATTACAACAACAGGTAAATATATACCTACAATACTGCTCACTGCCTTTTGATTAATAATGTTAGCTATGTTTTAAACTGTCGCACTGATGGGCATGGGCCTCTCCTCAGTGTAAAAAGCCTGAAGCCATTGCACGCTGGTATAATGCGAGTTACTAGGCTTCACACATATAAGATTAAAGTAAATTCTTGGAATTGCAGGTTTTCTCACGATATTTTCCATCTTTGTTAAAGCGAACGATGATTGACTATGTAATATACATTTAACATCGAAAAGCTGTAAAGAGAGAGCAGAGGTGAGCCTTGGGATTGAACTTGAGACCTCTGACGCAATTCCAACGGTTTCACCACTAGGTTATTACTAACTTTTGATAGAATAATAAAAACTTCACAATACTAAGTTTGACAGAAACACTAGTCTAGCCTAATACAATGTGTAAGAACAGACGCATACATAAAGTTCGATTGACAGAGGCGACCGACCGTTCGTAATTATTTAGTATGCGCCACTTGCTTGTAAAGATGACCAACAAGCGCCCGGCTCGCCTAATAGTCATCAATTACCATAGCCTCTGATCACTTGCAATACTTTGGAAGTCTGCAAGACTTTAAACACTTGTACCACTACTGACTGAATAACACAGATGACGCAATCAAGGAGTAGGAAAGATAGAACATGTGTTTCGGTGGCTCAAACTCATACTTACTGCGCAAAACCGAGTTTCCGTCAAACCAAAAAGATTTTTACTACAGCGTATTTTCAACTTTATTTATACCAAATATCAGGCCATATAACCGCCTAACTCTACTAGGTTACGGGTTCTTTGACTTCCAATAAATTGCTAAATAGTTGGTCTAGGACAGCAAAGAAGGATTCCCCAATTTAGCAATAAAACCCAAGACCTTAAAGCCATTATCAGACAAAGTAACGTCCATTACAACTCAACGAAAGCCGCGACGAAAGAAATATTAGACACTAAAATCTTAACGGACACTACGTAGTTCCTAACATTTACTAAGGCATTATACGGGTACATTGACGCCAAATTGTTTCTCTACGGAAATCGTAAAAACCTTTGCTTTAAGATCCTGTAGCAAATGGCCTTTATAGAACATATATTATTATAAAGCGTGTAACAAAGGTGAGGTCATACATCGCTGGCTTATAAAACGTTTTTTTGGATGATCAATTGATTATTCAAGATATGATTTTGACCGTGGGAGAGCCACGCTTCGGAACGAATGGGCCGGCTCGACCGGAGTGATACCACGGCCTCACAGAAAACCAGCGTGAAATAGCGCTTGCGTTGTGTTTCGTCGAGTGAGTGAAGGTACCAGAGGCCCAACCGTCCTGTCTCTTCTGGAGGGGACAAATTTAGAAGGAACGCAACGCACTTGTGACTCTTTTGGTGTTGCGGGTGTCCATGCGCGGCGGTAATCGCTTACCATCAGGCGATCCGTATGCTCGTTTGCGTCCTATACCATAAAAAAATGTAATTCCCGAATTCATTTTTCTATAGAAATGTATCTCTATTGAAAAATGAATTCGGGAAATATATTTTACATGCAAATGAAATAATCATTGTTATAATATAATATAATAATATTGTAGTTCGTAACAATGTTTATTTTATTTTCATGTCAATATTTGTCAATTTCTTGATTATTTTCGGACTAATTCGGCAACACCCTAATCTCCCTCGTGAGTCATTATTTATTTACAGTTAATTCCAATCAGCTCATCCATCTTTTATATAAATCATTATTTTATGTATTTCTTTTAATCTGTTCTCAAATTTGCAAAGGATTATTCTAAAATAATATTTATTTATAATATATTTAAATTTTAACGCTAGTGACACCGCTAGCTTAAAATATGACTACAACTGTAACCTCAACATTATGTTAATCGCTTTATAGAACGATGTTATTATTTTGGCTCTTTGTTCTCGTTAAATAGGATTACATACGTTTATAGACATCGTGAAGTCCCGGGTTCGAATGCTAGATCGGTAAGGCAGTATTTCGTAGGTGCACGAAATCTGGAAATGAGTATAGACAGGCTATTAAGTAAATCGTACAACCAGCCCTTTTTTTTTGCTACTATTTCATTATTTTCATTTATGAAAAAAAAATCAATCTGCTATTTAATTTCTATCTTGAAATTTGGCAAAGAAATATTTTTGCAGAGGTTTATGCAGTACCCAATTATTAAAATAAATATTTCATTTTGGGCCTCCAATAGCTCAACTATAAGGTCTTTTATGATTATTTATTATTTTTCGGACAGCCTGTATAATAATATCGTTATAGAAGAACTCTATTTATAACCTGTCCCACAACTAGACACAGTCAACTCTATAGCATGCGATAGTCATTTTCGTCAGAATAATGCGGGTTGAAAAACATTATGGAGAACTCTCAGACATGCAGATTTTCTCACGATGTTTTCTTTCACCGTTAAAGTTGTAATTTACTGTTTAATATGTACATAACTGACTATATCAGCGTATTTTATTCTGAAATGCAACCAATATTTGTTAACTCACCTATGTAGCCAGTAACAGTCTTTCATTGACAATGATGAATATGAGAACCGCCGCAAACGTATGCTACGTAAACTAGCCTAGGCCCATTGGCTACCGCGTCACGTGGCGTGTTTGTGTTAGGAGAGGTTTCACGTCGGTCCCAAGTCCAATGCCTTATCAATGGACATTAACAATAATCAAACATTTTAGCATATCTGGAGGGGATAATAAAAATACTATTAATTTGTAAAGCCAATGGATAGTCGAGCAATTAAAGGAAAATACGATTGTTTACCAAATAATACAACTTAAAAAAAAGGGGCTTTGTTTTATAGTTTTCCGAAGCTAACATTGGATCAAATTTATTCCTAACCAGGTAATAAGATAACACATATTGTATTAAGGCGCGTCTGATGTGGTAATTTGAGCCACATTTACAACCTATTGCCTCAATTATATGTTGTGTCTAAATTATAACAGTTCTCCTGTGTCATCATATTTAGTTTCTGTATATGGCTTGCCCTCAGGAATCCCAGAGGAAAAAGGATGTGTTAGTCCAAAAGTGTCCTATCTACGGTTTTAGCGTCATTCACTAACAAACTTTCAAAGATCTTTACAATCATTTATAACAAGATTTTGTCTGCTGCTTCGCTTGCTTGAATATACATAGATTAGATTAGTAACAGTACTTTTTCAAGATGAAAATTACCTTATGTCCTTATCTGTTCCCCTGACAACGTGTATGCGAAATGATAATCGGTCGAGTAGTTAAGAATGCGCCAAGCGAAATGTGCCAAAACAGGCGGTCACAGTTAAGTGAATAAAATCAACACTTTTTGTTTAATACAAATATAAAATATACATTTACTATAACAATGAATGTGTTTACTTCGTGTAAAAAACTTAAAATAATTAATATTTTCGCCTACAAAATTATGTAAAATGCAAAAACGTAAGCTCGTGTCACGTGATTTTTAGATTATAACAGTAGAAATCTATCCTATTTTACAGCTTAAACGAAACATACATAGTTATATTACAATTTTTTCCGTCCCAAATATTTAAGTTATTGGTTGACAATAAAGATACATATTTATCAAAAAAGCACTTCAAATCCTCCATACAATTTTGCTATGGCGGCCGCGCGCCGATTTAAATATGCGCCGTACGAGCTCTGTCATAATCTGTCTTACACTGGGCGCAGTCTTAAGGGCGACTTAAAGCGTAAAGGCGTTACAAACAAACTCACATTCGCATTTGTAATATTAGTTCAGCAACAGTTAGTCATGCTAATATCCTTTTAGCAGGACTAGCTGTTAATCGCGACTTCGTTTATTAATTATTTTAACATAATTGATTTAACACTTTTGCCGTTAAAACGCATCAGAGAGACAAACATATGTATTTCGCAAATATGGCTTTAACTTAGCTAAAAATATCTTGAATGAATAACCCAATAACATTTTGCCCGACTCGGAATCGAACCCGAGATCATATGTACACCAGTCAAATTCACTACCGCTGCGCCACCAAGACAGTTCTTTTAGACATGTTCCAAGATCGCAAGACCATTTATGTTTATACAACAACTGTGTTAAATTATCATATTCACATCACATTTATAGTGTAAACTTAAATGTTAACATTAAGCTTACACTATAAATAATTAGCAAAAGCGACCTCCTCAAATAAACTAATAATATACTGAAAATACTATAGCATCTACACGGTCCAACAATTTACTAAAGAGCGGAATTTAATTAGGTAAACACAAATTTTACGACATAACACTAAAAACGGAAACAAAACCTATGTATAGAGTGGAGCGAACTCAATGCATTTCGAGGAAGGCTTTAGTGAGGGGACTACACTCGAGTGTTAAGTAGCTGAGAATCGACTAAATTTATTTTTACGCAATGGTAGTCGAGTTTTGCTCTCGTCTAAGTGTAAGCTCTTATGGACAATTGTATCATCAAAGGAATCTTTTGCGTGTATGTAACTGAACCTCAATAAATATCGCGCTGTGCTGTCTCTGCAGAGGATAAATATTACTAGGGTGAGGGCTCCGCAGTTCTGTAAGAAGCAATGAATCTCTACTCATCATAGAAACACAAAACAAGATTGTTTGGCTGTGTGCGATATTTCATAGTTTATAAGTACTTTCTAGTCAAATTGCTTAAATTTGAGCAAAGGGAATATACGGTTGTGTTTTACATATCTAAAATATATATTTTTATTATGTATTTGCTTTTCATATGCAATCGATTCGAATATTAAGGATCTGCTCCTTGCAGTAGAATTACACCTAAGAACAGTATAATACGTAATTTAAATTATGGATACAGATAGTTATGAGTAACTCGTCGTGAAAAATTGAATCACCGACGCAGTTCGGCTAGATGTTAACTTCTATAGAAAAGAAGACAAATTTAAGATATATTTACTTGACTTGACTTTAAATTATTAGAATAATACGGATTTTATATACTACGTAGGACTTTACTAACATCCAAAGTACGAACACAAAGGATGCCCAGACTCTGAACAATTGTGTAGATCACATCGTTTCCAAGTAAATAGATTTATTTATAAAACCATTGCCAAGCTCATTTAGTTTGTACTCGACTATGAACCATCGCTTCCACTCGACTAAATCTCTGTCCCAACACTAAACTTACCTAACTTCGGAGAATGCAACAAGCATTTTTCTTTCAAAACGCTCCTATCCGGTGGAAAATTTTCCCTAGCTCACACATTTTGCGGCTTTTCTTTCAGAAAATGCACGCGTTGGGTTAAAAGTAGCAAGTTCGGGTTTATATTTTGTGTGCAGTTTTTATTTTTCTCCATGTCATAATAGTATTACGTGAACAAAAGGATTCATGAATGAATGAATGAGAAGAAATGACAAAAGGAATCACATCATTGAAGGTTTTGAAACCTTCAATTCTGAGAGTAGGGAGTATGTTCTAGGCCCCACATAGTGTCTGGATATAGGCGCTAGTATAGATTGAGGAATACGGGAGTAACACTACACCATCTGTGTTTACATAGGTATATGCACATACATACAAAACACACACTTATTTATGGAAGTGAAAGTTGGGTATGGCAAAAGAAGCATGAGAGCAGAATAAATGCTGTAGAAATGAGAGCGCTGCGAAGATACTACTACTACTACTCTGAAAGATAGAATAAGGAATAGTGTGATTAGAGAGAAATGCAGCATGAAAGTGGATATAGTGACAAGAATAGAATAGGGTATGTTAAGCTGGTTTGGGCATGTAGAAAGAATGGACGAGGAAAGACTGACTAAGAAAGTTTATATGGCTAAATGGAACAGTCGCAAGAGGAAAACCTAGGCGAACATTGCTCGATCAGATCGAAGGCGTTCTAGATAAAGGCCAGGTTAAGAGCACCTTGAACCGACGGGCGTGTATGAGTGAAGTGTGTCAGGATCGTAGCAAATGGAAATCCCTAGTCTCTGCCTACCCCTCTGGGAAACAGGCGTGAATCTATGTATGTATGTACATACAAAATCACACTCTATATCTCTGCAGTTAAAGTACTGCAGTCACACTTTTTTTTTTTTTTTGACCCAGGAAAATCCTTTATGGATACCCCCTCCCCGGGGGAGGGAAGGGTGGTTATGTGAGACTCTCCGCCCCTGAAGGGGGTCAGTATACACACTAAAAACCTGGGGTGAGCAGTCCCTCCGCCAACGGAGTGGGGCGGGATGGGGTCGCGTTAGCAATCACCATCCCGCCCTGGCGGTTGGCCCGGCTGATGGTGACCGGGCCTCAGCACCTATGGAGGGAAGGCCTTGCTCACCAAGACCATCCCCCAGACGTGTGGGGCCGTGCAAGCCGGTAGAGAGTCCCCCGACTCTGTACCAGTGACCCCACTATACAGGAGCGAAAAGGCGGGCAAATCGCCTCCTTCTCGCTCCCGTCCGTCTGCGCCGGAGAGGGTCAGCCAGGAGGTTGTTCTCCCTGACCCTCTCCGCGGTCTCCTTCTGCGCTATGACAGCTTCGCAGAAGGAGACCACTGCCTGCCACGACCTCTCGCCGCCGAGCATGGCGTTGATCACGCTCGGCAGGGAGAGATCTACTGCAGTCACACTACGCCAAGTCTTCTCACTTAGCCTTTATTATTCCCAAGTCACTTGGGGTCGGTTTTTCTGTTCTAACCGGATTTGATTGGATATCAGTTTTTACATGGAGCGGCTGCCACCTGACCTCCGCAACCCGAAGGCTAACGATACCCTAAGGCTAGACCAGTGTCAGGATATTAGAGGGTACTGACTTTCCCAATAACGACTGACATAGATGTTCATGGCAGCCGGAACCGACGGCTTAACGTGCTCTCCGAGGCACAGCGCAGGCGACAATTGTCAATCAATACGCACATAATTCCGAAAAGTCATATAACTTCCGAAAGTCAGAGGTGCACGACGTGGGTTCGAATCCGAGACCCTCTGCATTGCAGTCCGTTGGTCTCCCCACTGAACTATCGCTGCTATTTACACTACGCCAAGTAGTTAAGGTTTAAGCCTATTGTCGTCTAGCGGCGACAGTTTCAATTTTCGTGCAACTTACTTAGAATTTCTTGACAGAAAACATAATAAGTTTGTCTGACCCGGCATCGTCATCATCGTCAAATCAATCTCTCATACGCAGCGTATGCGTAGCGCTGAGTCTCCCCGTGACCATGGCTGCTGAAAAGCAACCGAAACGTCGGGGTAAGTGTAAAATTAAATTAAATCTAAATAGTTTTAATAGTTTTAATAATAATTTGATTAGCTTAAAAATTAGTAAAGTTTAAAAGTAAAAGTAGTGTAACAGTTTTCAAAATTATGTAATAAAGTGTCAAATAAACAACGCGATAAAATCCGTATATAGTAGGTTAATTTCAACAGGTTCAATTTTATTAAATTATATATACAGCAACTGTAAGTTAAGTCATATAATTGGCTTTCAAAAGACGATTCTGTTGTGTAATTTATTTTCCGTAGCAGTCAGTTTTTCATACAAAATAAATAAATAAATATGATCACCCGTGTAGTTCACCAAAGACCGCCCCACGATAGAACAACAAAAGTCGTACGTTCAACATTCCATATTTTCATCGCCATACATATAAAATAATCACAAAATAATACGTACATTCGAGAAAGTGTTTATCTGGTTTTTATGGGGTACTTTAGCAGTCGACCGAGAACGAGCTATTAACTGCATGTATCGATAACAACAATAAATTCAGGGAACAATCCCGCTAACAGTAAATAAGGGCTAAGGCACAACCAAAACATTTTTGTGAGCTTATGGCTATTTGAATGTCGGTGACGTCAATAGTTTGCCGTTAAATGGCGAAGAAAAGTATTATAATTAAAATTATTCGTGAGCGTTTTGGTTATAATGTTTTGAACTCTACTAACATTGACAGCGATACGGAGGAATATTATGATGCTTTTTAATTTTCTTGTTTATTTTGTATTTGTTCATTAGAAATGAAATATGAAAATATGAAAGTTCATGAAGAAGGTCTAATTTTTTTCGATTAAAATTAGACCATTTTATTTATTTACAATATAAATGACCACAAACAATAAAATTATAGAAATCTAATAATTACAATACTAAATATTTACGCAACTAGTTTGGGCGTCGTAGAATTCGACTTCGCTTTCAACTAGTAACGTGACCAGAAGACTAGCATCACAAACATAAGGTAGCATTGCCACGTTGAATGGCAATGTTGATTCTGTGGGTAAGAGTAAATTTAGAACAGTAGTAAAACTGTGACGCGGACCAGTCGTTGCTGAGCGGCCGCGCTCGCGGCGCCCCTCCATCGGCTTCTCCTCCCCAGCGGCGGCCCTATATATTGGCAATGCATCCTGGTGCCGGCCTCAACGGGTTGGGAGCCCTCTGCGCTCACCCATAGTCCGCGTAAAGTTGTAAAAGCCACCTGAGGCTAACAACTAACACACACAAAAAAAAAAGAAAAAGGTGCCGGCCTCCTTCCGCTGCGCTGCCTACCTAAGTTAAGTGGTCCATTTTACCCGGGACCACCTAACAAGCCTTCATCTTGAACCACGCCCTGAAATACCACTAAAAACCTAGTTGAATATAATTGTAGTTCTGTTTATTCTCATACACCTGTTGTAAGTGAAAAAAATATTTTTACTGATCGCGTTGTTCATCTTTAATTCCTATTAAAATCCTAGGCCAACCACGCATCTAAAGCTGGTTGACTACCATAACGTTACAAAACGTAAATTATATTTGAAAGGTTATTACTCAGTTACAGAATATATAAAAGATAAAAATGCTTGGGATTGAGTTGCTGTCACTCATAGGCTATTTCTAATCATTATCATTAATTGTAAATATGGTTTGCTGTGACGTCATTTTTTACATAATTATTAAGTACCTTAGATTTACAAAACCTTTACTTTTTCGTATCGTATTTAAATAAACTATAGTACCAATTACTAAGCAGCTCATATAAGAAAAATAATATAAAATTGAATTGTATTGTTAATAAACATTTAGCGATTGAAAAGAGTGACCATGAGTTTCTTGCCTTCTTCTCATATAATATAAGCCCTACTCCTCGAACAGACTTTTTTCAAATATTTTATATTATTTTATCAGTACATTGACGTGTCCAAGAATTGTTTATGAATTTTTATGGAAATAAAGATTTTTGACTTTAAAAGAAACCAGCTCACTGATAACGCGAAGTAAAGTATTATCATCAAAATTATTAGAGAGATTATTCTACTAATACTACAAAATTGAAAACTGTGAAGATGTTTTTTTAAACTTCTCTTGCATTAGGTATCAAGTCCTGTAAATAAAATAGGGGGATTTATAAAGTCTCCATAAATATACAATTACACAAACAGACGCAAAAGTCTTTCATATTTAGAAGTTTGTAATTTAGTCACGCGTGAATTATAGAACGGGTTTCGATGCAAATTGGCACACATATAAAACATGTCCCAGAATTACACCAGTCGCATTCACTACCGCTGCGCTACTGATCTATATATAATGTTAACTAAGAAAATCAAAAAGAGCGAATAAATGTCACACAAATTAGAAAATAAATGTAAATAATATATTGAATCTTCGAAGGGTATCCTAACAATATTATAAATGCGAATGTGAGTTTGTTTTTTACGCTTTCAAGCCTTAACTACTCGACCGATCATAATAAAATTTCGCTTACACATTGTCAGGGGTAAAGAAAAGGACATAGGGTATCTTTCATCCAGTTTTCTTTTTTTAACCTGGCGAATTTGCTAATCACGTTCCCCATCGCCGGTTTTGGGATGGGCGATGGGGATATGTCGGGATCCAGCTCCTAAGATGGAAATTTGGGCTGAACCGACTAAATTGTTGCTAACCTAACCTACATTTACGCGAGTGAAGCCGAGGGCAAAATCTTGGCGCTCAAAAATTAGAAAAAAAAGTGTAGCTCATATATTTTTATTCAAAACTAGATGACCCGATGTACTTCGTGTCACCTATCCTAACAAATATTTCTATATTTTCTCACCGTTAAAACCTTCCCTGGACTACGACAAACATTTGAAAAACAAAATCAGCTAAATCGGCCCAGCCGTTCTCTAGTTTTAGCGAGACAAACGAACAGCAATTGATTTTTATATATATAGATATGTATATTCATCGTACCATATCCCGTACTGCTCGACAAATAAACTGCGGGGTTATCTCAAACTTTGGGGTTTACTTAAACTCTATAGAATATGAATAAGGGTGGCTAAGATGTAGCCATTGTTTCGGAGCACCGTTTTGTTTATATTTTGAAATGTTATGACTGCCATAAAGTTTCAAATTGTTTCGCGGAAACTTCGTGTTTTCTTGTTCTTTTTTGTATAAAATTATACCCGAGTTTTCTATTACTTGAAGATTGTTTTTTAACAATGGTTTGTTAGCCCTGTGGCATAATATGCGTGCGTGAGTTTCCTGGCTAGATTCCCGAGCTGGGCAAAGTATTATTAAGTTTGTCTGTTAGGAAGCTCTGAATAGCAGCATGGAGTCAGGTAATGTGCCCGATAGATGGCAATAGACTCGCTCCCTATGATTTGGGCCTAAAAACATCAAGCAAATTGTTGTTATAATACACCACAGTCTATCTCTTCCGGATATGAATGTATCTATATTTTTAAGAAGCTGCAACATCCTCGAAAGTTTAGGTACATGGTATGTCATCTACGTTTTGCAAGTTATGTGCTATTTAAGTATTAAAAGCTTCCTTAATATAACAAATCAAATCAGGTGTAATTTAGTGACAATCCATTGTCAAATAATAATTCTGGAGAAAGGGATCCTAACACGAAGCCTTGGATTTTCATACCAATACTAACAATAGACTAAAAACTTTTGGTGGATAGAAGCGTCATGGCATCAAGACGTTCAAACAGTTTCGTTCACTTACGATATATTTTGGACACGTGTTTTGCCTCTACACGTTACATGTAGTACGCGCAGATTTGATACAATGTTGCTAATCTTCTAAAGCGCTTTTATAAGTTGTACGGTCTGTTGCACGTTAGGTCATTACTGGTCATACCATACTGGCCATACAGCCACAGCCACTAGTGGCTAGTTGCTGCCAGTCGTAGCTACCAGTGGCTAAGAGTAGCCGCACATTGGACCACACGGGGAAGCTACATGGCCACGACTGGTAATCGTAACCAGCTACTCGTGCCTGCGACCACTAGTCGTAGCCACGAGTAGATACGAGCTGTCGCACACGGGACCCCCGATGGCGGCCACAACAAAGCCACTAGTGTCTTGTATTGACCACTAAGACAATAGTAGCTGCACAAAAATGCCTGAAAACTTTGCCACAAACGCAACACAAGGTCGAGGAGAGACATGGTGTGATGTCCCTCCAACACAAAGGACGGATCCTCTGATCAAGCTTGATGATCCCGCCTGGCGGGCTTTAGCCCGACGTTCGATATCAGAAACTTGCACATAGTAACTCGTAGTATAAACTTCGCTTGCGCATTTTAGGATTTGGAGAATGTTTGTTGAAGGTTGTAATTGTTTACAGCGCTATCTATTAACATGTGTCGTAACTTCTACGTCGCTGCAGTTGTTTGGCAGCGATCTTCTATACAGAAGAGACAATTCCTTAGACGAAATTACAAGTTAATACGTCCTACCCCTGTTAAGTGCTAAAAATCCTTAAAGATGAATTTATACAGCATTGTTTCAAACAGCGGTTTATAATGTTCATAATAGATAGCTGAGGTGGGTCAACATATCCTGTAACAAATTAACTTAAACTCCAACAAGCTTGTTAAGGAACTTCGTTTGAAACAAACTTGCGAGAGCCGAGTTAATTTTTTTAGAGATCCTTCCGCTATAATATTTAGTATCCTGAGAAAAATTGCACTACTATAATTTTTTTTATGTATGTATGTATGTATCTTAAGTGGGGGCCAGTCAGTGCAGACCGGCGACACTTCGACCCAGTGGGAACTTTTATGTCGACACTCTCCCAATAACGACTGCCATAGATGTTCATGGCAGCCGGGACCGACGGCTTAACGTACTCTCCGAGGCACAGAGCAGGCGATAATTGTCAATCAATACGCACATCATTTCGAAAAGTCATATAACTTCCGAAAGTCGGAGGTGCGCGACGTGGGTTCGAACCCGAGACCCTCTGCATTGCAGTCTGTTGGTCTCCCCACTGAGCTATCGCTGCTCTTTTATTTTTTTATGTACTCTTATTTCATAGAGTGCACCTTTTTACCAGCATATTTCTAAGATTGAAGATTAAGAGTTCGAAGATGTACAATTATAAACATCTGTATATAAAATTTGGTTCCAGTATTCAATAGTTTCGACACCTGGGTCGGGTAAAGCGTTGTTTACTTGTTCTTGTCCATTTGATGAATATTTTTAAAGTTCTCCGCAGTACAGATATTAATCTTAATAATATCTCACTGTTGGGCACGGGCCTCTTCTCAACATGTGAAGGGTTAATCTTAAAACGAGATTTAAAAAGTAGAGAGAATGAAAAATATTAAGTCGGCCAACATCTTCTAATTCATGGTTACACTAAGATTTTTCTCAGAATTCACGTAAGCTACAGAACCATGAAAATATTCCCTAAACGTTCCTTCGTAACTAACCAGACATCGCGACGCAGTCCCAGCGCGAATGCTAATTACAAAAATCCTTATAATCTCAAATAATTTTCACTAATTAAATTTTACTGCGCAGTCCCGTATAACACCTGATCCCAAGAAATTGCCTCCCGAACTCCATTTTTAACATAAAAACCAACGAAAAAGACGGTATAACTGTCTGTTTTAGTACTATTTGTGTGTAACCAGCTTAGGACCAGCATTTTAGGGATACTAAAACTTGGGATAAATAAACAAGCACATGTACTTTGTTGGACAATTAAGAGAATAGGGTTGTTCTTTGTTAAAACGCTGAAGTTCAAGATGTGATGGTTGTTATGTTTTTTTTAAGAATATCTTGTGTAATTTGAGCTGTCTGTTTTAAATTACGTTTTCTTTGTAGTTATTTATATCGAGGCGTTAATCTGTTTATTATTAAGTCGCGGTGATAATAATCTTGGAGGAAAGCAGTATTTATAGAGCCGGTAACAGTGATATAAAACCTTTTACATTTATAATTACAAAAGGTGGCGATGATACGAAATGATTACAATCTGTTAAAATAAATAACAAATTGAATTTTTGCTCTAGATATTTTTGAGAGCCATGATCGGTTTGATTTATATTTTAGATAGAGTTTTAATCTCGCTTATCAAAGTGGCATATAAATTATTGTTTTTTTAAAAAGCCACCTTCTCGTGTTCAATCCCTGTGTATTGGGGATTTCGTGTTGTCACGAATAAAAGCACCCATATTACTAATTTTACTTTCTGACTAATGGTTATATCGAATAGTTATTCTAGGCATAATTGACATAAGTTATGTACTAATTATATCAAATACCTATAGCTAGTAAGATTATTAAAAGTTATTAAATAACTAGGCAAACAAAAAAATTGATCGGTTATTTGGAACCGCCGTTAAGCGTGATATACCTAAGTACTATTTGTTATTATACCATTTTTACATACATACATACATAGATTCACGCCTGTTTCCCAGAGGGGTAGGCAGAGACTACGGATTTCCATTTGCTACGATCCTGACACACTTCTCTGGCTTCATTCACTTTTATCACATTACATATACACGCCCGTCGGTTCAAGGTGCTCTTAACCTGGCCTTTGTCCAGAACGTCTCCGATCTGACCAAGAAACGTTCGGCTAGGTCTTCCTCTTGCGACTGTTCCATTCACACTAGCCTTATAAACTTTCTTAGTCAGTCTTTCCTCGTCCATTCTTTCTACATGCCCAAACCAGCTGACATACCCTTTTCTATTCTTGTCACTATATCCACTTTATTACCATTATTAATATTGTTCGATAAGTTAAATTAGTAATAATATTGAAATTAAACTGCTATATACGGATTTTATCGCGTTGTTTATTTGACACTTTATGACAAAATTTTGAAAATTTTTACACTACTACTACTATTAAACTTTACAAATTTTTAAGCTAATTAAATTATTATTAAACTATTTAGATTTAATTTATTTTTACACTTTCCCCGACGTTTCGGTTGCTTTTCAGCAGCCATGGTCACGGGGAGACTAAGATGGCAGTAGTCTCAATGTTCCAGTGTCTAATAATAATAGTTTAATAAGCTATGAAGTCTGTTATTTTTTTTAAATATATTCTACCCAGATTTTAGTTGCCGCGTCACGGTTGACTTGACCAACATTCAAACAAAAGACACAAAGTACTCTCAGACTCGGAACAACAAATTGTGTATCAGACAATTTTTGTCCCGTTTGGCTATCGAACCCACATTACTCAGCCTAGTAGTGGCGAGGCAACTAGGACTTAAATCACAACGCCATCCTTATTGTCATATTGTAACATAAATGTAACATTGAAATTCTCATAACACAAATGGCTAAGTGGTTCAAGTGACACCATTTTTTTTACATAGGGATATGCGCCTGATGCTTTCCCCTTGCCACAAGAGGAGGCGAGAGGGTTATGTCCGGAGTGATATAGATGAGAGTCACGGTGACGGTGTGCCAACTCGCTGCCTTATGTAATCGATGGGCCGCTGGAAAAGAGACTACCTCAGCGACCCACCCAGCAGACTACATCTCCTGGGCGGCACTACAGAGGGTGTCGGACCGACTCAATGGCTGGCGGGCGGCAGATGGTTCAAGTAACACCTAGCCTATATACCATCATGGTATGGAATTCTCTGCCAAGGCATGTGTTTCCTTCTTCCTTCAATCCTAAGTCCTTTAAGCGGGGCGAAATAAGGCACCTTCTCAGGCTGTCAAAGTAGAGAGGCCGTCAAAGTAGAGAGGCCGTCAACATCACCTCAGCTGCTATGAGTACGGTGTGGAGGCCACTGCTCTTAGACCACATGACTGCTTACAACCAGGCGGGGTGAAACGACAACCATAGTGATGAGCAAAATAAAAAAATAAAATTTTTTTAAACTTTGGAATTCATTTCAAATGCTAAAGATCGTAATACCTGATTTCAAAATATGTATCAAGCAGAAACAACATATTATCGGTTAAGCCACGTTAAGTTTTGAATTTACCTTCAATCCTCAAGCTACTTCTAGCACATGTTAAAACAAAGTTACAACGCTGGATTCGAAGTTGCCTCTAAGTTTATAGGCAGATCTAAATCTACTATAATTATGTTGCATCTGAGAAAATGTATTGCAGTAGTATGACATTATTTATAGGAAATAAGAAATTATGATTGTGAAGAGATAAAGACATCCTAATCCTAACTAATATTATAAAAGCGAATGTTTCTTTGTGTCAATCATCATGAAATTTCGCATAAACTTTGTCATATGGCACTGAAAAGTGCATATAGTAATTGTCATCCGAGAAAATACTATTTCGCAGGATTAAAAAATTTGCATAACTTATATTTACGCGAGCAAAACCGCGAGCAAAATTCAGTGGTATATAATTATGTATATCAGCCCTAGACAATTTTCCTTTAAAAGCTACTTCCGTAAGGGAATATAGCTTGTGATGCGAGTGACTCTACAAACATTCAATCACAATACAATCTACTGACTCAAAACATATCCAGAAAAATGATTTATTGTAGTGTGGAGGACGCGTGGACTACACGACTGCGTTTGTTAGCCATTAGGCGAAGTGTAGTCATTTTGATAGGCAACAATACAAAAAGAAGAATAACTGGCTATACAGGCGTGAGGCGTAAGATTACTAACTAGTAACACTGTTACTGAGTTTGGTAAATAAGAATTCTGAGGGCTCATCTTATCTATCAAAATCAAAAACATGGTTATTCAAAATCAAAGTTAAATGAAAAAGTTAATGTGAATTTACATTTACATATACCTGTCGCCATGTTCAGCAAAGCGAGTGCGTAGAGCCAATGAGAAAACTGGTAAGAAACTCACGGCCACTCTTTTTAATCGCCAAGTTTACATTATTATTTATTTTTACAAATCTTTTCTGCAAGGATCTGCAACCATTAAACCACGTACCACTTTGATTCCCCTTCCCCTGGTATGGCAAACGCTCAACGCTAAACGCGCAACTGAAACCTATATTCAGTTACCGCTTGTTATCAGGTGCAACGTATACTTATTTGCCACAATTATTTTTGTATATATCACCCATATTTAAGCCATATAATACGGAAGAAAAGCGATCTAACAAAGTTAGTCGTCACCAGCAAGGTAGTTTCACAAACCACGTAGTTCTCTACTATGGTTGTCCTTCTAATGATGTCATCAAATCCACGCCGTATAGACACTCATATCCTTGTGGATGTGAGTGTCTAATATGACTCAGCCGTGCATGTTGCCGAAAACAGAAATGGATGACAGAACAGTGTTAGAAAAAGTAATTGTTGTGAGTTACTCTTGAGGAAAACCTTGAAGGAAACGAAATAGACTTAATGATTGAAACATCACGAGTATTTGTTAACCTTTCACTGCGTCGCCGTCGGCCGTTCTTTATTACGACTGTTTAATACTTACTTACTCATGAACTATAGAACAGATTTGAATCAAACTTCGTTTACAGATAAATGACGTCCCAAATTGCTGTATTTAATGCATTTCTGAAGATCTCACACAGAAAAAGCCGTGAGCAGAAACTATTTTGAAATAAACATGCCGCCAGATTCCATAACAAAGAATAACAGAACAGCCTTTCTGATATTTCTAAATAAAAAGTTCCAATATCAACGACCTTACAACTAAAATGATCTGATATCTAAAGCTGTTTGCTCTAGCATAAAATTTCGTTAGCATGGCTCCTCGGCCACACATTTAGACTCTAAAATGTTAACGAGAACATTATTAAATAAATTACTTTTCTTACTTTAATTTTATTAAAGCGAGCCCTTTTATAATAAAAATGTAGAGGAAATGTTCAGAAACAAACCAACGGGGAGTCAATCTCGTTAAGGCAACACCGTGATGATATTTACATTAAAAATTAACGCAAAGTTTTGAAAACACACAGCCATCGATAATTGCGCTGTCACGCGTGAGCTCAATAACAGTTTTTATTTGAACAGTTAATTAACAGTAAGGAAATGGTTGGTTCATTATATTTTTTATTATTTAAATATAGAATGTGTAATAGTAAAAGATATCATTATTATGTAGAATTTTAAATACAAAATCTATTTAATAGTCAGATAATCGAACAAGGTGCAAATAAATCAACAATTTTTGGAAGGATACATATAAAATCCAGAGACATTGGTTACTACACCTGTAATCTTTTGACTGCCTCGATGACTTAATGGCAAATGTAACGGTTCATACGGTCCCAGGTTCAAATCTACGGACAATCAACAAATGTTGCTGTTGTCTCTGGAAAAACCTCAATAAGAAGGTTATACCACAAACAAAGCGTCAACTGGAGAAAACGTCTGAAACCACTTGCCTCGCCGTGACCTAATTTCGGTATGAAATATTGTTAACTGCAATGCCTAAGTACTTACAAAAGCTCACGTTTGTTTAACCTCCCTGATTTGATAGGGAGAGATACATTACACACATCTTTTGCCAGTGCTGTCTCAAGGGCCATGTAATAAGGAGCATACCGATCCATTGATACTATTGGTATTTTCCTTTACCCTATCTCTAACACAAAGGCTATTAAATGGGATTTCTCACTTGAGTGAGTTTGATTTAATCACCATTCCATCTACTGCAATTGCCAGGTACATTTGTGAACTGATTAAACGCCAAAAGTGAAGGACTAGCAGAATAAATAAGTGAAAGTGAAACGAAAGCGTTCGCGTACACAATATGGGTGCGTATGTCTAACATCGGCTCTGCCCATTGGATTTTTGTCCTCCCACTTAAAAATTAACACTTTCCACGAACTCGGTACAATTTTCAAGCAAAATCTTGGGATAATACTGAATATTAAAAACGTTCGCTGACCCCTCAAATTGTGATACACATCGACTTTAATAATGCTTTAATAGCATTTCGTATTTAAGAACAACAACTTTACGTCAGGCAAACAATGTTTTGAATTATGCATTTTAGGGGAAAGTGCAGCGTAGATGCTATTAACATTGTAATGTGAAAAGTTTTTGTAATAAGCGCTGTTGTTTAGCATGCTACATTGTATTAGATAATATTGCAATAGTCTTTCATAGTTCTTGAAATGGTGGAAGAAATTAAAATACTTTTTATGCATTTTATTGCGGTTTATTTGGCTCGTTTTTGATATATGTAATATATTGTTTTACCCACACAGAAGTGTGATATAAAACATAAATATTCTATTTAATTTTCATTTACTTAAACATGTTTTCTTGTATATTTTCATGTTTACTTTTTGTATGAAATAATTTATTTATCCTGATTGTTGATAATGTAGTACCAATATATTTTACAATGGCAATGCTGCCAGTCTTCTGGGCACACTACCAGTCGACTGTGATGCGGAGGAATTCTATGACGCCTATTGGAGGGCGTGAGTAAAAATAAAAGAGTTGTGTAAATTATTAATATTCATAAAATAAACAATCTAATGACAAGAGACAAAAAGCTATTTTATTATTATATAGATACTTCTGTATAATTATATTACATTATTGAATCTTCAATTATATTATTTTATATTAGTTTAATGTTGCTATCTACCTATTGCAATGACCATCATAAGTTGTGCGCCCTCACACAATTGGTCCAACATTTTCAGAGTATACCGAGCCTTATTTGTTTGCTATAAATACAAATATGATACCAATACCTTTCCATAGAACAACAAATCTGAAACTCAGTGACATTGAGATAAGTAAGAAAAGCTTTACAATTTCCAATAAGAGAGTCTATAACTTGATGCTGGATTATACCTAATATTTATTCATAAAATTAAATGTATATTGTAATACTTAATACATTTATTGTACTCCACAAGTTAAATAGATGTTACAATGGGATGATATAAGAAACATGTGTGGGCCTTGTCGGCACGGCAAGATGTAGGAGAGAGGAGGAAGTTTTACATATTTTACTTATGATTGATATTTATTGACTATTATAATATATAGGTAATTTTATTAAGGTGCGCTTACTATAGTTAGATAGATATATCACTATAATTATTTTTATTATATGGTATTCTATTATATAATTATTATTATATTATTTTATTTATATGTTTTAATATTTTTATTAATTATATATTATTGTAGATTATCATTATTATCAAAGTTTGTAAAAAAAAGAAAAGGAATTAAATGTCCCAGATATTATTATTATGAATGTATGTCATGTTTGTTTATATATTATGTATTTATTTGTATTTATGTTATTATTAGGTATATTATTATAAGTATTCATTTATATGGTAGTAATATTTAGTTAATAGAAAGTGTTTTAATTTTTTTATAAATATACTGTCTTTAATTTCATTTTTTATTTGCGGGGGTAGCTTATTATATATTTTTATAGACATGACATGTGGACTAGATGAGTGCATTTTAAGACGGGAGCTTGGTAGGTTTAATCTATTTTTATGTCTTAGTCTCTGGTTTTTGTCTTCTCGTGTTGTATAGAAACTTTGGTGACTTCTAACAAACTTACATATTTCTAAAATGTATAGGCTAGGTAGCGTTAATATTTTGTGTTCTATAAAGTGTGCCTTACAGCTATCAGTATCTTCTATGTGTACAAGTATTCGTATAAGTTTCTTTTGAAGGGTAAAAAGTGATGGCGCCTCTGTGCTGTTTCCCCATAGGATAATGCCATAGCTGAGCCAAGCGTAAGCATAGGTGTAATAGGTGACGAGTGCGGTTTGGATATCTGTGGATTATTTTACTAATAACTCATGTTATTTTACTGACTTATAAGGACCTGATTCTGAATTGTTGAATTGAGGTATCAAGATATACCTACCTAGATGCCGGTCGGCTTTGCTTGTGCTGTACGCCTTAATAACAAAGCCGATGTTACTCAGGATAATTAAGTAATTAGCGATAGGGTATTTCGAACGTATTGAGAAGTACTGGCCATAACATATGTACAAACAAACATACTTTAGCTCTTTATCTTCCTTGTAAACATTTTTATGTATAAACTAGCTTATGGTCGCTGCTTCGCTTGCTCGGGAATAATACTTTTTTTGGATGAAAGATACCCTATGTCAACCTGACAACGTATAATTATGCAAAAGGACAATGAACAATTTGGCCTATGAACACACATTCCACCTAAACAATAATTTGTATTTCATTTTATTTATTGATTTATTTACATCAAATAGAACGACTTGCGCCAATTACACTATTTAATAATATAATATAAATTAAAAATGTAGCATTCACGCATTCTACTCACAGTACCTCATACATTCTAATAGTAATACTTTCCATTCATCCGCAAAAAATATCAACTTCTGGATTATGACTTAATAATCAATCATTACAATCTCACGGACACTTTCGAATCTTATTTTCGTGTTAAAAAGTATTTTCGCGATTTCAAATACACCGCATCCATTGTTTACATCTGAGACACGCAGTGTTGCCATGCCTACAGTTTTTACAATATGTGTACGGCAATATGTATATAGCAGTTTAATTTCAATGTGTACGGTTTTATTAGATAAATTATTTCCTATTTAGCTTGTCTGTAGTTTTTCTTACGTAGATACGAATGCTAATCTATAAATACCATTATTGAACTTCATCATAGATATGACCAATTTCTTAAAAAGTCATAAGTTTTAATGTAAAAGACGATAATAAATATGTACCACTTTCTCGGTATTATACGTTTTTCTATAGTGCAAGTATCGCAACACTTCTTTTTTACGTTGGGGAATGCATTGACTCACACCTCTCCGCGGAGATTATGTCGGACTCACCGGGGTAAAAGACAAAGATGGATTAAGGATCATAATAATGGACCTCCCGGATTATTCAGAAGTGTCCGTGACTTACATTCACTTTTAATTGAATGTGGTCATCCTTAGCCACATATTTATAATTTTTGTGGCTGTTGGTTCTTAGACTAAGAATGTACGGCAGTTGAACCATGTCCTTTCATGATGATCAGTCCAGTAGTTGAGGCGTGAAAGCGTAACAAACAAACAAACTTTTATCCGAATTAATAATATTAATTAGGATTTCGGTAACCGAGCCACAAATTTGGGTTTAACTAAGAAAAATAAATTATAATAGTTAAAAACTGAAGATGAATTCTCGTAATAAAATAAATTGAAAATACAGTTCCGACTTAGTCTAATAAACGTCAATATATGTGAACTTTGTATTCAAGAATTGATCCTCTGCTTGATAAAAGGTAGATCAAATCATAATCATAGTTATTTTTAATTTCAACCTCCTTTTTCAATGTTTGTGCTCCACAATAGAGTGACGATTATTAAATTTATTTATGAGACGATTCAAAGTAGGAAATGCGATAATATTGAATATTCCAAACTACCAAAGTTAAGAAAATAACTTTGTTATTTCAGCACATAAACTTATTTTACAATGGCAACCTATAAACGACTTTCTTAAGTAACCAGTTCATTTTAATATTACATTTAGATTTCTGCTTTAAAAATCGGAACCCCGGTTTGAGAGCGGCATTAGTGAAAAGAGTAAAACATAGCCTGTAGCGATTTCTTCACCTTGTATATGAGAGTTTTCTATGCGTCAAAGGTGGTAAACAATTAATATACGACGCGCTAGACGGTTAGGATCTTCTATACATCTGCAATACTAGGATTAACAATCACGCGATGCTAACGCTAAGGTAAAGGAGTTAAAAATAAGATTACGAAAAGAATACTCTCCGTGTGTTCTGAGCCGCAGGTTCTTCTCAATACTTTCGTAATCTCTTCTTTCATACCTTTGGCATAGCGTAGAATCTCGTACTCGCTGCTCACGCTATGATTTAAGCCGCATCTTTCTCATAACTTTTACTTACCAGGTGAAACACAATAAAGTGTGTGTCAGAAGTTTGTTCTTGAACGGGATAGGCACCTCATTCGTAGCGCCACCAGATAATAGATGGCAGAAGAAGAAGTAGAAGGTTAGAAGTTATAGGGATCAGTATTTTTGTATTTATCGTTTCGATTTTAATTCTCGAAACCAATGGCAGTTTGCTCGTTTGATTGATTTTATATAAACATATGCCATGCATACATCAAAACCAAAGCCTTTGGATAAGTGTTCAGTGTCCACTTAAATCTACTGTTCATGCAGTCAAACCGCTGTGTCTCATGAGTTACATACTCGGCATTGAAACGGGGGACTGCGTAATGGCCAAAGTTGTTTTCCTTACGATTCTCGCGTCTATTACGTGCCGGTAAGGTGGAAACGCAAACGAGTCAGGCACGCAGTGATTCCGCCGCGCCGTACGCAGACCGGCGTTTTGTCTTCATTTCACAATATAGTCATTGCTAACCGTGATATTAATCTCTTGGACTGAGCGCTCGGCCACTGGGGACCAATCATATAATAATAATAGCAGCACTTATTAAATTGTCCCACTGCTGGGCACCGGCCTCTTCTCAGTGTGGAAGGGTAAAGGGGACTAATATTTTTTTTTATTTATTGCCGGATGTCGGTTAACCTGTTGTATGCCAGAATACCAGACATAATAGAAAAAGCATTGTGTCTCGCGCAGATCCACGTTCCGGCATACCAGAGGTTAATGAAGAATTAATAAACTTATTGCAGCCCACTGCTAGAGTTAAGTCTTTTCCCTTTTACACAAAATTCTTTCAGCCACTTTCTGCAGTCTATATTCTATAGTAGTATTCTATAGTAGTATAGTAGTAGTATTCTATAGTATTCTACCACATACACACAACACCATCTAGGCCAAACTAAGCAGAGCTTGTACTATGGGTACTAGACAATGGATAAACATACATATATACTTTTTTTTTTTGTAAATACATACATATTATACATAGAAACACCCAGACCAAGACAAACATCCATATTCATGCACACAAATGTTTGACTTGTGCGGGAATCGAACCCGCGACCTCAGGCGTGGCAGTCGGTTACACTAACCACTACGCCATCGAGGCCGACCGACTATGCCATGTGACTATCATGCGCGTGTTACTAGCACAAGCTATTTTCATATCATGTTCATGATAAAAACGACTTAAAGCAGTAAAACTGATATACATATAATATAATAATATTTTATCATACACACTGCACCATCTAGCACAAACTAAACAAAGCTTGTACTATGGGTACTAGACAATGGATAAACATACATATATATTTTTTTTTTTGTAAATACATACACATTACACATAGAAACACCCAGACCAAGACAAACATCCATGTTCATGCACACAAATGTTTGACTTGTGCGGGCATCGAACCCGCGACCTCAGGCGTGGCAGTCGGTTACACTAACCACTACGCCATCGAGATCGACATTGAAATTAAACACTTTATATGGATTTTGTAGTGTTGTTTATTTTGCTTTAAAACACTTTTATTGCATAATTTTGAAACACTAACTCAACTATTATTGAACTAATTATTACTTAGTTAATATATAATATATATATATAATAGTTATATAATATATATAATAATTAGAAAGGCCGACAGACTTTCTTCTTTGGAAATTGTGAGTATCAGCTCGGAGCCTGCACTGAAATGTGTTCTGCTGGCGGCAATAAGCTCGCCTTCTGTTGTGAAGTCTAAAACGTAGCTAGCGAAATGACTATATATCTTCTCTTTGTCCCTATCCTTTATTATTCCCAAGTCACTTGGGGTCGGTTTTTCTAGTCTAACCGGATTTGACTGGATATCAGTTTTTACAAGGAGCGGCTGCCACCTGACCTCCACAACCCGAAGGCTAACGATACCCTAAGGCTAGACCGGTGTCAGGATATTAGAGGGTACTGATTTTCCCAATAACGACTGCCATAGATGTTCATGGCAGCCGGGACCAACAGCTTAACGTGTTCTCCGAGGCACGGAGCAGGCGATAATTGTCAATCAATACGCACATCATTTCGAAAAGTCATATAATTCCGAAAGTCAGAGATGCGCGACGTGGGTTCGAACCCGAGACCCTCTGAATTGCAGTCTGTTGGTCTCCCCACTGAGCTATCGCTGCTGCCTATATATAATGACTATATATAAATAATCAATTACATTTGCGTTACATTTAAAATCCTTACTAATACATATTATAAATGCGAAAGTGAGTTGTTTCTTACGCCTTAAATGCGAGTAGTCGAACGATCATCGGGAAATTCTGCATACACATTGTGAGGGATACAAAGGGCATACGAAGGTACCTATTTAAAATAAAAATATTTCCGAAGGATAAAAATTTATTGACAAAATTTACATTAACGCGAGCGAAGCCGTGAGCAAAATCTAGTTGTGTATACACCAGCAATATAAGTCCATTAAGGTACTATAAATGAGAATTTAAGCCGCCCGTCTGAATACAAGGGGCCGTTGTAGAATAATGCCAACTTTTTCAATAATTCGCTCGGTTCCGCTCTGTAGGCACAATTAAAGGGAAAAAGAAAGAAAACGGAAGGAAAACAAAAGGTCACGCGGTGCCGTGTTACATTTCAAATTACAAAGCAGTTTTAACAAAGAAATAAAATAAAAATCTCGTTTCCCGTCGTTTTTAGTTCAATTCTGATATTATGAAATAATAATTTAGAATTAATGTTATTTTTATTAACTACTACATTTTAGTTACAATGTAAATAGCAGAGATAGCTCAGTGGGGAGACCAACAGACTGCAATACAGAGGGTCTCGGGTTCGAACCCACGTCGCGCACCTCTGACTTTCGGAAATTATATGACTTTTCGAAATTATGTGCGTATTGATTGACAATTATCGCCTGCTCCGTGCCTCGGAGAGCACGTTAAGCCGTCGGTCCCGGCTGCCATGAACATCTATGGCAGTCGTTATTGGGAGAGTGTCGACACAAAAGATCCCACTGGGTCGAAGTGTCGCCGGTCTGCACTGACTGGCCTCCACATAAGATACATACATACAATGTAAATTTTGATAATTAATTTGAATTCCTCAGGATCAGTTTTTTTTTTCTGGATGAAAACCTATGTCCTTTTCTGTATCTCTGACAACGTATATGCAAAATTTCATGATGATGGATTGAGCAGTTGAGGCGTGAAAACGTAACAAACAAACTCACATTTGCAGTTATAATATTAGGAATTAATATTAGGATGGTGATATTTAAATACCGCCAATAGACCCATGAATAAAATAGGTGAAATATCACGTCATTATCATTGAACTGATGAAATACTCGAAATACTCTACATTGTGCGAAAAATTGGTATTCGTTATGTCAAATACTTAATACATGAGCCTCCATGGCGCAGCGGTAGTGAATGCGACTGCTGTACATGAGGTCTCGGGTTCGAATCACGAATCGGGCCAACAAAAAGTTATTGGGTTTTTTTGTTAAGAAATCTCAATACGAGACCGGAGTTAGGAAATTGGCGGTGTTAGACACCCCCGTGCCTCAGAAAGAAGGTAAAGGCGTTGGTCCTGCACCTGATCTCTCTCCAGGTGTGTCGGATTATCCGTCCAATCGGATTATGAGAGTTAGGGAACAGAGAGTGCACTTGTGTTTGAGCACATACTTGTGCACTATTATATCTCCTGCGCATCTGCGCAGGAGATATAATAGTGTACAAGTCAGCCATCTGGCCAGTCTCCGTTAAGATTGGCCGCCATGACTGAAATTCGGTCTGGAGGATATTCTATGATTAGTATAGATGGAGTAGTTTCTGCAAAGGAAATAATTTTCCAGCTCTTTATATAGACTTGACTGCACAGATGGTAGAGGTCGCCTCATCGTTGTCACTACGCTGAGTATCGTGGGATCGATCCCCATACGGGACATAAATTTGCGTGCTCCACAAATTGATTGTCCTGAATCTGGGTGTTATTTGCGTTCGTTGTTTGAATGTTTATCAAGACCACTGCGACCCAGCAATAATTCCTAATGCAGAGGAGTTCCTTAAAAATTGGGATAACATGAAGACATCTTTAAAATTATTTTATATACTATAATTTTAGGAAGAGGAGTTCGAGGTGTACTGTTATCTAACAAGTGAAGGAGAAAGAGAGAGTTGAGTCGTATCAAGAGGTTAAAAGGCAAGAAGAACAGAGATAGCTCTATCAACAAAAGCTACACAAATAAATTAAAGAAGAGCGAGACTCGAAGCTTTGTCCTAAAGCTGGTATGACAATGTGTGGCTATCAACAAAGGGGTCTAAACAAACAAATCGGTGCGTGCTAATTGATATGACAGCCCGGGGCGACTGGCGACCAGCAGACCGATTCAATTCACAATTGAATTACACCAATTATCGAATCGATACTTGATTAGCCGGACAATTCAGTGATGCAAAAATATCGAGTTGTGTTTTATAGCTATTGTCAATAACGTGTATATATCCTTTACAAAACTATAACAAAGATGTGAGGTTTTAAAGAATAATAAAGATTGTAAAGACCAATTAGAGGTGTCTAAATCAAACTTTTGTTTTTTTGTTTGTACCAGCATGTTGGATGAGAATAAATAGATGATTTTGCATATATGCCAAACACCATGTAAATCAGTTATGATGTGAAAATTTATAAAAATTCAGTATGTTTGTGTTTTTCATGGAAACTATTTGTATGAAAAGCACAAATTATTGTCTTTATACAAAATGGTATTTACATTTGCTCATAGAGTTGCCATTTTGCCAAATCAAATCAATGCCATTATAAAAACTTCTTACTTTAACATAGTCTCCTACTACCAGAAGCATTTAAGAAATAACTAGCCAATATATCAATGTATATACCAGCGGGTCTACCGTAAAAATGTTTTTACGCAATGACGTGCCGAAACGAATTACGAACGAAATAATAAGCATATACCTACCATGAAAACACATCGGATTTTTTAGGACGTACAAATGTCATACGACGATATTCGTGACGAATGTCGGCGCGAATGATGTTTCATGGTAAGAATAAGCATGAACGAACGTACGCAATTGCGTATAACGCGTTTCACGGTAGACTCCCAGATCATTCTCAAAAGGACTTAAGTACTAATACTTATACGTACTGTAATTATATTTATAGAGTTTTTGTTTTCCTTAACTGGAACAATATTGAGCAAATCTAAACAAAAGGAGTGAGGCGTGACAGACCGCTGTGTTCATGAATAAAGGTCCCCTTTGGATCCGAAACTAGTCGGGTTGCCCCTAAATATATACAGGAGTACAACTGTTTAACTTAAACAATTATAAAACAATCCTCCATTGTTTGTTTTGAAAACAAATAAACGCGGAATATTTTATAGTATTTCAAAAATTGCTTTTTTATAATAGTTTAATTTAAAGAAAGCGTCTCAGTTTTGATTAGCGGGTATGAAAAGTGCTATGGGTTTGTGGGGACACAGCGAATATACAAACCTATATAAAATAACATTATATCGTATGTCATTTGGTATTGTGTGTATGTGATTAAATATTATTATTATGTTTCTCTTATCACAGATATTTTCTAACATTTTAGAAAAATACACAACAGAATCTAGGGATATTTTATATTTCATCAAATATTTATGAAGGATTTTCTGATATAGTAAATGGAAGAACGATATGTTATTTTAAGGTCTTTAATAAAAAATAAAAATCATGTCGTGTTTTTTTTTTGTTTTATATAAATATGACAACTTTTTAATCGCCGTTGAAAATTAGTATGATAACAATATTTAATTTCTTCTTATAAAACTATTAATTTTAATTAAAATTGAAAAATCTATTTTTTATTAATCAGTGTTCATTGTCAATAATTCTTACATTAATTACATATTGACATCGATTGCTTATAATTAAAATTAAATTATCAATGTCTTGCTGCGGTATGTGGTCCCATGTTCTTTGCAAGTGTTGGTAAAGTTGTTGTTCCATCGTCAAATTTGGCGGTAAATCTCTCAAAGCTTTTCGTTGTAACATGTCCCAGACATGCTCGATAGGGTTTAAGTCGGACGACTGTGCAGGCCAATCCAAAACTGGAATATCGTGGTCTCGGAGAGCGGCTGACACCAGCCGCACCGTATGGAAAGTAGTGTAACAGTTTCTAAATTATGTAATAAAATGTAAAATAAACAACGCGATAAAATCCGTATATAGTAGTTTAATTTCAATATTTATATTTAAGTTTACACTTTCCCCGATGTTTCGACTTTTCAGCAGCAATGTTTACGGGGAGACTAAGATGGTAGTTGTCTCAATGTTCCAGTGTAGTTATTTCAAAGTACCCGAACATAATTTAATCATTTTTGTTTCTATTTACGCAGAATGAGCTCAGAGTATCATGAAGTCTAGCTGTGGTTTGCTTCTTCTTGGGTTTGACTATTTGTATTACTGGGTCCCAAGCTGGTGGTACATTCCAACCATCTTCTCTATTGAAATTAGGATGTTTTTTGATTTCAATAGCCTCGCGAAGCATCCTTGGTAGGAATCGGTGTTCTTTAGCGAGAATCTGTGGTTTTTCAACTCTTAGCTAGTGGTTGGTCCCCTGTTGCACATGTTCACACACAGCAGACTTAGCGAGCGTTGGTGTTTTACATCAGCTATGTGTTCTTTCATGCGGGTGCCTATGCTTCTCTTGGTTTGGCCAATGTATGAGAGTCCATAGTCACAATCTATTTTATAGACCCCTGCATCTTGTAGAGGTAGTTGGCACTTGACGGTTGATAAAAATTTACTTATTTTCTTTGGCGGCTTGAAGTATGTATTGATTGAAGCTCGCTTCAAGATGTCGCTAATCTTGACAGTGACACCCCTTACATACCTAATAATTTTGTATCTAGTTTAATTATTACTTTAAATTTAAATAATAGTAATAATAATAATAATAATAAAATTTATTTGCCAGAACAATACATGATATCTGACACAGTATAAAATAAAAATATTTTGTAGTTACATAGTTCCATTGTTCGTTTATATGAATAATGACCCCGAAGCTAGGTAAATCCTGTGTTATCAGGGTCATCTATTCGTCCGAAATTATGTTACAAACTTTGTTGACTTAACAAAACGGTTTTTGTTGGTTAATTAGTAAATAAAATTAGTCTCTGTTTTAAACTTTGTATGTATTTATGTGAGTGTGTGTGTGTGTGTGTGTATGTTTGTATATGTGTGTGCGTGTGGGTGTGTGTGTATGTGTGTGTGAGTGTGGGTGTGTGTGCGTGTGTGTGTGAGTGTGAGTGTGTGTGCCTGTGTATGTAAGGGTGTGTCTGTCTGTATGGATGTTTTATATGTGTGTGTGTATGTATACGACTGTACTTATGTATTTATGCATATGGAGGTTTAACTAGTGCTTCAGTTTCATCGTAATCTAAGGTAAGTAAAAATTGTTTAACTTTTTCTTTGCATCTGTGAGCGTTCAATTTGTGTATATTTAGATGTTGGTTTAACTTATTGTAAATGAGTGTGCTTAGGTAGAGATTGTGTCGTTGAGCAAAAGATGTGGTTGTGTATAATTTGGGACAAGCTGGTTTCGGTCTTCTTCTAATTGTCGGACTAGCATTTGAAGTGTATGGGAGTTTTGCATGCTTTCTCGTAACTGTGCGAAGAGTATACAGTTGACGGACTGTTAATGGTTATTACTTAATTTGATTTAATTTTAGATTTAAGTTATATGTTATATTAATCAATTTAATATAATTTAACTTTATTTAATTTATTGTAATTCAATTTTATTTATTTTAATCTTATTTATTAACTTAGTTTTATTATATCTTGTATATACGACCTTGAAATCTGTAGGTGCTGTGCACACCTGTAAATGGAAAATTCACTCTGGATAATATTTAACATTAAGGTACTTTAAAGTGTATTAGTGAATAAGTCGTTGGAGTGCCATAATTAAATAAATAAATAAAGAGTATGTATGTACATTTCGGCAGCTATTGTTTGAGGTCTCACGTAATACGAGCGAGCTTATTGCCATCGACCAAGCATATTATAACATTCTCACTTGCAAATACACCTATATTATAACAACAACCTGAATTCGATGACAATGCTTGTTTAAATGAATAAGAAATATCTTTTGTTTGCGAAAATGTTTGGTAAATTGCTTCAGATATGAATGTAACTTGGCACAAAAGATGGGTTATATGCTTATCATGGGTAACACAATTTAAACAAATACTTGTCGGAGAGTAGGAAGGGAACTCGCTTTTGACATGATGAAGCAATAAAATATAGGTGTGGTATTATACTTCGTACGTATACTATTGATAGGCAAATACAATATAAATAGAACAATAAAGGTTGACTGTGATTATCTCTGATTTAATCCGTAACGCAGCGAGTTCATCACCCGAATGTGTCCGCGCACGAGTCTCCGGCACGCGGCGCTTATGTAACATCAATATGACACTGACAGTTATAACTGTCATTCCAACTGACACATTGACTCTGTGGCGACCTCACTCAAGCTTACGCTTGACGTTCCGAAACAAACCAATAGATGGCGCTTTATTCAACTCCAATTACAGAAATAAATTGCAATCCAATGATTATTTTCTTGACGCTCCGACATACTAATGCTTTGATTGCGTTAGTTGTATTCTAACATTTTAACAAATTTCTAGTGCTATTGTATAAACTTCTTTTGTCAAATAAAGATCGTTTACTTTATAATTTGGAATATGTTTTATCCCGGTATGCATTGGGATTAACAAGAGTAACGCTTTTGTTCTTACCCCCTAGTAAAAACCATTTATAAACTTCAGACATAGGTATATCCCATCCCATATTGTTTCTCAATCCTTCTCTAAAACTATAAAAAACTTCATTTAAAATTAAATAAACTTACATAAAACGAAAGTTAAATACGAGCTAGCCGTCAATGAACACCAAGTTAAACTTAATATCAGTTGCCTTTACGAACAAGCTCCTAAGACTCGATAAACTAATCTCAGAACGCTTAGTGACGTCACCGCAAACGTTGGTCGCAAATTGCTGACAACCCTGGCACTGTCAAATTTGATTTGGCGCTACTCCCAATCGAGTATCCGAACGCCTTCGATTTTATGTTCTGTATTCAAAAGTAATAAGACATAGTCTATGTCATTGCAATTTAAACCCTATCCTTAAGATCATAAATTGAATTTTGAAGTGAATAAGTTTGATTATAAGCTATTAAGAAAATGTTCTTCTGTTTTATATTTGGATCCAAAAAGGCGCAAATCAAGAACAAAGTTTTTACTTCGCGTTAAGGTTGAATTTTAAGTGTACATCTACGGCGACCAGAATAGACTAGATGAGGATCTAAATCAAAGTTAATTAATTTGTGTATACTTCTAAAGCTACCTTTGATTACAAACAATGGCATATCATTATGCATGTTTCGAGATCTACAAAGGGCTAGACAGAGATGTATATGTACTTATTTTTCTCTTTGATCGGGTGTCTAGTATCCTTGCTACCATAATAAGGAATTGCTCTACTGATTGCAAGAAATCCTGCAATCTCGGCTTGATTCTAGAATCGTTAGTGAGTTTTGTTGTTTAAAATTTGTCAGTAGCAGTACGATATATGGCAATTTGCCAAGAAGGTATGCAAAGGTATATCACAGCCACATTTTATCAGTTTTAAGATCCCACTTACTAGAGATCGAGCCTAGTGACATCTCTGTGCAGCTACTACAAAAACCCTACTAAATAAAACCAATAATAAGCGCTGGCAGTTACAGAAACTAAACTCAAGACCTCACAATCGCCAGCCAACATAAGCAAAAACCCATCATAAACTACTAATGTATATTAATTATAATAGAGGAAAAGACAATTCATGAAGCAAGACGACGCTTTGCCAACTAAGATTTTTATGATCTTCTGCAGTGATTGAAATTTGTCTCCATCTAAGTCGCTGTTTTTCCATGTAAGGCGATGCTATGTGTCATCTATTATATTGTTATAGAAATATGCGAGTACATATAACGAACTAGCTATTGGCCGCGGCTGCACTCGCAAAAAAATAGGTTAGGTAATGTTAGTAAGAGTACTTTTTTAAAATAAAATATGGCCTATGTTACTTGATGATAATATAACTTTCTAAAGGTGAAAGAATTTATAATATCGGTTGAGTAGATTTTGAGTTAAATCCTTACAAACAAATAAAATATCAAATGTTTCCTCTTTACAATATTAGTATAGATGTATCAATTGCTAATTAATTAAACTAAAACTAATGTATACTTAAAATCAGTCATCAGCATTTTCTAACAAAACAATGCTTAGGATTTGGAACAACATGACCATCCCTTTGCCCCCTCGCAGTCGGCTAAAAAGCACCAGCAATAATCACACACAACCAGTAAGCCATTCAAACATACAAATAGCAACAAATGACGATCGTTTTCATCGAATTGGCGCCAAAACGCCGCCATTAGCGCGTCTCACGCTAAATATTCTCTCAAAAGAAGTCTTGGATACAAAGAGTTTGAATGGTACACCATAAACAAGTTAGGGGACGCAAAGAGGTCGCGTTCAGAAATCCGTTTGGATGTTTTCATCAGCGCACCGGAAATGGAGATACGTTATTAGGGGCGACCGGGCGACTGATTGCGATGCAACCTCTACTATGTTAGCGAATTATATTTGTTTTAGATATATTAGAAATAATTAATAAGTATATAGATACAATAGATGAGGTATGGTTACTATGATTTAAATCTTTATATGTAAGTACTTTTTTTAATTTAAGCATTCATATTTTTTCTTATTATATGTGTAGTGATAAGTATTTTAAGTGGGCAAAAAGGTTAGTAATACACGCGTACAACATTGTGCATTTATTACCAAACTGTCCTGAAAATGCTTTGCACAGACATGAAATACGTGTCCAAGCACATATTTTAGTGTTGGAAGTGAAAGTGTGCTGCAAGTTAGAGTACGCTTGAATGCTATTATGCTGCTGTCTCCATTCACGGGATTTCGGTATTATAACTCAGGTTTGATTATCTTTTCTTAATTATGAATTTATTAACTATTACTTAAATACTTACGGATAAGATAGCCTCAGTGACGTAGTGTATGAGACTGCTGTGCATAAGGTCTCGGGTGCGTTGCGCGGGTCTGGCAGTGTAATCGGGTTTTTCTGTCTAGACATTTGCAGCATGCTTACCCCGTATAATGTGGTACTAAAAAGACCCGGCTAACGAATTGTGGGTTCAATACAACTCTGCCGACGCCTTTGAACATGTAGATGTAAGGCTATGTATGTATGTACTTAACTTCTGCTTTTTAACTCGTGTAGTATCTAAACAAAAGCTTACGGTGATATGCTATGTGATAATCAAGAATATGATTCATCTGTGTGCCAAGTTTTATCCGAATCTGTTCAAAATCGCGGATGAGTAAAATATCCAAACATCTTGGAAAACATTCAGTCATATTAAATTAGGATTAGGTAAAGTAGGATTGTATTATTACAGGTAATGAATATATTTTTGCAACTCAAAGCGACGAATTGCAAGTGACTACCAATAGTAGGTACTGTTGGTAGTTCGCCCATATTATAATAGTAATTCAATGAGCATATTATAAATGGCGCCAATCCTACGCTAAAATCGTACATATGAAACGGGTTGATTTTAAGTCTATTTGTATATTCAAGATATACGGTTTTCAAATTCATTGTAGTCAACACTGCCCTGTTCCTACCCATTTCTGAGCCAGGCAGTGTTATTGAGTTTTTCTATTTAAAAATTCTAATATAATAAGCCATTTACACTTTCCTAACACATTATTAGAGAACAACTCGTAATCGCTTTGGTACGTACGTAGACATAAATATACATATTTGTTATCCTGTCCACCGCGTTTGAGTAGATCGAATAGACCACGACAAATCTATTAAGTCAAGATTAGAAAATTTTATAATTATTTGAATTATAATCAGTAGTAACGAATAGCCGATCAACATTCGTATGTAGAACCACACAGGTTCCGATTTTTTTTTTCTTTTCCCGATTACACGTAGCTATTTACACCTTGCCAGCCTCCAATAACAAAACGTGCAACCTCGCGAGCATTTGTGCGCTCACACTCATGCCCCAATAGCAACGAGATAATTGAGAGCAATCTTTCATGTTGGAATAAAAACTCGATACCATTTTTATACATAGTATTCAACTCGTCAAAATATAAATTCATATACGGGATTTCTATTTCATCGATACACGTTTAATAAAATATCGTGTTGTAACTGGCTGTTTTACAATAGGCTTTTGATTTCTTTTTTATCTAGTGGAATTCGACCCTATAAAATAACCGTGGAACTCTGCAAATAAACTGCCAGCCTTTTAGAAGATGTCCTAGTCAGTTGCTGCTCCAAAATAAAAACTATACAAGCTGGCGTTCCACAGGGCTAGATGCTCTTACCAAAAGTATTCATCTTGCATATCATTGAGTTTTTATTACGTGTGATCATGCTTTACTTAGCAGATAGTAAAAACTAAATTAAAGATTGCAATCTAATACGGTAGCTATATACTTACATTTTGACATGAAATAAGACTACGCATGAGACGTTAAAAAAAATTGGTTAAATACAGTTCCTCCAACCACGCGCTGTACCATCATCTATTATAAAAGTATCATTGCATACGACAGAACAGGATAATGTGTTATAAAAAAATATAGGTTTGCTCGTTCTCGCGCATGCAATAATAATGCTTCGATAGTGCCACCGCTTTATAAGACGGAATCTAAAACTTCATAATCTGAGAATATCGCCGATACTCTTCTTTAATCTGAGAATATCACCTTACCCTTTCTTATCTAATCTCTTTGCAAATGAGCCAATCATTGGCATGTTCCATTTGCATCCATAATATTAATAAGTGTCAAAGGTAGGGTAAGGTAAGGCTTAATTAAACATTTAGACAGAATAACCACAAATCTAATATACTATTTAAGTTCGATACACTTCATAAAACTGTGTTCAAAATCAATTAACTAAATAAAAAATCAGAAATTTGCTCTTAATTTTAGTTAAGCCGTTTGGAGCAAAGTGGTCGGATAAAAAAAAGCAAAACTACCATACAAAGTGAAGCGCTCACTTTATATCCTATAAATAATATTAACGCGTTTTATGTGGTATGTTGAGTGTTTTTGTATAACAATGATAGTGCCAATGAATATGAATATTAGTTACATCTTCAATTCCAATTTTAAATTAAATGGAACATTCGAATCTATTAACCATAAACAAGAAAACCGTTACATTTGAAACGTATTCGTGCGATTTTAACGGTCGAACATGGAACTTCAAAAGGAACAAATATGAAATACCTAGAGGCACCAAAAAGACAATTTTTACTTGGTGGGTAGATAGATATCCGGATATTCTCCTCACACGAGAAATACGAAACTGACATTCATTTTAAAAAATTCACAATGTTCTTTTTCCGAGAGCGATCTGAAACGCATTTAATAAAAAAGTTTAAAGAATGTCAGATTGCTCACCGACCGTTTAATACATTCGCCAAATTTAACATTATCTACCAATATCGTTTTCAATAATTTGACTGCATGAAATTCGTAGTAGTTTAAGTGGCCGCATCATGTGCCACTGCGCCGAGTGTTGTAAGTTCGATCCCCACTTGGATAAAAATTGTGTGATCTACAAATGGTTGTCCTGAATCGGGTCAGTCAGTCGGTACTACACGTAAGTAGAGCTGGTATGCAAGTTCCATTTATTAAAAAATATATAATAGCCCAGATCCCCATCAAGTAAGTTACCCTGGCGGTGTAAAAAATGGCAATTATATTTGGAATTAACATCTATTATACAATTCCATAAATACATTTTTATTAAAATAACATAGCTGAATATTTATCCCAAGAAAACGCATCATCAGAATATAATGTGTTAATTCAGAATTTGTTTGTTTTCGATGTCATCAAAATAGGTTTAGCAGTTTTCACGTAATTAAGTAACAAACATTTAAACATCTTTACGAATTTTCTCATATACAGGTATCCCAGAATATGTAAATCAAATTATAACGGTTTATTCGTTATGTAAGGACCTGCCAATGTGTTAAAAAAAAATAACAAAATTATGACCTTTGCGTAAAATAAAAAATCTAGTTAGTTTTAGTTAGTTAGTTAGTTTTTTCAGACTTTCAAGTACAGATGCTTCGTTTATGGCTTATTCTAATTATTTTTTACATTATTATTATTTGTGAAGGATTGAATACGTCAAACTAAAAACGATTTGTTTTAAACTGACGTACTTTTGAAATCCCAGCATTATTTTGGTGTATGTCATAATTTTTTCCAACTTAGATTTTTTATTTTCACACTATGTCCTTACTTTTTTATTTTTTTATTTAGCACCTTTCAAAGGTCCTTACCCAAGGAATTTTCCGTTACAATTTGATTCACATATTCTGGGACAGCCTGTATATATAATAAAATTGCTGTTAGATAGCTGTTTCTACTACTTAATCCAAATTTGAGGTAAAATGTTTTATTTTTAATTTTTAAGACAAAGAGGTATTTATTATAATTCAAGTAACGGATACAAATAACATCCAGATTTGGAACAACTTTTTGTGGATCTCACTAATTTTAGTCCTGTTTGGTGATCGAACCCACAACATTCGGCATGGCGGCAAAGGTAAACCAGTACGCCATCCGTACCGTCAAAAATAAGATCAAATTAAAAGCCAATATAATAGTTGCAAGACATAAATATATTTCAAGAAATCGCTGAAGAAATCCCTCGGTAAACAGCCGTGGTGCATTGCAGAGGTAGGTCCCGTACAAATCCTCTGTTTATCCATCCGAAGGCTGCAAGAAGCTTAACTTTGTTACCCGAGGCAACGAATCAGGTTGGAATTAAATGGGAATTAAATCAAGCTGGCTGACTGCAATGACTTGTCGCGGCTGAGAGTAAAATTAGTGCCAATAAAAAAGCCAAATGAATTACCTCTGCAAATAGAATGTAAATTAATGTTTTCTTGTTTATTTCTGCTCGGCTGTAGATATTTAAGTGGTCGCGTCATCACTGCTGCTGTGTCGAGTGTGGTTACGAGCCCGTTCGCCCCTCAAGGTTCGCCCACTAGTAGATATTTCTTCGGTTTTTCTTAAAATCCACCCAAAAATAGGTCTTTCTATGAAAGGGGCGAAAGTCAAGGGGCCCCGAGTGGTGGAGTTTCAATCGACACAAGTGACAAAAACAAATAGTTTGCCTGACTCTTGAGTTCTGTGCGTACGTTAATATAATTTTAAAATAAAGCTCGCGCTGGTTATGTTTCTAAATTTTCTTATATTAGTTTTAGATTTTCAAAATCTATACTAATATTATAAAGCTGAAGAGTTTGTTTGTTTAGTTGAACGCGCTAAACTCAGAAACTACAGGTTCAAATTAAAAAAATATCTTTGTGTTGGATAGGCCATTTATTGAGGAAGGCTATAAGCTACATAACATAGCGCTACAACCAATAGAAGCGGAGCAGCAATGAAAAATGATGCAAATACGGGGAAAATTCTCTTATGTGTGCAGACGAAGTTGCGCGGGTCAGCTAGTTAATTAGTTAGTTATATCTTTGTGTAGTCCCCACTAAGGTACTTGTGTTAAGTACCTGTGGGTGGAGTTCGGATATATAGTCAGACCCACAACCACTCGAACGTAAGCATAGATTTGGGGACGTCACGATGAACAGATGAGCGGCAAATTATGCCACGGCATGGCAGCATGATACAAGATCATGTAGACTTTAATAACGAGGTACCTAAAACATAGCATACCTTTGTCTACCAGGCTTTGCGTGGTAAATGTGACTGTCCAGAACTAGTAACACAGATGGTTAGGTTATTCGTCCCCATTGTACCTAAAATACAACTTAGATCACGCAAAGTCCAGTTACTAGCTGTGCCTTATGCACGTACAGTGGCGCATGCCAACTCGCCCCTTGTTCGTGCACTAACCTTATTAAATATGCTTCTGACATCAGAATCTGAATGTGATCTATTTGCTTCGGGATGGATGGATGTGAGTCGTAGTTGTTTAAGATTTTGTGAGATGATAGATATTTAGTTAGTTACTAAGTTACGAATCATTTATTGTACTCATGTAAGCAGATGTTATAATAAATTATATAAACCTTGTATATTATTTCGGGTAATATAAATGTATATAATATTAGTTATAAGTTTTAACTTGTACAACGATTTGGTGTATACTGTTATGTTGTCCATTTGTTTATACTAATAAATAAATAAATAAATAGCGGCTAAAATGAAGCTGTTTATTACACCTATGTCTACTCTCGGAGATATAATGTGAATTCTACTAGCTGCTTCTCATGACTTTATTCGCGCTGGTACAGAAAAAGTCCGTGTTCGTCTACAACTGACGCTGAAGAACTAACTTCGGCACAGCAAATAAATACCAAAAACATTACGAGCACTCCCTATAAATTTGTAAGTTTATTACAAAAATGGCTTGTGGAAAAGTGTTTTTATTCAATTAGAGAATTAATAACTTATAAAGATATTCATGGATTATTTTATTCTTTGCTTTTACTTATTTGAAATTTTTAATGTGTATTCAATCATAACTATCGCAGCGATAGCTCAGTGGGGAGACCAACAGACTGCAATGCAGAGGGTCTCGAGTTCGAACCCACGTCACGCACCTCTGACTTTCGGAAGTTATATGACTTTTCGAAATTATGTGCGTATTGATTGACAATTTTCGCCTGCTCCGTGCCTCGGAGAGCACGTTAAGCCGGCGGTCCCGGCTGCCATGAACATCTATGGCAGTCGTTATTGGAAAGTCAGTGCGCTCTAATATCCTGACACTGGTCTATTCTTAGGGTATCGTTAGCCTTCGGGTTGCGGAGGTCAGATGGCGGTCGCTCCGTGTAGAAACTGATATCCAGTCAAATCCGGTTAGACTAGAAAGCCGAGCCCAAGTGACTTGGGAATAATAAAGGCTAGGAAGAAGATTCAATCATAACGATAATTTTGTGACAATCATTTTATGATAGTGATATTATTTTGTGAAATTGTAACAATTAAATAATGCATTATAATTAATAAGTAAGAACATTGTATAACATTTGCATGCCGCCAGACAGGCAAAACATGATGTACATAATTATGACAGTTTTTATAACAACATTGTCAACCATGTTTCTAGCGAATAAATAAATTTGAAGTTAACCTACAAGAACCTACGAGATAACCTACAAGATTCAAACATTCATATTTCTACTATATGCAAGCCACTTCAATCTCATTCTTAAAAAGAAAATCGTGATGCCGCAATTACTTTCAAGAAATTCTAAACGAAGTCTGTTGTGTAATAATTGTAACCGGTAGGATTGAAACATCGAAATTACCACATTTATATATTTAGTCTGCTATAACACCTCAGTCCACCCGTTCCGGCATAAACTTATACAATTGATATATTCTATGTATATACATATACCTATATAATGTATAGTCTTGTAAATTGCACAGGACAGTATACTTGGAGGGGTCCATAATCGTAGTAAATTGCTCTCAGCAATTGCTTACTGCAGTTGGCTTTGTGTTAGCCGTTCACTAGATTAGAGAGTGTATCTCAAGAGCTGATCGTATCTTGATATGTCAAGCTTGCGTATGTCTATACAGAAAATCAGTTATACGGATGGCACAGCGGATGATAATACGTAAAGTTTGGTCGGTTCGATCCCTAATATACATTTCATTTATTTCATTTTAATAAAGAAAATTGCCGCACTAGGAATAATTTCTGCATCGCAGGGGACTTTAGAACCATTAAAACAACGATCACAAAGAGTATCCAGACTCGGAACAACTATTTGGAATCACACAATTTTTTGCCTGTTTGGGAATCGAACCCACAACAATCGGCGCGTCAGTAGTGGCGAGGCGAACACTTAAACCACTACGCCATCCGTGCATACACAGTCATTTAGTTATATCTCTGAATACATTTTAAAAGCTATGGTTTCTGGTCTCGCGTACCACCTCTACAAACCACTACACTACGTACATATATGTGTATCACGACAGCGATAGGGGCGAACATAGTTCCAGGCGTTGCTAAAAATTTCATGACTCTACCAAAATTAAAGAGGCAATGAGAAAGAAAGGAAGACTAAGAAAAAAGTACACAGATCAACTGAAAGGAAAGTGAATGTAGAGACGTATCCTAACTAATATTATAAATCTTCTTTTCTTTTCGTGTGGTTAGTGGCTAACCTATCGTCAAGAGTTGTTTAAATCGCCCGTAGGCCTCTGACATGGCTTAACGACTGCTGTAAATTTGGCAAAAGCCGGGATCGACTTTTTACGTGCCCTCCAAAGCACGGAGACGCTCATATGTAATACCACTAAGCGGTCACCCATCTATAGACTGACCGCACCCAACGTTGCTTGACCTCGCTAATCATTTACCGATCAGTGAGTGCAATTGGCTATGAGCGAATGCGAATATGAGTTTGTTTGATACGCTTTCACGCTTTAATTACTCAACCGATCATCATAAAATTTCGTATACACGTTTTTAGGGTAATAGAAAGGCACATAAGGTATTATTCAAGCCGAGAGCAAAATCTAATAGATAATAAAATGATTAACACCCTATGCCTATTCGTGGCACATCATTTTTGGATGAATGGCAATTCAACAGATTGCCCGACTATCAGCGATTTAATCCAGTAGTCTAATTCCCAGATAAGAAGTCCAACAGCCATACTTGTCGGGAGCGAGATATTCGCTTTGACCAATCTTGATACAGGCTAAAATCTACATATATACGTTGTATTCTATACATTTTGACACAATTTTCAATTCATTTGGTTACCCGACTAAACGGATTTCAAACGGCGGCGAACCTCCACAGTGCAACGACTGTGAACATGCGGAAAAATACACGCGTCGAATATATCAAACGACAAACGTTGATATCTGCTTTGATGTTCATGTAGCCCACGTATAGCGATGATATCGATTAAACAAAACGAGTGGTAATATTTATATGTTTTTTGGAGTACAAACAGAAGATCGGAATAATGATGGCATTCATTGTTTTGCGTACAGAGGCGGTATACGCTCACGCATATATACTTTTCCTCGAATAGGTAGGCCCAGGCAGAGATGCTAGTACTACACAGATGGCTTTGTATTATCCGTTAACTAAATTAGAACGTGAATCTTGAGAATGTATGTTTAAGAAATCGCCTCAACCGTTGCGAGTGTTATAAGCTCAGGACAAAAAATGTGTAATTTCGTGTCTGGGAGTTCTTTGTGTCCGTTGTTTGAATGTTTATAAAGATATTCGTGAAACTGGATTTATTTATAGAACAGAATAAAAATGGCCGGGTTGATTGAAAAAAATAGAGATGTTACTGCCACATATCGCCAGCTAGGAATTTAGGTTTAGGTTTTTTGGACAGATCATCATGAAATTTTGCATACGTATTATCAGGTGTACAGAAAAGGACATAGGGTACCTTTTATCTAAAAAATGTACTGTACCCGAGCGAGCAAGCCATAGGCAAAAGATAGTAAAAAAAAGAAAGTTATTCTAATGGTTATATATAGAAAATAAAATTGCAGCCTTTGATTTTAATTGTAAATATTAACTAGAACACAAAAGTTAAGTCCGCCATTACCCAGATGAATACTATCTAACAAAAAACTATAATCTGCCGACGCGCGACGGAACCCCAGGTGACAGCGAAATTTTCAGCGCACCAATCGAACTCTCCCCCGGGAGTCAGACTGCGCGATAATTGGCCGGACGAGCGCAAATCTCCCGCATCACACATTCCCTCTGTGACTATTGACAGCAATAACGGTAATTGTGACAGTTTACCCGCCATTTAACGGTAATATGGCAGACAAATCTGGAATTATATTAACTAACTGAGCGAATGTTGTCTGAATGAAAAAGGAATTGGGAATGCCGTTTGTTCAGTGCGGTTTCCTATATTAAGCGGTATCTACTTTTGTGTTATAGAATGAGAGGTTTGACTGCACAGAAGCGGTTGCTTCGCCAAATGACACTGCACCGAGTGTTGTGAGTTCAATCCCCACCTGAGACAAAAATTTGTGTGGTCTACAAATAGTTGTTTGGAGTTTCTTTGTGTCTGTTATTTGAATGTTTGTAAAGTCCCCCGCTACACAGAAACTATACCTGGAGCGGGAGTTGTCTTTCTAATAAATAAATAAACTAGAAATTTGTCTAAACTAGTTCTTAAACAAAAGACACGAGGAAAGGAGGTATTTAGCTATGACCATCCTTATAGTAATTATATATTAGTCGACTTTTCGTTGCGATTAGTTTTCTCTAATGTTAACGCAACCCCGTGACTTGTGCGGTTACGTTCTGAGCTGGATTTAGGTATGCTTCCCAGGTCGAACAAAACGTTATTGTTTTTTCTGTTAGGAATACACACGTACTGATACGAATGAAGTTTAAAATAATGTTTGATAGATGGCATTTGGCTCGCACCCAGCTATATGTCTTTTTAATCTACCAGCAACATTTTTAATAAGTACCTGGAATTGTAAAAGATCAAAATGAGCCAATTGTGAGATAGGACATCTCTGCCTACCTTTTTTGGGATGCTCTTGACAAACTAAATAACTACATACATGGATCTAAGTATATGTGCAGGATAATAAATCCCGAGATACTCACGGTTTCACAAACAATAACTTACACCCATTATTTCATGGCCGTTTATTCTTATAGTTTTCTGAAGTAAAATCTATACAATATACATTTATTTATATCCCATCACTTCCTATCGATCCCAGAAACATGCTCAAGAGAAACCAATGTTAAACGAACCGTACCGATGTCAAAAAAACAAAACAGCGTCGTCTATTTCTATCGACCTAATTGACAAAACGCGGGACGAAATAAAGAAAGAAAAGATCTTTTTTTCTTTAGCTCTCGTTGTCTAGACAAAAATCGTAATCCGGCAATCGGGGGCCGGCGAACCAAGGCACAATTACGCCGGATACCGACCGATTTCCCACCGGATATAAATTTTGATCAAGATATAAAATTGTCGATACATCAACCGACGAGTTTCTAATTGGTCTGCGTCTCGTTTCGGAAAAAAATGTACCTCTAATTGGGGATGAATGAGTTTTAGGATTCGGCCTCTAGGGATGTTCCTTTTAGATAATGTCGTTTTATTATCGATTTGGAAGTACTGGTTGGTAAGCTGAATAGAATTATTGTTAGGAGCGATTATTCAAATATAATTGTCTACCATGCAATAGCTATGTTGCATCGTTGAAGCCGCAGACACATTCCGATTTAATTCTTTTGACGTTTGCACGTACGTAGTGGATTAAGTGTAGCCTCACTACTACCAATACGCTAAAAATTGTGTGTTCGATCTCTACACTGTACAGAAACTTATGTTATCCACAAATAGATGATAAAGGTCTTCTGTTCTTTGTATCCGTTGTTAAAATGTTTGTCAAGGCCCCCGCGATACAGGAATTACTTCTAATGCGGTCAATGTAATTAAAAATAATAAAAATATTCTAACCGTGCATTAAAAAAGATATTGGAAAGAAGAGACTTAAGAAGTGCCTAATCTTATGAAGTATGTATTTGGACATGTCTGCACGGATAGCGCAACAGCTTAAGTAATTACCAAACCACCGTCAATGTAGCGAAAATTATGGGTTTGATTTGGCACGGGAAAAGCAAGCAGTGTTAAGAAAATAGTGCCTAATCTATGTGTACTTTGTGTCAGTTGTATCGATCTCTCTTATCGCTAGGATCTAATGCAATACAATACCTACATGTTTTCTTATTACAGAAGAACTTTCTATTTAGATACACATTAAACATACATATGCCATGACTGAGGTCGCGTATTCGATTCCCGCACAAGTCAAACATTTGTGTGCATGAACATGGATGTTTGTCTTGGTCTTGATGTTTCTATGTAGAATATGTATATATTTACAAAAAAAAATTATATAAGTATGTTTATCCATTGTCTAGTAGCCATAGTACAAGCTCTGCTTAGTTTGGGCTATATGGTGTTGTGTGTATGTGGTAGAATATTATTATTATTATTATTATATGTATAACTTATCAAATATGACTAGTTACAACCTTTTTCACTGCTATTTATTGTATTACTAGATTTTGCTCGCGGCTTCAATCGCGTAAATTTAGGTTAGGTTAGCAACAATTTTTTCTGGATGAAACGGATCCTATGTCCATTTCTGTTCCTCTGACAACGTGTAAGAGATTTCATAATAATCGGTTGAGTAGTTAGGATGTGAAAGCGTAATATACAGATCGGATATTCGGATGCATATTTACTTAAAGTTCAGGTGTTGGCTATTATGGAAAACGCTTTTTATCGACAATGACTACTACTTTTCATTTCTTTTCTATGCATTTTTTTAATAATTAAATAATATTGAGTTCGATAAAATATTTACTTTTATTTATGTTTTTCTTTACCACGCCACCTTTTCCTTCACGCCATACGTACAAGCTAAATATACTTCCGACTAGTTAAGCAATCCCGGTAACCCGGGATTTTATTTTTAATAAAAATAGAAGCCGCTTCCTTGGTATGTTAGCCGAAAATTAACTTTAGGTAAATATGCATCCGAATATCCGATCTCTAGTAATAAGCCACATTCGCATTTATAATGTCCATCATAATACCTTACATCCAGACAAAAAGTATTGTTACTCATCTTTTTTTTTGACCCAGGAAAATCCTTTATGGATACCCCCTCCCCCGGGGGGGAAGGGTGGTTATGTGAGACTCTCCGCCCCTGAAGGGGGTCGGTATACACACTAAAAACCTGGGGTGAGCAGTCCCTCCGCCGACGGAATGGGGCGGGATGGGGTCGCGTTAGCAATCACCATCCCGCATCCCGCCCCGGCGGTTGGCCCGGCTGATGGTGATCGGGCCTCAGCACCTATGGAGGGAAGGCCTTGCTCACCAAGGCCATCCCCCAGACGTGTGGGGCCGTGAAAGCCGTTAGAGAGTCCGCCGACTCTGTACCAGTGACCCCACTATACAGGAGCCAGAAGGCGGCCAAATCGCTTCCTTCTCGCTCCCGTCCGTCTGCGCCGAAGAGGGTCAGCGAAGAGGTTGTTCTCCCTGACCCTCTCCGCGGTCTCCTTCTGCAAAAGTATTGTTACTCATTTAATTTTATCTAATCTAAGCTAGATTTACGCGAGCAAAACCGCAGGCAAAATCTGGTAGTAGTCTACATAATGAAAAAAAGGAAAGCTTTCACGTACATAAAGTGAAAATATACACGGATAGATCCAAAACCAAGTCCGAAACAAGAGACGGAGTGTGCTCCCATTATATACACATCACTCTTTCAACGTCCGAGCCTCAACATAATTTCCGCAAGATTGAATTGAATTACCCGGGCCGCAACAGTAGTCAAGTCTTTTACAAAAACACACGCTCAAATAAACTTAGCCTTATAAAAACTGCCTGGGTGGTATAACAGTACCAATAGCGACGGCTGTGCCTGAGTGTTTGGTTCGATTCTTAGGTCATAAAACTGTTTCTTGGGTTTTTCTGCCAAGAATTTCTTGGTAGCAGCAGGGAACGTGTGGCAACAGTGCTGAATGCGACTGCTGTCGTTTTAAATTTGATTTGCCGGTTCGACTAACTGTTATTGGGTCTTTCTGACAGAAAGTTCTTAGTAGTCGCTCGGAGTGTGGAACTGAGCCCGATAGACCACAATAGGCTCGACAATATTAAGTGGAATTAAAAAATATTAATGGTGAAATACAACGCTGGCTACGCCTTTAGGATAGAGACGGAAAACTATGCATGTATGTAGGTATCAAAACTACCAGGCCACAATAGTAGTTGTATCAGTTGCGGCAAACACACGGCCAACTAAACTAAGCACTGTATTACTTAATATCAACCCTATATTTAACTGTTCCACTTCAGGGCACGGGCCGTTTCTCAGTGTGAGAAGGGTTAGGCCATAGTCCACCACGCTGACCCAATGCGGGTTGGCAGACTTCACATATCTTTGAGAACATTACGGAGAACTCCTGAGAATGCATGAAGGTTTCCTCACGATGGTTTCCTTCACCGTTAAAGTGAGCTATAATTAAGTATTTTATGAAAGCATGCGATTTCGTAAAAATATGACTACTTAGAAAGTATTTTAACTAAAACAAGTACAGGTCAATCGCAGTTGAATACTGTTGAATACCACCAAACTGCTCAATATGTTCACAAAACACCGTACCACTGCTAAGTCGTACTACAAACTGAATCCAAAGTCCCTCAGTTGCACAAATTCACAAATTGCAAGCACAAAACACCCCTAAACAGGTATTAGAGGGTGATCACAAAGGCGTTGTACCACCGCCAACATTGCCAGTCTCCGGCCAATTTCCATTGTAACCGACAAAAGACAGATTAGGAGGACGTGGCTGGGGCGACACGTCTTTAATAATTCAATAGTACCCGTCGTACTGCCTTCGTGGCGCAGCGGTAGTGAATGCGACTTCTATACACGAGGTCTCGGGTTCGAATCCTGGGTCGGACCAACAAAACTTTTTTGGGAAATTTTGTTAAGAAATCTCAATATGATGGTGTCTATCACTTCCTAACTCCTTGCCACGGAAAGCACGTAAAGCCGTTGGTCCCACGCCTGATCTCACTCCGGTCATATCGAATTATCCGTCCCATCGGATCATGAGGGTTAGGCAACAGAGAGTGCACTTATGTTTGCGCACATAAGTATGCACTATAATATCTACTGCGCAGATCGCCAGTCTCCATTAAGATTGGCCGTCGTGTCCGAAATTCGTTCTGGAGGATATTATTAGTATCCGTCGTACATGTACCGCCATCTAGTATTTGGAGTGGGAATTAGTTTGATAGTTGTGCCATTTGAGTGTTTGTGCTTACTTGAAATGTATTCGAATTCCGGTAGTAATTGTCTGGTCATACATTATGGATACTGTAAGTGTATGTTATTATGAAACTGCTCTTTGCAGTAATGGTAACGTGTGCTCTTAAGTGAATTACCTTGGCCTTGTAGTTATATAAGGCTATTAAGAGCTAGTGGTATCGATCAACTAAACTTATAATAAACTTGTAACTGGGTTCGCTTTGTACATTAAATATTTTCGGCCAACTTTTATGGGCATTTAAGCATAAGTATCGATGCAGAGGCTAAATCAGACATTTTTGGCTTTTTTGTTTGTAGTAAATAAACTGCAAATCTAAAATTCTTTCATTTTATTAGAAAGCTATTTTATCCAAAAGTAACATGGTAATCATAAACATGGGTGAAACTGCGGAGGACTGCTACTAATTAAACATTGATTATTTAAAAAGTATTTCTATGGCCACGAAGGTAATTTTTTTCCCCTAAATGCTATAATATGCGAAACTTAATGCAAATTACAGATATCTGAAACGTATAATAATATACAATAGTAAAGTGTTCGGCTTCAAAAACCAACAAACTTTTGAGACGTCTGCCACGAGACATATTGGCAGTAAACAAGCTATGTTGCATTTTGGATAATAACTGATCTCATATTTCGATCGCTCCATTGACAGAGGAGTCTAAAATGTAGTTCTACTTTTGCTCTCTTTCCAATTCTTGCAAGAATCTTTACATAGGCACAGCTCTGAAACTAGTCAATAATAAAATTGGTACTTCAAATAGTAACATTAACAAACGCAATAATAACAAAAATTAAACTTTAACAAGAGTTACTTTGTGGCCTAAAGTAATAAAGATTTTTATTTGACTTAGACAGTTATATTTTGTCAAACATGAATAAGTGAAATATTTGCGTCTGCTATAACTTCGTTTCTAAAGTAGGTACGGCCAGCATTAAAAGTAACCTGTTTTGCAAATTGGTATGGAAATAGTTATATATAAAACATACTTCGAAATATTCAAGCTCTAAAATTTTAGTGATAGGGCCTTGCTGGTTTAAGCATGAATGGGCCGGTTCAACTGGAGAAGTCACTATCCTCACACAGGATATCGACATAATTATAGTAGTAGTTTCATACTATTGCTTTTTGGAGGATGGTTGGACCTTCGGACCTCTCAATCACCAAATGATTAAGGGGGCCTAGGGTTTAATCATCCCCTTCGTCTCCTTCTTTCTTCTCGTCTTCGTCGCAAATTATGCCACTGGTGTAGCACATAGGCTACGATAAGTGCCATCATCAATCCGCGTGCGTTTTGCACCTATATGTTTTACGGTAGCTAATGATTTGATTATTTCTTTGGAGCTCCTGTATCGTAGAGATACAAAAAATACACTTCTTGTATCGTAGCTTTCTTTAAGTTACGAGTCCACTGGTTCATCTGCTATCCACAGCAATAATAAAATATTTAAATGACGTACTCGCGTACCTACTCTTGTGATTGCTATATTGTTTTATTCTCCTAATTTTAGATGGACTCTTACTCCGCCAAATTTAAGCCTAAAGTGCCAAACAACTGAGTAATAGCCTGCTATGCCGTCTTCTAGAAGTTAAACTGACAAACTGAAATGGCAGTAGTGCGTGTTAGAATGAAAACCCTTGCCCTTAGTCGGCAAACTACTGCGCTGTATTGCAACCAAATTAGATTCTTTCGTAGCTTGGTGAACATGGTGAAGCTTTAGTCTTTAGAAGGTGCAATTCTATTCCGGCCAAAAGATTTAAAATTTATAATCACCTGACACGGGCAACTTTTCAAACATTCCAGCAATGGTCACAAAGCACACCCAGATTTGGAACAACTTTTTGTTGATCACACAATTTTTTGTGTGGGGATCAAACCCACAACACACACAGTCCTGCTGTCATAAAATTCTCAATAGCAGAACGGAGCCGGGTACAGTGCCTGGTTGAAGGCAAGGCTCACAACCCATTACGTGGGTTAATAGACCTCTGCCCACTTGTATATGTTAAAATTAAGATATTGTCACTGATTTCATTCGGTGACTGTACATGTTATCGCATATGTAATGCCGTTACAATGGTTAGCAAACTGTAACGATACCCCGGGGCTCAATTGACGTAAAAGCTATTTCGCCAACATAAGTTACGTATTATATCGTTCTTCACAATGTACTAAATATTTAGAACGTAATGTACGTAAAATCCATTACTTGTGACGTACGTCCAACATCATAAGACAAAATAATCATCATCTACTTAAAATAATAAAAATACAAAAATATATTTCACTAAATATAAAAAAGGCTTATGTTTTGGTATTATTTTTCCTCGTTAGCGTACCTGTAGTGCGGCAAAAATTTATTAGATTTTCCTTTCAAGACTTTCTCAGTAGCAGTACGGGGTATGGAACAGTAAAAAAGAAAGTCACACTGTATTTTCCTGTTGGTTCGTCTGACTGACAGTCACAGCTGTTTTATTTTCAATATTATATACATGATTTTATTAATTTAAAAAATTTATCTATTTTAATTTTTTAATTTTCCCCATGTCCATGGCTGCTGAAAAGCAGAAACGTCGGGGAAAGTGCAAAATTAAATTAAATCTAAATAGTTTTAATCATTTTAATAATAATTTTAAAGTAAAAATGAAAGTTTAAAATTAAAAGTAGTGTACAGTTTTCAAAATTATGTAATAAAGTGTCAAATAAACAACGCAATAAAAACCGTATATAGTAGTTTAATTTCAATGAATAATATTCGCGTAAACAGAAGACAATATTATATAAAAAGTTATAAAATAATATCTAAGTAAGTAAAATTGTATTAAATATAAAAATATAAAAAGCGATAAAAACCTTAGAAGATTGTACAATTTAAAACTATCTACATGGTTTTAAAGAGAGATAACATATAAAAATATCAATTGAATAATAACGAACCTTTTAACATATACCATTTAACAAAGAGCTTATAGCCTATTTAACTTACGAATTCCACAAGTTTATAAGTAGCCATCCCGCGAGTAATGTACCCTATCCTCCTCTGACCACTCAAGAAGTAATGGCGCCGACTATTCACTACTTCATACGACGATAAAACAGATTTATTTATCCTAAGATTCCATATCTATTTGCTGATGTGAAAGTTAACTGACGTACTAAAACATATTTATGGGAATTCTATCAATAATTAGGGCCAGACTAAAAGTTAATGGAGTGGAAATAGTGACTTAACTAAAAAACTTTTCACATAACAAGTGCTATTTAGTTTTATGACGAATATTTTATTGATATAGTTATAATAGATATGTTATTGCATCGAGCTAATTTATGAAGCCTATGTTTCTATGCAATAAAAAACATTTTTAAAGTCTACCTAAGTAAGTGAGGGCCTGTGACGCATTGTCTATGATAAGTATAGACTGTATAACCACGTAAAAAGAAGAAGGTACCTATTTTTGCTTGAAGTTCATTTAAAAGTCGTTTACCATGTAATGAGTCAGACTGGCCCACAGTTTGCTATAATATTAACATGGAGTCCTAGCCTATTCGAATTCTGTACTCCTATTAGAATGTTTCATAAATCAGCGGTAATATTTAGCGATGTGCATTAGAATTATATCCGAATAATAATAATAACATTTATTTAGTACAAGTAAGTTTGCATTAATGTTACAATAGGCACGTTAATTATTGCAAAAGATTTAAAAACTGTGGCACAGCTCAATTTCAGGAATAATAAACATGTTATGTTCCAGACTCCATAATGAACATACAGAATATTATTTTTTAAATATTATTGGCAAACAATAAATAAGTACTTATAATAAAAATTACAATTGAAATTAAAAATCTATTTTTAATGCGAATGTATTGTATTAACAAAGAGCACCGATAGCTCAGTGGGGAGACCAACAGACTGCAATGTCTCTGTAGTCTCGGGTTCGAACTCACGTCGCGCACCTCTGACTTTCGGAAGATATATGACTTTTCGAAATTATGTGCGTATTGATTGATAATTACCGCCTGCTCCGTGCCTCGGAGAGCACGTTAAGCCGTCGGACCCGGCTGCCATGAACATCTATGGCAGTCGTTATTGGGAGAGTGTCGGCACAAAAGATCCCACTGGGTCGAAGTGTCACCGGTCTGCACTGACTGGCCCCCACATAAGATAAGATAAGATAAGATTGTATTAATAGTAGCTATTGTACTACCTCTATACAAGTATGTTCGCTGCATTTTTGGGAATGTAGAGCAGGAGTAGATACACAATTATATTGAGTTTAACAAGTTTCCCTCATAGATTCAACTAATATTCTACTAAATTAATACTTCTGTAACTGTGAAGCGCCAACGCAGCGATTATTCTTAAATGCCGGAAACGTTCAACATAAACAAGGCCACTCAAAAACACTATAAACCTATGAAGAGATCTTATCGCCATACTTCCTTTTGCCAAGAAACGACAGCAATATCCATGCTTCTCACACTCGAACTACTTTCGTGCAATACATTAATCGTCATTTATTTAGCGTTCAAGCGATAGGACAAATGCAAAGCAATAAGTAACACACACTAGAGGAACTAAAGCTGCCGGTAATGGGTGCGTCGATCGCCATCTTTTTCTTTTCGCGCGCTTTTCTCCCGCCATGTTGCCTCTGTGTCGGAACCGGACGGCGTCGTGGCGGCGCCTCGTCCGGAAACGCCGGGTTGGGTGCGTTCACAAACTCTCACTTGAGACTCAATCGAGTGTGAACGTGTGTGAGGACTTTATTTAGTAGACGAATAAGTTACACTGAGATGAAATAAAAAACTATGTGTTTTAAACTGGCAGGGAGCCCGTTTTGTTAACTTATGTTTTCTTATTGGATGGTATTGTTGGTGCTGGCTGCTATCCATTGCTTCTGTTGCGGTCATATAGCTTTCTTATGTGAAGTTTATAAAGGCGCTTTAAGCACATTTTAATCCAAATATATTATTTATACTGTATCGTAGCCAGCGCTATCGTAGCGAGTTCCTAAATTTATTAAGCAAAGAGGTGCTTTATTCCGATACTGGACTTACACTGGTAGCGAAACAAGTTTATTATTGCAAGTTCACTAACCCGTTAATGTACATCGGTATAGCAAGCGTACCGAAGTAACCTTCAATAATCGTCTTACCATCCTTCGGATAACATGGTTATACGCCGCCCTTATTGTTTCAATTTGTATCATATATTACACTCTATGTATAAAAGACATATAAAGCTTTGTCTTATTGCAATCTATGCCATGTTGTAATGGGTGGGATTCACACACTTAATAATTAAATTTCTTTTTTGTAACGGTTAACATAGCTAATTAAGGCCCGGGCACGCCACAATCGTGGCGGTAAGCCCCGTTTTTGAGGAGTGGCTGGAAAAGCGGCATGGCGCCCTCACCTTCCGGCTGACACAGGTAATGACTGGCCACGGTTGTTTTGGCCAGTTCCTGTGTCACATAGGCCGGCAGGAGACGCCCGGATGTCATCACTGCGGCGACTGCCGCGATGTTGTTGTAGACACGGCGCTGCACACTTTAGCGGAATGCCCCGCCTAGGCATCGCAGCGCCGTGAGTTAATCGCGGCAGTCGGCCTGGTTGCCCTGACGCCGTCGCCTCCTTTTGTGAGAAAGTAATTTCTATCAAGGAGGTGGCGGAGCGGGAGAGGGATCGCTTAAACCCTCTCCCCAACCGCAGAACTGGGCGCCGGAGGGTGCGAGATAACCTCCAGCCACCCTGAGGTTTGACCTGGGGGTGGTGGGCTGCGTGGCCCTGGCTCGCCACCCGATCAGCACCAGGTCCGAGAGACGGCGTGCGTGTCCCCACGTGCGTCTCTGTATCATGTCTTTGTCCCTCCCAGGGGACGGTGGAGGAAGTATTTCTGTGTAGTGGTCTGCCGTTTTACACAGCGGGCCGAAACCACGGCAGGGTCGCGATTGCATGTGAAAGCGATTCGCGCGGCCTCGCCGTCTATGGTTATGTCGAGGCACATCGTGGTAGGTTTAGTCGGTATTACCGGGGTATCTTTTCCATGGTGAGCCCGACATAACCTCTCCGTTGCCCCACGGAGAGGTATGCGTCAAAGCATACCCCATTAAAAAAAAAAGCTCCTAAAACATTTTTAATCACCATCTAGAAATCTATATATACCTATAATGTATCACATCGCTACTTAAAATATCTGCAACATACAGTAAAATCAGTCAAGAACAGCTAATAAAATAATTCTGAATATTCCAAAGATACCCAAAGAAAAATCTTCCAAGATAATATATCCAAAACTCGTATTACTGAGACGTTTATGAGCGGCAACTTTTGATGGCTGGCGAAAAAAAATTCCTAATAGAATATAGGGTTCGATAATGTTAGTCTAATACGTTTGTTTACTGCATACGTAATCTTACGAGGGCACAAACGATAGCAGTTTATCGGTGTTTTTCCGACTTATTTACATTTGAAACGTATCCAAGACTGCTCCCCGACAAATTCCACTCATATCCTTCCTTCCTGGAAACGTAATGGTGATAATATAACACAGTTTGTCTTTTTGAATAGTTTTCTCGAAGAGTGGCTCGGTCCCTTCTTGTTAATCGAGCGAGTTACATCTTTAAATAGCTTTCTCCTTATTTTAGTGGACTTAATAGCTGCTTCGTTGACGAAGAGGATGTTTTACACTATCGGGCGATCTAGTCGTATTTTTGTTTCGAAAATACGATCACACTATTCAGTTTTTTTATATACAATCAATATAGCAACCCATCATACGACACGCCAGACAGTAAGCGGTTACTGCACAACTGTACTATTGTAACTGCAAGAAACACGCTATGCCGATTCTATAGAAAAGTAATTAATGATAAAATTAAGGGCAAGGAACGGAAGAAGACAGTATGTGAGCCTTGGGAAAAAACAGTACTGAGAGATTTCCATAACCGTGTTACAGCTCTTACGCCGGTTTCCTGTAAAAGGGTGGTACTCCCACGTGGAAGCCATTACATTAGTATTGTCCAAAAAATGGAAACGGCGGGGTTGTTCACTCTGTTAAACGCTTTGTAGTTGAAAATCATAAACAATATTAGAACTATAATTCTTAAAATTACAACAATTTTTGCTTCATGTTTGTAAAACTAAACAATAACTTCGTCACCCTACGAGTCGCGCCTGCAAACCGCGACAAGATAAAAATTGCGCCGCTCTCTAATATTAACGTTACGTTAATAGTGTGAAATTGAAATTTAATTTCAAACAAAAATATAAGGCTGTACGAATTTTAAAAAAATACTATATGCTTAAATAAATATAATGTTTACTCGTAGACTCGGTTAAGATAGTTAGAACTTATAGAAGAAAATCAATCTTAGACTCACATGTTTTCCAAAAGACGACTAGGGGTGGCCACTGGCTATGATCCTGACATTTTTATCTGATATATTTCTTCTTAGTTCAGGGTATTTTTAATCTAGCCTTTCTGTAGAACGTGACTGATCTGGTCAGAGAACTAGAGTCTTGGTCTCTTGGTCTGCCGCTATCGTATGGGAAATTTATATTTACCTCATATACTATCTTGGGCCTTGTTGACCATTCATTCCACATACCCAAACTATCTTTAGAAGGTAAAGATAACTGTACATCAAGTTATATTTTACTTATAAAGATCGTTTGTGTACGATAAATAGAATTTACAATAATTCTTAACCAGTTCTAGACTCTGTGCAGCTGCTAAGAATTTGCTGTCAGAAAAATGAAATGGCACTCTGCTCTATCCACGAATTGCTACGATAACTAGAATAGCCAATATCTTTTAACTCTGCAAATCCTGAACACTGAAACAAGCATAGTTAAAAACTCTGTAGAGCTACTAAGTATTTCTTGACAGAAAAATGTAATAACACTTTGCCTCGTCTTAGAACTAAGACGAGGCAAAGTGTTATTACATTTACAACTACTATGATGATTAGAATTGCCAATATTTCAAAACACTCCCAAGTCCGGAAACAGTTTCAAGATTGCTACTTAGAACTCTTGACAGAACATTCCAATAGTAGTCACTAGCCCAGCATTCACTACTGCTGCGCTACTAAAACAGTGTATATAATATAATATCAGCCCTGTATTAAACTGTCCCACTGCTGGGCATGGGCCTCTTTTCATTGTGAAGGGTTAGGCCATAGTCCACCACGCTGGCCTAGTCTTCACATATTTTCCGAGAACATTATGGAGAACTCTCAAACATGCAGGTTTCATCACGATGTTTTTCCTTCACCGGTAAATCGAGCTATAATTAACTATTTAATACGCACATAACTTCGAAAAGTTAGAGATGCGCGCCTTAGGATCGCACACGAGACCTCTGCGTGGCAGTTCAACGGTTTCCCACTAAGCTATCGCTGCTTAAAACAGTGTATCATAGCATAATATAACAAGCATTGCAACCAAAACGAGGTTAAACTGTTCGACCGAGAGACCACGCCAGCTCTTTTCTTTAGCACAGCGCACTACAAATTCTATAGTGGCCGGCGTCCGCAGAAATTAGTGTAACAAACTCGGTATAGTACACAGTTTAGTTTTAATTAAAATCAACACCTATCTACGTGTGGCCAGGAGCGGCTGTTCCCAGTGACGTCACAAAAGAAAGTACGCTAAAGCAAATAGTGAACAATGAAATTAGCATTTCGTTGAGTCGGTAAATAAAAATAGTGTGAGCTTTGTTGTTGGTTGAAGTTTTTGAATTAGTTTTATCTTTGTGAGTGTTGATGGAGTGTTGTTAACACGCTTTTATTAGCTTGGTATGTATCTATGAATCTATGTACATATGTATGAATCTATGTAACGGAATTTTGAACGTGATTTTCACCCCTTTCAAACCGACGGATTGATTTGAAACTTTGCACACTTATCGAGGACCGATGATAATACAATAATTTAGATAAATAAGAAAAATATAAATTAAATTAAAATAAATTAAATAAAAGTTTAAAAACTAAAAAACATGCTTTAAAAAATAATATTGTCTTCTATTTACGCGAATATTATTCATTGAAATTAAACTGCTATATACGGATTTTACCGCGTTGTTTATTTGACACTTTATTACAAAATTTTGAAAATTGTTACACTACTACTACTATTAAACTTTACTAATTTTTAAGTTAATTAAATTATTATTAAACTATTTAGTATAAGTGTAAAAATAAATTAAATATAAATAGGTTAATAATAATTTAATTAGCTTAAAAATTAGTAAAGTTTAATAGTAGTAGTAGTGTAACAATTTTCAAAATTTTGTAATAAAGTGTCAAATAAACAACGCGATAAAATCCGTATATAGCAGTTTAATTTCAATGCTTTAAAAAGTAGAAAATAATATAATAATTTTAATGTAAAAAAGCGTGGGGTGCTTTCTAAGATATTTTGATAACCACTACCCCACGATTTTTTACAATAAAATTATTAATTTATTTTTTAATCTAACTGGCCCGGTACGCTGGCTTGCTCTTTCTGGTTAGTGAGGTATAATGGTGCCGTAAATCGATCACATGAACAACTAATTCCTACTATTTATATTGTCTGTTTTTTTACCATATACCACATAGCTTTTTTCGCTGCTTCGCTTGCGTAGGTTAAGTTATATTAGTAGTAGTAATAGTTATACCTTATATTATGGTACGCTTTAAAAATAAAATGTAGCTTATGTTACTTGGTGATAATATAACTTACCAATGGAGAAGGAATTTTTAAAATCGGTTTAGTAGTTTCTGAGTAAAATCCTTACAAAAAAGAACAAAAAGAAAACATAAAATCTTTCCTCTGTATAATATTAGAATAGATAAATGAAACAAGGTTATATAATACATATACGCATATGCGCATACGCACACGCGTCTACACTTGAAAGTGTACAGATGTGTTACAGTTGTACATCCATATTTCACGAACTATGGTTTTTAGTCCCACGAGCCTATTGTTTTCTATGTGAATGTGGCTACTGTGTATAAGATCTCAAGTTCGATTCCCGACTCGGGCAAATTGTTGATGAGTTTTTTTGTCACGAAATTTCCAGTGCACATCGTATCTTGAACTGTGCCTGATAGATAGGAACAGGTTGACCGCCTGTTACGCGAGCTCCAAAATCATAGCGAAATGGTGGTATGTTCATGTGGTGTGTATGTATATCTCTGCTTACCCCTACAGGCATTGAGGCGTGAGGCTGTTTATTGTGTATCTTTATCTGTTTTTATACGATACATTCACTTCCTAGTGATAAAGATACAAAGCAAAGACAAATCCCTGGGTCGGGGACTTTACAAACATTTAAACAATAGACACAAAAAATACCCAGACACGAAACAATTATTTCTGGATCTCACATATTTTTGTCTTTTGTGAGAATCAAACCGACAACACTCGGTACAGCGACAGTGGCAATGCGACCACTTAAATCACTACACCATTCATGCATCAGTCAGCCAATCAAAGAAAAGTATAAAACTTTTAACTCATTATCAGCCGGCGGGCATAAGCCAGGTCCGTAGCTGGTCTTCTGGGCGCTGCAGGCGCGCTCTCACGCCTGCTGCCCAACCTTGGGGGGCCAAACATCTCCTGCCGGAGGCTCTACGAGGGGGTCGTGCGGTCCATGGCACTGTACGGGGCCCCAGTTTGGGCGGACAGTCTGACGGCCCGAAACATTTCGGCGCTTCGTGCGCCACAGCGCGGCATGGCCGTCAGGTTGATAAGAGGTTACCGCACGATCTCATTCGAGGCTGCGAGCCTCCTCGCCGGATCGATGCCATGGGACCTGGAAGCGGCGCTCCTGGCGTCGCTCTATCGTTGGCGCTAGGAGACGCTTGCTCGGGGCGAAGGACCTATTCTTCCCGCTGTTGAGGCGCAAGGTCCGAGTTCCGCCAGGTCCTAGTGGAGAAGTGGAAGGAGCGACTTGTGCACCCCAGTGCTGGGCACGCCACGATCGTGGCGGTAAGTCCCGTGTTTGAGGAGTGGCTGGAGAGGCGGCATGGCGCCCTCACCTTCCGGCTGACACAGGTAATGACTGGCCACGGTTGTTTTGGCCAGTTCCTGTGTCGTATACGCCGGCAAGAGACGCCCGGTTGTCACCACTGCGGCGACTGCCGCGACGTTGTTGTGGACACGGCGCTGCACACTTTGGCTGATTGCCCCGCCTGGGCATCTCAGCGCCGTGAGTTGATCGCGGCAGTCGGATTGGTTGCCCTCTCGCTCCCGGCCGTAGTTCAGTCTATGGTCCGGAATGAGAGGTCGTGGAACGCCGTCGCCTCCTTTTGTGAGGAAGTCATTTCCATCAAGGAGGCGGCGGAGCGGGAGAGGGAGCGTTTAAACCCTCTCCCCAACCGCAGAACTGGGCGCCGAAGGGCGCGAGATGACCTCCAGCCACCCTGAGGATTGACCTGGGGGTGGCGGGCTTTGTGGGCCTGCCCGCCACCCGTTCAGCACCAGGTCCGAGAGGCGGCGAGCGTATTCCCACGCGCGCCTCTGTGTCGAGTCCGTCTCCCCTCTAGGGGGGACAGTAGGGATAATTTGTGAGAAATGCCTTTGGGTAGGTCTGTTCGTGTAGTGGCCTGCCGTTTCATACGGCGGGCCGAAACCTCGGCGGGGTCGGTCGGTCGCGACCGCATGTGCAAGTGATTCGCGCGGCCCCGTCGATAGTGGTTTTGTCGAGGAACACCGTGGTAGGTTTAGTCGGTATTCCGGGAGGTACATTATCTTCTTAACATCTTTCTGTTACCCCGGCGAGTCCGACATAACCCCTCTGCCCGCCCCCGCGATGCTTCAAGCATTCCACCACGTAAAAAAAAAAGGTCCGTGGCTGGTAACCGTTATGGTTGTAGATCAGCCGGCAGGCATAACCCAGGTCCGTAGCTGGTAACCGTCAGGGTAATATTGAAACACGTAGACTGATTCAACTGAAAATATATTTACTATTTTTAAGCCTTCTTATATCCCATTTATTGTTCTTACAAGTATCGCTAGCACTAATGTGTACAATTATCATTTACACCAATCAGCGACAAGTAAACAAATTTCTAACATTTACAAGGAAATTCTCGGCAATCCTTACGCTGTGTGCGTGCGTATAAATTGTACCATAATATATAAAAAGAGATGGTAGCTTACGGGTTTGCATGCCTCTGCGCTCATCTTCGCGCGTCGCTTGGTTTCGGCGCGGCTAGACGTATGATGCTCCGCTAATAAGATAATAAGATAAGATAAGATAATTTATTTATTTACTCAAACACATGTGTACATACAATTAACAATCGCATGCAAGATATAAAGTTGAAGAAAGTTCTAGACATGTTTGCCAAACAATGGCGTGCAAATATCATTCTGATTTATTAATAATAAATAGTAACAGCAACATACATACAGTAGCAATAGTTAACATTATATAAATGTGTATATTGCAGGTTCCTTATAAACTTATATGTTGCTTGTGCGTACATACATACGCCACAAACTAAACATGGATGTATTATTCCTTTTTCGTGCTTTGTTTAAAACACAAACATACTAAAACGTATCTTCTTCTCTCTTAGCCTTTATTATTCCCAAGTCACTTGGGGTCGGCTTTTCTGGTCTAACCGGATTTTGACTGGATATCAATTTTTACACGGAGCGGCTGCCACCTGACCTCCGCTACCCGAAGGCTAACGATACCCTAAGGCTAGACTATTGTCACGATATTAAAGGGTACTGACTTTCCCAATAACGACTGCCATAGATGTTCATGGCAGCCGGGACCAACGGCTTAACGTGCTTTCTGAGGCACGGAGCAAACGATAATTGTCAATCAATACGCACATAATTTCGAAAAGTTATATACCTTCCGAAAGTCAGAGGTGCGCGACATGGGTTCGCACCCGAGACCCTCTGCATTGCAGTCTGTTGGTCTCCCTACTAAGCTATCGCTGCTATATATACTAAAACGTATACATTATATAATAAAGAGAGATTAGATTTTTTGTTTGTTAGTTGTTTGTTTGTAAGGATTTAAGTCAAAAGATACTAAACCGATTTAAAAAATCTTTCTCTGTTATATTTTTATATGCTATATTTTATATAAAAAACGTACTGCTGACCTACTTTTACGCAAGCGAAGCCGCGGGTAAAGGCCTTATTATAAAACAAAAACCTAAAATACGTACTAAAACATTGTGTCAATACGAAACAATTATTAAATATTAATATCTACATTTACAGGGACATTAAATGTAAATAATTGCGCGAACCAGTCGTCAGCGAATGGCATCAATTTATAGCCTTTGTATCTAATTCTAAACCGAAGTAATTAATATTATTATACCACAGCAAACCTTTCGATTGATTAAATTTGCAACACTATATAAATACAGTTAAATTGGCAATAGGTTTACCTTTTACCAGATTGTGCCGCGGTTTCGATCGCATAAATGTTAACCTACATTTATGCGTTATGCGTATGTTATGTAGTGACAGTGCTTTTTCCTGGATGAAAGGTACTCTATGCCCTTTTCTATTTTCCTGACAATTTGTATGCGAAATTTTATGATGATCGGTCGAGTAGTTACGGCGCACGGTAGGCTGAAATATGACACTAGTGGACTTAGGGATTCATAAAAATCAACATGCGATTCTTCAAAAAATGAATACTTATTTGGGTTCAACCCTTAAATACAAGACATTTTTATAAATTTGCATTTTTCATCATACTTAATAGTTTCGAAGATATAAATATTTATTGATTTACCTGTATGAAAAAAACTACATTTCTTTGAATATAACTCCTGATTATCAAGATATCACAAAAAATGGTTTCCAGATTTGAATTGTGTGATTTTTTTGCTAAATTATCGAACCGTGTGGTGCTTCGATTTTCTTCGATATTAGAGAAATTTCATTTTTTCATTCTCTTTTCCACACCATCCTAGAGGTAAAGAACAAAGTGCGTTTTTTTATATTGTATCCACCGGAGGTCTAATCCACTCACATACTCTTACTTATACATATTTACATACATAAATACAAAGGTGCCTATGACGCTTTCCGAGTTACCGCGTTGTCGTATAATATATTAAGAATCAATCATCATTATCAGGCTCTAATTCAGATATGTGTCTATGTTTACCACATCAACAAATTCAATATTTTCTAAATCATCATCTTCATCAAAATTTTCATGTAATATCAACAAAGTTTTTCCTCCCTCCGAAAGTGCTTTGTTTTTACGAATCATTTTGTGTCACTTTGATGAAATGTAATGTATGTAATGTAATGGTCAGAAGTAATCAACAAGTTATTTAGGATATCCTGATTACTAGCCTTTCTGTTGAACTTACGTGAATGGTTGTCACGGTACCTTCTAAAGACTTTATTTCTACATTCAGCAGCTTCTTCTAACAATTTTCCAATAGGGATTAACCCGAAACCCGTTGCTTAGCCATCTATCATAGTAAGTAATACTGAATGTGAAACTCTTATATCTTCAATTTCAGTTTCTTTGAAATTATTTATCTCTGCTTCTATTTCATTTTTTGCATTTAAAAGAGTGCAAATTATCTTCGTTTTGGAATTTAAAAAAAATAGGACGACATGAAAATGCTGTATTTGGTGCATCATTCTCCCATACGAGTTGGTCTCCGGAAACAATTTTGATTGTTACTAAACTTCCTATAAATATACTTGAATCATCCTCACTTCTCTCTGTACTATCTGCGGACATTCTTTGTTTATAGTTTGCCTGATTTGAAGCACCATCAAATCCACATTTGCTTATGAGCGTCATTTCTTTAAACTCTGTACTATCTATTGTTATGAGTATTCCCTTAGTCGTTACATCTAAAAGTGACTGCAGTTTTATTTTAGTTACTGTATCTGTCACAGTTATATCACTCTTTGGTGGATAACATTCTTGCTTTGCAATTTGGACCCTGTAGTAAGGAGGGGAATAGATCCATAATCTTTTCATTAATACTTTTCTAATAGTATTATATTGCCACTTGAACAACTTAAGGGACAAAACAAGTCCCAAAGCTTCATCTGCAGTAAATTGTGTTTTTTTATTTTCATCTAAAATACCATGTTTCACTTTTTTGCACATCTTGTGGATTCTTAAGTAAGTGATCCAGTACTTCAGCAATATCTTCATTTCCATCTTCTCGTAATTTTTTAATATGTGCATGAGATATTTCTTCTGAAGTAATAGTTGCATAAATATGCTCAGTACGTCTCTTTTTTTGCTAAGGGCCTAATTCAGAAAATGGTTTTCTTGGACTTACCATAGTTGATGTAGCGATGGACACTTTTTCAGAAGCCACAAACTCAGTTGATGTACTAGCAACAGAGCCATCGTGATGTGCATTTAGGACATTTTTAATAAAATCTGGCCAATTTATTTCGGATGCTAACCATTCGTTATTATTATTTCGAAACAAATCCTCTTTACTATGAGCAATTTTCCACCTTCTTTGAAGGCTATAGCAATATTTAGCACAGAAATATTTTAGCAGTTGATCGTCTTTATGGTTTAATTCCGTAGGTAATCTCGATTTTATGGCATTGTATAACACATTATTATTTTTTAATCTTCCACTTTCTCTCAATATTACAACTAAATCAATGTTTGATACCAAATCAGTAAACATTGTCACGAAATTTAATATTATCTATTATTATTACTACAATTATATTCCGAATAAACACACTAGCTGACCCGCGCAACTTCGTCTGCTCCACAAAAGAGAATTTTCCCCGTTTCTGCAACATTCTCATTGATGCTCCACCCCTATTGGTCGTAGCGTGATGTTATATAGCCTATATCACAGGTTCTCAGACTTTTTCTCATAGATCACTTTCAAAATTTAGCTGGTTCCGGTGGACCCTCTGCAGCTACATTGCTAACATATACCTTGGCATTCGTATTTATAGTGACGAAGAATCAAAAAATTTGATCATATCTTTACGAGCTGACCTATCTTTACTTTTTTTTTTAATTCTCTGTTCTGAACCTACCACGGGTGACCGTTTTTTTTTTCAGAAGTTTCCTACCGAATAGGTGAAGTCAAACCAACATTTTAGTTCTTCACTATCGAAAGCAAATAAATTTTCATGGACCCCTGCTTACAAATTGTAAACCCCCATTTTTTTGTCACACCAACGTAGACCCCCAGCGAGTCTCCCGTGCACTCCTGGGGTCCACCTGGACCATGTTGGGAACTAAGGGCCTATAACCTTCCGCCATAATCGGGCTATCCAACACAAAGAATTTTTCAATTCGGATCAGTAGTTCCTGAGATTAGCGCGTTCAACCAAACAAACAAACAAACAAAATCTTTAGCTTTATAATATTAGTATAGATTAGATCATTATGGACCCTGGCATATATATGAAAACGGCTGGCAGTAGGATGAAGAATGGGAAGGCGTTAGGACCAGATGGAATACCAGTAGAAGCATGGAAGCTGTTAGGAGAGGATGGATGGATGTGGCTGACTTTATTCTTCAATAAGTTGTTGCATGAGGAGACAAGACCTGAGGAATGGCGCAGAAGTTACCTGGTGCCCATTTTTAAAAATAAGGGTGATATCCAAGAATGCAACAATTATCGGGGAATAAAGTTAATACCTCATAGTATTAAGTATGGAAAAAAGTTATTGAGCGACGCCTGTGAGACGAGAGTGAGATCTCACGTAACCAATTCGGTTTTATGCCTGGTTGAGGTACAGTGGATGACATTTTTCACTTGGCCAATTATGTGAAAAATACAGGGAGGCGCATAAAAATTTGCATATGGTATTCGTCGACCTTGAGAAAGCATATGACCGGGTGCCGCGTGAGGTCTTATGGTGGGCCCTTAAGAAGAAAGGAGTGCCTGAAAAGTACCTGAAGTTGATTCGAGCCATGTACGCTGAATGCCGTACACAAGTCCGGTCCGCAGCTGGTATCACAGCCAGATTCGATGTAGCGGTAGGCTTGCACCAAGGGTCGGCTCTTAGCCCATACCTCCTCCTGTTAATTATGGATGCTATAACATCGAACATACAGGAAGAGGCACCCTGGTGCATGCTATTTGCCGATGACATCGTTTTGGTAGCAGAGTGTGGACAAGAGGTGCAGAGTAAGCTGGAGGAGTGGCAGCAGAGACTGGAGAATGTAGGCCTTAGAATAAGCAGAACCAAAACGGAATACATGTTCTGTGACTTTGGCGGTCTCACCAGTCCTATACCGGTTACACTCGGTGGTATACCTCTACCAGTATGCTCCGACTTTCGCTACCTCGGTTCACTCCTGCAAGATGACGGCGAAATTGATCGGAATGTTAGGCAACGGATCAACACAGGATGGATGAAATGGCGACAGATCTCGGGCACAATATGCAATCCTACACTGCCTTTGAAATTAAAGGGTCGCATGTATAAGGCGGTTATAAGGCCTGTCGTACTGTATGGAGCTGAGTGTTGGGCTACTAAGAAGATGGATGAGAAACGATTGCATGTAGCAGAGATGAGAATGTTACGATAGATGTGTGGAGTGACGAGAATGGACAGAATTAGGAATGAATACGTAAGAGGTAGTTTGAAAGTGGTGCCCATAGATAAGAAGGTGAAAGGAAATCGTTTGGCTTGGTATTGACATGCTATGCGAAGAGATGATACGTATGTAGGTAAGCAAGTGATAGATATGAGGGTAGAGTGACAAAAAGGGAGAGGAAGGCTAAGGAAAAGATTGATGGACTATGTGAGGATGGATATGAAAGGAAAAGGGGTAAATGATCAGATGATGGGTGACAGAGAAGTATGGAAGCGAAAGACATACTGCGCCGACCCCAAATAAATTGGGACCAGGGCTAGAGAATGATGATGAGATCATTATGGACCCTGTCGGATACAGCAGAGAGGAAGAAAGTATTCCAAAAAGAGTAGGCTGACGTTACACCTTCATTATGCGTATACTATAATTTCAGGCCTGACGACCGCTTACCCTATTCCCGTCAACATAGTTCCAGACCCCGGGTAGCTACTGAAAATTTCTTGACAGCAAAATCCAATAATACTTCCCGGCCCGGGCATCCAACCCGAAAAAAGCAGACAGAATGGTGCTATGAACCAGTGATGTGAATATTCGCATCCGCATCCGCAATCACGGAGTTTCCGCATCGATTTGGACATGTGCATCCGCATCCGCTTCCGCAATAATCAACGCGGATCTTAATGCGGATCCAGATATAGCGTAAGTTACGATAAGAAAGAAATCAGTTGTTCAGTATAATAATATAATATTCTACCACATACACACAACACCATCTAGCCCAAACTAAGCAGAGCTTGTACTATGGGTACTAGACAATGGATAAACATACAATTTTTTTTTTTAAATATTATATTTAGAAACACCCAGACCAAGACAAACATCCATGTTCATGCACACAAATGTTTGACTTGTGAGGAATCGAACCCGTGACCTGAGGCGTGGCAGTCGGTTACACTAACCACTACGCTATCGAGGCCGACGATAGTACGTGTTTAATTTATGAACCTTTGCAAAATAGGCTTGAACCTGCGAAGGCAACTTATACAACAGCTTTGTCCGTCCGGACGGACGGTTATACAACTCTGTTGTCTGTCTGTCTGTTATACAACTTTCAACCCAAGAACCCTAAGAGCTAAAGACTCGCGGTCAACGCCATTTGACTCATCCTAGTCGATATACCCCGAAATAACTATGACATTTGACCTGTGACCTCAAGGTCACATGATACCATCTTTCAACTCAAGAACCGTAAGAGTCAAAGACTCGCGGTCATCGCCATTCGACTCAACATAGTCGATATATCCTCGAAATTACTATGACCTTTTACCTCTGACTTCAAAGTCACGTAATACTATCTTTTAACTCAAGAACCGTAAGAGCTAGAGACTCGCGGTCAACGCCATTCGACTCAGCATAGTCGATATACCCCCGAAATGACTATGACCTTTTACCTCTGACCTCAAAGTCACGTGATACCATCTTTCAACTCAAGAACCGTAAGAGTCAAAGATAATAACTAAATATAAATTGTTGAAATAGGAGAAGAAGCAGGAAGAAATAATTGAAAATCTCAAGGTATTAATAAAACTTGCAGCATAATTTTCCATAGCATTTATTTAATAGATGAAATTATTTTTATTTCACATACGCCTGTACGCAAATTGTAATCCCTCTGTTACATCCGCCTACCTTACTAATATTTGTTAAAGTATGATTAAAATGTATCATAATTTATTTCCATAATTCTAGGTGGCTTTTATAAATTAGAATAAGACTAATCAGTACTAAGTCAACTTCCATTTTAATCTTCAATATCAACTGCAGGGAATCTCAAATAGTTAATTGATAACTAATCCATTAATTGAAAACGTTTCAGAAACCCAGCTCATTGTCTTACTTTCTTGGTACATTGAATTCTAAGAAAACTTATTTATGGCATGTGTTTACAGATAAATATAAAACACCTTGGCTTCAATACTCGCATTCCTTACAGGTAATTCAGGATATTGGGTATTCCTAGGCCTTGTGTCTGGCTGGCAATCTGATATCGGAGTACTCACTTTTGAAGTGTTAACAACTGAACATGATGTTGAATCGTGTATCCATATTTGATCACACGGAACATTGGAAGGGCGTTTTGTACAAGTTTTCTTAGTTTTGCATCTTCTGAATCTAAATTTTGAGAAATTAGGTACTAAGAACAAAGGACAGTGTGGACACGCATGCGAATCTAAATTCGGACAGCTCTCCCCTTCAGCCCAAAAGCGTTTAATGAATTTTGGTGTTTTATATTTCGGTCCCATATAATAATATTTGAGTGACGTCATTTTGAATTATGGTTTCTGGTATTTATTTAATTCCTTTTATACAGATAGCTTTAAAACGTTAAGTTATAGTTTTAATCTGTAAATATTTAGTGATAGACAGGTCATTAATACTTAGACTCTATGTCAAGTAAATTGAAATAAATATATTAAATAGATTATCCTCCAGTACCTTATATATTAAATACTAGTCAGACTGTTTAAAACTTTCGTTTCCAAATAATATTAAAAGGTTTTTCTTGTTTACCATAACAATAATTTGTGTATAAATATAATTTTATCAGCAGTTATTGAGAATGTGATTTTTCGTAAAATGATAGCATCAATCTTTTTTAAGTATTGCTAAATTGAAAACGTTTTACTTTTCATTTTTGATATCGTATGTAGTTTTCTTCTAGAATCTGGTGCCTGGAAAACAATATAAAAATTCAACAATAACCTAAAATTTACTTAAAGTGATAAAACCATTGTCATTATACCAAATAAATAATTACAAAGTCTATATTACAGATTGTGTTGAAATACTGTAAGATAAATCTTAAAGTCTATATTAGATATGTTGGAGTGGGAAGATTTTTTTGAGTGGCTTGAATGACACACGACACAGATAAGGATGACAAATTACGTCATTTTCGCTGCCTTTTACCGCACCCAACTCGCGAACAAGCAAGCAGCAGTGCGTAGACGGCAGTCAACAGCTCAGGTAAATTGCAGAAGCGGTATACGTTGACGAGATATTTATTGGTATGTGGATGACTACATACCAATTTACAATCGTTGGAATGTTCCTATGATTGTATAGTGTCACACAAAGATACCTGATCACACCAGAGCCCTAAGGCAATGCATATGTGTGTGTGCGTGTGTGGTGACGGTACATCAGAATAGCAACAATGTAACTGCTGTTCTTCCGTTAAGTATGTCTTCTGTTGCCTGTCTTATCTTTTATCTCATTTCAAATCCTCACCTGACTGATATCCATGGTACTTGGTACTTATAAGTTATACTAACCACTTACCAAAAGAACCGTATACTAGTTTACCACCTCTGAAGTACAAACACAAAGAAAAATAATGAGATATAGATGGCAGTAATTAGCGGCGCATACCGCGCGATATCTGTATCTGATCGCGATATATACAGGGTCTGTCGTTAATAATGGATAACCCGTTAGCTGGAGGTTAACCAGTTATAAGGCAGTAAGAAAATAATATTTTTATGTCAGGGTTGCCAACAGCGTGCAAATGGCGTAGATTTTTGTGTTTATTGTTAAAATTCACTTCTTTACCCTTTCAATTGGTTGCCATTTCAACAAAATTAGTTTTTTTTTGTGTTATTCTTTTGCCATCGTACTTGCGAATACTTGTATTATTTAATTTAACTTCATGTTTAGGCGCCATTAACGTAAAACATTATCAAAATTAACATTATAATCAATTTCTTAAAATTTATCTTTCCATGCGTCTAGTTTTAAGCACTAATTGTGGGGGGAGGGGTTTGTATTTATGTTTTAATAGTTGCACTGCCTAGCTTGCTTTTTCTGCTTTCTAGCTTCACTAAATTGGCTGCTTGTTTAGTATAGATGCAAACCTACTTTACTCGACTCTTCAAGACGAGTAAGGTATCGATGGTCTTAGGGGAGAGCGCAACAGTCGTAGTGTAGATCCCTAAGACAAGTCTGGTGGGAAATCCTTCACGGGGTTGTCCCCTGTTATTGGTCTAGTTTCCTCTGAAATAGGCGTAACTAAAACCACCAGACGACCACTGCCTGGAATGGAGAGGTCATGTTCCGGCGGGTCCATCGTCGAACGACAGACGCTGGATACCAATGACCTCCTGCGTGTTTGTGCCGTGCGCAGGAACCCGTACGAGAGGATGAAGGAATCCTGGGGGTTGAGAACGTAGCGAGCCGGTTGTTGTTGTTCGCTGCCTTTAACACACCCCTTTGGTCTGGATTTCTCTCCACACGGGAGGCCGCTAGCTAGCCACTAGCGGTCAATCGGCTGCGACATCCCGTCTGAGGGCTGTCGGCGAGGGTCCCTAACTGGGGGAGGGCAGACAGCGAGGCGCGGAACCCGGTGGTAGGTGTGCGGCTTGTTCTTTGGTCGTACACAGCTCTGGAATTCTTCGCAGCATCGAGTCTCGTCCATCTCACAGGGTGTGGGCCCTAAGTCTATGGGGTAGCTCTGGCGATCGTGCGTAGAGCGCACGACGTTCCCGACTGAGGACTCCGTGGCGGGTGGAGCGCTCCATAGATGATGTTTAACTCTTACATAACCATGGCAACAAAAAGAAATCAAACCATTTTCGCTGTGAATACAGCTCCCCCTCGGAACTCTGCTGCGTCCTCGGATGCGCAAATTCCGACAACTTCTCGGGCTGCTGCGTCCTCGGACGCGCAAATGCCCCATACCCTACCGGCACCGTCTTCGGATGCGCCAACCCGGAACGCGACCGCAGCTCTGAATGCGCTGAGTTCCAGCAAAGCCAGGTCACAGACTACGCCAAGTAAAGGCAAGGCAAGTTCCCTGGAGGCGCTTAACCTGAGCGCGGCCCCGTCTCAGACGGCGTTGCGCACGAGCAGGGCGAATCCAGGGAATGCGCCGAACCTCAACAAGGCAGCGTCCACGACCCAGCTGCGTGGGAATGACAAAGCTGCTTCCTTGAGCGGGTCGTGTTCCCTTAACTCCCTTGCTGTATCATCCGACGCGCCCCTAGGGGCTTCGTCAACTGGTACGGCAATTGAACTGTCGGCCCTCAAGGACGCCATCCCGGTGCAACCTGAGGAGTCGAAATGGACCCTGGTTTCCCCCCGAAGGAAACCAAAGAAGAAGGGCAAGAAACCCCAGCAGGTCAGACCGGATACCCAGGCGCAGGCTCAGGTAAGGAGAAAGGTTGCTGATGAAGGGCGACAGCTTCTTTCCGAAGTCGAACCCGTTACCAAAGTAGACAATGTCGAAAAGGTCCAGGTGCAGGCGACGCCCGAGGCAGCGCCAGCGCCACCATCATCCAGCGACCCTGCTCGTCACCGATCCAAGCCACGGGGTAAGCGCGCAGGCAGGCTGGTGGCCAAAGCCCAACCCACCACCCCGGCAAATTCAATGCCAGGGAATAAACGATCCCGGCCAGAGGATACAACCACGCTGACTGGAGACAGCAAGCGTGTGAAGCCGGCAACGAGTAGACAACGGGGCTCTGCTAGCTACGCGGCTTCGTTCAGAGCGAACGAACTCTGCGTGGCTGTGATGACTGAGCCCTTCCACGACCTCACCGCAGAACAAGCAAACGCCATCCGTACCTGTCTGGAGTTGAAGTTCGAGGAGGACTTGCTGAATCCAAGAACAACAACCCAGACAGCTAAAATCCACTTCCGGAGCAAGGCGCACCACAGCGAGGGCGTACTTAAAATGTGGTGTGAGGACGACGTCGCGCTGGAGTGGCTCCGACCTGCCGTGATCAACACTCCATCACCAATTGCTGGCACCAAGCTTGTGGTCAAACCACAAGCTGAAATTCAACGAAGAATCCTCTGCGGGCTCTTCATCCCTGAACCTAGCAGGGACATAGATAAACTGCGCCGACTGCTGGCGGCACACAACGGGTTTGTGAACGTTAACTCGTGGTCCTTGGTCCGTGCGGAAAAGCAGACGGAACGTGAAACGCCTGGCGTTCACCTGCTGCTCCGGATACCAGAGAAAGACGTCAACACCTTAAAGCAGCAAGAGCGGCGCCTATACTGGCTCTTCGGAAATATATACGTCCGGATCCTCGAGGAGGAGACCGAAAAGACCGAAGGCGCTACTCGAGCAGAAAAACCAGCCGGAACAAGCTCGACACCTGTCGGGGATCCGTCACAACCACAACAGGACGCGATGGATGTTGTTGTTGTGACTAATAACCCGACAACCCCAGGAGTAGAGGAGTGCTTTCTCGACATCGGGGGGAGTGAGGCTAGCGACAGCTGCCTCAACTCCTCTCCGTTTCGAGACTAGCCACACTCCAATACTTCAAACCAACCTCCAGCATAGCCTCGCTGCAACGGCTTCCCTACGCAAAACGCTGGAGGAAAACCCAAAGACCATAGCCCTAATCCAGGAGCCCTGGATCAGGAAAGGCAGAATCAGTGGTCTCAACAACATCGGAGGAAAACTCCTTGTGAACACCATCGTAAATAACCCAAAAACCTGTATCTATGCCCCCAAACATGTCAAAACACTTTTAATAACCGAATTCTGTTCTAGAGACTTGACAGCTGCTAGGTTTCCTGCAGCAATCAATAATCAATCCTGTGATCTAGTCCTAGCGTCTGCTTACCTGCCAAGCGACGAGGACATACCATCGCCGGAACCGATGTCCCTGGTGGAATTTTGCACAAAACAAAAATTGGAACTCATCATATGCACTGACTCCAACGCGCAACACACTTTATGGATCAGTGATAAGTCAAACGCCCGTGGAGAGGAACTATTAGTTCCTATCTTTTCACTACTAACCTCCTTTTAGTTAATAAAGGATCGGAACCGACATTTGTAAACTCAAGAGCACAAACTATTATAGACCTTACTCTATCAATAGATGAAGTATCCCATTCCATCACCGACTGGCACGTATCCAAGGAGGCGTCATGCTCGGACCACAGATGGATACGCTTTAGCCTTAGTATAGCCTTACCCACACCACAACCTAGGCGCGTCCCGCGTAAGACGGATAGGTTAAAATTTACTAAAACTGTCGAATCAGCACTCGCTATCGCCAGCACACCGATGTGTATAGCAGAAGTCAAAGATATTGAACAATATGTTGATACACTTACTTGTATCATTACCTACAGTTATGAACAAAATTGCCCTCTCGTGACGCCCAAAACAGGCCCCAAACGTCACTGGTGGGGCCCTGAATTTCAGAAATTACGTCGCAAAGTAAGGCGTCTGTTCAACAGAGCAATAAATACGCGACGACCAAATGACTGGGAAACCTATCAAACCACAAAATCAACCTACAAGAAGCGCATACGACTCCGTAAACTGGAATGCTGGAAGCGTTTTTGTACCAACATTGAAAACACCAGCCAGGCAACTAGAGTAAAGGGCATACTCTCAAGTGTACCTGAAAACATACTAGGATGTCTAAAGAAACCCGACAAGACCTACACTAAATCAGATGCTGAAACAAGCGCACTACTACTAGAGACACACTTTCCCGGGTGCCAGATTAGCGACACTCACAACTGGGAAGTGTACATTGAACGAGCATGCAATAGTCAAGATTGGACTGTAGCCCTGGACCTCATCAACAGAGAGTAAGTGTTATGGGCTATTAACAGCTTCCTTCCTTTCAAATCCGCAGGGCTGGACGGAATCTTCCCCGGCCTACTAAGATGGAGCGGCGATCTCCTAGCAGACCGCCTAGTTAATATATTCAGAGCATGCGTCGCTCACCGATACGTACCAGTGAAAGTGGTATTTATCCCAAAACCAGGCAGGAGCGACTACACTTTAGCGAAATCTTTTCGGCCAATAAGTCTCACGTCGTTCCTCATCAAAACACTAGAGAGGCTATGTGATAAAGAAATAAGAGGAAACATTCTAGCTCACAAACCTCTACACCCACACCAACACGCCTACAGCCAAGGCAAATCCACAGAATCAGCGCTCCACAGCGTTGTATCGCGAATCGGAGACGGACTAACCGTAAAACAACCGACGCTGGGCGCCTTCATTGATATAGAAGGAGCCTTTGACAAAACCAACTTTAACAGCATAACCGAGGCACTAGAAGCGTATGGGGTCGCTCTAACGCAATCAGAGTGGATAAACAATATGCTGAAATACAGAGCGATACAACTGTCAGTTAACACAACAACCAGGGGAATTGTGGCCAGAGGCTGCCCACAAGGTGGTGTACTGTCGCCACTCTTATGGAACATAGTAGTTGACGACCTAATACGAAAACTGAACGGCAGAGGGCTCTTCACGGTGGGATATGCAGATGACCTTGCAATTCTCGCGACCGGATGCTTCGAGGACACACTGTGTGACCTCGTCAGATCTGCCTTCAGAATAATCGAAGAATGGTGCATAAGCCATGGTCTATCGGTCAAACTCAAACAACCTCAGACTACCGAAACTTTTTAACACCGAAACAAAACTTACCAACGAAGTCAAGTATCTAGGGGTCATACTAGACAGCAAATTGCTGTGGAACAAGCACCTTGACTACAAATTACAACGAGCATGCGCATGCTTCTTCCAATGCAGCAGAATGCTCGGAAAGACATGGGGACTCACCCCAAAAATAACATTGGGGCTATATACCGCCATAATTAGACCAACAATAACATACGATGCCATCGTATGATGGACCAGGACTGAACTCAATACCATTATCACCAAGCTGCAGAGATTCCAAAGAATGTCATGTTTAGCAATAACAGGGTGTATGAGAACAACACCGACAGCCGCCCTCGAAGTCATTCTAGGGCTGGCCCCCTTAGACCTTTACATACAACAAGAAACGACTATGGCCGCAATACGGCTGAAACACCAGGGCCTGTGGGGAACCACTAGAAGCCCACATGCATCGATCTTAGAGCGAGCTACAACTTACGAACCACTGCTCGCCGCCCCGTGCGACAAGATCCCCAAACAACATCTATTTCAACAAAATTACCACATACAACTTCATGAGGAACAGAGAGATCAATCGGGAATCAACGAGGTCCGAGTCTACACTGATGGCTCAAAAACCATACAGGGAACGGGCGCGGGAGTTTACTCCCAGGATCTCAATATTAACCTATCTATGACACTAGGCTCACACAGTTCTATATTCCAATGCGAATGTGTGGCCATCACGAAGGCCGCCACCGCGATCGACAGGAGACGGATTGAAGGCTACAGGATACGAATCCTCTCCGACAGCATAGCAATACTTAGAGCCCTAGAGATCAATCGCTGCAACTCCAGGCTCGTTTACGAGTGCCACCTTGCTCTTGAAAGATTATCCACAAAAAACATAGTGACCTTGCAATGGATAAAGGGGCACAGTGAATCACTGGGCAATGATGCTGCAGATGAGTTGGCTAGAAGAGGATCGGAAACCACCACGGCAGGTCCACCTCTATTTCTCCCTCTACCATTCTCACAACTAAGAACATGGATGCGGCTTCGCACTCAGAGCCAACATAATAAACGCTGGGCACGGACAACGGACTGTAGACAGTCGAGAGCAGCCCTACCGGCCATCTCACCACGTCTGACACACCGCCTGCTCAACCTACAAAGATTGGACCTTCGGACCATCGTGGGGATCCTGACAGGACACTGTCCCCTGAACAAACATCTGCACAACATCGGAGCAACAGGCAGCCCACTCTGTAGGGGATGTCTGACTGAAGAAGAATCTGCTGCCCATGTAATCCTGGAATGTGTGGGAGTAACAGCACAACGTAAGGAAATCCTCAATAACCCGAGGTCACTCCGCGAAGTCGCGAAGTGGTCTGCAAAGACCCCAGGAACCTTCTGTGCTTCTGGGCGGAGTTGGGCTGGCAATCTCCATAACCGGCCGACTCTCACGCATAATGGACCAACTTGGAGTTCAAATGCGGTAAAGGGAGTCCAATTACAAATTACAAATTACAAGCACTAATTGTGAAAAAAAAGGTATGGCAACCCTGACATAAAAATATTATTTTCTTACTGCCTGATAACTGGTTAACCTCCAGCTAACGGGTTATCCATTATTAACGACAGACCCTGTATATAAAGATATTATGGTAAGTCACTAGTACATAAGATGATAAGCAGTGATAATCAAAGCATACTGTAAAAGATTACCCGTACCCATAATTCAATGTAAAGGAGTTCCCAAAATGAAGTCCCAAATTAAGCTATAGAAGGCACAAACATAAATGAGCATGTATACAATTATCATCATCCGGAACATTCCCATGTTTCACTCGGTAGCTATACGCCTTCATTTCCGCATGGTTACATTAAATTACTTCAGAGATCTGCTCCTTTTTTTTGTAGTTTATTATATACATGATACACATTTTGTGACATAAGTAGCTTAAATTATTTACGAAAAATATATGTTTTTGTGTTTATGTCATTATTTCTTCAGTTACAAGACACTTATTTTTCTTAAAATTCAAAATTTCTGTAATTTTAAGTCTGATAATGCAGACGACTGGTGTTGCAGCTTGCTTTAGCCCGAACCGAAAAAGCTCATCATACTCAAACGGTATTGTCTTTGTACCGTTGAACATGTGTAAATAAAATATGCGATTTATTTTGTAGTTAAATGTAAACTAATCGATTATTAAATAGAAAACAATTGCTGTTTTAGTAGTAGTTGTTTAGTGTAGGTATTGGTAGCATATATGTATGGGTCGCGATTGCATTTGAAAGTGATTCGCGCGGCCCCGCCGATTGCGGTTTTGTCGAGGAACACCGTGGTAGGTTTATACGGTATTACCTGGTTGCATATACATATAGTTGAGGCAGTTGCAATTCCAGTGGTCCACCCCACTGCTATTACTATTTCTTATATGTCTGTGGGTTTAACTATACTAACCACCAATTCGATTCACCATGAGTATTTAGAGTCCGAAAAATCTCTTATACAACAGCTTTGTCCGTCCGTCCGTCCGTACCTCCGTCCGTCCATCCGTCTGTTATACAACTTTCAACTCAAGAACCGTAAGTGCTAAAGACTCGCGGTCACCGCCATTCGACTCAGCATAGCCGATATACCTCCGAAATAACTATAACCTTTGACCCCTCCATCATGACCATCCTTAAGGTGATGTGGTATCACGTGACCTTTGCATATTACTTGAATAATTTTTTCGAGCTCTAAGATTTACGGCAATTCTTTGCCAATTCTCACTTGTTATTGGTAGGCCCGAACTTAGCTTGGAGAAGCCAAACTTCTCGTCACACCGTGAGATGAGGGTATGCATAAACTGCATTTACCCAAGTATGAATTTAAAAGGTATCGGTTTCAGGTATGTAGCCACCGCACGTATGCAGCCATGAACAGCACAAGCGCGACACCACAAGACAATGACTGCTTTATAGAAACAAGATTAGTTCCGAAAAGAACTGTTTGATAAGACTTAATGTTCAATATAGAAACGGCGATTGTTCTGAAAAGAACCTTTGAATGACTTTTTGGGTTCAACATAGAAACAGCGATTCGACGAGACGATTTCTTGATTGTCGTAGCGCGCAGAGTGCGCGCACGTCTTCACTACAACGACTGGCAACTGAGACCTCCAAAGTTAGGTATTTCTAATAAATTACTCAGTTGACTATAGAAATGACATTTTTCTGCTATTTTCGTAGGATGAAGTAAGAATATACATTTATACACTACCAGGATATCGCGTGGACGAACGCCATTAGTAATCCTTTTTAAAAAAGATATCCTATGTCTTTTCTTGTACCCATGTACAACAACATGTATGTGAAATGATGATGACTCATAATGATTAGTCGTATAGTTAAGGCGTGAAAGCGTTACAAACAAACAAATAAACTCACATCCGCATTTATAATATTAGAATAAAACTCTTATAATGTTCTCTGAATGAAACCACAGTAAATTATATGACAATATTTATTTTATAGCCATTTTTTACTTTTACAAACAATCCGTAAATCATAATTCGTTCTTTAACAATACCTTGTTTCACAAATTATGTATTTCACAAGATATTTTGTTAATTTTAACGTAACTGTTATATAAGTACAGTGCCAAGTCATTGAACGATGGGTTGGAACGTGATTGCTATGTACGAAGTAGGTTTACCCATCGTGGAAACCGAAATGAAAATGGTAGTGGGCATTAGGTAAACATAAGCAGAACCAATTACGTAATATAATACCATAACCTTCTTGGCAATTTAATTCTAGGTGAAAATAATCTTACTCGCCCCAAAATAAGAAATTCGTAATAAAAAACTATGACATTTTGATTACATATATGATGAAGTGAAGCAAATAAGTAAGTATAAATATATAAGTATAATGTGGGAAATAAAAGGAGTAAAATAAATTTAATATTTGTACATATACACTACGGTACATTGAACGTCAAAATGATGTCAGCGTCCAAGACGATCGAAATGATAGAATCGATATGAGTTAATTTATATTAGAATATGCTTATTGTTGTAAACATAAAAACGGATATTTAGAATACATAGCTTAGATACTTAGCTAAGAGCTAATAAAAAAGCGAGATTTATTTAAATTAAAATAATCCAGCATCTTTTATAATTTAGCAAACCAAGTCTGCTGTAATTTGGGATGAAATGCATTTCAATATTAAATTATATTTGCTAACATTCTTATGCCAGACCATTGAGACCATTAAAGATGCTTACACCAATATACGTATTGTGAACCGAACATATAATTGAACTTCAAGTCAATCCGGTTATTTTGACTGTCTTGAACGCTGAAATCATGAATTTGAGCATAAAGTAACCATTGACTAGGTCACTGTTGATGAACCGTAGCAGACATCTTGAGGCAAAATCATTTTTTGACCATAAGAACAGAAATACAAAATATTCTGCAACGTGTGCTTAACAAGTCACCTGATGTATATCTTTCAAATTACTTTCATGGCAATAAAATTATCTAACTTATTGAAGCACACATATATTCATGGGAAATTCTGGACATTGCGTGTCCTGTGTATTCTTAATCTTAAACCTTTGCTTATTTGGAATTATTATTTTGTATTTATGATTCGATATATCTGGTATTTGTAATCTTGGGTTATCATAATGTGGAGCTTTTACATTCATAATACCAAAATCTGGGACGGACGTTGATGTATGCATTTTACGAACTTTTGTATGAATTGTAAATATCTTAAAGATTTTAAATTTCGGGAATTTTATTTTTGGTATCTTGACTTTGTCTGAGATCTTAAATAATGGACATAATTTAGGGAACGCCGGGATATCGAATATCGGGCATGTGAATTTGAATTCGTAAACAGGACGTGAAAATTTCGCATGGTTTGCTCTTTTGTAAATAGGCGGATTTTTGGGAGCAGACATTTTAAGTCTGCAGATATCTCTTCTGGGCCTAGATAATTTGTTTTATTGAAGAAGAAACGTTTAATTTCATATTAAGCATTTATTTTATACAAGTCTATTTTGCTAATAACTATACTATCATCTAATTACTTACTCAAATCTTCAAGCAATAATGAATTTCCAACCTCAAACTAAATTTCGTAGGCGCGAACATTCCTTCACGGCATTTCTTGTCTTAAGGTAATGATTTACTAATAAAGTACTACATTGTGGCAAATTTTATACCTACGATACAATAGCTCAGGAAATTGTAGTTGTGTATAAAAATAACTTCACTTTAGTACTTTTTGGTGACTTTAAGACTGGAGTTGTTTGCAATACAATTATTTATCAAAGTTTGGTGACGATTGACGCTGCCATTATTTGTGAAATGTTGGTAATTTTTATATCGGGAATGTAATAAATGGTAAAAGGCAGATGGATTACTGACTGTAAAACGCTCTATTTGTATTGTTCATATGGTGTGAAAACTTCTTCTGGAAAGCTGTAAAACCAATGTTTAAGATGAATAAAAAATCAATGCCTATAATAATTTTCTATTTACTGTGATCCGCATTCGCATTCGCATTGCAGTTTCAAGCAATAAAAGTTTTAATTTTTAAAAAAGATAAGCAACGAATACACATATTCAATCAAAATCAAATACCCACACAAACACAAATATAGCAATCGCCATATTCATACTAACACTCCAAAATGCTAAAACAAAATGGTTGTTTGAGCAAACTTGAGACAGGACTTTTGGGTTACAGAATAATCAGATTAACCAGGTTCCTCTGCATAACAGTCGTATAATATTTTCTTTAACCTCTTTCTTGTTAACTAGCATGATTTTGCTTTGTAGATCAAACTAACTACGTAACGAAAGCTAGCGTCAATTGTAATTACCCAAAGAACCACTCGGTTTCACATTACTCTGAACAAAGCTAGTTTACTTTTGCGAAAAGTGCACAATATATATTGGATATAGGGCAAATAAACATAAAGGATAGCATGGCTATAAGAGGAGGGTTTACCGACATGACGTCAAAAATACATAGGACAACGATTGTATTAGATGGTAAAACACTATACAAAATGTTTACGTACTCATTGTTCTCAAGCATGTGATTTATAGTATAAACAAGGGTTCCAACTAAACGGCAGTAGACGCAGATGAATATGAGCATGTATGCAATTATCATTGTACGGAACATCTTCATGATCGACTTGATGAAGATACTGCATCTTTATATTACAAACGAATCTTTGCCTTCCAGGATTTTCTCATTCTGTTTTTGTCCTTTATTCCTATTGCATGGTAAAACTCGACTTTATTACATAAAATTTGGTTTCTTACGCATGTTTGGGTCTCTTTCTATTTGTTGTGAATTATTATAATTGACAGTTGCAAACCATAGACGCTTATTTGATTTTATTTTAATGGTGCTGTTTTTTTGTTACGAAGCAACTAAAGCATAAATAATCACTATGTAGCACCTCTAACACTATTTTTCATAATAGAAAGATCCACAGACATATAAGAAGTATGTCTCTGAGTAAAATCAATGATATTATATATTATATCAATGAGAAAGATGATTAATTTACGTTAAATGGACTCGGCAAAGAAAAGAAACAAGGCAGAAAACTGCTATTAGAAAGATTACAGACAAATTACAGAATATTTGCATTGCTTTCCAGTTTCGGTTTGGAATTATTATTTTGGATAAGCTTACCAGATTACAAGACAATTGTATGCAAAATGTAAGGAAAGAGGCTTCACTATTATAGTCTGATCGTATATTTTCGTTAGGGTGGTCAAACGGAACTTCATAACAAAAGAGAAGTCAAGTGCACTATCAGCTTGGAATTTCTTAACTCAAATCCAAGCTATAATCATTATAATCATTTATTCAACTTAAAATTGGTACAAATTGATACAGAGCTTAGGTTACATTGTAAAGGTAATATATAAGGGGTGCCTGTACTAAGGTAAACCTGTGCCACAGGCATTAAGGGAACGTACTATATAATATACATGTAAATTCTAAAACAATACTTATAAAACATTATTCTTTGTATATAAAAACTTACGAATTATATTATAAACTAAGTGATTATTATGACGACTTAAAGAGCTATTTTATTGCGTAACACATATTGAACAACAGTCATCAAATTTTCAGTTTGATCGTAGTTCAAGATTTGTAAATATTGTTGAACTAATTGCTTAGTGTTAGCATAATTTTTGTCATAAATCGCAGTTATTTTGTTCATATTATTATAAAGAAAAGAACCTAAAAATGCGATATACCTATTGGTAAAAATATAATTAGATTGAAACTGAGTAGTACAAACAACATCTTTCCGTCGTTTAGTGTTAGTAAGTACCGGGTTATAATCAAGAGTAGTATAATATTGTCTTCTATTTACGCGAATATTATTCATTGAAATTAAACTGCTATATACGGATTTTATCGCGTTGTTTATTTGACACTTTATATATAAATTATGTTCGGGTACTTTGAAATAACTACACTGGAACATTGAGACAACTGCCATCTTAGTCTCCCCGTGACCATGGCTGCTGAAAAGTAACCGAAACGTCGGGGAAAGTGTAAAAATAAATTAAATCTAAATAGTTTAATAATAATTTAATTAGCTTAAAAATTAGTAAAGTTTAATAGTAGTAGAAGTGTAACAATTTTCAAAATTTTGTAATAAAGTTTCAAATAAACAACGCGATAAAATCCGTATATAGCAGTTTAATTTCAAAGAGTAGTATGTTGTTTTAGTACAGTGTGCATTATTAAAAGCTGTCGGACTGTTAGTACTTAAGAATTTTGATACAAAAGGCATGTGGGGTAGTGAAAAGGTTTATGTGTAGCTACTTTTAGGAGTGCTCTTTCAATTGGAAGAATAACCGATTTTGCGATGCCTCCCCATGAGGTAACACAGTATTGAATAATGGATTGGCACAGTGCCTTGTAGATCTGTATAATAAGATTATTGTCTGCGATATAACGCAGTTTTTAAAAACGAATATTAATTTACGTAGTCCGCTTGATAAAGCGGCTACGTGTTGTTTAAATGAAAAAGTGTGATCTATTATAACCCCCCGATATTTAATGTTAGTTGCCTTATGGATTGCAGAACATGTGCAATCATCATTCATGGTGTTGTTACAGTGGTGTGCATATAGTCAAATATTACTTAATGATCTTGTTGATTGCGCATGTTAAACTTAATTAATTTGCATAATATTGTCTTCTATTTACGCAAATATTATTAATATATTATATATATATATACCTATATATTAATATATTATATATTATATATATATATATATTTTTTTTTTCTTTCTTTCTTTCAGTACGAATTATAGAACTGTACACAGTAGAGAACAATAGGATCGATCGCCAAACTGTCTTTTTTATTACGTGGGGTCCAACTCAGTATATAGTGTCTTACCTATGGCGTCCATAACCGGAACTGGCGAACTATAGCTGTAGAATACCTCCGTGTATCTTATCACCTGGAGATCGATTTTGTTGTATCGTAGGAATGGTACAAATGTTTCTTAAGAATCGTTTCCATTGATCATGAAGCTCGTTGGTCTTCTGGCATAAGTTTGAATTTGTGATCAAAAAGCTCTGATTGATACCTGTATCAAGCTGTATTACGGATTTTTCTATGAAACATTCTCAGTAGCTGTATGCAGTTTGCGTTTATGTATATAGGCAAGCTACAATAATGTGACAACATGCCTAGTAGACGGAAATTCTCTTGCCACCTGGAACACGGGACCTAAAATATAGTTGGCGAAATGTGGGTCTAATACAACTCTGCCAGCTCCTTATAAGCGAGAGACTATATATCTATAACAAAAACACCACTAGAATAATATCAATATATTCAATAACATATGAAAATAAATACACAAAAACTATAAATTCATATTTACAAAACTATAACATAATTAAAAAAAGCAATAAAAAAATATTATCAAAGCTATAGCAGGGGAAACTCAATCATATCTTTGACGCGACTTCAGAAACCTATCTTGAACTCATTTCAACAACACGGCTCATTGGTCGATTCGCACGAATTGCGCGAAACGACACTTTTATTATATTATTTATTTAAGTGCCGATTCGCACAGATTTTTCCAGATCGCTTAGTTTTGCACTCTAATTTAATAAATGTGTGTGAATCAACAATCAAAATATATTACATGAAAAAGCGTCGTTTCGCTATGGACGTATTATACTTACAGGACTGAGCACTAGACCCACAAAAACGAACCTAGTGAGACGCATAGAACGGAGGCTGTTCGTTCTCTTCTAATAGGGTGACCATGTATTTTATTATTCATAGGAAAATCGTGAGTCTAGTCACGTTTAGGCATGATAAAACCGGTAAAAATTATGAATTTAAGAAATTATAATATCGTTTATAAGCATAGACAATTTGTATATATATAATTGTAATATGATCTTAGGGCGTTTTTTTTTTAAACCACTTCCTAAATAGAGTCATTTCTCTGTGTCGCGGAGAACTATACAAACATTTAAACAACGGACACAAAGAACGCCCAGACTCGAAACAACAATTTATGGATCACACAATTTTTTTAGTCCCGTGTGGGTATCGAACCCACTACACTGCGCGGCGTGAAGTGGCGTGGTGACCACCTTATCCGCTGCGCCATCCGTGTAGTTTGTACACTTTGAATAAATGTTCGAGTGAATTTTCACCAAATTTATAATATCAGTAGGAAGTAAAGGTATAGTAGGAAAATAAAACGAAGATGCAACTTTATAGTTAGTCTATCTAGTTTTAGGGACTAGATTGACCAGGGTAGTTATGTAGCGGAGATAATTAAAAGATATACTAAATAATAATAATCAAAAGGTTTGTAATTTTTTTAAATTGATGGTACTGTTTTACACTTAAGCTTTCGTCGTGAGTTTGCTTCGTAGAAGTCTTGAAATGAAGACTGCACAAAACACCATTTTAGGTGATGTTTTGGGATACAAATATAACATCCAACCATCTTTGTTTCATTTCTTGCTTTGTCGGAAAGCTGTAATATAAATAATATTACAATGTATGTAAAGTTAGGTACAGTTTATTTGTATATCTATTATCTAATGTTATTTATTCACAAAAACAATCGTAATTAAAGGAGAGCATATGTAAATAACTTATAGGTTTCGATAAAAGCGTGTACCTAAATCTAGAAGTCTAGAAGGACAAATAAGAGACTTTAGAAGTTAGAAAGAAAATGCATTCAAAATCTGAATTATGGTCACTAGACTAGCGCAAATAAACAAATTATTTACGAATTGCTTACCTGTGAAATGATATGCCGCAAACACTATATGATTCGCTTTTAAAAACCTCTATACAACATTTTTTTACCATTTTCACGGTTAAAATTGCAGTTGTAGTTAACAGTTTAACAAAACACGATAAGACCGATGCTAAAGTTCAAGGATACAACGACAGTTTAGACGCCAAACTACGCCATGATGTTTGCCAGAGATACCAGTTAAATAATTATAAAAGCTAACAATAATTTTATTTCAAGATATATTTATTATTTTTGGTATTCAGCAATATAATTTTATAATAAAATATATTTTATAGATACAATCGGTTTAATATAAGATTATGTCAAACTTTTGTCCATATTTTTTCTGCGGCCGGTAAAATATTTATTACTACCGTCAATAATTTTGTTGTGGTGCAAGTGCAATAAGGATAAAGGACAGAGGGCATCGGTACTGGCTATCTATCTCATCTCGTTATGCCTCTGTTATAATTTGTTTCCCAAAGAAAACCTTATGACGTAGGCATTTGTTTTGTTTTACTATGACAATATTTTGAGAGTGCTCAGTCCTGTTAGTATAATATGTCCATGCGTTTCGCTCAGTCCTTGCGAAATGATCAATACGCCAAAAACACACGACATAATAAAACATGACATTTTTAAATAACGTCGACGCAGCCTAGAGACGTACCTCTCATGTCAACTTTATAAAGTTCATCTCTCGTCACTACCCATGCTACTTCGTAAGAAAAATGACGCGATAAACCTATGTAGATCACTTTATAACGTAAATTTAAATTATTGATATTTTAACTTTTACCAAAACGAAATAACTACGCGTAACAATTAAGACTGCGCCGAGCGTAAGACAGATAATGACAGAGCTCGTACGGCGCATATTCAAATCGGTGCGCGGCCGCCATAGTAAAATTGTATGGAGAATTTGAAGTGCTTTTTTGATAAATATGTATCTTTATTTTCAACCAATAACTTAAATATTTGGGACGGAGAAATTGTAATATAACTATTTATGTTTCGTTTAAGCTGTAAAATAGGATAGATTTCTACTGTTATAATCTAAAAATTACGTAACACGAGCTAACGTTTTTGCATTTCTCGTGCAAATTTACGTAATTTTGTAGGCAAAACTATTTATTATTTTAAGTTTTTTACACGGAGTAATTTTAAACACATTCATTGTTATGGTAAATGTTTAATTTATATATGTATTAAACAAAAAGTGTTGATTTTATTCACTAACTGTGACCGCCTGTTTTGGCACATTTCGCTAGGCGCACTCTTAAATCTGGACCCCAATAACATGGCTATATGGTTCGTATCCATGAAAAAATCCAGTGCTAACTCCGTAGAACTTTTATACATTTGATCTTTAAGATCATCACGGAAAAAAATATTTGCTATTGTATTTTTTTCTGTTTAAACTCTAGATTAACTTTATTTAGATAGTTCTACCTAATATTTTTACTGGAGGTTTTTCGTGGTTAGGAGACACCGAATACTATCATACTAATTAATCCTTTTAAAAGATAATAATATAGGTCTACCTTTAATATTTTTACTGGCGTGTTTTCGTAGTTAGGAGACACCAAATACTATCATACTAATTAATCTTTATAAAAGATAATAATATAGTTCTACCTTTAATATTTTTACTGGAGTTTTTTCGTGGTTAGGAGACACCAAATACTATCATACTAATTAATCATTTTAAAATATAATAAAATGAAAGAGAACAATATTGGTTTTCTCCAAAAGGCACATTCTCTGTTAAAGGTGTGGTCAAAGTTTAGAACCATGATATACATATATCTGCAAAATATACTATGTGCCATATCCCGGCACAGAACAAATTATTTTATTTTTATGACACTTCAATTTTATTTACTGGTTACTAGATTTTAGCTGTAGGTAGATAGTAATGTAGGTTAGGTTAAATTTTGCAATAACTACACTTGTCATTAACAAGTGTCGACTGCCATGAACTTTGGCAAAGTTAAAGTAAACCTCGTTCATAGAGGAACAAGTCATAGTGTCTCGTAATTAAGACTAAAATGCTATATCAAACTCTTTGCCGCTGCATTACTATAGTCCATACATACAAATTTAACCAAATTTATCACATAATTACTTACAAATCATTCAATTATATGTTACAACAGCTAGAATAACAAATTCAAACATAGAACATGTTCCAAGACGTTGTTGACTTTTGTTCTGTCAAAATGTGATGCGCCATTCTTATGCCGCAATCATTTCTACCTCCTGGATGTGACGTGTGATGATGATAAAATTAAATACTTTCAATTTATATCATTTATTTATTAATATTATAACTCATATGATTTATTTACTAGTAGTAATATGACTGCTGCGGTGTTGTTAAGTTAAATGAAAGTAGTTAAAAGTTCTAGGTTTCCGAAGCTTAGTTAAGTAATGATTTCGAATGTTTTTACGATTGCAAAGTGCACAAATGACGGCAAAATTGCATTAATGCACGTAGCTTCAAAGAGACGGATAATAAAATGAACATTAAAAAATGTTATTGTTATTTCAAAGAATCTGTTTCTGTTTTAGAAGATATTATATAACTGAAATAAATATACTTATCAAATAATAATATTCCCATTAAATATTATAGGTATAACTATTCCATTAAGTTTTCAATATCCTACCTACTTACAATTCTGCAATATCTAGTCTATAATCGCAAGTTGAAGTAAGACAGAGCTCTTGTGTTGCCTGAGGTGCGGTGCATGCACTGCAGTTGAGTGAAACCTAAATATTGTTCGGCGTTGCTGTTCTAGTGGTAACATATAATGGAATGGTTTGTAAGTAATTATGTGATTGGGATAAATTTGATTAAATTTATTACTTAATGGAATTCGTAATGAGGTTATTTGTGAGACGAAAATTCTATAATGTAAGCATATTGCATAAGTGCTGCACGTCAAAAAATAATAGATACAATTTTTTTATTTTTAGTAATCGATTTCGAAATCGGAATTGGTCTTAAAGCTACTCAAATTAAATAAAAGCGCATTAGAAATATACTGTTTTTGGAGAAAGCTTCACCACAACATTTTAAATTGACATTGCTGTATTAACTAAAGAACGAGTCGCGGCAGTTATAATAATATGCATTTAAAAAAATGTTTTTATTGTAGAGGGCCAGCATCAATAAACTTATTATTACATAATTGGCGTCCCCTACATCATTAATAGTGGCTACGCATCATAATATTAGTAGTCTTTTACATGTAAGTGATTTAGCCACGTACCGTTAACTTTTATTACATTTTGATGAATAAATAATTATTTATTTATTCGGTTTGCCCGCAGCTTTGCTCACATAACGGCTTGGCCCCGGGACATTCGTTGCAGCGAAAATTTGCGCGGTGCGAACGGCGGGACGTATTGCGACTAAAACAAATGCGTGGCAAAATACTGGCCATGCCACGCGTAGCGGCGATCGGCGGGACGACCGGCGAATCTTGTCGAGCGAATCGCCCGAGCGACGGGCGAAGCGGCGGGTGACAGAATGAATGTATGAAACAGTACGCGGCAGACGTGGCGAATAGTGTGAGAACCAAAATAGTTTAATTGTATTCGCCGCGAAATAATGAACACCGAAACTTTTATTGCAGGAATATTAATTAAGAATAATTTTAATAAGAATTTAAGCAAATAAAAATTGGGCCAAAGTTAACCTACGTGGATAACTTCATGCCAGTAAAATACAACATCCGCTCTGGTTTCCGCTGTTTTCTTATTTTTTTATAGGTCCCACAAAAGGATCGTCGTTTTGTAAATAATAGTAGTTGATGAACCTACATCCTTGCGTGATTTGCGCGCACTCGTTGGTGAAGTGACAGGCGAATAGTAACATGTTCCTAGGCTGCACCTTCCACGCAAACCTCATAAACATTAAGGAATAGAATGTGAGAGCTGAAACCAGAAAACATGACAATTAGATATAAAGAACTGTTGAAACTAAACTACTTTATAGGAACAAAGTAGTTTAATTTCAACAATTCTTGAAAAATAAAATGTTGCTTAATATTTTAACCCGCGATAAAATCTGTTATACTATTAGCAACCGAAACGTCAAGGAAAGGGTAAATATAAAATTGTTTAAATATAAAATTCCCTATAAAGAGTTTCCAACATTTGCGTAAACGTTGTCACAGACAATATTACGAAAAATTGTGGTTCCTATTGATAGCTTATAGCGAGTAATGTACTCTAAACTAAGTCTGAACTACTGAAACCATTTCAGGAAATCGGATCAGGTTTCGTTGAATTTCCTTTGTTTTCAAGAACAATGGCACTATAAACGCTTGGAGTCGCAGGTCGTGGGATCTCAAAAGGCGAACGCTGCACGCCAATATTACGTCACGATATACAACATGTAACATAAGAAACGCACATCCTGAAAGTAGTTTGTTCAAAATCGGCTACTGAATCAATTCCAGCAATTTTTAATATAGGTTATTTTTATCCCTAAAAAACAGCTGAAATAAACGAAAATGTATCATAATTCAAGGCAATAAGGTTTTTGATGCAATAAACTTAATAATGTCAGATTTATTGTATTAAATCCGCCGTATCCATACTATCCGCGCACAATAAGAAAAACTTATTCGTTAAATAATATTCTGTTTACGCGAATATTATTCATTGAAATTAAACTACTATATACGGATTTTAATCCGTATATAGTAGTTTAATTTCAATTTCAATTTCAATAATTCGTTAAATTAAAATATTGAAGTACATAGAAGTACTAGTATAGTATTATATTATCTGTGATAAATTATTATTACGATTTAACGAGATGGGTGTAGACCCATCTCGTTAAATCGTGACATCAATCATGTGACATTTTGTTTTTCTTTTATTTTTTTCAACAGCTTTTTGTAATGTCCCACAGCTGGGCAAAAGCCTCTCCCTTGGACTTCCAAATCACTCTGTTGGTGGATATCCCCTGACCTTATGACCCCTATATCTCGGGGGTCTTTTGACCCACAGGGCCTATATTCAAATTCGACCGAGGTATAACCCCAAGGTGTCTGCACACCAAGTTACAAGTCAATACTTTTCTATTTAAAAAATTGTGACTTCTATCTCTCGGGGGTCTTATGACCCACAGGGCCCATTTTCAAACTCAACCGAGGGATGACCCCAACGTGTCTGCACATCAAGTTACAAGTCAATCGGTTTAGTGGTTCCGGAGCTATGCCTGTCACTAACAGACAGACACACATAGTGTTTTCATTAACATCTTCGAAGAAGACTCAGAGGTTAAAAATCTAATTAGGGTCTTTGAGATTCTGCGTCATATCTGTGACATGTTGTATATCGGACACGTCACACGATAAGGGATCTAGGGTATAGCAGCGAACGATTGACTGCACAAATGCCGTAATGGTTTAAGTGATCGCCTGGCGACTACGCCGAGTGTTGTGGGTTCGAATTACAGGGGACAAAATTTGTGTGATCAACAAATGGTTGTTCCGAGTCTGTGTGTTTTTTATGTCCGTTGTTTGAATGTTTGTAAAGTCCGCCGCGACACAGAATTTATTCCTAGAGCGGGGATTCTCTTTCTTAAACTAAAATCAAATACGAACTAAATATATACTTTGCTTCTATCTTCTAAAGAAGGAAGCCGCATAAAATATAAGCTTTTTCAAAAAGGATAATAATCTTTTCTACTAGCCTTTTTAAGCTCCACTATACTTTCTTTCGTTAATTAGTGCTTCTTCTGAAGTCCCTCAATGTATTTACAACGCTACTTTTTAGTCACAATATGAAATCATTCATATTATGGCACGCCAAAGAAAATGAAAGAACAACTTAAAAGATCTTCAAAAAAATTCCCGTTCAGTGCCCAGAATTCATCCTGTAACTCGAATAAAAAATCGTTTGTGTGCCCAGAACTCGCATCCGAGTCGTGGGGTGAGTGATTTTAACTCGGATACAGGTGCTGGACATGGTGCCGAGTCACCAATAGCTACGTATGACTCGGGTGCAAGTTCTGGACACACGAACGTTTTCATGTTCTCATAGGGTGAGTGCTGGGTACTGAAAGGGTTAACTAGGTTCTTTCTGTATGTCAGCAGGAATCCACCGGCAATGCGTACCTCCAAGACATAGCCTATCTGCGTTTCAAGTTTCATGTAAATCACCTGACCGGTACACGTGTGATTCAACTTCAACTTTCACATTTACAATGTTAATAATGTTTATCTTACCAAGTGTCATTTTACCGCTAATAATCTTAGGAGACTTTTTTATGTCTGCAATAGCTGCTAGAGGTATGCCCCAATTTGCAACTGGACCCCAGAAATGGGTACTGAAACAAAATTAAATAGGTGTATGTCTATATACCTATTGGTTCCCCGAAATGGGGTGAGCCTGTTGCTTATAAGTATGACATCTATAGGCATCACTGTCTAGTGAGCAGAGAACAGCCTATGGCCTATAGGTGCCATACCTACATATAGCCTAAAGGCTCATTCATATAAAGGGGAGCCTACATAGCCGACTAAATGCACATCTCTGCCAAATGCCAACAGTACCAACGCCAAAGAGGTACGTATCGGCCCTTTAAGGATGAAATGTAGTAAAAATCACAATACTACTTTCCATGTAGAAAGAATGGACGAGGAAAGACTGACTAAGAAAGTTTATAAGGCTAGTGTGAATGGAACAGTCGCAACAGGAAGATCTAGGCGAACGTTTCTTGATCAGATCGGAGGCGTTCTGGACAAAGGCCAGGTTAAGAGCACCTTGAGCCGACCGGCGTGTATGAGGAATGTGATGAAAGTGAATGAAGCCAGAGAAGTGTGTCAGGATCGTAGCAAATGGAAGTCCGTAGTCTCTGCCTACCCCTCTGGGAAACAGGCGTGAATCTATGTATATATGTACTACTTTCCAGGCGAGCCAAAAATCAAAAAGCTAACATTTCTATATTATTTTCTTTTTGTTTTGGTGAGCATAGTATTTGGAGCTCTATATGTTCTATAATTATGATAATATATATTTTACAGCACGTGTGGACTCTCCACACGTGCTGTAAAATATATGTTTTCTTATTATTATGTGAAATCTCTCTCTCTTTCTCTTTATTATGTGAAAGTATTATTGACACTTTTTTTTCTTTTTAAATTTATGCTGATGCAAAACCATTTTTTGCGAATATCATCATTTTAAATACACTGGTCGATGCAGCTCGCATAACTGAATAAGTTTACGTCAATAAAAACAAAATTTCATCCTCGAAGTGTCGATATTATAGAAATATAAGTGAGAATATACGTTTACATAACTTACTTTATTACTACTATATAATTTCAGCAAGACCTATGCTTGTTTGACGTCATACGAGTATCGTGACGAATATCACTGATATGCCCAATGACTTAGAAGCAGAATCACCGGTCGCAAAATTACGCAATTCTCCTTCGTCCATTCTTCTTCATCAATCCGATCGTTAATTACCTTTCTGTAGGCTATAACCTTTTACCCGTGGTAGGCTAGGCTAAGTAAGACACGCTAGAAAACCGCCGCCGCACGCGATGTGTGACGCCCCGTGTCTCCTTAAATGAGGCCTTAGGGTGTTACCAGACCAAACGATCGATCGTCGATCGACGGCATCGATCGATGGTAGAATGGATTAGTCGACGTCGATCGATAGTTTCTATCAGACCAATCGATCGATCGATAGTAGAATGGATTAGTCGACGTCGGTCGAGCTGCTTGATTAGCCGCACCGCGCGCCTACCGCTCGTGACTATCAGAATGACCGGTCACTACCCATATTTAACATCGAAATAATTATAGAAAGTTGGTTCAAGTCAAGTCAAGTCAAGTTGCTTCTAGTTGCTTCTAGCTGCTACTAATCGTCATATAACTGCTACCCCCGTTTTTTTTAAAGTTATACTTTTAAAGGTGACGTGCCATTCTGACATCAGGATGGCTGGTCACCTATCCAGTGAGAACAAACTGCGCAAATGAATCGAGTTTTTTTTAACCAATAGTTGCTACTAGACTGCTACCTTTATATACATGGTTTTGTGACTCATAGCTTTTAAGGAATCTTATAATTGAATCATTTAAGGAAACTTAATCAATCAACGTCGACCGATGCCATCGATCGACGATCGATCGATTGGTTAGTCGAACGGTATCTGTCGATCAATTAAAGCTACCAGACCAGTCGATCAACTTCGATCGACGTCGATCGATGCCGTCGATCGACGATCGATCGATTGGTTAGTCGAACGGTATCCGTCAATCAATTGAAGCTACCAGACCAGTCGATCAACTTCGATCGACGTTGATCGATGCCGTCGATCGACGATCGATCGATTAGTCTAGTATCGCCCTAAGGCCGCCCACACATTGAGACTTAAAGCTGCGGACGAGATTTTTCAAACGTTTTGTATAGTATTGGCGCAAACCGAACGTTCGAGTGGCCGCGCTTGAGCCACAAGCTGCGGGTGTCGCCCGAGCTCGCTACTTGTGGCCGCTTTCTGTCGCTCGCATCGCACGCACACTCGGCCACAGTAGCCGGCTTCTTCTCGGCGCCTGCATTTCCACCAATACATGTCAGTCTTGCTACATGCACGTCACGTCACGTCAACGGATTTCGATATAGCTGTTTTATCTCTGATATTGTACGTATGAATTGTACGTCGATGGTTTTGGATTCGACGATGTTTTCTACATCTCAGTATAATAATCAACGACGACAAAATACACAGTGTTTCCATTTCACAAACGCGTTCGACCCCTGCGACGACGGAAATGAACGGATTTCAGCCAAAAGTAGCGGCTAAGTGGCGGCGACTCGTGGCCGCCACTAAGCCACTAGCGGCTGCGATTGGTGGCTGCGTCTAGTGACTTGACTGAGCCACTAGTGGTCGTGTTTTGTGGTCGCGACTAGTGGCTCAATGTGCGGGAGCTCTAAGAGTCGCAACAAAAATCGTTCGTGTGCCCAGAACTCGCTTCCGAGTCATGCGATGAGTGATTTTAACTCGGATACAGGTGCTGGACACGATGCCGAGTCACCAATAGTAAAACGATATATAAGTAAAACGTATGACTCAGATGCAAGTTCTGGACACACGAACGTTTTCATGTTCTCATAGGTGAGTGCTGGGGACTAAAAGGGTTGCAATATGTGTACTGACCTCATTAAGTAACTCCTGAATTCTTTGCTTTGGAGTTCATTTATCATTTTTTTAATGAATGACATTGTGCTGAAATATAAGTTTATACAAATGAAGTTAGAACATTATCAGGTATTATTCAATAAAGTAGTGGGTTGCTGTATAACGTGTAGTAATAAGATCACGCACAGTCACACCAGCATTGTTCATTAATTGTAAAACAGATTGACGCTTGCTGCTTTTTGGAATTAAGAAGTTTAATGTTAGGTTTAGTAAGGCCTAGTTCAAACTGGTAGACTGCACATATCTTCAAACACATCACAAAAAATGAGGATTCCTCACGATGATTTCCTTCAGTGCCAAAAACACCTTAACTTTACCTTAACCGATAAGTTACAGGCGTTTGTCGTGTGGTCGTCGATATTTCTGATTCGGCGGTTCAAAAGTCTCCGTGCTAAAGAATTAGTGCTACATTTAAGAGTAATTTATTTTATTAGAAACTCATTTATGTCATGGCTCCAACCTCATGAGACCCACGGGATCGCAGTATCGGTAAAAACAGGTATCCTGTATGTTAAATCTAAAACATTGTTATTTGTGTGTCAACTTTCATTCGAATACGTTTAACGGTTGACACATAATGAGTAACAAATATCTTTACAAACTTATACGTTTATGTTATCAGTAAGAACTAAGAAGTAGAATTAAGTTTACGAGACAACCTCAGCGGGCAATGACATACTGTTTATAACCCTTCTTTATTTATAATATCTTTGTTAAAACCTGTAATGTAGGTAGTTACCTTCTGCCGTGATGTACTCAACTATGATTGGTTAACATTATACCAATGGCGGTATGTGTAAATATATGTATGTAACTATGTATCTTTGTTCGTATGATGGAATGTATAGGCAGTGCGAAATAAATGCATGAAGCTAACGGACGTTGTTTCTATTGAACTCCCAACGAACATTTTAGAACATTACAGTGGCGACGAGTTAAAAGTAAATTGGGCGTGCATTATTAGTAATTACGATGTCGATCGGAAAAGTAAAGGACTTCGATGTGGTCGCGGGAGTGTGGTCGTCATATATTGAACGGCTAAATATGTACTTTTTGGCAAATGCCGTTAAGGAAGAACTGAAGCTGCCTACATTGATCGCGGTGATGGGTGAGGCGGCTTACGAGTTGTTGGCGAATCTATCAAGCCCGAAGAAGCCCGCGGAATTGAAATATGAGGAGGTGGTCGGTATTATGAAAAACCATCTTCAACCGGTTCCATCGGCGTTGGCAGAGAGGTATCGCTTCAGGCAAAGGCGACAAGCAGCGGGAGAAACCATCGCGGATTATGTGGCGGCGTTGAAAAAGTTGACACGTCATTGTAAATTTGGCAATAGTCTCGATGAAAATTTACGGGATCAATTCGTATGTGGACTGAATGGCGAAATAACTCGACAGAGGCTGTTTACGGAGGAAGATTCCTTGAGTTTTACGGGCGCGGTAAAACTGGCAACATCTCTGGAAGCGGCGGAACGGGATGCCGCGGCAGTTCAGACGTCAGGGACGGCGGGAGTAGCTACAGCGGCTCACAGTGAGGAAACAGCGGGGCTACATACAGTAGCGGTTAGTGGTGACGCGCAACGGCGCGGAGGTGTGATGGCGCCGCGCGGACGCGGTAGGGACGGCCGCGGCTCCGGCGCGGGCGGTGCGCCCGGACATCGGGCGGTGCATCGCGATGCGGGAGTACGCGCACGGCACGGAAACGCGGCCGGGGGCAGCGGCTGTAGAGGGTGCGGTTCAACATCGCATAATTATGAGATGTGTCGATATCGGAGCTACGTATGCAGTCGGTGCCGACAAACGGGCCACTTACGGCGTAGGTGCCCGGGGGGTGCCTCTGGAGGCCAGCAGAACAAGGCCATACACTATGGAACGGTACAGGAGGACTTAAGCGATTTCGAGCAGGGTGAAGAAGGGTTTCATCACCTGTGTTTAAACGATTACAAACCGGTGAGTTTACCCGTGACCATTGAAAATGTAATTATTAATATGGAAGTCGATACGGGTACGGCAGTGTCGTGCATTAGTAAAAAAATTTATAAGCAATATTTCAGTGAATTGTGGTTAGAGCCTACCAGTGTCGGATTGAGGTTTTATGACGGATCGAGGTTGAAACCTTTGGGTATAATAAAACCTTTAGTTGCCTATGATAACACGGAGAAAATTCTAGAACTTTTTGTAATAGATGGGGGTACTACCTCCTTGTTAGGCCGGCAGTGGCTTACAGAATTAAATATTAAGCTACCAAGATTTACTAATTGCCATAATGTCGGTAGTGAGATTACTATGGAGGCTGATTTAAAAATTTTGGTTCATAGATATAAGGAGTTATTCAGTGGCGGCTTGGGAAGGTACACGGGGGGTAAGGCGACGTTGAGACTTCGGGATGGGGCGGCGCCGGTATTCCACCGCGCGCGCCCGATACCTTATGCGCTGAGGGAGCGCGTCGACGCCGAGCTCGACGCGATGCTGCGCGACGGGATCATCGAGCCCATCGACGCCTCGGACTGGGCCTCACCGTTAGTACCGGTAAATAAAGCGGACGGCTCACTGAGAATCTGTGCAGATTTTAAGGCTACGGTAAATCCTGTTCTTTTAGTAGATCGCTATCCTTTACCGAAAATCGAGGACTTAATGGTGCGTTTAGGCAATGATCAGTATTTTTCTAAAATCGATTTATCACAGGCCTATAGTCAGATCGAATTGGATAATAGTAAAGAAATCACGGTAATCAATACTCATCGTGGCCTATATCGATATAATAGGTTAGTGTATGGTCTGGCATCGAGTCCGGGTATATTTCAGCGCATTATGTGCAATTTATTAGGTAGTATTCCTTATGTAGAGGTCTTCCTGGACGATATAATCATTGGGGGGCCTAATAGGGCCCAACACCTTCAGGCGGTTGAGGCTGTTTTTAGTAAGTTACATAAATACGGTTTCAAGTTAAAAACTAGCAAATGTGTGTTTTTAGTGGATGAGGTTCGATACTTAGGCTACGTGTTAAACAAGGACGGCATTAGAACGGATCCCAGTAAAGTAGAAGCTATAACAAAAATCCCTAGGCCAGTAAATGTTACTGAATTACGTTCATTTCTGGGTCTAATTAACTTTTACGCTAAGTTTGTGAGGAATATGAGTTCGGAACTAGTACCGTTATACGATTTATTAAAAAGAGACAAAGTATGGCGCTGGTCAACAGATTGTGAGCGTGCTTTTAAAAGAATAAAAATATTATTAACAAGCGCGGACGTATTATCTCATTATGATCCAATGCGGCAGCTCATAGTAACATGTGATGCGAGCGCGCGCGGAGTCGGCGCGGTCCTCACGCAGCTCGATGTAGACGGGGTGACGGAACGGCCCATTGCTTATGCGTCGCGCACTCTGAATGACGCGGAAAAAAACTATTCACAAATTCATAGAGAGGCATTGGCTATTATATTTTCGGTAAATAAGTTTCATCAATATTTATATGGCCGACATTTTGTTTTACGGACTGACCACAAGCCACTTGTGTCTATTTTAGGGCCTCATACGGGCATACCAACGATGGTTGCGAGTAGGATGCAGCGATGGGCAATAATATTATCTGCATATTCTTTTGTTATTGAGTACGTGCCCACGGATAAGAACGGTGCGGACGGCCTATCGCGGCTACCTGTGACGACTAGTAGTAAACAGATGAGTCATTCGGCGCCCGAGCAAACATTCTTGCATTTTGTTCAACAAACATTGTTATTGGACTACTATGAGATTAAGAATAAAACTAATCGGGACCCGGTTTTAGCTAGGGTGCTTAGGTATTTGCGAGATGGTTGGCCTGCAGACTGCGAAATTCTGAATTTACGACCTTATTTTAATCGTAGGACGGAGCTTTATGAGGAGTTAGGTTGTGTTATGTGGGGACATAGGTTAGTAGTTCCGCATGATTGTAAGGAAAAGGTTCCACAGATGATTCATGAGCCCCATATGGGAATTGTTAAGTCTAAGGCGATAGCCCGTAGTTACGTGTGGTGGGCCGGTATTGATGAAGACATTGAGCGCTTATGTCGCGAGTGCGAGGTGTGCGCGGCGCAGGCGGACGCGCCGCCGCGGCAAGCACCGCGCATGTGGCCATGGCCACACTGCCCGTGGACACGGTTGCACTTGGATTTTATGGGACCAATTTTAGGTAAAACATATTTGGTAGTGGTCGATGCGATGTCTAAGTGGATGGAAGCATTTAGTATGACCAGTACAACAGCGGCCAGTGTCATCGATAAGTTGTCCGAGTTGTTTAGTAGATGGGGCCTGCCTAAACAAATAGTCACGGACAACGGGCCTCCGTTTTCGAGTATAGAATTTAATAATTTTAACAGAAATCAAGGGATCAATCACATTTTTACGGCACCGTATCATCCCGCGTCGAACGGTCTAGCTGAGAATGCGGTTAAGTCTTTAAAGCGAGTCATTAAAAAAGCTATTTCGGAAAAACAAAATGTAGACAAAGCACTCTGTACATACTTGTTACATTATAGGAACACTGAGCACTCAACCACGGGCGAGAGCCCAGCTATGTTATTAGTAGGACGACGGTTACGTACTAAGTTAGATGTTATTAGGCCGGATAGAGGAAGTAGGGTTGGAAAGGCTCAGCAGCGGCAGTTAGAATCGGCGAGAGGGGTTAATAGGGAACTTCAACCTCAAGAGGAAGTATGGTACAGGCAGTACTTGAAGGGGGAAAAGTGGGTTCCAGGTCAAATAGTTGACGTCACCGGTTCCAATAATTATAAGGTAAAAAGTAGGGAAGGGGAGTTAGTTCACAGACATATTGACCAGCTAAAAAAGAGATCTTCACGACTGTCATTGGCTAGCTGTGGTCAGCCATCGGTGATAGTGACAGAACCTAGCACAGATTCTCAGATGGAGTTGAACGGTGAACCGAATTCACTGGCGAGTGATGGTCAGTCGGAGGAAAAGTCGGCGGACCTCGGTAATTCACTCACGAGTAAAGCGGTATCGAAAGGAAGAGGGGTGGATTCAGACATGGCTGAATCTCCGGCTTCACCGGAGTTTCAAGACGCGCAGCTTGAAGCCTCACCTGCCCAAAGCCGACCGGTCAGATTATGTCGAATTAAAAATAAAATTAATTATAAGATGTAAGTGTAGCTAAATTTGTATTCTTAGGTTAAGTTACTTTAAGTGTAAGGTTGATGGAATACCCATGGTATTGGTTGGTGTGGAAGAGTGTAATGTAGGTAGTTACCTTCTGCCGTGATGTACTCAACTATGATTGGTTAACATTATACCAATGGCGGTATGTGTAAATATATGTATGTAACTATGTATCTTTGTTCGTATGATGGAATGTATAGGCAGTGCGAAATAAATGCATGAAGCTAACGGACGTTGTTTCTATTGAACTCCCAACGAACATTTTAGAACATTACAACGAACTGCTTCTATCAAAGAGGACACTAGCCCGTGTCGCTTTAAAATCTTTCATCGGTTGCCCCTTTGTCGTAATATTTGATGATGAGCAGCCGGTCATCGTCAAATATTACGACAAAATATATCAAAATGAAGTACAAACGACACCATAACATCTCTCATCCATTTGACATCTACAATAGATGAACCAAAATTACTGACAGGACTAAGACTAAGAGACTCTTACTTGCTTTCTGCAAGTCCTGTCAGTAATTTTGGTTCATCTACTGTAGATGTCAGATGGATAAGAGATATTATGGTGTCGTTTGCATTTAATACCACAACTTAAAGCAACAGTCTAAAATCAATTATTATTAATCAAACTAACAGCAATAATAAACTTACCTGATATTGTTTCCTTTGCTTTAAAATAATATATCGTAAAATAAAATAGAAAACGGATCACTACAATAACCCGTAAGTTCTTTGACAGACAGAAAATAAACAATAGACTAGCGTTAAACAGAATCGAGTAACATAATTCGAGTTATATGTCGAGTCGAATTGATTAGTCATGTTTCAGTCGATTGAAACCGATGCGATGGGTGTAAAAAAAAAATATTTTTAATATATTTGCTAAGGTTGAAAAAATCAGATGGTTTGATATTGTGGAGTGCCTTTGAACGAACCCATGCTGTTCAGGAATTATAACATTATGCAGGATTGGGTATACTGCATTATGAACGAGTCTTTCAAAAAGTTTTGACAAGGTCGACAGAATAGAAATAGGCCTATACTGCTCAACACCATATTTTGAGCCACTTTTGTGCACAGGCGTAATATTTGCCTGTTTCCATATATCGGGGAATATAGAAAATACAAATAATATTAGCGGTGGTCTTAAAGAATATAGCTGGATAACCATTGGGGCCTGCTCCTTTGCAAAGGTCGAGTAGTTTAAACTCTTTAAGTATTTTATCTTCCTCAATATGTAAACTATCAATGAGATTGACAATGGTGGAGCTTTCCGAAGGCGGGGTCAATGTTGAGAGTGTGGAGGTCGCGAGTTCAAAAACTGTCAAAAAGAGAAGTTTGAGAACATATTGCAGGTCACTTTTGGAGCACTTGACTTAACATTTTGATATTGCATCATGGATGGGATACCAGATTTATTTTTCCGATTTGAGATGTATCTCCAAAAATGCTTAATATTTGTAGTGCTATTTTTTTCGACGGATTTAACATAAGATAAGCAACAAGATCTACACATATCTTTGAATACCGCTCGGCATTCAGAAAACTGATAGTAGTCTTTAATGCTACTAAATTTTTCCACGTAACATAAAAGCGCTGTTGCTTTTTCATAATTTTAATGAGTTGCGGAGAGAACCAAATGGGAAAACCAAGTGCTCGTGATTTAACGCGTGGAACATTGGGTCTGACTACGTTGTCTATCGAGTTATAAAATACCCTAACTGCCTCTTCTGAAGGAAGGTGATCCAATAGACTAGACAACTTTACTTCATCAATTTGCCTGTTAATGACATTATAGTCGGCCTTGCGGAAATTATATTTATTTATGACATCTCTTTTCAGAACCTGGATTGTAAGGTTAATAGGGACCGTAGCAATAAAGGGAGGATGGTGAGGATCGATTGGTAATAATGAATCTAATGGAGGGCTCAAAATAGAGGTGGTATTAAGGATAAACAGGTCAAGAATCTTTCCCTTACCATTGCATATGTTATTATATTGATATGCATTTAAGATTGACATTAAATGTAGCAACTGTAAGCATTTAGCGAATGCTCCAGCACATAACAAACCGAAAAGCGTGGTTCGAGATATCGGACTGTTCAACATGCCAAGTTGTCTCAAGGATGTTATAATCGCTAACAATAAATACATTTGACACATAGGGTTCTACTAAAAGGTCCTGCAGTTCATCGAAATGTAAGGTATACATCTCTGTGGTGGCCCACGGTGGAATGTACGCAGCACTATGTACATGCATTCGAGAATTATCATTTTTACTTTAGAGTCCAACCAGGACATGCTCAAAGCGCGCGGCTGAGTCACCAACTTGCGAGTTTTTAGAGGAATCGAGTATACAAGATCGATGTTCGCGCAACACAGCAATGAGAACCCCGCCACCGTACTGCTTGCTTGCTTGTGCTTCATCGTAGTATTCCGGTCTCGGTCACACCGATACATCACGTACCGAGGATCCATAAACTCCGAGTTGGAGATATCAGGTACGAGCCATGTTTTCATTAAGATAATGATGTCATATAAGCAATATAGAATACTTAATAGCAGTGTATGTAGTTTGGTTCTTATGCCCCTGCTATTTTGGTAATAGATAGTTATATTGGTATTATCCATTACGTGCATATATCAACTTAAATTCATATATCACCGGATGTATTGACCACATATGAATTTCACTCATTACACAACAACAGCTAGTAGTATGACAATAATATTATGAAAGGATCGAGATTACGCAACCAAGTACTCGTATTAGTAAACATACATAAAAACGCAAGTAGATACAATAATTTCAAATAAATAATTTATTCAAACAAACTGCAATAAACAATTACTATTCCGTATAAAGCCCCATTGCATTGAATGTATTATAAAATATATTATATTAAATGCATTAGTGAAACAATTTAAAAATATGGTGGTAATCAAAATTAGAAAGACATGCAATATAAAATAAGCTTTATTATTCTACGTAAGTGATAAGTCACAGAATACGAACGTGCCATCCACACTGCAACATAGCACGGCAGCAATTAAGAAGAACCAGTTATTCTACAGATTTAGTCGGTCTAATTTTATCAAGGTCACTATTACCACGTATTGCAAACGCAGTTGCCCCATCTCGTTCACGCACCTGTATAGTACCATTTCTAATCCAAACATATTTATAATGTAGCTGAGTATGAATACTCAGCACAAATAAACTTTTTTGTTAAAGACGCTCCCGCACTTGTGATAATTCCTGTGTCGCGGAGACTTTACAAACGTTTATAAGACGGACACAAAAAACACCCAGACTCGGAACAATCATTTATGGATCACACAAATTATTGTCCCTTGTGGAGATCGGATCAGCAACACTCGGCGCAGGGGCAGTGATGAGGCACTTAATGGTTTAAGACTGCGCCGAGCTTAAGACGCGGTTGGACTGAATGACAGAGCTCGATATTCAAATCGGCGCGCGGCCGCCATAGTAAAATTGTATGGAGTGCTTTTTTGATAAATATGTATCTTTATTGTCAACCAATAACTTAAATATTTGGGGCGGACAAATTGTAATATAACTATTTATGTTTCGTTTAAGCTGTAAAATAGGATAGATTTCTACTGTTATAATCTAAAAATCACGTAACACGAGCTTACGTTTTTTCATTTTTCGTGCAAATTTACGTAATTTTGTAGGCGAAAATATTAATTATTTTAAGTTTTTTACACGGAGTAATTGTAAACACATTCATTGTTATGGTAAATGTATATTTTATATTTGTATTAAACAAAAGATATTGATTTTATCAACTTAACTGTGACCGCCTGTTTTGGCACATTTCGCTCGGCGCAGTCTTAATGCACCGATGGCGTAGTGGTCTACGCCATCGGTGCAATCGAATAGACTCAAACGTACATCTCCGAATGGATAGGTAAAGATGTACCTACAACAATCACAGCTATGACTTTAGTAGTAGCTTAAGGCGCTCATAGCAAGTTGCACTCACTGGTCGGTAAACGATTAGCGAGGTTAAGCAACGTTGGGTGCGGTCAGTCTATAGATGGGTGACCGCTTAGTGGTATTTTTGCATGTGAAAGCGATTCGCGCGGCCTCGCCGTCTATGGTTATGTCGAGAAACACCGTGGTAGGTTTAGTCGGTGAGCCCGACATAACCTCTCCGTCGCGCCGCGGAGAGGTATTCGTCAACCAATCCGCCACGTAAAAAAAAATCTTTCTAATGGTGAAATAATTTTTAGTTTTTGTAATTTATTGACTAGATGTGCCCTGCAGTGCAACCCGCGTAAAAGGCATCTTATGATTATTGTTGTGTTCCTTTTTAAAACTCTATATAACAGCACGCTAAATCACATAGCTTAGCACCTTCTCGCTTAACGGACTATGTATACAAACTAATATTAAAAACGTTGCACTATAAGAAATCTGTTTTATTTATTCCTTTATCTAACACACATTGTTATTACAGGTTACAGACCCAATACAGCAATGCAGCAACAAAGAACAATAAAATAACAATTATAATTATACTAAAGATAGCTAACATAATCCAATTAATGAACATACGTTTTAATATATAAACGATGGATAGCGTCGCGTTGAAGCAAATTTTTAGTACGAAACCCTAAGTAGCGATTTTTAAATTATCTACATCTAATCGATTTAACCTGATCAATAAATTATTTAATATGTACATCACTAGAAAATATGAGTCTATAACAAGAGACGACACATATGCTAGCAACGGTAGATGTGAGCAAGATAGACAAAATCATAATTTTTTGTCCGTAGATAATCTAGAGTTGGATTGTGGACACGAACAAAAAAGTCGCTAATATGTTCTTTTGTCTTTGGATTATGAATGCATTACAACATCTATTACATATATAAATAATTGTAACTGTGCGATGCCTGTATATAGTGCCTATATATTAAAAAAAACATGTTATGTGTCTTTATAAGAGCTATAGAAGCAACAAATTTGAATGTTTGTCTGTTTGTACGCGTATCACACAAAACCCACTGTACGAAATTGAATGCTATTTTCAGGGTTTTATTCCTGGAGCATAAAAGATTTACGCAAAAAGAAAAAAATAATATTACATAACTTTCGGTTGCTAGCTATCTAGCTAGTACGAAACCAATCGGTTCAGTATAATAACCAAATTATCATACGACTAAAACAATTAGAATTAGAGTAGAAAATCTTAAATCGGTAGCACAATAACGGGTTGGGAGCCATCTGCGCTCACCCAAGTTGCAAAGGCGATCTGAGGCCAACAACTAACACAAAAAAATCGGTGGTACGACAGAAGTGAATACTAGAACTGCTGTGTGTGTTTGATTGCCGGTGTCTTTGTGTAAAAAATTACATGTACCAGCATGAAGTCTGACTTCAATCGGCTGTACCTACCCCTATTACCAGGGTATATACTTTACCATACCGTACCTGACGAAATATGGGCATAATAGACCTCTGCCTACCCTTCGGTGATAGAGGCGTAAGACTATGTTGTACAGTTAGCAAAGAAAGTGGTCTACCAGTTTTGACAAAGTTTCTATCCAATTAACGCTATGATTGACTTTTCTAACTGAATGTAAGCGAGCTTAGACAAGGAGGTGAGTTGACTTTAACTGTGATCATTCAAACTTGGCACATGGCATGATGTTAATATAATATATGATATAAAATAGAACACGGTAAAAGAAATATGTTGTACGACGGTGTCAAACATTATAACATATTGCCTAATGAATTAAAAGATATTGAAAGAATGCCTATTTTCAAAAATAAAATATAAAAGTACATCAACGAAAATATATTTTAAATCATCCTACAAATAAATGTCAAAACATTCGTCAAAACAAGTATATATATATAACATATTTAATACTGTAAAATAAAATAAACAAACCATAAAAAAAGAAAGGAATATATCCCCGTGACCATGGCTGCTGAAAAGCAACCGAAACGTCGGGGAAAGTGTAAAAATAAAAATTTAATTAAATTAAATCTAAATAGTTTTAATAGTTTTAATAATAATTTAATTAGCTTAAAAGTTAGTAAAGTTTAATAGTAGTATAGTGTAACAGTTTTCAAAAAATGTTGTAATAAAGTGTCAAATAAACAACGCGATAAAATCCGTATATAGGTAGTAGTTTAATTTCAATGAATAATATTCGCGTAAATAGAAGACAATATTATATAACTACATAAATATAAAAAAAAGATAAAGAATTAACTAATTACATTAGAGTTTATTTTCACCTACAAAATAAATTATGCTAGTGTCGTAGTTGTTCAATATATATTATATACTAGTAGTTTTCCCGCGGTTTCACCCGCGTAAGTCCCGTTCCCGTGTGAATATCGGGTTTCACTCCTTTCACCCCCTTAAGGGTGGAATTTCCAAAAATCCTCTCTTAGTGCTCCCCTACACTCTCCAAGGAACATACATGCCAAATTTCAGCTTCTTGCGTTCAGTAGTTTCGGCTGTGCGTTGTCTGTCAGTCACTCAGTAACGGAAGAATTTTGTGTATTATATATAGATTTTTATACTATATAATTATAATAATAATAATACAGAACCAAAGTCTAGTAGTATGTTATTGCAGCAAAGTTTCACAAAACGTCTGCTACGTTATTTATTATAAGTACTCTTTTTTTGGAGCCATTACTTTTAAAATAGATCGCATTACTGTCATATTTGTTAATACTTTGTTTTTATAATGTAATTTATTATGCTTATTAAGTGGACTGCATGTTCTTTTGAGTTAATAAAGATCTTTAAACTTTATATAGAGAGCAATGGTCACTGTCATAATATTATTGCAAGGGGAAATCAACCTTGTTATTACATGACATTCAAATCAGCCTTAACCGTGGTGGTAGACCACATTTTTGGCTGACTGTACATATATCTCCTCATACAATAAACTCGCAAATCCATCATCATAATTAAAATAAACCTAGATGATTATGACAACAACATTTTTATATTTAAGTAAAATCTTTTTCATATTTTCCATTCTCCATTCATACACTTCATCATATTAAGAGAGCACGTAAAACAGAGCCGGTATTCAGCACACTTGTGCGGGACAATGCAGGCGGCAGTCATTGTTACCGGTTCTAAGCGTCCACCATTGTCTCCATAAATGCTTCCACGACACACTTGGAAACCAACGGAGCTGCCTCTATTAGGAGCTATGTTTTAATAGACATCTAGAGATTGTCATGGAGGTTGGAGATGCGATCGTGTCACGTTTTTATGCATGGTTAACAGTATCTTTGGTAGTTTTAGTAATATAGGGTAACTTTTATTTATGGCTTATGAAAATACTTATAAGAACTTTTTACAAGACCACCTTAGGAAGCACAAAATATACCTAACTACATATATCTACATCTCTCAGCTTAATTCCTTCATCCGACAAAATAGGTATCTGCTCTCAGCATTATGTATAAGTAAACATTAAAGACGTAAACTTTCACATTAATATTACTATTTTATTATACAGGTGTCCGGTAATTAATGGATAACCTTGAAATGTCTTATAGTTGTATGTCCTGAGATATGATTTTTTTTTAATTACCTTATTTAACTTTCTTGTACACTACGACCATAAATGAATGAATTACATCGGTTTTTTGTTGTATTATTATTAAATACTAATTAAACTAATAGATAGACAGTCAAAAGTATGACTAGCTATTGCACTTTCTTTTATTTTCATTTTTTTCCCTGAACGTCCGTCAGTTCTTATAGTATAAGACATTTCAAGGTTATCCATTAATTACCAGACATCCTGTATAAGTATACCAGATTAAGCCCGCGGCTTCGCTCGCGTAAATGTAGGTTAGTTTAGGTTAGTAACACTAGGTACTTTTTGCTGGATGAAAGGTACCTGGGATGGAGTACCTGGATGTCACTGATGTAGTTTCAGTTCCAGCATCCCACCCATCGTACAAAGCAGCGAGCTGGCACACCGTGGTGGTTTTAGTCGGTAGGCCCGAAGTCTCGGGAGAGCCCAACATAACCCTCTCGCCTGCCTTTGTGGCTAGGTGGTATACATAATAATAATCTTATTTATTGTTCATAAAAAAAAAAGAATATATAGCTAATACAGATAAATCACTGGTCTCCACACTAGGATTCCCTGTGTCGTGGAGGCCAGTCTCTTTCATCGTGGTTCAAAAGATATAATATAACATATATGTACAATAAAGGAAAATTAAACCAAAACAGAAATTATATGATGAATACATGGCGTCTTGCAGTAAGTGCGTACGAAAGTATGAGTAGTGAGTAGTGTGATGTTGGTGTGTGTGTGTGTGTGTGCGCGTGTTTGTGGGTGTGTGTGTGAGTGTGTGAGCGCGCGCGTGCGTGCGTGCGTGCGTTCGTGCGTGCGTGCGTGCGTGCGTGCGTGTGTGTGTGTGTGTGTATTTGTGTGTGCGCATGTCGTGTCTCCATAACAAAATATATCATGATAGTATGTAATAAATGGTTTAAGAAGAATTTAATAGTTTCTCTGTGTCGTCGTAATCCAAAACTTTTAGGAAAATTTTGATGTGTTATTTGCATTCAAATCTCGTCATAGGTAATAAATTTATTTTGTTGTTTAATTGACTATAAAGGAATGGCCCCATATAGTGAAAGCACCTATTACCAAAATCGAGTCTACATTTTGGTTTATTCCATCTAGGTTTCCTACGGGAATGCACTTTGAATTCGACTTTGACTAAAGCCTCATTATGGAATCTTAGAGCTACGGCCATAATATATATCTGTCGCACGCGCATTGCACCCGTCTCTTGATATAAATTATTTGTTGGATATCGCCTTAGTATTTTATAAGCTACCTTGAGAATGGCCCGTTGTGCGCGTTCTGCTTTAATCAAATGCGTTTTTAGTGCAACTCCCCATGCAGATATACAATAATTAAGAAGAGATTCGCACAGAGTGTAATAAATCATCTTCAAAATTTTCGTGTTTGCAATCTGACCCAATCTCTTAAAGACATGTAGAAGTTTTCTGACACGTCCACTCACATGCTCTATTTGCTTTGTCCAGGTGAGGTTTTTATCAATGTAGACACCAAGGTATTTTATATGGGATACCTGTTCAAAGCATGGGCATGAACATTCAGAGTCTGGGCCACTATGGCAGGTATACAGTTTAATAGCTAAGTGACTAGGGCAAGTGTTTCTTGCGCTGACACTAAAATTGATAACCTTAGTTTTGTCCACATTTAGTGACAACCGAGTACAATAAGGAGTATTTCCACACGTAAAAATTAAAAAAGAAGTGCCGCGAAAATTATAATAATAATATTCTACCACATACACACAACACCATCTAGCCCAAACTAAGCAGAGCTTGTACTATGGGTACTAGACAATGGATAAACATACATATATATTTTTTTTTGTATATACATACATATTATACATAGAAACACCCAGACCAAGACAAACATACATGTTCATGCACACAAATGTTTGACTTGTGCGGGAATCGAACCCGCGACCTCGGGCGTGGCAGTCGGTTACACTAACCACTACGCCATCGAGACCGACTAAATTCAGATATGCAACGTGTTAGATGGCCACAATCGTGAGAAGTATTAGTAGAAAAGTAGACATAAGTACCTAATAGGACACAGCATAAAGAATACATTAATTTATTATGGGAGCAAATTAAGGAGTATTAAGTAACCATAACGGTGAAAAGTAAGTACCTACATAAATACTATGTGAGCAAGATAAATACGAACAGTGGATAAATATAAAATCATTTAGCGCAAGTGAAGCCGGAGGGCACAGCTAGTAATAATATAAATAAAAATATAGTCACTTGTAAATAATTGCGATCACGATAAGTGCACTTTAAGCTTACAAGTTAGGTACCAAATATTTTTCGTATTGGAACGAAGACGTTCTATAATCCCTGACCCTCGGGTTTATAATCGATGCGAAAACTAAAAGAGCTACATCACTTGAGAAACTGCAATGACCGCATCTTCCATAGTTAAATACGTTTTTTTTTTATACAACTAAGGTGGCAAGCAAGCATACGGTCCACCTGATGGTAAGCTGTCACCGTAACCTATAGACGCCTGCAACACCAGAGGCATCACTTGCGCGTTGCCGACCCTTTAGGAAAGGAAGTGGGAAGGAGAAGGAGCGGGAAGGGGGAAAGAGAGTAATTAGGCCTCCGGCACTCTCAATCACCCAACAAAACACAACAGTAAGAATACTGCTATTTCACGTCGATATTCTGTGAGAGGGGTAGTCCTTCCCCGGTCGAGCCGGCCCATTCATACTGAAATCAGCGAGGCTCTACTTCTCTACTACACACAAATTTAGCTGAATTCAAAGATTTGACTCTCTTGCTGTTTCCTTAATCCGAATAACTTTAAGACTTTAACCCTTTGAACGCCACGCCACGATAAAAAAGCAAAAGCGTGCTCTCGGCGCCGAGCTACTATTTCATTCTTTAATTGTGTCATTTAGTCGTGACCGTGGCGTGCTGGACACATTTTGCTTTGTCATGTGTTCATGACTGGCGCTCAAAAAGGTTAAAGCAGAAAACAGTTAGTTACAATATATGCCAGAAATATTTCGTAGACATTGGGCTTTAACCACCAGCACTCCAGTTTTACTAAAACTTCAAAGTTCTTGCCGATTTTAGCTTAAATGGGATGGGCTAAACCGCAGAAGTACGCTTACCCTCCCACATAATACCGACGCCGACGTAAGTTACAGTTGATTTAGCTAAGTACTGCTGCACTGCTGCTCTGCTGCACTTAGCACGGTCAGTGACATCGCCAGATACCTAGTGTGTGTATACATTTACTTACAGTCATCCAATAATTTTTGGGAATAGTACAGGATTAAAAAATGAAACCAAAGAGACAGATCAACAACAGAGTATAATAAAATTCACAATAAATATTTAAAAAATATACCCTTGTATAATAATAACATAATTTTTAATATTTATACAACCTAGTACAGGTCTTATTCTACTGGGCTGACGAACTCGTCGTAACAAATGAAAAAACAAACAGTGTTTCGATATCCATTTTTATAATATTATGTTCGGAAGACTGCCTACCTTCCCAAGTATCTTTACACAATTGACCATGAGCTAGAGTAATGGCTGGCAATCGATCAAATAATTGTTAAGATACATAATTAAATTATTTCGCCAATAGTTATAGAATAATAATTATAATTTAAAATAATATTTATAAATCTTTGGTTTTGTCTAAGAAAAAGTGCCTAAAAAGTCAAAAACAAATAAAGTTTCGAATATTATTAAATTAAGTTGCAACGGGTGCATTAAATCGTCCGTCCTCTTCGATTAGCGAGCGTCAAATCATAGATAAGACACTTGCGTCAAATGACAGTGAACGCTTATGTTATGATTGTGTCCAGTGCTTGTCATGGCCAAATGTGTGAAAGGGCAACACCGTCTAACTACTTATAATACAATATTGTGCGCTTTTTTGGTACCTAGCTTTTCATAAATTCACGATCCAGTACAGTCTTCCGTCAAACAATTAGATAGCTATAACCAGTACCAACTTTCATATTTACGAGAAAAACTTAACATTTCAACTATTTCCTAGAAATGAAATAAAAACTTGAGCTACTATTTTTAGTTTGACACATTATGTCTATTTGTACGTTGTGCTGTCTACATTTCTAGTAGTGCTATAAGACAAAATTTAGTTGCCAGCAAATATCATATCGAAAAAATCTTTGCTAGTTTGCTGAATGCGAATCTGACGCCACCGCTAGATGGCGTTCACATTTAGATTTTTAATTTCAGGCACACATCGTCATAACACAGACGTGTTGATATAGATTAAATGACGTCATTATACCTTACTTTACTGGACACTAAAGGTGCCTGATCCTTACACCGCTTCATACTATAAACGGAAATTGGAAAATTTATAATAGTTAAAATAAATATCATTAAAGAGCTTGACACTTGCACCAGCAGTAACAATGTTTCAGTATAAAATCATAACATGTTTCTGCCTTCTGGCGGTCAAACACAAAAGGTTTGCAATGATGTCTGGCATTCCAACAACTGACAGGTTTTTGCAACTCGGTTCACTTTACTTTTACTGGTAAGCATCACTAAATTATGAATACAGAAAGGAGCCGTACTAAGCGATACTATGAACAATGCATTTAGATTGTACAAAACTCGAAACCAAACCTCGTGACACTATAAAAATCCACCACACGTATGATACATTAACAATCGTTACAAAATTCTTTCAAAGCTAACATATTCGCACCACCACTGCCACTGCGCACACTCTTTCTTTCTTTCTTATTAATTTTGTATAATATTACAAGCATTTAGATTAACCAATAACACGTCTATTTTTTCGTTCTAGTGTCTATTTCACAACTAGTTCATACTGAGAGAGCACTGATACCCATAACACAAGTTTATTCTTATCATGGGTATCAGAGTTCAACCAAACACTTATGCCTAATAATTTTAGTTGTATCCTATCATTTCTACTTTAGTTTTTAGTGTTATTGTACAACCCCATTTTTTGGCAAATAACATTTTTTTTAATTATTTATTGCCATAGTATGATTCGGTGTAATGGGCAAAACTCTTTAGACAATGTCAACGTATAAAACTGAATTTCACACAAATATATCGCAGATATGTTTTTACGCCAAAGCACCTTCCTATACAAATTTTTCTTTACAATGCTTGAAAAAGATTGTATATTATAATAAACATCATTAAAATGGAACAACTTTATACAAATAGATGTACCCTCTTACTTATAATTCCATTATTACATTACAGCGAAATAGTTTGAAGCAGATTTTTGGTATAAAATATGCTTATCAAAAAATCTAGAAACACTTTTAGAATGGCACTGATCCTCTTTATACTTAAAGAAATAGCTTGAGCTCTCGGAAAGGAACCGAGATCTCTATGTAATAAAAGATTCCTTACAACCATTAGAGTCGGTGACACAAAGTACTGCAAAACTCGTAACAACTATCCTTAGACTCCACAAATTTGCTCCAGTGTCGTAATTGCATTGAAAACAGTACACCACAACAATATAACCACCTATACTGTCCATACAGTCACGGTACTTAGCACTTAAAACTACCCAATTATATAAAACGATCATATTAAGTAAGAGGGTAAACCTAGCCATACTTTATCCATATATTTACAATAAGTGCCTATTCATGCATTTTTAAGCACTTGACAACATGATGCTCTTACAAGTTAATGGTAATATTTATTCATCACAAAATGGATCTCATCCTGGTCAATTTACTGTCTCTTACGTCACATTCCTATAAACTTACGTCATATATTTTCAATGAGAGCAATTAGTTTTATTTTTACTCACAGCGCGGCGCCACTTGCAGTACATTCGATGTTTAAAATTGGATATACAGATTTTCCTGAATTATGAATAATGAAATGATTATTTAATGACAAATGATTATTTATTTATTTATTATTACCTTTTTCATGCAGTTTTTAAGAAGTAATTATGATAATTATGTGTCCGAGGTACAAGTGGCGCCGTCTGGTGATTCAAAATGTTACTGTTAATAATGTAGGTATGTAGTCAACTACTATAAAAGTTTTACTTTACAAAGGCAAATGATTTCACTTAATAACTACCCATTTACGTTATCTAACCCGTATATAATAATATTTCTTTGCGCTTAATATCACAAAATGGACATAACGTAACTGTAAGCAATATTTTGTACAAATATCGTATTGTTGTTATTCCTTTCATAAACATTAATACAATCAATAAAATTGGCTATATTATTAAAACTTCTATGAAATGTTTTCAACAACGTGTAAAAAAGAGGCGTGGGATAATTATAAATAAGGTTAATTTTTGTTAAATTATAGGTCAAAGGTCTAGTTTTGTTTTTACGTTACGTCCTTTACAATGGCCTCATCTTACACGCTGTTAAAAATAAATATAAACAATAGCATCTATGGAAAACCGAGCTAATCAAAAATCCATAAAAATATACACTGGGTAACTACAACATTCATTGTGACAAACGAGACATGAGGATAGACCTAGCACGAGTACAGAACATGACAAACGCAACATATAATAAGTAGACAGTGTGTAAATTTATTCTAGCGATAGCATTCTCATGTTTTGTCACTACCCCGTGCTAGGCCTAAGACATTACCACAACAAATAGACAAACCTCTACAACATTTGTACAAACGGTTCGCCACCCTAACTACGTATTGGATTATCACTGCTAAGGCCCAGGTAATGATCGCAGGTCGCAATAGGACGGGTCGCAAGGCAAGATCTCTTTAACAACTCAATCGTATGATATCTTTTCATATACTTTTCTATTGATAATCATGCTCTATTGAGTCTTATCAAAGTACACTAGAACTTCTGTATAAACTTCAGATTTACCTCAGATGATCTAAACGAAGTCCTACGCCATTTAAATTTCGTTAAATTTGTTTTGATGACAAGAGGTTAATTCTATCGCTGTCAAGCGTACACAGTACCAAATTTTCCGCTGATACTGAAAATCACCTAGCACGAAACACTACTCGATCTGGTAGTCGAATCGTGGTCAAAAGCTACACTTACCCTCACGTTTACGTCATAGTACCAGAGAGTCGTTTATAGATACGTACAAAAACTAAAACACAGCTTAGTAATATCGACTTTACCATAGAGAAGCTGGGCCAATGTTAACCGTACTGGGTAACTTTGACCCACAAAAACCAACAATAATTCCATTCTATTGCGACCCGCCTTTACCCATGATCATTTACGCTTTGACCTGTTCGGGAGCTATACCCGCTGTGGTTGCATTAACCTGTTCAGTTACTTTAGGGGTTGTGTCTTCTTGGTCCTGTATATAGTAATAGTTAATGAACCTACATCCTTGCGCGATCTGTGCACACTCGTTGGTGAAGTGACAGGCGAACAGAAGCATGTTTCTCGGCTGCACCTTCCATGCGAACCTCATGAACATTAGGGAGTATAGTGTCAAGGCTGGAAAGAAAAGAAACATTCGTTAGTTATTGTTTTAATTATTATATCTGTCTTCAAACCGAATTTCGGTTACAGCGGCCATTCTCAACGGAGACTAGACATCTACGCAAGATATATTATACGGTACATGTATGTGCGCAAACATACATAAGTGAACTCTCTATTCCCTCATTTTAATAGACCGTTAGGACGGTAATGTGCCACGACCGGAGAAAGATCAGTACCAACAGCCTGACGTGCTTTCCGAGGCACGGAGGTGTGCAACACCGCCAACTTCCTAACTTCGGGCGATTATTAAGAATTTGTTGACAGAAAATCCTTAATTGTTGGCCTGACTCTGGAAACGAATCCGACACCTCTTACACAGCAATCGCACTCACTACCGCTGCGCCACCGAAGCAGCAGATAATATGCCAATATGTAATGAATAAACACTCATTTGCAAGAAATCTATTTCTTTCCGACTAATGACGCATGAGGAGATATAGTTATTTATAAATGTATGTATATGCTTGATACCTTACGTAATATATAGGTACAATTGATCGGCGCTTTTGGTCGGATCCGTGGCATAAGATTGCGAATTATGACGTGCCAGATTCAATTTTTAAATCAGGCAGTGTTATTGAGATATATGTCCGAAATTTGTTAGTAGCAGAAAAATTTAATATGGTGGACAAAAAATTAACTAAAGTTTATTTCTGCCTACATTTTTAGAGATATACCGGCGTGAATCTACTTTTCGCTGAACATTGAACATACACAAAGATCATAATCACGTTGACATTGCTAAGTGTTACACAACAACCTTCAAGACAAATACATAAATAAATCTCAACACACACAACGTCTTATCTGAGCTGCTCTGTGTAAACGTTATCTCAAGCACCTACTTGTGTTATCGGCTTTCCTGTATTCATTTATATGTGTCAATACATAAGTCGACGATCTCTGGGATTACAAGATATTCTTTATACATACACGGACTTTATAACCCTGGAGGAGTGATGTTTGATACCAATCTCATTATTTATTTTTATCTAAACTAATATTATGAAGCGGAAAGATTGTTATTTTTGTGCATTTTGTGTTTATAATAAATAAATTAAAACTACTGCACGGATTTTGAAAATTCTTTCATCATTAGAATGCTACTTTATTCAGAATTAACATAGGCTGTTAAGATCACGTATATACGTCATAAACGTGGATGAAACCGAGGGGGACAACTAGTACGTTATATGCGAGCCTAAATTTTATATTTTGTATCTCTGTCCTACTACTGAAAATGTGTAAACAGAAATTCATAAATAACACTTTGTCCAGCCAACAATTTAAACCGGACCATCATATCACACGCAAACATCAAATGAATGCTACGAGTTCAATAGGAATTATTTAAAACTAGCTGTGCCCGCGGTTTCACACGCATTCATGGTTATTGCGCCGCCCTCGTGGGTCGTAGCGTGATGTTATATAGCCTATAGCCATGGTAATGTTAAATAACAGTATTGTAACTCGGCTCTGTCCTTGAAATAATTACCTACAGCCGTGCGGTCTGCGAATACGCGAGAGGGCTGCCCACCTACAGTATTTTAATTTCATCTACCTACTTGAGTTTCTTTCTAGTTTAGTGATTGTAAATATTATGTTTTATTCAAAAAGATATTTGCTTAATATTGTCTTCTGTTTACGCGAATATTATTCATTGAAATTAAACTACTATATACGGATTTTATCGCGCTGTATTTTTGTTGTGAATGAAATAGGAAGTATTCAATAAAAATCATGTATGTTTTTTGATTAGTAGATTTAATAAAAAACAACCTTGTATATTTGAGACTGAAAAATATTTGCGTTTCGTCTAAGACGTATGAAAAGCCTTCAATTTAATAGTATAAAAAATCCGCAATCGGATAAAAACTTTAATAAAAATACTTTTGTTTACAATTGCACTTTGCCATAATTATTATGTAAGTACTTGTACTTATTTCAATCAAATATTAACAAATCGCAAGCTTACTGCTTACAAAACCATCACACCTGCACCGTTCGTTCAGCGCTGCGGCGCATTCGCGACTGGTTGCGTACAGAGTGCATACCAACCTCGAGGCGCGTAAGTATGACTCGCGTTCCGACTGTTTGTATGAAGATAGAATACTGTTAGATATCATTACCGTGCTATAGCATTCCTCAATAAATAGGCTATCCAACACTAAAATATTTTTTTAATTCGAACCAGAAGTTCCTGAGATTAGACCGTTCAAGCAAACAAACAAACTCTTCACCTTTATAATATTAGTATAGATATATGTACTTAGTTGAATGTCTCTGAGCTGTCCACGCGGCTTGAGAATGCCTATGTTATGTTACGCCTGTAACTGTATGTCCAAAGCTTTAAAGAAGATGGATAATACTCATTTGTGCATCATCAACTTGACTATTAATTTAGATTTTACTAATGAATAATGAAATGAAAGTCGGCCTCGATGGCGTAGTGGTTAGTGTAACCGACTGCCACGCCTGAGGTCGCGGGTTCGATTCCCGCACAAGTCAAACATTTGTGTGCATGAACATGGATGTTTGTCTTGGTCTGGGTGTTTCTATGTATAATATGTATGTATTTACAAAAAAAAAAGTATATATGTATGTTTATCCATTGTTTAGTACTCATAGTACAAGCTCTGCTTAGTTTGGGCTAGATGGTGTTGTGTGTATGTGGTAGAATATTATATAAAAAAAAAAGAATATCGATTGAAGTTAACGCGGCATTTTTAATCGCTATAGGAACAATTGAAAGCGGAAGTAAGTTTTATCAATCGTTTATACAGCTGCGTAACAACACCGCTTTGCTTTGCTATTACATCGATTTGTTACAGTTCTACAATTAAAATTGCCACCATGTGACATCTGCAAGAAATTGAAAATTAACGTTCAAATAATCAAGGCTCAAATCTATCTAGACAAGTCTAAGACTATATTTTCTTTATCTAAATATTTATGAAAGATTTGAACCTTGTCAAAGGTTCTTGAACGATCTTTAAATTTAAAAAATAGATCGTATGAGTCTCACGTCTAAATTTCTGAAGGGGTTAACAAAAGTAATCACAATCAGGATATTGATAAATAAAAAACACAAGATAAACACACTTATAATGTATGGATGGCGTTAAGTGGTCATCCCGGCATAACCGAAGCATTGACTGTCATGGCACAGTATACAAAGAACAGTGGTTTATCTAACACCGCTCGGCGAGTTATTAGCCTACTCTTGGTGCTTGTCACTTTTATTTTTAGTTAAATATTATTTGCGTATTATGAGGCGCGCTATGTTTTTATTTATATAATATAACGTGTATTATATAATATAACGCGAGAGCAGGCGAACGCAAGCGTGCGTGCAGCGTAGGTACTTGAACGCGCCCGATCACACGACACTCACGGTACGGCCCACGCTGCCGCCACGGTATTCCGCCGTGTATTATGCTAATGTGTGCGTGGCAGCGCGTGCGTACACGGCGCCTGGCGCGCACGCACACATTCAAGCCGGCAGCGGCACATTTCTATGAAGATGACTTACTGTTCTTAGTATATTGTGGTCATGGGTTCGATCGCCATACCATACCAAATTTGTTATGAGTGATGTGATCTACAGATCGTTGTTCCGAGTTAGAATGTTCTTTAATCGAAACTTTTTTACGTCCAGGAATTATTAATTGTGCAGCTATTGTGTTTAATAAATACATTGACTAAATTCATTAGCTTTAATACATAATACCTATATGTATTATTAACCTTTTCAGGTACTAAGTAGAATTCAAAATTCAAAATTCAAAATAAATTTATTCAGATTAGGTTACAAGGTCGCTTATGTATGTCAAATTTACACTAATTTTTCTGCGAATTTGCATTTACTGCCACGTTCAGCAAAGCAAGGGTGTAGGGCTCATGAGAAGAACGGGCAAGAAACTCATGGTCACTCTTTTTAATCGTCAAGTTTTTGTTTACAAATCATAAGAGCTGTAAGGTGCTGCAACCATTTCTCCATGAACTATTACTGAACATACTCAAGCATTTAATAAAATTTGATGGTAGCCTCTAAAGCAGCAGTATGGTAAATAGGAGCATCCACTTACATGTACATTAATAATCAAGACAAGGCATGATTGTAGTCCGTATTTTAATCTAACTGTTTAAATAAAAATGTAGTAAGTAAATTATCGAATTCCACGATACCTAAGTCGACCAGTCAACACAAGTAGCACCCGTTCACGAGTAAGACGCATGGGCCAGCCATCGTCCCCTTCGCCATATTGAAGGGATCGACCCGGCCCATGACGACACCACAAGCAATGACATTTGAGTGAGCATGCCGGGCCTTGGCATGCGAAATCAGAATAAGACTCAAAAATAAAACTTTACGGAACTGTCCATGATCACGAGTTGCCTTCGAAAGTGGCCTTTAGAAATGTAATAAAGCGTTATTGTATACCACAAGTTATGTAATATCGCTACTCTTATACATTACATACAGAGCAATACAAACGTATTATTCGTAGTCAATATATTTTTACAATGATAACAAAGTTCATTGTAAAAATGTCATGATTTGTATATTTTATCTGCATTATATTATATTGTGTTTTACACAGATAAGACTCAGTAACGACACAAACATTGACCGCACCTTGCTAGTATATGTGTTCCAAACCATAGCGTAAATTATTTATTTTCCAAGCTACCACCCGCACTAATGAAATATATACAATATGTATTATGTATATCCCAACTAATAGGTATTATAAATGCGAATGTGGGTTTGTTTGTTTGATTGTTACACTTACATGCCTTGACTACTTGGCCGATTATTATGAAATTTCGCCTACCTACACGTTGTCATGGGAACAGAAAATGAAGTGCAGTCAATCTTTAATAGGCTAGTCATATTGTACTTTGATTTGCTACTATTTATTCTGAAATGTATATGGTATTCTGTATATTAATAAACAGAATATAGGTAATACATAGATTCACGCCTGTTTCCCAGAGGGGTAGGCAGAGACTACGGATTTCCATTTGCTACGATCCTGACACACTTCTCTGGCTTCATTCACTTTCATCACATTCCTCATACACGCCCGTCGGTTCAAGGTGCTCTTAACCTGGCCTTTGTCTAGAACGCCTCCGATCTGATCGAGAAACGTTCACCTAGGTCTTCCTCTTGCGACTTTTTCATTTAGATCCATCAGAATATATGTAGGTAATAATAATATAAAATCTATCCGGTTGCAATACAGTTACAATCGATTTATAGTAGTAGAGCCTTGCTGATTTCAGCATAAATGGGCCGGTTCGACCGGGGAAGGACTACCCTCTCACAGAATATCGACGTGAAATAGCAATATTCCTACTGTTGTATTTCGTTCGGTAAGTGAGAGTACCGGAGGCCCAAACATCCTCTTCCCGCTCCTTCTCCTTCCCACTTCCTTTCCTAAAGGATCGACAACGCGTAAGTGATGCCTCGGGTGATACATGCGTCCATAGGCTACGGTGAGTACTATCCATCAGGTGGGCCGTATGCTGGTTTGCCACTTTAGATGCATAAAAAAAAAACAAATGACCCCGTTATGCGATCCCATCATTTCAAATTATTACCTGTTTCGCCTCTATTCTATTACCAGTGGCAAGACCCTGCAGAATATTCTGACCCTTAATTTGGTCCTAAACTTAATTAAGTTTTATTTTACCATTAGAAATCGCAACGGATTGAGATTTAAATGAGGATAACCGCCTTCATAATTCCATAATTATCTTAATAAATATAACAGGGCTATTATCATCATGTAGGTATATCATTACTAATGTAATGTTCAGTATTGTAATACAATGGTTATGACTGTATCCAATACAGCTAATTAATTCTAGTGCTACAGAGCGATCTGTCCTTGTTTACTACACAGCAACAAGTATAATGAGTGCAATCTATTGCAATACCTGGTATTATTTAAATGAGAATTCTCATGACAGTCTTATTCTCCCTTAGCTTTTAATATTCCCAAGTCACTTGTGGTCGGCTTTTCTAGTCTAACCGGATTTGACTGGATATCAGTTTTTACACGGAGCGGCTGCCACCTGACCTCCGCAACCCGAAGGCTAACGATACCCTAAGGCTAGACTACTGTCAGGATATTAGAGGGAAGGTACTGACTTTCCCAATAACGACTGCCATAGATTTTCATGGCAGCCGGGACCGACGGCTTAACACGCTCTCCGAGGCACGGAGCAGGCGATAATTGTCAATCAATACGCACATAATTTCGAAAAGTCATATAACTTCCGAAAGTCAGAGGTGCGCGACGTGGGTTCGAACCCGAGACCCTCTGCATTGCAGTCTGTTGGTCTCCCCACTGAGCTATCGCTGCTAAAAATAATTTAGTTAAAGCCAGAGACTACCCAAATGTAACTTAAATCTTTTAAACTCTTAACCTATTGAGTCACAACAGCACACCTATGGCCAGACACAATAGACAAATAATTAATAATTCTAAGACTTGACAGACTATGCAACATCAAAGGCCAATATTCATATGTAATTACAAAAATGATATTGTTGTGCTTACTTTAACAACCTTATGTGATACTTTAGGGATTGACTTTTTGCCATGTTAGACTAAGATTAATTATTATAGATATAACGTGTTAATGAACACTTTTTTTTTTCGTGGTTTGTTTATGAATTTGTAAATATACATACTAGTTTAAGTAAAATGTCATCAGTTGTAAACCTAAACTTCTTAATCTTTCTTTATCTATACATACTACCTTATATATTTATTTATATAATATTCATAATTATTGTATGTCTCATATGTCTCAATATTTGAAACACTTGATTTTAATTTCTTATAAATTTTTGTATTTTTAATTTTTTGTCATTATTTTTTGTATTATGTTATTGTTTTGGGTCTTCACGATACAGGCTTGCCTAGTGTGAAAACCACAGAAGTAGTCTTGTTTATTTTGCCAGCGTTTGGCAAATTACTTTATTTTATTTATAAGGTGTTTTAGATTGATAAATTTTTCTAATTTGTTAAACGCTGTAAATAAACAATTTTTCATTTTCATTTTTTTCAGTTAAATAGTTATAAAACATAAATGTAACTTACCAAATGTCATTTTGCCACTAATAAAACTAGGGTGCTTTTTTGTATCTGCTATTGCTGCTATGGGTATTCCCCAATTTGCAACTGGACCCCAGAAGTGTGTGCTGAAAACAAAAGTAAATATTGGTAATTCCTAGTTAAAATATCACCACTTAATAAAACAGTGTCTTAGTACAAAATTTGGAACTAAAGCAATTTGAACTCTTATTGACTGACTACAAATTATAATATTATATTTGTGTTGTGCTGTGATATATATATTAGTTTTATTAAAACCCATATTTATTAGCCACTTTACATTCAACACAATATGTCGTATGTCTAATGCTGTCTTCTATACACATAACCAGATTGAGTGCAGCAGTACTATGGATCTTAACAGTAAAATCTAATAAGGCCATTACTGAATATCTAATATACCAACTATTCATTATCATTGCAGTGGCATATTTTGTTGTAAAGGACTTTAAAAAGAACCAAAAGTGCTGTGAGATGAATGACCTTCACTGAAAATCAGGATAATGACAAAAGAAAAACATGTACTCTATTATTCCCAAGTTAGTTGTAACTTAAAACTTTTCATGTTTCCATGTTTCAAAGTGTTGCCGTCGGAAAAGGGAACTATTATGGTTATATCGCAAGACAACTAACCGAAAAGATCGAAATAATTTTAAAAACTATTCGTTAAGACTCAAACAAATAATTCATCTAACTCAAAAAGCACAAAATAATTATTTTATACAGCAGTCCAAGAATAAATCCAAAGCCACATGGAAGGTTATTAATAGTACAAAATCAAATATCCCAAAAGAAAATGTTTCCCGAATAAGTTTGAATGGAGAAGTGTTAACAGACCCGCAAACAATTGCTGAAGCCTTCAATAATTATTTCGTTGACATGGTAAAACCTATACCTATTGAATCTTCTAATTCTATTAAAAATTACATGACATCTAAAGACAATAATTTGACATTATCCAATAATACATTAACATTAATTAACAATACTCATTATGATTCTTTATTTATTAATCCGACCACTCCAGACAACATACACAAAATTATACTTTGCTTAAAAAATACGCATAGCACAGGCCACGATGGTATTTCCACGTCTGTAGTAAAGTTTGTTGCACTGCTGATTAGCCCAGTTCTAAGTTATATAATAAACCTATGCATACAACATGGCACGTTTCCTACTAAACTAAAAATAGCTATTATCAAACCTCTGTTCAAAAAGGGATTCAAAGAGGATATAGCTTGTTACCGACCAATAGCGCTGATACCAATTTTTTCCAAAATTATTGAAAAGGTTATATACAATAGTATTTATAATTATTTTGAAAAGCGAAATCATTTCGTTAGCGAACAAAATGGGTTTCGTAAAAGTAAAACCATAAATTTGGCAATTTATAACCTTTTAACTAAAATCTATAAAAATATGAATAACGGAACACCTGTAACTGCTCTCTACATGGATATGACGAAAGCTTTTGACCATGTCAGTCATAAACTTCTATTAAATAAGCTGTATAAATACGGTGTACGAGGAAACACTTTACAGCTGATAGAATCATACTTAAACGGAAGGACACAAATAACTGAAATAAATCAGCTCTGCTGCTCTTCAAAAACTGAAACTAAATACTTGTCTAATCCTAGAACAGTCACATATGGCGTCCCACAAGGAAGTGTCTTAGGCCCCTTACTCTTTTTGATTTATATAAACGATTTGCCAAAAGCCATCAAATTCCCTATGGTACTATTTGCTGACGACAGTACTGCTGTATTTAACCTTAGTGACGCCGTAACTTTTGAAAATGACATAAATAAGACTCTAGAAGATATAATAAATTGGTTGACATGCAATAATCTGATTATGAATCTTGATAAAACAAAAATAGTAAGCTATTCCCAAAGAAAATCTACACTGACAATAAATATTAATTATGGAATGAAAAAAATTGAAGAAGATAATACAATTAAATTTTTAGGGATATGGATTGACAAAAATATGACATGGAAAACACAAACTGACGCTATACGTAAAAACTTGAATAACTTTGCATATGCCCTGTATAGATTATCAAAAATTGTCCATCAAACTGCAGTATTGGCCGCTTATCATGCGTATGTAACATCCACGCTAAGATATGCATTAATATTTTGGGGAAATGCTACAGACAGAGAACTTGTTTTTAGAGCCCAAAAAAAATGTGTCAGGGCGGTATGTGGTATTGCTGTGACTGATAATTGTGTCCCTTATTTTAAAGAGTTGAAAATATTAACTATGCCTGCCCTGTATATATATGAAGTCGCGACATTTGTAAAAACAAATATAAATATGTTTGGAAGTCTGAAATCCCGAAGACACGCAGACAAAATATCGAATGTGCCTTCGAAAACTGCCCTATTATCAAAGAGCTTTTTTGGCATGTCTTCGAGAGTTTACAATAAAATACCTAAACAAATAAGAGAGGTTGATAATATTGCTGTATTTAAGAAGAGTTTACATATATTTTTAATAACCAGACCGTACTACACGGTAAATGAATTTTTATCCGACAGATTTGTAACCACAGAAAGTCTGTGACTGAGTAACGAAATTTTTTTATTTGATATTTTATTTATTGTTTTTAATTCGTTAATCTTTTAATTTATTTTTTTGTGATTGTTTTTTGAGTTATCGGCTGTAATTTATTGTAACCAATTCATTTGTAATCATTATTATTGTACGCCTTAAATGGCAGAGCAGTGAGTTCGCACTCTATGCTTCAATTTTATACAACACCTTGTAATAACCACTGTCTCACAATAAAAAATACTTTGACTTTGACTTTGACTTTGACAAGTTACCAGTACATAACACCATAATGTTATTTTCTTAGCTGCTCAAGATTGTCAAAGTCAAACATCATTTATTAATTTACGTCACAAAGTAATATTTATGAACGTCAAAATATATAGGTTAGTGAGTTTACTAAGCTACTGAAGCTACATTTAGGTTAGTTGCTAAGTTCAGGCAAAGGGCCTATGAGAAGAAACCTGCAAGAAACTCACGGCCACTCTTTTAAATCGCCAATTAAATATAATTTCAGTATTTTACAACTCATATCAACAAGGTGTTGCGACCATTATACCTTGCTACTGACTTTAAAAAACTAAAGATATTATGTTAATTATATTATAGAGATTAAATAATTTGAGTCTAGTATATTGAAAAACTATATATTTTATATATTGAAAAATATAATACAATATATAAATCTAAAATAGGCAGTAGGATGGCATGATGGCGCATACACTTACACTTTGTGACAATGCAAAGGCAGTCCATGACTAAATGCGGTTGTGATTTGTATTTTTTAATAATAATCAAAATGAGAAGCACGATACTTGATAACATCGCATAAAATCACGAAGTACCTTTACATTACTAAATTGACTTATAGGTAATACAGATCTTTGAATCCTGAATGCAACAAGCAACTAATGCCATGAGTTTTTATCAGTTAAGTAGTCGTTGACAGAATAATAACCCGTTAAAAAGCGCCGTTAAATGTACTTTAACGGTGCTTTTAAACTTAAGCAATGGTAAATTAATTATATTAATACCTATAACTACCTAGTTTATTAAAAAAACGTATACCGAGTTCCGCAAATGTATTGTGAACTTTATGTAAACGATGATATGGGCCGACTAACTTATGCTTATTTCTAGTATTTACGTTATGAATATCACTATTCTTATTATATATAAGCAAATATATATTGCGACGCAACAGTAAGTATACCTATTTCCTTAAATCGATATTTCAAGGAAACTCGTGGACTTAAATTATAAATACTACATACTGCACGCTTTTGGAGAATAAAATTGTCTCAATATCCCCACAATAATATACCGTAGGACATGACACTGTGAAAGTAACTGAAGTATACTAGTCTAGCAGTATCTACATCAGTAAGCTGTATTACTTTCCGAATTGCGTATGCGGCTGAGCTAAGTTTCCCTGCAAGACACGATATATGAGCGCTCCACTGAACATTGTGATCTAAAGTCAAACCTAGAAAAACTGTCGATTGTACGAAAGTAATAATTTCATTATTTAAATTTATATTTATGTTAGGACTCTTTACATTTGGCAATGTAAACTTGATACATTTTGTTTTTTTAGAATTTAGTAGTAAATTATTCGACGTAAACCAGCCCATGATGTGCGGGAGCGAATCATTAACAATATTTAAATTTATTGCTAATCTGTCTACTTTAAAAATAAGGGATGTGTCATCTGCAAATAAAACAATGTCACACAAATCCTGCACGAAGAACGGCAAATCATTTACAAACACTCAAAACAGAAAGGGTCCTAAAATTAATTGTGGTACGCCCATTGTGACTGGTAATCTAGAAGATCTACTTCCGTTGATATCAACGTGTTGTAGTCTATCGCTTAGGTAGGAACCAACTAAGTCAAATGCAGTATCTCTGATGCCATAATGCCTGAGTTTTCGCAACAGCGTATGATGGTCAACGCAACGCAAAGGCTTTAGAGAGATCACAGAACACGCCAATGACATCTTGCGAATTTTCCCAGGCACTGAATATATGTCTTAAAAGCGTAACACCCGCATCTATTGTAGAACGGCCCTTCCTAAAACCATATTGATCTACATGAAATAAATTGTTTACACTAAAGTGGCTCTCTAATCGCTGTAATATAATCTTCTCAAATATTTTACTAATAACAGGTAATATTGAAATTGGCCTAAAATTACAAGGGTCACTTTTGCATCCATTTTTAAATAAAGGTATTTTTATACTACATTTCATTAAATTTCGAAAAAAGGCCCACATCAATGCATCCATTAAATATTGCGGCTAGGTGTGCTATATTAACAATAATAATTTCAAATTTAACCGAAACACCCCAGACCTAAGCAGGTTTTTTTGAATTGAGCAATATAAATACTTTTATTATATCTTTCGGATATACACATTCAAAACTAAATTGTATCTTGCACTCTTCCACGCTGCTCCTAACCAAGTATTCTGCTCGATCTGGGCAAGACCTAAGGGTGCTTGTTGTATTTAAAGGTATTTTTGCGAAGTAGTTATTGAATGTATTGGCTCTACTTCCAAATTATTTTAAATTATGCTATTATTGACATTCAGTTCAAATTTATTATCACGCACCTTGTTGCAACCTGTTTCATTGTTAATAATGTTCCATGTAGTTTTAATTTTATTATTAGAATTATGAATTTTAGTTTTTAGGTAAAGGGACTAGGCAGAGGCACATGTCTTTTTAATTTTGTTTTATTAATTTTTAACATTTTAATCAAATTTGGATCGAAATTGTATTGTTTCATACCATATAATTCGTATAGTTTTGCTCTACTTCTATATATCCCAGATGTTGCCCAATCACAAAACTTAATCTTATTATTCTGACTAAAGGTCTTACATTTAAAAATATTATTATATTCTAAAGTAATTATGTTAAGCAAAGACTCATATAGTTCATCTGGATTATTCAGAGAAAAGTCCATATTGACAACTTTGGCACTTATATTATCATTAAATTCCTTTAAGCGATTAGATGTCTTCGGTCTACACGTAACCTTAATCTCTTAATAAATTGTACTCACAGGAAATAATACCTTTTGCCCACAGTGGTCGGATGTCAGTTCACTCAATATGGCCCTATTAAGAAATTGGCAGTCGCAAAATACATTATCTAATCAGGTAGTAGAACGTGAAGTGATCCTAGTGGAATAAAAAAATAAATACTTTAAATTAAATGATCCAAATAAACTAATAAGTCTCAAAGAGAGAGCTGACTGCTCAAGTAAATTATCATTAAAATCACCACACACTACTATATACCTATTACTAACACTCAAGCCTTTTAAAATATCCTCTATTACAGTTTTAAATACACTAAAGTCACTCTGCGGTGGTCGGTACACACAAACTATGGCATGTTGCTCTAATTCCACACAGGATAATTCAACAGTGCGCTCGATAGAAAGATTTACTATATCTTTACGTTCTTTACATTTTAGATTGTTACATACATATACTAGAGAGCCACCATGTATAGAATCATTTCTTACAAACGCACTAAGAATTGAATAATATTCGTTATTAAATATTAATTGATAAGTTTTTAACCAATATTCCGTTATGCAACATATTTGAATGTTATGTTGTTTAAAAAATAAATCTAATTCTAACTCCCTGCCGGGTAGACCCTGAATATTCTGATGAATTAGTCTAATAGTGTGTCTGCCTATCCTTTGTCTTATCTAACAGTTTAAACTACTAGAAGTGTCAATATGAAAATTTGTAGTAGTAATACTACTTTGTCCTAAAACCTTCACTACCCTACTGGTATCTGAGTCGCTACATATATTAAATGCTAATAATTTAGCAAGTTGCTTTTTATAATAAAAAGATAGATACATTGTATCTTTAGTTAAAAATTTACTAATAAAATTATTAGTGTCAAAGAATAAACTATAATTCTTGTAACATGTCTTCTTTTCCTTAGCCTTTATTATTCCTAAGTTACTTGGGGTCGGCTTTTCTAGTCTAACCAGATTTGACTGGATATCAGTTTTTACAAGGAGCGGCTGCCACCTGACCTCCGCAACCCGAAGGCTAACGATACCCTAAGGCTAGACCAGTGACAGGATATTAGAGGGTACTGACTTTCCCAATAACGACTGCCATAGATGTTCATGGCGGCCAGGGCCGACGGCTTAACGTGCTCTCCGAGGCACGGAGCAGGCGATAATTGTCAATCAATACGCACATAATTTAAAAAAGTCATATAACTTCCGAAAGTCAGACGTGCGCGACGTGGGTTCGGACCCGAGTCCATTGCAGTCAGCATTGCAGTCTGTTGGTCTCCCCACTGAGCTATCGCTGCTATCTTGTTGTAACATGTACTGTTATAAAAAAGTAAATTAAGTTTTTCAATGTTTCTATTTTGTTTGTTTGATAGTACATAGAAACATGTTAATGCACAAAGAATAAAGTTACACCCTACTTTATAATGTAATGATTCTATTACCTCTGTCAAATGGATTGCTTCTTTTTTAGTGACAGATAAGCTGTCACCATAAAGAAATATGACTGTTGACTCTGCATTTAATTTTGTAGTTTTTAAGTTATCAATTAAAGAACTTAACCTAGCCCCAGGGGAACAAACTTTTATGCAAGTCGACTCTGAATGAGAAATAATTAGCCAACTAATACCTACCCCTATTTGGTCAGAAAACATGAATATATTTTATTAATGTTATTCACCAAAAAAAACACAGACATATCTTCATGATTAGAAAGATTCAGATTTACAATAGACTTACAGGCAGAATTAATTTATTTGTATTCACTACACTATTACTTTTGTACATACTTAAAATGTATGACTATATATCAATATGGTATACACAATTTTGGTTCAATCTGGACATTTCAGTTATGATATTTGTGAATACCTGATATGTAGTAGTCAGTAAATACTTTATTGTACATTAAAACTAATTCTACATAAAACAAGTGGTTCAAACCAAGGATGTTGTGGATGCAGATATTTTGACATCCGCGGATGCGGATACGGATGAGTTTGTCCAAATCGATGCGGAAGCTCCGCAATTGCGGATGCGGATGTTGATGAAAATTATTTATCTTAATTAATAAAAAGTATCTAATATCACCGCTTTCGCAGGTTCAAGTCTGTTTTGCAAAGGATCATAAATTAAACATGTACACATCAAGTTAGACACCCTATATACGTATATGTACGCTACATACAAAATAGAATTGTCGGAAAGGAACAGTGCATAGTGGAGTTGATGTATTGATAAGGATAGAGTGTTGTGTCCCCTTCAGCGTGAGTGAGACAAAATAACAAAAATATAACGCACTCTCTCGCACAATTCGCAGTGTTCAACTTCCAATAGTTCAAAGTCCAAACAGGTTGATGTGTCGCTGTGAGTACTACTGAACAACTGATTTCTTTCTTATAGTAACCTACACTATATCTGGATCTGCATTGATTATCGCGGATGCGGATGCATATGTCCGAATCGATGCGAAAGCTCCGCAATTGCGAATATTCGCAACATCCCTGGTTCAAACATACAATCAAAACCATACAATAGTGAGCTTATCACAATGAAAAACCACCATAGGATGGAAGGAAATATTAGTAACAAACAAGCGAGTATGGTAAATTAATCATATAAAACTTATCTCTATTGTTTATTTAAAAAAACATATCTATGCATTAATGAAATAGGCAAATCTGAATATAAGATAACCTTGGGTAAAAGTCTTTTCAGATAATTAACCATACAAAAAAATAATGAATATAAATAATAATCACTTTCTTACCTCATTAAATAATCCCTGAATTCCTTGCTTTTGAGATGGCCTAACATATTTCTTACCATAGACCCCATTTTGGCTGAAAAAAACATGTATTGAAAATAGGTTAGGCGGGCACGATTTGATATTTAAGCTACCGGTAACAAGTGTAACAACGCACATTATGGTAATTTTATTATAAATAAATTACGTATGGTTTTATTACAGTATACATGTCAAGGTTATTAAATATTAGTTGCAAGTAATAATAACGATTATTTAAACTCTTCGCTTCTACAATACACATTACACATACCTGTTTAGGTTATTCTACTGTAAAAATAATTACATATATGATCAAATAAATTAAAGAATTTGGTGTTTCTAAAAAAAACTGTCCTTCCCTTCTAATACCAATGTCACTGTCACAATGTCACTTGACACTTGTCACTTGTCAGTGACAGATGTTACGAATGAATGTAAAAATGAATGTAAAATATTCATAGATAAATATATATAATAATAGATAATAAATAGAAGCACGGTCTGTTAGAAAATTAAATAATCTATGTGTTCAAAAACTTATTATGTTTCTTCAACAAAATAACAATGCATATATTTAGTGACCTACTTAACTTATCAGTTCATCAATTAGTTAGCCACTTCATACTCTTGGAAACCAATGTATAAAAATATGAATAATTATATTACTTATACTAAAATAACCTTCATGGACTTGTTTAGTTACTGAACGAAATAAAAATTGCGGGAATTATGAAATCAAACAAAATCAGAAGTGTCAGGTGTCTAGACCGATATTGGCACAAAAAAAATTGTAAAATACACACATAATAGGTAAATCGTATACAAATAATCCAAGTATACCCATGCAGTAATTATAATTATACCATGTAACAAAATAAAAGGAACAAAGAGATGGAACCAGTTTGTAAAGATATTATAAGTACGTAACGAGTGCACCATGGGGGTGTTGCGGGTGATGATAATTTTATACATGCTCACATATATTATCGTCTACTTCGGCTTTGTCGGCACTCTTGTTTATATTAGAAACGTCATGATGTGGAACCATGAGTACGTAAATTCTTTACATTCTTTATTTTGCTATAAATTTTACTTAAACTGCTATGCATGCTATGCTATAAGTTTAATTATTAGGTTTCATATAGTGATCGATGTTTCAATATTCGGCGCATTGTCTGTGACTTCAATACACTCTCCGAGCAGTCAAATATTTATCTTTTCTATCGCCATTGCAAATGTTTATAGTTATCTATTAGTATATAGTAGGTATTTAGATATCGAAGCCCTGACCATTTAGTCTTTCCTAGAATTTTGCAAATTATTTGCTTGCAAATACTTGACAGTTTCAAAAATTCGACTTAAAGATTCGAACAATTTCAATTACTAATAAGCGCCTATCGCTTCTGGTGTTGCAGGCGTCCATAGGCTATGGTGACCACTTATCATCAGGTGGGCCGTAAGCTTGTGTGCCACTTTAGTTGTATAAAAAAAAATCGCTGATTCAAATACAACATTTATCCTTGTGAGTAGATATTTATTTATTTATTTGAAAAAAAAACACCTTAAACTATCTTTACAGGACTTATCCTAATACGACAGCTAAGAACTAAACACTATTTAAAAACTACATTATTTACAATCACGGTATTACATCTAAGTATTCAAATAAAGTAAAAATTAATATTATATATTATTCTGTTTGTAACATAGAATAAATAGTAATTCCTTTGCAAATTCACCAAAACAACATGTAAACACATCAATGTTAACATGTAGATCATTGATGGTACGGATAGCTCTGGTAAGGGGTGCTTTGGCGAGTAAGTTGGTTCTCGCTGTAGGTACCAATAGCAGAGGCGGGCTTCGTCGCCGCCACACGTAACGGTCCGGTACACACAGGCTCAAGCTCTGCAGTACTGCCGGGTGACTCTCCAATCCGCGAAGCACCTTCACCAAGTAGGCAACCAGTGCAAACTCTCGTCGGACACGCAGTTGATTGTAACCAACCATGCCCAGGACAAACAGGGTGGGATACATCAGTGGGTAAAACGGATATACCCCATATAGTTTTTTATACAGGTGGCGTGTAAACTTATTTTGAACGCGCTCCAACATTACCGCGTACTTCACTTCATGTGGGGCCCATATGACCGCACTATGTTCAAGATGACTCCTGACTAGTGCATCATATAGGACCCTGACTGCTGTGATGTTGGTGAAGCTATGTGTCTGCCTCAGAATAAACCCTAGGTTTCTGTACGCTTTCTTACAGACTCTGTTTATGTGCTCCCGGAATGTCAGATCGGGAGTCATGAAAACACCCAAGTCTCGCACCTCGGTGACTCGTTGCAGTGGCGCCGTGTCCACCACATAATCATAGCGCACAGGTGTCCGAGCGCGGGTGAAACTCATATAGTTTGATTACCCTAAAATTATAATTTGTTTCTTTTTAGAATACCGGAAGAAGCTTTTGTACAATATGAAGAATAAAAATAAAACGATTGCCAATCTGTAAAGTTGCACCAATATAAGTTTCACAATTTGTGACATTACGTATGTACTTAATATATAATCAACATTTTACGAATAATCGTCCTAGATAATTTTACTAACTACTAAATAATTTTATTCGCAAATTAACTTTTAACTAACATTTTTAACTACTTAGTGTACCATGGAGCTTAAAAACTGTACGCAAGTATATACACAATAAGCAAAGTCTAAAACAGTAAGTAATATTTAAATTAAACTCTGGCAAATATAAAGTTTTCATATACATCAATGCATTTATTAAAATTTCTACCTACAGCGACATATTCAGTATATGTCCTGTATGTTTTAACAATTATATCATCAATCCAAGCTAATTCAATCATAAAAGCAAAAGAAATTCTAAATTCAATATGTCATCGTTCAAATCATTTTTTAAATTACACAAATGCAGAACACCGAAGATTCCCAAATTCAAAACGTCATTTTTCGGAATCTCAAAGTATGGTATACCGAAATTCAAAACGGCGAAATGTAGTATTCTTAAATTCAAAACGCCAAGGTATAAAATTCCGAAATTCAAAATGCCGAAACAAAGCAATCAGACTTTTAAAACTACAACCTATTATATACCGAAATTTAAAGCACCGGAACATAATTTACCGAATTATGACATACCAAAATTATATACCAAGAAACTTAACATCTCTAAATTTACAATGCCAAAATTTCATAGCTCTTCCAGTATTATCCCGAAATTCGGCATACCGAAATATACATTTCCGAAATTCACATATCCGAGTTTCGAACTTCCAACGACCTCAAAGAGTTCACGTCCGCTGTTTCGATTCAAGATGCCAGATGTCAAATTCCCGAAACATAAATTTCATAATTTTATAGTATCCAAGATATTTAGACTACATCACATGCCGAAATTCCATAAACAACACCGAACAATATCAATCCCTAATATCCCTGAAAGTAAGTTCTATGCCTAGATCACAGGTTAAATTAGATTATATACAGGCTATAAGAGCTAGTTTTTTTTTGTTTATTTGTCTGTCTCACTGCATAAAAGGTTAGATAATTTATGTATTTATATATATATTAAAATTATTATTTTTATCACGCTGAATAGTCTAGACATGTGCAACATGAATCCCAATAATAATAGCAACTATTATTGGGATTCATGTTGCAGATGATACTAATTATCTTCTGCTGTAGATGAGACTTCTCTGATAAACTCATAGATGTCCGGCGATTAAGAATATCTAAGTTAGTTGTACAGCGCTTATTGCAGAGTCCATGCAGGAGGCCTATGTAAGGGTGCTTACATATCTGGCGAATGTACAGCACGCGTACAGTTACTGTCATTGATTGGTTTGCCTTTACTAGCAACTAACGCAAACTTATAATACGTGCGCTCTTCACGCTTACTGTGAACGAACAGATTGTACCACGTTGTCCATACATGCAGTTTGTAAGCTTTTTGGACAGTCACATTCGTTAGATATGGACGCACCCTAATGTGTTCCAATAAGTCTTAGTAAGGGACAACTTTATAATATACGTAATGTTTTTCTAACAAATATGTGAAACGTTAAATTACAGACTGTCAAATAAAACACTCGAATATTTTGTTGAAGTTTTATTACAAATATTACAAAAGGCACTAAGGTGAACAAGTTCATGCAGAAGTAAATTTGACTGACAAAACAAATTGGTAATGTAAAAAGTATTCTGGATGGTGCAGCGTCTTCGATATTGTATGGTTTTATAATTAATACAGGCTCTTTTAATTTAATATAAAATAAACGTTTTTTGTACTAACTTTAAAAAAAGTTTGACGTACAAAATCCTGAATTGGTCACGTCATCAAAGTCAAGTTTATCATCAAAAATATTAAATGGCACCCAAAATTTGTATATAAACTATACTAGATGCAGTTCCTTAGAAATGTTGTCATGCAAATCTTTAATAAGATATTGAAAACAAATTTGAACCCAAATATACATCATATAGTATTCAAACATTCATATAGTTTTCAAACACAATTACTTTAAAAAAAAAATATTGCTCTCATTCGGATTAGTGCATTCATTTAGAATCTGAATGCCGATTCTGAGTTTGCTGATAATAATCAATGACGGTAAAGCGCCCGTAGCTAAAACCATATAATTTCGTAGAAGCTAACGCCACATTAGAATTGCGTATTTAAAACATGGCGGATAAAAATACAATACTGTATTTTAATTTATATTCACATTAATTATGTACTAAGTTTTAATTTCTGGACAATCTTAAAAAAATGAATTAGTTTGGTATAACTGAAATAAAATTGAAAACAAAATAACTGGAATCGACAAAAGTAGTTCAATTGTCTACATTACATTTCATTAGAAAATATAATCATAAATGATGATAAAACCATTATGTTAGCTTAGATAGAACCTTTTTGATTTCTTTTAGCTATTTTACACATTGATACGGCAATAGTCAACATAAAAATACATATTCACAATCTACTCTCGGAAAAATATAAAATTAATATATTGGTTAGATATCACTTACATTTATGATGCACAATATACAATATTAAATGCTCTTGATACCTAAATATAAATACTGTAACTATAAAATTGAGCAACTAATAAGCTGCATAAATGGCTATTGCATATTCTTATTATCTACAGTGCAAAATTTAATTAATATGTAAACTTAATCCTAACAATAATCTTACAAGTACTATGAAATTATTGCGACGAGATTCAGCAATATACAACTCAGTCTAAAATGGACGGCTTTCATTTCTATGTAAATTAAGTAAATAAAAAATATGTTAGTTAAGACGAAAAACAGCTGCTGCATTCATACAAATAGTCATGCGATATAAAAAGAGTCGAGCTCATTTGTGTGTGTTTATTAAACACTTCTATGGGCCAGATCACGAACACACTCACACACATATATGTATATAAAAATTATATTTGCTACAATGAAACACTATGCACAATAATAAAACGTAAAGGTTATACATATACAGATTATTCTGTAAGGTAAGGAGTATAAAATAGTGTAAACAAAAAAAACTCATGATAATAAAATACATTGCTACACAGTTCCTTAAAATATAAGTATGCTTGTTGCCAATAAAAATGTTATGGAAATAACAGCATTATAAATAGGAATGGTTCTATACAACATATAAGTGCATAGAGATTGCTTATGTGAGAGTTCCATTTTGAAATTACTAGGTACATAATATATGTACTCGTCACAAATATATAAATAAATGAGATTCACTAATCGCGAGAGCTGCTTCCAGCAGTTACTAGTTTGAAAAGTACCTATTTACTAAAAATACGTAATAAATGCGACAAAACAGATTTGCTACAAAAATATATGTAAAAATGTAGATAAAATACAGTTTGTATAAGCTAAAGGAGATATATGTATACCAATTTGTTCCTATATTTAATAATATCATATAATGATACGATTTATGGGATATGTTTAGTTTGTTTTTAGTATTTTCGCTACCGCTTCTAACTAACTATGCGTTATGTGTGTGCGACAATTTATGTGTATACTCCAATATCTAGTCTTAATATGCAAAAATGGAATTTTAGGACTAAAATATATAACTCTGCTTAGTTTGGGTTAGATGGTGTTGTGTGAATGTGATAGAACTAAGTCAATACAGTTTCTTTAAAACATCAGATTACAACTAATTTGAAAGTGTTACTAATAACTGTCTGTAAAAATAGTTGCATGTTACTATCATTCTATGCTTGCTTGTTTAACCAGTTGGGCGATTCAGAACATTATGAAAGCACAATTATTATTTAACAATATGATCAAATTTAATATGGTTTGAATCATTATTCATTGTTCATAAAATTTATCTATCTAACGGTCCACTATATTCAATACGTTTAATAACCGAAACAAATTCTAAAGTCGCTTGTCGAACAATACTAGAAATATAATTACAAATTAAGTCTACATACTAAATAGAAACTGTATTGACTTACCAAAATTATTATTTTTGGAACATAGTCATTGCCTTATTACTGACCTTATAAGAACTAATAAAATCCAAATCATCTTAAACTTTTAACAGTAAACCTACTCGGGAGTCATGAAGTCATTAACATTTTCTAGTAGTCCCCTCTAAGAAGATAGGTACAGTCAATCAATTTGATTCCTAGGCCAGTGTAGAATCTTTCCACAATAAATATACATAATTAGTGTCAATCACTCTCAGCTATTTCATATTGGCAATAATTATATGTCTGTAGTGCCGAGAGATTAAAGAATAGAAGTCGCAGGATAATGAATGCTTTGCTCTCAGGAACTACTGGTTCGAATTGAAAAATTCCTTCAGTGTTGGATAGCCCATTTATTGAGAAAAGCTAAAGGCTATATATAATCACGCTACGACCACCAATAGGAGCATAGCATAAATGAAAAGTGTTGCAAAACGGGAGAAATTGTCTTATGTGAAGCAGATGAAGTTGCGTGGGTCAGCTAGTCAAACATATGATTTATTGAGACAAGGCCTAGGAATCAAATTGGTTGCTCATACATGCTACATATTCAGTTACACATTTATTAACTAAAAGTTGTTTTCTCTCTACTTCTTTATCTGTCTATCTTACATGTAATCCTCGTCTTTAGTATCGATATGTGTGATTTAATTATAAACTTTTTAATTGAAAATAATAGTATCATTTTGTCCATTGTCTTATGTATTCAGTAGTATGTGAGAAAAAATCAACAAATATTGAGAGGCAGTTTATTTATACCGTTGAATAAATTAAAATATAGCTAGTTAAATGTAGGTAGGTGAACATTTTAAAATTTTTGGTTAGCAATCCTATTTCCTTTGCGTTAAAACATATTCAAAAACTTTTATGCTATGTTCCCGCCATCGTTAACTATGAAACGCTTTTGCTAAAGCGATTTCTTTTTTATTTTCTTGAATCAAAGATTTTTGCAACAACTAGTGTATAATATATTTGGTAAATAGATCATTTTCCGGTGCCTGTTATTGCGCTTACGTCATCGAGTGATGAGGGAGGATAGAAAAACAGTCATAACTCAACTTCTGGAAGGGTTACACAAGTTATACACGCCTCATTGTGTAGGTATTGAGATGCTCTAAAATTTAGGTTACTTACAAAGCAGATATTTTTCAAATTAGCTGACTCTACTGTCGAACTATTCTCAACATTTGACCTATTTCCTCACATACCTCGAAACACCTTCAGCCCTGTTATCGTTTATCCATATTGCTATTTATCTCAACTTAAATACTAAGAACAAAATAGCAGCCAAGACTACCATACTACTCTGTATAGCGGCGGCGCCGGCCAGTCGGCACTTGAACATGTCGATACGAGTCTGCTTATCCATAATAATGTTCTGGAACTCCGCCTCCATGATCTGTCCGTCGTAGTACGTGATCGGATCTTCGAATGGGTACTCGTAGCCTTGGAGACACTCGCATTTGTAACCGCCTGCCTCGAAACCACGGCCCAGGATTGGAACACACTGGAAAATAATGTGGATAATTATTTAGGGGCGATAGCCTAGTGGGAGACCGTCGGACTGCCACGCAGAGGCCTCGAGTTCAATCCTAAGACACGCATCTGTAACTATTCAAGCATTTTTAACAAAAAGACTCCTCGCGGTCTAGGAATAATTCCTGTGTCGCGGTGGGGTTTGCAAACATTAAACAACGGACACAAAGAACGACCAGAACCGAAACAACTTTTTGTGGATTACACAATTTTTCGTGCCGTGTGGGTATCGAACCCACAACACTCGGCGCGGCGACAGTGGCGAGGAGACCACGTAAACCACTACACCATTCGTGCAATCAAATTATGTGCGTATTTAATTGATTATCGCTCGCTTTTACGGTAATGGAGAACATTGTCAGGAAACTTGCATGTCTGAGAGTTGTGCTTTTCGAAGATGTATGAAGTCTGCCAGCCCTCACCGGGCTAGTGTGGTGGACTAGGGCCCAACACTGAGAAGAGGCTCATGCCCAATAGTGGGCAGTTTATATACAAGGCTCATATTATTATCTACATTTAAATAAAGTAATTTTATCAGCAACATAATTCAAACACGCGATCTTTTGGACAAAATCAAACTGAAATTAAGTAATTTGTTTGACTATTGCTAATTTGGTTAACCATCTGTTAACAATTTTTTGAGTTAATCTGCCTTTAAAAGAACGCAGATATAATGCGTTAACCCATTATTACCCGATACTTCTGTCACCTGACAACGATCGTTAACAGACGCTAATAGATTGTATGGATAAGCATTACTTAGTATTGTTAACAAAGCGGGTCAATCTGCTTTACAGAAACCGGTGATAAGAAAGCGCAATTACAATGCATTAACGCTTTACTTCTCGGTACTTCTGCCACCTGTCAGCGATCGTTAGCAGTCGCTAATAGATTGTATAGATTATTATAAGCTAGTATGTACTATAACTTACATAGGAGGAACCGGTGTCGCACTTATCAGTGCCCTTGAACGCGTTCGGCACGTACGACTTGTCGGGACACTGGTTGATGTCCAGCGACATCAAAGCCATTGTCACTGCTACCACTCCCCTGTTGAAACAAATATATAATTAAAATATGTTTTATTAATAATATATTACATACATACGCGTTCCCACTATGTCGTGACGATTAATTTATCGTTGGACGACTGTCGTCTCTAGCTGTTCCCATTGTATCGACTGTTTATCGTCACTGTATCGCCGCAATATTTTATCGTTGAACGTGTAAACGACGAGACGATATTTTTATCGTGGCTACGATGGATAGTTGCAACAACGACACACGATTTGCCGTCATGATTAGTCGTGACGTTTTTTTATCATTTTACTACTGTCGTGCTAGCAGTTCCCACTGACTTGACAATCTGTCGTCACTGCAAAAAAATGTCGTGGACGATAGTTAATCGTGTCGTCCTGTATGTGAACACCTCTATTTAAATACACAAGCCACGACGCTTTAAACGACACGATAATCTATAGTCACGGCATTGTGGGAACGCGCCCTCAGTGGTGCATTACAATTAATTCATTTCGGTAGTTTTGTATTTGTTCAACGTGAGATAGCTCAATTAGAGATAGCCTAGTTGAGTAGAGACACTTCGACTGCCACTCAGAGGTCTCGAGTTCAATCCTAATGCATGCACTATTATAACATTTTAATATACAATAACCACTTTAACGGTGAAAAAAAACCTGCACCTCTAAGAGTTCTGCATACTGTTCACGAAGATATATTAAGTCTGCCAACCCGCTCTGGACCAGCGTGGTAGACTATAGCCAAACGCTCCTCACACTGAGAAGAGGCCTGTGCCCCGCAGTAGGACACCTTATTTACAGAGCCATATTATTACTACACATATTACACATAATAATAGGCAATTTACATCTATTTTCGTCCACTGGATGCATTTCATATCTGGTATGGTATACCATCTGTTTTTACTACATCATCATCTCAGCTGAAAGACGTCCGCTGCTGGACATAGGCCTCCCCAAGGTTTTCCACACAGACCGGTCTTGGGCCACCCGCATCCAACCGCTTCCCACGACCCTTATCAGGTCGTCGGTCCACCTTGTGGGGGGCCTACCCCTGCTGCGTGTTGCGGTGCGTGGCCGCCACTGTAGAATCTTTCCGCCCAACGGCCATCGGTTCTGCGTGCTATGTGCCCTGCCCACTGCCACTTCATCTTGGCTATGCGGAGAGCAATGTCGGCAACTTTAGTTTTCCTGCGGATCTCTTCATTTCTGATTCGATCCCGCAGGGAAACCCCGAGCATAGCTCTCTCCATCGCCCTTTGCGTGACCTTGAGCCTTCTGATAAGGCCCATAGTGAGCGACCACGTCTATGAGCCGTAAGTCATCACTGGCAACACACACTGGTCAAAGACTTTCGTCTTGAGACACTGCGGTATATTGGACGAGAAGATATGTCGTAGCTTCCCGAAACTTTTACTACATAACTATAATAAATACAAATAAACCAACTCACTTGAATTCCAGCTTAACTTTAACGCTGTCCCATCCAAAGAAAGGCGCCGCATAAGTAATAACCCACTGTTTCAAATGTCCATCACAATCGAAATACGGCCGTGTCCAATGGCCATGTTTTAAATTGGCCGCCTTATAGTAAGTCGGGAATCGTTCGTATCGCTTCAAGTACCTTCCTAGTACGTCGTCACGAATCTTCATTTTGAGGAAGAATTGTTCCAGACTGTCGAAGTTGGTCGACCAACGTTGTTTTAGGAATTGGAACCAGGGTTTACTGGTGTATACCTCATCTGTAAGTAAAATGAAAATAATGTTTAGGTTCCTAAGTTTTTAATCACATTATCTCACACCTAGCTGTCACCCAATGTAAACAAAGGCAGTAATTTAAACCATGGGCCCAATCAAACAGTCTTCATGTTTTTAATTTTTAATCTCCAGCAGTAATATTGTTCATGTACCAGTATACTTTAAAAACATCAAAATAACTATCACAAAAAGAACCCAGTCTCTAGAAAATCTATCTGTGAATCCTATGTGGTAAATTAATCCACTATACTCGTCGCAGAAGTCAGATGTCTACTTAAATCACTGCGCCATTTGTGCAGTCCATATTTTAAATACTAACTTGTAACTCGGATTCCGACATATACTCTGATTGTAGAAACAGAAAAACCAAATCACGACAAAATATCTATATGTAAAAAAATATGCATATCAATCTAGAATGGACACCACAATGCCAACCATTCGCCAAAATTTCTTTTTTGACATACCTATTTGGTATAAACAATTATTAAAAAAATAATACATATCATCCAACCTTAAAATAACATGCTAATGATGTCAGATAAATCGTCTATAGTTGGATAAACAGTTGATAATTCTTTATAACATACTGTTAGTATTCCAAATAAAATAAAATAAATTAATATTAAAAGAGAAAACAATATGACCGATCATTGCAAGTAATTATTAAGTTCGACTAAGGCTCAATCCCAACTTAGGATTGAATATAATAAAGCCGTAAACGGAACGAAAAATGATGTCAGAGATTCAACAAGATCACTTAGAGAATAATTACGACAGTTTGACTACTTGTTATGTACGTACTTGTGATTCTTAATCTGTATTGTTTCCTATCAATTTCAATGGAAAACCGATTACTTACCAGTCTTGTTAAGTCGAGCGAGGTCTTCCAGTTTATATTTCCGGGTATTCAGTTCAGTTTTATAAGCAAACGGTGCGAAGAAAGTTCTGTTTGTAAACTTGTTTCTGTCCCAGTAAACACCTGTAAATGTAAATGTTGATACAGGAATAGGTAGACGCTTCGTGTTACCGAAGTTTCACGAACATTGACGAAGTTTATTGTATAAATAAACGTAAAAGAAAATAGTAAACAGGTTTTTTGTTTGAGAGTTTGTGTATACTGATCTCCACAATAGCTGAACTAATTTGAATGTGGTTTTAAAGACGTAGTTATTAATATAGATACTTTTTTTTTAAATTTAATGCAGGAATACGTCACCAAATTTACACGAACATTCACATAATTCTTTATAATAGTACTTTTGCAATTGCATACTATCGTTACATATAATAAAATTGTAAGCACGTTTTTTGTCTGTGTGTGCATTTGTCCTGGTTGATCATGATAATAACTAAACCAATTTGGAGGTGGTTTTAATTTGGGACTCAGTGTTCATACTAAGGATTGTCAAACTAAAAACCCCAATAACAGTTTGCATGACCCGGAAATCGAACCAAGGTTTCCATGGTCGACCGCAAACAGCAAACTTACGTCACTGAACCAATTGCAAGATGTAGTCAATATGTATAAATAAAGAAGGAAGATTTAAAGCAGTTACAAGCATTCTTACCAGCTGACCAAATCTTAGAGTCACCGAGGACTACCGCCAAGGTTTCCCCAATCATCTGATCTTCGGTTAGAGGTTTGTCTGCCACGCGGTTACCGCTAAACACTTCCTTTGGATCCGAAACCTGTTGGAAGAAATTTAATATTGTTGTTGAGAACGGACTTTCGCTGCTTTTACGAAAATAAATATTATAATACGAAAATAGAATAACGTTCGCGTAAACGTAAGACAATATTATGCTTTTACGAATTTCATACATACATACATACATAGATGCACGCCTATTTCCCAGGGCGGTAGGCAGAGACTACGGATTTCCATTTGCTACGATCCTGGCACACTTTTCTGGGTTCATTCACTTTCATCACATTCCTCATACACGACCGTCAGTTCAAGGTGCTCTTAACTTAGCCTTTGTCCAGAACACCTCCTATCTGATCGAGAAACGTTCGCTTAGGTCTTCACCTTGCGATTGTTCCATTCACACTAGCCTTATAAATGTTCTTAGTCAGTCTTTCCTCGTCCATTCTTTCTACATGCCCAAACCAGCTTAACATACTCTTTTCTATTCTTGTCACTATATCCACTTTCATGCTGCATCTCTCTCTAATCACATTATTCCTTATTCTATCTTTTAGAGTCACACCACATATGCTTCTCAGTGCTCTTATTTCTGCAGAAAATATTTTTCTAATCAGCCAGTATTGATCTAATAGAATAACAGTATTAATAAGTTATGTATTTGCCTATGTTTGATTTTAAATTATTTTACACACAAGGCCAAATAGCAGTAAAAAGCAACTTGTGCAAACAGTATCTGAATTGCAATGGTTGCAAAATAATAGAGTAATTAATACTAGCGGTCGCCAAGTGGTCGAAATTCGACCATAATTGATTTAAATTTTAAGTTTGATCGTTATTATATATACCGCGAAATTGCAATAGGTACTTAAGGTGTGTAACCATAGTTACGAAGAATTATACAACATCAGCCGAACCATGCCGAAATACTACGAACATGATTCGACTGCGTGTATCAAATGCATGGTTGTGTGCGTGTGGTGTTTTTTCATTAATTTAATGTATTTCAAATGCATATTTTTTAAAAATATTAGATTTCGCCACTCCTTTATGTAAACTTTACCTTTGCCAAAATTTCGTAGAAAGCGGTACAAAGTTTTTGCTTCACGTATTAATATACAGATTCTAAATTTGGATATGAGAAAAATAGGGATGTAGTGAGAATATCTAACTTTTAAGAAAAAGTAGTGAGATAATTCCCCTTCTCTCTCAGACATTTAAATAGTGTTTACAACACTGTATTTTTTTGTGTCATTTGTCATTTGCCTCTCCTACTAGATTTGAAATGCTTGTATTATTGCGTATATATATATGCATTTATTTTCGAGAAGAATTCAAAAATCTTTTTGTATTTTAGAATTTAGGTAATGTAACTATTTGACTTAAATAATAAAAAATGTGAACCATCTACTCTATTGTTAAATGACAACGAGATATGCCACGTACCTGTAGGAATGCGCTTATAAAGTTAGCTAGGCGCAACGCCATCTTTGCTTGGTTTTCGAACTGTTCCTCATGACCGAACGCGATGTCTCCGTTCAGTACTAAGTCTGTTGGGTTGTATCTGTGAAGGTAGAATAATATATATTTTTAAATTCTTCTATATCTATTAAAAAAATATACCGCCAAAACTTATCACATTAAATGATATACTTAAGTCTTAAGCCGGTTGATATAAGACGGTTCGGGCACGCCACGATCGTGGCGGTAAGTCCCGTGTTTGAGGAGTGGCTGGAGAGGCGCCATGGCGCCCTCACCTTCCGGCTGACACAGGTAATGACTGGCCACGGTTGTTTTGGCCAGTTCCTGTGTCGTATACGCCGGCAAGAGACGCCCGGTTGTCACCACTGCGGCGACTGCCGCGACGTAGTTGAGGACACGGCGCTGCACACTTTGGCGGTTTGCCCCGCCTGGGCATCGCAGCGCCGTGAATTGATCGCGGCAGTCGGATTGGTTGCCCTCTCGCTCCCGGCCGTAGTTCAGTCTATGGTCCGGAGTGAGAGGTCGTGGAACGCCGTCGCCTCCTTTTGTGAGGAAGTCATTTCCATCAAGGAGGCGGCGGAGCGGGAGAGGGAGCGTTTGAACCCTCTCCCCAACCGCAGAGCCGGGCGCCGGAGGGCGCGGGACGACCTCCAGCCACCCTGAGGTTTGACCTGGGGGTGGCGGGCTTTGTGGGCCTGCCCGCCATCCGTTCAGCACCAGGTCCGAGAGGCGGCGTGCGTGTTCCCACGCGCGCCTCTGTGTTGAGTCCGTCTTCCCTCTAGGGGGGACAGTAGGGAGTGGTAGAAGTGCCTTTAGGGTAGGTCTTTCGTGTAGTGGCCTGCCGTTTCATACGGCGGGCCGAAACCTCGGCGGGGTTGCGACCGCATGCGAAAGTGATTCGCGCGGCCCCGTCGATAGTGGTTTTGTCGAGGAACACCGTGGTAGGTTTAGTCGGTATTCCGGGAGGTACTTTATCATCTTAACATCTTATTTTACCCCGGCGAGTCCGACATAACCCCTCCGCCCGCCCCCGCGGAGGGGTATGCGTCATGCATTCCCACACGTAAAAAAAAAAAGAAAAAAAAAAAAAGACGGTTAACATAAACAAAAAACCTATTTTCACAGAAATTAAAAAAATATTTTATTGAACAAAATAAATAAAATAAAATTCAAATATATCAAAATAAAAGTCAAAATATATAGGTTAGTGAGTTGACTAATCGAATGGAGATCGAACCAAAACACTCGACGCAGTGCCAGATGCGAGGCGACCACCTAAACCACTACGCCATCCGTGCAGTTCATTACTCATGTTTAATAATTTTATCGCGACAGCAAGCATTTATATGAGTTCTTGTAAGAATTCTGTTAGAAGGAAGCAAAACTATACTAATACTAGTGGCGCCCCGCGGATGCACCCGCGCAAGTCCCGATGCCGTGGGAATATCAGGATAAACAGTAGCCTATGTGTTAATCCAGGTCTCCAGCTATCTACATACAAAGTTTCATCACAATCAGTCCAGTAGATTTTGCGTGAAAAAGTAACAAACATCCATACATACAAACTTTCGTGTTTATAATATAGGTAAGTAAGGATTATAAATAAGTTAGAAACGGCAATGAATTGCCATAAATCTTAGAGTTCGAAAAAATAGTTCAAGTAATATGCAAAGGTCACGTGATACCACGTGACCTTGAGGTCAGAGGTCAAAGGTCATGGACATTTCGGGGGTATATCGACTATGCTGAGTCGAATGGCGTTACGGTTCTTGAGTTGAAAGTTGTATAAAAGACAGACGGACAGACGGACGGACGGACAAAGCTGTTGTATAAGAGATTTTCGATCTCTAAAAAGGAAAGATTTGCTTTTTCCCTTTCTAAGGGTTTAACATAAAAACTAATCAACCGATTTTAAAACTCATTTTCCATTATAATAATAATATTCTACCACATACTAAGCAGAGCTTGTACGGTCGGCCAAGAAAGTGGTGTACCAGTTTTGATTTAGTTTCCTAGTCATCGAAAATTACAACAAGGTTCATACTAAAAATATATCACTGGAAGAGAAACATAATAATGACGTAAACCTAATTGATAAGTATTCATTCATAGGTCACTTATAAGTGCATGACATTTTAACTTTTATTATAAATGGATAAGACATTAATTTCTACAAAGAAAATTTAAATGTTTTTAAGCAAAAGTAATTTATTATTAAGTAGACAACCAAATTCTATTTGATAAAGAAAACTGACAATTGACATTTTGTCAAATATATTTTAGTAATTCCTATTATTTTCCTCAGAAAATCGACATATTTTCCGTGTTATTTTTTACTCAACTGCATATAAATATCATCTTCAATGCCTGCCAGTTTGACTATTGCTGAAAGGGTACAAATAATTGGCCAATTTAATGAGGGATGCAGTATTAGTGCGATATCGAGGAATTTAAATATATCGAGAAGTAGTGTCTGGTTTTGGATTCGTCGTGAAGCAGAGGAAGGAAGTTTGATAGATCACAGAAGAAGTGGTCGCCGTCCTGCTCTCTCCAATAACAACAGAGAATTTATGAGACGGGAATATGAAATCAATGGTTTTAAACCGACAAATCATTTTGCAGAGATGTTAGATGTAAATGCCCAAACAATAAGGAATCATCTACATTACATGGGGTTGCACCACAGGCATTACGCCAAGAAAAAATATTTGACGGATGCTCACAGACTTGCTCGTCTGAACATCGCCAGAGAGCACTTAAAGTTTGATTGGTCTAATACAGTATTATGTGATGAAAAAACGTTTAAATCAAGTCAGCATGCACGTCTACACCATTGGCGATATAGTTCAACACGGTATAGAGATGATCATGTAATCCCAAATAGAGAATCAGGTCGAATTTCCGTAAATATTTGGGGCTGGATGAGTGCGGATGGTGTAGGAGAATTGTGCTCTCTACCTCTTCGAGCGACGACTGTAAATTATATAAAAAATCTTCAAAATGCAATGCTACCAACAGTCCGTAATGTCTACCCGGAGACCGAAGTGCCACAATTTGGTTTTGTTTAAGATTATTGTTCAATTCATAATGCGAGGACCGTAAGAGCCTGGATTAGTTCACACTGACGTAAGGATAATTCCGTGGCCCTCGAGATCACTGGACCTAAACCCGATAGAAAATCTTTCGGGCCTTATAGTCCAAATTGGTCGCATCAAAATGAAAGAACCAAATAAGCTCTTAATAGTCACTGTAATTCAATTTGGGAGGAAATGCCGGGAACCTATGTTTGCTCACGGCTTGTTGGTTCAATGAGGTCTCGTCTTTTAGAGGTCATAGAAGCCAATGGCGGTTACACCCGTGTCTAATTTTTAATTTTTCCAACCTCTTCTAAATTTGACCATATGACTATGTTTATGTTTTTTCATATTAAGTATTTTAATAGTGATCAATTTAATAAAAGGATACATTTATTTTTAGCTTTTCTTTCTGATAATATAATAAAAACAAACCTTCATCTATTTTTGGCTTTTCTTTCTGACAATATAATAAAAACGAAGCCCGAAATAAACTGTTTTATTGAACGCATATTGTAATTACAAGTTTACATAATTTGTAAATTCCGACAGGTGGACTCGCCTTGTGTCAGAACTTTACAATTACAAATTTGTAGATACAATTTTGTCATCGAAATCTACAGGTGTTTTCTACACATGTAAACGTTTATTAAACAGCATTTGTAATTGAAATTAAACTACTATATACGGATTTTATCGCGTTGTTTATTTGACACTTTATTACATAATTTTAAAAACTGTTACACTATTTTTACTTTTAAACTTTACTAATTTGTAAGCTAATTAAATTACTATTAAAACTATTAAAACTATTTAGATTTAATTTAATTTTATACTTTCCCCGACGTTTCGGTTGCTTTTCAGCAGCCATGGTCACGGGGAGACTGACACGGGGAGTATTTGTAATGGTAATATTTGTAATGTTTTTACTTGTAAAATTCTTACATGATTGTAAGGTCTATTAAACAGCACTTGTCGTAAAACTTAACAAATATGTCACGTATTTACAAAATTATCGGATTGTAATGTTTATTATCAAGTGCTTTGAGGAAAACAATTTAATTACATATCATCCCCCGCCATTGTTTTTACGACGTCATTGGTTCTATCAAGTTGAAACTAAGAACAGCTGTCACATAACATACAGTAATCATCGTTATCAATAATCAGATAAAGATGGCAATAGAAGTTGTCGATCTGCAAGCGAAACTAATCTTTATCACCTGTGAATCTGCAAGCGGCATTCAACCTTAGGGTATTCTTCTTCTTTTCGTGTGGTTAGTGGCCAACCTGTTGTCAAGAGTTGTTCAAACCGCCCGTAGGCCTCTGACATGGCTTAACGACTGCTGTCAATTTGACAACAACCGGGTCCGACTTTTTACGTACCCTCCGAAGCACGGAGACGCTCAGATGAAATACCACTAAGCGGTCACTCATCTATAGACTGACCGCACCCAACGTTGCTTAACCTCGCTAATCGTTTACCGATCAGTGAGTGCAACTGGCTATGAGCGCCTCGCCTTAGGGTGGTACACCACTTTCTTGGCCGACCGTACTATGGGTACTAGAGAATGTATAAACATACTGTATATAAACTTTTAATTTCTTTTTTTTTGTAAATGTATACATATTATACATAGGAACACCCAGACCAAGACAAACATCCATGTTCATGCACACAAATGTTTGACTTGTGCGGGAATCGAACCCGCGACCTCAGGAGTGGCAGTCGGTTACACTAACCATTACGCCATCGAGGCCGACATTGGAAAGCTATATTATCACCTAGTAACATAGGCCATATTTTATGCGAGCGAAGCCCCGAGCAAAAGCTAGTTCTAAATATAACACTCACTTTGAACAATTATTAGGCTGTACTCCTCTAATGAAGTTGAGCACTTCGTATACGTTGACTCTCTCTGTGTGTAGCGCTTCGGACCCACTCGTCGCATTCACATACTCGTAGTGGCGGTCCATGTATATGGCGCGGAGGAATGGATGCGCTTTCTCCCACTGGACGGGTAGGCGTTGGATCCCTGGTGAAGCAATCAAATTTTAATATCCAACAAGATCTAGAATCTGCGGTTGGCCAATGAATAAAATATGGGATTTGCGATCAGAAGGTCGTTGATACGAATTCAAATTATCAGCAATCATAAAAAAAGGAAGAGTTTGGATTATTTAAATAATCCTTATAATTTTACATTTATTAGTAGATACCCATAATACCAATTAATATTTTTAGATATCAAATAAGGACAACGTTGATAACAAAGAACCGTTGCAAACAAGTTGATGTTATGAAAGCTACGCGGACACACGGGTTCATGTTTGTTATATATCAATATGGAAAATAATGTTTTTTTTATATAGGATTTTTATTTATTCTTAATAACATAGTCAGCTCTGTGTAAATATGGCGAGAATACAGATCATCATCTTATTGATAATTTCGGCATCAGTCATAGTGAATAAAAAATTGAAAATGTTAGAATCAAAGGTAGGTGTATACTCACAGCCAATCTTTTTACAGTCGAAGTTATTATAGTACTGGTCGGAGGTGGATCTCTCGATGATCTCGCCGAGGTATGGCCGCCGTACGATGCTCGGTAGCCTAAAGCCAGGCGCACACCGGCATTGGTAACCACCGCGGCGGAAACCCCACCCGTGAAGGGGCTCACACTACAAAAGTAAAAAATCATACTAATTATGGTGCGATTCCCAAGCCGGGTCTTTACCCGGTTATTGGCTTTTCTGTCAACAATTTGAATAGCAGGACGGAGGTTGGAACAATTCCTGTCAGAGGATAATAGGTATACCCTTAATACATCGATCTAAAGCTTAATAACATAAGCCATCGAAGATATAGACTGAGGCGTAAGAGTATGTACATTAGAGAGACTATATACTTGTTTAACCGAACAACAAGGGCCGACTTTAGGGTTGGGTATTGATGCCTACTATTACAGGCCTCCACAAACACGATAAAATTACTTCGAGATGATTCTTATTTTAATTTTGGTATATTGTACACCATTATAATGTTGTTAGTCATAAATGACTAAAAATATTAATCTTAAATTCTTCTCACTGAACACCATGTACATACAACACATTTATTACCATACTCATGTTTAACAAAAATAAATGTCATTGTCTTTGTTACTTTGCGAGCTGAATGCTATTTCTTCTTGATTTATACAGGGCCTACCGGCCTACACTTCTTGCTCCAAGGCCTCCAAACCTATAAATCTGTAAGTATCTGGCAAAGTATGTACGTAGAAAGCCAAAAATAACACCTATGTACAACTTACTTCAGTAGTTTCCTTGCAGCGCGCCGTCGAAGCGAATCTATTCCGTCCTTCTTCGTTACCCAAACTAGGCGGACATTGGTTTATATCTATCCTATCATAATCCATCTCCATCACTACAGCTGCCGTGTACCTGGTTAACAAGTAATAATAATATCAGACCTGTGAATAAACTGTAGCATTGCTGGGTACAGGCTTTTTTTCAGTGTAAGAAGAGTCATTATCTACTACGCAGGCCCAATGCGAGTTGGTAGACTTCACATATCTACGAGATCTTTATAGAACTCTTAGAGATGAAGGTTGCGTCTATAATAGCTAGGCTTTCGTTGTTAACAAGTAAGAGTGTCAAATTAAATTCATATTAGTTAGTAACGTATCCACACGGCATAGCGCTAGCCTTAGTGCGATATATAGTTTAATTTAAGATCACACGACTGGCGCACCGAGCATGCAGTTGCGCATGCCACGCGCTGGAGCTGCCGCTGATTGTTTTAGGTTTCAAATTTAATTCGAAAATATATTTAATTAATTATTTATTATCCACAAATTATTGTCCTGAGTTTGAGTGTACTTTATGTATTTAAATTGTTGTTTGGTAAAGTCTCCGTGCGACACAGCACTAGTACAGGAGTAGTCTTATTAAAACAGGAGAAATCAAAAATACATACAATTGCCTAAATTAAGCTATATGCATGATCTGTTTGATTTATCTCCTAATCAGACATCCCAGCTATCTCCACAGGAATTGGACAAAACCTATTTCCTTTAGCCTTCAGATTAAAATTGTGGTAATACTATTCGGTATCTGATAACATGTCAAACAATGCAAAACACACAACTTACGACAAATTGTACAAAAACTACCAGTACCACTTCATTTTAATATTTATCATCTGTAACTAAGCAAGGATTGCCAGATTGGTAAAGCTTAATAACTGTTTACATCTTATTTATTTTTTAATCAACCCTAAAATACTAAAGCTTGCTTGCACTCTGATTTAAAGGTAACAATTATTTAAGGCCAATAAATAGAGGTCACAAGTTTAACAGCTGACTTTGCGAATGGCAGTCCTCACTTGGAATAATTCCTTTGTCGCGGGTGTTAACAAATATTCAAACAACGGACACAAACAACATCCAAAATGTGGATCATACATATTTTGCCTCATGTGAGAATCGAATCCACGATATTCGGGACAGTGACAGTGCCAACCATTTAAACCACTAACTACCTGTGCAATCCTTGTGTTTTCCACCATGCTTATATAAAAATATCTTATTCAGCTGGACAAATTTTCTCTCACTCACCAACAATACAAACGTAAAGCTATTAAATTGTTCAAATCACTTTAGGTTAAGTACAACGTTTCATTTTAGATTTTATATGTTAAAAATTGTCAAATTCATTCAATTGTTCACCATCACTTTCATTTTCCATTGTTAATACGTGGACAATGGTGTTGATTATATGTTTGCTAATTTAATGTAAAACACTATCTTGTAATACTTTAACATGTAATTGTTTTTTGTCCCTAATAAATAAAATAAAAATAACATTTTCACAACTTGTACACTATTTAGTTAGTTTGAAATGTAGTACCATTCCTAACCATCTGACTACCCTACAGTAAACTATAACAGTTTTAATTAAAAGAGCTCAAAACAATAACATGATGTACAGACTTGATACAAAAACTTTGTATCATTTCAATAGTTAGGCAATAAAAATACTTTGTTTTATTTTAATGTATGTACCATTTAAAATACATGATTTGTAGGTATTACTCATATACTCATTACTAGCTTTTACCCGCGACTTTGTACGTATGGTAGTTGGTGCCCATCTATATTTTTCAATCTTTGTATGTAAGAAGAAACTGATCTACAGATATAATATTCGACTTCTAGGCAACACAACTGTAAAAACTATATTTGATTTCACACAGTAGTTTTTGCGTGATGCGCGTACAAACATACAGACAGACAAACAAAAATTCTAATAATCATTGTTTTGGCTTCTATAGCTCTTATAAAAACCCTTCACATTACTTTTCTTAAATATCCCCTGTATACCAGAAATCAATCTCATACAAATTTATTATATACTAGATGTGCCCGCGGTTTCACACGCCTTTATAGTTACTGCGCCGACCCTGCGGGTCGTAGCGTGATCTTATATAGCCTATAACCTTCCTCGATAAATAGGCTATCCAACACTAAAATATTTTTTCAATTTTAACCAGTAGTTCCTGAGATTAGCGTGTTCAACCAAATTAACAAACACATAAACTCTTCAGCTTTATTAACCTGAGTCTTCGAAGAGGTTAAAGAAAACACTTTGTGGGTCTGTGTGTGTGTCTGTCTGTTACTCCGTTAGTGACAGTTTGTTAATGACAGGCATAGCTCCTGAACCACTGGACCGATTAACTTTAACTTGTGTGTGTTGGTGTGCAGACACCTTAGGGTCATCCCTCGGTCGAGTTTGAATATGGGCCCTGGGGGTCAAAAGACCCCCGAGATATAGGGGTCACATATTTTAAATAGAAAAATATTGACTTGTAACTTGGTGTGCAGACACCTTGGGGTCATACCTCGGTCGAGTTTGAATATGGGCCCTGTATGCCAAAAGATCCCCGATATATAGGGGTCACAAAGTCACATGTATTTTAAATGGCAAAATGGCTTCATTTATGGTGGTGTGCTGATTCGAGTTGGTTGCTGCTATTTGCTGTCGAGTTTTGACTTGTGCTGCGTTTTGCAACACAACATGCTCAACAGTGGACATGATGCCCAACAATGGACATGATACCCAACAATGGTCATAATGCCCAACAGTGGACATGATGCCCAACAGTGGACATGAGGCCCAACTGTGGGCATCATGCCCAGCAGTAGGTAGCAGTGGGCATGATGTTCAACGGCGGCAATGATTAAAAAGTACGTTCATCATACATATTAAATAATTATATACAACATTAATCTAAGTAAATGTTTAAATATAATTGAAACAAGGTCACATGAAGACGAAAAGGTTGAATCCTGGGTTTTTACACCCATCTCGTTATATTAGTACATAGATATGAAATATCTTTGACTGCACGGATGGCGTAGTGGTTTAAGTGGTCGCCTCGCAACTGGCATTGCGCCGAGTGTTGTAGGTACGAATCCCACACGGGACAAAACTTTGTAATCCACAATTGTGTGTTCCGAGTCTGGTTGTTCTTTGTGTCCGTTGTCACAGGGGACTACAAGCATCCTTGTAAAGTCCCCCGCGACACTGGAATAGATAGATAGAGCTAGAGCATAGAGCATAGTTTTCTTTATAACAAATATAACTAATCTGCTGCTTATAATACATGGTCTGTAAGTATGACAACTCATTGACTCGTATATTCATTATATGCATATTTTCTTTGTTTTATGCAACCTGACATGGTTGAGGCACCATCTGATGCAGCCTTGCATTTATAATAGTTCAGGGCATATAAGCATTGGTAAGTATGTGTTATCAATAAGTCTTATGGGGACAACATTCGGCTTACATGAGCAACAGCCGGTAACATGCTTGTATTATTGTAATGTTGCAAGATATAATAGGCTATGATGATAGCAGACGTTCGGCGCTCCGATTGGCCCGCTCCAAGCTCTTAACTAATCAGAGAGCCGAGCATGGTAAATGTTTCTATCGCATTAATGTAAAATCAACTCTTACTAGGCACCCTGATCATTAGACCACCTGTATGCTTGTTTGACCTGAATGATGTAGAAAAGCACAACCTTCATATTTAGCCCTGTTTCACAGTTGTTTCATAATTTTGATAGCTTTTAGGGTACATACTGGACAGTGCAAACAGTTTGTTCAGCCTTCTGATAGTCACATATGCAATTTCTTATAATGAGAAACCTGGTTTGATTCCATGGTTATGCAGTTTTATTAGATTTTTCACAAGTTAAACAGAATAATATGCAACTGGCCTGTAGGCAGCTATGGATTGAAGTATGCTCACAGCATGAAACAGATTTCAGACAACCCAGCTCAAATTGTCCTGCTTGAAAACTTGCATTTTACAGACACAAACTTGTGTCTTAATGTGAATATAATTCATTCCTTGTGTATTGGTGTATAGATAATTACTTACGTAGGATATTCAATATGTCTGAACTGCGTGTGGCGCGGGTATATATCGGCGACAGGCGAGACAGCAGCCACGAGCCACTTGTTCAATCTCCCACAGTCGAAGTATGGACGAGTCCAGTTTACTGGACCAGGGACCTACAAGAAATATTATATTTTAATATTTTGACTGCATATTAGGAAACGACTGCTGTTTGCAGATGTGCAGCAGTACCCAATAGAATAACCAGCATAAAAACAATGGTTAAGAAAAATATTGAGACAATGCTTTTCATCATTGTGTCGCCGTTCTGGCCCTTATAAAGGATTAAAATTAATATGTTTAACAGAGCTTTAAAATAAATTTTAGATACCTATCCATCTTCATCCATTCACCTACCAACTCTATGGGAGATGTATGAAACATTCAACCTGGAGATACCGCAGCATGGCAATCCTGAACCACTTAGTTATAGTATTGAGTAATATATGGTCTAAGCGACAGGAAAATCATAGGTAAGGATAGCAATTTCACAATCTATATCTACATCAAATGGAATATTATTATTCCATAATACCAATTTATAAATATTTATCATACATTTATTTTACTGCCCAGTAAATAAGTTTATCAGCAAACTGATGGAGGATGCTATTTGTGTCCACCAGATGCTGTGATAAACAATAGAGCATCTTGTTTACTTATATTTAATTGTAGTTTAGGTCACAAGAGATAAACTTGTGATTATAATGTATATTGCTGATATCAATACTACATAATTTATGAATTGTTTTCTTGATAGTATTTCGATATTTTAAAGCTATAATATTTGTTTCTTTGTATGTATGGGGCTATATCTGAAATTACTGATGAATAATATGTTATTTACTGATAGGATAATCTATTTTATATCATAAACTGTTTCAATAATATGTCATGTGAGCGAAGCTTTAGGTGGTAACTGGTGTTATAATCATTATAAAACAATTAAATTTAATAAATAGTGGTGGTATTCAACTCCTATTGCAACCTTTTACAATGTACCTTTTACATGTCACAGTAAATTCTCAGTTAATACAAAAAGCTATTAGTCCAATCAGAATGCTTTTTTATTTTTAATCCTACAACCAAAAATATTATTCAAATTAATAATAAATACATTTTATTACATTTTTTTAAGGATTGCAATTTTTATTGCTTGTCGTAATGGCCACGCTCCGCCTGATGGTAAGCAGTTGTGTGGTCTAAGAGCAGTTATGGGTTTACAGGCCCAATTGTCTCATCAGTTCAGCAATTTACCCAACATAATATATGAGTTACTTTTGAATTTGTAGTAAGTAATAATATGGATTAAAATACAAACCTCATCATTACCAGGTGGTCCATGGAAAGTAAAGGTCTCATTAGTGTTATTAGCATATCTGATTTCTACTTGATAAGTTGTCTTTGTGTCATGACGCTTCTTTACTTGATCAGGCAACCATTTCTTATACCATTCATTGATTCTATAGAACTCTGACGTATAATCTTTTGACAAACTCTCCGGGTCGAAAGCACCAAGATCTTCAACATGGAATGTATTCAGGGTAGATATCTTTTGTAGATGTACAGGGTCATTGAAATCATCAGCTCTGAACGCTCTCGGCGCGAATCTTGGCATAGTCTTATTGAAGAAGCCTCTGTATGAAGATGTATATGACATGTTCGGCGAGAAATATAAAGAACTAGCGTTAATGTAAGGGTTAGCGGACACATCAGCTACTGATGAAAGAAAGTAATACATCATACCAGGATCGTAGGTATCGTTAATGGCAGGCCGAATAAACCTTGACTGGAGGATATAACTCCAAAAGAAGGCACGATTCATAGCCATGTTGTGTAAATGCAACATCGCCGTACGATTTGGAAACACTGGGTTTATGTTGATCTCTTTGACATCGGGGTGGTGTGAAACTGAGTCTTCAGGTAAGTACAGCTCATCTAAATGTGTGATGTAACAGTTATCTGCAGTTATCTTGTCAATTTTTCCACGAACTTCATCAAAAGCATCTCGTATTTGCCATTCATATTGGCCGGCCACACCCCACAGTAAAATAAATAGTGATACTGCGAGTAAACTAATGTTTACTGTCTCCATGATTGGTTATTGCACTTAAACATGTAACAAACTAATATTTTTAATTAATACTAATTCATTTTGGTAAAATATTTATAGAAATAAAATGTAACGACTGCCGCCGATGCCGATTTCCGTAAACGAATGTTTTATGTTTTGAAGTTTTGAAAGTTAATGTCAAAGCATTGCTTTGTGATGCCATAGGCAATATAGAGTCCTTAGTCAATGGAAGAACCGCATTTAAAGTGCTTATTTCAATTATTGTATTATTTTATACATTGATACCTATTCATCTTATTGTTATATAGTTAGACCAATGGCTTATGGAACCAAATATGTTATACTACTATCCTATAAGTCATTATTATAAAATACGCGTTTAATTTTGGACAGCTAGTTAAAGAAGTACATTTTCTGAACGGTAGCATATTAAAAAAAAATACTGTTAATATATTTTTCTTCATGGATTATTGGATAACCTAAATATCCTATCATAATAATATATTTTTTCTGTATTAAAACATAATAAATAATCATAAACATGGCTGGAACTCTGTTCCGTAAGTATTTTCGTATCCAAAATCCTTAATAAATTTGTTTAGACAATATTATAAATAAACATAACTTATAACTTTCAGGTTCCATGTTCACCAGTACCTTAACATTTTATAAATGCAACACTACGAATTTGGTAAGTAAAATGTACTATTAAATATCTATATAAAGTTTAAGAAACTCTCATATATGTGTGGTGTAAATATGAGGCGTAAATTAAAGGCAAACATTCACTCAATTTACAGAGATCTTTGCATACTGCAACTGTGTCTTATGCTGCTCGTAAAGGTACCAGAGCAAAGGCTCGCGCCAAGAAAGTTAAGGTTGAAGTCACCAAAGTTGGCTTCATTCCACATAACCAGAGAGGAAGGGATAAGTATGTATATTTAGTACTTGAAAATAATTTGCATAATATAGGTTGAACATTGTGGGATAAAAGGAGCAGTATTAATCAGGCATTGAACATATCGAAATGATCCAAGTCATTTCCTTTGCACACATGTATGTGAACACGCTTGCATCACATGCAAGCAAACTGAACTAATGGTAGCTTGAGTAGCTGTTCCGCATTGATTATTGCGAATGTGGAAGCAGATGTCCACATCGATGTGGAAGCTCCGCAACTGCGGATGCGGATGCGAATATTTGCAATATCCCTATACCAAGATATATTAACAGGAAAACTAGTAGCTTACAAACATTTGTGGGGAAGCTTATTCTAAGCATAATCATTATACAGCAATTATACCTAACGCAGGTGATGTCTCCTTCTACCCAGTATGATCCCATTATTTTATAAAAACCTTTTTACGATTTCAGGGTAGCCAAATCGAATGTCAGTAAACATGTAGATGACACATTCAAGCCCATCGCTCATGATGATGTGTATCCTCTCAAATACTACCGGTGGGTTGTCTACACCGCTGAAGAGGCTGTGAAGGCACATAGACAATCACATGATCCTACAATGTACAATGTGCCAGATGCTCTGGTCTATGCTCAGATTGAGTTTAACATGCAGGCTGTTAAACAGGTATGTACAGTTAAAATGTACATATGTTGGTAGAGCACTATCACCCTTTACATGGTGACATTGTGTGACATGGGGTAGGAGAAGTCCTGAATTTTATGATGTCATATTTTAAAATATAATATTATATCTAAGTACAATAATACCCCATCCAATAATGTGTTATGCATTCAAGGGAAAGTGAGAAATCCTAAATGGAAATAAAACTAATTTTGGAACTGCTGGAATTTAAATGTAATAATAATTTAATATTAGATGTAAAATTGCAAAATGGTGACCAGCTGTGACATGGATGAGGGAGGGGTAAAAATCATGAAATTGGTGTGATGTAATTTAAGGATGGATAGTGAAATCATAGCAGTATCTAGAGATATCTTGTTAAGCTAAGAAAATAATTCATAGCCTCTATCACTAAAGAGCTAACAAAAGTTGTATGACACACACACAAGTAGTTGCATTCATACAATTTTTTTGTATATGTACATACTTTTAGGTTCTGGTACCATTGACTGAGTTAACAACATTACAACTGACCTTTAATCAGTCAATATAAACCATGTCTAGACACAATAAAAAGGCATTATGTCTAGGTACTGGAGTCCAAACGATGTGTGTTGATGGAAGAATTAATAGATTTTTACTTTATATTCTAGAACCGCTATCTTGACAGTTTCACTCGTCTGTCTTTATTGCCGAATATATTCCCCCGCGATGAGGAGCGTACTATCCTCGCGTTCTGCAAGGGCGCCGAAATAATCAAGGAAGCTACCGATGCTGGAGCCGCTATGGCTGGCGGCACTGATCTTATTAAGAAAATACAGGTATGTATGTATTAAGTGGTTTAAGTTTCCTCAGGATTTTGTATACAGTGAATATACTTCCCAAATTGGAATGCTCCAAAACAGTCTCCTATAAAATACGGGCAGTGTCAATCGGTTTCTCCATTTTCTTAATATTTGACTTGATTCTCTTTCTCCCTGAGTGAAAAGTTGACTGATTTGTTTTTCCGCAGCTTTAATAATAATAATGTCCTCCAGATCGTATTTTAGTCACGGCGGCCAATCTTAACGGAGACTGGCTATCTGCGCTGAAGATATTATAGTGCACAAGCGCGTGCGCAAACACAAGTGCACACTCTGTTCCCTCACTCTTATGATCCGATGGGACGGTAATCCGACACGACCGGAGAGAAATAAGGCGCAGAACCAACGGCTTTAAGTGCTCTGAGAGGCACGAGGGTGTCTAACACCGCCAAATTCCTAACTTCGGGCTGCTATTGAGATTTCTTAAGAGAAAAACCTTATAACTTTCTGATGGCTCGATCCAGGATTTGAACCCGAGACCTCATGCGCAGCAGTTGCATTCACTACCTTTGCGCCACGGAGGCAGTTCCGCGGCTCTAGCAATATTGAAAATGGCGTATTCAGATATTTGTAAAAACCTTAAAGGGTAAAATTTTGGAGGCTTTGTAATTATCCAGCTTGGCCAGTGTAGAACAAACAACTGTCATCATGCAACACCTTAGGCCGGGTATTCCCTAGCAAGACGTAACTGTTGCATTTAAATTAAAAATTCGCAATAAAGTTTAATAAACATTCTGAACATCATTATTGGTAAACAGTTAAACCTTCATTATCTGCAGAATCTTTATTTGCAATCAAACGAAAACTTTTAAGCAAACTATATTTAAATTTGTTCCAAAATAATTATGTAATATATATTTTAAAATATAGATATAAGAAAAATTTGAGTCGTAGTGGGGATGTATCGGTATCTCCCTCGTACAACTGTGGTTAAATAGTGGATACATGACAGTTTGTATTGTGCATCCTTTTCTTTTAAAAGCAAGTTTGATGAGTACTTCTCAGAAATTTTCCTTTGACAACATTACAAGCTTTTTGTAAGTTTTATGAATAAGGACATCAATGTGCTGCAATCATGATTGATGGATGCGTTGTGCTCAAAAATATCGGTTTTAGCCGCGGCTGGCCGCAACTTAACTTCAAAAAATGATGTATCTGATACAGATTATTGTATCTTAACCACTATCCACTAACAATATGAATATGTTTTTGCAGGAGGGGCAAGTCAAACTAGGAGACTTCGATTATATTGTTGCACATCCAAACATTTTGACTGAGCTGGTCCCGATTCGAGGGTTGATGAAGAGAAGATTCCCCAGCTTGAAGGCTCATACTCTGGATTCGAACATTAAGGAGGTTGTAAGAAAGTTCTCTGGAGGAGTTCAGTATAGAGTTCAAAAGGATGAACGACAACCGAATTATGGTTTTGTTGAAGTAGCTGTTGGAAGGGTATGTATTAAACAATTTGAGTAAAAAGTATGGTCGTTTTATACGTCGACTCGTTGCTTTAAGCTTATCAGTGTATATTGATAGGGGATCTACATTCTTTAGACTAGTACTATGGTGCATATCTGAATACTAAATCTATATATATAAAATCTCATGGAACGGTGTTTGTGGTCACACTCCTCCGAAACCACTTGACCGATTTTTATGATGTTTTTATGTGTATGTGGTAGGTATGAGAATAGGTAGGAAATAATTTATATGGCAGAACAACGTTTGTGGGGTCAGCTAATAATGTATGAAATTGTCATAGCTCTTGAAATGTTAAAAGTCGATGGCTCATACCCTTCTCTTATATTTTGAAACAGCGACACTAGCGAATTCATTATAAAACAAAACTATTTTAGCACGTATGGCAGGCAGAGTTGTCACTGGTCGCCTCGCCACTACCACTGCGTCGAGAACGATTAGCACAAAATCTGTGCGATCCACAAATTCTTACTCCTAGTCTGGATATTCTTTGTGTCCGTTGTTTGTATTTTTATAAAAACCACCGAGACACAAGAATTTGGTATTTCTATAGTTAGAATAAAAAAATGTGTAGGTACAGTGCAATTATATAAAATTTAATCTGCCCTCTATGAAACCTCAAAACAAGTAGATTTAAAAAAGCATACAGCTGTGAATTTCAATTACTTGCATTAATTGTAACATTTTTCGCAGTTAAATATGGATCCAAAGCATGTGGCCGAGAATATAGACGCTCTACTAAAGGACGCCCAGGCAGGACGCCCGAAACGAGATGGCCTCTTTATCACGAAGTAAGGCCATAGTTATTTATTTTACAACTAAATGATTTTGTTTTTTTAAGGAATTAATTTAGAAAATTTTCCCTAGAAAAAGACATTTTCTTATTATTGCTAAGATTAGTATATTTTATGACCATATTCAACGGTGGATCGTATTACATAGCTTCATAATGTAATTGTATAAATAGTAAGTTTAAACTAAGCTTAAGCTTCGAGGTTTTGTTTTATGCTTGATTATTGTTTACAGGTGTTTGATTGTCAGCCCGCCATCACATGAGAAACTCAAGATAGACCCATTTGTACATGTGGACAAAACATTCTCCAAGCAAGTACAAGAAGACAGCGATGATGAAGGTGAAGCAGTCGCTGCTACAGCATAATAGCTTTAAGAATTTTTGTAGTATATCTTAGTATATGAATATTTCAAATATATAAAATTTTGAAATATCAATGTTGTTTATTGTTTACTTTTCTATGAACGCACCCATTATGTTGGCAGCAAACGTCACGTTTATAAGTTCACGATGTCAGGGTGCGTTCTGAAACTATATGCATGAAAATTTACTAGCCTTACAATCAGTAATAATTATTATAGTAAAAAAAAACAAATTTATGTTACGTTGGTCTTTTTATGTAGGTATTGCCATAACTGAAGCTAATTTCTGATATCATACCTATATATGTATACACGCACAACCGAGTAGGCGCTATTACGTCAATGATTTGATTTGAGAATCTGAATTCAACGCAGTAAATGCTCTAAATAGAGTTATTTTTAATAATATGTTAAATAATTTTCTATAGGTAAATAATTCAAATAAAGATCCAGCTTATAATAATATTACAATATCTGCGGTCACTTCGTTTTTTTATCGTTGGTTCCGAACGCACCCAAGAGGGGCGTAAAACAATCCGCCATTTTGTCTCTATGATAATTTAGGATTTTATTAGTTTGAAACCTGTATAAATCTAATTAATCTCTGTTTAAAAGTTATATTCTGAGAACAGTGTAGTGTTTAAAAAAACTGTGATAATTGTGTCTCCAGTTATTTTTGTTTACGTTTCATCTTGACGTTTTATAGTTGACCGATTTTGACGTCGCTTAGAAGAGAGCTCTAGATAAATCAAAATGGGCACAAGAGAGGACGAATACGACTATTTGTTCAAAGGTAGCGCTAATTTCATTCTAGTTCGTGTATAACATCTGTGCTATTGTTGTTTACATCAAGATATTCGTTTCGATATGTAACTTTTCGAAACCATTGTTTCGTCTCATAATGACGTAGGAAAAAGTGATTGATTAGATTTTCTCCTTCGTTTTGTATTACAGCAGAGTGATATTTACGTGATTTTAGCCTGAGACGTAGTTGGATTGATATACGTGGTCATTTACGTGTGTAACAATCAAGTTAATATCGCATCAGCTGATTGAGTCACATCGATCGATTTCTCGTAAATTTAAGTTTTTCGTGAGTCACCTTCCAGCATACATATGATCTAATCGTTAACGATTACATCCCCAATGTTAAAATCTTGGTAACTAACATAGTTATAGTGTTTGTGTGTGATTCGTAATGTTTGTTACTGTTCTTTGTTCCAGTTGTGCTAATAGGTGATTCAGGGGTCGGTAAAAGCAGTCTGCTGTCACGTTTCACTAGAAATGAATTTAACTTAGAGTCAAAATCCACAATAGGCGTGGAATTCGCCACAAGGAGTATAGAGGTAAATATTTTTTGTTTTGTATATCTCAAACTATGTTAATTTGGTGTCAATAACATTTGAGCTATTGTTAACCAGGTAACAACAGTTTTTGTTATATTTTCCAAGCTTTCTGTGTGGCTTGGATACCTGATATCAATGAAATGATGGTAGCTTATATACCTACTTGTTATATAAACAATAACTTCAATATTTCCATGATTACTTTGCTTGACATCTGTTATAGACATTCTTATTAAAACAGTTATTTAAAAGCCAGATGTATGATCAATTGTTTTGATAAAACACTACCTTGTGTATGAAGTATCTAAATATTCCACTGTCTCTTATCATATTATCTCTCTACTACTGGAATGGGGAGTATAATTTCCTTTGTTTTAGAGTAAGAAACACTAAGTTATAACATAATTTAATGATAATAGGATAGGAAGATAGATGGATGAATATTTTATCCTGATGACTATAATAAGTATTTTTCCTGGTGTAAATACCTAATTTATTTATAGTCTGTTATCTTTAGTATACATTAAGCATACATACCACAAAACCCTTTTTTGTTTATGCATTTTAATAATTAATTTGAAATCAAAGAAGGCACATTAGTCAATACTATGACTCAATTCATCACAAAGAATTATAAACACTTAAGTATTTCTTTGTCAGTGACCCACATGTTGACCTGAACTTTATGAAAAGTTATTCTTTATAACTTTTTTATTATACTTTATACATGAATGACAGATACTACTAATACTAATACTAATATTATATCAACACCATCTAGCCCAAACTAAGCAGAGCTTGTACTATGGGTACTAGACAATGGATAAACATACATATATACTTTTTTTTTGTAAATACATACATATTATACATAGAAACACCCAGACCAAGACAAACATCCATGTTCATGCACACAAATATTTGACTTGTGCGGGAATCGAACCCGCGACCTCAGGCATGGCAGTAGGTTACACTAGCCACTACGCCTAAATGATGACTGAATATATATGTATATAATTTTCCAAGTAAAGTTTAGTTTATTATCAAATGAAACATTATATGTCTGTTGTATTGGTTATACTATGAGATGATTAAACATATTATATATATAGTCGACAGTAAATAAATAAACAAATATAAAACACTTTGCAAATGATCAACATACAGTTGTTTTAAGACTTGGTGTTCTATATGTACATTTTTCTAGTTAATAAACTATAAGAAAAGCATAAGGCCAGGTTAAGAGCACCTTGAACCGACGGGCGTGTATGAGGAATGTGATGAAAGTGAATGAAGCCAGAGAAGTGTGTCAGGATCGTAGCAAATGGAAATCCGTAGTCTCTGCCTATCCCTCTGGGAAACAGGCGTGAATCTATGTATGTATGTAAGAAAAGCATTATGTCTGGGCTCTGGAGTCCTAACAATGACCAACCAATCAAGATATAAGTTCTCCCCAGAACTATGAATGTAGTTTATTACCTAAAAATCTTACATAGAATGAAAGTATCCTTTTTTGATTTATAAAAGATTCCTCATCAATCTCAAAGCCTGCCTATACCCTCTTTTTATTTTAACTCCATGTTATAGTATATCCTTCATCTTCTGTACTTGTTGAATACAACTTTTTACACAAGTTACCATACATAATTTGATTCACACATAAATATGTATATTTCAAATTAAAATGTGTTTACACTTCACCATCTGTTTTTCAGTTCAGTTCATTTTATCAACACTGCCAAATGCTTTGCTGTTATTGAAATTTCCTAACAGGCAACCCAATAACACATTTGTGTAATGTAGAAATTGTACCTGGGTTTGATCTAAGTCTTATCGGTATAAACTTAATCAATATTGTATGATCCAGGACCAACAAAGTACTACTTATACTATATCTCATTTATCCAATATAATTTTAGTCATCATTTTGGTAGTATGTAGTTACAATTTATATACAGATATTATTCATAATGGCTGTGTCCTTCACGTACAAAATAAATGGTTTTGTTGTAAAAAAAATGTAATTTATAAGCACAATACATTATGTATGTCAACAGCAGATCAAGGTGAATGTTAGCATTGTTTAATAGATAAACTGATAATACTGCCTTATTGAACCCAACATCATTTGTGTGAATGTGCACATATCCACCATTCATCAGATCCTAGATTTGATTCTTGATTTGTGCAAATTTTTATTAGCTAGTATTTTCTATGGAAATTTACAGTAACAGCAATGCCTGGAACTGTCATCTTGGTATGAACTTGTTTAGTAAAGTATAGGTTACATACATCTAAGCTTACACCTTGAGAGATATGTAAAATATCCATATATCATCATCATCTCAGCGGAAAAACATCAACTGCTGGACAAATATACTCAATGTTATATGCAAACACTAATTTTAAATGAATTAATTATCTAATTTGACATTGGTTTTCACATATATACAAATAAAAGGCTTCATAGGAGTGTATTGCGCTCGCACATACTAAGTATGATTTAGGTCCCACAATAACTGCTGCATTTGTACAAATGAAAATGGTTAATAGTTTATTTTTCCAATATTATGAATTTTTGAAATAGTTTCAATCTATGCACTTATGGAGTCTCCAAAGTGGCCACACTAGGATTATCCAATCTCTTTAGTACTGAGCTCATTTTATTATAGAAACCATAGACATAAAACTTCCCTCACTTCTGACCACATAGGGATTCAAGCCAAAATTCTCATAGCATTGCCATTGCAATGCAATGCAAGTGGTTTTTTTTTAAATGAGCACCTGTCTCATTTAGCTGATCATTAAAAAAAACCAATCGATCATTTAAATTCACTGGGAATTCTTGCATGAATAGCATGCAATGAATATAATATTCATGATTATCATGGTTATCATAGTTATTGAATACTTGTTATCATTGATATTACATATCTTTAATTGATGGCAATAATTTGGTAAGACAAAGGTTTATACTAATATGCAAAATGTCCAGAGTTCGAGTATAGGATAGTTTTTTCTATATTAAGTATCATTTGTGTCAATTCCTTTTTTCGTGAAATGCCCGACATATACTCTACAATTTGCTCCCGCAGTTTCACCCGCGTTTATCGTTACTGCGCCGCCCCCGTGGGTCGTAGCGTGATGTTATATAGCCTATAGCCTTCCTCCATAAATAGGCTATCCAACACTAAAAGAATTTTTCAAATAGAACCAGTAGTGCCTGAGATTAGCGCGTTCAAACAAACAAACAAACTCTTGAGCTGTATAATATTAGTATAGATATCTATGATGTAACCAATAAAGAATACCTCATGGGCTCAATACTCACTATTACAGTTTCCGATTGTAAGGTGTTTGTTTCGGTCTTCAGATTCCCCAGAATATATTGCGATTCTTGTAATTATAAGATTATAAAACTGCAAATTAAGCGTGAAATAATTTTCTCTAATTTTCGACATTCGTATCCGTAATGGTGCTGTTGGGATTCTCTCTTTAAAAATTCTAATTAGCAGATTCATCCACAATTACGTAGGATTTAAATGGAGTAATGAGAATTTGTAACAGAAGATCCCAATTACACTTTGTCCAATCCGGAAATCAAATCCAGAATTTAGCGATCGGCCCAAAATTAAACGCGTGTCGTCAATTCTAGCTCTCGATTGTTTTATGATGTCTAGTTTTATAAACTTAACTAGTAGGCACCTATCCACACATTTGCAATGTAACTGATGGAAATCGATCCCATGACCTTATCGATCCGATGACACCGCAAATCGGACACTTTCACCATTGAGCTTTCAAATAAAATAGCGTTAAATCGATTCTTTCAACAAGTGATAATGTAAAATGTGGGCGGTTGTTGGCTGCTATCGAATACGATTAGTTCGGTTGGAGAATAGCCAGACAAACAAAACACCGTGCGATTACACAAATGGTGCAAATAGTAACCACAAAGGCAATAAGTTTTGCGGGTTCGATTCTCATACTAAATCTAGCACAATTGTATCAGAATGTATTGTCAGCATATTCATTATTGACCTAGTAAAGAGTTCGTCTTATGAAATTTTTTATTCGAATGCTGTTAGGCACAGCACTGCATTGTACAGATAAATAAATAAGTGTGATCTACCGATAGTTATTTTGTGTCTTGATGCTCTTTGTATCTGTTATTTCAATGTTTAAAACTATCCCTACTATGAAGGTGGCCTTTAAGTCAGGAAATAAGATATGCTCAGCATAGTCTTTGATTGAAATATGTCTGACAATCAGTGTTCACATAGACGAACATAAAATCTCATACATTGTTCGCCCACCAGTGAATTTTATGACAAAAGATATTATCTTTTACTTTCTAACTCGCAGATTCCGTTCATTATGTTGTAAAGGTAGAGTAGTGGGACTGCATAGTTTAATTCATTGTTTTAAGCTTTTTGTATATCTGAGCATGTTGTGTCACCTTGGCAACAGTAGTGAACCTTAGTAGAACCTTAAAGTAGAACCTTCACATTGGCTCGACTTGACTTATTTAAGCCAGAATATATATTAGTATGTTATCCTCAATCTAGTACTTGCATGCCTTGCTTAGGCGATCTCAATGATTAGTACGACATGTAACTAAAGTTAAGAAAAGAGGAAATTAGTTGGTTTACTCCATCTAATGTTGCAAATACAAATGCCGGGATATAACTTGTTCGGTAATTTTAAGAATAATATCTCATAAGTACTACGTAAAGACCAATTTCTCACGCAGCAGTACGACTGACAGCTGTACTGCTGTGTATGTACGCGTGAGAGTGAATAAGGTCGTTCGCTGTGTTAGCTCCGTGCACCCGGAGCGGGCGCCCGCGACGGACTCCAGGCTCTCGAAACGCCGGCAGTAACAAAGCAGCGGTCACTGATTTCCTAGAAACAGCTCCGCTCGCGTGCTCCTTCGCGCGGACACGTTATCCGCGAGGCGGGCCCCGGGAGACCCATGATATTACAAAACAGCACGCCGCGCAGGCGCCCACTCCGTGCACCCGTTTAACGCAGCGGACGGCCTTAAGCCCAAAGGTTTTGCCTGTGAACAAAATGTACTTATAGGTGGTTTATGTCTAGCGTTGTCCTTGTTTCACTCCATGATCATTACTCCAGCAGCTCCATAATAACAGTTATGTGCTTCTGCAATGAAGTGTGTGCTAGGCTGGTTGAGTAACAGCGCTGTCGCTGACGCATAAAAGTAACTTTGTCACGATGATTAAAATCACCTTACAACTTTGTAGGTATACTAATTCAGAAATTACACTCATAGGGTGACGTGCCACGGACGTGACATAAAGTTTTCTTTATGTCAATTTCTATAGAGCATATAATACATAATGACAAGATGACACGACAAATAGTGGCGTGGCATGTTTCATTTTCGCTCAACTCTAATCTGGACGTGGTAATATTCCTGTTTGAAAAACATTTCTCGCACAAATTCCGTTGCCTTGTAAACTAAATAAATTGCAAACGCAATTCAGGTGCACCTATACTTATACAAGTTCCGGATATCTTAACTACAACAATGTGCATTAGTTACAGAAGAAGTAATCACTTTCTTATGTATATGTGTCAGTTTGTTTGCTCAATTCTGTAACATATAGTTAGAGAATTATATTCTGGAATACCATTACTTCTTAAATGACGTCATATAGTTGCGAACACGCTTGTATACAACAACACCTCATTTGATATAATCGGTTTAGTGGTTTAGGGTGTAGGCGTTTCTAAACTGCCATATTTTGTCGATCTGAAACGCTTTTTCACTTAACTGCAGCCTTGGTATAGTCTAAATAAAACTAATCCATAGTCTGCTAAAGTTAACACAAAAGAAATATTCAGCTACCACCAAACAGGCTGTGTTTGCTGTTTGTGACCTTAGTGGTATGAAAAGAAAAGATTAGTTGGCACCTGGCGTTATCATACGATCGGCAGGTGCGTATGCGTTTATACGCACGCGTTTATGCCACACGCCGCTGAACAAATTACACAGTATCTATAGTTTAAATAAGGCGAAAATAAATTTCCAGGCCAGCTTTTATCTCGGTTGCAAAATTTTATTTTTAATTTCGCCTTTAGTATAATTCCTGTATCGCAAACAACGGGCACTAAGAACAATTATAATCGATACAATTATTAGTGGATCTCATACACCTGGTACACTGCATCATCAGTACAGCCTAGCTCATAGAACGCATCCATCTTCTTCGTTACAATCGAAACGAAAACCTATCGACATTATTGTACCAACAAGAAACAATAAAAATACGGACACCTACACTCTAAAAGATTTATAACCAATATTCAATAACATCTCGGCAATCCGTCTAAATATACACCAGTGGAAATGCCGGAGCAAAGAATATCTTAGAGCATAAAATATTGGGTTACGCTCTTCCGTAACATAGCTCGCTCGAATTCAATCAGCTACAAAAAACCGTATCACGGATTTACAGCGATGGTACGATGCGTCTGCGATTAATCGCATCATGGTCTCACGTCGTGGTAATAAAATATATTTTCTTTTTTTTATACCGAGTTCTAAGAGAAAGACTGCTTTGTTACTCCCATCCTGGGAAGTAAATTTGTGGGCGATTGTAAGATCTCGCAAGATATTATTGGAAATTGCTGGTAGGATTCTCAGTAGCTAACAACTAATAGCTGGGATAGGTATTCTGTTAAATATAAAAGGATGACACTCTGTTCTACATATAAGTTTAAAAAAAGTTATAAGCCCGTTATAACATAAGTTAAAATTCGGAGTTTAAAGCTCCGTTATTAGGTATAATAAATTACTATATTGATATCTAGGCTGTTCAAGCCCTCACTGTGGTTACATAATGGAAGTTACGTCTTAGCCTTGCTATGGGAAACAAAATTAACACAATTCTTGTACCCATGAGTACACAGCAAACCTACTTATGTAAGTGTCTTTTATATTGGTTTTTACAACAATTTGTATGTTGTTGATTCTTAGTGGCAGCACGGAGTCTGGAATAAAATTATCTATTTTTCGTGTGACTAAAAGCGTGTGTTTTTGGTACTTAAGAGCTTCGCAATAGCGCGCATTATACGAAAGTTACGGACGTAAGGATAGTGGCTTATTCATATCAGCTCGTCCCAGAAAGGTCTTACGATGTTGCTCAACGCAGCAGTCTTCATAATTTTTAGCGGCCTTAAGAGGATTATTCGTTGATCGTTCACGCTTCTGCAATATAAGAACTCGAGAACATGAGAGGCTGTATATAGATCGAGCATAACAATATTTATTTTTCAGCTACTGGTAATTTTAGTTGCATAAATAGCGTGGTTGCCATAGTCACATCGCCGAGTTAATCGTGAAGAGCGATCGAAGGTAAGTTCTTGATGATTGCTGAGCTTATTTATTCTATCGTTTTATGTTTTGCATAATAGCGTATTATTCGTTAGTAGAATTGACCAGAAGCCTCTAAGATTAGGGCTTGAAGTGCGAATTCAATCATTTCCGGAAATGTCTGTCGTCACCATAAGCCCGTTGAGTGGAGGTGTAGAGAGGCTTTACCCCGTCCTTTATTTGATAAGGCTCTGATAACGTTTTAATAGGTAACTGACAGCGGCTTCGTAATTAATTTGTGTGTTAAATATGTATGGTTATAAAATGTTTAGACGTTTTGAACTCGGCTCTCTTCGAAAGTATGTGTTTTTATGGGTTCAAAAGGGAGTTAGCGATTACATAAATAAGACTCTTAAAGTCCTTAAAACCGTTTTATTCAGATCAGGCATATCGATTATTACAATAACTAAAGACAATGCCTATGAATGCTATTTTTAGCAACGCACATTGAACTCGCATGCAATTCAATATTTTCACACTTCTTTTTAGTACAAGCATAAATAGGCTTCTACTTTTATGAGTAATCCATTGAATGACCGAAACATCCAAACTCGTTTACCATGGAAATATTTGCTTCGTTAAAAGTTTTAATCATAGATGTGTCCTACTACTTTTAAATGTGGTCACTTATCTCGTCGTTAAGTTGTCATCTGACACACAATGCCAACATCATTTAATAACAATTACATACAATGCCAACATAAAATTATAAATATCGTAATTGTCAGCCATATCAAACCAGCTCCCTCTTCTGAGTGTGGACACTTTCGTGCGATCTCAGTGCTTACGGTAAGGGCACATCTATCACTTAAATGTTTGCTCCGTGCAGAAAGTGGGTAGTCTGAATTTCTTTTTCGCATGTCTTTGTATTCGATGATTATCAAAAAATCAAGGTATCCTGAAGAAGCACTATGCTATCGACATGAGAACTGGTAAACATTTGTCCTTTTACTGGCAGTACAGTAGGCAATGATCAGGTAGTTACTGCATGTCTCTATAGGCTAAAAAAACAGCAGCCATCAGGCGGGCAGGATGCTTTTTTTGCCATCTTCATTATTATTGGTGTCTATAATATCATTCGGATTATTACCTTACATATTCTAACTAACATGTCATATTTAATATCGTGCTATCGAGTACTTATATTACTCACGATTAGTTTCAATTCGTTGTATTTAATTTCAATTAAACTACATTAGGTTAAGGACGAAATAATTGAACACAGTATTAGTCAATTTATACTTATACCGTTATTCCAGTTGTAAAAAGTACCGTCTTTTAATATTCAAAATGTAGTATTTTCACGATTCCATATTTATGACGTAATAACACAATGCAATGTAAAAACTATTGTAATTTCTTATCAGTTGATAACGTTATATTCACATGTAAATCGGTATACAATATGTAATCACTTATGTGAATGCATTTTCTATCGTGTAAATGTAATATGACGTCATGTCTAAAAAGTTATTAATTGGTGTCCATACTAGTTCCGAAAATTAAGCTATAGATGGCGCAATGCGATCTCTAGAGACAGTTATAAATAGGTAAATTACATCATTTAACTTGTTGCTTAATCATGTTTAGACTAAATGATAAAAACATTGTGTTTAGACGGCGGTGTTCGTACGCCGATGGACGAATAAGTTTTTGCCCGCGGCTTCGTTTAAGTAAATGTAGGTTAGATTAACAGTACTTTTTCCTGGATGAAAAGCCCTTATGTCCTTTTCTGTTCCACTGACAACGTGTTTGACAAATTTCATGATAATCCGTCAAGTAGTAAAGGCGTGAAAGCGTAACAAATATACTCACATTCGCATTTATAATATTAGTTACGATTCATGAGTGCTTTATAGGTTTTTAACTAATACTTAACGGTAATTTAAACGCGCGTTTTTAAGATAATTATTATTGTTTGCACGAAATCTCGAGCCTAAATATTTCATAATATATATCGTCTAAGTCTACTAAAGTTTAAATTTGGCGCTGGTAATACAACAAATTACAAGTACCAGTCATCACTTCACAAGGTTTGGCAGTAGTCTTCTGCACCAGATGGCTGCCAAATACCAGTAAGCTGTCGGTTCCTAGATGGTTTGCTCCAGGTGAAAACGCTAAAGCCGATCCGTACTTTATAGAGGCCTCTTTATCTTTTTATCCATATAGAAGTTTACTAGCTTATACAAAGGTTTACTACGGACCGTCCGTAGACTATAAACACAGTCTTCTGTGATTGGTTGAGATTCGTAAACGCTCGGACCTGTAGTCCGAGTAACTTGATCTGAACAGCAGATCAACACAAACATTTTGTTAATAGGCGGTCGAAAGTGTGCGCGTGTCGACTGACTGTATTAGCAATAAGCAATAACTATTCAAAGCACTTGCATGAATTTGATTTTGACACTTGATTGGCCTTTCAGAAACCGGGTGTAAATGTCAATTTAGGCGCGTACCTACGATACATATACGTTTGTGTATTAACTATATGTAACTAATATGATGTAAGCTTTACAGCTCTGTATATTTTAGCGATCCGCCCCGACTTCGCATGGGTAGTACAAAACCTTAACAAATTATATGCCTAAACCTTCCCCATGAATCACTCTGTGTATTGGTGAAACCGCATGAGTTCGAGGCGCTCATAGCCAGTTGCACTCACTGATCGGTAAACGATTAGCGAGGTTAAGCAACGTTGGGTGTGGTCAGTCTATAGAGGGGTGACCGCTTAGTGGTATTTCATCTAAGCGCCTCCGTGCTTCGGAAGGCACGTAAAAGTCGGTCCCGGTTGTTGCCAAATTGACAGCAGTCGTTAAGCCATGTCAAAAGGTCGACAGGCGGCTTGAACAACTCTTGACAACAGGTTGGCCACTAACCACACGAAAAGAAAGAAGAAGAAGACCGCATGAGAATCCGTTCAGTAGTTATTGAGTTTATCGTGTACAGACGCGGCGTAGACATTGTTTTATAATATCTAATTTGATGTTTTATTTAAAGAATTGGTACAACAATCTCCAATAATCTGCTTTTTAAAGATACGCAATGCCATTCAACTGCACGTCTTAAATTCATTTTTTTTATGTTTACATGTGATAAAAGTTAAACCATTTTATTCTCTGTTCCTCCTGCTCTTCCTTATTAGACATCACCATGAAATAGTATTCTTATTCTTTATCGCAGTGAACAGAATGCAAGCAAATTACACAAAGCGTCCTTGTTTTACTTAAACTTAGCAAAGTTAATTAGATAGTTATACCTACATTCGTAGTAGTAATAATGACTTCATCTTCAAACAACTTAAGGAAAGTATAACCTGTTATTAATACAAAAGGTCTATTTTAGAAATTCTAGCATCGAAATTATTAACTTTATTACAATACATACATAACACATGAATTAGGCTAACTATAATTTTAAAGCCTAGTCAAAGACCTACGACCGACTCATTCGTTATATTAATTACCTGCATTTCGTCAGTTGGACAACGAAACCTTGTGCAATTTATAATATTATTTAGGTTTTGGATACATATATTTATAGCGTTTTTTAGCATTCTAACATCTGTTGCCTAATAGATACTGCACGACTAATATAATTTATTGCACGGATGGCGTAGTAGTTTAACCTCGCCTTGCCACTGTCACTGCGCCAAGTGTTGTGGGTTCGAACCCCACATGGGACAAAAATTGGTGTGGTCCACAAACAGTTGTGTTGAGTCTGGGTATTCTTTGTGTCCTTTATTTAAATGTTTGTAAAGTCCCCCGCGACACAGGAATTACTAAAAGAGCGGAAGTGATTGTTTAAAAAAAATTTCCGTGAATATTTCTTGCTCAGTTCACTCTCGTTACATTCTTTGTACATGTTCGGATTTGAACAACCTAGAGCATTTCAATTGACCTTTGTGTTGCATTGATTCGCATTGATTCGCATGACCCGCCGAATACATATACGATCGTGAAGTCTACACGTATCGGCAAAAGTCGATTGTAATATCGATGCATATACTATAACATATCCAACAATCGTCAAACTTATGTGAGGTCATTGGCAGTATTTCCTTTACTTTATGTTTATTTATACTATATATATTTAATATAAAAGTAAGTAACTAATATTACACATATATATCAAATGAGATCAATGATATTACGTGTTAGTTTACATAAAATATTTATTTGCTCCGACGAGTTATTACAGTCCTAATTTTTTTTGGTCCCGTGGCCAAAATTGATGTTTATGTTACTAACTGTGAAGACGTTTTTATTTCCAAGCCGGGCAGTGTTATCGCATTTATCTGTTAGGCGATTGTCAGTAGCGGATCGGAGGTTATAAGTGCCCAGTCAACGATAATAATAATAATAATAATAATAATAATAATAATATTCTACCACATACACACAACACCATCTAGCCCAAACTAAGCAGAGCTTGTACTATGGGTTCTAGACAATGGATAAATATACATATATACTTTTTTTTTTTGTAAATCCATACATATTATACATAGAAACACCCAGACCAAGACAAACAGCCATGTTCATGCACACAAATGTTTGACTTATGCGGGAATCGAACCCGCGACCTTAGGCGTGGCAGTCGGTTACACTAACCACTACGCCATTGAGGCCGACATAACGATAATAACTACCTTTTGGGAGACCGTGGGCACTTAACCTAGCTGGCCACATATGGGTATATTACAAATCAAGCTATTCCTTCGCGAACATTTCCAATATATTTCGCTAACCATGCATGCAGTCTGCATAATCCTTTGGACGTATGCTGGCGTGTCGCTGTCACATCAAATAAAATAAGCTAAATGAGATGTTGAACACAATCGACACACTACCCGCCAGTGAAAGTGAAAGCTGAGATGTTTTAAAATGAAAACCGTGCGGCACTGAAACTTGGTCGTTTATTACATATTCATGTTTAGAACAGATCGTGCATAATTTTGTCTTGATCACAATACGTTTTGTGATATCCCTCCTAGTATTGCAAGCCATCATAGGCTACGAAAACCGCTAACCATCAAGTAGCAATGCATATCTGCCTTTTTTATAGTACGATAAATATTGTTCCCTAAGCTCCCATGGAGACAGTATTCTGGCGTATATATGTATTCCCAAAAGATTGACTATTAGTAGAGGATTTATCACATTTCGATGTCCACAAAAAAAGTATACAAAATCAACATGACATTAACTCCTTATGCAAAGGCAATCATCGCTGGCCACTAAAACGAACTAAACTACCAATTACATTTTATCTTTTTTTGTAATGTCTAATATTACAATTTTATGTCCAATTATGCATAAGCATTATGCAGTAGCCTACATTTCTTTTCAAAAGTATTACGCATACGTTTCTGTATAAATATCTTTAAGTAATAATCTAATAATGAGAAAATGCCTATATTCCATTTGGTTAGGTACTTAACTAAAGATAAACAATCTTGATGTGACTTTTTACACAAACACATATTAAACAAATAAACTAGGTACTGCTTAAACTAACGGTTCAATTAATTTAGTAATCGTTATTGTTGTATTTACATTTATCTTTAGCAGCATTTTATTTTTAAACTGAGCTTTTTAGATAAAAAGACACATCAAGATTGTTTACCTTTAGTTAAGTACCTAACCAAATGGCGTATAGCTACCACTAACAATAGAGCACGTAGACAATACCAAAATAATTAACGCTCAGCTGACCTTGGGAGTCCACATAATATGACGTCACATTACAATTATCAAACGAAATTTAATTAACGTAGGTAACGTAACGGCGATATTTATAACTCCAATTTAATATATGGGTAGATGCGGGCTGTTATTCACACGATCATTCTTCTGCCCGCATGCTTTCATAGACGGTTTTGGACTATCCTTTCATAATTATTACGTCATTGCTTTATGTAAATCAAATTACACAGAGCTTGTTTGAGATTTCGCTGACCACGCATATCAATATTATGTTATTTTTTAAATAATACATCTTCTGCATTGAGGATTAAGCCCTGTGTCGACAAGGACGTTATAATCTTTATAATCGGTAGTATATCCAGACCCAGTAACATTTGTCGATCACACACACAAAAGACCCAGCAAGCAGGCGATCGCTTACTTGCTGGGTCCAATCTGGGGAAATCGGTCCAGCCGTTTAGAAGGAGTTCAGTGACATACACACGTACAGTAGAATTATATATATAAAGACTACATTGGCAGCCAAGTCGTAAGTGCAATAGTAAGCGCTCACCATAGCCTTAAAACGTTCATATAATCAGGCATATCACTAACATATGAAGAACGTTGGTCTAACGTGCGATGACCTTTCGCCCTTCTTAGATAATTTCATTCTGTAAGTTCATGGAAAAACCATGTCAGGGGCTTCATTGAATCACCTGCTTAATACCTAATTTCTTTACCTTCTATACGATTGAGGACAACAGCACCAAATAGTGTATGGTTTCATAGGTCAAGACATGAAGCAGAAAAACTATAGATAAGAGTATTTAGGACACTCGCAATAAAGTGTAACACGAGTCGGTTAGTTCAGAAATAAAACATTCACTTTGGTTCTAGGGCGGGTCGAATAAAATATAGTTGTGAGGTCACAGGCTGAAATCATGCTAATATTATCAATGTAAAAGTATGGATGTTTGTTACTCAATCACGCGTAAACTGTTGAACAGATTTAGAGCAAACTTCGCACACAGATAGACTTGGTCCTGGATAAACGCAGAGAATACTTTTTCTGGATGAACTAACGAATATAAGATTTGTTATCCCGATATAGGTTCCGTTCCAGTCCACTACCTGGTGGGCTGCCAATTTTCATACTCGTTCAAAAACCTATCAAATATTTAAACTTTTCTTTGCAATGCTTCTTTACCCTTAAAGAAAGCAAATATTTACTTATAATCAGCAGATAAGTCTGAAAAGTAAGAATCAATAGAAGAAGTTGTATAAATCGGTCGATTAGGAGCTTCATATCTCGGTACCAGGGTAGGCAGTTTTGTTCTGTTAGAACATTTTAAGTAGTAATTTGCGATCTGGAACTGTGTCCAGTAGAAGACGTTAGTCTCGTCACCTTAGAACCTAAAAATAACTGGCTAGCACTTTTGGTTTCCTCTTCGGAGGTATATAGCGTATAACAGTGACGTATTTGAATGTGTTATTATGGAAGGTAGACCCCGTGACTAACGTATAACTCTCAAATTGTTACGAAAAATCATAATTACACTAGAATTGTTTTAAAATTAGTATGTGGTCTTGGAAAAATGGTACAGTAAATATTACATCGGATAAATAAATGAGCTGAAAGATAAATTGAATTTGAGTGTAGGTAATTATAACTCTTGAGGGTACTGTAGTGATGTCCTCAAATGTTTAAAAATATTCGTGTAACAAAATGCAGAAAAAAACTGATTATGAATGGCCAAACAAATTCGGATAATAAATTTGATGCACAACATTCTTTGGATTTGCGTAACATTTTAATTGAAATTAAATTATTCTATGTCGGCCGATTAAGGTATAAGTAAAACATGTACCAGATTAAGGATAATTATAATTTACTGTAGTATAATATTATTTTAGACTAATAACAAAAATGTATACCCATGTATTATTATTATTGAATAAAATTATTAAATTATTCTTTGGGTGACCATCCAAATAATCCTTTTTCCTACACACCTGATGCTGTTTGTCGTCAATATTTTACGACTCTAAAACATCGCCACACTATTATGTTACATGCTATATAGGCATAACCCTGTATATTATGTAGAAAAGTGAACTTCGACTTCTCTAAATAATTAATCAAACAGCCAGGTCAATAAACTGTTTGTTGCCCAAAGATTATCAACCTAACATACCTACTCCAATCTATTATTAGATACATAGCGTCGGATAAAACTAGGTAACTACACCATACAATAAAAGTTGGTTAATCGTCACGTCCGTAATTCCGCCTCCTTATGTCTGTGGGACACACAGTATATCATACGGATGTGTGACGTCATAGATCAACGACTATACGTGGTGTACGTACACGTAGCATAAGACCGTCAATACTGGCACGAACACATCACCGAACTAGAACTCCATTTATAGAAGTACCGTTACGTGGACTATCGTATTTATTGGAATGGATCGCCTTGAACTATGCGAAACTGTTCACTACAATATAACTTTTATTGTAGAAAAGCGTTTAGGATTTACAATAGTTGTAGTTGTATTACGTAGTCTATGTTTTTCTGCGTATTTAGGTATATAAGTGACTATCCCAGAATTTTCTGGTGCCCAGGATGTAAGGTTTTCACTAAAGTTATAAGGCTAATATGAACTGCATTTCTAGTCCCCCATAAGTTTTCACTTTCAGGCTCGAAGGAACTTTCTATTAGGAAATTATCAGTAGAGTACCACGAAGTCTGGTGTCCGACACGACAAGAGACTCGCTTCATATATCGCACCCTTAATAAAACAGAGACTTATCTCAGTATTTTGGATTAAACAAATTTGAACCCTATTGCAAAGATTTAACACAAATATAATATTAGAATTTAACATATATGTACAATTAGAGTTCAAATTGCCTTACTTTCAAATTTCGAGTTAAGTCGCTGTTTTATTAAGAGTGCGATATGTATGTTCATTTACACTTTTACTATTGTATAGTGTTCTCTAGCGTAGGCAAATTTTACGATTTTTAAGTTACTAATATTATAGATGGCACATTGCTAACTAATATTCGTATTCAAAGTTTATTGCTTGGCTGCGACTATTGCCAGATTTACAGTTTGACTATATCATTAAACCTGAATATATAATCAAATTGATAAGCTACGGATATGATGGAGAGTCTATGTGAAATACTTCACACTTAGTAAAACTATGGGCACTAAGAAACCCTAAGTCCGGAAGAAATATATGATGACACAATAACAATATAAAACATTACGCCAATCCCACACCAAATATTATTTTTAAAGATTGCTTAGTATGTAATATATTCTTGTTGTGTCAAACTCTACAACATTATAAATAACTAAGTACTTGTGTTAGGATTAAGAGCAGAGCTGCCTGCAGACCCAACTGGAAATTTATACCAATAGGTCTCTGTAATTATCTAAAATTAACTCTTGTTATACGTATGTATAACAAGAGTTAATTTTAGATATAAAAGAATTCTATCCCTATTTGATATATCTCAGAGCAAAAATGAATGATTTAATAAAGACAATAATGTACTTGCTTGTCATTACCAAATTACAGAGGGAATGCAACATTCGATGCTTTGATTTTAGCAGTGTTTATAAGTTTTCAATTCTTACTTTTGTATCAAATCATACAAAACAATTTGCTATACATATACATTTTGTATCTAATCATATCGTGTTGGTAACCCTGGTGAGAAGTGGGTCCACGTTAGTAGTTTTGCATCCCACTAGCTAGTTGTAGACGTTGTAGGTTAACGCTGCAGGCTAAATTTTATTCTATTTGAATGATGGACTGTAGGTGGTCTTTAGAAATAAAATAATTAAGCTTGTAGGCGATCCAATATCCAGAATGAAAAATAATTAGTCGTATAGACAATAATTCACTTCGTCCTTGTCATATAATAATAAAGTTCATTTATCTTAACTACTGAACATTAATCTTTTCAATGGAATGACGGCATTATCTATCAACAAAAGAGTCTTAATACCAGCCGATGTGTACCAAACTATATTAAAGAATCGGCATTGGTTTAATGATGAGAATTCAACTGATTTCGAAACGAATGTCTACTCTCCAGTTATTAATAAAGATTCTCCGCTTCAGTATTTATTTTTAACTTTTATACTTTTGTGTTGCATGATTGATGTAATACGTAACAGGAAATATCGCGTCCATTGTAGGTATTTACGTATCTTTTTGGAACGCTTGTCGTTTCGGGTCAGTAACTAGGCCAAAAAGGGAACATCAATATATTGTTTGATCGTGTACAAATCGTGGGTTATTAATCTTTTCTACCGCCTTCTCCACTTTAGTCCATTTAAAATTTAGTTACTCTTAAGACTTGAAGTGGCTCGTTACTGAGGCTTGAACTGACATTTTGTGATAAAATGTGTGTGTATGTTGCCACAAATAAGAAAGCCAGTGCATCGCCAGCTGTAGAGTTACAGACCACTGTTCCAATGCTGACAGCAACATCTAGACCTCGACACTTTACGAATAAAAGTAGCTTATTTGTCAAACACTAAATGAGCTCATGTAACCGGCCTATAGGAAACCAGGGCATTTAAAGTACACAGCTTCAAGGGTAGTGAATGAACTATAAAATCGATCTAATTATTTGTGCAAGGTCGGTCTTGAAGCCTGCTGCTATATCTATACTGTACACTATATTACTAATAGGCAATGGTGACTGTATGTGATAAACCACCTAGGACGTCAATTGATGTCTTGACTTCAGCTGTTCTTACTGCCAGACCTCCGGGTCCCTAGGTTAGGAAAAATTATTTCCTCGCTTATCAGAACGTAAAGCGATACAATTTTACCACGTGGACAGATAGCGCAAAGTTAAAGGCATCTGTGGGCGGGTATACCGCTTGTAAGGCCACAAATTAGATTACAAAAATGTTTCCTTAACAGCGTGGAGTCAAAATCTATGCCGGATAGACGGTACGAGGTGGTGGATTCTATAAAAATAAGTGTATGTTATTCTGATATGATTATTATCACTGGTATATTGAGCCACAGAAAATAAAAATCCTAAATCCCAACTAAGTACTTTATTTTTTGTACAATAGGGTTAGCCTCTTTGTGGGTTTTGTTTTTCCTAAGTATTATTTAGTATATAATGTATAATTAGTGAAAAGTGGACGTAATACGAGAACATACTACATTAAAATTTAATATTCATTTTAACAACAAATACAGTTTTGATATCTTTCTAAACAACTGTTCCATTTTGTTGTGCAGGTGGACGGCAAAACCATAAAAGCTCAGATATGGGACACGGCCGGCCAGGAGCGGTACCGCGCGATCACATCGGCGTACTACCGCGGCGCAGTGGGCGCGCTGCTGGTGTACGACATCGCCAAGCACTTGTCGTACGAGAACGTGGAGCGGTGGCTGCGCGAGCTGCGCGACCACGCCGACCAGAACATACTGATCATGCTCGTCGGTAATAAGAGCGATCTTAGGCACCTCAGGTAACTCTAATACTGCACTTATATTTTTAGGAAGCGTCAACGTCCTGTGTGTGTTATTATGTACTTCTTGAATGTGGCTCAAGTCACGGATCCATTTCCTAACAGCGGTTCGACGATACTTCATAACCTTAGGACCTAGTTTTAAGACTAATCACACTGTGTTTAGAATTGCGGGCTAACGTCAATGCTGACGAAAACTTCTTTAAATGAAGATTTTTATAAAATGAGTCCACACCTCTCTAGGAATAATTTCTGTTTTGCGGCGCACTTTAAACATTCAATCAAAAATACTGAGAACCCTCAATATAATATTTATCTATAAAAACCAACTCGCGTCTCAGGGATCAAGTCCTGTGTTGCGGGAGACGTTACGAACGTATAGTTATATGCCGGACACAAAATATGCCCAGACTCAGAACAATTATGTGGATCACTCAAATACTTGCTCCATGTGGGAGTGCAACCTACAACAACCTGCAGCGACTATGGCAAGGCGACCGCTTCCTCAGTACACCATATATTGGCAATAAATATATATTTCTTTATTAGTTTCACATGCTCCTCTATTATTGTAACACATGTGTAAGCAGGTTCGACAGTGGTAGGACACCTTTGTTAGTTTAGCAGCATAAGTTTGCGTCCTATAGTAAAGTAACGGGATCAATGCCTGAGTTGAGCACTGATATTAGCTTATTCTCTTAGGAAATTCTTACAGTACAGGATTTTAGGAGGAGTCGTAAATTGTACCTTGTATCTCGGAGAGCACATAAAGTCATATCCGTCTTGAACATCCATAAAGATAAATCGATTGCTGACTCGCTCTTGTTAGGTTAAAAAAGAGATGGCTTATATTATAGATCCTTAGTTCCCAAAGTGGTCCAGCTGGACCCTCAGGGGTCCACGTGAGACTCGACGGGGTCTAGGTAGGCGTGACAAAAAAATAGGGGGTTCGTAAGCGGGGTTCCACGAAAATTTATTTGCTTTCGATAGTGAAAAACTAAAATGTTGGCGTGACTTAACCTATAAACGTCGATCGACTGATATTTTGAGGAATACCACTCCTCGCTGAAGAAGCGAGAATTTCTACAAAAAGCAAAGGGACGATATACGACTTGTGGTGTGTGTGCTTGCAATCTTGCATGAACTTGTTTGATTCTTCACCAATATAAATACGAATATGCCAAGGAATTTGGTAGAAATGTAGCTGCAGGGGTCCACCGGAACCAGCTAAATTTTGAAAGTGGTCTATGAGCAAAAAGGTCTGGGAACCTCTGTTATAGATAAAAGCTGTGGAGCAGGCCCTAAGACTCTTAAAATTTGTCAGAACTTTCTTATCAAGACCGATTGAAGACAACGTACAGATAATTTTGAAATGTACAATAATAAAGTAAGTAGGTACAATAAATTAATGTGTTGTCTAATGTATTCACAGATCCATCCCGACAGAAGAAGCGAAGGCATTCGCGGAAAGAAACGGTCTTAGTTTTATTGAAACATCTGCTCTCGACTCCACTAACGTCGAGCCTGCATTCCAGAACATTCTAACTGGTAACTATATCATCTAAACTCGCATATAGTCGACATGGACCTCGCCATACCCTCATGCCGCCATGTCTGTCTGTCCGTTCGCGAAAAACGCAAAAACTACTAAACGGATTTTCATGTAGTTTTCACCAACAGAGTGATTCATTAAGAAGGTTTAGATGTATAATTCGTTAAGATTTTGTGTAAATTGGTTGAAATTTGACGATGATTGTTAAAAATATCGACAGATATCAAGTCGACTGGGAGCTTTCAGCGACAACGCTGCCTCATTACCTTTGATATATATTAAAACAATGTAGGGAGGGATTATTCTTCTTTTATAGGACTACAGAAAAAGTACTCTCCCGGAGGGAATTAAATTTATTGACAAAACTTACATTAACGCGAACAAAGCCGCGGGTAATATCTAGTTATGCATATACGAGGAAAAACATATATTAAGTACTTGATTTAGTTAATTTTTCTCTAACTGGTCTGAGAAAATATTTTGATTAGGTATCTATACTAATATTATAAAGCTGAAGAGTTTGTTTGTTTGTTTGAACGCGTTAATCTCAGGAACTATTGGTTCGACTTGAACAATTATTTTAGTGTTGGATAACCTATTTATTGAGGAAGGCTATAGGCTATATAACATAAACCTACGACCCACGGTGGCGGCGCAGTAACCATAAACGCGAGTGAAACTGCGGCCACAGCTATATGTTTATATGATTAGACTAATTTGTTTGATGCTGCGGGCTCGATTCCTGTATAGAATAAATATTCGTGTCATGAACGTAACATATGGGCCTAATCTGTCCCTACTATTTCGATTGTTCTAATGCTCCATTAGTCTGCCTGTTTGCCCTGATGCAAGAGAAGGAATGAATCCTTCAATATTTGTGCGACACATTTGCATACCTCACTTAATTTATATTTACACTAGCTGACCTGCGCAACTTTGTCTGCTTCACATATGAGAATTTTCCCCGATTTTTGCAACATTTTTCATTGCTGCTCCGCTCCTATTGGTCGTAGCGTGATGTTATATAGCCTACAGCCTTCCTCGATAAATGGGCTATCAAACACTAAAAAGATTTTTCAATTCAGACCAGTAGTTTCTGAGATTAGCGCGTTCAAGCAAACAAACTCTTCAGCTTTATAATTTTAGTATAGATTTTATGGTTGCTGATGTCACTTACTATTTTTTAACCTTGTTTTATTATTTTTGTTGTCTTACTGTGACATTAATGCTTAATAGCCAAGATCCAGATAATAAAAAAGCATAAGGTCTGCCAAGGCAAAGCCAAGTGGCTAAACGTTGGCCTAGAGATGTGGCCTTTGTGGGCCGCTGATGTTGTATCAGGTTCCAACGGCCCACCCGTCAAGGCGAATTGACGGTGCACAGGGGGGTTTTAGTCGGTATGCCGGCCGTGTTGTAGGCCGGTGAGCCCGACATAACCGTCCCACCACCCCAAGTGGGGCGGTATGCATAAGGCGCATTTCCCGCCTAAAAAAAAAAAAAAAAAAAAAAAAAGGGATGTGGCCTTTGTTTTCTCTCTTGTTTACACTGCCAGTGAATTCAGCCGACGATTTGCACCTGCCTAACTTAAAGGTCCTATATATTATTCGCTTCTAAAATACTATAGGTATTTAAAGACATACATATAAAGAAAAAGTTGTTAACAGACCTATAGCTGTCGCGCTGATCCCAAACGAAGTATCAATGTGCAAGAGAGATAACTGCAGCTCGGACTGATTATACCACTGACATCATAATTTTGTATTTTATCTAACAGACTTTTATCTTGTTCATATTCAATATGAGAAAGAGTTTGACTGTTTGCTGGATTTGCAGTTTTCTGGTTTTAAATTTGTTTAGTGGATGTATGAAAACAACAGTATAACTTGTAAAACAAATTATAGGTATCATTGTTAAAAAAAATATATATCATTTTTACTTACATTTATTTTACTGAGCAGCGATAGCTCAGTGGGGAGACCAACAGACTGCAATGCAGAGGGTCTCGGATTCGAACCCACGTCGCGCACCTCTGACTTTCGGAAGTCATATGACTTTTCGAAATTATGTGCGTATTGATTGACAATTATCGCCTGCTCCGTGCCTCAGAGAACACGTTAAGCCGTCGGTCCCGGCTGCCGTGAACATCTATGCCAGTCGTTATTGGGAGAGTGTCGACACAAAAGATCCCACTGGGTCGAAGTGTCGCTGGTCTGCACTGACCGGCCCCCACATAAGATACATACATTTATTGTATGAGTTTTCCTTACTCATTACATGACATATCAGCTAGTAATGCATACTCTATCCTGACTATTTTTTAAGCACTTTTAAACTTTAATCCTTGTCACCGCATCAAGTAGGTCCTTGTAAATACCTGAGGGGGATGACGCATAGATAAAATAATCGCTGCCACACTTCAAGTAGACTTGTATACAAACCCATTAGGCAATAACTCTACCAATAAACTTGTCATATATTTTACAATGTATCATTTACAAAATATTGTCTGCTGTTTACGCGAATGTTATTCATTCAAATTAAACTACTAATATTCTATCAATAATATTCTACACATACACACAACACCATCTAGCCCAAACTAAGCAGAGCTTGTACTATGGGTACTAGACAATGGATAAACATACATATATACTTTTTTTTGTAAATACATACCTATTATACATAGAAACACCCAGACCAAGACAAACATTCATGTTCATGCATACAAATGTTTGACTTGTGTGGGAATCGAACCCGCGACCTCAGGCGTGGCAGTCGGTTACACTAACCACTACGCCATCGTCAAATTATACTATATACGGATTTTATCGCGTTATTTATTTTACACTTTATTACAAAAATTTTACATTGTCACACTACTACTAGATACTATTGAACTTTACTAATTTTTAAGCTAATTAATTTATTAAAACTATTTATATTTAAGTTTACACTTTCCCCGACGTTTCGGTTGCTTTTCAGCAGCCATGGTCACGGGAAGACTAAGATGGTAGTTGTCTCAATGTTCCAGTGTCGTTATTTCAAAGTACCCGAACATATCATACATTTAGACTTTACTCATGACTGCACAGATGGAGCATAGTAGTCTATCTGTGCAGTCGCCTCGCCATGCCACTTCTTTGATCCTCACATAGGACAATATTTGTGTGATCCACAAACAGTTGTTCTGAGTCTGGGTGTTCTTTGTGTCCGTTGTTTAAGTTTTTTTAATGTTTGTACAATCCCCTGCGACACAGGAATTAATCCTAGTGCGGGATTTGGCTTTATAAAAACGAACCAAACAGACTTTACGTCAGTGCCTTTTAATAGACATCTGAGACCATACCATTGAGACATACCATGAAGATGGCTTCATTAACATTTTTATTGCTTACGCCGTACAGTGGTAGTGAATGCGACTGCTGTGCATGAATATATATAGGTGTCGGGTTCGAATCCCGGGTCGAGCCAACAAAAAGTTATTGGGTTTTCCTGTTAACAAATCTCAATACGAGCCCGGAGTTAGGAAGTTGGCGGTGTTAGACGCCCCCGTGCCCGGCAAGCACGTAAAGCCGTTGGTCCTGCGCCTGATCTCCGCTCGTGTAGGATTATCCGTCCCATCGGATCAAAAGGGAAGAGAGTGCACTTGTGTTTGTGCAAATACTTGCACTATAATATCTCCTGTGTAGAAGGTCAGTCTTCGTTAAGATTGGCCGCCGTGACCGAAATTCGGTCTGGAGGACATTATTATTATTATTGGTACAGGAATTATATTAATTTTCTTTAAAAATGTATCATGAACGTAACTTGTACTAACACGTTTGTTCGTATGTGTGCAGAAATCTACAGGATCGTATCGCAGAAGCAGATGCGCGACCCGCCGGAGGGTGACGTCATCCGGCCCGACGCCGAGCCCACGGACGTGCGGCCCTCGCACTCCGACAACGTGCGCAAGCAGTGCTGCCAGTAGGCACACATACAGTCAGTACACCTCTCTATTCTCATACTATCTTACCTCTGATATCCATAGAGTCTATGAAACGATCTCGTTCTTTGCATAAGTTATGCTTAACCTATTAGTCAATCATGAGGTCCTATGTCCAAAGGGAGTACAGTGTTTATGAATGCTTGAAGCTCGGAATCTGACGATCTGTCCGATATACTGCAATAGGCTGACATCTTTGTACATAGAAATTTAAAAGGCATCTGTAGAAATGTGGATATGTAATTATAACTTAGGCCATATATGTATATATAATATATGTAGGTACATATCCAATGAATATTATCGATATAAAAAATTGGATTGAATATTTATATTAACACTACATCATCATCCAACTCTCATTTTGACTGTTTTATACATAAGGTTGTACGTATAGTTTCGATGTCAAAAGCCTGTATGCGTATGTATTCTTTGAATAGTAGTTACCGACTGCAGCACCTAAATCCAAGGCTGGAGTGTGCATAGCTTTTTACATACCCACTGTCATTACCTAGCAATGACTGTTGTTGTTGTTCTTGACAATAAGTCTGTCCTTGATTTACATAAAATGTAGTTTTTAGTATGGCATAAATTATATTTTCTAAAAAGTCAGTGTCCCATATAATTATGCTTTTGACTGTGTAAAATTTTTTATTGCCACAATGTTTGAGCCGTACTTAGTTATAACTAAGAAATGACAAATAAATGCAATAAACTTATCATTGAATTTTTAATAGCTTTTGGATAAACGTCTCGCACTTCCAAATGTTTTAACACGTACCATTGCAAGCTCGGTAAAAGCGACCTTTTTTCTGTTCCAGAAAGTCCAGTTTACGTCGGAGCCGAAGAGAGAGATGCGGCTGGAGATATAAATGCAATCATTACGAATCATTCCCAGACAATGGTGTTTACCAACATAATAAATAGTTTGCCAGCGCAAAAATATACTGTCACTCTCACAAGATCAAATCTTATATCCATGAAGCTTGTTGTCAATGGCTGCGGCAGATATTTTGGCCTGGCAACACTAACTCAAAAACGGTTAAGAGTGGCTCATGTAGATAGCTTTGTGTAATTATTGATATTTAGTGTCCGAACGAATAAAGTTAAAAAATATATAATAATTATCGTAACATGAAGAGACGAATCAATATAACACAATTTAGTAAAGGAACCATGCTTCGGTTATAGTAAGCACCCGAGTTTGTTAATTTTGGCGCTAGACACACTGTACCCGTGTAATTTATACCTGAATTTATCTTTTTTTTTATTTAGGGGTAAACCATATTTTTCGTTAGTAGATAATTCATGTTATATGCTATTTATTTAGTGAAATAAATAATGATGAAATGTTACTAAAAAATCCGTTATAATTTATATATAATTTTCCATAGTATTAGGCGTAAATTCCTGAAACATATGAGCAATAATTGGGCTGATATAGCTGGTAAACGGAATTCGCGTAAAGTTCACTGTTTAATAGCACACAAATCATAGCTTCATAATTAAAGTACGTCTAATTGTTTTGTAATACACTAGCTGGTAGTTTTTACTAAGTAACAAGATAGCTTTTTTAAAAAGGAAAACCCTTTTCTTTTACGAATACGTGCCTTCTATGGAAATGGCGTGACATGTACATTTTATTGAAGCTTTTATTGTTTATTTTTGCCTCATGTTGAAGTTATTCTTTCAGCCTAGTGACGGTCTACTTGTTAGGAGATTCTATAGGCCGGGACTAGTTTGAAAACTTGCTTAGTGTACGCTACTACTCGTTGGGAATTAAGATAATGTTATGCCGTCGGTTCGCCACTAGAACACAATACTCAGTCACTGGTGTTCGGCGTCCGAGCCATGACAACCGTCTATGGTCAGCGAATGTTTTTAAAACCTCCCGCATCGGCACTAAGGCCTATGGCCGTTTTTATTTCTCAAGAGAGGATGCAGTGTTTGTTGTATCTAAGAAATATGTTATTGTATTATGGTCTTCAATATGCATGATTATTTTTTTAGTGCCTACCTGTAATTACTTTATTAAAGACAAAGATAATAAAATATAATGTAAATTTCTTGGCATTTTTATTTTATATGGAATTTAAACATGTATATGTACATATATGGCGGTATCGCTATCCTAGGCAACTATAGTGTGGTGAATGTTGCCAATATGACATTATAAATTATACCTATCTTTTTATACTATTAAAGTTTACAGTCTGTCGGCGACGTAAACAAGTAACGTCACAAATCGCCCGATCGAGCGGGTTATAAAAGCGTGCTCGGCGCGCAATGACTGACTTTGACATCGAGCGGCGGACGGAACGGACGTGCTATGTGATCTCTGTTGGGTGATATCAATAAAAATTGGCAGAAGTCAGTCAAATTGTAAAAATTAAAGCAAAATGGATACTGTAAAATCTCAGTTGGAAATGTTAAGCGATGATAGTCAGGCAAATGTTAATTTCATTTCATGGTGATTTACATTAAACCTAGCACTTAAGAATAAGGATTTGTACGATATTGTGACAGGTGCAAAGCCTAGACAAGCAGGTGCTGCGTAAACTGATACCGTTTCAGCTTGGATAATAATAATAATGTCCTCCAGACCGATTTCGGTCACGGCGGCCAATCTTAACGAAGACTGGCCATCTGCGCAGGAGATATTATACCTAGTGCACAAACACAAGTGCACTCTCTGTTCCCTAACTCTCATGATCCGATGGGACGGTAATTCGACACGACCGGAGAGAGATCAGGCGCAGGACCAACGGCTTTACGTGCTTTCCGAGGCACGGAGGTGTCCAACACCGCCAACTTCCTAACTCCAGGCTGTTATTGAGATTTCTTAACAGAAAACCCAATAACTTTTTGTTGGCCCGACCCGGGATTCGAACCCAAGACCTCCTGCACAGCAATCGCGTTCACTACCAGTGCGCCACGGAGGCAGTTGGTGCTGACGGGATGTTTCTAAGTGAATCAGATGTTAGACAAAGGACACATACAGAGGGCAAATGGAAACGAGTCCAGATTTTATAGTTAGGATGGCAAGGAAATTGTGGCAATGACAAAACGCAAAGGAAATCTCTACAAAATAATGCTCAGGAGAGAAGAAGAGACAAGTTTGATGACAGTGTCGATCAAAATTTGGCACGAGAGACTCGCACATCAAAATGTGAAGTACGTGAGAGACATACTTACTGAAACGAAAGGGAATTAAATATATTGATGACTGGAATAATTATGTATGCCGAAGGTACGGGATACGGGAAGCAACATCGAATCTCGCACCCAACCAATCTCAAGACAGCCCAGCAGCCATTAAATCTTGTGCATGTCGACACCGGCGAGATGAACATCCCGTTGCTAGGAGAAGCCAAGTACTGGCTCATGTTTAAAGATGACTTCATGCACTACCGAACCTGTTACTTTATGAAAACGAAAGGTGAAGCTCCAGAGAAGATAGAAAGCTACTTGAGACTTGTGGAAAATCAACAATATAGGAAGGAGAGTGGAGAGAATAGGAAGGAGAGTGAAGATTCTGAGATCTGATAATGGCACTGAACTGAAGAATACAAAAACAAAACAGATAATGGACAAGCTGAGAATTTTCCACACATTCACGAATGTACACACGCCAGAACAGAACAGAACGGAACGGTTGAGAGAGAGATGAGAACGATTGTCGAGGCAGCCAGGACAGCAATACACGCTGAGAACTTGGACGAAAGACTGTGGGCAGAGGCAAGGAACCATGCGATCTTCACGATCAACCAGACTGGAACCAGCAACGTACCAGGGAAAAGCCCGGCAGAACTTTGGTTTGGAAGGAAGATAAACATTGCAAAACTGCGACTCTTTGGATGTGAATATTATGTGCTGACGCAAGGGCAGAAGAGAGGTAAGATTGATAGAAAATCAGAAAACGGAATTCTGATTGGCTATGAGATTAATTTACAATGCTACAGGTTTTATATGAAAGACGAGAGAAATCGTCAGCTCAGCCAATGTAATCTTCAACGAGGAGAAGATAAGAATGAGGCAAGGCACTGAACTTGAGACACATGCACCAGAGAGAATATCTGAGAAGCAAGAAGAAAGCAGTAACGAGACAGAGGATGAAAGTGAGCAAAGTGAGACTGAAGAGAGTACTGAGGAGCTAAGCGACAACGAAAATGGGACACCACCGCCGTAAGATGAGCCAGGAAGGAAAAATTCGCGAGATCGTGCAACCCTACAACTACCGCCAAGACTCAAGGATTATGTTTTTGACTTTTGTCGAGGAGGAAACAGCGTCCAAGTAGTTATGATTGGTGAAACAGAGGAAATCTCGGTGAGTGAGGCACTCAAAGATGAGAAGTGAAGAAGAGCGATACAGGAGGAGTACGACTCGTTGATAGAGATGAAAACTTGGAAGTTGGTGGACTGTCCAGAAGGAGTGAAGCCAATCACTTGTCGCTGGGTACTTCGAGAGAAGGTAGACGAAAGACTCAAGGCCAGACTCGTGGCAAGGGGATTTGAACAGAAAGAAGGAGTGGATTACGCGGAAACTTTCAGTCCAGTAGCCCGTCAAGCATCCATCCGGTTACTTCTAAGCCACGCAGCGTCGGCGAAAAGGAAGTTGGTATTGTTCGACGTAAACAGCATTCTTGTATGGGATCTTGGAGCAGGAAAACTACATGTACCAGCCTGAAGGGTTCGACGACGGATCAGTGAAAGTGTGCAAGTACAAACTCTTAGGCAAAATAAACAAGAAATTTGAGATCACATTCAGCAAGAAAGCACAGAACAAGTTGACATATTTGGGCATGGAGATAAAAATCGGTCAAGATAGTATCTTCGTGAATCAGCCTCGTTACACGGAGAAGATACCGAAAAAGATGAAACTCGAGCAGCCCATTGAGCAAGGAGTGATCACCAAAAAGACAAACTTCAAGAACGACGAGCTAAATAAAGGTGAGAGCAAAAAAAAATTTTATGGCGAAAGGCAAACGTGCTCCAAATTGTACCTAATCGCAAAGTTTATAAAAATTGTGCAACAATCCGACGATTGTATTGCGAGAGTTTTGTTCAACAAAACAAGTATTGTTAGAAAGTTCAAAAGGTATGTTATTTCCTCTTAAAATTAAATTGTATTTTCACTTTAAAATAACTTGTGCATGCTAACATGCTAAATTTTGTTCATTATTTTTTACACAGGATTGTTAGAATTGTAAACAAACAAACTTATTGAATTATATAAAGTCATGAATGATTTTCTTCATTATGACTGCGCCGAGCGAAATGTGCCAAAACAGGCGATCACAGTTAAGTGAATAAAATCAACACTTTTTGTTTAATACAAATATAAAATATGCATTTACCATAACAATGAATGTGTTTACAATTACTCCGTGTAAAAAACTTAAAATAATTAATATTTTCACCTACAAAATTGCGTAAATTTGCATAATTTTTAGATAATAGCAGTAGAAATCTATCCTATTTTACAGCTTAAACGAAACATAAATAGTTATATTACAATTTGTCTGTCCCAAATATTTAAGTTATTGGTTGACAATAAAGATACATATTTATCAAAAAACACTTCAAAACCTCCATACAATTTTACTATGGCGGCCGCGCGCCGATTTGATTATGCGCCGCACGAGTTGTCATTATCTGTCTTACGCTCGGTGCAGTCTTAAAATTGTTACAATTAGATATTAATTATTTTGAACCTTCGACAGGTACCTTTTGAAACTGAGATTGAATAAATTCAACAAATTGTCAACTCTGGTCTCGTCATTTCTCAACCAAGAAACCCAAGCACACTCAAAATAACAACAATAATTTATAACTTAATCTAATCTGATTTAATCCTACATTACCGGTACGATAAGAAAATACGATGTAAAGCTGTAAGGGAGATATGATGTGAGGTGTAAGAAATGATGGTCACATTGATATTAAACTTTCTTTACTGGTACCAGAAACTTATAATAGATACACAAAAATAAACTACATAATTACGCGACCTAGCTAAAAGCTAAACGGGTGTGGGGCCCACACCCGCTCAGCTAGGTCGCGTAATTATGCGCACACACAATAGCGCGCCTTGTATATAAATTGATGGTCACATTGATATATATTTTCTTTACTGGTACCAGAAACTTATAAAAGATAGGTATACAAAAATAAACTACATAATTACGCGACCTAGCTGAGCGGGTGTGGGGCCCACACCCGCTCAGCTAGGTCGCGTAATTTTGCGCACACACAATAGTGGGCCTTGTATATAAATTTGTAGCGTCATGCTAAGTCATACTCTCATCAGCATGACTATCTAAAATATAAAACAAATAGATAACATTTTTATAAGACCGATGTGAAGAAATTTCTTAGTCACAAATTATCGTACGTTTGCTAACATACATACAGGTTAGTTCTTCATCGTTAAAGAATTTAAAGAACTGCTGATACAAAATGTCAATAGACTAAGTGGTCACACCGCCACTGCTACTATGTAAGGTGCTACTGTGGGATTCGAACCCACAATACTCAGCGTATTTTGGGTTCAAATCCCACACGGGAAAAAAATTGTATGATCCACAAATAGTCGTTCCCAGTCTGGATCTGCTTTGTGTCCGTTGTTTGAAGGTTTGTAAAGCCCCCCGTGACACAAGACTTATTTCTAGTGCGGGTGTTGTCTTTAAAAAAATCTGATATGGTCTACTAAACACACTTTTTACAAAATCGTAAACGATATCTAATGAGCATGTACCTACAATATTAATACCAGCTGAATCCTCAACACAGAGTACCGACCATAGTCGACGATGGATTTGTTCTTTGGGAGTCGCGAGCCATCAGCCGATACTTACTCAATAAATATGGCGACGAGTCCACACTGTACCCTAAAGACCCCTACGAGAGGGCGCTCGTCGATCAGAGACTGGACTTTGACTTAGGAACACTACCTGATATTTGATGCGTACTATATAAGTATATCTAATTTATACTGTTATTGCGTTTAGAAAGAGTTGTCAAAGCATTCGACTACGATGAAAGATGTCGTCCAAAACGACATGTGATTGTGCATTTTTTAATGGCATCTGTGATATGTTTGTTAAGTTAGTATAAGCGACCTGCCCCGACTTCGCACAGGTAGTACAAAACCTTACCAAATTATACACCTAAACCTTCCTCAGGAATTACTCTGTCTATTGTAAAAAACTGCATGAAATCCCTTCCGTAGTTTTTGAGTTTATCGCGTACAGACGCGGCGGAGAACTTTGTTTTAGTGTAGTGATGATTAAACATAAACATATTTTTATTTCTCTCACCACAATATCATGTTACATAATGCGACTGCTGTGCATGAGGTTTCGGGTTCGAATCCCGGGTCGGACCAAGAAAAAGTTATTGGGTTTTTCTGTTAGAAATCTCAATAGCAGCCTGGAGTTAGGAAGATGGCGGTGTTAGACACCGCTGTGCCTCGGAAAGCACGTAAAGCCATTGGTCCTACGCCTGATCTCTCTCCGATCTTGTCAGATTACCGTCCCATCGGATCATGAGAGTTAAGGAACAGAGAATGCAATTGTGTTTGCGCACACACTTGTGCACTATAATATCTCCTGCGCAGATGGCCAGTCTCCGTTAAGACTGGCCGCCGTTACCGAAATTCGGTCTGGAGGACATTATAACTATTACATAGCATTCGTTAATTGTGGGAGACTGGTGCCTAAACTAGGCGTTAGCCTGTATTGCAGGCCACCAGGCCTCCACCCCGGTTTTATTTAATTTATTTATATAAACAATAGAGCGTAGTTTGTACAATGAGCCAGGTATGATGTTAGTCTATTACAAGTGGTGTCTTTGATTAGTAAGAATTTTCTTATTTTAATTGGAAACGTTGTCAGTCATTTTAATCAGCACCAATGAAACTTTGAGTATAATGACGCTGTTATTGAATTACCGATGATTTACGATGGTGCCCAATTACTATCTATGGTTTTTCTTAATAGAGAGCTAGAGAGAGCAAGCCCTAGCTAGTAGTGAAAACAACAGGTTGATCAGTAATCGGCTATCATAGTCTATATCAGCTATACCTACTAATATTATAAAAGATTTGATTGTTTGTAACGATTTAACTCAAAAACTAAAAAAACGATTTTAAAAATTCTTTCACCGTTAAGAGCATAGGCTATATTTTATTAAAAATAAAAAACATACGTACTGACATACCCTAAAAAGTAGGGTATAGGTAAGTAACCTATATCTAACCCTACTTTTACGCGAGCGAAGCCGCAAGCAAAAGCTAGTAAAATAAAATATATGTTTATCGTGGTCTACAATAATTTGCTTCTTGACTAACTGGCCGTACAGGGAAAGAATTAGGTTATTAATAAACGACTGAACCCTTTGTTAATTCATTATTGCTAGTAGCCTCACTACGTGCGCGATGCACTTGTCGACGAAGCTCTGTTTAAGCAGCTGGTGGAAGCTCTCGGGTTCCTCAACGCCTTCCTCGAGGGATACAAGTACCAACGCCGCCTGAGATAAAGTTACTTTTTTAAATTGTCAATGTAACATTTATGCACGTCAAAGTACCACTTATTAACATTTATGAATTATGACTGTCGTTTAGATATATCCGTGTCTGCTTCGATGGGTCAAAAGAAAAATAATACAAACGTAAGAAAAATGGAAGAACAAACAAATCTGAATTTACGTATATCTACATACTTAATAAGTTATACTGCTTTCAAATAAACACTTCTCTTGAACGGCCCTTCGGAGACCAGATACATTAAGCTTTCAATTATGTCTGGTATACTGGCAATTGACAGAATGATCTAACTACTATTCATTATTTTCCTAAAAAAGCAACGCATTTTCAAGTAAAATACAATTAGGTACTATTTTAAACGTCTAAAATTACATTTTAACCAATGATTTCTATTGTTAATATGCAACAACTTTTGGCTTTTAATAAACACATTGTGAGCAGTGACATACAGCGTATTTGGGACGTTTTTCTGTTGATCTCAAAAGAAATCGGCTCAAGAAAATTCCTTATCAAGTATTTAAATCACAATTGTTTAAATAATGCTCTATCTTTTTTACGTAAGCTCTTTCCATACCAATTGCGCTTCTTATTAGAATGAAATAGCATTTTGTAACTAATATTACTTCTATTCAACTTTTATGTCTTATAGATACTTAATCATACTTTATTATAGAAAAATATTAGCGGAAAAATATCACAGTGCAAGAAACATATAATTTTGTATGATTATAATTATTTTTTAATAATGGTACAAGTTACAAAGCTACTGCACCGGGTTATAAAGAAGCGAACGAGAAAGGTATTAACGGGTTTAAGGAATTCTTAGCTCAGCTCAAGGCAAAGAATGAACTGTAAACTTCTATGTATTATACATATAGTTCTTACTAATAAAATGTACTCAATAAAATGTTTTACTTTCAATAATTAGATGTTACCTAAAGAATATAGTAGAAGAACTGATATTGAAATACATCATAAAAAAGGCAACTCGCACTACGAACTAATCATGCGGCACGGGTGGCGGGTACTACGCGAGGCGAGTCGCGCGCAAAAGCTTGTATAAAATATAATTAAGGCAAAGCATAATTATTTATAGTACTCACCTGTTTTCGATCAGGTAGGCCTGATTGAAAACGTGCTCTATGCAGTGTCTGTACCTATCCTTTCGGAGTAAAACGTAAGGTTTTGTGAGTTATTCAAAATCTGACATTACGCATACATTACAGATCTGAAAACGAAATACGATGCAACCTTTTTTGCTTATAGCCTAATGATGCTGATGCCTTTCTTTACCATGACAAGCTATCTAGAATATCCTATTTAACCCACCTAAATATAGAAGGCTATCACTGCAAGCAAAACCTTCTTGCAATAACACATTATCTGCGACCAACGTAAATCAGTCGTGTAATAAGGCAACAACACTGCACCGGTTCAAGGTTAGGCCTTTCGTTTGTTTTGTCGTGTTTATCGGATCGACCGGCCGGCACTTGGCTTGGCAGTTGCCAGTTTATCTGTATATCCCGTGGAAACTGCACGCTTGGTAAGTACAGAAATAACTTATATTCCTATATGTATTTAATATCAATGGCTTTCATATTCCGTTGTTTGATATGAATCACGAGCAATACAAGAAATACGAGCGTAGGAGTCGTTATTTCTTGCGTTATAGCTTAGATGTTAGGTACAATAAAAATGTGTCATGATTGCATCAGGTTCTATAGCCCTAGTTATTGAATAAACTATTGTGTGATCTATAGATTTTATTCAATACTTTATATGTAACCTATTTTGTCCTCGCGTCTTCTGTAAGTGCCTACATGAGTACACCGACGATGCACCGATGTTTTATTAGGTAGTAGGTATACAGAACACAGAAAGTATAGCGGTATTATTTATGATTACCTACTTAAGTTTGCAATTTGAGGTCAATGGTATATTGTGTATTAATTTATATTTTTACTATTATATAACTAATTGAATTTGCTTAGAGGTCGGCCTTCAAGTAAGGTAAGAGACATTTTCTGTGTTCAGTAATGATTAATTGCTTTTAAAAGGTAGGTCATTCTCCCCAGAGCTTAGTAAGTCAGTCATAAAGTCCATAATAAGTTACAATTTACCTTTTATCTGTAACTCTAATAGATAACCATAACATTTATATGTATAAGTACGATGTGACGATATATTTGTAGTCACAAATTATCGTAAGTTATAGATGTTAGTTCTCCGTCTTAAGTTACTTCTAACTAAGCTGTAAGTTACTGTTTCAGTCACAAAATGTCAATAGACTTATATTACACATCGGGCTCCGCTCCCTGTCGCCTAGTGCTACTTGTAGCGGCCGCTCTCGACATCCAAATGAACCTACATCCAGTGAATTTGAGGGAGGGCGAACAGTTCAAACCGGACTTTTTGAAGGTAACAATAGCATATTTCAATAATGCGTACCGCAAAGGATTGGAACTCACTACCTAAGTCTGTGTTGCCCGATGAGTACCTACAATCTGGGTGTCTTCAAGTCGCGAGTGAATAGATATCTTCTAGCACAGACAATATTATAATGCTATAGGTAATAGTACTTCTAGGCAATACTTCTAAGTATGCTCTATCGTCGTCGTCACTTAACATCAGGTGAGATCGCGGTCAAATGCAAGCCTATTAACAATTTAAAAAAATAAGTGGATAATTACTTGGCAATTTTGCCTTGTGTCAAAAATAATAAGTAATAAAAAAGTTAGAACGCCAGTTGTAATTAAATTAAGTCATGGTTAGCTATAATATTTTAACTATGAACAATGACTCGGCTAATTAACTTGGTACTTAGACTTTTATTTTACTATTAGCATAAGTAACAAATTAAAAATAAACTAACTTAATTAGTAAAATCTTTTTGCACAGTTTATTGATTGTATTTTCTTGGCAGTACCTACAATTTTATTGTCTGCTTTAATGCTACAGATATTCAGGGTCAAATCAGAAAAATAAATTTGATCAACAAATAAAAAAGGAATTGAATGCTAACTGGCTAACTTTTAATGTCACCTTAGTTATCTACATATATTCCTTCCTACATACATTATCTCTCACTTATGTATTGATAGTATTACCTAATATAATTCAAATACAACTGTGCATATCGCTACGACAAATGGATTTATACCCAGAAAATAAAAAAGCAATAAGTACATAAGAAATTATGATAAATAATAATAAAATACTTTATTTCTTTAGCAACACAAACGTTGTTGAACCTCCTTTTAAGTAGGTATAGAAATATCAGTGTTAGAAGAACCCATGATCTAATATTAATTGTAATAAGTACTTTTAATATTCTATACTACAGATAATTCTTATCAGTTTTGGCGTTATATAGGATTCACGTAACGCACACACAAGGCCTCATAATTGCTGTATTTGGCTAATAGAATTCATTTTCCACCGCAGTAAGAGGGAAATATAATATAATAATAATATAACATAATATTCTACCACATACACACAACATCATCTAGCCCAAACTACGCAGAGCTTGTACTATGGGTACTAGACAATAGATAAACATACATAATATATACTAATTTTTTTTTGTAAATACATGGATATTATACAATGTCTTGTGTTTAGTAGTGCCGCACAAAACACAAGACATAAGATTGCGTTTGCAACATGTTATTATTGTTGGCGATCTTTTTTGTGGTCCCACCAAATATTCACCCTAAAATGGAAATTGATTTTACTCGCATGTTCCCGTTGGGTAACACCAGTTTGTGTCATACTGTTACTCAATTGGAAAAATATTCCCGAAAAGTAACACTGTAATTTATTGCAACGTTTTTTTTGCCTATAGGTAACACTGTAACAACAGAATCTTGTATTCTCGTTAAGTAACACCTCTTTGTAATAAAATCATTGATGAAATACACCTTCAACAAAATGTAACGATTAACTAATATTGTGATTAGCCTGATAATTACGATATTAGTTATTTTGCACAACGACGATGAAATAAATTATGCAAAATAAAATATTCTTTATTAAAAGCTTTTGTCCATCCGTACGATTTCGACTCGGAAGCGGTAGGTTGTGTTCACCCAGAAATAGGAACCCCGCGAAGCGGGGCGTCGTCCAAATCCCATTAGTTCTACCATAGAACTGAGGAATAGTGTAGAATTCGCCTAACCCATAAACAATTTTATTAAAAGATGTTGATTTTGGATTAGAATGATTTTATTTTATTTTCACGTAAACAAAAAAATTCTGGAACTTTTTGGGATATTTCGTCCAGATATGTAACCCTGTTACATACAAAAATTGTAGTGTTAATTATTGAGAAAAAAAACGTTGCAATGATTTACAGTGTTACTTTTCGCAATTTTTTTCCAATTGAGTAACAGTGTGACACTAACTGGTGTTACCCAACGGGAACAAAGGATTTTACTAAAGACACTTTCACTAAGTTCCCGTGCCTATATTCAAGAAGCGAGTCGTTATAGCTACGGACAGTTTAATTTTGAAATATTTATCATAGAATATAATTATGTCAAAAATTAACTGCTCATCGGTAAAACAATTCGTTTCTTGAATATATCAACCGAGCCTAAATTGTAGTTAATTATATGTAATCAAAATCTAATGAGCATGTCCTTTTCTTCCAGCTGAACCCTCAACACACTGTACCGACTATAGTCGACGATGGGTTCGCTCTTTGGGAGTCGCGAGCCATCAGCCGGTACCTCGTCAATAAATACGGCGGAGAGTCCACACTGTACCCTGAAGATTCCCAACAAAGGGCGCTCGTCGACCAGAGACTCGACTTTGACTTGGGAACACTATACCCGAGATTTGCTTCGTACTTTGTAAGTATAAGTCATACTGCTAAATACGCTTTTATTTATTTTGTAAAAATCATTAATAATCATCTTAGTCCAGCTATCAAATCTTTTAAGAGCCTACCAGCACTATATTACGTCCACGTATTGTTGTGGCGCCTAAAAAAATAGTTTCAATACCCAGACAGTTTGAATTGTTATTGAGGTTTTTATCTTTGTTAACTCTTAGTAGCAGCACGCTGCCTAGTACTGTGGCCCTTTATATAAAAGAGATCCATTTATCGCAACTGCTGCAATTTTGAGCGCCGTAAGAACAGAAAAAAATGTCTAGTAAAGGGCTGCTTTTCCTATACTTCACTAATGACTAACTAAACTTTTAGCAACTGCTTCAATTCAACTTTTATAAAAGGCAGAAAATTTTAATAACAGACTTTCCTATTTCCTCTAGCTATTGAACTTTTCTTATTTTCAGTACCCTCAAATCTTTGGTGGAGCACCCGCCGACGCAGCTCAACTGAAGAAACTGGAAGAAGCTCTCGTATTCCTCAATACATTCCTCGAGGGACACAAGTACGCCGCCGGAGACAAACTTACTTTGGCTGACCTGAGTCTGGTGGCTACTGTGTCTACTATAGAAGTCGGTAGCGTTAGCTTGAAGGAGTACCCCAACATTGTTAAGTAAGTTTTAGTTTAATATGAACATAAAACAAAAGCAATCTTATTTATTTAGCGGCACTAGCAGTTCAAGCGGTGTGGAATTAGCATATCCTACTCAGAACGTCAAAGAAAATCTTGACCGCCAAAGTGACGCTTTTGAACGTCAACTTACCTAATATTTATTCACGCCAAAGTAACACTTATGAACATGAAATTAGCATTAAATGATAATTTGAAAGTGTATGCTTCGATGATTTAAACTTTAAAGGAAAAATAATGACGATCGTTAGAAGAATAGAAGGATAAACAAATGAAAATTTCTTCAAATTGTTCAATTGTTAATGATATTTAGTTATCTCTTACACGTACCTAAGCTCTTTCCAAACTTATTGCGCTACTTATTCATTTAAAATATCATTGATTGTAACTAATATTACTACTTTTCAACTGAAATCCCCTCACAGATAGGTGATCAAAATATAATTTAATCAAAAAACGTTAGCAGAAAATATGACAGTGCAAGAAGAATAATATTTTTTTAATAATGGCGCCTGATTGATCTATTGTTTTCGCCAGGTGGTACGAGTTGGTCAAGGATACTGCACCGGGGTATAAAGAAGCGAACGAGAAAGGTATCAACGAGTTCAAGGAATTCTTAGCTCAGCTCAAGGCAAAGACTGAACTGTAAACTTCTAAGTATTATAAAGTACTTACTAATAAAATATACTCATAAAAATGGTTTTACTTTTGAAATTTAGAAGTTATCTAAAGTATACAGAGGATAAACTAATATTTATATATAAGAGTAGTGCTGAGAAATAATAAAAAATTTGGAAGCAAACTTAAGCAGAGGTATTTGTCTGCATGAGGTATTAGGTTCAATTTCCGGTTCAGGTTTAGTTTTTGGGTTTGACTGTTAAAGAAATTGTCAGTAGTGAGACTCGAAATGGGTCCAATGAACGTCAATAGGTTGATATTACGCACACCTACATTTCGCAAATGTGGGTGTAATACAGCACTGCCGGAATCGAACTCAAAGCTCTTAACGCACTAGGAGTGGCGAAGCGACAATTTACACGACTGCGCCATTCGTGGCGTCATTCTGTATGAACTCTTCTCTATTCTACGATTGGTAATTAACTAAATCATACTAGCATCATACTCATGATGCTTTTACATCTCTAATTTCCTATTAAATGGCAGAAAAATGAAACAGACACAAGTTTTATTTTAGCCAAGATCTTCGTGTCTGAAACCAGCCCGAGGCTGGCGAAATGTGATAGAACCCGGCATGAGGCTTACTATTTGACGCGGGTAGCAAAATACCAGTCCAGTCCCCGTAAGATTGCGAGAACTAGCGTACCTACTAACTTAGCTCAGTCTCATAGCCGATATCTTACACCTTAAACAGACACCTTCGTGATCTCCATGACACGGATGAACCTTCTATCAGAAAACGGGCTGTCTACTCAACAAAAATTTAAACCTGGCACATCATGATCTGGCGTCTTACCGTCATATCTTAAAGTTTGTTGTTATCGCTTGTACGACAACAAGAGAAAGCTATACTCTGTAACGCGCTGTCTCTGCCTCGCACATGCAATATAATTGTAAGGCCCTGTAAGGCCTTAGTTGTTTACAGTTTTCCAATGCGTCCTATAACGTGTCGCATCAGTAGACAACAACGGGATGTTAATAAAAAAAAAAGATATTGGTTTTAAATTTTATTCGTGCCTTATGACATAAGTCTTAATAATATTAGAATGTAAAACAGTGTAACTTGAAAAACAACATTTTGTGAATGTGACAGCACATTATATATACTGTGTTGGTACTATAATTTTACGAAAGGACCCCATTCATTTATTGTAACCACCGACTTACTACAGAAAGAAATTTTGATGGCATATTGAGCTGACCTTTGCCTGATGACGCGATTTTTAGTGTTATCATAAAAAAACTGAAACCGTCATATTATTACGCCAGTTAAAATATAAAATAAAATAGAATCTAATTTTAAAGGGATAGAGAATCTTTTAAACTATAATTAATTTAAAAAATAATTCTCTACCCCAATTTAATTTTACATTGATCAGTCAATGTTCCTAGTATAGGAAACAAAACAGCAGCGACCATAAAGATTTCTATTTTATTTTCTGCACAGCAAGGATAGACCAAGGAAAACGAGTGATTGTCTATTATCGCTTGGCTATCTTATGGCGTTGGTCTCTCATCTCGGACTTAACTGTCTTGTAAGGATAGCAATAGTCTTTATGGTACAGTAAACGAATGAAGTCAACAATCTCGTATCCCTTTCATCGCATCAGGGTTACTTCTTGAGCATGCTGCTGACGAGACCCTTGAACGCATCCAGTCCCTTCTCATTGGCCTCCTGGTAGCCAGGCGCTGTGCTCTTTACTGTTTCGTACCATCTGTAAATAAAATATCACATATTAAACAAGTTCGATTGGTTTTAAGATATGCGGTTTCTTATGTGAAGTGTGACGGTACGAATGAGCTGGCACGCATACGCATGACACCCTCTTACAAGAAACCGGCGAAGGCTAGTAACCCTCTTATTGCGTTTCACTCGACAAGTTAAAGTGCCGGACGCTCTCATGTCCGTTTATGGCATTTTTAATGGGGTGGCAGAGTGTAAGTGATAGTGTATCTGATCACACCGATACCGATTACCATCAGCCGCGTCATATGGTTGAATAACACCTTTTTTGTATAATAAAGTAGCCAGATTACATTCTGAGCCAAATATTGGATATTGGGTGGTCACTTAGCTAGATTGCCAATCTAGGTAATAGATTAATCTAAGCCGTAGCTCAGGACAGTTACAGCAAAATAATGCCTAGCATCTTTAGCAAAAATAACTTAAAATCTATTCGCATTTTTGCTTATGATAAAGGTTTGTGACGATATCGCTGCGGAGACTCGATATTAGATGTATGAAATACAAATTTACATAAGAGTCAGTGTCGATAACCTTGGCTGGTGGTCTTACCTCTTGATGTTAGGGTATCTCTTGAAGTCTATATCAGAAGCTTCAAAGCTGGACACGCTAGCGATGAGGCTGAGATCGGCCACGGTGAGGTTGGGACCGGCGCAGTACTTTTGACCGTCCAGGAACGTGTTTAGGAGCTGCAGAGCATCCTCGATCTTGGCCTTCTTGTCATTGTCAGCGGGCGCGCCACCGAACACTTGTGGGTACTAATAGAAAATAAAGTTTTAGTACGTACAGGTAAGAAGATAATCTATACACAGATAATTATGTTCCAATTAGTTGCTACCCCTGCTGCAGTTAGGTATGGTACGTGTCAGTAAAAGTCTCGAAAGGCCTCTGCCCGTTGGATCTCAAACCCTGTGTAAATCTCTCAAAGGTTCGGGTATTTTTGCAGCAGAAGTTAGCAAAGTACCCGTGGTCAAAGAAAATCTAGATTCTCAGCTAAAAATGATGATGATCATGATCTCAGTTGTCGTCAATAGAGATTGTAATAGTAATAGATTTCGTGTTGCTACAAAAAACCTAAAAACACATTTCGCTTCGGGATAATATGATCAGTCTCAAATTTAAACTACAGAGACAACACAGAGTACTACAGAGACCCGCAATAATAAAATAAAGTCGAAAATATTATGCAACTTACGAAATAATCCGCAAATCTCGCGTACAGAGTCCCAATGTCGAAGTACAGGCGCTGGTCCACGAGAGCCCTGGCTTTAGGGTCGTCGGGGTACAGTCCGCTGCCCTTGCCGTACTTGTTCACTAGGTATGTGATGATGGCGCGGGACTCCCAGATGGAGAAGCCGTCGTCGACCAGCGTGGGGACCGTGTGTTGTGGGTTCAGCTGTTCACAAACAAGACTATAAATACAATATACGCATAGGCTGTCTGTATCCCGAAGAAGAAGGCGGGTTTGGTAGTTTACGTATTTCTAATTGGTTCATTTCCCCTCATTACATTTCATACAGACCGGTCATTTCTTACTCTTAATCGCCATTAAAACAAAAAAACACAAAGAAAAAAATAATTAAAATTTTGCTGAAATATAAATACATAATGGTAGCTTTTTTATTTATATCTAATTATGGTTAAAATACATTATAATATTCTGTACTAAATTACATTTTCCTTATGTTTAATAACACGCTTGCCTTATTCGTTATTACTATGAGGGCGAGGCAGACAGTGCCGCAGATACCATATCATAAACACAACTTGCTGCCGGCGATTAAGGTTCTGACAACAGTTCTTCTTGCGCGAGATGCAGACAAAGCTTTGCATTTAGCAATGCGCTGTCGCATTGAAAGAATTGTCAAATATATCCTGCTAGATTTTTCCCGTGGCTTTGCTCGCGTTAATGTAGATTTTGTCTATAAATTCCTAACCCTCGAGAACGGTATTTTTCTAGTGAAAGGTACACTATGTCCTTTTCTGTATTCTTCACAACGTGTACGAAACTTCATGATGATCGAGTAGTTAAAGCGTGTAAGCGTAACAAAGTCACATTTGCATTTATAATATTAAAGATAGGATTAGGATAGGCACTTGTCAAAATCATCACACTTTACGTCAGTTACTTTAGTAGACTTTTAAATCCATCATCTTTAACATATTTGTTAGGAGACATCCTTTAATCCCATGGTAAGATTTAGTGGGACCCCCCGTCCCCCTTATATGAGATTTACGCTCTAATTGTTAAAAGACTATATAGAGTATAGAAAATAATCGATATTGTCTATGCCATAATATTTCTTTCTTTTAAAAATCCTGAACATTTTTTATTTTCCCTTATTCTCGAAGTAAATGTTTTTAACAGCCATGAGATTTTTTTTAACGTACAAAATGGTATATTCTAAGAAAAGTGAAAGTAATTTCTTTTTTAAATGCCTTTATTAATTTATATTTTTCAAAAGATGACGTTAGATTTTCAATTATGTTCCCCTCTCCCCCAGTTTAAATGAGATTTGATAAGATTTTACTGGACCTCACCCCCTCTATTTTGAGCTCACGTCATTAATGGATGTCCTCTTATTGCCTACAGGTAGGCAAGAGCGTGTATTGTTTATGTAGCGTACGATTCTTATGTATTATACGTCTCTATACCTACTGTCTGTACAATTACTTACCTAAGCTGTTTAACTCAAGTAAATATGCACATATTGAAACAGCCGCCTAGTAAAATCGTTTGCTTTTACTATACGAGTATTTCCTCAGCTTATTTGTGAACTAGATCAGATAAGATATGCATATCTGGGAACAGATTTAAAACAGTATTGTCTCGCATTTTAATGTTGAGCAAATAGTTGTCACTGATTATTATTATTCTATTATATTATTATTTCGCATCAAATTCGGATAAATATACGAAACAAACTCTTGGTGACCTGTAGGTAGGTCATATTCTATAGTATTATAGTGATAATCTTTCTCGTATTAGCACAACCCGACTGTGATATTGTTAAATAACGTATGGTGTTAACGGTTAACAAATGCATTCGAATAATATCCTATGTTTCGAAATATTCGACGCTCGGAAAATTCGAATTTTATATCGATAATCGCAAATCGCCTGTCTATTAGTACCTATATTGTACTAGTTTGCTAGCGTCTTAATTCAAATCTTATAATCGATACTATATTTGAGAACAATAATACTTATACTGATATACCTACAGGTTATCAATTCGCCTTTCAATAAAATTATATTTATAAGGCCGGTTGATTTCGTTTTCTTCAAACTGTTTTCATTATTGGCTGCGTCCGGCGTCTAAGCCTGTCATTTGCTCAAACATTAATTACGCGTCCATATTTCGACAGGAACCGGTTTGTTTCAATCTCGATAGCCGGCGAACCGCAAATGGTATCATTAGTTCACAACCCGCAGCCATTTTGAATGCTTTTTTATTTTGAAAAGATTATATTATTTTGAAGTTCTTTTATAAAGTTCGAAAAAGGAATTCGTGACTCCAAAATTAAAATACAGGTTATAATTGGTTTCTCTTAATGATATTTATTTTTATTAAGCTGAAGAGTTTGTACGTTTGAACGTGCTAATCACAGAAACTACTGAGCAGAATTAATCTTTCAAGATTGTTGTGAATAATAAGAAATTTATTTTTACACAGACAAGTTGGCAAACAAGCCTAGAGCCCACCTGATGGATATTGTATTGCTTACAACGACAGAGGTATTAATCATTTAAAAATATTTTTTTTGTGCTGTCAGCTTAAGGCATACAAAATCTGATACTTTGACAGCACAGCATTCTACTTAGGAGCTCGGTAACCTTATCCAACGCAGAAAAACAACTAAAGATTGTTTAGTTAAAGCATATAAAAGCATTGTTAACTGGATGGATTCTTTCAAAACTCAACATCTCACCAAAATGGACCATACAATTATAAATATAATAGGTATGATTATAGACTTAAAAGTAATTAGCACCAAAATCTCAGTACTTGTTTATCGAACAATAGAATAGCATAAATATGCTTGCCCCCATAACAGTTCAATGCTCTCAAATTCCGACTGCTAAGTTACATCATACACTGTCTATATCGACCTTCAGCCACTTATAAGGTAATTTAAACTTTATCTTTTAGGTTCTAGAGTTGGTAGTGCAGTGTATCTATGATTTAGACTATTAGCTGTGATAGGAAACGCTGGCCAAGTGCCATGGGTTCCCGGCATACACAACATTATACTTGAAACATAGCTTTGATGTTCGTGACATTCTAGAAATACGTAGTCGACTGTCTGTTTATTTTGATTAAAAAGTTTTCTGTTGTATTTTGTTTCAAACCAGGTTTTATTCGTGATTTTACCCGCCTGAAATTTTGTATTATGTTTATTAGAGTAACACGCTACAGTCTCGAATTCAATCCTATGGCACACATCTCGGACTTTTCTTAGTTATAGGTATGCCTATTAACATTTAATTACCGCTTCATTTGACAGTGAATGGAAGCGCTTTGAAAAACCTGCATGTCTGAGAGTTCTACATAATGTTCTCGAACATATTATGTGAGGTTTGCTCACACACACTTGGCCAGCGTTTTGTACTATGACCTAATCCTTTCCACATTTAGAAGAGGTCTGTGCTCCGCAGTGAGCCTTTTTAAAAGCATCATAGTATACTCAAATCGATAACACATCAACAGTCCTTGTGATTGACTTGACTCAGTGCAAATAGGAAATATTTTGATTTATTAGTTGTTACAGATCGCGCACTGTATGATGGTCGGTCTGAACATTGCGCGAGTGGCGTCGCAGTTGTAAAGTTTTAGATCTCTTTGGTGACAGGGGACGAGGGCGGGATGCAATCCGTACTGACTGACAGACTGTACATGCGCAACAATTCGGAGATGCTATGTTCAGTCCGGCCATCATAGATTGCGCGATCTGTATGTGTGACTTCGTTTGCTGTTTAAGTAGTCTTCGATCTAAGCTGAACCGATATTGCTGTAATTTGGCACAGAAATGGCTTTAGTTAACTCTCAAATGGGTCATGTCATTTACATACGAAATTACTACTGTTTCATCGCCTTACAAACAAAGATTGTAAATAACTTTCGTATTTTAATGGTAATATGTATGTGTATAAAGCCGTAGTGTATGCGTTGTCAAACTGCCTCCGTGGCGCAGCGGTAGTGAACGCGACTGCTGTGCATGAGGTCTCGGGTTCGAATCCCGGGTCGGGCCAACAAAAAGTTATAGGGTTTTCTGTCAATAAATCTCCATAGCAGCCCGGAGTAAGGTAATTGCCGATGTTAGACACCCCCATGCCTTTAAAAGCACGTAAAGCCGTTAGTCCTGCTTCTGATCTCTTTTCGGTCGTGTCGGATTATAGTCCCATCGGATCATGGGAGTTAGGGAACAGAGAGTGCACTTGTGTTTGCTCTCCAGCGCAGATGGCCAGTCTCCGTTAAGATTGGCCGCCGTGACCGAAATTCGGTCTGGAGGACATAGAGAATTACAAATTATACCTGTAATTGGAAATTTCAACAAACAGATGTAACGCATAGTTTTCAATATTATATACCTATTAACATATAATATAAACAAGGTATTTAACCTTTAATTGAAATAAACAATAACCAATATTCATTAAAACGCACTAGCAATTACTGATATCAGTAACAACAGGAAATAAGCAATACTTGTTATTATAGTTAAAAGGGTTACCTATGTATTTGTCCATAGTTTTCCTTAGCTACAAATATTAGCTTCGTTTTCAATGTGTTTATTATATAGTTGTTTTATCAGTATTTCTTTTAATTACATAATTTTACACATTAAATACTTAAAAGAACCTAGCGGGTGGATTATCGATTAATTGATATTAAATTGAATTATTCGAATCTTTAAGCAAATTGATATTCGAAACCTTGATAAATATTCGAATGCATTTTGACATTGATTATTATAATTCGAATTATAACCAGTGACTTCGACTTGATCAACATTCGGATGCGGGGTCATACAATATTCCATTTGATTTTTACTTAGCACATTAAGAAACCGTTTGTCAATATTTTTGTGATAATATAATACTATGGTCGAAATACTATTACCACGGACACCATGACAAGGGCTAATTGTGTAACAAATTTCATGCAAATAATCTGTTCAATGGTACAAGCGTACAAAATTACAAATAACAAATCGCAGTCTTAATAAAACATCGACTTAACTCGAAATTTGAAAGTAAAGCAATCTGAACTCTAATTGTATATGTTAAATTCTAATATTATATTTGTGTTAAATCATTGCAATAGAGTTCAAATTTGTTTAATGCAAAATACTGAGATAAGTCTCTGTTTTATTAAGAGTGCGAAATATCCAAAAATAACTACTTATTCACAAAGTTTTGTAAGTACATTTATAATATTAGCACCTAAAAGCAGGATGTAACATCGAAAAGAAGAATTATTCACTCGTGTCGTTTTGTTTTACATTGTAGCAAACACTTGGTGTCGGTAACTCACCTTAATGTATTCAGGCTTGAGGTGTTCCCCATGATGCAGGTCTACCAGCTTCAGGTTGAGGTTTAAGTTGAGCGCCTTGGCAGTGAGCAGCACCGCGCGGCAAGGGGCAGAGCCGGGCACGTAGTACAGGTCGATGGGCATCGTGCTACCAAACGAAAAACCAATATTAAATAAAATATATTATAATTAAAATTAAACTGGTTTTTATCGCTGTTTATTTTCAAATAGACATTAAATTCGGCAATAACTAAGGCACTAAGACGCTCATCATGCTAGTCTCCCCGTGAAAAAGTATAGTACCTACTGAAATTATAATTTGTAACTTTCGCGTAAAGTAAGAAAATATCATAACTTTGCTCAGGCTTCTGTCATCAAGCAGTCAGGAGGTACTTAGGAGTCAATACACTCCAATCCAGGTCCAGGTTTTTGCCATCGAGCGATAGGTCACATGATGACAAAAACCTGGACAAATTCTAGGGACCAATAAAAGCAGTCGAAGCCAAAACGCCCAGGTAGGTACACAACATTACGTAACGAGGTAATAAAAAATTAAATTAATCTTGTTGCCCACTTCCAATTTTTTGAATGCATACGACTGCATTCGTCTTTTGGTTGACGATCAAAGTTCAATCAACATTTAGAGAACGTCATAGCTTTTTGATACAATTAGCAGGTCGTTCGCTTTACGAAAAAATATTCTGTATGTAGAGATACCTACCCAACAGTGTTTTACAATACGTAATTCTACGTATGAACGAGTTTCTTTGATTGTTAATTTATTTACGGTCATTGGCTTAGTTTAAACAAGTTACGATGAAAACACGTATCAGAAAAAGAAATTTTAATTTAAATATTTTATCATCTTTATTAACTGGAAATAAATAATAGTTTACAAAGCTTATTGCCAAAAATAATACAATTAAAGCATGTTGTTAAATATAGGATTTCTTATATTATATAACTTAAAAGCTGGCAATCAAGCGATCAACGATAACCGAGAAACCGTAGCTTATAGACCATGGATATCTATGATAATCACGAATGTTTGCAACACCAGAGATACATAATCTATCACGCGAATCACCAACTTTAAAAAAGGAATCATTAGCAGGCAAGTCGGGTTTCCGAAAGCGCGTCGAGCCTTTAATTTATAATGTGTTTAATGTACAGTAGCAAATTGTCGCCTTGGCAATGAAATATAGAAAGGTAAGCAATGAAGGAGCCTTTGTACCAAACGTATTGATCGAAAATCCGAAGGTAACAGTTTTACGGAAATAATGGCAACAGTAAGGCCAGGTCACACAGCCTAGGAAATTGTTGAGCAATAAGAAATGAGAACGCGGTCATGCAGAAAATTAGTAAATAAACAAAGTAGCGTTTCCTGGCTTTGACACCTTTAGTTATTCGTGATAATTGCTTCGTTACTTTGTAGCAGAAACTTAAGTTACAGGTTCTCAGTCGAACAAAGTGCTTTTTTAATATTATCATGCCAGAACATCCTAACTAAAAATGCGGATAAGAGTTTGTTTGTTACGCTTGCAAGCCTGAACTACCCGACTGATCATTCGCATGTACTTTGTCAAGGGTACAGAAAAAGACAGTATCTTTCAACCAGGCAAAAGTTCTGTTTCCGAGCGAGTGGAGCCGCAGGCAAAAGCATGTAAAGATTTGCTTGTTGTAAAAATAACAATAGGTAGCTTAGTATTATTTGGAACATGGACGAATTACCAGTACTTAAGATTCATATAATTGTAATATTTGTAGGTGCTGTAGTAAAATTCATGGCCAAATTAACACGCACGATTGCTTCATACTTCATTAGATAAATAGGTTCAATTATTAGCGTACTTTATTCAAATTTAAAAAGTTAAATCTTAATTTGAAGAAAGAGCGTCACATACATTTATAAGCGTATTAAATGTTTGCATGACTAATATGCTTAGCTATAGAGAAAAAGCAGTGTACAAATTATTTATAAGCTTTTAAATAACAATTGCTATGCTTAAAAAAATCTCTACGTGTGCTACAGTTTGTCATGATAAGAGATAATTAACTATGTTTTATAATACAGCGCAATTATTTCTAGCATGCATGAGTAACACGTTGGTCTAATATTGATCTCGGCAAATGCAATTTCCAATATGACGAAAACTGTGCTACATATATATCACTAGATTTTGCCCGTGGATTCGCTCTCGTAAATGCAGGTTAGGTTAAGTTAGATTAATAATAATACTTTTTTTTTCTGGGCAGCACCTTTGACCTGGAGGTGGTGGGCTTTGTGGGCCTGCCCGCCATCCGTTCAGCACCAGGTCCGAGAGGCGGCGTGCGTGTTCCCACGCGCGCCTCTGTATCAAGTCCGTCTCCCCTCTAGGGGGGGAACAGTAGGTTAGTGTTGGTAGGGTTAAGTGAGAATTCACCATAGGGTTGGTCTTGTCGTGTAGTGGCCTGCCGTTTCATACGGCGAGCCAAAACCTCGGTGGGGTCGCGACTGCATGTGAAAATGATACGCGCGGCCCCGCTGATTGTGGTTCTATCGAGGAACACCGTGGTAGATTTAGTCGGTATTACCGGGAGTTCCATTCTTATCAAGTACCATCTCTCTTTTGCGCCGGTGAGCCTGACATAGCCCCTCCGCCCGCCCTCGCGGAGGGGGATGCGTCAAAGTATTGCCCCAAGCAAAAAAAAGAAAGTTTAATATCAGTTTTTCTGGGTGAAGCACCCTATTTCCTTTTCTGTTCTTCTGCGAATATGCGAATTTTCATGATGACGAGTAGTTAAGGCGTGTAAGCTTAACAAACAAACAAACTCACATTTGCATGTATAATATTAGTAAGGATATAGGTACTATTGCATATTGCATATTGAGCAGCGATAGCTCAGTGGGGAGACCAACAGACTACAATGCAGAGGGTCTCGGGTTCGTACCCACGTCGCGCACCTCAGACTTTCGGAAGTTATATGACTTTTCGAAATTATGTGCGTATTAATTAACAATTATCGCCTGCTCCTTGCCTCGGAGAGCACGTTAAGCCGTCGGTCCCAGCTGCCATGAACATCTATGGCAGTCGTTGTTGGTAAAGTCAGTACCCTCTAATATCCTGACACTGGTCTAGCCTTAGGATATCGTTAGCCTTCGGGTTGCGGAGGTCAGGTGGCAGCCGCTCCGTGTAAAAACTGATATCCAGCCAAATCTGGTTAGACCAGAAAAGCCGACCCCAAGTGACTTGGGAATAATAAAGGCTAAGAGAGAAGAGAAGATATAGGTACTATTGACTAAAGTTTATGTAAATGTGACATATTGTTATTAAACTACTCGATAGAGATTTTATCGCAGTTTATTTTAAACCAATACGTGTTTAACTTTCTCAAACTTTTTAAATTACTTTTTTTATAGTGACACTGCAACGTGATTGTAACGGACCTGATCGAAAGCCCAATTACAGTCCAGAGACAGTAACGACGAGGAAAAGATAGATGTCTTTTAGCCGTCGTCAGTGTCAAGCCGGTCTGACCAGATGCTTCTTCACACTACGTTTGAAGGACCCAATGTCATAGAAGGGAAGGGAACACATGTGCCGGAAGATCATTCCAAAGTTGTATGGTACGGCATAAGGAATTGCGGAACCTTTTGGTGCGAGACGGGATTGTGCTAACCTTCCATCCGCGGTTACGAAGACCGGCACGTAAGGTTCTCAAAAGGAAGGGGGAAGTTGGGATGAGGTCAAATAACTCTTTGCAGCATTCGCCATGATAGAGGCGATAGAATACGCTAAGGGACGCAATGTCTCTACGAAGTTGTAGCGGTTCGATGTCCTTCGTAACCTCCTGGCTGTCGATTATACGTATGGCATGACGCTGCAGTTTATCTAATGCATCGAGTAGGTACTTAGCGGAACCGTTTTAAAGGTGCGAACAGTACTCCATGCTACTACGGACTTGGGCCTTGTATGACTGTTCAGGAGTAAAGAAACGCCGCACCTTGTTTAGAATCCCGAATTAGCGTGCAGTTGTGGTTATTACACTCTCACTCTCTCACTTCTCCAGGTGTCCGTGACTGTGACAGGCTAATGAAGTATGCGTATTATAATGAACTATATATTATTTTTAAATTAGACTACAAGTATGGCGTAGTGGTTTCAACGGTCGCTTTGCCACTGCCACAACAGCAAGTGTTATGGGTTCAATCCCCCCACGGGAGAAACATATATATGCTCCACAAATAATTGTTTCGAATCTGGGTGTTCTTTGTGTCCGTTGTTTAAATGTTTGTGAAGTCCTACGCGACACAGGAATTATTTCAAGAGCAGGAAGAGTGAGACACCTAAAAAAAACACAGTAGAAAGCCGGAATAAATTCCGTATAAAGCAGTTTAATTTCTATGTGCTACATACATATAATATACATACTGAAATACTAATTAAAACTAGTTTTTTACTTCAGTGCCTGTCCACTAGTGCTTAAAACTTGGAATAATTTAGGCATTTTATTTCAAACGAGATAGGTGTAAAAACCTAGGTTCAACCTCTTCGTCTTAAATATAAAAGTAATGAAAAGAAATGACCTCTATATCTCGGGGGTCTTTTTGACCCACAGGATTCATATTCAAACTCGACCGAGGTATGACTCCAAGGTGTCTGCACACCAAGTTACAAGTATAAGTCAATCGGTCCAGTGGTTCCGGAGTTATGCCGGTCACTAACAGACAGACACAGACCCACAAAGTGTTTTTATTAACCTCTTCGAAGAAGACTCAGAGGTTATTTATTTTTATTTCTCAGCAGCTACTAATGACATGTATTTAAAAGTAGAAGTGTCGGAATTAAACTGTATCCGAAATATGCTCAACTACAGAGCTAATAAAAATAAACATCTGTTCAGATATCTATGGAAAGCGCCAACATCAGAATTGCTAATATCTATATGTACATATGTACAAGCAAACGTATGTAAATAAATACACATTATTACATAAGTTTGCACATGCATATTGAATCTTTCCAAGTAGATTCGTTATTACGAATTAATCAATTTAACTAAATAACTTTCTATATGTAGCTACGTATACGCTAGATTCATTCTACGTTGCGAGTCCGCCTTGTCGACTTGAATGGTTTTAACGTTGCTTAACGTTTATTATACAAATACGAATGTAAATAAAAAAGAAGTTAAGGTTCATTCTATAAAGCTTTTAGTATAATAATGTCAGCCTTGTATTAAACTCTTCTCAGTGTGAGAAGGATTAGGCCATAGTTCACCACGCTGGCCTAATGCGGATTAGCAGACTTCACATATCTTCGAGAACATTATAGAGAACTCTCAGACATGCAGGTTTCCTCATAATGTTTTCCTTCACCGTTAAAGCGAGCGATAATAAACTATTTAATACACACAACTTCAAAAAGTCAGAAATGCGCGCTTTGGGATTGAACTCAAGACCTCTGCGTGGCAGTCCAAAGGTTTCCCACTAGGCTATCGCTTTTAGTATTTTAGTAAAATATATATCTACGTGATAATGATAACCATTAAACTCGGTTAAAAAAAAAAAGATTAGTAGAAACACTGCGGTAAATATACTACTACAAAACCTTTTCCACAGCTTAATGTAATTATCCTAATGGATTTTTAAAACAAGAATAGAGTGACCTACTTTATGGTGTAGGTATACCTATAGTATTTATTGATAACGACAAATAAAATACCTATACTTATTGATAAAGCAACTGTGTTGGTAAACCATAAATATTTATTATGTCATGTAAGTACCTAACATTGTCGTGAGTCATTTAATTAATATGTGTGTACGTACCTACTTATTATCTCAATGAGGTAATAATTCTTTCAAATGATTGATCGAATGTTTTTAATAATCAATTATTTATAGATAATATATTTATTACGTAGGTACATAAACTCACGCGTACCTTAATGTCTCTGAAGGAGTAAGCTGATATGTAAGTACATAGGTACTAGGTACTACCCACTTGTCGCGAAGGCACAATGGTTTCAAGACAGCGCCGAGCGAAATGTGCCAAAACAGGCGGTCACAGTTAAAAGAATAAAATCAACACTTTTTGTTTAATACAAATATAAATTATACATCCACTATAACAATGAATGTGTTTACAATTACTCCGTGTAAAAAACTTAAAATGATTAATATTTTCGCCTACAAATTTACGTAAATTTGCACGAAAAATGCAAAAACGTAAGCTCGTGTTACGTGATTTTTAGATTATAACAGTAGAAATCTGTCCTATTTTACAGCTTAAACGAAACATAAATAGTTATATTACAATTTGTCCGTCCCAAATATTTAAGTTATTGGTTGACAATAAAGATACATATTTATCAAAAAAGCACTTCAAATCCTCCATACAATTTTACTATGGCGGCCGCGCGCCGATTTGTATATTATGCGCCGTATGAGCTCTGTCATTATCTGTCTTACGCTCGGCGCAGTTTTAAGTGCAACATAATACCAAGCGTATTGACGTTTACCAACAAAGGTCTCGGACTCCAGCGCTTCTATTAAGTTTTTTTTATAGAAAAGCTAAATGACGTTGTACCACATAATAACGAGTCTATTTCCGTTAACCAAGCACAGATCTATACTCCTTGATACTATTGAGAATTGTTTATACAAAAATCTAATAACTCTGTCCGACCCAGGAATTAAACCTGAGATCTCAGTCGCATTCACTACCACAGCGCAACCGAAACAGTAAAAATATATGAATCTATACTAACATTACCTATAAGGCTGAAGAGTTTGTTTGTTTGGTTGAACAGCTAATCTCAGGAATTACTGTTTCGAATTTAAAATATTTTACTGTTGGATAGCCTATTTGTCGAGGAAGGCTATTGGCTAAATTACATCACGCTACAACCAATAGGAGCGTAGCATTAATGAAAAATGTTGCAAAAACGGGGCAAATTTTATGTAAAGTAAACGAAATTGCGCAAGTCAGCTAGTTGTAACGTAAGGGTCAAATAAGTGTGACCGTGAGATGCTTTCTATTAACTCTCCACGAAGTCGTTAGCTTGATTGTATCTAGCAATGTGCCGTTACTGCAGAATCACTATAAATGCATTGACTTTTAATGACCAACAAAAGATTCAACTTTGACTGTCAATATGTATGATACGTACTTATTTAAACACGAAAGTGACAGTAAGTACTCCCAATTTGAACGTTTAATATTACTCTTATAACAAAATCCAACAGTTTGATAAATCGCTATGCAAAACATTCGCGTCAGTCATTCGAATAATAACTCTTTCAGTGAAACTCTTTCCATGTCTATTGCCCTATTATACTCCATTTGGTTAGGTACTTAACTAAAGGTAAACAATCTTGATGTGACTTCTTAAACAAACACATATTAAACAAATAAACTACTGCTTAAACTAACGGTTCAACTGATTTAGTAATCGTTATTGTTGTATTTACATTGATCTTTAGCAGCATTTTATTTTTAAACTCAGTTTTTAGATAAAAAGTTAAAAAGACACATCAAGATTGTTTACCTTTAGTTAAATACCTAACCAAATGGAGTATAGTTATTATTTCAATATCAATAGGGACGGCGTGCAGTAAAAAGAAAAACAAAATAGTTAGATAACATTAAGTTAATATGTACTACATAATTATGTATACATACAGTACGTATACAGTAGCGTCAGTAGCAAGTACATGTTAATTCAATGCCTGGGCAGTCTCAATTAATATGGAGGTACCTACTTATATCTATAGGTTAAAATATAATTGCGCGCGACAACAAAGCTTGTGTCTAATGCTTCCATGTAGTCATATAGGTAGGTACCTACATATGTAGAAGCATGCGCTATAAATAAAAACAAACAGATGTAACCATTAGTGATTAAATAATAACAATTACTCGTTTCCTTTATAAAGTATAGGTATTTGTATTTTGTATGCTGATGCTGAATGACTTAGCAGAATGTTAACCAGTTTTTGTTAGTAGCCGGATTCCACAAAAACGCCGGTGGGTCACCAGTTGGCTCGGCCCCTATCTAATTGTACTGACCTTGAGCCATGTGGAAAATTATGTATCCGTCAGTGTAATACGTTGACCATAAACTTATCAATGCATAGTGCATTGTGTAGAATAGAAATCGTTCGCGGGCATAATTAAAAAATATGCGAATTGGTAGACGAATGAAATAAAATAGTTAACAAAGATTGAATTGCAAATATACCTAATTGCAAATTATATTAATTACTGTTGGTATATAAACGCAACCTTAATTGATATACAACCTCTTTTTGCGTTTATTTTTTAAGCCTTAGCCGTTTGGTCGGGTATAGATTATAATTAGACGCGCTTAGTTACTTGTGGTAATCGGCAATAGGCGCGCTCTTTATTACATGAGGCATAAAGACATAGTATAGCATAAACCAGAGGTGTATACCTCGGGTCCTCTATCTCCCCCTTCGAGTCTATTAGCATCACAGACAATGATAATATATTTTTGTTTAAACGTAGATATGTAAAAATTATATATACCTACTGTATGATTATAAATCATTGGTAAAAAAAGGCGCCATAATTAAAAAGAAATATACTTACAATTTTAAGATTTAAGTAATGAAATTTTAATAAACGCAAGACGATATAATTTACGTAAGAAGTAGGTACCTATTTATTTATTTCATAAAAGTTTATTGACATCATCTGTTGTTATGCCTGTATTTGCACTGTAGTATTGACGTTTCAGATAAGATAGTGTATTCGGTTTAAGAACACTGTTTGTACTACACTTAATGGTATATCACCAAGATTATCGACAAGTATTTAAGCGAGTTTTCCAGAAGACGATAAATACGAGAGCATCATAGAAAACTTTTAAGCGTGAAGGTTTCCTCTTCGATAGATATCTCAAAATGTATACTTATTTAATACGTTTAAACGATAGTATTTTCCTGGAACGCCCGATGAACCTTTACCTATATTCTGTTGGGAACTATTTAATCTTTTCTATTTCCTAGCGCTTATTTATATTCATCACACAAATAAGTACCCACCATCATAGGAATTTTAATACTTTAATCATGTGAAACTTTCTCGAGCCAGTTAAAGGCGTTAAAGCTTTATGTGGGAAGATAGACGGCAAATAGTTTAATAACAATTTGACCAAGTGCTCTAATTTATTTTACCTTTCACTTGATTAAAGTATCGTAGGTACATTGACCAATGCCACTTAGGAATGTGTAGGCGCGACACCATAGAACTAAGTAGATACCTACTTATTTACAAAATAAATTCCAATGTCAAAATAATTTATAAAAACGCATCAATAATCAAAAACAAATAAATCAATTTATTTTAATGAGACGATGCTGTTATGTATTTATGCGTAATTAAAATTAAATGTTGAAATAATAGTTGTCAGTCAACAATTTAAAAAAAGAATTCCCGCTTTTTATCATAGATTAAATTGAAACAGCACAGATTACGAACAAAACTTAAAAATAAAATAGATAATAAATGTTAAAACACTTACATTTATAAAACTAGTTTTTTAGATATATAAATAAACACCAGGCGTACGGCCAGCACGAAATTCTGAGACTGAATAACTGCGAGAGGAGGGAGGGCAACAGTTTTATAGTTGCGTGGCGTGCATGACGCATTTCGAGGACAACCGGACTGATCTCCCGCCAATGCGTTAATTATTTAGTTCCATAAAAAATTTTGTTATACAATTCTTTACTTTAATACTGTCTAGGATGCATTGAAATCTGTTTGATCAATGTATTTTGGTGACTAAGACAGCCTTCGGATTCGGGAAATTTTTATTGATAATGCGTAGGCTGAAAGGTGATTGTTAATTTTTTACTTTTACTTGTGTAATTTTCTCTTATATTATTATTAAGGTATTTAAAAATAATCTATTCCCTAAGTGCATTGTATTTTTTATACTTTAGTTAATTTTCTTTAGGTAAATTAGATATGCCCGTAATAAGTTAACACATGTACTAACAATGTCACATTACAGATTTTCAAATAGCAACAACAAGATCACCTAAATTTTAAATATCATAAATTCGACCCCGCATCATATAAATACCAGGTGACAGGTGATAGATAGATTATTGCGACAGGTAGATTATTACTTCATTCGTGCAGATACATTTCACGTGTTTCATTGTATGACATCATGTCAGAGCATGAAACAACAAGAATTACAATTATTCATTCAAAACATGACTGTGGAAAACCAGGCAATATTAAAATATTATTCTACTAGTTCAGAGAAATAGGGCTCAGTGTAATGACCTCAATACTAGTGCAGCTCAACGGGAATGTACCTCCATTAGTCCATAGAATCTAAGTCCGATGCCTTTTCTATTAGATTTTATCACAGTTGGCCACATCGCACTCTTAACAAAACAGCGACTTATCACGAAATTTGAAAGTAAGGTAATTTGGACTCTAATTGTATATGCTAATTTCTAATATTATGTTTGTGTTAAATCATTGCAATAGAGTTCAAATTTGTTTAATCGAAAATACTGAGATAAGTCTCTGTTTTATTAAAAGTGCGACATGCTAGTAATACATCTAGTATTGCAAGATAAAATATATACTATATATACAATTCATAAAAATATTGGGCCTCTAGTATAAAATATAATTTAGGTAACCATATTTTACCATGGAATAGTAAACGAAGATTGATAAATATATCCTTACACCGCTGTTCAGCTGTTGAACTGACTCCTAACACAAGCTATGTAGCTTATCTTATCGTATCTTATGTGGGGGCCAGTCAGTTCAGACCGGTGACACTTCGACCCAGTGGGATCTTTTGTGTCGACACTCTACCAAAAACGACTGCCATAGATGTTCATGGCAGCCGAGACCGACGACTTAATGTGCTCTCCGAGGCACGGAGCAGTCGATAATTGTCAATCAATACGCATCGAAAAGTCATATAACTTCCGAAAGTCAGAGGTGCGCGACGTGGGTTCGAACCCGAGACCCTCTGCATTGCAGTCTGTTGGTCTCCCCACTGAGCTATCGCTGCTCAAGCTATAGAGCTTAATTGGAGGGTTAAGAAGAATACTATAGTAACCTCTTGCCCAAATTGCTATTAAACTTGACTGTAACTGCTAGTCAGCTGATAACATAGCGCCTCCTTTAAGAATTCTAGAATTCCTACTAAAAGTCGATACACAGTTCTAGGCTGATTAGCTGTCATTTTGGCTATGGACAAAAGGAGGTACATTCCCATTGAGCTGCACCAGTATTGAGCGGTCATTATACTGAGCCCTATTTCCCTAAAATAATACAATAATATCTTAATATTCTGTGGATTTTCACAGTCATGTTTTGAAGGAATAATTTTCATGTTTGTACATTTACTGTCAATCATTCAGGGGTACAGGATAATATAAGCCTTACCGATAATGTAATTAGGGGTGCTCAAGCACCCCCAGGGCCTTTAGAGTCGGCGCAAGTAGGTAGGTATTATCTACAATACTGAAATATAAAAATAAAATATTTGTCTACTCTCAATAAAATAAGCATCTGGTCATGATTGAAGTCAACTGTAATAACTGAGTTATCTGTTTATCCAGTCGTAAGTTTTCATTGATATCTTCTTACTTCAATAGTTATAATAAAAATTCATATTGTGGAATATGAAGATAAATATATAATACAGGTAATTCATGTCAATGACATTTTATCTGTTCACTAGATGTGCCCGCGGTTTCAACTGCGTTTATAATTACTGCGCCGCCCCCGTGGGTCGTAGTGTGATGTTATAAAGCCTGTAACCATCCTGCATAAATAAGCTATACACCAATAAAATAAGTTTTCAATTCGAACCAGTAGTTCCTGAGATTAGCGCGTTCAACCAAACAAACAAGCTCTTTAGCTTTATAATATTAGTATAGATAATAATCATATTTCTGATTTAGTATAGTTTTAATAGTAATAGTTTAAAACATTAAACTATATAATTTTTTTTTTTAATATGCCTCGATAACAGTAAGCACTAGTATAATTTCAAAGTTCTTACTATTTACTATAGTTTTGTCTTTTTGCTGTTTTTGCCCGACTTGGGACTTGGGAATCGAACTAAAACTATTCGATTCCCAAATCATGCATTGTGTTATGGGGTCTTCGCGGCAGCGATAGCTCAGTGGGGAGACCAACAGACTGCAATGCAGATGGTCTCGGGTTCGAACCCACGTCGCGCACCTCTGACTTTCGGAAGTTATATGACTTTTCGAAATTATGTGCCTATTGATTGACAATTATCGTCTGCTCTGTGCCTCGGAGAGCACGTTAAGCCGTCGCCATCGGTCCCGGCTGCCATAAACATCTAAAGTAGTCATTATTGGGAGAGTGTCGACACAAAAGATCCCACTGGGTCGAAGTGTCGCCGGTCTGCACTGACTGGCCCCCACATAAGATACATATGGGGTCTTCTGTCAAAAAAATATAAAGTGTAGCAAATCGATATGGATTCTGGAACTATGCCTTGTATACGGCAATAGGCTCGACTCCTATTATGTGAGAACCCACCTGGTAAAATGCCGGTGTATGCACCTCTGCTTACCCCTATGGTGATATAGGCGTACAATTAAGTAAGCTCATTGTGTACTCTTCTAAGCACAGTCATACACAAACTACAAAGCCTACAACGACTCGCCTGCCTGGCAACGACAGGCTGTATGAGAACAACGCCTACAGCAGCGCTGGAGGCCATACTAAATCTCAGACCCCTACACCTCATCATACAGCAGGAAGCTGTCACAGCTGCCATACGGCTTGAAAAGGTAGGGCTCTGGAAACGGGACAATAGAATAACTCATGCGCGCCTAAAGGAGTTAGTATACCACGAAATTCCAATGATAGAGGCGACATGTGATATCATCCCAAAAACCTTTGTCTTTGACAAAAAATACCACATCCAACTTCATGAAGAACCTAAAGATAGCTCTGGCACACATGAAATGAGAATATACACGGATGGATCCAAAACAAAATCAGGAACAGGAGTCGGAGTCTTCTCCCACGACCTAAATATCAATTACTCAACGACCCTGGGAAACCTCAACACTATCTTCCAGGCAGAATGTGTTGGGATTACCCGGGCCGCAACAGCGGTTACATCAAGAGGTATAAGCGATAAGTCAATACGCATTATCTCGGATAGCGCTGCAGTACTACAAGCTCTTAAGAGCAACTGCTTCAACAGTGGACTCATCCTGGAGTGTCACCGTGAGCTGCAAAGTATTGCAACAAAAAATCGGGTAACGTTGCAGTGGATACGTGGTCACAGCAACTCTTATGGCAATGATGCTGCAGACCAACTGGCAAAGAGAGGATCGAACATCAAAATGGTAGGACCCGAACCGATTGTCCCGATACCCTTCTGCCAACTCAAAACATGGTTATGCGATAGAACCACGAAACTACACGAAAAACAGTGGACAGAAACAAAAGAATGTAGACAGACGAAGGAAGCCCTTCCATCCTTGGACAGGCATCTGTCACGCAGACTGCTACGTTCCACAAGGAAAAACCTACGCCACCTAGTGGGTATAATAACGGGCCACTGCTCACTTAACAAACACCTGTTCAACATCGGTATCACTGACAGTCCTTTATGTAGAGGCTGCATGGAAACCGAGGAGACATCGGCTCACGTGCTCCTACATTGCAAAAGCGTGAGCAACCAACGGGCGAAACTCCTAAACAGTCCAGAAACGATGAAAGAGGTACTGCGCGACATCGGTCCCCTATTATCATTCTGGACGGAGCTGAGGTGGTATGAGTAACCGAACAATACTTCGCGTCGGCTACTTACGCACAATGGCCCAATTGTAGGGCTAAGTGCGGATAACACACGTCCAACTAACTAACTAACTAACTAAAGTATGTGTAAAAGATTGGTCATATTTCTTTTTTCTTTATATTTGTACGGCCTCCATGGCGTAGTGGTTAGTGTAACCGACTGCGACGCCTGAGGTCGCGGTTTCGATTCCCGCACAAGTCAAACATTTGTGTGTTTGGACATGGATGTTTGTCTTGGTCCGGGTGTTTCTATGTATAAAATATATGTATTTACAAAAAATGTACCTTTATATGTATGTTTATCCATTGTCTAGTAACCATAGTACAAGCTCTGCTTAGTTTGGGCTAGATGGTGTGGTGTGTATGTGATAGAATATTATTATTTAAAAAGAGAACTACCACATTAGGAATGAAACCTGTGTTGCGGGAGACTCTATAAACATTCAACCAACGGACACAACGAACATTCAGACTTAAAACAACTTAAATCCTGTATCACGGATGACTTAACAAACATTAAAGCAATGAACACAAATAACACCCGAAGCTAGCTCACACAATTTTTTTGTCTCATTTCGGGATCGAACCCACAACCCTCGGCGCAGTAGTAGTATCGAGACAATCACTTTACACATAATCGTGTTTATTAGAACTTGTCTAAGTCGACCTTCCCGCTAGGCCAATGGCTTCAGGATCTCAGGTGTCGGGTGACCTCTCCCGCAAGGATGACGGGGGCCTGCCATTCACGTTCGGGTTGGTGGCGCGTGCGCACACCGTAACGAAAACAATGAAATGAGGTCGCATACAAAAAGACACCTGTCCAATTTTTGTCTAGATTTGAAACAAGGTTATTATAGTGTCCTGCTTTTGTATTTTTGTGAACAATATCCTAACTAATGTTTTAAATGGAAATGTGAGTTTGTTTGTTACGCTTTCGCGCCTTGACTCCTCGACCGCTCATCATGAAATTTCGCATACAACAAAGGGTACCTTTCATCTAGGAAAAAGTACTGTTATTAATCTAACCTAACCTACATCTACGCGGGCGAAGCCGCGGGAAGAATCTAGTCTATTTATATATTAAAATTTTAACTGGTCCATCTCTACAGCGCATGTAACTGAAATGTGTGGTCATAATTAAGCATCACATAATAAAGACCCTTTACAATAGAAAACCGCAACAAATAAATCCGTATACATTATCACTATCACTACATATTATAAATCAAAGTCCCCCGTCGCATCTGTCTGTCTATTCACGATAAACTCAGAAACTACTAAACGTATTTTCATGCGGTTTTCACCGATAGACAGAATGATTAATGAGGAAGGTTTAGTAGTATAATTTGTTAAGGATAATTTTTTTTATGGGATAGTAGGCAAACGAGCAGACGGATCGCCTGATGGTAAGCGATTACCGCTGCCCATGGGGTGTCCATCAGCAACACCAGAGGAGTTACAAGTGCGGAGCCGGGCTGGATCGCTAGTTTTACATAAGATATAGCATTTTCTTTTTATCGACTTATCATGGATTTATCATTATCAGCACATTCTAGTTGATACTTAAACAATAATAGCATCTGACGCAATAACCACCGTGAAAATCATCAGGCGCAATTTTGATAATGATGCAATATGTTTGTTTCGACTTTACATAATTACTAAATAAAATGTTAAGAATTGTCATAAAATTTTAAATAATTTGCTTTGGTCCGGAGATAGGGCACATAGGTTATTTTGCAGGCATATATTACGGTCTCTTACTATGACCCCACGTTTCTACTACACGCTGTACATAGAAGACATTTAATAAAAATAATGTGAGCGGTCTTTATAAGAACTAAACAAGAAAAATTTTTTATTTTCAAATTTTTCTCTTTGTTTTTGTACATCCATCACACAAAAACTATCGTACGAAATTGAATGAGGTTTTCACAGTTCTATTACAAAAGGTCTAAATTATAATCTGGTGCATGTTTCATCTTGATACGCCGCCTAGTCGGGGGCAAATGGTAGTGTATTATATGTATGACTGCATGCAATAATACACAATACATAAAAATAAACATACCTACATACAAATCAAAGAACCGATTCGATCCACTGGTTGGCAAGAACACGTCTATAACTAGAGGCACTTGTATTAAATAGATCTAGACTGTCTAAATTAGCTAAATTATTTATATAGCTCGCAGTTCTTATGAAGAACGAACCTTTTCTATAATTTCTATAATTAGTAGTTGCCCGAGCAACATATAAAGGATAAGGTACACTTACCGACCTAGTAGGAACTCTTAAAAGTAAGTTGCTGAGCAGACGTGGAGAGTCAATTACATTGGGCTATCTTTACAAGAGGTATGATATCAGCGAATTTTTTCCTTTCAAAGAGTAGTAAGTGTTGCCGCTTACATCTCGCCTCATAACTATCGTCACATGTTTTACACTTATGTTGCAAGTATCTGGTAAATTTACGCTTTTCTATTGCTTCCAGTCTCCCTATATGGTATGGTATTCTGTGAATAACGTAGTCGATTAAGCAGTTATTAGTTTAAGATTGCTTCATATACTATGTATTACCTACTGTGTAATTGTTTGTTGTTCCAAATAAGGAGAAATAAAAATAAAAATATGCGCGTCGTACTGTGGATTTCAAATTTGAGAGCAATATTGGAGGGTGCTGCGAACGTATGAGCATTACAAAAATTTGATGGCTTTTAAGCTTGAAAATTGAGAGCTGGCTCAGGTAAGCCGTGCTCACGTTTCAACTTTCAAATTCTAGTACGGTGTGTAGGCAATTGCCGTTTAGGTGCCAGGACCCTGGAAAAACACCTAGACTTTGATAACGCAGTGGTTTAAGTGGTCGTCTCGCCACTGCCTTTATGTAAAGTGACACAGGAATTACTCTTATAGCAGGCATTGCATTTTTTTAAAAGAAAAAGATGATGTTCTTTTTTCGCATTAAAAATCGTCTATCGGCGATTACAGAATAATTTCCTATCATACACTTCTCAGTTCTCAATGAACACTTATTAGGTTGCTTTATCTAGTAACTAGCGGTCGCCTAGTGGCCACCCCGGGCAGCGCCTTAAGAGGGCGGCAAAATTTCACAATTAATAATAATAATATCTTGTTAATTTTTGAACTGTATAATATTGATAACTGTTCTTGCCGAAAAGTTCTTTAGACTTACTGAAAATTATAGTTTTTTAAATTGAAATACCTAAATAAGGGGGCAACAAAAAAAATTTTCGTCCCGAGTCCCGGGCGGCTGACACCCACGCTACGCCACTGTAGGACGAATCTATGATTTAAATATTTGGTTACCAATACTATGATGCTTGTTTATATACTTACACTTTTTAGGTGTTTTCTACTTTATTTACGTTTGACTGCAGTTATTAGAAAAAGGTGTCGCCTTGATGCAAAGCCAGTCAAACAACTTGAATAAACAATGGCAAGATTCTAGCATACATAGGACATTATCTGAATGAAAGGTACTTCCCTCTGTCCTTTTCTATTCCCCTCACAACGTGAATGTGAAATTTCATGATGGTCGGTCGGGTAGTTAAGACGTGAAAGCGTAACAAACAAATAAATTTACATTCGCATTTATAATAATATTATAGTTAGGCTGTACAACGATATAATTAAGTATACCGATTGTTGTTTACTCCTACAACTAAGAGTGGGTTAACATTCATAAGTTGGCACAATAGCTTGAAAATCCATTGCCGCAGGCCTTATCTATAATAGTCATCGACTTTTATGACAATTGATGCTCTAAGAATACACCTGTATCAGGGGAGATTTTACAAATATCACATATAGGTATTATAATATATTACGGACTGAAAGAACATTCAGACTCGTAATAAATATATGTGGATTACATATATAGTCCCGTGTGAGAATCAAATCCATAACATTCAATGCAGTGTCACAGGCGAGGTGAACTGCTGCCATGCATTTAGTTTTAGTAATTTCACTCCGTCATTAAAATAGTATGTATGTATCTTATGTGGGGGCCAGTCAGTGCAGACCGGCGACACTTCGACCCAGTGGGATCTTTTGTGTCGAAACTCTCCCATTAACGACTGCCATAGATGTTCATGGCAGCCGGGACTGACGGCTTAACGTGCTCACCGAGGCACGGAGCAGGCGATAATTATTGTCAATCAATACGCACATAATTTCGAAAAGTCATATAACTTCCGAAAGTCAGAGGTGCGCGACGTGGGTTCGAACCCGAGACCCTCTGCATTGCAGTCTGTTGGTCTCCCCACTGAGCTATCGCTGCTCTTATTAAAATAGTAACGAGCACAATAAGATAAAGTTAGTCTAACTTTATCTTATTGTGCTCGTAGGCAATAAGCTAATTCTGTCCATCTCTGTCAGCAGCAGGCGTAAGTCTATATACCTACATATATGTCAGAAACTGCACTAAACTGGCTTTGTGGAATAAATAGTTACCAGAGAGCTATGAAACAGAGTGGTCTGGGTTTAAAACTCAGAAAGGGGTAGTAGCACAACAATCCATTCTATCACAAACATTACCGAGGTCATTCAAGAAGCTGGCATACTTAAATAGAACTAGATTGGACATATCTGTAGCATGTCAAAGGATAAAATGAGCCAAACTTACAACAATATATGGACCCCTCACGATGGCTAGCGACATCGTGGCAGGCCCGAAGGAAAGCGAGATGAGCTAGTTTTTTTTTAAATATTTATCTTTGGCGGTTATAGATAAGGAGTGATGAAAGGAGAGTGAGACGTAACAGGCTTAAAATAATTATAACTTTTAAACGTTAACGTTGTATAGTCTATGGTAACCATAAATTATTATCCAGCAGAACGTATAAACGGTTTAGCATGACAGTTGTGAAAAAAATATGCTTCATACTTAATACAGTTTGTGACCATATAGTCTTGCGTCATATGAGTTTTGTCTCTAATCTCAACATGCTATTTAAAACTAAAGTTTATTTATTTGCGAGAAACACGCAAATAAAGTTATAACACGATGATTTCTATTGAGTTTACTGTGTCAGAGCGTGTAATCCGCGTGCAGAACGTAAAAACGATCTAGTTTGTACTTCATTTCGCGGAAGGTGTATGACCGCCTTGTCAATGCAGTAGTATTGCTGATTCGATTCTCGTAATGCATAAAGATAGAGTGTTTCAAAGACACCTTCTGACTCTTCTACTTTATGTTATTAGAATATTCACGGCAGACGCCATTTTTCATCAGTTGTTATCATTATACCTGTCTATTAAACATATCCTCACATTCCGGCATTATTCAATACCAAACAGTAATACTCCTGCACCTTCTGCGGCCAGTGCCTCTGTATGTGTCCAATCCCACTAACTAAAACTGGAAGAACCCTTGTAAATCATGTAAACCACCCAACAGGCCGGGTATTTTTATAAATCAAAATGTGAAAATAAAAAACACATGGCAAGAGAAACATTGTAATAAGGATTATATAAATAGGTCCATGATTCGTTGCCACTTACCACTGTATACTGAGCAGCGATAGCTCAGTGGAGAGACCAACAGAATGCAATGCAGAGGGTCTCGGGTTCGAACCCACGTCGCGCTCCTCTGACTTTCGGAAGTTATATGACTTTTCGAAATTATGTGCGTATTGATTGACATTATCGCCTGCTCCGTGCCTCGGAGAGCACGTTAAGCCGTCGGTCCCGGCTGCCATGAACATCCATGGCAGTCGTTTTTGGGAGAGGGTCGACACAAAAGATCTTACTGGGTCGAAGTGTCGCCGGTCTGCACTGACTGGCTCCCACATAAGATACATACATACCACTGTATATCCCTAATCAGCAAATAAATGATTTGATTTGATACGTGACTTTTGAGATGTTAAATTAAAAGAAGAGAAGAGTTCCGTACAAACAAACCCAATAACATAAAGGGAATAAAAAGAGGTACTTGTGTTTGCGTACACCCTTGTACACTATAAAATTTACTATTTAGATGGCCAGTCTTCGTTAAAATTGGTCTAGAGTCATTTGAATTTAATAATGGGAAATGGTACCGAGATTCCTGGGTTAATGCTCTATAGAATTCTTATAAGCCCACGATAATATTAAGTCAACATAATGAAATTTTCATGAAATTTAGTAAACAACCTCAGAGCGATGACGTTGCTGATATTATGATGTGTCACCTTTCTTACGACAAAACCCATAACAATTGGAAAAACCCAACTTATGTGACCATATTAGTCAGCCGATACATTTACAATATTTTGAGTAGTTCTTATACATACAAGGTAGGTACTTCTCAATGTTTACAACAAAAGTTAAAGGCTAGTCCTGTCTAATGGTGCTCCCACACTGCTGTCACAAAATGTTTACAAACATTAGTCAACATCTTTAACAAATATTTGATCACAAATGTTAAAATGTTTTCATGTTAGGTAATGTTTACTTAACATTTCTAAACAAAATTGTCTGTTAACAAATTAAAACATCTGTTATCATTTGTTTGTAAACATTTATTCAGGATGACATGAGGGTACCTATGGGTACTATACTTTTCTCTAGCTCTAAGCGTTTGGCGCACCCAAATAGAGTGCATTTTCTTCTTTTTAAACAAAAAAAATATAAAATCTGATCCAATGAGCAAACCTTTTTCCATTTTCGTGTAAACGCTTCGGGACGCAAATCCAAACTGCGAACCGATATCATGTATTAAAATGTTACAAAATTTTAGTAAACATTGCCATCGGTGTAGGAGCACTCAAAACATCTAACAATTCTTAATAGAATGTAACAACTCCTAACATTGGCCAATACTATCTTTGGCCTTACTCTTAAAAAATACCAGACCTTTACTTAATTTGTCCGATTACATAACACCTTGTTGCCCTTTGGCGCAGAGGCAAGTGTTTGGCACCCATATATAGTTATCAAACACCATACCGATGCATTGACTGCACAATGACGTAGCCGCAGTGGGTTAATGGTCGCCCCGCAGCTGTAGACGTGCCGACTACTGTAGGTTCGAATCCTATGCATGCGTATTATATTGGTTACACATCTCATCTACTGTGCAAAATAATAATAATAATAATAATAATAATAATAATAATAATAATAATAATATTCTACTACATACACACAACACCATCTAGCCCAAACTAAGCAGAGCTTGTACTATGGGTTCTAGACAATGGATAAACATACATATATACTTTTTTTTTTGTAAATACGTACATATTATACATAGAAACACCCAGACCAAGACAAACATCCATGTTCATGCACACAAATGTTTGACTTGTGCGGGAATCGAACCTGCGACCTCGGGCGTGGCAGTCGGTTACACTAACCACTACGCCATCGAGGCCGAAAATTTTATGTATGTACGTCTAATGGCTCTGGGATCTTGTACTATTTAATAGCTGCGTACTTGCAGGCCCTAAAACAACGTTTGTCGCCATCTATCGCCAGTATCGTTACTTTCAATACAGATGTCAACAATTCGCGAAACGCTGCCTTAGTGTTGCAAGCGTCTATAATCTGCGGGAGCCGCTCACGATTCGGCTGATTATAAACAAGTTTTGTACATAATATAAAATAACAGTAATATTAGTTTATTTTCGACATTCTTACAACAATTTTATAATCTTGTCGTTTTATAATAATTATATTTTTGCGCTTGTAACTGGAGAGAAGATTGTCACTTTTAGAAGTTGCTTTACTAGAACGCTCCAGACTTTTCATTTCATTACAATCTATAGCATCAAATAGCTACTGCTTTCATCACATTGTTATTGAATTGACAGAGAAAAAGATATTTATATATCGTCATCTATGTTAAAAAACCCATCATTGCTATAGTTTGACAGAATTGTGACACAAGTGTCAAATAATTGAATGAATTCTGGTGTAACTTTCTTATTTTATAAAAAAAGAACTTCTCTATTACCGATAATGTAAATATTTTTGCTAAATATCGTGTATTGTGTGTAGTGCTACACTTCTCATTGTCCACGATGGGTGATAGCAGTGATTCTGAGGAGTTTTATGACGCTGAAGAGTTCACACCCATTAAAGGTTCCAAGTAAGTAACGCAGACGTTAATAATAATCCTTTTTTTGCTGTTTTACGTGCTCTATACGGCTGACATTCTACTATAGAAGCAATTTAGTATCATATTACATCGTAATAAGGTATTAAATGTGGTTGGTAGTATTGTTTGAATGTGATAGAATCGATGTTTAAACAGACAAACAGATGTTTGGAGGTGCAATTCATTAGCGTCCTTGGCGTGAGCGACAGGTTAGCGCTGACAAAAAAGCAGTCATTCAATCGTGCGAGACTGGTTGTTTAACTACTACAATGAGTTATTAGTCCACTGCATGATGTACCAATAAGCTGATGGTTTACATATTAATTAGAATTGCCCCACATTTGTCAGTGTTATTGCATGTACCGAGTTCGCTATGCTAATATAAAATCGATGTATGACTCAAGATTAATATTGTCTTACTGATTTGTAACTCCAGAGTGCTTACTCACCATATTTGTTTTTTTATTACATCCTGGCAGTAATGCAGTTCTTTAAACAATGCTAATACCTTTAATACACATATTTAAGCCACTAGGTATTATTTCCTTTCAAAAGAGATGCAATATTTGTCAACCACACTAGTTGAATCTGTTTAGTTGGTTACAAAGAATATTACAGTAATAACAATTTCATTAATAATAATTTCACTATCTATCTATCTCGACTCACTATCACATCACTAGGTATAGCAATTCTCTTAGATTGAAAGGATGAATACCATAGCTGACCATGTTAGCTAATAATGTGGAATTCCAAAAGTCACACACTATCAGGATTCCTTTGAACATACTGGTCTTCTCACAGCATTACTAATATAGTTAAAACTATTGTCAATAAACTTTAAGTCTTAGCATTACAAAGCCATATTGGCATTTTGACTAGGCTATTACTTATAAGAGAGATGTATTGGTTACTAAATATATTAGATTGATAACTTAATCCATTATTTAGCCAGTAACCAGACACTTAACAGCAATGTGTCTGGATTTGAGCATTGTTCAAGAGACTAAGTTACAAGTGCTGACAACCTAGTATGATGCATATTGTTTTTAATTATAATGGAATCTCCAATGATATGCTTGCACAATAATAATCAGTAATGAGTATTGATAAGATAACACCTTTAGTATTCTGATTTATGCACTACACAGACTTACACAATTGGATAGACATAAAATCATTATTAAGAATTATCTGTTTGGAAGACTCAATAATACTTTAAGCTAAAATGTTTGTTTGTTTAACTATATTTATATATTCAGAATTCAGTTAAAGGTACAGAGCATGGTATATGTATATTCAAATATATTTTCTTAGTTAAGCTAAAATTGTGCTGGTTAACCCTATAGTGGCCAGGCGCACTAGTGGCTAGACACTATATAGGTTTTCAATTATGTCAAGCATTCTAAATATTCATATTATGCATAATGAGGGTGAATTAGTCACTACATGACTAAACTCTTAATGATAAATAAAGTGACATGAATTGCGTATTTGTCAGTACATTTTCATTTACACATTTTTAATAATTATAATACATATGAGTGGTTTGTCTACCTTTTACTTTAATTTATGAGTACTGCTGTTTGGTGCTGCTAGCTGGATGACCTCAAGCGGAAAAGATTCTGTTGCAATTTACCATCTTCAACAGACTCACGCTTTATATGTGTTCGCTGCGGCAAGAAATGCCATGCTGCAATAGGCTACATAGCCATTAACGGCGATGTAGCAACCGGTAAATTCAAAACTCAAAAATGAGGGTGATGTTTGGTGCAGGATAATACTAGTTGTATTCCATCAGGATTGTTTTACATTCATGTAATTTTCTTAAACATAGAAAATCTAAAAAATTCTGAGGTCATAAATGCCAGATATTTATTCAAAACATAATATTGATGTGGCATATTTGTAAGAAACAAATTAGGTGCATCTTACCAGTCTGACTTACTCAAACAACACTGTACGAATTTTAATGTGGTTTTCATAATGAAGTACCTTATTTATTTAAATTTTAAATGTTTCATCTGTTTCCATTCAGTACCTACAATCACAGATATCATGCATATTGTGATCTATTGATGTGCACTAATATATTTTAATAAAGTTGTGCATAATGCGAGACATTGTTTGTGTGGTCAAGGATGCAGCATGCTTATGTATAGTGTTCTCAAAGTATGCTAATATACTTAAATATTTTTCTATTTTAATAGTTCAGTAATTTGGTTTATTTACTAGTATTCTTGTACATCTGTCATGAGAGATAATAATAATAATAATAACAAAAGGGCACGTGCGTGCGTGCGTGCGTGCGTGGGTCCAATTAGAGTACCGATAATTTTAGCATGATCACAGTTTGAGCATAAGTTTTGGTCATGAGCCATTTTGCAACTTCTTTCTTACATTGGGATCGAATGAGTGGATAGATGTTACAACTTTTATTTATACTATTGTACAGGTGGCAGCCAATAACATTAAAATGCCGTGAAGCCTGTGTGGTTCTGAAAGTCGGAACTTGGCAAATTTTGTATGAAAGACGTTTTTTTTTATAGCTTGGATTGTATTCTATTGATGTATGCTTTCGAGTAACGGTCGCAAGTACGAAGAGCTGCCTGACAGTAAGAGTCTGACATTCTTTATAAAGTTGGGTGGTCGGATATCTATAGGGTTTGAATGTCATTACCTTAAGTATACTTCTTTGCGCACGTTCCAAGGGTAATAGGTGGGTTTTGCTGCGCCACCCCAGACAGATATACAATAGGTTAGTATAGACTGACATAGAGCACAGTAAATCATTTTTAAAGTTTTGTCATCGGCAGCATGGCGCAGTTTTTTAAAAATAAATATAATTTTTCGAGTGCGTACTGTTAGATCGCTGAGGTGATATTTCCAGGAGATGAGATTATCAATATATATACCAAGATATTTTATCTGTGTGGATCTAGTAAGACAGTGTGACGCGGACCGCGCGACCGCGACGGTTGCGCGTGAGTCGGAGTGGTGGCTGGCGCCCCCCTTCTCCCCCCTGCCCGGCGGCAGCGCCATATATAAGCCGATCGCGTCCTGGACGAGACACCTTGCGGCTCGGCTCCACATCTCGAGTTAAGTGCTCCTGACTACAAGGACACGCAGCAAGCCTTCTAACGAACCACGCCCTGACTATAATTGTATACTAAATATATTAAAAGTGTATTTGTTATACCTTCTCTCATTGTACTTCCTAAATATATCTACATTTCACCTAAACTAAACCCTAAAGGTTACAATGGCGCCCAACGTGGGGCCCGAACCCACGACCCTGAGATTAAGAGTCTCATGCTCTACCGACTGAGCTAGCCGGGCAGCCGGACAGTTACACGAAGAGTCTGAGATGTTTGGGAAGCAGGAGTGGGCTTTGAGTGTAAAAGTGTCGGAAGGTTGTGTACAGTTTGTAATAGAAAAGGTTAGATAGGTCATTTTCTTTAAATTCAACGTTAATAGGTTACTTGATAGCCATAGCATGACACTGCGTAGAGCTTGTTCAGCCCAGGCAAATACATCGGCCCAGTTATTACCATGGATAAGCAATGCAGTGTCATCGGCGTAGGCAAAGATTGAGCAGTTGGGGAGTGACAGATTACATAGGGAGTTCATATAAAGGAGGAAAAGCGTCGGGCCTAGCACTGAGCCTTGGGGACCACCAAAACAAAGAGGAACACTGTTGCTGATTGAAGAATCTATTTTTACACATTGTTGTCTATCAGATAAGTAGTCCTTAAATATTCGGTGAGCGTAGCCACGGATACCCAGTCGCTCCATCTTTGATAGAAGGTGTGGGACAGAGACGGTGTCAAAAGCTTTAGTTAGATCTAGAAAGATGCCCAGGCAGTTTTCTTTACTGTCAAGGCGTTCCACTATTTCATCAACTAGAGAGGCCACTGCACACTCCGTTGACATTCCGGATCTAAAACCGAACTGGTTCGATGCCAAAATATTGTTTTTTGTCATAAAAGTTTTAAGACGAATGTTCAATAGCCTCTCTAGGACTTTTGATAGGGTGGGTAATACAGATATCGGCCTGTAGTTACTAACACTGCCTCTGTCCCCATTTTTGTAAATTGGGTGAACAATGGCTTTTTTAAAACATTGCTATTGATAGGAGACAATTATTTTGTACTAAACATCTTTTTAAAATTCTTCAATCTATAAACCCCATGAACCATATGATTTTAAATCACACTATTAGAATGCTTCTGTTTAGAGTGAATGCACTAAATCATAATGGTGGTCCATGGATTTGGACTCGCAATCTCTCAATCACAAGGCCAATACTTTATTGATTGGGCTACCGCCTCTACACTATTGTACTCTTTGATAGTAGACGCCAAGGAAATCGCATTCATAGCATAGTTAGGGATATACAATAGTCTATATAATATTATAAAGATTATTAAGAATTTGATTGTTTTAAATTAATAAACTCTGAAACAACTAAACCAATTTTATGAATTCTTTCACTATTAGAAAGATACTTTATTCTGAAGTATATATAATATTATAACATTATGCTACAAGCCATGTGAGAGGAACAGAAATCATAAACGCGATTTGACTGCTCGTATGGCGTAGTGGTTTATGTGGTCGTCTCACCACTTTTACTGCGCCGAATGTTGTGGGTTCGAATCCCACATGGGACAAGACTTTGTGTGATCCACTAATGGTTGTTCCGATGGATGTTTTTTGTGTCCGTTTTTTTAATGTTTGTAAAGTCCCTCATGACACAGAAATTAAAAATATCGCGGGTGTTGTGTATTAAAGGAAATAACAATAACTTGATAACAAGTAACTAATAAAATATTATGTTGATTTCAGAAGGTCATCCCTGTGCAAGAACATCAATGTAACAGACTGTGGAGATGCACTGGAGAAGGACAAGGCTCAGAAGGCAGAGTCATCCGTAGCAGCAACTGGCACTACAAACACTACGGCCACAGACACCAACACTGTTGAAGATGACAGGACTACAGTTAAAAGTGTAAGCGTTCATATTATTATTTAACTAGTTTTTGTCCGCGGCTTCGCACGCTTAGGAATAGTACTTTATTTCTGGACTAGCTGACCCGTGTAATTTCGTCTGCTTCAGATAAGAGAATTTTGCCCATTTTGCAACATTTTTCATTGATGCTCCGCTCCTATTGTTGGTAGCGTGATGTTATATAGCCTATAGCCTTCCTCGATAAATAGGCTATCCAACACTAACAGATTTTCAATTCAAACCAGTAGTCCCTGAGATTAGCGCGTTCAACCAAACAAACAAACAAACTCTTCAGCTTTATAATATTAGTATAGATGAAAGGTACCCCTGACAACGCGTATGCGCAATTTGATGATGTGATGATCGGTCATAGACCGTAGACCGACGTAGACAAGCGTAACAAAAAAAACTAGTTCACATTCGCATTTATAATATTAGTTAAGACGGGGACTACTTTAGTGGCGCGGTGGTAGTAAATCTCGGTTTCAATCCACGAGAGGGGGTGCACGGCTGGTTTTTTTTAAGAAAATTTCAGTATCGACATGTTGTATGACTTTAAAACGTAACTCGCGAAACTTTTTCGAAAGAGTAGGCATGGCTGTATGCTCACCAACCCTTACAATAGACTCGTGAGACTAGGTGAAAAACACGATCACGACAGAGCAGTGTTTTTTTTTTTGATATATATCATAAAATTTTCTATTATATGAAAATAACAGACAGATCTGCACACATGTAAAAAAGAAAAATGGCAATTAATGCGCCGGCGCATCTTATTCGTTTTGTGGTAGCGACATCTGATGGGTAAACTCTAAATTTCAATTTTCAATTAATAAGTAAAAAAAATTGACCTTTCTTTAAGTTTCTCTATAATTTGGGATTCAAATGACTAGTATTTTTGTTAAACCCTTCAGCTACACTAGAGTGCTTGTGTACGGAGTGAATGAGTTAGTAAGTATAATTGTTATTGAATCTGTGTCCCCTGTTCAGGTGGTACAAGGCCGGAGACGATTCCAAGAGCTGCGCCGCTGCATGCAGACCGAAGAGGATGACGAAGGGGTCCCGGATGCTACAGGATCCGTGGACCAACAGACCTTTCAATTGGAGCATCCATTCAAGTAAGTTACATACATAAATATAAACCACGCCGGTTTTTCGCTAAATGTTAGCTTATCCCACTTTTGTATGGTCAATGAGACGAAAGATAATATCTTTATTAACGTACTTCATATAGTAATGTGTGTCTATCATCTTAACTCATACCCAATGACGTGAAAAAGTAACAGAGGTGGTTGTCATCATGTCATTCTACGTACCGGCGTACGATCAATCCACTAGATTTTGTGATTTTACTCAATTCCATAGATAAAAAAGTAACGTGTTTCCAACTTCGAATGTCCTCTATTTTTGTCGTTTGTTTATATTTTTATTGATAGTTTTGTCTTTCTCGCTAAAGATAATCAGCAAAAGTTACAGCACGTCAATTGCTGTGATTGACTACCTGTATTAGGAACAACCAATCAAATTACTTGACTTGGGTTTGATTTTGACACGTCATTGATTAGCCTTTTAGAAACTTAGGGTCGGATTTTTTCTTTTTATACCATTAAGGTGGCAAACAAGCATACGGCTCACCTGATGGTAAGTGGTCACCGTAGCCTATAGACGCCTGCAACACCAGAAGCATCACTTGCGCGGTGCCGACCCTTTAGGAATAAAAGAAAGTGGGAAAGAGAAGGAGCGGGAAGGGGGAAAGAGGGTGATTGGGCCTCCAGCACTCGCACTCACCGAACGAAACACAACAGTAAGAGTACTGCTATTTCACGTCGATTTTCTGTGAGAGGGTAGTCCTTCCCCGGTCGAGCCGGCCCATTCATACTGAAATCAGTGAGGCTCTACTACACTAAAAATTGTAGTGAAAACTGCAATTGCGACTTTAGAAAGCTTTTCTTTATTATATTAGTCGGTATTTATATCACAATATTAAGTTGTGTGAATAGAGTCACATACACACACAGATATAGAGATGATCAAGTAAAATCTATACTAATGTTATAATGCTGAAGAGTTTGTTTGTTTGTTTGTTTGGTTGCTTAAACGCGCTAATCTCAGGAACTACTGATCCGAATTGAAATATTATTTTAGTGTTGGATAGCCTAATTATCGAGGAAGGCTATATAACATTACGCTACGACCCACGGGGGCAGCGCAGTAACGATAACCGCGGGAACATCTAGTATTAAATAACGATTCAGTACACTAATTGGGGTCGTAGGCATGTATACATATTGAGGTTACGTAGTTGCTATGTGCCTACAGAATAATCTTGTTAAGTATTGTTAACACTAATGTTTAATTGTTACAGAATAATAGCACACGACACAATGAGCTTGCAGAGTATGACGTCACTCGGCAGGATAGGCAGGATACTCAGTGGAGCGTCGGAGTCTCACCGTATGTTGTATTTGTAATACAAATTACAAATTTTATTAAAATTTTACAATTCTCACGCCTTGAACCCCCTATTTATTTATATTCGTATTTCAACCTCCACTATGTATTACTGAGAAATTCTGAATGGAAAATCAATACCACTTAACAGTTTACTCGACCGGGTATCGAACCCGATATATTATACACATCAATGTCATTCACTACTGCTGCGCCAACAAGCTGTTGCTGATATTTATTGGATTTTATCTAATAGCAGTCTTTTATATATATGAGTACTCATCAACTCGTATTTATAAAAGACAACTTCCGTTCTAGGATTCAGTCCTATATTGCGAGGGACTCTACAAACATATTGATATTTTGTATTTCAGTCATATCATTGTCCCGTGTGGGTATCGAATCCATAACTTGCGGTGAAGGGGCTGTGGCGAGACCTATAATTACCATACTATTACTCCTTATCACTAAACAAAGACATTTGAAATGTCGTCTGTAGAATATAATATTTAAAATAACTTAAAAGTAAATAATATTGTCTTATGTTTACGCGACTGTTATAGGTACATTGAAATTAAACAAACTTTATACGGATAATATCGCGTTGTTTATTTTTTATAAAACGCTATTATCACATAATTCTGAAACTTTAAACTACAATTGTTAAACACCTTAGAGTATACATACCAATAGAGCGCGCGAATCGCATTTCGTCCATTGTGCCAAAAGTAAGCAGACGTTTTATAGATACTTACATTAGATGTAGCGGTCAAATAGGTGTGCATTACCGCAGCAAAATGTAATAAAATGTTGTGCTTTAGAGAGTTGAGAGTGTAACAAATAATTAGTTCATCGTTCATCAAGGAATGAAAATAAATGTAAGCAAGACGAAAGTAATGGTATTTGAAAAGGAAGAGTGCGTGACGATGTGTAATATTATGATTGGAGAAAAAGTGGAGCAAGTGAAAGAGTTTGTATATTTGGGTACTTTGTTTACAAGGGATGGTAAACATGAGAGAGATATTGAAAGGAGAACGATTGCGGGAAACAAAGTGAATGGAGCTCTACGCGCTTTTATGAACAGTCGAAATGTTTCCGAAAAGGCACGTTTGGCTGTTCATAGAGGACTATTAGTGCCCACACTTATGTATGGAAGTGAAAGTTGGGTATGGCAAAAGAAGCATGAGAGCAGAATAAATGCTGTAGAAATGAGAGCGCTGAGAAATATATGTGGTGTGACTCTGAAAGATAAAATAAGGAATAGTGTGATTAGAGAGAGATGCGGCATGAAAATGGATATAGTGACAAGAATAGAAAAGGGTATGTTAAGCTGGTTTGGGCATGTAGAAAGAATGGACGAGAGAAGACTGACTAAGAAAGTTTATAAGGCTAGTGTGAATGGAACAGTCGCAAGAGGTAGACCTAGGCGAACTTTTCTTGATCAGATCGGAGGCCTTCTGGACAAAGACCAGGTTAAGAGCACCTTGAACCGACGGGCGTGTATGAGGAATGTGATGAAAGTGAATGAAGCCAGAGAAGTGTGTCAGGATCGTAGCAAATGGAAATCCGTAGTCTCTGCCTACCTCTCTGGGAAACAGGCGTGAATCTATGTATGTATGTATGTAGTTAATCGTGAAGATTAATTTGTTCACAAATAGCAAAATTTGTTCAAGTTGTAGTTGTAAAGTTATTCGAGATAAACAGATTTTGCTGCACTCATGTTTGAAACATTACCCTGGCAAAACGTTTTTATAAAATCGTTTCATCCCGGAAATAAATACATGAATAGATTCTACTTGACTGTACAAAACATCGGATATTAACCTGCTAATTTGCGAAGTTTACCCGTATATATGGTGCGGTCGTTTTTACGTAGCGTTTATAATTTGGTCGGCTTGTAGAAGATGAGATAGAGATGGCGGGAGAAAGATTCAACGCGCGCGCTTATTTGTGGCTAATGAACGTCAAGTGTAATTTTTCGAACTGTTCGTACCCGTGCTTACAGTTCATACTCGGTTAGGAGTGTTCTATTGGTTATGTATACTCTAAGTTAAACACTTTTACTAGTTACTGTTTACTTCAATTTAAGGTATTTAAATTATAGAACTATTTAAATTTAATTTTACACTTTCCCCGATGTTTCGGTTGCTTTTCACGGGTAGACTAAGATGGTAGTTGTCTTAATGTTCCAGTGTAGTTATTTCAAAGTACCCGAACATAATTTAATCATTGGTGTTTCTATTTACGCATTAACTTTTTCCGTATAAAGTTTGTTTAAATTTAAAAGTAAATATTATTTTTTCGTTCCGTGTGTAATTATAGCGAACATTCGTGATACTGCGCCGGTACCATCGGTTTCTTCGAGGGAGCCCTCCACTTTATCTGACGAACAACTTACTAGTGACAGAAATCAGACAGGTAATCAATTACTTACTATACCAGTTCAAATATATTGTTACGGTTCATGATACCGGGTTGATTTAAAATGCCAGTTGTTCAGTCAGCAACATAAGAAGCTGAACATTGAACAAATTTGTAAAAGTATTTTATTAATTAAAATCTCAGTTATACTCTTAAGACTGCGCCGAGCGTAAGACAGATAATGACAGAGCTCGTGCGGTGCATATTCAAATCGGCGCGCGGCCGCCATAGTCAAATTGTATGGAGGATTTGAATTTTTTTTTTGATAAATATGTATTTTTATTGTCAACCAATAACTTAAATATTTGGGACGGACAAATTGTAATATAACTATTTATGTTTCGTTTAAGCTGTAAAATAGGATAGATTTCTACTGTTATAATCTAAAAATCACGTAACACGAGCTTACGATTTTGCATTTTTCGTGCAAATTTACGTAATTTTGTAGGCGATAATATTAATTATTTTATGTATTTTACACTGAGTTATTTTAAAAACATTCATTGTTATGGTAAATGTATATTTTATATTTGTATTAAACAAAAAGTGTTGATTTTATTCACTTAACTGTGACAGCCTGTTTTGGCACATTTCGCTCGGCGCAGTCTTAAATGAAGTGTCTCTTAACTATGACTGCTATAAAAACCAAATATATGTCATCATTTTAAACGAAAGTTCAAATTAAGTTCTGGCAAGTGTGTAGGTATCAATATGTAGCTACGATGAAAAATCTATTTTGTGGCTAAACCACAACAAAGTTAACACTTTTCACAATAATAGTCTTTACAATAGTCTTCCTCTTGTCTTTTCACTTCGCGTAGAAATCGCCGCTGATCACTCCGATGTTTGCTTTTTTCGTATTCAGAAAACTGACTAGCGCGGGAGCGTGCATCTCTATTTATACTCCTATATTGTCAAAATATCTAGAACTCTATCGTTAGCAGAATTATTGCGTTACAGAATGAGAACACTTATTAATCTCGTGACTCTTCTTCAAAGAGGTTAATGAAAACTGTGTGGGTCTGTGTGTCAGTCTGTTAGTGACAGGCATAGCTCCCGAACCACTGGACCGATTGACTTGTAACTTGGTGTGCAGACACCTTGGGGTCATCCGAGTTTGAATATTGGTCCTGGGAGGTCAAAAGACCCCCGAGATATAGGGGTCACATATTTTAAATCGAAAAATATTGACTTGTAACTTGGTGTGCAGACACCTTGGGGTCATACCTCGGTCGAGTTTGAATATGGGTCTTGTGGGTCAAAAGAACCCCGAGATATAGGGGTCATAAGATTAGGGGATATCCACCAACAGAGTGATTTGGAAGTCCAAGGGAGAGGCTTTTGCCCAGGAGTGGGACATTACAAAAGGCCGGAGAAAAAAGTCACCTGAAGACGAAGAGGTTGAATCCTGGGTTTTTACACCCATCTCGTTTAATTTGTGTTACAATTTTAATGTCGGGATAATCTTAGTTGGTAATACCCGATGCAAACTTAATGGCGGCTCTGTACATCGTACAAGTCATTGCGCAGAACCCAATGTTAGGTGTCAGCGGGACGTAGCGGCACGGGGCGGCAGGGCACCTCCCCGCGCGCCGTTTCTTCCCCGCACTCGCCATTCGCGTCTTGTATTTAGTGTGTGAGTTATATCCGTATAATGCACACGTGCGCGCTTTCTTGTCTACGTACAATCGAGCTCATAATAATTTGTTGTTGTTGTTAATTGTTTTGTTATTTTTCTAGTTAAGTTTTGTTTGTACTATTAAGTTTTTTAGTTGGTTTAGTTTATTGTTATTTTCGTTATATACGTTAAATTTCTAACTGTTGGTTGGCTGCTCGGTTGATGTGTGAGTTCGGTGTGCATTTATTTAAAAATTACTCGCGGAAGATGCAATGTTCTACGCAGACAAGCCAGGAAAATGGCGTATCACGTCAAGGAATTCATGAAAAAGGCGTCCAAATACCTTTCCAGCTGGTTCAAAAACGGGCGGCGGCTGCTACGGCTGTCTCGCTTAGAACTGCGCAAAGGCTAGCATCGACAGCAAAACAGTCAGGTATGACGGCAGTGTTCCGTACACCCTGCAAAAAAAGAAAAGGGATAAAGAGAGTGACTGTCATTGACAGTTTTGATCAAGGGGTGATTAAAAGGTGCTTCACAACTTCCACGTGTCGGAAAAAGAATTGCACCCTTAAAGAGTAACAAAAAAAAAAAAGTTGATATTAATTTTAATGGATGAACAACCAGCTTAGGCCGTATCCCCAAAAATTTAAGATTCCAATGGAAAAAGAGCCAAAATAAGAGAAGCCTTTTAATAGAGCAATCGAACATTCGATTGCAACACATTAATACTTAAAAAAAATTTGTAAATATCGTTCGGAAGGTACACCTCAGACGGACAGACCTATCATTTATACCAACGAATCATATGTGGATTTTCCCCACAGTATATCAAAGGCATGGGGAGACGGGTCCTTAATGGGATTGAAGACAACAATTTCAAAGGGTCAAAGAGTGGTAATCGTTCATGCGGGTTCCGAAGCTGGTTTTGTTCCCAACGCTTTATTAATGTTTAAGGCTGGTACAAAAGTCTGTGATTATCACGACAATATGAATTATACTAATAATAATAATAAAATTTATTTTCTCACCACAATATAACAAAATACTAATTACGAAATATGGATTCGCAATCAACTGGTTCCTAATTTCCCGCCGAATTCAGTTGTTGTAGTAGACAATGTGTCTTACCACAATAAATAAGAGGATCCAGTACCGACTTCAAACTCGAAAGAGGCTGAAATGCAGTCGTGGGTTCGAAAGAATAATATATCTTTTGAGGAAAAATGTTAAAACCGCAACTCTACAATAAAGATCATTTTATAAAATTTAATTTGGATAGAATTTTAAAAGAAAACAATCACTCCATTTTACGTCTTTCTGGCTTACCATCCTGACCTAAACCCAATCGAAATGGCATGGGCTGCAATAAAACAGTATGTTGCTAAAAAAACGTGACCTGGAATGTAAATACTGTCATGGAATTGGTCCAACAAAAAGTTAATGAAATGGGGAAAAATTAATGGGTGTTATTGTGTCGGCAAGTAGTAAGAATAGAGGAAGAATATAAAAAAAGTAACGTTGTCATCGACAATTTGACAGAGGAATTCATTGTCAGCCTCGATGGCGTAGTGTTAAGTGTAACCGACTGCCACGTCTGAGGTCGCGGGTTCGATGCCCGCACAAGTCAATCATTTGTTTGAACATGAACATTAATGTTTGTCTTGATCTGGGTGTTTCTATGTGTAATATGTATGTATTTACAAAAACAAAAAATATTTTATGTATGTTATCCATTGTCTAGTTTCCATAGTACAAGCTCTGCTTAGTTTGAACTAGATGGTGTTGTGTGTATATGATAGAATATTATTATTATTATTATTATCCATGTCAGTGATAATCGAATCGAGTGAAGACGAAGGATGCGATAGCTACATGGAAGCGATTCCTTCTACCAGTAAAGAAGCTTTTATGGAAGGGATACAGCCCTTGTCTGAAAATATAATACCTAATGTTAATATTTAAAAAAGGGCATTAAATTTATTTTCTTTTTGTTAACCGTTTTATTTGGCTGTCCGAACATAAAAGAAGGGTTTTTTTTTTTTAAAAACGTAATATTGCGTTTTATTTTTGTGGTATCGTATCAGTAATCACCAGCACTATTCGTTTTCTGAAACGAGTGCTAGGAAATAAAAAAATATCTGGTTATACATTCCCGTGGACGAAACGACGGGAATGTAACGATTCAAGTATATACCTAGAATCTCTGTGTTAGTGTTAGGCAGCATGGAGCCGGACGTGATCGCGAGCACGAAGGCCAACAGCCTGAAGGTGCAGCGCTGCGGCGCCGTGGTAGCGATGTGCGCCGAGCCGCGCCCGCACCACGCGCACGCGCAGCCCGTCGCGCCGCCGCGCAAGAAGAAAAGGAGTATGTATCGATTATGGACGCAAAACTTACCTATCGGTTCACTGTGTAAGCAAAATCTTATTAAAGTTCAATAGTTACGACTGGACTGTCTGGGTCGCTAATGATCTAGAATGGTCAATATCTGGGTCAGTAATGACTCCAAGGACATTTTATGTTACTCTTTAAGTTCTTTTGACGTCAGGAGATAATCTTTAGTAAACTTTAAATTACAGATTATTTAAAGATAGGGATTTAAATTCATGTTATATTTATTATATTTAGAATACCCACTAAGATGGCAATGATGGATAGCGTCTCTAATGAGTGCTTAGCGCTTCTTACCATAGAAATATGATATAGGTTATTTGGCTCCAGTAATTAGATGTTACATGGAGGATCTCTAGTCGAGGGTTATATGTATATATAATGTATAAATCACCATGCCCTATATCTATGATATTCTAAATAGTAGAAAAAAGAAGCCTACAACTGATATAGAATTATTTTGTTCACAATAATCTTACCAAACACCCATGATAATTAAAGTATTTAACACTATATGTATCACAGATAAGTTGCACAGCTCAGCTTCACTGTCGACGGTTGACGGCGACAACCTGAGCGTGTGCACCACCGACACGGACGAGTACCGCTACGTGCCGCGCCCGCTTCACACGCAGATCGACACCGATATTGTTGACGTACGTACCATGTCAATGTTACGTGTACCACAGCTGTCGACGGTTAACGGCGACAACCTGAGCGTGTGCACCACCGACACGGACGAGTACCGCTACGTGCCGCGCCCGCTTCACACGCAGATCGACACCGATATTGTTGACGTACGTACCATGTCAATGTTACGTGTACCACAGCTGTCGACGGTTAACGGCGACAACCTGAGCGTGTGCACCACCGACACGGACGAGTACCGCTACGTGCCGCGCCCGCTTCACACGCAGATCGACACCGATATTGTTGACGTACGTACCATGTCAATGTTACGTGTACCACAGCTGTCGACGGTTAACGGCGACAACCTGAGCGTGTGCACCACCGACACGGACGAGTACCGCTACGTGCCGCGCCCGCTTCACACGCAGATCGACACCGATATTGTTGACGTACGTACCATGTCAATGTTACGTGTACCACAGCTGTCGACGGTTAACGGCGACAACCTGAGCGTGTGCACCACCGACACGGACGAGTACCGCTACGTGCCGCGCCCGCTTCACACGCAGATCGACACCGATATTGTTGACGTACGTACCATGTCAATGTTACGTGTACCACAGCTGTCGACGGTTAACGGCGACAACCTGAGCGTGTGCACCACCGACACGGACGAGTACCGCTACGTGCCGCGCCCGCTTCACACGCAGATCGACACCGATATTGTTGACGTACGTACCATGTCAATGTTACGTGTACCACAGCTGTCGACGGTTGACGGCGACAACCTGAGCTTAGTGATGTCGATAGTTTAGTAACAATATAAAATGAATTCTACTGTATGAATGTGGCTCTTTCATACGTACATATATGTATTGACTTCTTACTCCCAAATGGCGAAGTACCCACATGTGGTCACCTATGATGTAGGCCTCACTAAAGAGGGATGAGTTTATTGGCGTTTAGCAGGCGTGATTCTTGCATATCCTAACGAAATATCTCCATTAGTACACATGTGTGTGTGAGATTACGGGGTCAATGAGATGACAGAATAATTAATTTTACTTTTCTTTTACAGCCACAATCGTCAAGCAACATGAATCAATCCATGGCACTGCCTAGCCCTGCAAGCACAATAGAATCACTTACAAGAGAGTTCCAAGATTCACTCGAATTATCACATTCTAAATATGGTAAGTTACTTACTACTAACTCTTCTCATGGTTATATTATCTCAGACATAATTGTTTCATGCTGCAGCCAGCTATACCCTAATCGTCATTCGAGATGTTTTCTTATCCGACGGATGGCGCTACACATCGAACTACTAACAAATTGACCTAGTGCCTAGTATAAAATTTATAAAAAATGTGTCGACAATTTAATTTGAACCTTACATTTTAAAAGTGAATGTTCAATATTGCCTGCACTCCACGCTGGCAGATCCACGATGCGAGTGAGATCGACCAGTCAGGTCAGGTCCACTATAAAAATGTCTATGTGAAACTTCGGCCGAACTAAAAAAACTTAGAAAGAAGTCATCGGATTTTTTTCTTTTTAAATTAAATCACTCCGTTATTCGGACTACCTCATAAAATTATTTAAAACAATTAACCTATAGGTATCATAATGAAATTCCTTACGAATTTCGAAATAAATCAGTTTTACGTCAAAACTCGGTCGAAACTACGGCATTAACGTTTCTCATTTCATGGTAGTCCTGCTGATATCTAGTCATTTATTTGACTGAAGGTACTACAAGCTATTTGATTTGTTTCTACAATGTAACTCTAAAGTAAAACACTTCTTTTAGTTTATATACAGTTTCCCACACGGGTGTAAAATTTGTATAAACCACGGAGTCGGTTTTCTCCAAAATGATGATATTGAAATATAAGGTCAAGGTAAAACTAAATTACATATGGGTTTACGTTGGCAGCGAGCGACAGATCATCGCTGAGTATCCACGAGTCTCGTTCGTCGGAGCGCGCGAGCGAGTCTTCGCGCAGTAGCACCACGCAGTCCGCGCGGCAGCGACCCGTGCTCGAGTCTACACTGGACATTAAAGATGTTGTTAAAGGTTATTACAAATTATTCATTTTTTATAATATAGTGAATTGTGATAGACAATAGAAATATTTTAAGTTACTGCCATACAATAGAATAAAGATTGTTCAAGTAGCATAGTCGTAGTCTTTGATACACTTTACGAAGATCGCGTCGTCCGTATTCAAAAAGAAATAAATACCTCAGGAGAGCGAGTGACGCTTTTTATACTAAATTGATAATTTTTTTTTGTATGTTGCTTTGATTCTGTCATATGTGTTTTGTTTTATTACTCTTATTCTTTTTCAAATGTACCTATACATTTAAGCGGATTTCTATACAAGAATCATGATATTTTACCAAGGTTTTATGTGAAATACAAATAAACCGGCTCATTGTGAGTTTTTTTGAATATTTACTATACTTCACGCACATTTATCATTACTTGTATGTATCATATGTTTTGTTTGCCGACAGGCGAGTTGAGTCGTGCCGAGGAGGAACGTAGCGTGCGCACACACAGCGAAGGGCGCGCGCCGCACCACGCGCACCGCCCCGCCAGCGCTCGGTGCGTATACACTCATACTTACACAGCGAGGGGCGCGCGCCGCACCACGCGCACCGCCCCGCCAGCGCTCGGTGCGTATACACTCATACTTACACAGCGAGGGGCGCGCGCCGCACCACGCGCACCGCCCCGCCAGCGCTCGGTGCGTATACACTCATACTTACACAGCGAGGGGCGCGCGCCGCACCACGCGCACCGCCCCGCCAGCGCTCGGTGCGTATACACTCATACTTACACAGCGAGGGGCGCGCGCCGCACCACGCGCACCGCCCCGCCAGCGCTCGGTGCGTATACACTCATACTTACACAGCGAGGGGCGCGCGCCGCACCACGCGCACCGCCCCGCCAGCGCTCGGTGCGTATACACTCATACTTACACAGCGAGGGGCGCGCGCCGCACCACGCGCACCGCCCCGCCAGCGCTCGGTGCGTATACACTCATACTTACACAGCGAGGGGCGCGCGCCGCACCACGCGCACCGCCCCGCCAGCGCTCGGTGCGTATACACTCATACTTACACAGCGAGGGGCGCGCGCCGCACCACGCGCACCGCCCCGCCAGCGCTCGGTGCGTATACACTCATACTTACACAGCGAGGGGCGCGCGCCGCACCACGCGCACCGCCCCGCCAGCGCTCGGTGCGTATACACTCATACTTACACAGCGAGGGGCGCGCGCCGCACCACGCGCACCGCCCCGCCAGCGCTCGGTGCGTATACACTCATACTTACACAGCGAGGGGCGCGCGCCGCACCACGCGCACCGCCCCGCCAGCGCTCGGTGCGTATACACTCATACTTACACAGCGAGGGGCGCGCGCCGCACCACGCGCACCGCCCCGCCAGCGCTCGGTGCGTATACACTCATACTTACACAGCGAGGGGCGCGCGCCGCACCACGCGCACCGCCCCGCCAGCGCTCGGTGCGTATACACTCATACTTACACAGCGAGGGGCGCGCGCCGCACCACGCGCACCGCCCCGCCAGCGCTCGGTGCGTATACACTCATACTTACACAGCGAGGGGCGCGCGCCGCACCACGCGCACCGCCCCGCCAGCGCTCGGTGCGTATACACTCATACTTACACAGCGAGGGGCGCGCGCCGCACCACGCGCACCGCCCCGCCAGCGCTCGGTGCGTATACACTCATACTTACACAGCGAGGGGCGCGCGCCGCACCACGCGCACCGCCCCGCCAGCGCTCGGTGCGTATACACTCATACTTACACAGCGAGGGGCGCGCGCCGCACCACGCGCACCGCCCCGCCAGCGCTCGGTGCGTATACACTCATACTTACACAGCGAGGGGCGCGCGCCGCACCACGCGCACCGCCCCGCCAGCGCTCGGTGCGTATACACTCATACTTACACAGCGAGGGGCGCGCGCCGCACCACGCGCACCGCCCCGCCAGCGCTCGGTGCGTATACACTCATACTTACACAGCGAGGGGCGCGCGCCGCACCACGCGCACCGCCCCGCCAGCGCTCGGTGCGTATACACTCATACTTACACAGCGAGGGGCGCGCGCCGCACCACGCGCACCGCCCCGCCAGCGCTCGGTGCGTATACACTCATACTTACACAGCGAGGGGCGCGCGCCGCACCACGCGCACCGCCCCGCCAGCGCTCGGTGCGTATACACTCATACTTACACAGCGAGGGGCGCGCGCCGCACCACGCGCACCGCCCCGCCAGCGCTCGGTGCGTATACACTCATACTTACACAGCGAGGGGCGCGCGCCGCACCACGCGCACCGCCCCGCCAGCGCTCGGTGCGTATACACTCATACTTACACAGCGAGGGGCGCGCGCCGCACCACGCGCACCGCCCCGCCAGCGCTCGGTGCGTATACACTCATACTTACACAGCGAGGGGCGCGCGCCGCACCACGCGCACCGCCCCGCCAGCGCTCGGTGCGTATACACTCATACTTACACAGCGAGGGGCGCGCGCCGCACCACGCGCACCGCCCCGCCAGCGCTCGGTGCGTATACACTCATACTTACACAGCGAGGGGCGCGCGCCGCACCACGCGCACCGCCCCGCCAGCGCTCGGTGCGTATACACTCATACTTACACAGCGAGGGGCGCGCGCCGCACCACGCGCACCGCCCCGCCAGCGCTCGGTGCGTATACACTCATACTTACACAGCGAGGGGCGCGCGCCGCACCACGCGCACCGCCCCGCCAGCGCTCGGTGCGTATACACTCATACTTACACAGCGAGGGGCGCGCGCCGCACCACGCGCACCGCCCCGCCAGCGCTCGGTGCGTATACACTCATACTTACACAGCGAGGGGCGCGCGCCGCACCACGCGCACCGCCCCGCCAGCGCTCGGTGCGTATACACTCATACTTACACAGCGAGGGGCGCGCGCCGCACCACGCGCACCGCCCCGCCAGCGCTCGGTGCGTATACACTCATACTTACACAGCGAGGGGCGCGCGCCGCACCACGCGCACCGCCCCGCCAGCGCTCGGTGCGTATACACTCATACTTACACAGCGAGGGGCGCGCGCCGCACCACGCGCACCGCCCCGCCAGCGCTCGGTGCGTATACACTCATACTTACACAGCGAGGGGCGCGCGCCGCACCACGCGCACCGCCCCGCCAGCGCTCGGTGCGTATACACTCATACTTACACAGCGAGGGGCGCGCGCCGCACCACGCGCACCGCCCCGCCAGCGCTCGGTGCGTATACACTCATACTTACACAGCGAGGGGCGCGCGCCGCACCACGCGCACCGCCCCGCCAGCGCTCGGTGCGTATACACTCATACTTACACAGCGAGGGGCGCGCGCCGCACCACGCGCACCGCCCCGCCAGCGCTCGGTGCGTATACACTCATACTTACACAGAGCGGAGCACTTATGTATAATTAAATGTGCTCCCAAACTCATGGTTACACATTACCACGTAATGAGAAAAGTCGTAGATAGGCAACATTATAAAGAAATACAAGCGCACCTTTACCTACCCTGGCGATACCCATGAGTTATAATTGTATGTTCATAGCCGCAGTAATTCAGACGGCATGAGCGGCGCACGTCGTCGGTCGGCGGGCGACGAGCAACAGTTGGGCATCTCACTCCGAACCCGCACCACCTCTGGGAATCAGCTCACCGACATCGAGATACTGGAGCAAGTCACTGTGCTTAACCTCGACACTGGTTGGTGAACAATAAGCTTTACTTACTCTGAATTTTTGGTTCAGTTGAATCGGCATCGGTATGTGTCGATACGATTTTCTGTTATGTATAACGCTGAATCATAGCTATCATATCATCATAGCTATTGCACTCGGTGAAAAAGAGGATAACCTTCGTAAAAAAAGATGATATTGGGTACATAGCATATAACATGAGAGGCGGCGCGGCGGGAGTGGGGCTTTTAATCTTGTCATTTTAAAATAGACATTAACGCACATGTTTTAAAGCCTTAATTGCAAGTTCTGTGCTGTGTTGGAGTCATGCTGTTGTGTTGAGTGATGATGACATTTAAATGACTGTACCTATGTATATTCTCTTTTATTTGAAGCCGGTGGAATGTTTTTAAATATATGTTTTATAGAGGATAGCCGTTAAAATAGTGCTTCTTAAGGTTATTTCGTTGCCATCTACTGTATTGTAAAGGAAATGTTGAGCTATTCCAGACTTGATCGGCAGTTCCTTGATACCGATATTTTGTACTCTAGTATTCATATCTTTATTTGCTGCCTAGAAAAAATATACCGTAAGCTTTATTTGAACGTTCTACTTTTCCTGTGATAAACGTAGGTGAACGCGTTCCTCTAAGCGTGGCGGAACACAAGCTGCCGCAGTGCATCAACCCTCTAAGCCTGCACATCATGAGACTCACCTCCGAGTACATCGGGCGACCGAACGATGACGACAATACTAGGTAACGTGACCTTATATTATCTACTTGGATGACGTAATAGTAGGCTTGGGTTGACAATCGAAACTTTAGGTCTATCATAGTAATGTCTATTCGAATTTGGCAATTGACGCAACATGGTACTGACCTTATATCAACACCAGTCGCGTATACGCTTGGATTTACAATCGATACTTTATTTGTATTACAATAATATGCATTCGAATTTGAATAGTTTGATGCAACACGGTACCTATTGTGTATGGTCCAGAACAAAGTCAGTGCACTTATCGATCGAATCAAACAATAAAACGCTTTACGTGTTGTCGATTGATTCGAATGATATTCGAGTGCATTCATTCGAATGATATTCGAATATATTCATTCAAATGCAATATCACAGTCCAGCAAGTGTCTATGTACTGTGCTAAGTGATACAAAATGTTAGCTTATAAAGCGATTATACAGTACATTTCTCGCCCGTTTTACCCCGTAACACACGATTGTTTTAGTCCTATCGTTAGTATAATGTGTGACTTATTTTTAGCTAGATTGTGTGCTTTGAAATATAGAATAGTTCCTTTGCTACGTGTCTATAATAACTTGACTATAAACTCTTTATACTGCGCTAGTTATAGCTAGCTTTTAAACTGATGTCTATACATGCACCAGAATATAGACAATGACCTACAGGAAAGCATACACTATTTAAAAGGGTCTGATGAAAGTACATGTTACATTTTTTTGGAGAAGGTTACCATATAATATTGCCGCTAGCAATAGTGTGACGTCAACACAGGCAATATTTTTTGATGGTATGTAATGGTGTTAGTTTGTTAATTTAAAGAATCCTTATATAAGAAGGTCCTTTTGGCAAACGTGTCTGTTGGTATCATATATATATTCACAGAATTGTTTCCAAAGTTTCGATTTTACCTTAATCAGTTCCGCATTGTGTTCACATTGTGTGAAAATTTTAGTGCAATGTAATGAGTGAACATCAAACGAAGATGCGTAAAGGTACTATGTTCTAACGTGTTCAAAATACAGTTACAAAGAATGAATACATAATGTAACAAAAATTTTTTTTTTTGGAATGATATTTTGAATACTTTATCGACTACGCTCGGCCAAAATCGAGTACAACAGTCATAAAGTGGCGTATATAAATGGCGAGCAATAAGTGCTCTTTAGCCACTATTGCGCTAGTGCGCTGTTGCGCTAGTGCGCTGCTGCGCTAGTCTCCAAGCTGAACTGTTCGCAGGCGAGACGCGAAGCGGCGCGTGTCGTGGCGGTCGCGCGTGCACATGTCCGCGCTGAACCTCTCCTGGCGCCGCTCTCCTTCGCACTCCTCTAACCTCAGTCTCGCGACTAGGTCCTCTTTTACTTTATACAGCCTTTCGTTTGTCGCTTCAGTGTGGGCTCGCCTCTTATCATGCTAGCAATTTTTTTTATTTCTTCTGTGTTAGTAATGCAATGCTCACTGCTTACGATAGAAGACCTTCGATTGCCTTTCATGTAAATGCGGTTAATAGCTGAACCGCATCACATTCGCATAAACAGATACATACGTAGGTCTATATCACGCCTGCATATACTGAAGGATTAAGCAGCTGTGTATTACACGCACAAGTCGCCAACATTTTTAGGTTGCTTTTATCAATGGCAAGTCAATTGCCGTCTAATAAAAACATTTTCGTACTCGAACAAATTATGAAAATGTTTACATGCTTCGGAGAAATTCCTAACAGAAAACCAAAATACCGCTGCTAGCTAAAAGCGTAAGCGTAAACTAATGCCACCGGTCTGACAACGGAGTAGAAAATATTTTTTGTCTTCGTAATTGTCCAAAGTTCGTAAACTTCAAAATTCGGTGTAGCTATAAGAGCATGCATTTTAGATTATTTGTACACTAGTTTTTTCATATAAATATCACGCCACTATATCTAATTGTAAGTTGAGAGACCATCACACGTACACTTTGCTAATTATGTTATTCATAAGTTTCATAGTACCAGATATTTCACTCAGTCCCTACTTTTAAACTTCCAAGTTGCAAATCAAGATAAACTAAATTTACGTTAAAGATTATTGTGGAATTGGTTCAATACAGATTGATGATAGGGTATACGGCATGGACGGTCTTACAGATTGTGAGCATTGCGTGGTAATACTCGCGTCTCTCAAGAACCATTGGTATACAATAATATCAAGATTTATAGCTTCTGCATTCGTCATAACATGCATGCATAACATGCATGCATGTACAATAGACATTGTATTGTATTTAAATAACCACAAACACGGTAATTTATGACTGGAATGGCGGTCAATGTGTTAAAAGTGTAATTGAAAGATTTCAAGAATGGATTTAGATCACAGAACACGGTCCATTCTATATGGCATATTCTACAGAATCCAATATGGTAGACGATGGCCTAACTCACTAAACAGAAACCCGTGGTGGGACAGTTCATATTCACGGCCTTTATTATAAAGGATGTCCGGTAATTAATGGATAACTTTGAAATGTCTTATAGTAGAACTGATAAGCCGTTCAGAAAAAATCTGTCCTTAGTTATGTTTTTTTTTTTATTACCATATTTTACTTTCTTGTACACTACGACCATAAATTAATGAATCATATCGGTTTTTTGTTGTTTTATGATTAAACACTAATTATGCTAATAGATGCACAGCCAAGAACTATTGCAATTTCATAAAAAAAAAAATTTGTACGTCCATCAGTTCTACTATAAGACATTTCAAGGTTATCCATTAATTACCAGACATACTGTATAAAATCCAAGCGTGCCCCTGAGAACTTTATACACTTTTCAAGAAATGAAGTAGAACTGACTGTGCTGCCTGCAGTCGATGTCGTTCAACACCTGGCACAAATATTATTATTACTATAGTTTCTAGTAGAGGTGTGACACGAAGTATATGATGCCATGTCATTGAGACACAGAATAAAATTTGATCTTAAATACATCGTGAAATAATAATAATTTATTTTAAATTATTTTATGTGGCAGCGGTCCTCCAGTTGCCGGGCACAATTGTGTTTCAATTAAATCTAGCAATCGAATTGACATGTTACGTAGCTGAATCTTGGTATTTTTGTATATCGATACCGAACCATATAAAACTGCTAGTATGATAAGTTCCCTTTAGCTTGTCAAAAGTCGTTTGTTTTGCAGAGGTGACAGCACTGGGTTTTTTATAATATTGATATTACAATATTTGTGAATGTATTTTTAAATTTATTATATAAAAGAAAACATATTTTAACATGCACGATATAGGGTATTCTTTTTTAATTTTTATTCAGTTTTTGAAAATGTGACGTTTGCCTGGTTTGCACGAGTTTGATACTAATACGTACAGCAACCTTTTTGCCAGAGATTTGGAATAATTATGTTAACGATTGAGCAATGCTAGCTCGAGAACACTGGACTGCCACGCAGAGGTCTTCGTACAGCACGCACCTCTGACTTTTCGAAGTTATGCGCGTATGTAATACTTAATAAAATCTTGCTCAAAAGGCGAAGGAAAACATCGTGCATGTCTAAAAGATTTCTTTAACTTGCTGAAGGTATGTAAAGTCTTTCAGATTGCACTGGAGTCGGCGTCGTAGCCTATGGCCTATCTCTTCTCATATTGAGAAGATCGCCGATCGACTTGGAGGTCAAAATAAGAGATTGCGTTAGGAATGCAATATAACATACTCAAACACAACTACCAAGCGACAATATGATGAGACAAAACAAAGTAGATACCTATGTCTTGAAGACGAGCAGTTATTTACAGGCTTATTAGATTAATTTGAATTATTTAGTTTATTAATGTAACTCAACTAGACTTATCTTTTATATTAGGGCCAAGGCAATGTGGCTGTTGACCGATTCTAAGACCTTCCTTAAGTAAAATCTTCATGGAAGGAACATATAAACATACGTGGATTTCTTGTAACATTAATGAATTTACATCGCCCTTCAACTGATGTAGTTACTGGCGGCGGTACTCCGAAGTACAGCCGATTCCATAGCTATTAATCTACCACTGACCCACTACAAATGGTCGTGAGTTCGATCTATACCTATTGAACCTACTCCTAATACAAGTTTTAACAAATATACTAGTAATTTGTAACACATATTGCTGGGCATCTGTTTATCTATACTAATATTATAAAGCTGAAGAGTTTGTTTGCTTGAACGCGCTAATCTCAGAAACTACTGGTCCGAATTGAAAAATCTTTTTAGTGTTGGATAGCCCATTTATCGAGGAAGGCTATAGGCTATATAACATCACGCTACGACCAATAGGAGCGGAGCAGCAATGAAAAATGTTGAAAAAACGGGGAAAATTCTCTTATGTGAAGCAGACAAAGTTGCGCGTGTCAGCTAGTAATAAAATAAAATAGCTTTTTACAAGCGTCGACATGCCTTATCACTAAACCAGCCTTCGCTGCATCTGTCCACTTTATAGATATGTTAAAGAAAATGGGCATATTGCTTGGAATATTTATAATTGACTTAGTATTAAAGATACCTGTTATTTGTTCCTAGTGTAATGTAGGACTTGTGCCTAAGCGTTTAGTTTTGTGTAATTGTCCGAGTACTGTAACATGTTTATAAGATCAGTAAGCGAATGCTACGAAATAATATTTTGAATGATTCGAAACTTATACGCACTCGGCTCCTTATTATTTCGTTTTCATTAAGTATTAGAAGAAAAACGAAGAGAACATGATCAATATCAACTATTACATAAAGTAATCGAATTATTGTTCAGAATCATTTGAATAAATAAAATTAATACTCAACCATTACATATCGGTTTTGGGAATTCTGAATAGTTATTTATGGTATTACAGTGAATAACGAGAGGTATTCACCCACTTTTAGAACAGTAATGTTTTTTATATAATATAATTGATTTTATTAAACGCCTTTTGTTGCTTGCAAGTTTTTTTGCAATTTATTGTAGATCACTACCGACTTGGATGAACATGGTGGTTTTCCTCCGCAATTATTGATACTTTGTGAGGTTGGTTATAAAGGACGAAATCCATGTTAAAATTGTATGCTGCAGTCCCGCATTAAAAGCTGTTGACTTTACACTAACCAAATAACCAAAGTTTAAGTTCTTAAATTAATAGAAATACATTTAAGCTTTACCAAGTGTAATTCATACTTTACTCGTCCTATAGGCGACAACTTCGCCACCTATCATATTGATGGGTGAAAGGCAAAGCAATTCAAATACATTGTTTTACGATAAAGGCATTAAGTATATAATAAAGTGACTGATAGTACATATAAATTGGCACAGTTCAGCGCTTTTTTCCAATTAATGCATTTTCAACCTAAACAGAATATCACAGTTCAGCGAATGCTAATTCATATAGCCTGTTTACGACTGCCAACGATCGTTGACAAGTGGCAAAAAGTACCGACTGATTTAACGTTTAACTGGTACTTTCGTTTGTCTTGCACCGTAACTGATGCGATTGTTAGCAGACTATATGAGTAAGGTATAGGTGTACTGTGATATTACATACATATTTAAAATTACCTTCGCCACCAAATTTGCTGAGCTTTCTAAACCGCAGTTCTCATTTTAATTAAACTATTTTTTTATGTGCTTTGATATTTTATTCTGTGTGTTACAGAGAAACGGACGAAGAAAGTGAGAGCGTGTGCGCGGGTGGTGCTGAAGACGAGACGAAGGAAATGAAGCGAGAATCTACCGACAGACAGACTACTGGAATTAAGAGGAAAACTGATAAGTTGGTGCCCATTCTATATTTCGAGACTCATTAGCGCGGCGTTCTTAATTATCCGATTACTTTATTCCAAAATCATAATAAACTTGTAATTAGGTTACAGTAATAACGCAAAATTTAAGTTGAGAAGTATTAGTAGTGCCTAAAAGTATGATCAATAACTTGCTGGTAACGGACAGATAGATTGCTAAAGACGGTTAAGAACCATGTTTATGCTTTGTTATTTGTTAGGGTGCAACTTTCATATGCGTGACGCGACTGTGCCTCTGGTGAATTTAAACAAATGGTAATTACGCTGATGCCGTTCCGTCAAGTGTTGTGTGATCGTCAAGTCTCGGAAGAACGCCGAGACCGGGTAATTCCATTGTTTAGATGTTTTGCGGGACACATTGCACGCTATCTTAAAAGAAACGATAGATTAAGTATTATTTTTGGAATAATGTTATCGGGTATTTGTAGTATAGCGACACATGCATGTACATTGCGTTTCGCTGACGTTAGAGAATGCAATTCATAATGTATGCGAGCTACACCAGTCGTCACCCGACGGGCACGATAGGTAGACCGACAGCTAGGTAGTCTGTATGTTAGACATTTGTAAATTGTAATGTTGGTGTGTAACTAATAAACCAAACTATTTCGGTGATTAACCTGAACTCTTTCATTTAACTATCCCGAAGACATCAGAGACATTGGTAGATATCACGTCGGGGTCACCACTTTACTATTTATGCTATTATGTGATATCTACCAATGTCTCTGATATCTTTGGGATAGTTAAATGAAAGAGTTCAGGTTAATCACCGAAATAGTTTGGTTTATTAGTTATACACCAATATTACAATTTACAAATGTCTAACATACAGACTGCCTAGCTATCGGTCTACCTATCGTGCCCGGCGGGTGACGACTGGTGTAGCTCGCATACATTATGAATTGCATTTTCTAACGTCAGCGAAACGCAATGTACATGCATGTGACGCTACATCAGTAGGTTTGACATGACCCAAATTGTAATACCTGAAATCAGTCACAACGGGAAATTAGCTTTGGGGCATTTATAAACCTAGTGGTTGCTGTGGTCCAGTGGTTAATGAGTTGGAGAAACAAGTCACGGAAATATAATTCAATATTTGATTACACGGATGGCGGAGTGGTTTAAGTGATCGCCTTGCAACTGCCACTGAGTCGAGTGTTGTGGGTTCGATCCCCAAACGGTACAAAAATTTGTGTGATCCACAAATAGTTGTTCCGAGATTAGGCGTTCTTTGTGTCCGTTATTTAAATATTCCTAGTGTGGGAGATATCTTTATTAAAAGATATTGTTCGTAACTCGATTACTGGCTAGACACACATCAATGCGAGCGTTGTGTCGTATAACGATGCTATATAAAATTGGAAGAGCACTAACAGGTATTTCTGACTCTAGGAAAAACGCGAATCTAGTGAAATCTCACTCACAGGACAACATAAACAAGAGATTGACACACGATATGAACTTCAGGTGATCTGTTTGACGACTAACAGCTTCGGCCTGAGTCCTCAATTCTGTAAACTAGTACTTTTAATTACGAACAAATATACCAATAAGTCATGTTGCAGATAATGCAGTTAACAATGGATTGCTTGTAACGAATAGGAGTTACCAATAGCGGTCTGCTCAATTCTTACACTCTCAGCTCTCCTTTTCCGTCTCCTGCACTCTCTCTTTTTCTGTCTCTTGCCTAACGTCTCTTTCTTTCAATCTCCCATAATCAATTCAACCTGTTTTTCCAATATCTCAACCATTATCCCAAAATCTCACTTTCCTAGTATCGCCTGACTTACTCATCTACTGTCAACTGTCCTACTTGCCCAACCACTCAATTTAAACGTATATTTCTGCTTATACTTTCATGAGACGAAGATTTTTTTCTTCTGTCAAACAAATACCTAATGTCATATAATTAAAAACGGTTTTGTGTTACGGTGGCTCTTAATACCAAGTCTATCTCTGGTTTTCCTTTCCGGCGATATTAAATTTACATATTTTTTACTTGGCTTACGTCAGATTTATATCGCTAGTATGAGAAAAACCACTATTAGATCTGTTATTGGTAATCACCGTTTTTCTGTTACTGTTCGTAATTAAATTGATACGTTTATGGATAGGATTCAGGCATTAACAACACAGAGTGTCAACTAAGCACCGTTTTATTTTACAGAAGACTGTTACAACGTGAAGTTTTTGATTTTGATTTTGGCTTTATCACTGTGTAATGATTAATTCAGTGCTATTTGTACTAATATTAATAATGTACTTCCACCACACATTACGTGGATGATCCTTTTGGTCAATATCAACACGGGTTTCAGAACTACAATCTAGCGTGTGGTTGATGCTATATTTAGAACGAAGTAGTTAGCGACGAGAGATGGCGCTGTACTTAATTTCACACAACTCCATACAAATCTTGGCAGAGTCCTCATCGCGCTAACAAAGTTAGAGCATTTGTTCGATTTTTCTAGAACTGGGGCAATAGACAACACGAATTCTGCTTTACGTTTTACTATTGCATTTACAGGAGTGAAATTAACAGCTATTTTAATAGCTAGCTTTATTTATTTTATCACAACTGCAGAAAACAGAGATAAAATGATTATGCGTATGATTTATGCTTACTGACCAAGCGATTTTGGATGACACTGAACAAATAACATAATTATTCCAAAAACAAATGTGCTGTGTGCGTTTGTTAAGCTCTCGAGTGTTATTTTAACGTAAAATGTTAGCTAAATGAATTAATCAATTTATTTAACTTGTAACTTTTCCTAAAAATGTTTTAAGAATATTAGACCAATGATAAAACCACAGGCAATATTGCATAGCTATAGATAAATTTCGACTAAGATTTTACGTGTTACTTATATAAATAACATTAGTTTGGTGATTAATAATTTATATAGCACTGTTTATTTCGAGTCATTTCTTAAAAAATCATTTTATTAAGGGAAATAAATGCGCAGTCGTATTTAAGACATTGAGTGTGCTTCTCCAATCTTCAGATATCTTTTATCTGATGAATAAATATGGCCTTTTGACATATTATTATGTTCTATACAAAACCTGTCAAAACGTCTACCATATTCTACAAATAAAAGTTAAATCAATCGAAATATCGGCCCTTAAAATAACACTATTTTTTATAGACTAGAAAAATCTATTATCTTCTGTTTACGCGAATATTATTCATTGAAATTAAACTACTATATACGGATTTTATCGCGTTGTTTATTTTACATTTTATTACATAATTTTGAAACTGTTACACTACTACTAGATACTATTAAACTTTACTAATTTTTAAGCTAATTAAATTATTATTAAAGCTGTTAAAACTATTTAGATGTAATTTAATTTTACACTTTCCCCGACGTTTCGGTTGCTTTTCAGCAGCCATGGTCACGGGGAGACTAAGATGGTAGTTCTCCTACAACTGGACGACTACCATAATTTAATTAGCTTAAAAATTAGTAAAGTTTAATAGTAGTAGTAGTGTAACAGGTTTCAAAATTTTGTAATAAAGTGTCAAATAAACAACGCGATAAAATCCGTATATAGTAGTTTAATTTCAATAGAAAAATCTACTATTCGAGATACCACAGTCTCTAGACTACTGTGGGATCTCAAATGGTAGATTTTTCTATTTAAATAAATAATATAATAATAATAAATAAACCCAATCTGATCTATATTATACTTTTTACCAGATTGAAGCGATTCTTCGGCAGTACTGTAAAGAAAACTGTAGATGCTGCCAAGTCGTTAGCGCAGGAGGTGTCGCACGCGAGACACAAGGAGGACGTGGCCGACATCGCGGACGACGTCAGAGGAGAACACAATATTAAACTGAAGGCATCCAACTCACATAAAGGACCGTACGACTTTGATGGTTGTGTTAGACATGTGCAGGTACGTTCTAGAGTTCCAATATTGGGAAGTTATAAGTAAGGGTGTATTATCATGGCAATGCAAGTGTGATAATCATCATGGCTTCGATAATATAGGCGTGAGTCTTTGTAGTAATCAAAATTTGGGTGTAATACATACTATTACGCCTGCTCTGCTGCTCCTGCTCTCTGCCTCCATGAGGTCTCAGGTTTGAATTCTGGGTTGAGGCAACAAAAAGTTATTGGGTTTTTCTATTCAGAAATCTCAATACGAGCCCGGAGTTAGGAAGTTGGCGGTGTTAGACACCCCGTACCTCGGAAAGCACGTAAAGCTGTTGGTCCTGCGCCTGATCTCTCTCCAGTCGTGTCGGATCACCGTCCCATCGGATCATGAGGGTTAGGGAACAGAGAGTGCACTTGTGTTTGCGCACATACTTGTGCACATAATATCTCCTGCGCAGAGGGCCAGTCTCTGTTAAGATTGGCCGCACTTTTTATATTTATTCAGTGTGTAACAAAAATAACCAGATATTATCTTGGTTCATAAAAAGATAAACCTATATAATTAACGTGATCGTGAATCCATTTTATTTGATATAAAAAGATATAATTAATAAAATAGCCTAGTAGGAGACCGTTAGACTGTTACGTAGAAATCTCGGGTTCGATCCCATGGCACGGATCTCTAAATCGTCTGCCAACCTGCACTGACTCAGCGTAATCGACTATAGCTTAACCCTTCTCACATTGAGAAGAGGTCCGTGTTAAGCAGTGCTATAGTTTATATATAGGACAAATATTTTTATAATATACCTTTCGCTATGGTCAGTATAACCATTTTTTTTTTTTTTCAAATTTAGTGCCTTTTTCTTTAATACCATTTTTCTTTTTTGTATTATTATTATGATTTATTATTATTATTTTTATTTGATTCATGTTATTGTCATTGTCCTCTTTTGTACTATTATATAATTTGTACTATACCAAGGGGGGACCTGGTGTCCTAAAACACAGGCCTCGAGCCTAGCTTAGGCACCAGTCTCCCACAATATATGTTGTAAACCGAATTATGTAATATTTGTAATAATTTAATATGTGTATATTGTGTTGAGAAAATAAACGTTATTATTATTACTATTATTATAACCGTACAGTATCTATGAGTATAATATGGCTATATGAATGGTTGACAAGATTAATACTCAACTATGTAGTATGCCCTGACGAGTGATGTCGTATGCAGGAAATGGGGTCCGGTCACTGCGGCGCGGTGTGGTGCTGCAAGTTCAGCGTGTGCGGGCGCCTGCTGGCCACCGCCGGCCAGGACAAGCTACTGCGCGTGTGGGTCACCAGGGACGCCTACCATATGTTCCAGGTAACTACCCGCCAATACCAACATACGATTAGAATACTGCTGTCACAAGGATCTTTTAAAAAAATTATGTATTTACTTAATTGAAAAAAAAAATGACGTAACTGCCAGTATTTATATATTTGTGGCGTCGTTATCCACATTAAACGATTGATTTATTAAATTAATAATTCTAGTAAATAACAATAGCAATAGCAATAGCAAAGCGCAGTTTCTCGAACAGAGCTGCGAACCGAGTGTGTCGCGAGCGGTCGTCTGTTCCACGCGCCGGCGCGCCGGAGCTCGAGTGCTAGTGGTGGCGAGTCGCGCCGGCGTCCGTGTAGTCGACGGCTGCCCAATAACCATAAGCGGAGCGGTTTACTCCGAATTGTAAGGCGGGGGTCCAGAGACATCATTGTGGCGGATAGTCGCCACATATTCAATATCAAATACTGGCAAATACGTCGATTTTAGTTATACGTCATGTTTAGTAAGCGCTTACCATTGCCTATAGATGCTTATAATACCAGATATACCACACGCACATAGGGAATTATTGTGTTGACAAAAGCCTCTACTGAACCTCTTAAGGAGCCTGGTAACCCTATTCATTGACTACGATCCTCTATAAACTGAGACTTCACCAAAAATATTGTTGCAGTTTTATTGAAATACCAGGCACAAGTGATATACATACATACATACATACATAGATTCACGCCTGTTTCCCAGAGGGGTAGGCAGAGACTACGGATTTCCATTTGCTACGATCCTGACACACTTCTCTGGCTTCATTCACTTTCATCACATTCCTCATACACGCCCGTCGGTTCAAGGTGCTCTTAACCTGGCCTTTGTCCAGAACGCCTCCGATCTGATCAAGAAACGTTCGCCTAGGTCTTCCTCTTGCGACTGTTCCATTCACACTAGCCACAAGTGATATGCCATACTAAAAAATTAAACGACTTTCTAATCTTGTCGGCCTCGATGGCGTAGTGTTTAGTGTAATCGACTGCCACGCCTGAGGTCGCGGGTTCGATTTCCGCACATATTAAACATTTGTGTGCATGAACATGGATGTTTGTCTTGGTCTGGGTGTTTCTATGTATAATATGTATGTATTTACAAAAAAAAGGATATACAGTTTATCCATTGTCTAGCACCCATAGTACAAGCTGCTTAGTTTGGGCTAGATGGTGTTGTGTGTATGTGGTAGAATATTATATTACATTATTTAAAATTAATGAATGATTACAAAATTGTGCATTCTTGCGTTGGCATTACTCGTGATAGTTGCATTGCATTCGAATAACTATTGTTATTTAAAGTCATATGCACGCAGTGATACGATGTTCATACGATCAGACTTTTGATGTGGCTCCCAAGTCATGAAGTTTATCGAATTCTATAATAATAATAATAATAATAATCGTCATTTGCTAGAAACACGGTTACAAGGATGTTTAAATAATAAAATAAGCACAGCATATCTCACCGTATGAACGGTATGCAAAATTAATATTTAAGATTAACAATATGTGAATACTAGATAACATTAATACTGTATGAAATAAAAATAAATATAAATAAATGAATATTAAATAAATAACAATATATGACAATACAAAATGCTCCAAGAAATCGCAACATAAATTTAAATTTCCAGGACATGCGAACAAAATACAACGCCGAACAGAAATCATCACCGACTCCATCTCAGGAGTCCTTAGCATCCCTCTCAGCGCCGCCTCCAAGCCCAGAAGACCAGCCACCTCTTGGACCCTCAGCGCCATTCTACCCAAAACCCTTCTGTGTCTACTCCGGACATACATCAGACCTGCTAGACGTCTCCTGGTCGAAGAATTACTTCATACTGTCCAGTTCTATGGATAAGACTGTCAGACTCTGGCATATTTCGAGAGGAGAATGCCTGTGTTGCTTCCAGCATATAGATTTTGTGACGGCGATCGTGTTCCATCCGAGAGATGATCGGTACTTCTTGTCTGGGAGTCTTGATGGGAAGCTGAGGTTGTGGAATATACCTGATAAGAAGGTCAGTATGGAATCTTTTGCAATAGTTAAAAACTACTTTGTGTTGAGAAAGGCGCTGTGTTGAGCGGGTTATATAAATATCAATTATGTCAAGACTGGCAATTGGTACTTCTTTTTTGCAAAACATAACTTTTGCACTAAGGATAATTTCTGTCTAACTCGTGACAGATAAATTATGGTTAGTGCTCAATAATATTCTTTAACTGAATGTATACAACCATCGAGGAGTTGGGTCCGCAAAGTGTATTATTTATAATATTACATTCTCTCCATTTTGAGATTAAATTACTATGTACGGATTTTATCGTATCGATCATGATACTCTGAGCTCATTCTGCGTAAATAGAAACACCAATAATAATAATAATAATAATAATAATAATATTAAATAACCAATGATTAAATTATGTTCGGGTACTTTGAAATAACTACACTGGGACATTGAGACAACTACCATCTTAGTCTCCCCGTGACCATGGCTGCTGAAAAGCAACCGAAACGTCGGGTAAAGTGTAAACTTAAATATAAATAGTTTTAATAATTTAATTAGCTTTAAATTAGCAAAGTTTAATAGTATCTAGTAGTAGTGTAACAATTTTAAAATTTTGTAATAAAGTGTAAAATAAATAACGCGATAAAATCCGTATATAGTGGTTTAATTTCAATTAATAACATTGGCGTAAACAGAAGACTATATTATGTTCTCTCCATATTTTGAATCTTCGTTCATAAAATATCAAAGGACGATATTAAAAATAAATAACTTAAAATAAAGGGTTTCTTACGACTTAACACATTATAACTGAAAATGACTCATTATAATATTATTCTTCACTCATTCAATACATTGCCTACAAGTTCCCACAAACATTTTCTATAGTAATTAACACATATACAATATCACATCCCAGGTGGCCGTATGGAACGAAGTAGACGGCAAAACGAAACTGATAACCGCGGCAAACTTCTGCCAGAACGGCAAATTCGCCGTCGTCGGCACATACGACGGACGATGCATATTCTATACGACAGACCAACTCAAATACCACACGCAGATAGACGTGCGATCTACCCGAGGAAAGAACTCCACCGGACGGAAAATAAGCGGCATCGAACCGATGCCGAACGACGATAAAATTCTCGTCACTTCCAACGACAGTAGGATAAGACTGTACGATCTAAGAGACTTGAATTTATCGTGTAAATACAAAGGATATGTGAACGTATCAAGTCAAATTAAAGCGTCGTTCTCGCACGACGGTAAATATATCGTCAGTGGATCAGAAAACCAGTGTATTTATATATGGAAGACTTACCACGATTATTCGAAGTTCACGTCCGTTAGAAGGGACAGGAACGATTTCTGGGAGGGCATTAAGGCGCACAACGCCTTGGTGACGTGTGCTGTGTTCGCGCCGAATCCTGATCATATGATCAGGATGATTAATGAGAGGGAGGAAGAGGCTAAGCTGGCGAATAAGGATGCGGAGGAAAAGGAGGAAGTGGTAAGACATTTCAATATATTCTTTACTAGACTTTGTCAATTAATTTATATCCCTCGGGTATAGCACTATTTTACTGATAAGCATATACTTGTTATGTCCTATACTGCGAAATTTTATTATGTTCGGTCTATACCACATTGGTGATATTCTGATACAATCAGCCATTACTAGTTTTTGCTGAATCCCACAGCAACGTAAAACCGGGATAAAAAGTATTGTAATCAGAAGTGTTTTTGTAAAAATTTTCATGTTAGACATAAGTTACATATAATATAAATACATATCGAGCTACGACCTAACTCGGTGGTTGCTGGGAGACGACTGCTGCGCGGCGCTAGTGCACACTTGCGCCTGAGTATTTATTTACTTAATTAGAACGGCCGCAGGCCACTTACACTAATTAAGGACGCAACTATCATACTACCTTTTCACAATATTCCTTACACACTGACAGTATCCTCATCCATTCATCCGCAAACATATCACACTGAGTGTTGTCCACAAGGAGAGCGTTGAGTGTGGCGAGAGACCGAGGTATAGGCGAATTAGCACGGGCTTCTGTGTGTCAAGCTGGTAAGGCAAACAGTTTATGCTTTCTGCCGCGGCGGTAATTATTAGGAACAAATATCCTCGATAGCACGTCATGAACTGGTGCCTCAATTATGCCACGAAGGATTTTGCATATAGTTTCGATCTGATCTAACTGTCTTCTAACCTCCAGAGAATTATATCCTAGGTTACCCAACAGAATTATATCCTAGATTACCCAACAGTTATCCTAGGTTACCCAACAGATATCCTAGATTACCCAACAGGCTATATAAAACTAGCATCAGCAGTGTCGCTACAGTATCCAATGTGTTACATAGGATACTTTTACACGATCCAGGTCATCTTCTACCTATGTGCCCATACAAATCCATTTGATGCATAATTCCATAACAGACGTCCAAACATCCACAACCTTTCACATTTAAATAAGTAAGATTAACATGCACTAAACTTACTAATAATCCTGTTTTTTTCACAGAAGGGAGCGGAAGGTGGTATGGTGGCATCATCCCAGACAGGTCACGTATTAGTCAGCGCAGACTTCAATGGTTGTATCAAAGTGTTCGTGCACAAAGCCAAACCTAAACACAGCTCACTGCCCGCCTCAGCGCTCGCTTGAAGAACCCTTCACCACGAGCATTGACACGAACTACTCCAATGAGTGTAAAAAATATTCTAGAACAAATTATTATTTATAGAAATACTCAGACTCGGTACAGATATTTATTGAGATATTTGTCACGAGTTTGAATAGATTAACATGCACGGCGTTGACGAGTGTGATTTAATCGATAGAGCTCGTAATCGGTTTGATAATCGATTAGTAAACTATGTGATGAAAGAAAGGATATATGTCAGGATCGTTGTAAATGAAAATCCGTAGTCTCTGCCTATCCCTCAATAGGTCAATAGGCTTGAGTCTATGTATATATAAATAAAATGTATAAATGGATTTGTATATTGTTTTGTACGAACGTGAAATAAAATGTTTAAATAAAAACCGATATATTACGGTTTTTTTACGAATCGATTTACGACCTCTTATGTGACAATCAGTCACTGATTAATGCAATTAATGCAAAATTGAATGTCAGATATGACTGTATACCAAACAGAATAAATCAAAAACAGGTAAAGCCAAATGTTGAGGTAAATACAGCTACACACTATATATACGTTTTTGTTTTTGATATTGTGATGTCAGTTAAAATATATCAAAAATAATAGCTCTCTATGTACTTATGGCAAAACTGGCTTTAACCGCGATTTTTCTTATCATGTTGGTCCTAGAATAAAATGAACATCGCACAACACTGTTATTTTCCAACTCTGCTGATGGAATTACCAACTAGCGAAAATAATATGAGCGTGCATTTGATACTGACTAACTACAGTATACAAAGGCCTGGTATATACGCCGTAACTCTATCTGTACGTTATCTCTCATGGGGCAAATTATATGCAGTATTCATATTTTTATAATAGACTTATGTCTATATAAATTAGTGGTTGTCGTTTGCAATTGTTCTATTGTAAGAAATAACAAAGGTCTATTAGACAAAAACGTCTACTTCGTAATAATTAACCCCGAGGAGAATTCTGACCCTGGCACGAACTCGGCGTGACACGTGACGTCACAGTCAATCGACAATGCAATGCCTACATTGCAAGCGACGATAAAGCGATATCGCGTACCCAACTAAGTTGTGTACGAGTGAAATGTACGTCAATATATTATCAGGATCATCGATGGAACATGGCCGCGACATGTTCCCTAGAAAAGCAAGTTTAGTTCTGTCGTCTTAGACAGAAAAGCTTTATGTATCTTATGTGGGGGCCAGTCAGTGCAGACCGGCGACACTTCGACCCAGTGGGATCTTTTGTGTCGACACTCTCCCAATAACGACTGCCATAGATGTTCATGGCAGCCGGGACCCGCGAAAGCTTAGAAAAACTTTAAATAGGCAGCCAAAGTAGACCAATAGAGAATTTAAAAATAGTCTAGCTGAAGTCTGTTTATAAATGGAACTTAATTATTTAAAATATAATTTTAATAGGATGCACGCGAAAATAATGAAGGTGAAAATATCTTTGAATCCTAATAACGTTTGTACTATTCTTTATTGTTACTTTTACGTAAATTCTTCACGTTTTTGGTGTTCGAAATGCAATATTAAGGTGTAGTTATTTTGTGTACCGATCGCAGCCAAGATTTTACTGTCGTATATGTTTGTAATAGTCGCTAAACTCTTCATACATACATGACACACCCATGAAACCCTTACCGGGCCCCTAGTTATTTGAACTTATGTTTACTAAGGTCCAAGAAAATTTAAACTTGCGTAGGAATTCACAGACGGCATTTCCCATACTAGAAATTGTCTCCTCTCAAGTCATCGGACCGCTCGTTTATAAATACTCACACTATTGTAAATCGACTGACCAGCACACATTACGGTAAACAACAACATCATATTAAAATCATCATTAAATCTATCGTTAATGTATTTTTACGGAAAAATTGAAATGAGGCATTCATACAGAAAGTTAGTCAATGATTGTTTTTTCTTTTCATTCAAATACGTAACGTATAATTACTAAAATACTTAGCACATACACATTCTTACGCTCTCACCATATTTGAACGTCAAAACTTATTGACGAAATGACGAGGACCCCTAAATTCTTTAGTCAATGAACTACTGTGACATTTCACTTGCATTATTCCCGAGTAACATAGGCAATGTTTAATGATATGAATATACTTACCATGCAATCAAAGCCGCGGGTAAAGCTACTTATTTATGAAATACAATGCAATAATTTATTGGCATCTATTTGTATTAGTTGGTTGCAATCGGACATTAGTTTACTTGTAATTAGCGCACGACCGTTCTATTTCATTTATATTACGTATTAATACTAGGCATACATTTATCGGTAGATGTTCTGACATTTCGTTTATACATATAGCAACATTAAATGTAATTTACGCGCGAAATATACCATAGACAATAAACAAATTCTCGTTGTTAAAGTACGTATACCATAGATTGTCATGTTAACTATTTGAATCTAGACACTTTAAAAGTTACTCTGTAAACTAGTTTCTATACTTAATTCATGTATACTAATATGTTTGTGATAGAGGCAATATTATTGATAACATGTCAAAATTGCATATCTATCACCCCATTTCTGTAAGGCTTATGAAAGTCAGATCAACAATGTATTAATATCAAACTCAAATGATTTGATCGGCTGTTGCTAATTTAGTGAGTTGACATGCATTTGAGCGTCTGTAAACGAATGTTTATGTTGATCTGCTTTTCAAAAGCTAATGTGCATGATTTTCTTACAAACCATTGTGTTTGTTATGATATATTGTCATCATTTAGTAGATAAACTGTAAATATGACTACAACTTTGAACACCTCAATATCAAAAAACTAATTAAGTCACTATTAGTGACATTTATGAACATCACATTTAATATTACTCAATATTCGCAAAATAGAATTAGTTGTAATCAATGTTATTCAAAGTTAAATAAAAATAAATCTTTCATAGTCGAAAATCTAGTGTCCATACTATTTTGTAATTGGACCGTTGTGCAGAAATTATCCAGGTGTTCTTTTTTAATTTATCTATAAGTATGAAGGTCTTTTGAATAAACATCAAGTAATGCAAATAAACTATATTCAATTCTTTATAAAACTATATGTATAACTTGATGTAATAGGATAACACTCACAAAAAAATTAACTTATGTTTCAAATCAGCGTAACTTTTATTTATGTTTTTGTGGATTGGATCATTTCGGCACAACACGGTCCAATTAATAACTGCATTTCTGTTGACAATTTGAACTAATTAGTACCCCAATAGATTTGTAAAGAGCTTATGTGAAAGAGATAGCTATTGTTCAAACCATTGCGCTTTAAATGTTTTGTAAGGAATAATGTTCCATCGAAAACCACTTTTATTGGTTCAGTTTTGAGTCTTCATTCTGCGTGCGCTAGTAACATGTGTGTTTTTGTAGATTCATATCTTTCTGTATATAAAATCATTGGTTGTAACGCAACACTCGCGGAATATACTTAGTTGTAATGCAATATAGCAAAGATTTTCTTTACTTAGTCTTCTCTGAACTATTTCATATATCTGTAATGATCTTCTTAATTCTATAAAATACTGTATTTTCTGGTGTTGTACATTTTTTATTTCTTTTTATAATTGACCGTTTTACCGATAAATATGCGTCTACATTGTACTATTATAATAATATATTTATATAAATGTATTTTAGGCTGTGTTTTCATTTTACTTTCTCAGAGATTAAACAAAATTATTTTTTAAGTCCTTGCCTATGAATAAAATATTGTTATTATTATATAATAAGTGTACATTTAGTGTTGTATAAAGATCATGATGCCATCATAATTATATTGGAATATATTTTTAAATCGCATTTACCTTCATGAATAAATAATCGTTACATATCTTTTTTGTATTATTTTACTTGCTGCGCACGTCGTGTTTCAATACCCTCATCGATAAGACACTATAATACCCTGTCCTCCTCCTGAGTTTAGTCGACAGCAACATAGAAGTATAGTTGGATACAGAAGAGAGAGTACGGTATTATCAAAACAAGTATTGTGGACAAAATTGCCATGGGATTTTCGGAGTTAGGAAAAGGTGATTGGCATGTTTTACATTGCTTCAGTCCTTACCCAGTTACTGCCTAACCTTATTTTTTTAGGATGTATTATTATTTCTTTCTACTCTTATGTTAATTATAGAATTTCTTAGACCAAATTAAACTTTGTAGACAAATAAAACATACAAATATAAAATATAATTTATTAAACAACAAAAATATGTAGTGCACTCGGGAATGTTTTAACTTCATAACAATATTCGATACAAAATTATGATATGTCTTAGTTTAAATTTTTTATAAAAATACAGTATTTCTACATAACTATAAATAAAGCACCTTACAAAACTACTAATAAAAACTTACAATACATAAAGCATTGTTAGTTGTCGGCACAAATGCTTTTTATACACATCACCAAGTAGATTGATTGGATGTTAATTTTTACAATCAAAGTACGTTTATAGTTAATATCATTAATATCTTGATCCCGTTCCGGTCCCGCACAGTTAGACCACGAGTATTGCTTTTTAGATATTTATAATATAGTTTGACCAAAACTGCTGTACCGCGCCTTAGGTATGTGCGCAGCGAGACGGGGGGATTGCCGTGAGCGTTGACGAATGACAGCGGCCTGTTAACCTGCGTTCCAGCCACGCACATACCTAAGGCGCGGTACAGCGGTTTCGGTCAAATTATAACACAATATTCTTAGCTGTAGAAAGCTGCACCTAGTGTTGGTTTTGCAATCATCAGATAACATGAACGCTTAGATATATTGAAACGAGGAATAAATTGATAGACATTTTGTACTAAAACTGGCAATATGACTAATTTATTCCGCAGTTAAGACTTATCTGATGCTTGAAAACAACTTTAAACGCAAACAATTACATCCGGCCCGAATACGAAAAAATTTGTACGGTACCTATACCCCGGTGAATAAGGCGAAGTGAGGTCCATCAGACCGAGCACAGTGCTCAACCGATGTCCGCTTTTCCCCTTAAATTCAGGTCGAACGCAATATGTAAGCGCTTTCATAGAGGTTTATGTTATATCTAATAATATCGACGAAAACCCCAAAACATTTAATTAAATTACTAATAAAATTTGTTAAGTATTAGTGCACAATGAAGTAAATAATTAGATACATTGCCTACAAGTATGTATATCGCTTAAGAGACAACTTTTCTCAAACTAGGCCATCGTATTTTTGATGTTCGGCGATTCGTGCTACCCCATTTAGTACATACCCTGTATATATAAATTAATAAATTTATAAAAAAATCGTGGAATGTTTGTCCTTCTCTTTAGTAATCATGCTACGGTGGGCAAATATTCATGAATAGGTGGGTGAAACTTCTTAAACTTTTAAAAGAGCACTTATAATACAATTTATTTATATAGCTTCATTTCTTAATTTAATAACAAACGGAATAGTAGATTAGCCAAATATTATTGTGGAGAGCTTTACAAATGTTGTCCTTGCAATGAATGAGATCCAACTTGTGCAAGGCAGATCTACACAGTTAATAAACGTTTAAACGAATGTCAGCTGCTATGATTGGCTGACTGAATCAGTAACAGCCAATAAAATCGCTTGACATGAGTTTAATTTTTCGGAAGCCAGATATGACTTCGGTAAAATCACAATATTTATTAGTAGGTGCCTGAGAGTTTGGGCAAAATCCATTACCAATATCGAATTTCTTACGTTATTATACGCCTGTGTGTTTCGACGACATTTAACAGCCAAGAATTTAAGAATCGTTTAGATGACCATCATCCTAATATATAAAAATCTAACATCAATAAGTAAGTCTTTATTTTGTACTACTTGAACACCATAAACTTACTTCAACCTGTATCAGACTAAATGTAGTAAGTATTAAAACCACCTCTTACCTGCCTTCAATTGACTAAGAAGGTGTAGAGGACAAGTTTTTGCCCTCGTTAAAGGACAAGACACACCTATATCAAGGCATCAAATTATCGCTACGGCTGCGCCGTATAAATAGTTCGTATACAATCGCGAATACAAAGATATCAATGTTGCCAAAGGCATCTTGAGACCAACCAGGAGAGTTGATTCGCGAATGCTGTGTTTCTTTAAAATAACCATGGTCCCAAACAAAACATAATGTCTGCCTTTCACGGCCTTACTTATAAAACCACTCTCAAATATTAAGGAGTAATTAAGTATTAGTAGTAGTGCCTAATAAGGAAAATACATAAACGTTACTAAACTTTAATAATTTAATTGATCAAGGTAAGCTGTTGATCAACTAAATTATTGTTATTTGTTGAATGTGTTTTCTTCCAGACTAGAAAGTCGTTTTAATACTTAAGTACCTCTTAAATTTGAGTGTAGTTTATAGGTAAAAGCAATAGTGTTTATGATATTCATAGACTACAGTAACTAGTGATGTACATATTCGACTACAGTTGTGCAAAACTATTTCTGTTTTGGATGACCAAAGATGTAGCACCAAATTTAAATATAGTATAACCGTAGTAACCCACATCCTAACTGTTGGGATTACGGTAACCGAATAAGATTCGAATACAGTTGCGCACAACGCGACACCTACTATGTCGAACGATAACCCAGTAAACGTTCCTATTTATTCAAGTTGTTGACTTATATTCATATTTATAGCAGTGACACTAGTACAATGAGAAATATCAGTAGCATAATATTTTAAAAATTAATGATATCTTCGAATGTAATTATGCACGTCGCTACTGAAAATCTTCCTGTCAGCAGAGCCATAAGCAACATCAATTATTTTTTAAATCTGATCTCAGAACCACAAATGACAACTATTTATTGAGTCTGAGACAGTCCTTTAGAGAAATCGTTGCGTACTTAATATCCTTCACTTCACGTACCACAAACATGTGTGATGATTAAACTATATTTATAAACAAGGTAAAAGACTGACAGCCGGTTTCACTACTATCAAGTAAAAGTTATCCAAAAGATAAATCATATGCTGTCTCACTCTTGTTAGATGAAAGAAGCGAGATGGCGAGACTTTTATCATATAGATTAATGGTATTTGGAGGTGGTAGAACAGGACCTAAGCTTTCCAAGGCGGTTTCCCGGTGAGACTGCGGCGGATCTTGTCTTTCCTCTCAAGTTTATCTGCGCGGTCACTGGTGGGCTCTTCGATGTCCCGGTGGGGCTCCGCCACGCTGTCTCCACTACCGTCCAACATTGCAGGCTTCGTTAAAAGCTAGAATAGACAAATTATTAAGTATCTAGCCACGTTTGTTTGTGGACCAGTATTTTGTTATAGCCAGTTTTTTTATAGTAGCTCGTTAGTCGAGCTTTTGAACTAAGGTTAAGTTACAGTTGTCTATGGGCGCTTGCAATACTCGAGATAAAATCGCTGGATGTCGCTCTTTTATTTGAAATGTCATCTTCCGCACTATGTAATAGATCCTGCATCCCGACTGAGGGACTTTACAACATTCAAACAACGGACACAGAGAACACCAGAATGGCCACAACTATTAGTGCACCACACAAATTTTTGTCTCGTCACCTTACGCGGAGGAAGTGGCGGAGCGGCCATTTATACCAATACGCCATCTGTGCAGCCAGTCCTTCATATAGGAGTTGTTTATTAACCTCTGAGTTTTCTTCGAAGAGGTGAATGAAAACACTATGTAACGGTCTGTGTGTTAGTGACAGGCATAGCTCCGGAACCACTGGACCAATTAACTTGTAACTCGGTGTGCAGACACCTTGGGGTCATCCCTCAGTCGAATTTAAATATGGGCCCTGGGGTTCAAAAGACCCCCGAGATATAGGGGTCACGTATTTTAAATGGGAAAATGTTGACTTGTAACTTAGTGTGCAGACACCTTAAGGTCATACCTCGATCGAGTTTGAATATGGGTCCTGTGTGTCAAAAGACCCCCGAGATATAGGGGTCACAAGGTCATAAGGTCAGGGGATATCCACCAACAGAGTGATTTGGAAGTCCAAGGAACATTGAGAAGGTGATGAAAAAAAAAACTCGTTATAGTACCTATGTGAATTACACTATGACTTAACAAAGTAATTTTGCAATCTCTGTTGGTACTTCAGTTTTCAATTTTATCTCCTGCGGAAAGCAGTAATTTTTATTCATAATATTGTCTTCTATTTACGCGAATATTATTCATTGAAATTAAACTGCTATATACGGATTTTATCGCGTTGTTTATTTGACACTTTATTACAAAATTTTGGAAATTTTTACACTACTAAGTACTACTATTAAACTTTACTAATTTTTAAGCTAATTAAATTATTATTAAACTATTTAGATTTAATTTATTTTTACACTTTCCCCGACGTTTCGGTTGCTTTTCAGCAGCCATGGTCACGGGGAGACTAAGATGGCAGTTGTCTCAATGTTCCAGTGTAGTTATTTCAAAGTACCCGAACATAATTTAATCATTGGTGTTTCTATTTACGCAGAATGAGCTCAAAGTATCATGAAGTCTAGCTGTGGTTTGCTTCTTCTTGGGTTTGACTATTTTTATTACTGGATCCCAAGCTGGTGGTACATTCCAACCATCTTCTCTATTAAAATTAGGATGTTTTTTGATTTCAATAGCCTCGCGAAGCATCCTTGGTAGGAATCGGTGTTCTTTAGCGAGAATCTGTGGTTTGTCAAATCTCAGGTAGTGGTTGGTCCCCTGTTGCACATGTTCACATACAGCAGACTTCAACGAGCGTCGGTGTTTTACATCAGCTATGTGTTCTTTTATGCGGGTGCCTATGTTTCTCTTGGTTTGACCAATGTATGAGAGTCCGCAGTCACAATCTATTTTATAGACCCCTGCATCTTGTAAAGGTAGTTGGCACTTGACGGATGGTAAAAATTGACTTATCTTCGTTGGCGGCTTGAAGTATGTGTTGATTGAAGCTCGCTTCAAGATGTAGCCAATCTTGTCAGTGACACCCCTTACATAAGGCAGTATAGCAGGCTGGCGCTCGACTGTGGCTGGCTTTTCTCGGGATCTGTGACAGCGGCGCGGCTGTTGGAGCTTGTTGTCTTGCAGTACTTGCTTGACATGTTGAAGCTCGGCGTCCAGGTGTTTCTTGTCACAGATCCCATGGGCTCTCTGAAACAAAGACATTCCCACGGTAGCTAACTGTTTAGGATGGTGGTGAAATTCACCGTTTAAGTACCTATTTGTATGGGTCTTTTTCCTATATACAGTGTGGCTCAAAGTATGATCAGGATTCCAATTCATTAGCTTTCTTAGATGTACTTGTCATCAGGAATCCTGATCATACTTTGAGCCACACTGTATATAGGAAAAAGACCCATACAAATAGGTACTTAAACGGTGAATCTCACCACCATCCTAAACAGTTAGCTACCGTGGGAATGTCTTTGTTTCAGAGAGCCCATGGGATCTGTGACAAGAAACACCTGGACGCCGAGCTTCAACATGTCAAGCAAGTACTGCAAGACAACAAGCTCCAACAGCCGCGCCGCTGTCACAGATCCCGAGAAAAGCCAGCCACAGTCGAGCGCCAGCCTGCTATACTGCCTTATGTAAGGGGTGTCACTGACAAGATTGGCTACATCTTGAAGCGAGCTTCAATCAACACATACTTCAAGCCGCCAACGAAGATAAGTCAATTTTTACCATCCGTCAAGTGCCAACTACCTTTACAAGATGCAGGGGTCTATAAAATAGATTGTGACTGCGGACTCTCATACATTGGTCAAACCAAGAGAAACATAGGCACCCGCATAAAAGAACACATAGCTGATGTAAAACACCGACGCTCGTTGAAGTCTGCTGTATGTGAACATGTGCAACAGGGGACCAACCACTACCTGAGATTTGACAAACCACAGATTCTCGCTAAAGAACACCGATTCCTACCAAGGATGCTTCGCGAGGCTATTGAAATCAAAAAACATCCTAATTTTAATAGAGAAGATGGTTGGAATGTACCACCAGCTTGGGATCCAGTAATAAAAATAGTCAAACCCAAGAAGAAGCAAACCACAGCTAGACTTCATGATACTTTGAGCTCATTCTGCGTAAATAGAAACACCAATGATTAAATTATGTTCGGGTACTTTGAAATAACTACACTGGAACATTGAGACAACTGCCATCTTAGTCTCCCTGTGACCATGGCTGCTGAAAAGCAACCGAAACGTCGGGGAAAGTGTAAAAATAAATTAAATCTAAATAGTTTAATAATAATTTAATTAGCTTAAAAATTAGTAAAGTTTAATAGTAGTACTTAGTAGTGTAAAAATTTCCAAAATTTTGTAATAAAGTGTCAAATAAACAACGCGATAAAATCCGTATATAGCAGTTTAATTTCAATTTTATTCATAATTTAAATTTTGACAGACCGTGTATTTTCCCAAATGGGTTGCACAAAGAAAGACATCTCAGATGTAAGCAAACATCTTGCAGTGTCTCACTTATCATTTTTATTGATTTATTTTTCTATCAATAATGATATTAAAGAGACTTAAATTTTGTCTGTACGTAAAGGTGCAAGCTGTATTACCACAGAAATGACATAGGCCCATCTTAAGAATCGAAACCTCATATACGACAGTCATTTTCACTGCTAATGCGCTATCAAGGCATTCTCAATAAATGTAAAACAAAATAAACAAAAAGCGAGATAGTTACCAGTTTAACGTACTGTTGCAGTTCGGTGTCCGTGAGTCCGTCCAGTAGCTTGTCGTGTATGTCCGCGCGCTCCCGCGCATCGCCCCGCTCCGCTCGCTCCCGCGCCTCGCCCCGCTCCGCTCGCTCCCGCGCCTCGCCTCGCTCCGCTCGCTCGGGGCGCACGAGCCCGCGCTCGGGCATGGACAGCGGCGGTACTTTGGCGTACTCTGCTCCAACAGCTGTCGATACTATAACCGAATAACTATGTTGTAAAGCCTTATGCCACCAGAACAAGATATTCGGCAGTTACAAGTTAAAGTTCAAGCTCTAATGCGAGTTTGTTTTACGTTAATGCGATCGACACGTTTATGAAATTCGGCGCTCCGATTGGTCCTCTCCAAGCTCTTAACCAATCAGAGTGCCAAACGCGGTAAACGTTTCGATCGCGTTAACGTATAAAAACAACTCGTACTAGGCACCCTGGATTAAACTTGAAACATTAGCAGAAAAATTTATCGTGCAGTCTTTAGTAAGAAACTGAGACTTCACAGGTTTATGAGTAAAATGTTGCATCGGAACTTTACGCGACAGAGTGCCGTAGAACAATGCGACGCCGCACCGTTGTCATGTGATCAGGCCCTCACTGTTACTTTTTACGACAGGTGTCCAGGGCACAGCCCAATACCACCTAAACTTTTAACAAAAAATGGGTCACCCCAAATGAAGATCGAAATGAAAAGATTCTTGCAGTGAATAACCGCAGAAACAGAATCTAAGGTTGATTTCCAGGGCCTTTAAGTGGAAATGCGGACAGCGTGTTATGCATGCAAACGTATACCGGTTTTCTTACTTCAATAACGACAATAGAGCGAAAAAAAACGACAAAAGTAATGTAATTTATACTTATCTACCACTGCTATTTAGCATCTGTTTTTTATCTTGTTTATAAGGACGATATTAATATACCTATACGAATTATAAAACTCGTATACTGTTTTCAATAATCCAGCAACCAAATATAACGAAACCAATAAATTAAATATAAACATGGAAATTATGCAAATCAGTTTAGTTTTGGAGGAGGAAATACAAGATGATGAATTCAGAGGTATCATCAGTACGAGCTGTAGATATCTCTTTTGCAAATTGATATTTCGTTCAAGCCTAGCGCGACAACAATAGATCTGGTGATACCCTTTTTTTTATGTTTTTGTTATATTTACTCTTTATGGAGCCGGTATGCTGAATGCCTTTTTATTTTTATTTATAAAGATTACTAGCAATTTGTGTATCAAATTACTAGTGTTCTTGTTAAACCCTCTAGCTAAACTAGAATCTCAATTCGATTATTATAATAATAATGGAATTCGATCTCGTGACCACTCGATTGCAAGTCCAATACCTTATCAATTAAGCTACTGCCTCTTAAAAGTACGGCGATCTTTGTGCTGGCAGCATAGCATCTCTTATATTTTACGCGCGGTTGCTACCTGTGCTTCTGTCAGAAACCGTCAAACGAACTGTATGGTTGTAAGTCACCTTGATAGTATAAAATAGGCTTACCACTGTCTGGTCGCGTAGTGTCTAAAGAAGACACGTTGTTGCCATTAGTAAGTATGAGTAACGCTTGCCGCCATTGAGACTCCATCACGCTGTGCAGTTGAGAAGCGATCTGACCGCGACGACGGCGGTACGACTCCAATTTAGTCTGGAAATAAGTAATTATTCAATTTATAAAATTATTATTATATTATTAAAAAGACAACAGGTTTAAATTAGTGATGCCAATCGAGTCCAATTTAACCACTAGAGCATTAGTTCCCAAAGTGGTCCAGGTGGACCCCCAGGGGTCCACGGGAGACTCAGCGGGGGTCTACGTTGGCGTGACAAAAAAAATGGGGGTCCACGTCCACGAAAATTTATTTGCTTTCGATAGGGATGAACTAAAATGTTGGGTTGACTTCACCTATTAATGTAGGCAGATAATATTTTAAGAAGCTCAGCGACTGTTACTTGTAAAAACTTGCATATTCCATATTTAGTACAAGTGGTCTTGAACCTACCGATTTTTAGGCAGAGAATTTCTAAAAATAAAAAATGTCAAATTTTTAATTGCATGAATTTGTTTGATTTGTCACTAATATAAATACGAATGCCAAGGAGTATGGTAGAAATGTAGCTGAAGGGGTCCACCGGAACCTGCTAAATTTTGAAAGTGGTCAATGAGCAAAAAGGGTGGGAACCTCTGCACTAGAGTTATTCGAGCCATTTTAAGGTTTCACTCGAATAGTTCTCACGTCACTCAAACACTCGGTAAATCTGAGTTACCTTCTGTCATGTCACATGCACGCACGCACGCATGCACGCACGCACGCACGCACACACGCACGCACGCACACACGCACACACGCACGCACGCACGCACGTACACACGCACACACAATTAGTTTAAATCCTGTGTCGCGGGCGATTTAACAAAATTCAATCAACAGTTACAAATTATAACTATTGGTGGCTGCAGTCTTGTGTAGCGCCATATAATGTTTGAGCAGTAGAACCCACCAGCAGTGTAGGGACGTTAATATAAGCTCAAAAGCTTAGCTGGATTTATTAAAATGCTCAATCTGGAATATATAGTAGTTTATTGTATTCAATCCAGCAATAACACGGCTTCGGTGTGCTTTCGTGGACTCATCACAATTTCACCATTTACACATTCAAGTGAAATCCTGACGAATTTTAGTTTTTGTTTGTTTGTTATTCACGCCTTAAACTGTCAAGTCTTGGAATGCCAGACATTATTTAAAACATGTCTGTCCCGGTGTGCCGTATACGTTAAGAGATTAACTACTCGACCGATCATCATGAAATAAAATAAATAATAAATAAAATATATTTATTTTAAAGATATTTTATTTATTATTTATTAACGTTAAGAGATTGTGGAGGAACAGGGTGTGATGTCCTTCCAACACAAATGGAGGATCCTCCGAGCAGACTGGTTGATCGTGCCTGGCGGGCCGCGGCCCGACCATTGATGTCGGGACCTTGTATAAATTATACTTAGTTGCTGTGTAAACTCCACTTGTGCGATGCAGAATAGTATGACGTCATTTGAGTGCTTTTTGTATGGAGCGCCATCTATAAGATTTAGGCGGAACTTCTTCGTCTGTGCGGAGTCGCCATAAGATTAACTACTCTACCGATCATCGTGACCATCATGAAAATTCGCATACATGTTCTAAGTACAGAAAAAGTACAGATGGCGAGTGCAAACGCAAGAAATTGCTTTTTCCCGCGACTGCACTCAGTTGAAGAATAAGGATGGATTTTACTTTTTATTGTTAAATACCTCATTCTCCAATCCAAGTCACACGTTTGCCTAACGGGTACCCTTGATTTAAATAATATGTTTATGCATCAACGTTGTTACAACTTTCACATATATAATACTAGCTTTTACGCGCGGCTCCGCCCGCGTGGTACCTACATCAATAAAAAGCCTATGTCGATCCCCTGGTTTTAAAATCTTTGTGCCAAATTTAATTCAAATCGGTTCAATGGTATAGCCATGAAAAGGTAACATACATACAGAGTTACTTTCGAATTTATGATATTAGTAAGAATTAGTAGAACTAGCACTTTATAAATAACTAACTAACTAACTAACTAACTTTAAGCTTTGTTTGCCTATTAAAAAGTGATGTTACCTCTAGTAAACCAATCTTCTCGCTGGCCTGAGCTAACTGTAATCTGTACAACTTGATTTCTTCCTTCTGTTTTTCTTCCAACACATTTACTTCTAGCTTGTGCCTGAAAATATATAATAATAATATTAGAGTTATGTTGGCGCATAGGTTTGCTAGGTGTACAGCGTCTGTCAAGGTTACGCTCTTCAAAGCGTTTTGTCAGGCGTTTTACACCTGTAGCCTGTGGGCCCTTTTCACGCAGAGGACCTACAGCGCCTTGCGCGTCCTCTACAATAACATCTTCAGGTCACTGTTTCGCCTACCTAGATACTGCAGTGCATCCGGTATGTTTGCCGACGCCGGCGTAGATGACTTTTATGCACTGATGAGGAAAAAAGTAGCTTCCTCAGTACAACGCGTACGGGTGAGTCGGAACAGTGTCTTGAGGATGGTGGGTGACAGAGTTGACTCTATTCTTCTCGGTAGATTTACTGAGCTCCACGTAAGGGATGCGCAGAAGGGTCTGGGGAGGAGGTAGTGACTGTTCTGTACCTACTTATTGTGTTTATTTTTATTTTATTCATATCAAAATTCTTGAGTTTAGCTATGGACTGCTTTGTCTGAAAATAAATGTTTTTTTATTTTATTTATTTATTTACATACAAAAAATTTAATAAAAATATGAGCCTTTTATATACACAGTCCCAATGCTGGACACCGGTGTCTTAGTATCAGAAATCTTTGGGTATACTCAAACTCAGTACGGGTTGGCAGACTTCAATCATCTTCGAGAACATTATGTCCTTCAAGCAGGTCGTGAAAAACCACCTTCTTAGGCCGTCAAACTAGGGACCTCAACATCGCCTCAGCTGCTATGAGGATGTGTAGAGGCCACTGCTCTTGGACCACATGATCGCTTACCATCAGGCAGAGTACGGTCATATAGAGGAGCAAAATAAAAATAAAATGTAGTACTCTCAGACATGCAGGTATTCTGAAGATGCTTTCCGTCACCGTTAAAGACCACTGTGGCTGACCAACGGTCACCTACGCTTCCTAACTATTATAAATGCGAATGTGAGTTTGTTTGTTACGCTTTCACGCCATAACTTCTCAACCGATTATCATGAAATTTCGTATACACGTTGTCAGGGGTACAGAAAAGTACTGTCCCCGAGGGATAGAAATTTATTAACAAAATCGAGATTAACGCAAGCGAGATCGCGTGCAAATCTAGTAGTAATCATTTTATTCAGGATCGATTCTTCGCTAAATTTTTAAAGGATTCACTTTTAGTGTAAAATAATAGTATGTATTCTGGCAATGTGTAAAGCCTCGTATCCACTAGGCAACATTTGACGCGCGACATGTTGCACAACATTGTTGCTCACGGCAACGCGGAACTTTGTTTAGGCAACGTTGTCTGTCCACGCATGACCAGTCGTCGGCAACATGTCGCCAGAGGAACTAGTGTTGATTTCAGCGGCTTTTCACGTCTCCACTTGACAACATTTGATGCTCAACTGCACTTGCACGGAAATAAACAACAAGTCGCGCGTCATGTTGCGCGTTAGCTAGCAACGTCGCGCGTTGTTGTGCATAGTTGGTGATCTTGTTGAGCGTCACGTGTTGCCTAGTGGATACGAGGCTTAAAACTACAACTAGTAATAATAATGTCCTCCAGACCGAATTTCGGCCACGGCGGCCAATCTTAACAGAGACTGGCCCTCTGCGCAGGAGATATTATAGTGCACAAGTATGTGCGCAAAAACAAGTGCACTCTCTGTTCCCTAACCCTCATGATCTGATGGGACGGTGATCCGACACGACCGGAGAGAGATCAGGCGCAGGACCAACGACTTTACGTGCTTTCCGAGGCACGGGGGTGTCTAACACCGCCAACTTCCTAACTCCGGGCTCGTATTGAGATTTCTAAACAGGAAAACCCGATATCTTTTTGTTGGCCTGACCCGGGATTCGAACCCGAGACCTCATGCACAGCAGTCGCATTCGCTACCGCTGCGCCATGGAGGCAGTTAAAAAACTACACAAAATATATACTTAATTATACTTTATTTTCAGATCTTGTACTTTATTTTTTGACCTCTGATAGAAAATGTCCTCTATTAATTCTGTTCAATTTCTTGACAGTAAAACTCAATAACAATTTACCCGACCCGGTAATCGAATCTAAGACCTCGCACGCAGCAGTCGCATTCACTAACGCTGTGACATCGAAAGAGGCTCACTATTTTTTTTTAAGTGCACCTTCCTCACTTATTATAATTCATGGGTCGTGGAGGACTTCACAAACATTCAAACAACGAACACAAAAAACACCCAGTCACGGAACAATCATTTTTGGATTACACAAATTTATGTCCCGTCGCCGTCCCGGGATCGAACCCACAACACTCAGCGCAGCGGCAGTGGCAAGCGACCTTAAATCACCGTCATTGGTGCAGTCAGTTTATAAACAAACTTACACAAACAATATTTGTTTTTGCCTTATTCGATCAGCCAGTTTCGCTAGTCCTTTGGCAACTATTATTGGATAATTGTGAGGGTAATATTTCTTTGTAGCAATATGAATTTTGGAAATAATTAGAATTCTAATATTCTACACATACACACAACACCATCTAGCCCAAACTAAGCAGAGCTTGTACTATGGGTACTAGACAATGGATAATAAATATACATTATATTATATACCTTTATTTTTTTTGTAAATCATACATATTATACATATGTAAAAACACCCAGACCAAGACAAACATCCATGTTCATGCACACAAATGTTTGACTTGTGCGGGAATCGAACCCGCGACCTCAGGCGTGGCAGTCGGTTACACTAAGTACTACGCCATCGAGTCGTGGCGTAGTAGTAGTTCAGTTTTTTAACTAGCTTCTGTGCGCGGCCCCGCCCAGTGGTACCTGCATCAATAAAAGAATGGCCATGTAGCCGTGAATAGTCATGGCTAAACCACTAAACCGATGTGGATGAAATTTGATACAGAGGTTGTTTAAAATCTGGGCAAGGACATGGGTTACCTATGTAACAGACAGACAGACAGAGTTACCTTCGAATTTATAATATTAAGCAGACTTTTATCTTATAGATAGTATAAGATAAAAGTCTCGCCATCTCTCTTCTTTAACCTAACAAGAGTGAGACAGCATGCGATTTATCTTTCGGATAACTTTTACTTGTAAGGTGTGGGACTGGCCATAAGTAATTATAATATTATGTTGAACTTACTGTTCCTCTATTCGTAATATCTGTTTGTTATAAGTATCGACTATGGCGTTCTCCTTGCTTCTGGCGTCATTCTCCATTTCTCTCTCTGCGAGATCGAGTTGTTGTTGGAACTCCTGTAGTTTGGACAGCACGGCGTCTTCGAGCTGCTTCTGATAGTGGCACTTCAGCTCTGTCTTCTGAAGTTCCAAGTGTTTGCGCAGGCTTTTCACTTCGTTGTCTAAATTGTCCTGTGAATGTCAAATGTTTAAGATTGGTAGAATTAAGCAATGAAACAAGAAATTTCAATCACTATCACTACATATCATAAAACAAAGTCCCCCGCCGCGTCTGTCTGTCTGTTAGCGATTAACTCAAAAACTGCTAAATGGATTTTCATACGGTTTTCACCAATATACAGAGTAATTCATGAGGAAAGTTTAGGTGTATAATTTGTTAAGGTTTTGTTCTACCCGTGCGAAGCCGGGGCGCATCGCTGGTACTCGATAATTGTAAGACCGCGTCGCTGAATGTTTATAAATTAGTACATGAAAAGTAGGCAAAACGTAACAGACTATAATGCAAATTATATTCGAACCTTGACTTAATATAGAGTGTACACTGTAATTTAATTCAAGAAAAAGAGAAAACCTATATTCTCGTACTAACAAAAAAAGAATAGGTAACATTTTTATATTTAGTTAGGTTTTATAAGTATCTTCACGTACATCCTTACAGCGTTTTAAATGGAGCAAAATAAAAATTAGATTATATTTTGAACTACATATAAATATTCTTACAAAATATATATGCAAATGTATGCAATACCATGCTCGATCGAATGGCGGTATAGCATTCGTATTGACGTAGAGTTAATACATAATCAAAAAATCAAAGTTTAACGCATCCGAATATTCGGCAAAGTTTGGAATTTTTCGATTTGTTTAAAGATTTGAATAGGATTAACTTTTAATTAAATATCGCGAATCGTTAATGTACTATACCATACTATAAAGTTATAAATAAATAAATATGTTATAAAGTCGTAGTGGAGATGTCTCGCTATCTCCCTCGCTCAGGTTAAATAGCGGTAACGTCATAGGTTGTACAAATACCCCTACTACATGATTTGTAACTTACACTTGTAACTTATTTATTATCAAGTAGATTAAAAAAAAAAATGATACAAATATTCTTTAACTATAATATATATAATAAGAGTTTGAATTATGTAAATTTAAAAATGCCCTATTGCATTTAATTTTTCGATTAGATTTCAATGATATTTGAAACAGTTTTAATATAATTATATGGTTAAGTAAGATACTCACACATCTCTTCAAAAGCTCGCTACTTTGGTTCTGTTTCTCACTCAGTTGTCGCTCCAACACGTTGCCCCTCGATCTCTCCTCATTCACTTTATCTTTGAGCAAATCACGCTCCTGTGCGATGATCATCATCTCGTCGTTCAACAACTGTATCTTACGACTCAACTCTGTAGAACTACGCTTCGTTTGCTCATGGTCTGATTTTTCCTTAAAAATTAAAATCATGGTGATTAAATTATGATGTTACCGGATTATTGTAGAAATAAAACAGGTGGGCTAATAATAATAAGGGTATGTCCAGCAGAGGACTATTGTAGCCTGATGATGATGGTGAGATCCTGACCTGATGATGATGGAAAACTGGTGAGTTTCTAAACTGACGGAATTTTGTGATTGGACTATAAATTTGTGTTAACACATAGTCATACAATTTTTCATTGATGTATCATAGACATACTAAGCGAGCTGAAAGTGTCATGTGAACCATGGCTATAAAACTACCCAAAATGTAATGAGTTATTATATTTTGGGTAGTTAAACTTTTTTATAAAATCCGCAATTTATTTGTTTAATTTTACTAATACTAAACCATCTAGCTTAATATTGATTCCTTTATTTGTTCTATAATGGACGACGAGCGACGACGAGTCAAGGTTTATTGGGATTTTCTGTAAAGAAAGTTTCAATAACAGTAGCCGTAGACGGCAATATGCTCTCGTTCCCATTACGTGCGACCTAAAACAAAACTAGCGAAATGTGAGTGTAATACACGTTCTTGTGTGGGGGCCAGTCATACAGACCGGCGACACTTCGACCCAGGTGCCTTTGGGGATATATGTATGTAATATCAAAATATTAAGTTATATTACGGTATGTCCTTATAAAAGCTATTTGTATATATTACCTTTTCCAATGCATCTTCTAGATTCTTAACACAATCTGTAGACTGCTTATTAAGTCTCATAACAGTTTCATAGTTCTCCTTAAGTACTTCAATCTCTTTATCTTTCCGTGTGATGACGTCATCTTTCTCTGCTATACTCTTACTCATTCTCTCTTCAACTTCTTTCTTGTCGGCGGTAAGCTGTTTGCACTTCTCTTGGTAATCGTGCGCCAAGTCTAAAGTTTTGTACAATTCCGCTTCGAAGTGACTAGTTTTCTGTAAAAAAATATGATGATTAATTAGATGAATTTGGTACGAAAAATAATTGGGAAGTGGGGAACTCGCCACGCACTTTTGGACTGCCCACCCCGACTATTGCAATATTTATTGTAGCATAAAGCACTAAGTCACAGCAGGATGTAATCTCCTGGCCATCTCAAGGGCCGGAGAAAGAAGAGCCGGCCAAAAACGGACCATGTGGCCCAGAAAAGATGGGTTTTGTTACATACGGATTGCTTAAAAAAAATAATTGCTTACTTTAATAGCCTATTAAAGTAAAATACATATATTTGGTAACTGGTTAGAAACAGCATATAAAGATGCTTATAATAAAGAGAAAATATGAGAAAAATAAACATAAATTTACTTTTTGTGCATCATCAGCCACCATTCTGAAATTCTCCACTTCTCTAACCATCTTCTCCAAGGCCTGCCTGTGCCTCTCCTCTGCCTTGTCCAAATTGCCTGTAAGCCGCAGCCATGCTTCCCGCAGCTTGGCTATTGCTGCATCTTTAGCACGGTCCACTTTAACTGCCACTGCTATTTTCTCCTGTTGTTCCAAGATCTTCTTTTGTAGTTGCTGGATCATTGATTCACAGTGCTATGGGAAACAATAATGATACTATTAACTGTTTTTATAATGTGAAGGTATTCGAGTTTGTCACACCCTCAGGGATATAATATGTGCATTTTTATATAGGCAAGACATGGAGGATGCTGTTTATGTCTTGCTTGCCTGCCAAGTATTATGTTATAGAGAGTGAGCTTATTGGTGTATAATAGAAGTGTAGTTGACAATGTAACATTGATAAAATTTCTATAATTTGTTTTATAAATATTATAGATTGTTTTTTGTATGATGCGTATATCCTTTGTAAATAAAGACATTATTATTAACCTATTGAGTGGCATGGTAGTCACACATAATGGGTTATCAATTATGTTTGGCATTCTAACAATTGACAGGTTAAAATGTATGGTACTTCTATAGTTCTATTTAAATGTAATACTTGATTGTTACTTACTTCTCTTTTTAGTCTTTCTTCTTCCAACTTTACACTGTCACCTCTCTCGCCCCTATCTCCTCTTTCTCCCCACAGCTCACTCAAACTCAACAGATCTGTATCAATAGACTCTATGTACTTATTCTGTGTAGCACTAAATCGCACACCTTCTTTATTGTCTGGATAGTATGGTCTCATTTGCGGCATCTTAAACTCTTCTTTCTTCGGAGACAAGTAGCTGTCTATTGCAGGCGTTTGAGTATTTATACTATAGCTCTGAGCTTTATACTGCTCAAGAACTTTAGATGCCCGATCATATATTTTATTTGATGATGGCCTAAATGTATCTACGTAGTTCGTTTGCAGTCTTTTGGGAGTAGATGTTGGTTGTACATCTTTATCTGAGAAGTTTAGTTTTCGTATACTTGGGGACCGAGTTTCTTGCTTAGAAGTTTCTAAGGATATTTTAGATGTATTTTCCACTCGGCTGACACTTGGCTCTTCATTACTTTTGTAGTTTGTAGGCAAAGGTCTATCTGTTTTTGGGGTTGCAGCATTATTCTTGACTAAATAAATGTACTTATCAAGTATACTACTGGACACTATTCTACCACTTGGAAGCTTAACATCATCTGTACTATTTGTTGTATCTAGTTTTTGTGATATGTAGTCTCCAGTTGCTTTTATCACATTTTCTGGGCTCACAGTAACCTCTTGATCCTTGTATTTAGTGTCAGGAGTCTCATAACTCTCTACCTTTGTAAGAAACTCGTCAATTTCATGAAGAAGCAGTTTATCATTCTTTTTACTTGGAGTTGAAACTATACTGCTTATATCCCCATCCATACTTTGAATATCATTTATAACATCAACAGATTTGGAATAAATAATGTCAATATTGTCGAGTTCCAAAGGTGGGATATTCTTTTCGCGAAGGCTGACTGAATCTAAACTTGTCAAAGACAAATCTCGACTCCTTTGCTTTTTCAAAACTTTCCTTTTTCGTCTGCGCGGGAAGGTAAAACACTTACGGTCTAAGCTGCGGCTGTCAATACTATCAGTTGTATCCCAGGTTTTAGATCTGCTTATAGTACCTAGACTAGAAATATCGGTGTTTATCTCCAAACTTTCTAACCTAGATTCTAAAGTATGGACCTGGTTTACTAATTTGCCAAGGACTTGGGCAGTACAAGATGTGGGTTTATGTACAACGGTCCTTGAAGATTCTAATAGTGAATCGTCGGAGCTAGAACTTTGCACCAGAAAGAAATTTGGTGGTATCAGCAAAAGAACATCTGTATCGTCGGTCTCACTCATCACAGCAAAAGAAATGTTTTTTCTTCAAAGAACCTTGAGCCATTATACAAAAGCACAACGCCAAATATAAATACTAGTTATGTAAGTAATTTAATACGAATTTTAAGCTAAAACTATAATCGAAGCTCACGACCGTTTGTTTTGTTTACAGATTACCTATGTTTTGTCAAATCAAGGCAAAACTATTGTCAAATTGATATTTGACAGATACTATGTATGTATTCTCTTTAGTAGATTTATATAAAAATCTGACTCCTCTTTGGTCCAAAATCCACAAAATATTATTTGGTGTGTATAACTTTTGAACAGTACCCAGTATATAGTTTACGCCCAGATTCAGAAAAATAATTTGTGGACATATTGAATCCCGCATAGGATCGGATACTACAACATTCAGATGCGGCGCACTACTCATGTAGTCAAAATATAATTTAATGTATTCACTTTTTTAGATTGTAATTTTCATTTTCCAGCCGATGGACTATGAACGAACGTTCATTATAGGTTAACCCACTAGTTGGCTCTTACACAATATTACGCGTTTTTATTTTTTTAAGTTTGTTATTTGTTATCCTCAGATGGCTTCTACGGCTTCTAGATCTACGTGTAGATCTTCGTTGCGCACGAACCACGGTGCTCCTGTAGCTTTGCGCATGAATCTATTTTGTAGTGTTTGTAGCCTATGGATCCTGTCTGGCCTAACGTGTGCGAAAACTACGCTTGCGTACGTCATGATGGGTCTAACACATGCTGTATATAGCCTAACCTTGTGCCTAAGTGAAAGTTTAGAGCGACTGTTAATGAGAGAATGGAGCCGATCTAGCACAAAGGCGGCCCGGTTGCGAACTAGCCTTAGGTGAGGTCGGAAGGAGAGTCGGTCATCAAGGGCGACACATAGATATTTGGCTTCTCTAGTCCATGGGATAGCGGAGCCAGACATCCTTATTTGATGGGTCGCACGCACCGGAGGGTACAGGCGAGGCGATCTCCTGTGAAACAACACCTCCTGACTCTTCTCGGGATTGACCTTGTGGCGATTCCGCACAGAGGAAGAAGTTCCGCCTACATCTAACAGATGGCGATACTCTGTACAGACGAAGAAGTTCCGCCTACATTTAACAGATGGCGCTAAATACGCCCAAATGACGTCACAATCCTCCATCGCACAAGTGGAGTTTACACAGCGACTAACTATATATACATACGCCTGCAGCATCACGACGCCACCTACATCGCGATATCGATGAACGGCGTCCACGCGGTGACCAAGATGCAGCGCATTCTAGATGCACTTCCCAGCTGGCTGAAGGACTGGATATTAACGGTCAACGTGGCGAAGACTCAGGCGATCTCCATGGGCAGCATAGCCCTGCCGCAGTTGAAGCTCATGGGAGAGAACATCGAGTGATAAGCAAATAAATAAATAAATCCGAAATTACTCGGCGTGACCATTGACCGCACCCTCTCCATGAAGCCCTCCTGCGACCCGTGTTATCGTCTTGACTGCCGCTCCGTGCAAAGCTCGGCGTGTACAAGGCGTACATCCGCAGCCGACTCACCTACGCTGCCCCGGCTTGGTTCGCTCTCATCTCTGAGACGAACCGCCGCCGGTTGCAGGCGCAGCAGTCGCTTGCGCTCCGCACTATCGCTGACGCCCATCGCTTCGTGCGGTACAGCTTGGTCGACTTCGTGAGACGCCTGAGCACCAACCTGTTAGTGCGCGCCGACGGATCGCACGCCCGCCATCTGCGGGCGCTTGCGCCCTATCATCGGCGACCGCAGGACAGGATGGCCCTGCCGCAAGACCTCGACTCCGTGGCAACCCTTACCGGACCTACGTAATGATACTGATACCCTCCCTGATACTGGCTGACGGGCGCTCCCCGGGAAACCTTTCCCGAGGAGCTCGACCTCGCCAATTGCAAGAGGGACCCATCGGACACGACCCGAGCGCTGGTGGCACGTTGGTCACCCGCGGGGACTCACCCTTGCGGGCTGGACCTCGCTAGCTGCGCTACCCACCGGCTCTGACGACCCGGACAGACCAACGGGCCCACACGGGTCCACCCCAGTGACCCGCCTGTTTTAGCAGGCAGCGACGAACACCACCAAGACAGGCCCACGGCCTGGTCTCGTTACCCCGAGACCCCGTAGGGGTCTACGAGAAGAACCACTGACGATGACGAACACGCAGCCTGGTATTCCCTACGGTCTCATTAGCGTCAAGGCTCTACCCACTGCACATACAGATCATGCAAGCAGGGCACTTCACTCGCCGTCAACGCAGCAGCCAGAAAACACAACATCAACAAACACGCCAGCCCCGGGCCCCGGACTCATCACCCACACCAATGCGGGACAGCTTCATCACCTTCACCGCGAAATTCCTACGTCACCAGATCCGGCCGCGCGGTGAAACAAAACGTACGATGCGCTGAGGCGGGAGTGATGTGGCGTATGTAAGTATATACGCACAAACAACATAATTATAAGTTTATGAGGAACCTGGAATCGAACGGAGTAACCTCTATCCTCCATTTTCAAAACCAAGCGCCTATGGCGTTGGCCGCAGATTGGAGTTTCCTACTAACTGAAACTTGACCTGCATAATAAATAGCTGTATCGTCTGCAAAAAGTGCTGTCTGCGCAAACTTATGCATCGGTATGTCAGCGACGTACAGAGAGTACAGCAGCGGCGAGAGCACTGAGCCCTGGGGCACACCGACGCATATAGCGTGAGGTGATGATAAGGTCTCCTCAACGTGGTAGCGAAAGCTTCTATTAGTTAGACAAGACGTCTCGTATGATGAGTACGGGAGCTCGGGAGGGACACCCATAGTGAATAGCTTTTACGCGTTTTTACGAGTTTCGTGCAGTTTTATACTCTTATTTACATACTCAAACGCCTATTTGCCTTTTTGTAAGACTTTTGTAAGTCAACACACATTTGCGAGACTTGGACTTGGACTTGATCTATATTATGTCATAATATTTGTTTTTTTTTTAAGGTAGGTAATTCGATCGCAATTTATTAACACAAAATTGCATTTGGGTTTATAAATGCATACATCATTGTTGAACCATTTATGTTGCAGACTGTAGGTACTCCGTTTATGCACCTATACTCCATTTGGTTAGGTATTTAACTAAAGGTAAACAATCTTGACGTGTCTTTTTATCTAAAACTCAATTTAAAATAAAATGCTGCTAAAGATCAATGTAAATACAACAATAACGATTACTAAATCAATTGGGCCCTATTCGAGGCCGGAAGGTCTCGGGGTCCCAAGCAGAACGGTGGCCGGCGTTTCCCCCACCGAGACGTACAGGTGTTGGCGACGTCGGCGGGGAAAAATACTCGTCGCTCGAAGGGCTAGACACCTCATTGCACGTCGGGGTCGCAGGTGCAGGTGGCGACGGCTGCGAGACGGAGCTGAGCGACGGGTCCGGTGATCGTTTTTGTGCTGCGGCTCTCCTGGCTCTTGTTAGCATGTCATTTTATTTCGACCTTTACTATATTATTAGTTATGTTATGCATTTTTCTTTTTGACGTTTATTGTCATCTTGATGTGTTTTCTCATTTTCTTTATTTATGGATTTGGGTAAGTTTTTTTATTGATATTATTATATAGGTAGATAATGTGGATTTGTAGCTTTATTAATTAGATATTGTAGATTATGTTTAATTGCAATATAATAGGGAAATAAATAAATATTTTTTATTATTATAAATGAAATGACATGTAACTTGTCTGGTGTTGCCAGTAGTAAAACTATTATTCTTATTAATGCTTTTTTCCAATCTATACTAGTATTATAAAGCTGAAGAGTTTGTTTGTTTGTTTGCTTGAACGCGCTAATGTCAGAAACTATAAGTCCGGATTGAAAAATCTTTTCAGTGTTGGATAGCCCATTTATCGAGGAAGGCTATAGGCTATATAACATAACGGTATGACCAATAGGAGCGGAGAAACAATGAAAAATGTTTCAAAAACGGGGAAAATTCTCTTATGTGAAGCAAAGTTGCGCGGGTCAGCTAGTTAAACATATTCAATAAATATGTATTGATGTAGTATAATATTGTCTTCTGTTTACGCTAATTAATATAAAAAAAGTCTCCCCGTGACCATGGCTGCTGAAAAGCAACCGAAACGTCGGGGAAAGTGTAAAATTAAATTAAATCTAAATAGTTATAATAATAATTTAATTAGCTCAAAATTAGTAAAGTTAATAGTAGTAGTAGTGTAACAGTTTTCAAAATTATGTAATAAAATGTCAAATAAACAACGCGATAAAATCCGTATAGTATATAGTAGTTTAATTTCAATTGATGTAGTAAGTTTCGAAAAATACAAGCGAAAATGGTAATAGTTAAATAAATAAACAAAAAATATTTTATACATGTTATTTATTTCCTTATTTTCAAAGCTAGATATTTAAATATGTAATACAGTTTTTAAATATTCTAACATTAAGCTATAATATACAGTACAAGAAATAACTTTATTAATAACATGTTAAACAATGTTTCACATGTTGGCTTGATTATGCATCACAATATTTACCACAAAGACAAGTGACACAGGCACACTAGTGGTCAGACATAATAAGTTTATAATAAAAAAAATTATGGTGTATGAAGCAAACGAGCAGACGGATCGCCTGATAGTAGGCTATTACCACTGCCCATGGACACCAGAGCAGCCACAAGTGAGTTGCTGGCCTTTTAAATTTTGTCAAGAGTTGTTCAAGCCGCTCGTAGGCCTCTGACATGGCTTTACGACTGCTGTCAATTTAACAACCGGGACCGACTTTTTACGTGCCCTCCGAAGTACGGAGACGCTCAGATGAAATACCACTAAGTGGTTACCAATCTATAGACTGACCGCACCCAACATTGCTTAACCTCGCTAATCGTTTACCAATCAGAGAGTGCAACTGGCTATGAGCACCTCTTTTATCTTTGATTTAAAACTAAATAAATCATTGCCTGGCATAGGGCACTACTTTTATGCTGTGGCAGTCAAAAGTCAGTTAATTGTAGGACAATGCATTTTAATATTGTGATGCAAACAGTAGAGCACCAATTGTATCTATTTAAATCCTACAATACATAGCATGATTAATATTATCATTATATTAATTCAGTACATAGTATTCACCCTAACACACAATGCAAAGCATGGAACTATATTTATCTATAGGTTAATTTTAATAAATGAACTTATATAGAATAGGTATATGAAGTCTGGTGATTATGGTACAGCCAGAACATAGATCTATAATATGGGTATCACACCCATTCATTAGAATTAAATCATTCAATAATATACAAAAAAAAAACTAATATTTACAAGTCTATCCATTTCAAAATTTATCAAGAAGCCCTGACATGTATTGGTGTTTGTTTAATGAAGGCATCCAATTTATTCTTAAATAATTCACTAGTGATGGGTTCTCCTATGCCACACATTGGGTTTCTTATAGCATACTTCACATATATTTCACCATACATTTTCTTTAATAACTCTGTAACCCCTTGGGCTTGATTATCTGTATTCATGACAAACTTTAGTCCAGATGGAGTTTCTAGGCAATGTAGGGTGTATTTTGTTGTCCTGTAGTTCATAAATCCATCTTTTGGGTCAAGAGGTGATATCTTTGCAACAAAAGATTTAATAGAGAACAGCATACCATACATTAATTTCCCTTCCTGAAAAAATACCAATAGAAAATGTAAATAAATTCTATATTACTCCTGTCATCTACTTCCTAATTATTTGATAAATTAAGTGATTATCATAATAGTTTTAAATTGCCTGGATAACAACAATGCACTACACTTCGTAGCATAATAAAACATAAAAATAATTGACAAATGGCATGTACAGACTGAAGTATGAGGAAAACCAAGAACAAGTGTGTTTAATAAGTTAATATCAAGAACTTCATAAACAGATGAAATCGAATAATTGGAATCGTTACTAATAAATATACTGTACACCTACTGACCTCCTCTCTCGACATTCCAGATTGTTTGGATCTGTTCCATTCACCATAATATAGAAGCGTGCCATATCGGTCAAATATATATAAATTATGTATAGTCATTTTACTTCTACGATCTAATCTACCAAATCGATAGTAATATTTTACTAACTGCTGAACTATCCCGGACTATAAAATTTTCACTGACACTGACACAGTGCCATTGTCAACGTTCTGTTATTGTGAAGTAATGTGTTTTGTGAAGTGTGAATAGCATAGACAATACTTCACTTCAACAGACAACATATTTGATGACAGGTTGAAGAATAGTCGAATAGTGCATGACAACGGTGTGACTTACTATAGTTGTTTTAAATACTCTAAATTGTCGTTTTCATTTATTTTTTATCTATATTCTTGAAAAGATCGATATGGTAGATACTAGATAAGTCTAAAGTCAAAGTCAGTGTCCTTTTGAATAAAATCGCACTTGTAGGAACGTGAAAACCATGGTGCAACAATCGTGACAAATTGAAATCTAACAAAACACCAAATAAACTGTGTAGTCCAGTGATATTTAAGTCTTTATATCGAAATAGTACGTATCAGGTTATTTGTAGTTTAATTAGTTAGATAGGTACCTATATACTTTAAGGTTATAATTCTTACCTAATACTATTCGTATTCCAGAAGAGTAAAATTAATAAGATATAAAGTATGGATGAATACACGCGTGAACCGTGCCCGTGGCGAATTCTTGATGATTCTGGCGGTGCTTTCATCATGGGGGCTATTGGTGGAGGCATATTTCATTCAATAAAGGGATTCAGGAATGCGCCAGTGGGTTTTAGTAGAAAAATGGTATGTTCTTGTTATCTACTTCATGTTTTTACTTTATAAATAACAGCAGCAATTAGTTGTAAGCTTTATATTATGATTGTTTTATATTTTATAGCTTGGAAGTTTAGCAGCTATGAAGGAACGCTCCCCTATTGTTGGTGGAAACTTTGCAGTGTGGGGTGGTATGTTCTCTACAATTGATTGCTCACTTGTGTACATGAGGCAAAAGGAAGACCCGTGGAACTCCATAATGAGTGGAGCACTTACTGGTGGAATACTTGCAGCTCGAAATGGTAAACAATTATTAACTCTTATATTGTTTGTCAGTCTTAGATAAATAATAACTAAAATAATAAATATGTTAATGTAAATTAAACATAGACATATAGTCTATATGTAATTTGAATACAACACTATATACATAAAGCTTCAAGGTGAAATCTAATATAAAAATAATTTGTGTGGTCTATCAATTCGATTCAGAATTTCAATGTTTACATTATTTATACATTCATTCAACAATATTTTTAATATTTATTCCATTTTTCCATGTTAGGCAGTTACTCCATACATATATATCCACATTGCTATTTAAATTATTACTTATTTGTTCTACAAAGTAAAGTTATTATGTTCCAGGTGTTCCTGCAATGGCTGGCAGTGCTCTTGTAGGTGGAATATTGCTTGCTCTTATTGAGGGTATTGGAATAATGTTCTCTAGAATCACAGCTGAGCAGTTCAAGCCACAACAACCTATATTTGAAGACCCATCAGTGTTGAGCAGCCAAGGACAACAGCAGAGTCAGTCGTTCCACTAGATTAGGTGTTAAGTATAATGGTTGTGATTGTACAGCCTACCTAGGCTGAATGAGATACTTGCTTTGGCCATAATAAAAAATAAACTGTTACTTATCTCTTCCTCCAATTCCATTTGCCAAATAAATTTGTATTGAGTTGTCTAATTTTAACTATTAAATTTAGAAGTTATCAATTAATTATAGAAGTTATTTTTATTTTATTGTATAAAGAGTCTGCCTCTTAGTTTATTTTTAATATTATTGGTGTAAATGACAATCTTACAGGGCTTAGGTTTAAAAAGTTGTTATCACTAGGTATACCATTTAATTCTGCTGAGTGGGCTGTACAATCTAGGCGCGAAAAATGATGCTGTCATGGCATGATATCCACATAAAACAGTTATTTAACACCTTTGGTTATGATGAGTGAATTGTATGCATCTGTGATATTTTCAGTCCAGTACTGATTGCTTATAATCTCACTCAAAGGTTTTCAATTCCTACCTGATTGTTATAATGTCAATAGCATTATTTTGTTCAATGCAAAGCACAATGCAATAATTATTTAATTATTTTGCTATTTCACAGAATATTACCTGCTAGTGTTGCCCCAACTTAATTATTTGTTCCTATATAGTTGCGGTGACTAAACAGAATCAGTTTATTGGCTGACTGTGAAGATTATTTGTGCCATCTTCAAATTGGCTATCCCATACTGAATCTGTCAATTGTGTTTGTTAAAACAATAACTTGTTTAGCAGGTAATTTTCTATGAAATGCTTCCTGAACATAGGGTTTATTTAAAAATAAAAACATTTATAAATATTGTTGTTTTATTTAGGTTCGACATGTTACTACAAAATGTTAACCTACTTCTCAATGAATCAACTGTATTCAGTTTTTACACATTACAGATATAACACAAATATATGGAACAATCCAGGAGTTTGGCAGGATTCCACCAATGTAGTGTTGTTGTCACTCAATGCACTTTTGGCAACATTTGATTGTAGTTCAAAGTATCTACATTTATACATAATAGTGATTCATACACATTTATAAACTGAACAACCTGCTGTGCTCAATAACTACCTTTAAATTAACTTCTTATATAGGTACATATATTACATACTTGTGTCAAATGGCTGTTCCACATAATTCACATTACAGATATACTGAATTACATGTATTTTTATTGTGATTGTCTTGGGGTCATTATAATTTATTAATTAACATTTAATACATACTACACATTGTTAAATAATTTGCTAATTTAAGGATTAAAAGTAATATATTTATGAGGATTCAATTGGTGAAGAAATGCAGAAGTTCGTGAAGAAAATCTTTCAACATAATAATTAATGAGAAAATTTACCTACTCTACAACAATCACTTAAGTATGATAATTCTAAGATAATATAATGGAAACTCTGGAAAGGTTATGGTTCTCTTTCAACAGAGGTTAGATGTTGGCTTGCAATAAATTGAATAAGCCACTAGTGAAATGTCTTGAATGTCACAGTTCAACAAATTAGTATTATACAAATAGTATCACCAGGGTCTCATTTGTTGACATATATATTTTTATATACTTATTCAGATCTATACACCTGTGTAAATTTCTTGTACATGGTGTTAGTTTACATGTGCCAAAAATAGTAAGTGGTAAGTTATCTTTTATAAAAATATATACTAAAGCTAAATTGGGGCATTAGTCATTATAAACTTCATTTTAAACCTACTAATTACGGTTGTAAGTTCATTACTCTGTTTTGTACAGCGCTGTCACCCATTTTCCTGATTTCCTTGATAACGTGGGCTAACACTTCAGGGTCTACGCCAAGCTCACACAGCCTGATACAAATAGACAACGTATCTGCATCTAGACCGGTACATAATAGTTGTGATATCTGATACATCATTTGAAACGCTTCTCGTGCTTGTCCAACCTGAGCATTCTTTTCAGATGTCATGACTTAGTCTAGAAATTGAAAATAAAGGCTGTAATATTAAACGATGCGACACTTTGATATTTATTGTTGTTAAATTTACTTACGAGAACCAAAGCTCTTTCCAAGTACCTTTTTTCAGTCCTATTTTAGTGTTTTCGGTTACAATACTTCGAATTTTACATCAAAACAATATTGTATTGTATTATTATTTGTCAGTTAGTTTTTGATAACTGTGCTGACAGCTGACACTTATTTCACAGCTGAAACCTACAGATAAGGATACATTTATATATTGCTATCTCATGTAAGTAGGTTTGTTTGGTTTTAGTAGGTTACTAGAGCCCAAATGTATTTATTTTTCTTTTAATAATTTTGTAATGTTGTATATACATTACAAAATTATTGAAATTTAAGAAGATAGAAAATATTTGTAAATGTTAGCAATGTTGCACATGTAAGCTTATGAGTGAAGTGGTTTTAAGTTAGTAAATCAATTCAATTTAATTCAAATCGTTTATTCACCAAAGTAGACCTAAAAAAATAAGATAAAGAGTTTGCATATATGTCTGTAAAAAAAAATAAGTGCTTAAAAATTAATACATTTATTTTTATAGCAAGGACAGATGCATAATAATTATGGGTATGTATATCTATTTGCTTGTCATTAACAGGGGCATAGATTATACACTTATACTGGTTAAGGGTTCAAAATTGGCCTTGAAGTTAATGTGTATGCCGATTTAGATTTATATTATTCTATAGAAATCTGGTTATTAATAAAATCAGCGTTCACATATTCAAAGGAAAACTTAATTGAAAAACAGTTTAGAGAGTTCAAGAAAATATGAACATAACTTTATTATAAAAGGTTTATTTGTGAATAGAACAATACATACAAATCTTACTATGAATATAGGCACATATGCATAAATACTATATCCGACTGTTCACATTCTGCTAGCACTTGTCTATTGAAATTACAACAGGTTTTGCAGTATGTATTAAGAGATTTCATTAATTTCTTTATTTAGAATAACAAAAACAATGTAAGAGTCACTTTCTCGCAACTTGAGTTTATTTATATCTCACAAAATAATACTTGATTTCACCATAACACTACAACAGAGAAACAGGGTGCTCGACTCAACGTTTTTAATGCAGGAGAGAAAACAAAACTAGTTTCTAGTTTCATCGAAAATAAACCGAAATTACAACATAAACGGTGCGCAAGCGGTGGCAGACATTTTTTTGTAGTGTTGCCAGTAAATGACATGAAATTAATTGTAAATATTTATATATTGCATTATCTTTTTTATACTGCGATTAGGATACTTTGCTCTATTGTTTAAATATCTTTTTTTCTTTTTCGTTTGGTTAGTGGCCAACTTATTGTCAAAAGTTGTTCAAGCCGCCCGTAGGTCTCTGACATGACTTAACAACTGCTGTCAATTTGGCAACAGCCGGGACTGACTTTTTACGTGCCCACCGAAGCACGGAGACGCTCAGATGAAATACCACTAAGTGGTCACCCATCTATAGACTGACCGCACCCAATATTAATTAACCTCGCTAATCGTTTACCGATCAGTGAGTGCAACTGGCTATGAGCGAAATCAAAAATATAATTAATAATTATTTCAAAGGTTTTTACATTTGTATTTGTAATATACTAAAATAAAAACATTTTTCAACTTAAGTGTATTTCTCAGTGGTTTCATTACAGCAGGAATGATATCGCTATTCTTGTTTTCCACTATCGTTATCTCTGTCGTGACTAACAACCCTCCAATCAACATTTTGTAGAACAGAGTTGACCGACCCTGCCACAGAGTCGCGTCGCGTCGTATTCGTCGCTCACGCAGGACACCCCGTTAGTTGAGACACCTTACTTTTAAGCTTATGTTGTACACACAGCGACACATCAACCTAGACTGTTTGGACTTTGAAGTTTGAACTATTAAAAGTCGAACGCTGGGAATCATGCGACAGATTGCGTTATATTTTTGTTATTTTGTCTCATTCACGCTGAACGGGACGCGGTGCTCTATCCTTACTATATGTATCATATTCTATATGTAAATTATTTTCTGAGCAAGTTTAGCTCGGCGCGAATATTATATTTTACAAGTATGGTTTTCGATTCGCAGTAGCATCTGAACTTAATACATTCATTACCTATTATCAGTTACTATTATTACTGGTACAAATATTATAAAATAACAAAAGAAATTCTAAAAGAAAAGTAAATATAATAAATTTTTAATTTTTTCCTGAAATTAATAAAAATGTTGAAGCATTAAGTTAAATAATTAAGCGATAAAAATGTATTTTATTATTTACTTTCATAAAGTCTATGCACTGGATAATATAATAATAAGTAATTTTAAGATATTAAGTTAATCAAAAAACCCTGTAGTCATTTTGATACACGTTTCGATTTACCTACTATTTAATTTGACGATCTTTAGTGTCAAACTGCTCAAAGTAAATAACTAGGTAGCTTGATAAATAAGTTAAACTTGTATTTTTATATTATTATATACCTACACACCACCAATTTTGAATTGCTCGTGCAACATGACATTTACAATAAGACGCTAAGGAAAAATGTCCTCACAAATTTTATATGAAGTTGTCATTCTTCTCTCTGAGTAGGTAAGTATTCTGTGCTCTGTGGCGAGACGCGACGTAACGCGTACCTGTTTTGTGTGCTACCAGACGCGACACTACGAACTACGAAATAGTTGATTCTCAAATTCAGGCTTAAATATGCAGCAGCAATAATGTAATCGAAAATAGACTGTAACACGCCACAATATTGTTTAAAGATTTTATAATCGTTTCTTACTTTTGGAAATCGCCAAATGTTTCTTTATAAAAATATTATATTTGTTTTCTTTCTGTGTATTTAACTTTATTTTTAAGTCTCTACTTTAAATATAAACTTTCAAGCAAAATTGTACTGTACTTCCCTATGATTCAAGAAGTAATGACCAAAATCATGTAGGACATTTGTCGCGTGTAGCATCGCGTCGCATTGCATCGTGTCGTATCGCGTCGCATCGCGTCGCGTTCGTCGTTCACGCAGGACATCATAACACTGCTTCTAAATAGTAATATAGGGTTTCATAAGTAACACTGAACTAGATAGCCACTCTGAATAGCCCGCTGAACTGATGGCCGTTAGGGCAGAAAGGTTCGGTTCAGGAATGGCGCCCACATACCGGAACACGCTGCAGGGGTAGGTTATCCACAAGGTGGATTGAAAACTTGGCCTTGGGCGTGACCTATGCTCCGTTGTGGACGTTTTCCGGCGAAGATGATGATTGATTTGGAGAAATAAAAAAATATCTTTATCAAAAAATCGATGAATGATTTTTTGGCTGGGTAAAAGATGGACAAAACAACAAACACACTATTGAAATAATGATTAAATACAAACACAGGGATGATTGCATGCATGTATAGAATAACTGCCTTGGTGGCTTAGCGGTAGCAAATGCGTCTGATGTGCAGGACTTGCGTTTAATTCCTGAATCAGGAAAAGTGTCATTGATTTCTCTTGTCAAGAACTTCTTAGTAGCACTCTAGAATTATTGTGCTCGACAGACTGCAATAGGCATAACAAAACCACATTACCCTTTCAAGGATATAGTTGTAAGCCTATGTATGTATGTATGTAGATAGAAAGACAAATAGGTCAACATTAGATCCTACATAAGCGAATGTGTCATCACTGACGTAATAAATTATTTTTTATGCTTTTAAACATTATATTGGATCCCAACTGTACAGTTCATTCCACCCGAAAAGACATAACTCGTAACTTTAAACAAAAATATCCCATTTATGGTTAATTTGAATCTAACGATTTAAAATATAGCGCCATTCAATTTAACTTTATAAGAATCATTGAAAAGTTAATGCAGTTTCTAAGGATAGCACTTGCTAACTTTAAATTCTATTCGCAAATTCAAGAACATCAAAACAAATGATGATGAAAGACGATATAAATGCTAAATAACAAAAGACACTGTATCGCTTGAATCATCATTTGGTATATGATGGCCACGCAATTTTCTTTCTTCATTATAATGAAAAATTTACATAAGAGCGCCGATCACATACATTTTCACGGCTCTCGCGGTAATCGAGAGGGAAGGCGCGTTGCCCAATTTATTTTATTCAGCAAACATCTACCAATTTTATTATTCATGAGTATTATCTGCAATTGAAACTCGCGGGAAAGTTTTACGAATTTCACGACGCTCTGTATTTTCTATTTTTATACTACGCGTCTGCACTCCCAAAAATAGATGTTCCAAGTTTTGAACATACCGTGTGTTCCGTTCGTGTGTCTTTTGAACGTGATCGTATAGTGAGTTTTGTTAGTGAAATTAAAATAAAAAGCAAAAAGAACTCAATGGTGAGTAAAACTTTTTTCTCATTTGTAGATTTAAAAATTAAGATTGTCATATTAGAAATTATGGAGGAATAGTTTTAGAGGAAATAGATAAAGTGTGAAATTAAGGAAGGATACCCAATTATTGTTAGTTAGGAGGGTTGTTAAGGATTCGGTATGAGATCTATATGGACAAGGGTCCGTGGTTACGATATTCACGAGGGATACGGGAAGGTAATTTCATTGTTTCACTGCTATTTGTGTACGAGGAGGCAAACAATTTTGCCTTCTCATTGCGTGCTAAGTTGAAAGAAAGTAGATAGTTAATTATAGACTCAAGTAGCTATATTTTGTATGTAGGTACCTATTATGTTTCTTTTCAGTTGTTTTGGTACGGCAAGTATTTTAATATTCGGAAGTTCCTGTTTTGGAGGAAAGAGCACATCAATCTTTGGATATTGAATTACCTACCGGTGTCACTGTCGAATAAAATTTCATTCTAAATATATTTGTTTTGGCGGAGTAAATATTCAAATTGAATGTTGTACCTAATTGCAGTCTCTTATTTACCTGCGTATTTACTTTTCTAACCATTAGTATCTTATTGGTAGACCGTTATAAGCTCTATTACCGTATATAAGTTCTTTTTAAAATACGTAAATGTTTGCCAAAAGACTTTAAACGTAGTAGGTAAATCAATACTGTAATTTTGAGGGTTTATTTTGATTGTATTTGTCTATGTTCTGAAATGATTACATTGTTACAATTTATGATGCATTTCAGTAGACTTAGCTTTGCTTTAGTCATAATATAATATTTGCTTATCATAATATTGCGTTCTAAGTGCAAATCCCAGATTGGTAGATGCAGGTTGTGAATTATCCAGCCAGTAACATTTAGTTACAGCTCGTCGAATACGTCAAGCCACGGACATACATTACAGACACGGTCATTTATTTACTTATGCCACCCTCACGAATATTCTTACGACAAGTATCAGACCACTCGACCAAGACGCTATTCGGAAAATCAGAAAAGCAAACATGTACGAATGTGGTTTCATTCCGCAAATTTTATTTTACGTCGACAGCGTAATTCGTTTGGACGTACACGAATTATGCTGTCGAAGTAAAATAAAATTTTGCACAGATTAAATTACTAACCCAAATTCAGCTAAGGGAACAATATTAGCTAAAACAATAATGCTTAGTCACGTCACATTTCTAAATACGCTTGTTGACTTACCCAATTTGATGTGTATTCCTTTAAAATTCGACGCGAACATCGGCCTTACTAAGTTTACTTTACGGATTAACAGGAATAATGTCACAAGAACTCATTTTCAAGTAACAAGCGGGTTTCTGAAGTTTTTGTAAGTAATTACCTGTTGTTGAGGCGGCCTACTTAAGTAAAACGATGTTGAGACAAGAGAATTTGCGCTGTTTAATCACAGTTACTTTATAAAAGCAATTTTCGATTGTATAGATAAATTAGAATAAAATTATAGTACAGTCAGCAACAAAATCGCTACGCATGTTCGACATTTTGATTGACTCTATCTTTTAAAATATTAACAAATGTTAGTTTTTATAACTGTTATAGTTGAAATATACTCTATTTAATCTGTGATCAAAAATATACAAAACAATGGATACAATAATATAAATAAGAACTTCTAACCATTCTACTACTTATCTTGCTGACTATATCGATACTATGTGTAATATTGAAATTGATTGTATAATACTGAAATTGATTGTGGATTAGATTTTGTCCTTTTATATCAATTATAACTCGTAACTTTAGATTGAATAGGTACTCTGTATTCCTGAAATGACAGATTTCCTAGATGGACCACTTCCGTACAAACATTACTTTAAGAAAGGAAAAATACTCCACGTAGATTTTAAAATGTAACAACAAAATGCATTCCACATAAGTGACAAACTTCGAAGTAGGTAGTATATCCAGATTAATTAGAAAATAAATAACTTACTAGGTACATACGCACATTATATAAGTACTTCGAAAAGTCTGAGATGAGTGCCAAGGTCTCGAACTCGAGACATCTGTGCGGCAGTCCAATACCTTTACTAACTACCTATACTCGGATGTGGTTATCATAGGACAAAGAAATATTTATTAATATCTTCAAATAACCTGATGTGGTTGCTTTAAAACAAACTTTATTATTCTTTAGTATGATCTAGCCTTTTTATACACTTTGTATAATTATGACATTCACAGCTTTTGAATCATTGATAACTGTTTTAATGTGGCAGTTTAAAGGAAACATTGTCCTTCAATGTTCTTTAAACAAGAAATATGACGTTAGTATGAAATATAAAAATATTTATATAAACTGGCATAAAATATAGCAAGTTCGTATAAAGATGACTACGCATTATTTATATTAATATATAGTAGCTAAAATACTTTATGCATTTGCAACATCGAAATAAAAAGTTTTGTCGAAGATCACAACAAGTACTGTTGTGTTTTTGACGCCAAATGGCGTTTATCGACCAAAGTGACATAGCATAACTTCATTAATTTATTGTGTTAAGGTTGGTAGGTCAATTGACTATTAATTCTCGCCTGTTTATCGAATAGGGGTACGCAGAGGTGCATTATACTCCTATTTCATTAGCTATGTTTTTAAGAGCTAGACAATCGCGCACGGGCTGATTGTCGTCTGCCGGGCACATAACCACAAAACACTTATACTCAGAGAGAAGAATGACAACTTCATACAAAATTTGTGAGGAATTTTTTTCTTAGCGTCTTGCGTCATCTTTATGCAGCCCGCACAAAACTATCGTAAATGTCATGTTTGTATTAGCAGTGTAGGTATATATATATATATATATATATATATATATATATATATATATATATATATATATATATATATATATATATATATATATATATTATAAGGGTATGTATATCTATTTGCTTGTCATTATTAAGTGGTCAAAATTGGAAGCACTGTATTTTTCGAAGAGTTCCTTGAAGTTAATGTGTATGCAGATTTAGATTTGTTATGTTATTCTATAGAAATCTGGTTATTAATAAAATCAGCGTTCACATATTCAAAGAAAAACTAAATCGAAATACACAGTTTAGAGAGTTCAATAAAATATGTACATAACTTTATTATAAAAGGTTTATTTGTTAATATTATACAACATACTATAAAACCAGAATACTCATATTATAAAACAACAAAAACAATGTATGGGAATAAACCCACTTTCTCACAACTTCAGTCTATATCTCACAAAATAACACTTGATTTCACCAAAACACTACAACAGAGAAACAGGGTGCTCGACTCGACGTTTTTAATGCAGGCCAATGCCCTCCAATCAACATTTTGTAGAACAGAGTTGACCGACCCTGCACATACCTATCTAGACTTCGTCCTGCTGCGGCGTATGTTGCAGTAGAAAATTTTAATATTCCTTCGATCTCGACACGAAGCAACAAAAATATATTTGATATTTGATTGACAATTATCGCCTGCTCTGTGCCTCGGAGAGCACGTTAAGCCGTCGGTCCCGCCTGCCGTGAACATCTATGGCAGTCGTTATTGGGAAGTCAGTACCCTATATTATCCTGACACTGGTCTAGCCTTAGGGTATCGTTAGCCTTCGGGTTGCGGAGGTCAGGTGGCAGCCACTCTGTGTAAAAACTGATATCCAGTGAGACCCGGTTAGACCAGAAAAGCCGACCCCAAAGTGACTTGGGAATAATAAAGGCTAGGGAGAAGAGCTATTACTTAATATAATTATGTCTTTTAAATTTTTTATGTTGCTTTACGTTTTAGAACAAAACAAGATCTGCCATAGTTAAAAATATGTTCATTAGTGAATTGATGAATTAATAAGAACACTTTTCACTCACACGCTATATTAACGATCATATTCAAAGACAAGCAAAACATTGCTAATTTTATCTGATCTTTTGTATCAGACTGACAATTTGTCGCTGAATTTACATCGGTTAACATATTTCTTTCATGACGACACGCTTCGGCGATTTTATTTCGAACACAAGATGATTAGCATTCATCTTGTAAAGCTTGGGGATCTTTAATACGTTCGTGTTAAAGATTTTTTAAGGGCGCTTGGAGAGGCTATAGCACAGAATAGGGAAAACGAAGGAGGTGGCAAATGCCGCCGTGGGTGTTCCACATTTATGCACAAATGAACATAATACAGTTACAGCAAATTTTTTTTTCGTTCTTATTCGTATGTCCGACTGCTGGGCAAAAGCCTCTCCCTTGGAGTACTAAATCACTCTGTTGATGAATATCCCATGTAGCTTTCGACGGCGTCCAAGTCGTCCCGCCATTAACGTTTAGGTCAGCAACTGTGACGATTGATGCCCACCTCTGGGTGCATGTCATATAATTATTTTTCTGTTTAGTTACCGATAGTTATAGAATTTGGACCAATTTCACATTGAGTAACAAAATGGAAAATAATTTTGTTTATTAGCATAATTAGAGTCTTCTTAGTTTCAATCTCATAATTAAATGGTAATTAATAATATCAATGAATAATCAGTGTTATTAGGACGTGTTTATAGCTCTTGATTACCTTGGATATCAGCGTGTCTTGTCAGGCTGTTTTAAATACCTGACAGAGTATTATATTAATTGCTATTTAGTATGTAAACTCATTTTAGGGATACAGATAACGCTGCTTTGTCTTTCTTATACAATCATAGTATTTACACAATTATTGTATAAGAAAAGCAATATGATGATGATATGATAAGCAATCATAATGATCCGCATAATGGTAGGCGGTTACTATACTAAGACTTGCAATACCAAGAGAAATTTGCCGATCCTTTAATAAGAGTTATTTTGCTGACAACATGAATATTACGCAAAGAAAATTGCGCTTTCTTAAGGACCCTAGAAAATCTTGTTTATCGAAGGAGCACCAACAGAAGTTTTTGCATTATAGTCGAGCTAGTTTATTCTAAGCGAAATTCCAGGTTCAGGCCAGGTCCTCAAAGTGCACTTTGATGTTGGTTTGTCATAAGTATATTTAAAATGTATTACATATAATATTCGTAACATATTTTAGGCGACAATGTTTTCTTTATGTTTAAAGTTTCACGTCACTTCCATCAGGTTATTTTTCATAGTTCCGTGTGTCGCGAGGTGGGAGTTTGTTTACTTTGTCACGTTCCTGCATTATGGGCTTCTCCATTGTGCAGGTGTCGTGTTCAAGAGCCTTTTCGAACTCATTTTATAGGATTAGGTTGTGTTCTTTACGATAAACTGCTGCTTTGATTTTCGTTTTCTCATTTCCGAAATTTATACGTTGAATTAAGGAAGAGTGGATTAATATTAAGTAACACTTTCCGCTGTTTGGTTTTTTTAATCAATATGAATTGTCAGGATATGTTAAGTTTAGGTAGCTGTAAAACATCTTAATTCTGAAATAACTAACGGTAGTGCCGAATTATTAATCTTGAGGTGTTTGTGACTCATACTTCACGACTCTTATAATAACAAATATAATTTCTGTGTTTATTAAAAAGAACTCACCTGCTTGATAAAACACAACAGATGGTTCAATGGTTTAAACGCTTTTCTTGAAGATAGTTTATATTTCACGCGAGATACATAGATAAATCAAATCAAAAAGTCCAGTGGCATTTCTGAAATTTGGGTAAATACAAAGATCCCTTTCAACTAGGTACCTAATATATTTGCAATACCTAGGTCTAACCTGTAAAGTTCATCACGTGGTTATAGGCGCCTGTCACGTTGACCTCCAATTACTACTTTGTTTGTCTCAAGACCTACATGTTTCGCTTATGTTTACGCTTCGACTCTTAGGTTAGATAAAGTGTTGTACTCTTAGAAGTAGCATGTAGATTGATAATGTGTCCAGTAGACTTCAATAGTCAATATAGGACTCAATATAGGACCGAAAACATATCAGGTCAAATGACAAATGTGGATGTAAAATATATTATGTATCCCTTCTGGTTATATGTGTGTCTATGTGTGTGTGGTGATATGATTTCTTAAACTGCTGTTTTATAAATAAGATTAATATTAAAACTTGGGTAAGTAATAAATGATATAACAACAAAATCTCTAATATTAACAACATATAACAACGGAACCTGTAATTTTATTTAATATAGCGATTAGTTAATATAATAAACAATTGATATAATTTTAAAATAACTAATTTTTATAAGCATAACATACATTAAATATAACATCGTTTGACATAACATTTACCACCTGCGCTAAGATAGGTCGACGGAGTACCGCTTCGCGGGGCTCCTATATCTGGGTGGTTTAAAAAAAATAACCACGAAGGCTAAGGCGGGAGCTCCGCTCCGCTTCGCTCCCGTCTTAGCCTTCTAACCTAACCTATCCGAGTCGGGGTACTCTGAGTCGGGGTGTTAACCATAATGACGTTTTTTATATATATTAAACGTTAGACCTAATGATTTTCGATTAAATAAACAATATACATATTAAACGTTACACCAAATAATTTTCGATTACATAAACGTTATATCAAACAACGTTAAACTAATTAAGTTTTAGAATAAATAAATGTTATATGTAAAGAAATTATATCAACAGTTGGTATATCTCACGTTGATTATATCTTATGAACGATAATAAAATGAAATTAGACCAAATGAGTTTTTACGTTATGAGACGCACCCTTAAAACTTAGGTACCCTCTATTTACCGTTTTGGATGTTTTAGGCTATGTTATTATATCAAGTAAAATTGAGTTCAAGCTGCCGACATTATTCTCTATAACAAACTAATAACTTAGCTTTGAGAAGTTTGGAAGTATAGCGCTATGTAAAACAACTTTGAAGTGGTGGTAACAATTTGTCAGTAATTAATATGGAAGACCAAGCAACCCTACCAACCCTGATGGATTCTTAAACAATAACGCTGAAATGTTTGGGAACTAACCAATTATGTATTCTAATTTACGTTCAAAGACCTTATTGTGTTTGGTTTACCCATATCTTAAACCATTATTACTTTTATTTTGTTACTGTATACTTTAAAGAAGCAGCAGCGATAGCTCAGTGGGGAGACCAACAGACTGCAATGCAGAGGGTCTCGGGTTCGAACCCACGTCGCGCACCTCTGACTTTCGGAAGTTATATGACTTTTCGAAATTATATGCGTATTGATTGACAATTATCGCCTGCTCCGTGCCTCGGAGAGCACGTTAAGCCGTCGGTCCCGGCTGCCATGGACATCTATGGCAGTCGTTATTGGGAAAGTCAGTACCCTCTAATATCCTGACACTGGTCTAGCCTTAGGGTATCGTTAGCCTTTGGGTTGCGGAGGTCAGGTGGCAGCCGCTCCGTGTAAATACTGATATCCAGTCAAATCCGGTTAGACCAGAAAAGCCGACCCCAAGTGACTTGGGAATAATAAAGACTAAGAGAGAAGATACTTTAAAGGATAAATATCGAGAGTTATTTTGCTGACAACTTTTTATTTACCTACTCTTCTATTCAGGTAATTTTTGATTCTGTTACATGTTTATGACTATTATTGCATAGTCGACTCTTGCTACTCTTAAATACTCGATTCCCTGGAAGATCAGCGGAAAATAGCTTTGTGTTGTATTTCTGCAGATTATTGAATGATCGCCCCGCCGCTGTCACTTCACCAAGAGTTGTGTGTTCGCTCCCCACACGTTACAAAAATATATACAACCCACAAATAGTTGATTTGTCTGGGTGTTCGTTGTTTGAATATTTATTAAGACTGCGCCGAGCGAAATGTGCCAAAACAGGCAGTCACAGTTAAGTTGATAAAATCAATATCTTTTGTTTAATACAAATATAAAATATACATTTATCATAACAATGAATGTGTTTACAATTACTCCGTGTAAAAAACTTAACATAATTAATATTTTCGCCTACAAAATTACGTGAATTTGCACGAGAAATGCAAAAACATAAGCTTGTGTTAAGTGATTTTTAGATTATAACAGTAGAAATCTATCCTATTTTACACTTAAACGAAACATAAATAGTTATATTACAATTTGTCCGTCCCAAATATTTAAGTTATTGGTTGTCGATAAAGATACATATTTATCAAAAAAGCACTTCAAATCCTCCATACAATTTTACTATGGCGGCCGCGCGCCGATTTCAGTATGCGCCGTACGAGCTCTGTCATTATCTGTCTTACGCTCGGCGCAGTCTTAGTCCTCCGCGATACATAAGTTGTATTTAGGAAAATAATAAATTCTTTTTTAGTGGCTTTCATTGGCTACGACATACATTGTACAAGTAGCTAATATTTCTGAGGTTAGCTAGAGGCGTATAACAGCTATATTTGGTCAGTTATGAATACTAAACCATGTGTTAATTGCAAAATATGAGCGGGCATTTGTAATAGCAGTTCTACGCCTACAAATAAACTATGAAATAAATTGTATACCCTATTTAAAATAAGATTCATAAATAACTATAGTAGTTTTTGGGCCAAAGTTACTCAACTTAGCGGAATTACTAAGAAACCATGTATTTTCATTGAATAATGGTTTATTATCAATTTAAAATTGTTCCACCTTTAAATGTCAGGCGCATAATCTCGAGGTATAATTTAAGTTCTAATAAGTCTGAGAAATTAGTTCGCAGAAGTGAATATCGTTACTGATTATAGGTATTTGCTGTAAACTTAAAGCTTACCACTAAGTTTACAAACTACTCTGTAGAAGCTTAGTTTCACTAAGCTTGTGTACAGTAATTCGTTGTGCAAACGGTGGTAAATTGTCGAAGCCCCTCGAACAGCAACAAACAATTGTACTCGACTGTTGAGAGCCGTTGTTGAGTTACACAATAGTCCCCTCCAAGTTGGACTGTGGAGTACTCAGTATATAGGTATATTGTATTGACTGCAGGAATGCTGTAGCTCTTTAAGCGAGCTTTCATATATGTAGAATACTGAATTGGTGAGCAATCTCTATGTTATTTTCCGTTTAAAATAATACTGTATGTATAAATAGAAGGTGGATGGCGTAGTGATTTAAATTGTTGCCTCGCCATTGACATTGCACCGAGTATTGTGGGTTTGATACCCACACGGGACAAAAAATTGTATAATCCACATTTGTTGTTTATATTAACTATTATTTATTATTACCATATTAACTATTTAGTTGTTCAGATTGTGAGTGCTCTTCGTTCGCGTTCACGTGTACCTATAGTAAGTAATAGCTCAAAAACAGTGTGTTAGAGCTATTTGTAATGTTGCCCCATGGGTGAGCTGTAAACCTCTCTTTCAAAGTCTTTCTCTATTAACACTGCCTTGCCTTTATTTATATGAAATTTGTACCTTTGTTAAGCATAATATTGACCTTTTTGTCTTTAAGAAAGATGTGTGCAATTTTAACACAAGATATCCAGATCGTCTTGAACTCCCTTCAATAAGAACTGAAATGTGTAGTAGAAATAGTTACGCTATGTCAGTACGCATTTTCAACCATCTGCCTAAATCTATAAGAGATCTGCATATCAATAAGTTCAAAGTTGAACTGTATAAATGGCTAAGTGAAAAGTGTTTCTATTCTACAAAAGACTATTTAAATTATAAATAAGTGTGTTTTTTTTTTTTGTGCCATGTACTAATAGTAAAATTATGAATTTGTGTTTGTTAAAATATTTGTATGCCATGAACTTGAGATGGCAAATGTGTGAAACTTTTTTCTTAATATGTTACCACCTGTATGTACCACATTTATGCAAATAAATTATTATTATTATTATTATTATTATTAATAAGTAAGTCCTCCGCTGAAAAGGAAAATTAAACTTCGTTTAATTTGTACGAAATGTTACGTTTGAAAGTTTTTCATTATAAGTAAATATAATAATAATAATAGTCTATCACATACACACAAAACCATCTAGGCCAAACTAAGCAGAGCTTGTACTATGGGTACTAGACAATGGATACACATACATATTATATACTTTTTTTTTTGTAAATACATACATATTATATTTAGAAACACCCAGACCAAGACAATCACCCGTGTTCATGCACACAAATGTTTGACTTGTGCGGGTATCGAACCCGCGACCTCAGGCGTGGCAGTCCGTTACACTAACCACTACGCCATCGAGTCGTCAGAAAAATAAAAGAAAACGAAGGGGATATGTTTAAATCCTTTTACAACTGTACTAAACAGGAAATCGAAATATTTATTGATGTACTTTCAAAGATAGTTGTACTTTAGACAAGGAGGTTCAATGTGGACGATTAATTTGGATCTACAATGAGCTCATTTGTCCACGGTACGCCGAGACAAGTGCTCGTACACGTGACAGCGCTTCTGAATCTGATTTAGTCTGTCGATTAAACGTACTTACTTGTATTTACACCCTGATCACGGGATAAGGATTATGTATCACATCCCCTACATCCTCGAAGGGTACAGTCAAAGGTACAAGTGTATGGAGGCAAAGTTCGTTACGTAAGCCGGCGACAACGGTGGAATTAAATTTCTTGTAAAATCATTGCTGTCGTTGTGGGTAAAAAGAGCTTTGCTTTTTTAAAAGCGCCTCCCGCGCTGGTTGTAACTTCTTTGTTGTGTAGACTTTACACACATCGAAACAACGGGCTTTAAAGCAACCTCATGTGGAACATCAATTTATGGTTCAAACAAACTTTTGCCTTGCGTGGGGCTCCCGTGTGGGTAGGCAATACATTTACGCAGATAAACTTAATAATTATTGAGTATTTTTAGATCCCACATAAATAGGGTGAGCCTATTGGCACTTACGTAGATATTATAGGGCGAGCTTGCTACCGCTTACCGCATTTCCTTTCTTAATGCTGCAACCGAGAGTTCCCTAACAGGAAAAGCATATACCAAGCACATAGCCCATAGCGCAAAGCCATATTATATTATATTAATAAAAAAAAACTATATTATTATATAAAGACGAAATATTAAAAAAACAACCTTTTATTGCCAATAATGTGCGGTATTCAGTGGTCTCACACTAGGCAAAGCTGGTCCTGTGGGTACCTGATTTGATTTTTTTTGTTTGTAAGGATTTTACTCATAAAGTACTATTCGTTTATCATTTGTAAGTTATATTATCACCGGGTAACATAGGTTATTTTTCTTTTAAGTAGGTACTACTTACATAACCTAACCTACTTTTACGCGAGCGAAGTGAAGTGAGTCTATATTAAATAGCCTTCAACCACTTCTTTAAGCAATCCATCTCTGTTTATATTAGAGTGAAATGCGATCAGCGAATTATTTATATTAATGTATTTGCAGGCAGATCAAGTTCAAGCACCGCCTAAGGAGTCGGGTGGCGAAGCACCGGCAGTTCAGGCGCCAGTCGCACCACCAGCTGTTGTTGAAGAAATCAAACCTGTAAGCATACCTTAAAAAATATTTTACTTATTTATTTATTTAGGACCACCAGCGTTTACAACAATGCAACCAAATAGTATACCTAATAATAATAATAATAATAATAATATTCTACCACATACACACAACACCATCTAGCCCAAACTAAGCAGAGCTTGTACTATGGGTACTAGACAATATAAGGAAATAAATTATAATTATTTAAATAATATAAGGTTTATGTGAGTTACGTAACCTTTTAAAGCGGTTACAGTATGCACCATTTAATTGAGTTTAGTGATTAAAAATCAAGAAAGAAAGAAAAGGCAATGAGTGTGTCCATAAAGTTACTTCAACTTACAAAATAGATATACATATGGCGAAAAATAAATATCGTAAAAGCAGTAACATACTTTACGACTTATATGTATCATATTATCATACAATATAATTTTACATTAGCTGTCTCCCGCGCCCTACTATGTATAGACTCTGTAAAGTGTATCTTTTGACCTATCTTGTGGTTCAAGCTTCCTTCATACTTTTCATATAATGGTATGTTCGTTTAGCAGTTCAAACGTTATTGAATAACAAACATCCAAACTTTTATATTTAGAGCAGCGATAGCCTATTGAGAATCCGTTGGACTGCCACGCTAGAGCTCTCAAGTTCGATTCCAAGGCCTGCACCTCTGACGATTTAAAGTTACTTGGCGTATTTTTTGTTTTTATCGTTTGCTTTAACGGCGAAGGAAAACATCGTGAGGAAAACTGCATGTCTGATAGTTCGCCATAATGTTCTAGAATTTATATGGAGTCTGCCAAAATCCGCACTGGGCCAGCGTGGTGCACTTTGGCTTAACCCTTTCCACGTTGAGAAGACGCTCATTGCCAGCATTGAGACAGTTTATATACAGAGCTGATATTATTATAAATTTTTATATTTATAATAATTGTAGAATTATAAATATATATTATTGTAATGGCTTGGAAGGTTTATTTTATAACGAGGCAATGAAAGACGTCATAATCGCCATTTTGCGATATCTATTTGTAGTAGTTTTTGTATGATTGTCTATTATCGATTAGTTGGCATCTGCGTTGAAAACTGTGTTATGATATATAGAATACAGTAACGAATATTTCACACCTATGATTTTCGTTCGTATGCGTTGCTTTAATCGTTTTTCCCTAGCTGTCAAGTTATCGCTGTACCAAATTCATCACAGTCGGATTAGTAGGTTAGCCGTGAAACGTATGAACGAAGAGAGTCGTTTTTACATTTGTAATTAATGGTGCATATTTTGTATATTATAAAACTCATGGTGAGAAATCAACTGATAAAAAATGTATAAGGCTGCACGGATGAGTTAGTAATACTGTTTGTAATTCTTTACGTGTATGTACTCTCCCGGCACGTACACTATTAGTATTTACACCAAGAGCGGGATAAGTCTTTAAAGAAAATTCAGTAGCATGAATAGCGCGTTTGTTACCTTACCCCTGCTTGTGCGTAGTGTCGTGCGTTCAACCTCACACAGGGCGTAAACTTGAGTGAACGACAAGTAGTTGTTCCGAGTCTGGATGTATGTTCTATTCATTCATATTTGCAAAGTCTCTTACACCACAGGCACTATAGAAAATTATAAGCCTTTAATAATAGGTACCAAATTAATTAAATGATGTTGTAAATGAGGCGGTATTAAAGATGTGGTTATAGCGCAACTAAAAACTACCATCTTATAGATAGCTAGATTTTGCCCGCGGGGTTGCTTGCGTACATGTAGGTTATGTCAATTTTCTATCCCTTGGAAACAGTTTTTTTTTTCTGGATGTTAGGTACTCTTATGTTCTTTTCTGTACCCCCTGACAACGTGTATGCGCAATTTCATGATGCTCAATGGATTAGTTATATAAATGAACTATTTCTTTATTGTAACGAAAACGTATATACCTACAATTAAAGTGTAAGCATTGATTAATTAAGATTAGATTACTAGTTAAAGCATAAAAGTGTAACTAACAAACTCATTTACATTTATAATTTTAGTTAGGATAGCAGCGTAGCGTCCATAGGATACGGCAACCACTTACCTCTTTGCCAGAGCAGTGATAGCTCAGTGGGGAGACCAACACACTGCAATGCAGAGGGTCTCGGGTTCGAACCCACGTCTTTTCGAAATTATGCGCGTATTGAATGACAATTATCGCGTGCTCCGTGCCTCGGAGAGCACGTTAAGCCGTCGGTCCCGGCTGCCATGAACATCTATGGCAGTCGTTCTTGGGAGAGTGTCGACACAAAGGATCCCACTGGGTCGAAGTGTCGCCGGTCTGCACTGACTGGCCCCCACATAAGATACATACATACATACATATATACATACCTCTTTGCCAACTCCATTATTTAAAACAAAAAATAGCCAATACCCTTATTATTTTCACAGGTTGAAGCACCACAACCACAAAATCAACCAAAACCAGAAGAAGCCAAAGAGGCACAGCCAGACGTGACTCCCGAAGTAAAGCCAGAAAGTGTGACAGCTGTGGCAGCTGAAGTCAAGGCGGAAGTGACGCAGGCGAGTGCACCGGCAGTCGCAGCTGAAAGCAAACCGGAAGTAGCGTCAGCCACAGATGTACCGGCTGAAGCAGCAGAGAGCACTGATGTGGTTATGGCTGAGAGCAACGGAGAAGTTAAACCCAGTGTAAGTAGGGCAACATTCAGTTTTGTATTTTATTATTGACTAGCAACCTTCGCACGCTTGTAATTCCGATTGCAAGCGTGTTTTAACCTAATTAATCATTTTAACAAAAGCGGTTTTTGTGTCTTAATTATAATAGTTGGGCATATACCATCGCGGACTTTTTATGTGTACTTTCTATAAGCATATCACACTATTTTATATATCATCAATAGTTTTCGCAGCGCACGCAAAATAATGATACATTGTTGTAGTTTAGGTAGCAATCGTAATTATTTTTAATATAGCCTATGTTACTCGGTGAAAATAATAATAACCTCCTGTTGGTGAAATAATTTTTAAAATCGTTTGTGTAGTTTTTGCCTTATAATCTTACAAACAAACAAAACATTAAATCTTTCCCATTTATAATATTAGTATAGATATAATACACACACACATTTTACAATCTCTAGCTGCATATTTTTGTATTACTAAAGGCGAGAGCCTGGAGATTTGTCACACAGGTTTCGTACCTAGTACAAACTCCAGCTCTCACTAAGGTTTTAGTTCATGCTGTACCTTATTGTAACATATCAATGTACTTACCTTTTTGAGAGAAAAAAAAACAATATTATTATTATAAATTTATAAAAGCAGGCAATTCAATCGAGTAATATTAATAAAAAACGAGGCGCTCATAGCCAGTTGCAATCACTAACTGGTAAACGATTAGCGAGGTTAAGCAACGTTGGGTGCGGTCAGCCTGTAGATGGGTGACCGCTTAGTGGTATTTCATCTGAGCGTCTCCGTGCTTCGGAGGGCACGTAAAAAGTCGGTCCCGGTTGTTGTCAAATGGACAGCAGTCGTTAAGCCATGTCAGAGGCCTACGGGCGGCTTCAACAACTCTTGACAACAGGTTGACCACAAACCACACGAAAAGAAGAATAAAAACAAAAAGTAAATTTCATATATATCACGGCAACTGTTAACCTCACTGTTTTGTGAACCCAATACTTCTCTCTTGGTACTAGGATATCATAATATAAAGTATAGAGTTTAAAGATATGTGCGATTTATTTGACGTTTTCAGGGTGACTGGCAACAAAGGGAACAGGAGCTTCTAAAGAAGATAGAAGAATTGGAGAAGGTCAAAAATGAGAGAGCAGAAGATGGACTCAAATTGGAATTGAAGGCAAGTATTTAAAAAATAAATTGTATTGTTGGTAACCTTGCTGCTATCATGCTGCTGAGTACTTCTGAGACTAAAATTTTATAGATAAATAGATTTCACCCGCGGCAACGCTTGTGTAAATGCAGGTTATGTCAATTTCCTATCCTTCGGGAACAGTTATTTTTTTCTGGATGAAAGGTACTGTTTTAAATTTATGATGATCGGTCGAGTAATTAGGGCGCGAGTAATTAGGGCGCGATAACATAACAAACTCACATTCGCATTTATAATATTAGTAAGCATTCACTCTGGGCGTCTTTGTACGCTGTTACGATGTCTGTGAAGCAAATCGTCATCGACAGAGATTACATTGAAACTAAACCGAAATAATATTCTACAAAATACCTTGCCTTTTGCTTTATATAAATTTTACCATTTATCAGAGTTGTTATGCAACTAACGGTTCCGAAATTGATGCTGGTCAGTTGTTAGGCAAACAAAACACATACACTACTAGTGAGATATTGTATCTATGCACGCTACTTAAAAAAACTATATTGTTAATTGAAAGGAGACTTCATATTTATATATTTAAACTTTCCTGTTTTTTACTAGTTGCGACAAGTTTAAAAATAATATTAAGATAACGTAATGTATATATTAAAGTTCTTATGCCTTATTTTCCAATACATTAAATGACCTATCGATTATTTCCTAAACGCAGGTACGTGAAGAAGAGATCGACCTTCTTAAAGCAAGAGTAAAGAATTTAGAGACCGAACTCCAGGCGGCGCTTTCGAAGCCCAGTGGCAAGAATCATGAGATGATTGAGAATATTAAACAGCAACACGAAGAGGTTCGTATTAAATATGATATTTGTCGCGGTATTGATGCCATAGACACGGGCAGCTTCTTAAATAGGTCCAGTAAACTTCTGCAACTAAAAGAGTTGAGTAATAACAATGCTCAACTTCAAGACTAACGAGATACAAGTTTATGTGTGCTTACACTGGAGAGGCGTGAGCAATCAACCGATAAAGTTTCTAAACGTTCCAGAAACTGTGATGGAAGTATTGAGTAACAACTGTCACCTAAGAGAGAGCTGAGTTGTAAAAGTTTACTTATCATCAATGGCCCATTTGTGAGGCTAAATAACTAACTATAAACTGTTTAGTTATTTCGACGTGCAATTCAAATTGCATTTTTTAAATAATTTATTTTCTAATAGCATTAAAAGGCAGATACAGATGCCCAGCTCTATGTAACGTATAAAATGAAACAATCGTCATGCAAATGACAATATATATTGTTTACAGTTGCTAAGCAAAGCGCGCGGCATGATCTTCGACAAGACCAAGATGGTGAAGAACCAGGAGCTTCAGATCGAGGCGTTAACGACGCAAGTGCAGTCCCTCAAGGACATCAATGTTATCACCAAGGACCTCTTAGAGATTAGGAACTCTGAAGTCAAGGCTATGGAGGTAATACTCTCTAAATTATTCAAAGAAAAGTTGAGTGATATTTAGATTTTTATGGCAAGTTTATAATAATGATTTCAATTTGTACCATCCAATATTACTCTTCTAGCGAATTAAACTATTAACAAATGTTATCCAAAATATTTGTATTAAGATATGAAATTAGTTCGTCATCAGAACATATTTTAATTTTAAATCTCAAGATATTTTATTACCTATTTTCTAATAATTAAATTATAATCACGATAAGGATGAATTAATTCATCTGATTGTTGTTGTGTGTGTGTGTGTTGTGTTTTCATATTTATGGAATGCCATATGGTTTATTGAATTCCATTTCAAAACAGACCATACATAATAATAATGTAGGTGAAAGTTAGGATTTAATTCAAAGGAATAAATGATACAAGGTTGATGTATTTGCAGGACCGTTTCCAAGCGATGGAAGCGAGGTTCAAGGCTGAGAAGGACAGGTATGGCTTGGTGCTCCAGCGAGCTCAGACCAGCACCAGCCTCAACGATGACTTAAAGAAAGAGTACGAGACACAACTTGCCATATTTAAGGTAAATATAGAACTCCTAATATTCTCCTAAATTTAATTAAAAACGTTATCCTGCAATACATATAATTTCCCCTTAAAAGTTCATGTTTTAGGGCAAAATAAGCAATAACACAAAAAAAATTTTGGTTTATTTGCTTTTAGCAATATCCATGAATATTAATATCTAAATTCTTGCCGTCGTTTCGTTTTGATAGTCAGCGTAGAAGCTTTGGATGCATTTAAAATGTTGATTCGTATCATGGGTGTTGGCTGTACAGTTTCTCGTGAATGGTCTTATACACACGCACTTATTTAATCGTTGTTCCAGGAACTGAGAGAAAAGTACGAACAAAGGGTGAAAGCGCTTGTCGCTGAAAACGAAAGGCTGAAACAGGAGGCGGCCAAAGTTGGCACATCTACTTCATAAATAATTTTAAGTCATTCAACACTTATATTGGTCAACTACTTCATCACAATCTTCTAAATTAATCATCGGTAATATCGTTACACAAATCAAATCATATTGTTTCTCGAATTGTATAACAAAGTTTATAAACAATTCTTTGATACCCGTAATTTTTTTCATACTGTGCTTATGTATGTATTTTCAGTCCAGTCTTAGTGGCATTCAGTGAGCCATCCTCAGAACAGTTGTATTGATGAAATAGATTGTTCAAGAACGTCCCAATCTCATTTCATATGCCCTTTTTATTTCCGTCTGCTATACTGCGCAGATTTCCGTATCAATATCGGCTTCCATACAGGTCCACCGTCCATCCAGGCCCTTAAAAAGGAGGTCAGGATACCAAAATCCTATTTTTATATACCAGAAAGTTTTGCTATTCGAGTTATGATATAATTTTATTCGTGAGACCATATAATATAGCTTCATCCATTACTAGAATTTGACTTTTAGACTTGTATAGTTTTGTGTTTTGAGTTCTCGATCTGGGCTATTAATTATAACTTCTGCATTACCTTTTTTTACACTTCTTTGTAAAAATATGGCGATAGCTTTTATGTAAATTATCTTATGATTTCGGTTAATTTAAGTGGTATTTCAGTAATTAGCGGTGAAACAGAAAATGACCAAGCACAAAGACTGTATTCATAAGATCCTAACGTGTTTGCGTTTTTATAAATTTAGCGATTATGTGTTTATATATTTGTAATAAAGTTTTAATACATTATTTGGTATTTTCACTGAGACTTAACATAATACACTACTTATATTTATTACTAACTTTTGCCCGCGGCTTCGTTTGGAAACGGTACTTTTTTTGCATAAAAGGTATGCTAGGTTCTTTGTTGTACCCTTGATAAAGTGTACGAAGTTGTCATATTTATTGCCGTGATGGACGAACAATGAACTTATATTTTTTACCCGGCTTTAGAAAAAAAAGGATCGTGGCTGTTTCTAATGAAGTTGTGCAAGCGACAGCGTATACACGTAGCTATGAAACCTGACCTAACCTTAGGGCCGGCGCTGATTGACGTCGCGGCACGGCACGGCATTTATTACTGATCAAGTTATTTTTATTCTAATTTCAATGAGTTTAATTTTCAAGAAGTTAAGAAGTTTAAGTTTCAAGAATTCATATTACTTTATATCGATATAATCATGCGGTGGCTGATTAAATTAAAATTATGGATCAAACAATACAAACAACATTCTACAAACGTGTTATAAAATTTTTACATACAATCTTTGTAGGACAAATCCTACGTCGTAATGATCAGCCATTTTGTATCACCCGCCATTTTGTTGTCACGTGCACGTTTCCCTTCCGACCGTTATTTATTATTGCATGATAAGGCGCGTTTCGTTAGACGCAGCTTGTATTGTCCTGCATGTTATTAATACGGCACATCAGCCATGATGAATAGTTCACAGTGACACGGCGGTAATGTTTCACGTCAATTTCTATTGGTTATAAATTAGAGTTTGATAATGTTATTAATGCAAGCACTGATAGCTTAGTGGGACATTGTTGGACTGCTACGCAGAGGTCTCGAATTCGTTTCGCATCTCTGACTTTTCGCAGTTATGTGCGTAATAAATAGTTAACTATTTAATGCGCACATAACTTCACCTTAACTTCACGATGTTTTCCTTCACCGTTAAAGCAAGAGACAATTAATTATCGCTTGCTTTAACGGTGAAGAAAAACATCGTGAAAAAATCTGCGTGTCTAAGAGTTCTCCATAATCTTCTCGAAAATATGTGAAGTCTGCCGATCCAGACTGCGCCTGCGTGGTGTAGTATGGCCTAACCATTCTCACACTGAGAAGAGTGAGGCCCTTCTCAAACTGTCCCACTGCTGGGCACGGGCGCCCAGCTATGGGACAGTTTAATACAGGGCTGATATTATATATATGTACCTAAATATCTATTACAATTAATGTTACAAATATTTCAATTTTACCTATGCTATATTTTAGTAAGTAAATCAGTTTATTTTTATTTATATTATGTTGTTGGTATAGTGGCCAGTGTTAATGGCTACTTATCATGGGGGTTCATCTCTGCTGGATTTCTGCTCACAGATAAATATAGTTATAACCTATAATTTACGTCGGAAATGCATACCTAAGGTCTATTTTTGGTACTATACGTCAGCAGCTCAACTGTTTACTATAAATCGAGAATGATTTAAACTTTTAGCCAAAATTTTGTTTCTCAAACGTTTTGTTGTTATTACACTGAACCGGTTATTTTATATATGTGGAAGTATGTAGGTAAAGATGTTTGTAAATTTTTTTGCAATAACACTTTAACCATTAAATGCATTTAGACGAAACTTGGCACACAGAATCAAATACACCATTTCATACAAACTAAGATTTCGTTTTTATATCGCAGCTAAACAGCGAATTAGATTTTATGGAGATAGCTAGATGTAGATGTACTGGGTAAGAATTATACTACAACAGTCGTCCTAGGATGCCCAGCGGTTAAAATTCGACCGTTATACATAATATATACTTAATCATATTTTTATATAACGTAGCATTTTTTATTTCTTCTCCATATATACTTAAAGATATACGCAGGTTAGGTTTCTCTTCGCGTAATGATATATAGATTTTAAGAAAAAGTCGCGGGTACCAGATTGTATATCGTAACATACTAAATTGGTTTAATTTCACGGTACAACGTGATGATGCAGCGGCCTTGAAGACACTTGTTCAGAAATATGAAACGACGTCCATTACGTTAGTTACATTGAAGGACACTTGTTACAACTGTCCTGTTTCAAGTCACTTGAGAGAAACCTACACGTGTACTCGAGGACAACTCAGATAGGATTGGATTGTTAGAGGGACCAATTATTCATGCATGTAATTAATTAGAATAAAACAAAAACCGATTCAAAACTATATCAACACGTAAAAAATTTAACTAAAATATCCTATAAGCAATAAAACGTTAAAAATAATACTAAATCTAATAAATCAAAAATGTTAAATAATTAACCTATATAACCTAAACTATCTTTAACCTATAATAAAATTTTACAATTTTTGGAGTCGGTGCCAAGCCCTAACACGATAGATTACTATAATATACAAACTACTAAACACAACAAAAATAAAATAACATAAAACTAACTGCCTATAAATATTACTAGGTAAACAAATAAGAGAATAAACATTTTTTAGACCCGATTTATGAGCTAAACTAGCAACAAAGATAATTATATTAACACAAGAAAGTATTTTTAAAAATTAAAATCATAGCAAACCGAATGCAACACAAGGAAGCTAGAAGTTTTCTTTGTTCTTGGATAATGTTTCTGTGATGACAGTTAAAACAGAGATTGAAAATCCTTATCAAAACTTTTGCTGAAGGGAACCCCAAACCAAAACGTCATCAATGTATATATTTTTTGTTTTTGTTGATTTTTCCAACACGCGCTGGATCAATGTCGTTAAAATTTATATGGGACCACCTTTGAAGTATGACCTACCAAACAAAAAAGAATCATCCAAATAAATTCATTATTGACGGAGTAATCGAGTAACGAACATACAAAAAAAAACTGCCGAATTGAGAACCTCCTTTTTTTGAAGTCGGTTAAAAATAAAATACTGCGCATGTTATTTTTTTTTGCATTGAAGTATCTGGAGCGATGTTTTAGTGGGAGACCGTTGGGCTGCTACGCACAGGAACTCCAACCAAAGGCACGAATATCTGACTTTTCGAATTTATGTGTGTATTAAATACATAGTTAATTATCGCTCGCTTTAACGGTGAAGGAAAACATTGTGAGAAAACCTTTATGTCTAAGAGCTCTCCGTAATGGTCTAGAAGATATGTGAAGTCTGTCAACCCGCAATGGGCTAGCGCGGTGGACTATTACCCAACCTTTCTCACACTGAGATGATACTAGTGTCGAGTAGTGGGATGGTTTGTATACGAGGCTGATATTATTATCCTTATACCCAGTCAAAGAAAAAGTGCCACGATATAACAGAACAACCGGCGTGAAAGTAGTAATTTTATTACTGCGTTTCGCTTGCTAAGTATGCTTTTCGGAAGCCAACATAACTAGCTCAATTACTCTTTCTTTCTTTTCATCCCATCTCTAATACCTTTTCCTAATCCCTGGTATTACGCTCAGGATTTGTCATATATATAAATTGTAAACTTTAGATTTCTAGCTATACGTCAGTATGCGTCAATAGCAGCTGCAAAAATGCAACGAAATAATTTTTTTTTATTTGTAAATGTTTCCAAAGGTATAAGATTTTGTAAATGATCACCCTCCCAAATCTAATTATGTAATCCATCAGTGAGGTCCGAAAGGGTCAAGACTACTCCATCCCTAAAAGACAAGTAATATGCAAGCAAAAGTTATTTTCTTTATCGTAAATTAGAATTAAAACTAATAAGCTTAAACACAAGATTGGCAGGCGTCTCAAAACTAAATTCATTTAGTCGGTTTTTTACAGGCTTTAAAATAGGCTCCATTTTTTTCTAAAGGCAACCCTATCCACAGTATAATTAATTAGATTCCAGATTGGCAACTCCTGATTGCTGTTTAAACGAGTTTTCTGACAGATTGTGATTTCGGGAGATTAAAGTTTAAATTTTCACCTAATTACCAGAAAAGCCTATTTGCAAAAAAAATCTTTGCTTTGATTGCCTTTCTTTATTTAGGCAGATTGGTTCTATTGAATGTCAACTTGTAGGCTTGATTGCTATGATCGAATTAGATGGATAGACGACCCGTTACTTGTTCAGAAAGCTACAGACAATTTCAAAATTGTATTAAGTATTACAAGATCTTATAAAACATAAGAAAATATCAAATAACAACAATTGTAACTAAATAACCTCTTAGGTATTACAATAAATAAATTTATTAAAATGGTTGTAATTATGATGCAATACGAAGAAAATTGTGTCTCTGTTAATTTAAGCAATTGTTATTTCGACAAATAGACAGAAATTGATGTCGAACTACAGTTCGACATTATGTAAATAATAATAACAGTATTTCTAGCTCTCTACTTTTAGTTTGAGCCACCAAGATAAATTGAAATTAAACTAATTGATGAAATGTTTGTTTATTTTAAAATACTATTATTATTATTACAAAAAAGGCGGGCAATTCCGTATAAAGTAATTTAAATGTATAACATTCGCGTAAACGTATCTTATCTTATCTTATGTGGGGGCCGCCAGTCAGTGCAGACCGGCGACACTTCGACCCAGTGGGGTCTTTTGTGTCGACACTCTCCCAATAACGACTGCCACAGATGTCCATGGCAACAGGGACCGACGGCTTATCGTGCTCTCCGAGGCAAGGAGCAGGCGATAATTGTCAATCAATACGCACATAATTTCGAAAAGTCATATAACTTACGAAAGTCAGAGATGCGCAACGTGGGTTCGAACCCGAGATTGCATTGCAGTCTGTTAGTCTCCCCACTGAGCTATCGCTGCTCTTTTAAACGCGTAACCGTAAGACCTACCAAGAGCATTTTGAATGAACTGAATTTATTGTGATCATCTTATTGTTGCTGCAACAGACGCTGGGTTCAAATCCAAGCTCAAATCTAAACGCTTATTCACGTAGGTCACAAAGTAACACAAATTTATGTTAAACGTAATTATGTTTATTTATTTATTCACTTTATACACAAGTATTATTCAACAAAGAAAAATAACATGTGAGTAATATGCACAAACAAGAGATATTATATAATAAGCGGTTCTTGTGAATTAATTCAAAGTACAGTTTAATAAAACAGATTGTTGCGCTATGGTATTGAACCTCAATATGTTAGAAAAAAGTAGTGTTTTATGATATTTTCCCTAGAATATTGTAAGTAGTTGCACATAGAATGGAAATGTGGTCAATTGACGACGACGGGGTATATTTATTTTTATATTATTGCCTGTCAAAATAACTACACTCCACCTGATAGTGATAAGCAGTCGTGCAGTCTACGAGCAGAGCTCTCCACATCACGTTCTCTCAAACAACGTATATGTATATTAGATTTTACCTATAGCTTCGCGTAAATGTAGGTTATGTTAGTAATTGTATTTTTTCTGGATGAAACTTATTACGCCCTTTTCTGCTCCCCTGACAACGTGCATGCGAAATTTTATGATGATCAGTCGAGTAGTTCAGGCGTAAAAGCGTAATAAATAAATAAACAAACTCACACATTTTCAAAAATGCGAATGCATTTTATTAATTTTTAATATTAGTTATGATTAGGATAGTAGGGATGGGCGATTGTCGAGAACTCATCTCTTCCTAACCACAAAGACATGATACTAAACTATCTACGTAATCTACTTAGATTGTTTCCCATCGTTTCCTCACACGTCCTGTCTCCAGGCCCGCAGGCGTCCTTGACCTTTGTCCTCCAAATACAGTGGAAGCGCGTCAAACTCGTTTAATTGAGCGTCCGCTCGTCATTAATCTAAGCTGGCCGTGATTTCGTCCCTAATCAACCCTTAACGACACACCCCATAGAGGTCGCTAGGGTCCACCGCATTTGTTTAATGTAAAACACATGTGTTTGTAAATTAAATTGACAAACACGTGTGTTGTTTGGGAATTATTTATAATTATTAGTTTATTTGGCTATTGAGACTTGGTATAAACAGCTATGCTACGCCACAAGTGGGAGATTATATATAGTTAGCATAGCAGTTATATATTTTTTTAGTTCCATGTAATATAAGCGAGCTTATTATTGGCCAAGCTAATGAGTATTTTCTTCCTAACTGGGTCGCTTATTTTGGGGTCATAGATTGAACTACAGATGAAATGGCAAGATGTTTCAGAACACAAGTTTGAAATCTCTTCGTGGTTAAAACTACGATCAGTTTTATCAATTAGTAGTCATTTAAATAAGAGCAGCGATTGTCAAGTGGAAAACAGATTCCAATGCACGCACCTCTGACTTTTCAACTTATGTATGTATGTACGTATGTATGTACTAGATATATAATTATCGCTCGGTTTAAGGCTGAAATGATGTGTAGTCTGTCAACCCGCACAGGGCCAGCATAATGGACTTAGCCTAATCCTTCTTACCCTCAAAGAGGCCTGCGCCCAGCAGTGGGACAGTCTCATAAAGGGCTGATATTATTATTATTATTCTACTAGTGATTTGGGTTCCCAGTTACTAGGATGCTTGTTACCTCTACAGCTAGGCTAGCATGTGTAAGAAGTAGGTTCATAACTGCAGCGCAATGGGTGGGATTCGAGCACACAACCTCTTAATCCAATGCCTTATCCAGTCCGCATTTTCGGGCCTTCCCAGTCCAAAAATGTCTTAAAGAATTCTATGGAATAAACGTATCTATAAATCGTATTATGACGTAAGTAGGGCTATTTACATGCCAAGCCATTAGCAGCTCACTGAATATATCTAACTCACTCATTCACATAAACATGTGTAACCTCTAAGGAGTTTAACCTGGTATAGTGCGTGGGATTCATATTAGTATATTAATAATATAGAGCCGCGATAATCCGTCAGTCTGTCGGGATAGACAAAGTGTCCGCCCAGAATATTATATTGGTTGTTCATAAATGGCGGATGATATTTGATATTTGGATAGATAGGGTTCATGAAATAGAAATGGAAAATATATTAAAATGGAAGTAGTAAAACCGTCAAGGTTTTAGCATGAATGAGATGGTTCGACTGGAGATGAGGCTACTGTCCTCTTACAGAATACCGTAAAGTATCCTGAGAGGCAGACCGCTCGATTGCCTACTATAAATAAAAAATAAAAGTAGCGGTTACTGATGCGAATAAGTCCATTCGAATACATTTGTGTACAACGCTGTACCTATTTTTCATGGACAAGGGGGCAGTGCATATACCTACTTATACAAATTTTCTATCCCTCAGGAACAGTACTTTTTTCTAGATGAAAGGTACTCTATGCCTTTTTCTGTTCCCCTGACAACGTGTATGCGAAATTTCATGATGACCGGTTGAGTAGTTAAGGTGTGAAAGCGTGACAAACAAACAAACTCACATTCGCATTTATAATATTAGTTAGGAGTAGTTAGGGAGTTCGGATGTTGTGATACATTCAAATATAAGTCAAATGGAATTGTGTACACCTTTATACTGACTGCGGTAAGTACTACCATCAGGCAGACCATGTGCTTGTTTGCTACCTATATGGTTTACGGTAGGCAGCGGCTCGTCTCTGTTTTCTTGGTATTGCTTCTGTGATATCGATCGTATAATATAACATACCGCTGGCTAAACTAATATGCTTGTGTTAGAAGTGTGTTTGAGTGTCGCTGAAGCAGTTCTAGTACTAGCGACCCACCCACCATTTAAGGCAGCGAGTTGGCATACAGTGGTAGGTTTAGGTGGCAGAACTCAGGACATTCCATCTTTTTCCGAGCGAGACCGATATATCCTCTGCGCTTCCATATGTCCTCGGAGAGAAACGTTAAAATAGGAGTGGATTTGCGTAGATAGTGAAGAAGAATCCACGATCTCTCGATCGCAGTTTGCCTTATTCATTGATGTTTAGTTGTCTTTCACAGATTCTACTCGATTTTTGAAACAACTCACCGAATTTTTGATGAAACTAATACTGTTAATACAAACACCAAAAGTCTCCCAAGGGACGCAGTTTGGGTAACTTGTAATTGAAGTGGTGTTTGTAGGTGACATTCCCATTCAAGTTGCGTACAGCTTTCGAACTAAGTCTGGGCAGACCGTATGTAATTAATATAGTCGTACTGTTGTAATAGGAAATGGATACTTGCTGAATGTGTTTGTAGCTTATTTTAGTAAGAAATGTTTAAATATGCTACTTAAATACGCTATATCTCAGGGACATGGTGAATGCCATTGCTGTGCATGAGCTCTCGGATCAGATGTATGGCTCTGGCAATGTGTTAAGCCTGCAATACACGTTGGTCAAGCGTAGGCCAACGCGAGTGAAGGCAAACTTCTTCACTAGAGAATTACTAAAAAAAACATGTTAGCCCACCTACCACGGGGAAGGGGGTCCACCGGAACCTGCTAAATTTTGAAAGTGGTTCATCAGAAAAAAGTCTGGGAACCTCAGATCTAGACGATCGGCAAGTTTGAAGAAAACCAATGCAAACGGCCAATGTAGACGAGCTTTGTGGAGTTGTCCACATGTTGGGAGTTGTCAGTCTTTATTGAGCATTGAAACAATATGGTCGTTGTGAAAGTTATTGCAACTGCTAGTATTTATTTAATTACGGCACTCCACCGACTTATTCACGATTAATGAGCGCATATAATTATTATATTAGTGTATACCGTAGTAGACTTGTAAAAATAATACATTTTGTACGTATAACGGCGATGTCGCCAAACACGAACTGGCAGCCAGACCAACATGTGGACGCTATTGGCCGAGCGTAGACCAACACCTTTGATTTGTGCAGCAAAAACCGATATCACTCCGAAGTGAGATGAGTGGTCGCGAGCGACTGTGAGTTGTTACAAACTACGCAAATTAGGCTCTATATACGTTGGCGCTTGCCTTCACTTGGCCAACTAGGCGAGTGATACCAAGTATTGGCAAGCTAAAGCAAATACATCGTCTATACGTTGGTATTGACCGAGTGACAACTCGGTTGGCCCGATGGTCAGCCCGGCTGGAGGCTCCACGTGCGGTCCTTTCGTTGTGGGTGTGGCGACAGCACGGGACCCTTTCCTTTCGGCTGGTGCAGGTATTATCCGGGCACGGGTGCTTCGGATACTACCTGCACAAGGTCGCGAGGAGGGAATCGAGTCCCGTCTGTCACCACTGTGATTGTGGTGAGGACACGGCGCAGCATACGCTGGAGTTCTGCCCGGCGTGGGCGCAGCAGCGTCGTGCCCTCGTCGAGACCATCGGTGCGGATCTCTCGCTATCGGCCGTAATCCGCTCCATGGCCGATAGCGACAGAAACTGGTGTGCTGTCGCATCCTTCTGCGAGGACGTCATCTTGCAGAAGGAGGCGGCGGAGCGGGCCAGGGAGGAAAGTCTCCTCGCTGACCCGATCCGTCGCCGGCGAACTGGACGGCGTCGGCGCGCCGATGCGCGCCTGATGCCCCCCTAACGAAGCTGAGGGTGGGAGATTGGGGTTTTTATTCTCTCACCTGCACTCTTCCGCGTAGAGGCGGCGTCTCTGGTGCACCCAGACGCCGCCGCCAGTGTTGGTGCCAGCGAGGCGTGGGCAGTCGCTGGGTGGGCCGCTGATGTTGTATCAGGTTCCAACGGCCCACATGTCAAGGCGAATTGACGGTGCACAGGGGGGTTTTAGTCGGTATGCCGGCCGTGTTGTAGGCCGGTGAGCCCGACATAACCGTCCCACCAACCCAAGTGGGGCGGTATGCATAAGGAGCATTTCGCGCTTCAAAAAAAAAAATGGCTGTCACTCGGCAACGTTGGGCCAACATGTATTGCCGGCTTTATAGAGTGTTCTGTCAAGAAAGGCTCAGTAGCAATACGGACTTTGGGCTATGCCCGGTGACCGGCAATAGGCCAACCTCTTCATTACGTAGCCCTCAGCCGCTTCTACTTGTGTTGCCATCTGCTGCATTTAGAGGCCTATATGACCTACCGCGTGTAACATTAAGTGTTCTAAAGGCATCTACCCTTAGGTAGGAAGAGGATAAGCTAGGAGGCAGAGGGAGTCATAGCTGTTCTCATTTACTAGTACATTCACAGTAAGCGAAACGCAACAGTACGTATAGTATATCTTTTATATTACTAAAGTGGCAAACAAGCATACGGCCCACCTGATGGTAAGTGGTTACCTGGTTACGTATAGTATATATATCTAATACTTACTAAGTAATTTCATTTTTGAGCCGTTTGAAGTGGAAACCCTGGGTTCATGAGGTCCGAGCGCTCATATTTTGTACAGGGAGATCGCAAAACGCCTGATCGACGTTTCGCGTGATCAGAAGGCTGGTCTTTTCTTAGGCCAAAGAATCAGTATTGCCATTCAACGTGGAAATGCTGCTAGTCTTCTGGGCGCGTTACCAGTTGACAGCGATGCTGAAGAATCCTACGATGCCTAAACCATTTTTGTAAATGTTTAGTATTATAATTATTTGTGTTTTTGTAATTATGTTATCTTTTTTAATACGTTTGTAAATATTGGTATATTAGATTATTTCGTTTTAAAATAAATTATGTAAATATATTGTAAATAACAACCGCTGGGGTAAACGTGTTCTTGAGTGGAAACCGCGACTCGGCAAACGTAGTGTAGGACGCCCTCCGACCAGGTGGAATGACGATCTGCGAAAGACTGCAGGCAGATGCTGGATGCGGCAAGCTCAAGACAGGGCGCTATGGCGCTCATTAGGGGAGGGCTATGTCCAGCAGTGGACTATCATAGCCTGATGATGATGATGATTGTAAATAAAAGTATGAAAGAGTATAGTTAAGTAAATAACAATTTGTTTGAAAAAGATAGGTAAATTAACCTGTATGGCCTTGGCGAAATCTAAATGAAATGTACTAAGTAATAGAGCCTCGCTGGTATCCCTAAGCACAGGTTGGCTCGACCGGATAACTAAGTACTCTCTCGGTCACCTAGCGAATTTTTGCTAAATCTTGCAAGTCTCTGTTGCCAACTAAATTACATATGTCAATCTATTGACAAAATGTTTGCCTACTTAGCGCCACATAGGAATATATACACACAAAACGCTTATACGAATAAACAAATCGTATTTCACGAAAGTAAAACGCATTGGCAGCTTGTATGGGATTGCACACATTCATTAATTCACTCTCACGTTTGTACGACAAATACAGGAACGTCGATACAGATGTGCTCTGCGATCAATACGGTCTTTTTTCCACTTTGTGAGAAAACAGTGTGTTAGCACGCTTTTTCTTCGTATAAAAACAAAGTGCCATGTGAACATTTTAAATGATGCTGCAGTAAATGTAGGTTTTGTAAGATTAGTAACAGCACATTTTTCAGTATGAAAGTAACGTTGTGTCCTTTTCTGTACACCTGACAACGTGTATAGGATATTTCATAATGATCTGTTAAGTAGTAAAGGCGTTAAAGTGTAACAAACAAACTCTCAATTGCATTTATAATATTAGTTAGATTTAAAATTCTCATATACTACCATTGCTGGTGTAGACACATTAAGTGAATTCTACATGCATATAATACGTAGATAAATTCCAAAAATAAACTAGATTATTTTTAAAATTAAGCATTATGGTGATGCTGGCATATTTTACTGATGTGCTGTGGCATACCAGGAATAATTTATGAATCGCAGGGAATCCAAAAACCCGTAAAGAATTCAAACCAAAAAATATTGCCTATGGCAAACGCTTAAGGTCAACATAAGGTAGAAATAGACGGCTGACCCGCGTTTCTGGTGTTCCTTGCTAGACGCGGATGGTGGCCACCGTAATAGTCGGTAGTAACTGGGTACCTTTAACGTCCCTTGGGTGAGCTCAACATTACGCTTACGCCCGCCCCGCAAAGAAGTAAACATAATATATAAATTACAAATGTACTAAGGAGTTAAATAAGACCGGCTTACCTGATAAATAAGTGTTATACAAGGCAACATAGATCTCTATATTTTACAGGAGCAAAATACTCACATACGTCATAAAACCAGACCTTAAAATCAAAATAAGTTCGAACATTTAGATCCTAAAGTATAAAAGATAAGTTAAAGTTACACTAATTACTGTTAAGAGAGAGATGCGGCGTGAAAGAGGATATAGTGACAAGAATAGAAAAAAGTATGTTAAACTGGTTTGGGTATGTAGAAAGAATGGACGAGGAAAGACTGACTAAGAAAGTTTATAAGGCTAATGTGAATGGGACAGTCGCAAGGGGAAGACCTAGACGAACGCTTCTCAATCAGATCGGAAGCGTTCTGGACAAAGGCCAGGTTAAGAGCACCTTACCAGCTAGCGTGTATGAGGAATGTGATGAAAGTGAATGAAGCCAGAGAACTGCGTCAGGATTGTAGCAAATGGAAATCCGTAGTCTCTTCATACCTCTCTGGGATATAGGCGTGAATCTATGTATGTATGTATTTAACTGTAGGTATTTAACTAAGGTCCACCACATTACCTACCTACCTCGCGTCTTAACAAGTTATACGTGTTACACATTAGCTCCATTAGTAAAATAGAAAAAGTGGACAAAAAGTGACTTTTAATTAACAAAACTTATACCAGAAGATACACGATGTGACGCTCTATAGAATAGTGCAAAATACCACGTTAACTTTTAGTGCAATTAAGTGGAAAAACGTTATAAAGTGCAGTGCAAAACTGTTAAAATTCAAATACTCGTAAACATCGAATATTGGTAACAATAGTTTGGACTTTGACCCCATTAGCGACTGTGCACAACACATACCTAATCTTTGCTAAAGCAAACCAAATTACGATATAACCACTATTTTCAACACAACATTTGTAGTTGTAGTGGTGCCTACAAGCTAGCGTTGGACTTGTGATATTGCATCTGCGCGTTCGAGCCTAAGAAGAGAGATTTTCTTTTTGAACTTTATTTTAATATTTTCTTTTTTTTCTATTTTATTTTAATTTTAATTTTTTTTTTCTGTTATTATTATTGAGTTATTATCACACCATTATTCGCTACCATGCCGCTTAAACGCACCCCTCCGACCACTCCGATGACATCTATCACGACTCATTCAGATACGGACATTCCTCGTGCTGTGGACAAGGACACGATTAACATAACAACCCGCCACAAACGGCCGAGAACAAACTGCTCACCCCCTTCTAGTAACGTCACACGTTCAGATATACAAGCCCTGATACGTGAGGAAATGCGCTCGGTTATGAGCGAATTTATGGATGAAATGAAAAACACCTTGAATTCACAGCTTCATGAACTGCGAGATGAATTGAGTGAATATAAGGACTCCCTTAATTTTCTGAGTGCGCAGTACGATACGATAAAAGATGAGATGAATACTACCCGTCTCGAGATGATCAAGATAAAGGGTGAAAATGAGTCGCTGCGGACTGAGATTGTTACCCTCACCAGTCGAGTTAGACAAATGGATCAGATGTCTAGGTCAGTTAACTTAGAACTTCAGTGCGTACCAGAGCACAGAGCTGAGAATCTGGTTAGCATCGTGAAACAACTTGGCCGTGTTGTGAAGTACCCAATTGAAGATCGCGATATATGCTACTGTTCCCGTGTCGCCAAGTCGAATCCTAAATCACCACGACCGCGTACAATCTTGGTAAAGTTGATTACGCCGCGCACCCGTGATTCTTTGCTTGCGGCTACAATACAGTATAATAAGGACCACCCGAAAGAGAAGCTGGATACTAGTACCCTGGGTCTGGACGACAAAAAGACAGCGGTATTTGTTTCTGAAAACTTGACAGCTGAGAATAGAAATTTACACGCCGCTGCCCGACTTCGTGCTAAGCAACTCAATTATAAATTTGTCTGGGTGCGCGGAGGGCGAGTTTACGTACGTAAGCAACCGGAGGCTGAATCAGTATTTATTAGCAATATGGATGTTCTAAATAGATTAACTTGATCAACTTATGTTTTGCTTTGTTTTTCTCATGTGATCATAATCACTGAATATCAACATTCTCTAATAATATAAAGTGTTATTATCAAAATGTTAGGGGTTTGAGAACTAAAACTACTGATTTTTTCTTGAATGTGTTGACATGTAATTATGATATCATTATACTGTGTGAGACATGGTTGGCAGGCGACATATTGGACTCTGAATTGTTTTGTAACCGTTATTTGGTATATAGGCGTGACCGGGAAACCAGTGGTTTTCACAACAATAAGTCTGGTGGTGGTGTGCTAGTGGCCGTGTCAAAGCGCTTGGCCTCTTCTAGAGTTACTATTTACGAGAGTAAATGTGAAGATGTATGGGTGAGCATTGATATATGTATAAATAACCGGCCAGTTAAATTTTTTATCTGCGCGGTGTATATTCCTCCACCCGTACAAAAACATATATTGGACCAATTTCTTGATAAAGCTAATTATGCTTTGGAGCACTCCGATGCTGCGCTAATACTGGGTGATTTTAACTTGAGCAGTATTGAGTGGAGTGGCCCATTAGGCTCACCACTCGTTGCTTCCGTAAACAAAACTGGCATTTACGAACAAAACCTTTTAGATTTCATATCTCTTAATAATTTAGACCAATATAACTGCATTCTTAATCATAAAAATAAAATTCTTGACCTTGTTTTGACTGATGTTTCACTGGACAGGCTGAGTATGTCGGATAACCCATTGTGTAACGTTGATTTATATCATCCACCTCTTGAATTTAACTTGCTTTGTAGCATATGCGTGGACACCCTGGGCCCTAATCATGAGCCAAAGTTTCAGTTTCATAAGGCAGATTATTGTAAAATTATTCAGGAACTGAAAGACATATCATGGCAGGACATTTTTTCTAAATGCGACAATGTCGACAGTATGGTTGAGTTATTCTATGAAAATATTTATAGAGTGATAACAATGTATGTACCCAAGTCAAAGCCTAATTCTCGTAGATATCCGCCATGGTTCAGTAGGGATCTTATTCGTCTACTACAGGAAAAAAACAAATACCGTATTCGTTATTCCAAGTATCATAACCCGATGGATAATATTTCATACAAGCTGCTTAAAGATAGGATTAATAAATTGACACAGCTTACATATAAAAAATATATCAGTTCTATTGAATCTTCTATCACTTCCAACCCAAAGTTATTTTGGTCCTTCTTGAAGCAAAAACGGTACGGCAATAGTACATATCCTTCAAGTATGTTCGATGGAGATAAAAAATCTAGTGGAGGGGAAGGCATTTGTAACCTTTTCGCCTCGTGTTTTTCTACAGTTTACGATCCCGGGCTTGGTAGTAGTGTTAGTCATGCATATAACACAGTTAAGGCAACTCAATGCACACAGGTTTTACATCAGCTGAGATTTTCAAAGGACTCTGTTATAACTGCTTTAAAAAGACTTGACCCTCGTAAAGGAGCGGGACCCGACGGGTTGCCTTCCTTGTTTGTTTTAAAGTGTGGCGAGGTCCTGGGGGAGCCTCTCTCTATGATTTTTAATATGTCCCTATGTACAGGCTGCTTCCCTAAGTTATGGAAGGAAGCTTTAGTTGTGCCGATACACAAGTCCAATGACAAGGCACTTGTGAAAAACTACAGACCCGTGTCTATATTATCTGTGTTTGGAAAGGTGTTTGAATGCATAATTTACCCCTTTATTTCGTGGCATGTTAGACACATATTATTGCCTGAGCAGCATGGTTTTGTAAAGGCTAGATCAACGGCAACCAATCTTACATGTTTTGTGTCGGATGTGGTGAATGCTTTAGATCGTGGATGTCCTGTAGACGTCATCTATACCGATTTCAGCCGGGCTTTTGATAAAGTGGATCATTCAATATTGTTAAGCAAACTATATTATTATGGTATAACAGGAAACTTATTGCAGTGGTGTGAGTCTTATCTTGTCGATCGATCCTCGAAGGTGGTAGTTAATGGTTTCACATCTAACTCATACGAGACTCCGTCGGGAGTACCTCAAGGATCTCATCTCGGCCCACTTTTTTTTAATATTTTTATTAATGACGTAGCATCTTGTTTTTTTCACTCTCATATATATTTATATGCCGATGACCTTAAAATTGTAAAACGTATTGAGAATGATTGTGATAGGCATAGTCTGCAAGATGACCTTGATCGTTTCTCCCAATGGTGTCTCGATAACAAGATGTTACTTAACGTTGACAAGTGTTACCATATGCACTTTTCTAGAAAAAAGGGACCTTATTTTCAAAATTATGTAGTTAACAATCGCAAAATCGAGGAAAGGGATGCCATTCGTGATCTAGGTATTCACATCGATAACGGGCTGCGTTTTCACACTCATGTCAATAACATAGCCTCAAAGGGCTTTAAGCTGCTTGGATTCGTATTGCGTAACAGTAGGGAGTTCAAACATGCCTCAAGCAAAATATCCATATTTAACTCTCTGGTCAGATCAGGCTTGGAATATTGTAGTGTAGTTTGGACTCCCTACTACGATATACATAAGCGTCGTTTGGAGTCCGTTCAAAAAAGATTCCTGTGGCATCTGTCTTACCACTGCAACATGGCTAAAGAATTACCTTCATATGCTACTCGATTGAAACACTTTAAACTAATGGCCTTGGAGGATCGTCGACAGCTTTTGGACCATCTCTTCTTTTATAAAATTTATAATAGCCATATTGACTGCCCTCATTTACTTACTCAAATAAATATTAATGTGCCGTATAAACTCGCTCGGTCGTCTAGATACCAGCCTTTCTGCGCCAGAACCTCCAAGACAAATCTAGGGCATTTTTCCTCTATCAACAGAATGCAAGTGCAATACAGTCGCCTGTCACGCCTACCTGATGTGGATATCGATTTATCCTACTCCTTGTCCAAGTTTAAATCAATATGTGTCGACAAGTTGATGTGGAAGTAAATTTATTAATTTTAATTTATTTAATATATTAATATAATTATTATATTTTTAATTATGAATATAAATTACAGTGTCAGCATTTTAATTTTTAATAATAATTATCAATTTGTCATTTCAATTACCTTTTTTAATATAATTTATAATTACAAACTATGCATGAATTTCGTTATGATTATTACTATTCTATTTTATATAAAATATTTGTTTGTGTGATTTTTTTTTGTAATTAATCTCACTTTGTAATTTCACAGACGAGCTTATATAAATATATATATATTTTTTGTTAATGCATGCCGTGGCAGCCTTTAAGTAAGGCAGCATTATGTTATGTATCCGCATTTATGTTTCATTACGATGTTTAAATTAGTGTATGCTTTGTTGGTTGTCCATAAATAAATAAATAAATAAATAAATTACAATGTTAGTGTACTGTAGCTATTTTGTGAATTTTCTTTTACCTGTTCCCACGTTCACTAGAGCAAGGTCGCAGATCTAATGAGTAAAACAGAGAAACCCTATGGCAACTTACTGTACCTAATAATAAGACAAAAACTATGAAATCTGGAAGTTGTACAAAATAATGTACCTACTGCTTCCAGAATTTATAGTTTTATATTCCAGATTTCATAAGACACGTGCATATTAAATGTTTAATAAAACTTGTTTCAAAACGTGAGCAACTTTAAACAAATTGTCTAAGACTTGTTTGTACTATAACAGTTCTCTGAACTATGTTATTTTGATGTTTACAAAGGTTTGCAAATGTTGTTGTTACTGTTTTAATTGACTTAGTATGATAACCATTACTAAAAACTGACTTTATCCTGACTTGACCCAGGATTCAGAGTCGAGACCTCCTGATCTATAGCCCTATACACTAAACAGAGGCAATCCAGGGTTTTATCTATTTCTGTCCTAAAAGACCATCGGGTTGGAGGTCTAATCCGTATTTTAAGCAATTATCTTGGCTGTTTCTCTGTAGTGTACATTCCTTTATCACATCTCACTTTGCGGTCCCGCCTATCTATTAGTTTTTTGACTCACTTACTTACATACAACCTCCAGATATGAACTACAGTGTTATATTGTAAGGTATCACTATCAAACTAACTTCAAAAACCGCAGGGAAACTGTTATTAGTAGAATGCCTGTCGAACAAATGTTTGTGTTCGAGATGAAAACTTTTATACAATTACCCGGCAGAACACCCAGTGACACAGTTTTGAGCAACAATTTATACGTACAATAATATCAACTTTGTTAATAAACCGTCTAACTACTGGACAATAAATTAAAGGTTTGGCCATAGACCACTACTCTGGCACAGTACGGGTCATCAGAATTCATAAATCTTTGAGAAGTGAACATTACATAGAACTCTCAGATATAATTATAGGTTTTCTCATGATGATTTCCTTCAACGTTAAAGCGAGCGATAATTAACTATTTAATACGCACATAACTTCGAAAAGTTAAACATGGGCGCCTTAGGATTGAACTCGAGACCTCTGCAAGGTAGTCCAACGGTTTCCCATCAGTCTATCGCTGTTGTTATTAACTAATCAATTGTTAATTACCTTTAACATACACATAATTTCGGCAAAACAGACTTCGAAATAGAAATTCGGCCCTTTGCGTAGCAATCAAACAGTCTTACTGGTCTTACCAGTAAGTGATGTGTCGATACCATATAAAAATACCTTTCACACGATTCAAGAAGTATTCTTTATTATATATTCAACACGAAAATCTCCCTCTAGTACAATAACACACACATGTCGTATGTATTTTTAACAATCCAAATTTCTTTATTGTGCGTACGAACTTGTGTTTATACGGAAAATCTGTTCGTTTGAAGATTGTTTTGTAACATTAGAGAAATACGCTTTACCGAGTAAGGCACGACGGTTATGTATAAATTTTTCCCGTTGTGCGCTTCAATGGAAAACAAGTATTTCGGTAACTTATTATGAAACTGGTTTTGCGAGTAAGTATTTGAAAATATAAAAGTCATCTTCCTGCTTACGTATATTACAAATGCAAATGTATGTTGCTGGTGGGTTCTTCTATGGTTTGAGATAGTTATAGAAATGGTGTATGAGTCGAAGATATTATTATAATCAGATCTTAAAAAGAGGACGGTATAAGTGTTAGGTATTAATCCTCAGAGCCACGAAGTTAACGAGCGAAGTTGTGTGTGTGTGTGTGTTTGCCTGGAAGCGGATTAAAAACGTCTAACCAGCCAGCCATCGTTTCGAACTCAGACGCCTTCAAATAGTAAAACCAAATTAATCTCGACCACAATTCAGTATATGTATATCTTTTTCGTGGCACGTAATAGAGACTTAGGTTATTGATTTTATCTTATCTTATCTTATGTGGGGGCCAGTCAGTGCAGACTGGCGACACTTCGACCCAGTGGGATCATTTGTGTCGACACTCTCCCAATAACGACTGCCATAGATGTTCATGGCAGCCGGGACCGACGGCTTAACGTGCTCTCCGAGGCACGGAGCAGGCGATAATTGTCAATCAATACACACATAATTTCAAAAAGTCATATAACTTCCGAAAGTCAGAGGTGCGCGACGTGGGTTCGAACCCGAGTATCTCTGCATTCCAGTCTGTTGGTCTCCCCACTGAGCTATCGCTGCTCGTGCTAGGTTATTGATACTAGGCTACTGATAATTTCTGCACAGAAAAATCAATAGCATTTTGTGCGATCGAAGAATTGAACCCCAAAGCATGTATATAGTCGTATTTATTACCGCAGCGCCACAGAAGCAGCCTTTTACATCTAGAAGGATAAGCCATGAGAAGAACTTTACAAAAGTAGTGTTTTTACAAGAAATAAAAATAGTATTTCGGTAATTGTTTACATTTTTATTTACTTTTTATTACAACAAGACAACTCTCGCACTAGTATGATTTCCTGTCTCGCGGGGGACTTTACAAACATTCAAACAACGGACACAAAGAACACCCAGACTCGGAACAACTATTTGTGGATCACACATATTTTGTCCTGTTTGGGGATCAAACTCAACACACTCGGCGCGGCGGCAGTGGCGTGGCGACCACATAACTACTACGCCATCCGTGCAGACAACATATCAATGCTTATGACTCCATTGAACTACATAGCCTTTTTGTTTTGTCGGCCTCGATGGCGTAGTGGTTAGTGTAACCGACTGCCACGCCTGAGGTCGTGGGTCTGATTCCCGCACAAGTCAAACATTTGTGTGCATGAACATGGATGTTTGTCTTGGTCTGGGTGTTTCTATGCATAATATGTATGAATTTAATAAAAAAAAAAGTATGTGTGTATGTTTATCCATTGTCTAGTACCCATAGTATAAGCTCTGCTTAGTTTGGGCTAGATGGTGTTGTGTGTATGTGGTAGAATATTATTTTAATTTATCTTTATTTCAGACCAGACTGATCCATACATTTTTACAAATGAAAAGAAAAGAAAAGAAAAGAAAAGCGTTAGTAGGGTTAGTAGTTCACACGGAAGTAAAATAAAAATAAAAATAAGGTGTTAGTAATGTGTTAGTAAACAAAATATGTCACATAATAAATAATTAAAAACTATTTCCTATTTCTAAGCAGGTGTACACCTGCCCAGTAGACAGTAAACGGACTGTCTATCTTGCACGCTAACGTTCTGAGGACAGCGTTGGTGCTACCACGGACCCTGCTCATCATCGAGGCAGTTCTTTTCCTGATGATGGAGAAGAAATCATCAATGACAGCATCCGCAAACATTGCCGAAGCACTGCAGTACCTGGGTTTCCTCAACACTGCCCTCAGAGCGTCATTGTACTGAACCCTCAGGGCGTTGTAAGCCCGCCGCGTAAAGTTGATCCACAGACTGCACGTGTAAAAGGATTGGCAGTAGACTCTGAATAGTAACAGTTTCACATCTGTGGTACAACGTGCAAATCTGCGGGCCAACATATTGCAGCGGACTGCCAACGCCCTCCTTTCCCTCTCCAGGTCCTCATCATCCTGTAGCCGATCTGTCAGCATGTGACCCAAATATTTTACTTTAGGCACCCTCTCTAGTGCCGACCCACCGATCTTAATTGGCGGCACGTTTGATGGAGCCTTGTTCCCTGCTTTGCACAGCATGAGAACACTTTTACTAGCATTATATTTGAGTCCATGTGACAGGGCATACGATTCACAAATGCTCAGAAGTCTTCTGAGCGCACTTACTGACGGGCTCAACAGAACCATGTCATCCGCATAACTAATATTGTTAATCATTCTGCCGTCTACTGAACATCCGACCATGGTTCCGCTGAGCCTGCCAATCAGCTGGTTAACAAACAGGTTAAACAAACTCGGGGAGGTCAACCCGCCTTGCCTTACACCACATCTCAGATTGTATTCCTGACTATGCGAGTTTCCCCATCTGACAGCATTCTTTTGATTACTGTACCAATACTTGAGGAGAGATACCTGCTTCCTCGCCACAGTGGTCTCCTCAAGCAGTTTATGCCAAAGAATATCATAAGACACCAGGTCGAAGGCCCTCGACAGATCAAGAAAACACGCATATACTGGTGTTTTTCTGTCGGTATAGTACCTCACAGTTTGTTTAACACACATAATTGCCATTTCCGTTGAGAGGTTAGGTCTGAAGCCAAACTGCAAGTCATGTAACTGAAGGTGTTCGCTCAGCTGTACGTTTATGAGACTGTCAAGGACCTTCGCCATGGTTGTGGCCAGTGATATCGGGCGGTAATTATGCTTGTCAGATGGATCCCCGGTTTTGTTTTTTATTACTGGAACTACAACCGTTTTCATCATATCATCCGGAATAAAAGAATGACCGATACAAAAATTAAACAGCATGCTCAGGACTCTGGGCAGATGTACACCTGCATAACGCAGCATTATTAATATTATTATTATTTTTACAGGAGCCTAGCGAGACTTATCTTTTATAAAGGTAGAGAACGTTGCTGTATGTAATTACTCATACAAAGTTTGTATTTCATTAGTTTTTAAACTTACGTGGAACTGTTATTTAGTTTGATTGTTCGTACGCGAAGTTTTGTAGTTCTCTAATGAAATTACACATTATAACAATGCTGCATTGTGATGTTTCTGAACAACTGTTTTTCGTTTGTAATTGTACGGATTTTGTATTTCCATTGTTGTAAACTTCCTGGATTTCTGTAGAAACCTCATGGACTTAGTAAATTGGTATTATTATCTATACTAATATTATAAAGCTGAAGAGTTTGTTTGTTTGTTTGTTTGGTTGAACGCGCTAATCTCAGGAACTACTGGTTCGAATTGAAAATTTATTTTAGTGTTGGATAACCTATTTATCGAAGAAGGTTATATGTCCTTACTAATATTTTAAACTACTCTACTCGCGTTTATGGTTACTGCGCCGCCCTCGTGGTTCGTGATAGCCTATAGCCTTCCTCGATAAATAGGCTATTCAACACTAAAATATTTTTTCTATTCGGATCAGTAGTTCCTGAGATTAGCGCGTTCAACCAAACAGACAAACTCTTCAACTTTATAATATTAGTACAGATGTGAGTTTGTTTGTTTGTTAAGTTTACACAACTTAACTTTTTCATCGATCTTCATAAAATTTTGCGTACACGTTGTCAGGGGTACAGAAAAGAACATAGGATACCTTTCATCCAGAACTGTTTCCGAATGATCGAAGCTTCGAAAAAAAGCTAGATAGAAATATATTAGCCTGCACCGATGGTTTCAATCGGCGCCTTCCTGCCACTGCGATGAGTGTTGTAGACGTCATCCCCACACGGAACAAAAATGGTTAAATTTACAAGTAGGTGTTCTGAATCTGGGTGTTCTTTGTGTCTTTGTTTATAATAATAATAATATCAGCCCTGTATTAAACTGTCCCACTGCTAGGCACGGGCCTCTTCTTAATGTGAGAAGGGTTAGGCCATAGTCCACCACGCTGGCCTAGTGCGGGTTGGCAGACTTCACATATCTTCGAGAACGTTATGGAGAACTCTCAGACATGCAGATATCCTCACGATGTATTCCTTCACCGTTAAAGCAAGCGATAATAATAATAATAATAATAATAATAATATAATAATAGTTTATTGTTTCTCTCTCACATAGATACATAATAAGAAATTACACAAAAGAAACTTAATCTAGACATATACATAAACGCAACTATGTGAGAAGAGTGTGTGAAGTTATATGCGTATTAAGTAATTAATTATTTAATACGCATATAACTTCGAAAGGTCACAGATGCGCGCCTTGGGTTCGAACCCGAGACCTCTGCGTGCACGTACAGCGGTTTCCCACTAGGCTATCGCTGCTGTTTAAATGTTTCAAAATTCCCCGCGTCACTGGAATTATTCACAGTGAGAAGTCTTTGAAAAAAGTTAACCTTCCGCTTAAGCCTTAAATAGTCAGATACATAAATACAATTTAAGTAACACGCTCTTTATTATAGTTACAATAAAATGTAAATCTCATGTATACTCGACGTTAATAAAGAAATAACGGAGCTACAATTTCATAAGTATGTGGCGATTCCGCACAGACGAAGGAGTTCCGCCTACATCTAACAGATGGCGCTAAATACGCTCAAATAACGTCACAATCCTGCATCGCGCAAACGGAGTTTACACAGCGACTAAATATATACATATACAAGCTCCCGACATCAATTGTCGGGCCGCGGCCCGCCAGGCACGATCAACCAGCCTGGTCGGAGGATCCTCCCTTTGTGTTGGAGGGACATCACACCCTGTTCCTCCACAAGTAAATCATTTCTGCGAAAATGTTATACGTATTATATTTTATTTAACGATTATAGGAATGTTTATCTACATATAAATAATGTATTTGTTTCGAACATTTAAAAGTCTGTAGAATAAACTACGATAAAATTTGTATCCGTAGTTTAATTACAATGTGTAACATTTACGTAAACCTGCGTAAACGTAAGACTAGATATTATTTACAAGTAATTGCATTCGCGGTTGTTCGAATTATGAACGCAAAGTTCAACGCGCACGTAACTACGTGGTGCACAATCTCGCTCACATTTATCACTTTTGTAGGCTCGCTTTAAAAGCTAAAATAATAATAACGATACAGTTGTCAAGTCCCTAGTACCTAGTCCCTAGACACTACAACGGACAACGACATCGACATTTCGACATTGAGTACAAAATGTAAAACCTAATAATAGTTTAAAATAAATTAAATATTTCGTAAATCAAATAATATTAATAAATTCTAAACATACCCAAAATAAGTACACACAGCGACACATCAACCTAGACTGTTTGGACTTTGAACTATTAGAAGTTGAACGCTGCTAATCGTGTGAGAGAGTGCGTTATATTTTTGTTACGTTCTATCCTTACCATTACATCGACACCACTATGCCCTGTCCCTTTCCGACAATTCTCTATTTTGTATGTAGCGTTGTTATGCGTATATAGGATGTCTAACTTGATGTGTAGCTGTGTGAACCATACAATACATAATAAAATGTACTCTGTGTTTATATGTATGAATTGAAACCCATATTACGGTTTATAAACGTTATTTGCGTTTTGCTTCATCTATATATTAATACGTGAAGCAAAAACTTTATACCCCTTTTTACGAAAATTGCGCGGACGGAGAAGAATATAATTTGGCACAGTTAAAGTTTATATGGAGAAGGAGGGGCGAATCCTAATATTTTTATTAAATATGCATTAGGAATACATTAAATTAATGAAAAAACACTACACGCACACAACCATGCATTTGACACACGCAGTCGAATCGCGTTCGTAGTATTTCGGCATTGTTCGTCTGACGTCGTACAATTCTTTGTAACTATGGTTATCTATACCTTATTTATATGTAATAAAGAAAAGCAGAGAAAATAGTAGTAAGCTTAGGAATTTTGGTCGAATTTTGACCACTAGGCGACCGCTAGTTTGTATTATTACATGGCAAACGAAGGGACGCCAACGTAGACGTGATTCAGAACAATCTAGTGTCTTCATGGTTCTTTAGAAAGCTCACCTACAACATACAAGTGCACTTTATTTATAATTAGAATTATCATATCAGCCTTGTTTATAAACTGACCCACTGATGGGCACGCGCTTCTTATAGTCTACCCTACATCCTCGAGAATATTATGTAGCACTTTCAGATACACAAGTTTCCTGGCGATGTTTTCGTTGACCGTTAAAGCGAGCTATAATTATTTATTTAATACGCACGCATACGTACTTTGAAGAATCGAAATAGTGCCGTGCCTGCGTGGCAGTCTTTGGACTGGAACGAAACTGAAAGACCTTTGGGTCTTAATACTAGACTAGACTAAAAAAGCTTGACGTAATTTAAATTCTATCCACGCTACAGCGAGTACGATAGGATAATTGTAAATAAGTAAAACGGCAAAATAAAAAATAAACTGCAATATGTTTATTATACAAATAAATAAAATTGTTGTATTATACAAATAAGCTGCAATATACAAATTGAATTTTTTAGGTACTTAAGTATCTATAAAACCTGGATTTCGCTTTAACTGAAACAGCCTTATTATTTACTTCCTACAGCTGTCAACAGTCTTCTGTAGCATTTCTGTGATGACATCCAGGTCCTAGAAAAATTATTGATTGTTATTAGAGAAGACAGTTTTACCTAAGTCTGCACTGGCAGCATAGCAATTCCTTTTTTAAATATTGCAAAAGCGCAACTATGATCTCTGGTGCTGCAAGCGGTAATAAACACCAGTATCTGCTCATAAGCAGTCCGTATTATGGTTGTTTAAAAAAAAAACAGTAGCATTTGCGTACCTTTAATACAATATTATTAGCGGTTGTTACTATACTTAATATAATCAGAACCTACGGCTACTACGTACTCGCTATGTTTTAATATATAAAATAAAAGCTTAGCCGAGACTGAAAGGGCAATAATTTTCTTTGGTAGCTCTAATTAAAACTTGCGAAACGCGTCTAAAATTCCAGTTATTGTAGGTAAATAGTTTCATTGCGAATTAAATATATTAAAAGTGAATTTATTTTCGAAATCGGATAATTTAAATACCTATATTTTGGCTTAGAGTACTCAAATACTTTTTAATTAACGTAGGTTTTAAATATTCACCTGTTAGAGAAAGAAGGATTTGCGCATGCCTTGATAGTGAATGTCATGTTAGTCTTGTGGCAGAGAGCGCGCGGTGAGGGTGTGTCGACCCTCCGTAAAACAACCCCAACTCGAATGACATCGATAACGAATCTTTACTTACTAAACCGTGATTAATTGACACAAAGTTCTTGTAATATTTCATTGTAAAACATATCAAAATAAGTATTTAATTCAAGCTACTGATTAAATAGTAGCTGTTTCGAAGTGTTTTCGGAGTTACGCGGCAAATTTTATTTGAAAGCGACGTTTGTTGTATTGTAAAGTATAACAGTTTACTTTTCTGAGGTTAATTGTAATTTGTATCGATTGTAATTGTAATTTGAGTCAAAATGTGGTGGATCCTGCGACGTGCTCGGCTGACCGGAGCTTCGTTGTTCAGCACCGCTTCGGGGACCAATAACAACAACAATGCAAAAGCAGGTATGCACACAGGCTTATAACAAATATTATAATTATTATACCATAAAGTATTAAAATTCGTTTGATTACATATTACCTGATTAATTAATTAATTAATTATTAATTATTTAATTATCTTAACTATAATTAAATAATTAATGTAACCTGTGGCACAGGTTTACCCTTTCAATCATTACCTTTACAATGTAACCTAAGCTCTGTATCGATTTGTACCAATTTAAGTTGAATAAATGATTATTATTATTATGATTACTTACTAAGTTACTAGCTGTTGCCCGCGACTTCGTCCGCGTGGACTTTAATTTATTACCCAGTACCTACTTTTAATTTGTTATCTAATTTTAATATATAAAACTACAACTAAAGAAATTAATAAGTCTAACTACACCTATATAGGTGTAGTTAGCTATATATTCAAAAAATACATATGGTATCGCAGACTTATTTGTAGATATTGATACGTTCTATAATACTGTAGAACATTTTTTTGTTCTATCATCAATATGCATATGGGTTATATTATTGCATTTATATTAAAGATCCCTATTTTATTGAAAATGTAATATAGCTTATGTCACTCACTTTCTAATGGTGAAAGAATTTTTGAAATCAGTCCATTAGTTTTTGTGTGAAAACATTACAAACATACATACAAAAACACAAATGTTTCCTCGTTATAATATTAGTTTAGATAAGCAACCGTATTCTAATGCTTTATAATAAAGCTTTAGAATACGGTTGCTTATAAGTTATACGAAAAATGTATCATGTGTGTTTTTAATTTATGCCTGTATAACATAATCTAAAAATGACAATCACTTTTTATGATAATAATTGTTGTCTTTGGTTTTAACAACAAATGAAGGATTACCGTAATAAAGCGAAATCTATGTCAAATATGTACATAATTTAAATAGGGGTTCCATACCGTTTTTATTTGTAAAAAGGGTCGAAAACTATTAAACTAATTTTCAGCAATAAATCCAGTTTGTTAGAATAAGTTTAGGAATAATCCTGCCGACGTTAGTTCGGCAGTTTGGAAGTTGAAAGTACTTAGCGGCAGGCGCCCGTAGCAATCATAAATAGTTCTAAATTATCTACATACCTACATATTTTAGAGTAGTAGAGCCTCGCTGATTTCAGCATGAATGGGCCGGCTCCACCTGGGAAGGACTACCGTCTCACAGAATATCGACGTGAAATAGCAGTCTTCCTACTGTTGTGTTTTGTTCGGTGAGTGAGAATTCCGGAGGCCCAATCACCCCCTTTCTCCCATTCCCGCTCCTTCTTCTTCTCACTTCCTTTCCTAAAGGGTCGGCAACGCGCAAGTGATGCCTCTGGTGTTGCAGGCGTCCATAGGCTACGGTGACCACTTATCATCAGGTAGGCCGTATGCTTGTTTGCCAGCTTAGATGAATAAATAAAAAAAATATTATGTTTTTGTTTTGAATACAAGAATATATATTTAAAGGTGGTATAATAAAAAATATTCGTTGAGATGTGTCCAAGTGCTTAAGTATTTTAGTGTAAACTTTTTAAATATGGAACGAAAGTAAAATTCATAAAACGCCCCCAAATCGTAAGAATTAAATATACAAAGTTTATTTAATGTATTCATGGTTAAAAAATATATTAATATTATGAAATGAATGAATCAGCAGTACTTATTCGAATTATTGTTGTTGGAATAAATTACGGTTTAGACAAATAGTGCAATACGAGGAAAGCCGAAAAATAATTTTGCAAATTGGTCATTTACCGTTCAACTGTGGCAACTTTACTTTCAACGAACAACTTGACCTAGTGTACCTCAACTTACATTTCACCATTTTTTTACTTTCATTTCATTTATTTTCATTTATACATAGTAAACAAATAAAAAAATACCTTAGTGAAAACTTTGTTTTATTATCTTTGGAAAGTTTGTGCCAGCCCTGACAAAATATGTCCAAGTGTATGAAATTTCAAAAAAAATTGTGACGTCTTTACCTGACATCCAATATCTGTAGGATTTGTCCGGTAAATGCCCACGTAACGTGGGCTGTAGGGATCAATATTCTTTAGTAAAACTGCTTAGGTAAAGTTGCCATATCTGTGTCTACTTTACCTGTGTCATATTTTTAAACACTGTAACGTGTTTATTTAACTTTTTGTAGATATAAACCGTTTAGCATGTAGACACAAGTCTTTGCTGTAGACTAGATATATATGTGTATTTTAAAGTATCATAGTTAACGAAAAAACTGATAAAAAGGCAAAAAATACGGTAATGTTGTCACAGTTGACGGTACTCGTATGTCCGATTCGGTTTAAAAATTAGGATAGTCGGTTTATTATGAAAGTGTTAGTTAATATACACAATACAGGGAATTTAGTGACTACAGTCTATATATTAATATTTTAAAAGTAAACTTTGTACCAAATTATAAGTATATAGCGCGCATGGAGGTGTCTGAGATTTGGCATCCTAACTAATATTATAAATACGAATGTGAGTCTGTATGTTTGTTCTGCTTTCACACCTTAACTACTCGATAATCATCATGAAATTTTGTTTACACGTTGTAATATTACAGATATACATCATTATAAAAATTATATTCCTGAAGAATAGCTAGCAATTTATACAGTGCAAAAGTAGGTACAGAAAATGAAAATTTACATGTTCTATAATATTCTATAATATTCTACCACATACACACAACACCATCTAGCCCAAACTAAGCAGAGCTTGTACTATGGGTACTAGACAACGGATAAACATACATATATAACTTTTTATTTTTTGTAAATACATACTTATTATACATAGAAACACCCAGACCAAGTCAAACATCCATGTTCATGCACACAAATGTTTAACTTGTGCGGGAATCGAACCCGCGACCTTAGGCGTGGCAGTCGGTTACACTAACCACTATGCCATCGAGGCCGACAAAGTAAAATAATATTAAGACAATATAAACATGCATTACGGTCGAATTACGACCACTGGGCGAATACAGTTTCTAATAATTATCTCACTAATGTCAGATAACTCCTCGCACGGAATCTGGCAACGTGCCAGGTGAACGGCAACAGTACGAGGGATCTAATAGCTGGCAAAATGTTAGCATAGTAGGTTCTTCCTAACCTTTTAGTATATACAGACGTCTATCTTTATATTTCAATAATAGAGACAATATCCCTGTGCGGTTGAGTCGCAGAGGCACACCGGCGGCCAGACACAATAAGTTTATAATTGCGTCTGGTATTTCAAGACATGACAGGCTAATAATAGTACAAATTACTAAATCAGATGCAAACCGTTAGACAGATTTGTATGAAACTTGACACACTGATAGAGCGTGTCCTGGATTAACATAAAGATCCTTATCATCCCGATAATGCATTCCCATAGGATAATTGTTCAATATTACTGTTATTTTCGATATATTATCTAATTTATTCACATACTTAACCTATTGAGTTGCAGCGGCACACCGGTGGCCAGACACAATAGATTTTTAATTATGTCTGCTAATCTAAGACTTGACAGATTAATATTATTATAGACAAACCAACCAAAATGACTAACGCGGTAAAGTTATCGAATATTGTGTTAAGTACATTTTAGTTTAGTACGTATCAATAGATGGCGTTGTCTATAAAGTCGGTACTGTGTCACGCCGATGAAACTGCAGGCGGTAGTAAGCTACATTTTATTGACATGCGAGGGAATCTGAAGTTAATCCCTGTACCATGAAGAGTTGTATAAACATTGTACTGTAGACAGATTGTTAGCAATTCTCAGAGTTCCATGAGCTTACTAGTCCGGTACATACTTGGATAATAGGTAATGTTACACAGGCACAGGGTACAGAGCAGCGATAGCTCAGTGGGGAGACCAACAGACTGCAATGCAGAGGGTCTCGGGTTCAAACCCACGTCACGCACCTCCGACTTTCGGAAGTTATATGACTTTTCAAAATTATGTGCGTATTGATTGACAATTATCACCTGCTCCGTGTCTCGGAGAGCACGTTAAGCCGTCGGTGCCGGCTGCCATGAACATCTATGGCAGTCGTTATCGGGAAAGTCAGTACCCTCTAATATCAGACACTGTTCTAGCCTTAGGGTATCGTTAGCCTTCGGGTTGCGGAAGTCAGGTGGCAGCCGCTCCGTGTAAAAACTGATATCCAGTCAAATCCGGTTAGACCAGAAAAGCCGACTCCAAGTGACTTGGGAATAATTAAGGCTAAGAGAGAAGACACAGGCACAGGGTAGCTCGCTATAATCCTATCTTTTAAAAAGACTGCTCTAGGACCAGGTATAATACCTATGTCGCTGGAGAAACAAAAGACACAAAGAAGGTAAAACAGTAAAATATTGTCTGCTTTTAAAAGTTCAATAGTAAAACGGTAGACCATACTTTAGTTGAGTCTAAACTTAGATGCAGTATTCGTGGGTAGGTAACAGATAACTATTTAGTAGTTTCAGGGAAAACTGAAAAAGAAACGGACACCGAGAACACCAACATTCGGAACAACTATTAATGGACCATATAATTTCTTGCGACCACCTAAATTACTATTCCATCCGTCCAATTAAAAGCAGAATCAAGTCCGTAAAGGACATGGTTCAGATGACGTACATTATTAGCCTAAGAACCAACAGCCACACAAATATTATAAATATGTGGTTAAGGATGACCACATTCAATTAAAAGTGAATATAAGTCACGGACACTTCTGAATATTGCTTCTGAATAATCCGAAAGGTCCATTATTACCATCCTTATTCCATCTTTCTCTTTTACCCCGGTGAGTCTGACATAAACCTCCGCCCACCCCCGCGGAGGGGTATGCGTCAATGCATTCCACTACGTAAAAAAAAAGTGCTGCCATACTTGCACTAGAGAAAAAGTGGTACATATTTATTATGGTCTTTTACATTAAAACTTATGACTTTAAAGAAATTGGTCATAGCTATGATGAAGTTCAATAATGATATTTATAGAATAGCATTCGTATTAACTGCATAAGAAAAAATAAAGACAAGCTAAATAGGAAATAATTTCTCTGATAAAACCGTACACATATTGTAAAATCTGTAGGCATGGCAACACTGCATGTCTCAGATGTAAACAATCGATGCCGATGTATTTGAAATCGTGAAAATACTTTTTAACACGAAAATAATATTCGAAAGTGTCCGTGAGATTGTAATGATTGATTATTAAGTAATAAAATAAAATACAAATTATTGTTTAGGTGGAATGTGTGTTGATTCATAGGCCAAATTGTTCATTGTCCTTTAGAGACAAGACCTGTCTATAACTGGTCCCTTACGGCATTCGAACAGTGGACGGTATAGCGGGCCTCTCTTATATAACCGAAGGTTGGTGTTGATTATCAGGTGTGTATGTATCATGAACGGCGAGGATACCGTAGAGCATATTTTTTGACAGGTACGGGCACCATACTGCTAGTGACATGATGACCTTTAATCGCTGCGCCATACGTGTTAGATCAAATTTTTTATTACGTTCTATCTCCCAAACCTTTGCGTATTATTAATTGCGTTGTGACCACGACAACTTCTGCGCCATGTAATCAATCAATTATTCAGTTTCATATTAGAGTTACACTTTTTGGGTCCGTGAATTTGAATATCCGATTCGTTTTATTTACGTAAAATTAATGCACAGATGGCGTACTTGTTTAAATTAGGCTTTGCCGGTGCGTCGAGTCTTTTGAGTTGGATATACAATATTAATTTATGTGATTAACAAATAGTTGTGCTGAATATGGATATTCTATGTTTCTGTTGTTTGAATATTTGTAAAGACCACATTTATTTATAGAGCAGATATTTTTTTATTAGAATGATGTGAAACAATTTTTTTATTGCCATTGGTGACAGACGAGCAAGTAGTCCACCTGATGGAAAGTGGTAACCGCTGTTCATGGACTTCAAAAATGTCAGGACACAGCAAAGCCTCTGCCTACCGTGAAAGAAGGACTCTCTTTAAACCTCGTTTGAAGAAGCCCATATCATAGCGCTCAGGAAACACCGAAGCAGGCAGTTCATTCCAGAGCTTGCACGTACGTGGGAGAAATGATCGCTGAAAGCATACCGTCTTGGATTTGAACGCTTCCAACTGATATGGATGAACCCTGCTTCGTTGTCGTGTGGTACGGTGATAGAAAGGGGCCGCTGGTACCAAATCAAACAGTTCTTCAGAGCTCTTCTCGTGAAAGAGTCGGTAGAACACGCAGAGAGACCCAAAGTCTCTTCGCTGCTCCAACGAGTCCAATCGGATAGGTTGAGATCATCATCATCATAGAGTGAGATTGGGATCATCGACATTAGTAGACATTTTAATTGAAACATATTTCAATTTGTAAAATGTCTTATATTTAAAGAGCTGTGTATGGGAAATTGTTCATAATGAAATTCTCATAATTTTGATGGAGAAATAATCCGATTTTATACATTCATGTTGCATGATTTATGTAATAGAAAACGGGTATTAATGCGATCATGCTCGTCTAATGTCAAGCCTCTTGAAAGGGTATGGAAATACCTTGCATGATCGCGTAATACCTATCCGACTTGTGTAACACAAAAGAGAATAATGCACTTATCGAATTGTTTCTTGATTGTTCGGTCAAGAGATTGCAGGGTAAATAACACTGGGCAACAAAAAATATATTTTTTCTGTATTAATTTTGTTACTGGTTTTAATAAACACCTTCATCAGTCATACCCAAAATGTATTTGCTTTGTGTGACTCTGGTTTTTGAGATATTCAACATAAAGGACGGTTCCATCAGGACATTAGAACAATGAAAGAAAGATACCAAGGCCGATGGGACAGCCATATTATGATGGCAGACGATTGCTTGAGTTTAATAAAGGATTGTCCTAAACATAAACACAATATAAAAGCTTACAGATAAAGTTTTCCTAATACTTTTTATGATTTTTGCTAATGGCATATGTATTAAGTTTTCTTGTCGTTATTATATAGCCGCTTCTAAAATATACATATTTAATATGTAATTGTATTTTTATTTCGACCTTCTTTCGTTCATATCTATAGTTATAAAGTCTTATTTCATAAACTAGAGTCAATTTAACAAATCTGATAATTTTCTCGTATTCAGCTTACTGAACTTACATAAAATTGACTTCAACTTACCACTATAAGAAATGCAACTCTTAAATTTTTGTCTGTATTTGGATGTTTATATTATGTGTACATGGATCTTCCAAGATTATTGATTGATTATTCTTTGGAATACCGACAGCAAATAAAAGAGAAATATTAAAGATGTCTTGGAGTAAAAAAAAACAGCCTCTGTTCCTAGTTTACGGACATAAAGGACAGCACAAAGTACTACGCAGAATTTTTGAAACGAATCGATCAAGCATTAGGGAATGATGTATTGTAACTGGCAGATGGCAATAGGTACCCCTAATGTGAGATAATTAATATCTTTAATATAAAATCCACGAATAGCGCAATGATTTAAGAAGTCGCCTCGCCACAACGCTTCTTAGATACGAATACGATACGATCACACGACAATGATTCGTGTGATCGTATCGTATTATATATTATATTTGAAGAACACATGAAAAAAAATACTTGCATCAGATTACAATTGTGAAACCAGTGTTATCCGCGGTTTTGGAACGTAAGTCTCATTAGGTGAATACGCTTACATATTTAAATATAAGAACGGAACAACATTTCAACGAAAGCAAAACAATTAAGACGATGCTTAATGACATTGAAGCACGAATATCATGATGCGCGCAGAACTGATGGCCGTTGGGGTAGAAAGATTCTGGGTTAGCGGCCACGCACCGGAAGACGCAGCAGGGGTAGGCCCTCACAAGGTGGACCGACGACCTGGTATGGGTCGCGGAAAACGGTTAGACACGGGTAGCCCAAGACCGATCAGTGTGGAAAACCTTGGCGAAGGCTTGTGTCCAGCAGTGGACGTCTTTCGACTGAGATGATGATGATGATGATGAGGAATATCATTCGAATGATGTTCGAATCGAATACAAAAGGCCAATGATATGGTATTCGAATACGCTGCCGCTGCGGCGAATGCGAACCATGCACATAGTTGTTTTGAGTCTCGGTGTTTTTCATGTCCATTGTTCGAATGTCTGTAAAGTTCCTGGCGAAACAGGTATCGTCCTTAGTGAAGGAGTTATTTTTACCAACCAACATTTAGAATAAGTAGCTTCCTCAGTAGCGGGTAATTTGTTGTCAAATAATTTGTTGTTTAAAAGAACTCAACATATATACCGATAGATACATGCGTTATATTCTTGCATATACTGTAAAGGTAGTTGAACTATAAACTATAGTTTACCAAGTTATATTTTAGTAACTAATACTAGTAATATAACTTTATTGTAATCTTCTCCCTTAGCCTTTATTATTCCCAAGTGACTTGGGGTCGGCTTTTCTAGTCTAACCGGATTTGACTGGATATCAGTTTTTACACGGAGCGGCTGCCACCTGACCTCCGCAACCCGAAGGCTAATGATATCCTAAGGCTAGACCAGTGTATATTAGAGGGTACTGACTTTCCCAATAACGACTGCCATAGATGTTCATGTCAGCCAGGACCGACGGCTTAACGTGCTCTCCGAGGCACGGAGCAGGCGATAATTGTCAATCAATACGCACATAATTTCGAAATGTCATATGAATTTCGAAAGTCAGAGGTGCGCGACGTAGGTTCGAACCCGAGACCCCCTGTATTGCAGTCTGTTGGTCTCCACACTGAGCTATCGCTGCTTTATGATGTAAGACCTGATTAATAAAAACGATAACAGTATGATGTAGGGATCGAGTTTAAATAAAACACGAGCTTAGACGATACAATACTGCTCTATTTCATGATCTACAATCAATATATATTCGGTTTGGTTACATAGTTATACATAGGTACATAATACTTAGGCGATAGACATATTACACATCACACCTCCCTCCTTAAAGAAAAATAAAATGAAGTATATAGTTTATTTTATTTTTAAAATTACAAAATCAAAACGATTAAATACAGTAAGTGATTATAACACTCGTTAATAATGTCATAGGATACATGTGACATTCAGCGCCGTGCGATAACAAGGTGTAAAGTTTCATAGCAAACATTCATTTAAACATAAACAAAATTAAACACAGACAATTAATTAAGTGGGTTACATGTAATCATTCATTAGGTATAAACAATTTTGTACGGTTCTTATGAACAATGTCAGGTTTACCGTCCTTTAATATTTCTACATTTGGTGAAACATCTTTCATAACAATATAAGGACCTAAATATATATCAGACAATTTATTACCTGCTTCATTGCGAATCAAGATCCAATCACCCTTTTTATACATAATTGGCTTAGAATTTTTATCGTATCTTTCTTTGCGTGTTAATTTCGTTTGAATTAAATTTTCTCTGGCTTCTTTTAAAGCTACTTGTAGGCGATATTTTAATTCCAAAGGATAGCTGTCGTAATTATAAAGAGGTTCAACTGTTTTAGTTAAGTTGCTGGGTAAATTACACTTTTTGCCAAAAACTAATTCGAAAGGTGTATATTTGGTGTGCGTGTGAACTGTAGTGTTGTAACTAAAAGACCAATAAGGCAGCCAACTACTCCAAGTTTCGGGGTGACTATTTGTGTGTATACGTAAAAAGGCACCCAGATTTTTATGTGAATTTTCAAGTGCGCCTATGGTCTCGTGGTGGTAGGCGGTAGAATTTAATTTGTTTATGTGAAGAAGTTTACATACCTCCAGTATTGTCGCGGACATGAACTCTGCTCCTCTGTCGGTGGCTATTTCTCTGGGCACTCCATAACGTAGTATGAAGTTGTTTACAAAACTGCTGGCTATTTCTTTACTGGTTTTGGTAACTAATGGATAACATTCTACATATTTGGTTAATTCACATTGGAGCGTTAAAATATACGAAAAATTATTATTGTCTTTATCTAAAGGTCCTACAATATCTAAATATAGCTTTTCGAAGGCAGAGTGAGCTGTGGTTGTAATTGACATAGGTTCTTTAACGGGGACTGAGTATTTTTGTTTTTGGCATTGTTCACATCTACTAACAAATTTAATGACATCGCGCTCGAGACCTGCCCAAAAATAATATTTTTTAATATTGTTGACCATTCTTCTGATGCCCGCGTGGCCACTCGTAGGCAACAGATGAAAGTCATTGAGAATAACTCGTCTTTCATCTTTGTCATCTATTCTTTCGATATCTTTCAAGATACACAATCGGGGACCGGTCCAACAACTCATATTCTTTATAGTTCGTGCTAATTCATCAATAAACGTACCGTTCATCTTACTCTTTATAAAATACACTGCATTTATACATAATTCCTTACAAAACTTTGTCAACTCCCTCGCAAATGCGTCTGGGGCAATATGCGATCGGGTAGCGAGCTTGATATATATTATCATATCATTCGGTACATAACACAATAATCCACTACTATTCTCAACCTTACATTCTTTCTTTAATCTATTTAATTCTGTATTGTTTATAAATCTTAGTTCAACATACTTCTTCGGTTTGCTATGAGTTTCCACAACGTTCGGCTGATCAGACCTCTCGTCAGTAGAAACTATAGTATCCGAAGCGTCTTGTTCACGACTTAACATTCTTCTTTGTGCACGCGTCATAACGTTCATCGTACTTTCATGCATATCCCGTAGATCCCTAGATGTTAAGATAACCCGAGACAACGCGTCTGCAGCTGCGTTGGCCGAGCCTCTAATAAATTCCACGCTAAAATCGTACTCCTCTAACAGCATTCTAAATTTTAATAATCTGCTGGAAGGTTCCTTTATATTAAACAAGTATACTAGTGGTTTATGATCAGTCAAAATTTTAAATTTACGACCATAAAGGTAAGGCCTAAAATGCTTTACAGCCCAGAAAATGGCAAGAAGTTCCTTTTCTATCGTCGGGTAATGTTTTTCCGCTTTATTTAAAACCCTGCTAGCATAAGCCACTGGTTTTCCATTTTGGTTAGCTAAAATAGCTCCTATTGCCAATCCTGATGCATCTGTTTGAAGAACAAACACATTATCATCCGAAAAATTTGGATACTCTAGTACAGGAGGGGAAACTAATTTTTCTTTTAACAAATCAAATGATTTTTGGCAATTTTCAGACCATATAAATTGACTATTCTTTTTAGATAAATTATTCAACGGTTGCGCAATGGCAGCAAAGTTCTTAATAAATTTACGGTAATAATTGGCGAAAGCTACAAAGCGTTTTACCTCGTCTGAATTACGTGGAGTGGGGTAGTTTTTCACAATGTCTAATTTTTGTGGGTCGGGTAAAACACCCTGTGAGGATATGACGTGGCCTAAATATAAAATCTCTTTCCTCAGGAAATCACACTTAACTGGATTTAGTTTAAGTTTAGTTTTACGCAACCTTTCGAAAACATCTACTAAATTTTTCACTGCTGAATTTAAGCTTTTCCCGAAAACGATTAAATCGTCCAAATAAATAAGGCATTTGTCATAAGTTAACCCAACCATAGCCATGTTCATCATTCTTGAGAATGAATTAGGACTAGTTTTTAGCCCCATAGGCATTCGGGTCATCTGGTATTGTCCCGAACAGAATGCAGTATATTTTCTACTATTTTTATCGAGGTTGACGTTATAAAATCCCTGATGTAAATCCAAATGTGTAAAGTAAACGCATCCTGAAAGAGAATCAAGAATGTCTGTAATGTTTGGCAAAGGGAATTTATCATCTTTAATACAGTTATTAAGTTTCCTATAATCTATAACTAACCGCCATTTCTTTTCGCCGGTAGGGTCATGTTTTTTAGGTACTAAAAGTACAGGGCTGGACCACTCGCTTTGACATGGCTCAATTATTTTTTGTGATAGCATGTCGTCGATTTGTTTTTTAATTTCTGTCTTTTGAGAGAAAGGCAATCGGTAAGCCTTAACATATACTGTATCTACATTGTCTTTTAATTTTATTTCATGATTGTATATAGGTGTGGTAGATAAAGTGTCACCCGGTAAATAAAATATATCTGAATATTTAGCGCAAATGTTTCGAATAGCACTTTGCTCTTCGACGTTTAAATGTTTTAAATTAAGCTGAGGTAATAAAGCCTTCACACGTTCGGCGTTACGTAAACAACTCTCAAATGCACAGATATTATAATCGCTTAACTTTTGTATAGTGGGTTTAATTTCATCTATGGTAAGCGAATTTTCAGTTGTGTTCAGAATTCTAACTGGAATTTTGCCATTTACGGGTAATCCTAAACTACTAGCCATAAAGATGCCTTTACGCAACTCAGTCGCACAAACTACGCACTCTTCTGTCAAGCTGGTTTCTACATAGTGTATAGACTCTGATCTCGCCGGTATATTAAAAGATTGCAACTCTTGTCTATTTAAACGTAAATATATTTTATTATTCGAAGAGGTGTATAAAGACAATTGTTTACATTCTAAATCAATACATGATTTAAATTTGTTTAGAAAATCATATCCAATTATGCCATCCGCCTTACATGGCAGGGATTTAAAAACATAAAACTTATGACTGAAATAATATCCCTGTGTCTCTAACGTTAGATAAACAAATCCAATTGCATCAACTTTGCCTCCGATACCGTTTATAGTTGTACTCCATTTATGTATTGGAATATTTTGTTCTAGAATCTTACTATAGGGAACGGCTGAAATTGAAGCTCCAGTGTCAATTAACCATAAATATTTTGTGCTATTTATAGACAACGTCGTAACTAGCGAATTATCATAAGAGAAAACAAATTTACTTTCAGGGACGAAAAAACTGCTGAACATTTTCGTCTGCTGAATTATCGCTATTATTACTGGTAATCACTTGTACATTTTGGCTTTTTGGGACGCCTCTCTTATTATTGGAATTATTAGAAAAATTACGATGGTACTGACCTTGAAATCCTCGCCCCGAACGGTTCCCTCGTAAAGGCTGGTTCCAATTCCGCATACCTCCGCGCTGGTGATGGTGACCTCCCGTGCCGCGTTGGTAGCTGGTAGAATAATAATTACCTCTTGGGGCCGAATGGAATCCTCTCTGGTTACCTCTGAAATGTCTTATATGTTGTCCATTAGACCTCCGCATTGACAGAATATCTGACGAAGTGTTTGCGAATGATTCAGTCTCCTCATCCACCGCTGCCTGTATGGCATCATTTAATGAGTTAAAATTCCTTGCAGCTATAATTGTGCTCAGCCTACGATTTCGCAGCCCTTCAGAGAAACGCTTGATGGCGAGCTTTTCATTGACGCGTTTTAAAGCATCGTAAGAGTCGGCGTGTCCTTCGGCCTGCGAAATCGTAAGGTCGACGAACAAACTCGATAATTCCTGACCAAAATCCGAAATTGACTTTTCATTTTGTTTTATAGAATGTAATTTACTCTGTAAGGCAGTGGACGACTTTTTTGGCAACAAGTGTAACTTCATATCCTTCAACAATTCAGAAACCTTTGTATATTTGACAGCCAACTGCAGTTTAGCACGCTGTGATAGTCTGCTTTTTAAAACAAATTCTATCAAGTTTCTTTTCTGATCATCGTCTAGAACGGAATTATAATACTCTATACCATCTATTAATTGTCTCGTTACTGTTTCTTGATCATTCATGATAGGCAATAAGCCAAGGGCTACCTTTAAATCAAATTTCGCCATTTTTGAACGGTCGGTTAACTGACAGCTTTTACACAAATTAGAAATTTCAGAGTACAATTTCTTAAACTTATCACAATAACTATCAAACCTCTCTATCTCTGCTAAATCCTTAAACTTCTTAACTCTCGAAATTTCATTTAGATAATTATTAAATTGATCATACAAAATAACAGCTTCATTTAATTTCTTGCTACAAACACTCTCTTGTCTTCTACTTGGGCCGATTTTAATTAAATATTTTCTTATTTTTATTAATTCATCGCACAATTCGTTAATAAAATCTGCCATTAAATGTAATACTTATTATATCATTATCAGACCCATCACAATACATAATCAAAATACATAACCGCTAAGAACTTTCTGTAAATAACATGGAGCTTTTATATTACTAAATTGATACACTGATTACATTTAAACAACGCATACATACCAAACATTTCGGTTCCTAACACTGTCACTATAGCATATTACCTATTTAGGGTCTCGAGTTGCAGTTCAATACCGCGGTACTAACCGATTTTTACGATTTAGCACTTATTTCATATTTATTATACGCACTTTATACGCAACTACACGCACTATTATAACCGTTATTATACGTACTGACAGCACTCATAGATATATACGCACTGACCGCACTGATGAGTACGCACTTTTCCGACGCTTTGTGTCACCTAAATATCTCATACGCTATTACACGATATCATCATCGCTTACGTTGCTGGCCGCGAAGAATACTCGCATATCTCCTTAGCACCAAGTCGTTGACGTGGCTCTCTACAATCTTTTTGTGGCACCTTCTGTAGAGCCTGTATGCGATAAAGAGGCCTCCTAGCCCCAACAACAGGACAATTACCAGTAGGATAACGTTACTGGTACTTGCGTGGTATAAAAGCTGATCTGTCTGCGACGAATTTTGACCACTACCAGTCGCAGCCTGAGATATAACCACCTGCTCCTTCAAGTTACTCTGTGGGTTGCCCATTGTTGCAAATTTTCGTCACCCCGTGAACAATTCGTACGTATCGAAACGACAGTCCAGAACAATCTCTTTTCAAATGCATAATTATTGTTCAATGTTCATGCTACACGTGGGGACAAAGTTCACTTTCCTATTTCGGCACGATATCGAATTGCGCGCGCGAGGCTGGCCCCTGTGGCAGGGTCGCCATATGATGTAGGGATCGAGTTTAAATAAAACACGAGCTTAGACGATACAATACTGCTCTATTTCATGATCTACAATCAATATATATTCGGTTTGGTTACATAGTTATACATAGGTACATAATACTTAGGCGATAGAGACAGCCAGAAGCATTAAAAATAAAGCTTTTAATATTTCTAAACAAACATTATAATGCCATAACAATACTTTTGGTGGATACCAAAACCAATTAAAATATTCTTCGTTATAATTCGTTATAATTATTTTGTTAAATTGAACAAACGAAAAATGGATTTTCTTTTGTAATTTATTTGAAAAGATTAGATTATGTTCTCTTTACAGCAGCGATAGCTCAGTAGGGAGGCCAACAGACTGTAATGCAGAGGGTCTCGGGTTCGAACCCACGTCGCGCACCTCCGACTTTCGGAAGTTATTAATGACTTTTCGAAATTATGTGTGTATTGATTGACAATTATCGCCTGCTCGGTCCCGTCTGCCGTGAACATCTATGGCAGTAGTTATTGGGAAGTCAGTGCCCTCTAATATCCTGACACTAGTCTAGCCTTAGGGTATCGTTAGCCTTCGGGTTGCGGAGGTCAGGTGGTAGCCGCTCCGTGTAAAAACTGATATCCAGTCAAATCCGGTTAGACTAGAAAAGTCAACCCCAAGTGACTTGGAAATAATAAAGGCTAGGGCGAAGGAGAAGAAGATTATGATCTCTTTGTTTCGCGATGCTTTAACTTGCCTAAATGTCAAACGTTAGTATGGGTTTAATGACTCTTAAAATTCAATATTCTAAATTCAAATATTCAAAATAAATTTATTCAGATTAGGTTACAAGGTAACACTTGTGAATGTCAAAGTTACACTAATTTTTCCTGCGAATTTACATTTACTGCCACGTTCAGCAAAGCAAGAGTGTAGGGCTCATGAGAAGAACGGGCAAGAAAACGGGCGCCAAGTTTTTGTTTACAAATCATAAGAGCTGTAAGGTGCTGCAACCATTTCTCCATGAACTATTACTGAACATACTCAAGCATTTAATAAAATTTGATGGTAGCCTCTAAAGCAGCAGTATGGTAAATAGGAGCATCCACTTACATGTACATTCATAATCAAGGCAAGGCATGATTGTAGTCCGCAGTTTAATCTAACTGTTTAAATTTATTTATTTATTGTTTTTAATCGGCTTTTACGCTTGTCTGCCGTCACCGTTGCTCAATTTCATCGTCTTTAGGACAGGTGCGTATTTATACGGTACTTCAGATGTATTGTTTACATTTGTCGTAGACAGATATTATGATTGATTATTAGACTTTGTTCTTAAATACGTAAGCAACTTATTGTTATGAAATTTACCTCCGGGCGTCGAAAGGCTAACTCACGACTGTAAACAGCTTAGCCTAGTGGAAGACCGTTCGACTGCCACGCAGTGGTCTCGAATTTTAGCCCAAAACACCTATGATTTTCGAAGCTTTATGCGTATTAAATGGTTAAATATGGCTCTACTGTGGAAAAGGTAAACATTGTAAACATGAAACCTTCATGTCTGAGAATTCTCCTTAAAGTTCACGAAGATATGTGAAGTTTGCCAACCCCGCACGGGGGCATAGTCCAAGAATATTAGTCAAATGAGGGCAAGTATCTCGGAATGAGAGATAGTCAGCTATAAAGTTGTATAAACCTTTATTTTGGCATCCTAAAACTTGTCTCAAAACCTACTTATTGTAGGGTGTCCGCGACTACAGATATTCCAAGGTCAAAGTTAAAAACATCGATTTTTACACATTTATTGCAAATATCTCGTTTCCTGTGGGTTTTATGCTATTTGTATTTATTATAAATATTGTAGAGGATTATAATATAATATTATAATATTCTACAACCTACACACAATACCATCTAGCCCAATCTAAGCAGAGCGTGTATTATGGGTACTAGACAATGGATAAACATACATATATACTTCTTTTTTGTAAATACATACATACATAATACATAGAAACACCCAGATCAAGACAAACATCCATGTTCATGCACACAAATGTTTGACTTGTGCGGGAATTGAACCCGCGACCTCAGGCGTGGCAGTCGGTTACATTAACCACTACGCCATCGAGGCCGAATTAAATTCTCTACAACTTTTGTTTATACATTTTTTTTATATCTTGAACCATTTTCGAGACAGAGGGCAGAGCGCGTGCAATGTTTAACTATTTAGAGTATCATTCGAGGTCAAACCCCCGAATATTCCTGGACTATCAGTGATTTAGAATGTGGCCTAACCCTTCCTGCAGTGAGAAGAGACCCGTGACCAGCGTTGGGACAGCTTATATACAGGGCTGATATTATAAATCAGCTAATCCCAACAGTTGGCATGCGTTCGACCGTCTATTCACAAATGCTTGTATTGTTCTGGCTTCCAAAAACCGAGTGGTAATATATGTATGTGGAAATAAGTGATGGTGACCTTTTTCTGGACCATGTAGTTTATCATATTAATATCATGGTACAAATCATGTACATAAATGTATGGTGCCAATAATTTGTCGGTCTTGCTCCGTTAGTCTTGTGGCAAAAGGTCACCTTAATTTTGCAGTTAAACGTGAGGGCTTCGATTGCAGGATCCGGTAGTGTTAATGAATTCCCTGTAACAGAATGGAGTCTGACAATACATATACTCTGTAGACAGTAGAGTTTCTTAGAGCTTCTAAAGTACTGTTATTACAAAGGAGATTAACGGTCTTCATCCGGTACCAGTAGCGTAGACATTGTTTTTGCATGGATGAAATCACGTGACTGATTCACTTCATGTGTCAAGCATAGATCCTCTTCCCCCCGGACCTCTGAGCAGTTCAGACGCTTTTATCGTTGCCCCTTTAATCATTTATTTTTTAATATTTAAAACAATTTTATAACGAATAAATTAGTACCTAATATTCGGAGATCATAAATACGAGGAGATCAGTGCTACTAGCGAGCGTCGCCACTACACACCGGAGTGACTCACCACAACCACACGGCAGACGCTGCCACGCCCACTGCTGCCAGCTGCCCGCCCACCCAGGCGTGACAAAGCGCCCCAATAGACTGCGCGCGCGCGCAAGCACCAGCACCGCAGCGACAACCCCAGAGGGAGGTACGTAGCCGCGCTCCTGCTCTAGCGCTCACTATCCTCGTCGTACGGCTCTCTACACCACCGCATTGTGCTTATCGCCTGGTACTTTTTTCGCAACTACGCGAACTTACTTTAAATATAAAATTCCGCTGAAGCGTACTCCACCCAGCACGCCGAAAGATGAAATAAGGGCTATAAACCTTAGCCCTCGGTCGATGTTGCAATCTGGGTCTACACCAAACTTATCGACTATTAACGTAGAACAAGAGAACATCACAACGCGGCAAAAACGCAAACGCGAGGATAACTCCAGCTGTATAAAGGAAATCCGCGAACTAGTGTCTACAACTGCTGCACAAACCGAAGCGAAGCTCGTGGCCCTTCAAACAGCGATGGCCGAAGTTGTCGCCCAAAATATCGAAATAAAAGAAAGCCTACTTTTTATCTCCAAACAATACGATGACATTATTGTGAAGATGGATTCTCTCGAGTCTGAGCGCAAGGCGGACCGAAGTTTAATCAAACGACTTGAGGACACGGTCGAAAACTTGGAACGTCAATTGTGTTCAACCAAACTTGAAATTAAAAATATCCCAAGCAAACAAGGCGAAACCTTGACAGACATGTGTGCCATTGTTAGAGACACCGCCGACACCCTTAATTGCCCAATCGAATTAAGTGATATTAAGGAGGTGTATCGCATTAAAAAACGGGATTACTCTTTGCTTGTCGTTGACTTTAACCGTGTATCAACTAAGGTTGATATAATAAAGAAAGCGCGTCAATTTTATGTAAAAAATAAAGTTAGGTTGAACACAAGTCACCTCAAAATAGAGGGCTTACCAGCGCCTGTATACATATCAGAGAAACTGACATCGAAAACACGCCGTATTTATTACCTCGCACGCAACTTTGCCAATGAAAACGGCTACAAGTACTGCTGGACTTCGTTTGGGCGAGTATTTATTCGGCAGGACGAAGGTAAAAAACAAGTTATGATAAACTGTGAAGAAGACCTCAACAACCTAAAGTTAGAGAAGTGACTAGTGCTTAGTTTTAACAACTCAAGCTTCAAAAGTTTTTGTTTTAAATTTAAATATTTTTTGTTTTCACTTTTACTTGCTTATTACACTCACACACACATACTTATTAAACTAATTACCTTACGTACAACAACAATATTTTGTACTCACTCATTATTACATAAATACGAACCCTTACTCACACATCCCACAATCAAATGTCTTGCAAAACATAGTTATATCATTAGGAAAATATTACCCTTAGTGATTAGTAGTTTTAAATGTGACATGTCCATTTCACGACCTGATTTGTGCCATTTATCTTTCTCTTTTTACAGTGATTGACTTAACCCAAAATATCTCAATAGAACTAGATAGTATAACTGTGGCTTCAGCTCGATCTTGTGACACTGAAACATGTAATATATTTAACAGAAGCTGCGACAGATCTCTTAACATCCTGTCACAAAATATTCGTAGCATATATAAGAATTTAGATTGCCTGTTAGTTCAGTTATCTAGATTTACTTTTGAAACTGACATAATTGTTTTGACGGAGTGTTGGTTAAACCAAGATGAACCTATCCCTACTATTGAAAATTATGTTTCTTATGAATCTCGTAAGTGTCTGAATCAGAACGATGGTATTGTTATATACGCTAGAAATAATTTAACTTGTTCTATCGTAGAACCAGAACCCGCAGGTGCCAACTTTTTATTGCTTAAAGTGGAACCAGACATATACATCTTGGCTGTATATAGATCACCAGCGATTTCATGTATCGACAGTTTCCTTAACTCTTTAGAAAATATCATCCGGCCTCTAAACTCCGTCAAGCAGGTTATATTAGTTGGAGATATCAATATAGATATCAAAATTGACAACTGCGACAGGAATAGCTCATCCTATTTAGATTTGCTGGCGGAGTTAGGTATGCTACCAAGTCACACTTATCCCACTAGACTGCTTGCGTGTATGTGATTGACACCACAATAACCCATCATGCTTCGATATTACTTAACATAAGTCTTACATCAGAAAAAGCACAGCAAACAAGAAGTTTTAAAAGAGTTGATTTTGAAGGATGTATACAAAGTCTGGAACACAAAGATTTCTCTTTTATAACCTCAAACTCAGACGCAAATGAAGCCACAACAACTTTTGTTGATATATTATCCTCAACGGTTAGCCGATACTCAAAAACTCTCTTCATCCCAAACAGAAAAAGACTACTGCGACCTTGGTTGACTACTGGACTGTTGCGCTGTATTCGTCACAGGGACATGATTCATAGAAAGCTGGAAAAAGACCCTAATAACAATATTCTCAGTGTAACCTATAAACGTTACCGAAACTTCTGTAACTCTTTACTGAAAAAAACCAAGAGAAACTATGATAAATCACAATTACAAGATGCTAAGACGAACAAAGAGTCATGGAAGGTAATAAAATCTGTCATCAATACCACGAGCACTAAATCGACAACAAAAGACCTGATACGCTGTGGCGAAGAGGGTGTTCAAGACATAGAAGTTATAAACAAGTATTTCTCAAATATTGGCAAACAATTAGCTGACACGAAAGCAACATTACTGGAAATTCCCTCGACATCTAGTGATGCCTGCAACATCCCTCCTGTCCCAAATTCTATTGTCTTGCTGCCACCTGACGAAGTAGAGATAGACACACTCATTATGAACCTTCGTAATAATTGTGCTACTGGTTGGGACTATATACCGGTCAAATTACTCAAGATGTCCAGACATATTATCGTCCCTCCTATTACAAAACTGTTTGGACTATGCATCACGCAGGGCGTTTTCCCGAAAGTATTTAAGAGGTCGCTCATCACCCCAGTTCACAAGTGTGGTTCTCGAGACGAAGTGTCAAACTATAGGCCGATCTCTGTTCTTACGTCTCTAACTAAATTACTGGAAAAGGTACTTAACAACCGACTTACAAATTTTTTAGAACGTAATCATATTCTATCAGACGCACAATTTGGTTTCCGAGCGAACAAGAGTACTAATGATGCGATTAGTCTTTTGACAGACCATGTAACAAAGCAGATAGACGCTAAACAAAAATGTGTGGGTATATTTCTCAACCTGGCCAAAGCGTTTGACACCGTCTCGATCCCAGCACTTGTGAACAAATTAGAACGTGTCGGTATCCGCGGTAATGCTCAGATGATACTTGCAGACTTCCTATCAGATCGGACACAACAGACTAAGATTGGTGAGCTTACAAGCTCTTGTGCGCCGGTTGTCTGTGGCATCCCACAAGGAAGCATCCTTTCTTCTAGTCTCTTCTTAGTATATATCAATGACTTATGTCAACAGGTACTCCAAAATGGGAAAATTTTCACATACGCCGATGATACTGCCCTAATCTTCCATGGAGAGACTTGGGAAGACGCACAAAACTGCGCAAACCTGGGACTTCAAAAAATCTGCTACTGGCTTGATAAAAATCTTCTAACCCTAAACATGAATAAAACCAAATATCTCCAATTTTCTATAACTGGATCTAAGCCGAATGAAATTGACCTCAGGTTTCATTCATGTGTCTATTCTCGTGCATCCAATTGCTCCTGTACTGCTGTTACCAAAACTTCAGTTATAAAATATTTAGGCGTTATAGTAGATGATAAACTCAGCTGGAGTCCACATATAAAAGAAACAATCTCTCGGGCTAGGAAACTAGTTTGGGTTTTTAAAAATTTAAGACACGTTGCCGACCTTGCGCTTTTGAAAAAGATATATTTTGCGTTAGCACAGTCGATCATCAGCTACTGTATTGAAATATGGGGCGGTGCCTGTAAGACCTTTCTAATACATCTTGAAAGGACTCAAAGGTCACTGCTAAAAGTTATGACCTTTAGCCCGTATAGACACTCTACAAAATTACTGTACGCAAAATGCCAAGTGCTAACAATTAGGCAGTTATATATTCTTCAGTTGGTAACCAACCAGCATAAAGCCACTCCATACAACGCAGAAGAGTACAACAAAAAGCGTGTCATACCCAACGTTTGCACCCCGTTTCGATGTCGTACAACTTTTGCTAGGCGTCAGCTAGGTTTCAGAGCTCCTTATATATACAATAAAATAAATAAAATTAAAAACATACATCCATTGAGCTTCTCTAAATCCAAAACTATTATCAAACACTGGTTATCAGAATTAGACTATGATCAAACTGAGAAGTTATTACTAATAACAGAATGATAGCTTGTAGTAGTAATAATTATGTTTCGCAATATTTTATTTTATTTTATTAATCACATTACATACTCAAAAAACACACACACACACACACACACACGCACACACACACACACACACTTCATTTTCACTTACGTTCTAACATATGAATTGCTTTTGTAACCATAAAATCCTTTGTGTAAATGATATGGGAGAAGACACTGAATTCCTGTAACACAGGTTTCGTACCTAGCACAGGAATCAGGGCTTCATAAGAAATGTGTAAACAATTTTATGTTAATAAATTATGTTATTATTATGTTATTATTATATAGATAAAGAAGTAATAAAAAAATAAAACATTTGCTTAACTGAGCTTAAAACTAGAATTTAGATAAAATTGTAATCAAATACAAAAATACCGAGGGTTTCTGATTATCAGATTTATTATCCTTAGCTATTCATAAAGGTAAAGGTCAAGAAAATGTTAGTAGAAAGCGACCGACGCTTTTATTCGTTAATCATAATTGTATTCAAAGATTATTCTTTACTCTATATTATATTAGACGAAAGTAATAGTATTTGAAAAGAAAGAGTGCGTGACAATGTGTATTATTATGATTGATGGAGAAAAAGTGGAGCAAGTAAAAAAGTTTGTATATATAGGCTATGCAACACTAAAATAATTTTTCAATTCGAACCAGTAGTTCTTGAGTTCCTGAGATTAGTGCATTCAACCAAACAAACAAACAAACTCTTCAGCTTTATATGAGTATAGGTTATTGAATTGTCATCAATTCTCAATACGTGTATAGTCGACCATATATTTGCTTTACCATTTCTAAGAAAAATTTCCATCAAAATTAAAATTCAATAAGACTCATACATGATATTGACGTAATTGGTTGAACGTCATCTTATCAATGCTTAGATTAAAAGTGTCATCAATTTTAACCTTTCTTTCTTTTTTCTTCCAAGAAAACAGATTTTAGAAAATTGGATCGCAAGCTTCAGTTACGGTTATCATTAAATACAATTCAAGTAAGAAAAATCACATTATTCTATATCTTTATATGTATAATTCTTCTGTGCGTGTGTTTGTAATTAAACTCCTCCTAAACGGCTGGACCGATCTTGATGTTTTTTTTTGTGTGTGTTCAAGTAGATTCGAGAATGGTTTAGATACGGTTTTTTTCGTGTGTACAGGAAAACGTCTGTCGGGACAGATAGTAATTATATAAAAATCTCATGTCACGGTGTTTGTGGTAGCAATCCTCCGAAACGGCTCAACCGATATTTATGAAATTTTTTGTATATTTTTGGTAGTTATGAGAAGAGGTCATCAAGTATATTTCATATATTTCATACCGCTAAATGATTAGGGTATCAGCCTTACCTACATTTAGATGAGCGAAGCCGCAGGCAAAGACTAGTAACTGATAAAAATGAAACGTATTTTTAACTCATTCGACTTTTGCTCTCAGGTAAAAGGAGTACAAATGTCATACGAGCTTGTCGCAAAAACACTACGGTGGCATTTAAGCGATGCTACTGCAAAGAGAAAAGTGATGGTTCTATTTCTTTTTTAAATACGACATTCAGGTATAGCAATACTACACCGATAGCTGGAAATCTTTGGGACATTTAAGTTTAGTACTACATCATCATCTTCTTTAATTTAAGACCGTGGCTTGTCGGTGTACATCACTCTGTCTTCTGCTTTCTTTTTACCTTGTTGAAACGATTCTTCTATTATTTTCTATATTTGAAAAAGGCTCCTTTGGCACTAGGTATAATTTCTGGGTCACGGAGGACTTTAAAAACATTTAAACAACGCATACAGAGAACAGCCAGATTCGGCACAACTATTTGTGGATCACACAACTTTTTGTCTCGAAGGCCCATACATCGAGCCCATAACACTCAAATTGAAAACTATCTGTACTAAAACGTAGGCATGGCATTGAAGAGGCTATTAAAAATATGACGATACTCAGCTATGTTCCCGCGGTATGGCAAGATGGCACAATACAGCAGTATTGTAAAACAAATAAATTGGTGTGATGGCGGTAATGAGGCAACCACTTATGACACTTCGCCATCTGTGCTTGTCGCCCACTTACTCCTGTTTTCTTAAGCACTAAATATTAATCTTCTCTCTTAGCCTTTATTATTCCCAAGTTACTTGGGGTCGGCTTTTCTGGTCTAACTGGATTTGACTGGATATCAGTTTTTACACGGAGCGGCTGCTACCTGACCTCCGCAACCCGAAGGCTAAACCAGTGTCAGGATATTAGAGGGTACTGACTTTCCCAATAACGACTGCCATAGACGTTCATGGCAGCCGGGACCGACGGCTTAACGTGCTCTCCGAGGCACGGAGCAGGCGATAATTGTCAATGTCTGTCATCAATGTCAAATGTCAATGTAATCAATACGCACATAATTTCGAAAAGTCATATAATTTCCGAAAGTCAGAGGTGCGCGACGTGGGTTCGAACCCGAGACTCTCTGCTTAAATATTAATAATAAATTTAAATTCTCAGTTTTGATACACCCGAATGCTTTAAATAACTTTAATATGACATGATTTGTCGTGTATTACGTTTATAATCTTTTGTACGTATTTCATAGAAAAGAACAATAATTTTATTATAGAAATTTTTATCGACTTAAATAATCGAATCATCTCGAACCCTTCCAGTCGAATTGGACTCGATTATTTTTCGCTCGACTGACTATCTTTCAAGGCGATCTAACTTTTTCATCCCTTCGCTCGCTAGACTAACGGTTCTAAAACCGTTAGTCTAGCGAACGAAACATCTAGATAATTCTTTTAGAGCATTAACATCTAGATGATGATTTTTTGAGCTCACAATATGAGTTTTATTTGTGTTTGATACAATATTCTCTATCGTACATAAAATAGAAAGTATCTCATTGTATTTTCGGTATAAGTTTATTGCTAGTAAAATATGATCACTTTGAGACAATGTTTTATTTTGATATGAAGTCGTTTTCTTGACAATATAAATGTTATAATAATAATATAAGTACTTTGTTCTTTAAATATTGTTATAAAAATGTGTACATTTTAAATTTTTTATGTTAACTGAGAATATCAAATATCATTATAAGTTTATTATAAATCTAAATATTTGATATATTTGTTCAGAGACGGTGATTGAATCAAAAGAAAATATAATAAAAGTGACTAGTTGTACTTAATTTGACTAGTTGAGTAAATTATGAGTAATTGGTCGAGAAAATGGCGGCTGAGCGACTGAATTTGACTATATAATGTGTAGGTAAGAAAAAAGAAACGGTGACTTCACATTTACATAAAACTAGATTATAAAATTCAATTTTCGGTGTCTCTTCAGGAGTTTAAAGCGCTATTCAAAATATATTACAGATTCTTGAAAAATAATAGGTTCGTGTATAGGCGTGAGGCTATGGTTGTAATAATGACAACGACTTATTGTTGCCCACGCAAGGAAGTCACAGGTGAATGCTGGCTACTAGTAAACATAAGTACATAAATGTAATGCTAATCCTAACTAAAATTATAAATGCCAATGTAAGTTTGTTTGTTTGTTTGTTATACTTTCAAGCCTTAACTACTTTACCGATCATCCTGAATTTTCACATATACGAAGTCAGGGGAACAGGAAGGGACTACCTTTTATCCAGATAAAAGTTCAGTTACTAATCTCACCTAACCTACGTTTAAGCGAGCGAAGCCGCGAGTAAAATCTTGTAATGTTATAAATGTGAATGTGAGTTTATTTGTTTGTTTGTTACACTTTGACGCCTTAACGTCTCTACCTATCATCATTACAATTTGCATACACGTTGTCAAGGGTATGGGACATAGGGGAGGGTAGGGTTTTTTTAATCCAAACGAAAGTACTGTTTTCCGAGGGATAGAAATTTACTAACAAAATTTACATTAAAGCGTTCGAAGCCGCAGGCAAAATCTAGTCATAAAATAATTATGTTATTGTAATACACTTCAGCAACATAAACTTACCGCCGTGCCTTTTGTAAATGAGTTCGCTCACGAAGTAAAGGGTTAAGTCAAAAGATGTTCGCCTAAGGGTTCACATTAGGGTATATTATATTTGTCGCAAAACATAATTATTAGGACTATAGAACTCACAGTATAACTTCGATAAGTAAACCTTAAAACCCACATGAATACAAACATGTGAAGTTAAAACTGTATTGTTTTGCCAATTTCTAACTGTTTGAATGTTTCCTTAAGTTTATGTTGCGAGTGCCTGTTTGTATTAATTTGAGTTTCATTTCTTTACGTGTAACAGCTACCTTTACTCATGTATGTATGTATCTTATGTGGGTGCCAGTCAGTGCAGACCGGCGACACTTCAACCCAGTGGGATCTTTTGTGTCGACACTCTCCCAATAACGACTGCCATAGATGTTCATGGCAGCCGGGACCGACGGCTTAACGTGCTCTCCGAGGCACGGAGCAGGCGATAATTGTCAATCAATACGCACATAATTTCGAAAAGTCATATAACTTCCGAAAGTCAGAGGTGCGCGACGTGGATTCGAACCCGAGACCCTCTGCCTTGCAGTCTGTTGGTCTCCCCACTGAGCTATCGCTGCTCATACTTACAAGAGAAGGTTATTAAGAAATCTAGGAAATAGTTTTGTTGATCGGCCGGCATATTATTTAGTCATACATTTTTGTTATATCACTAAGAAATATGATCCCCGTTTATATCTGACTTCTGGGCACGGGCCTATTCTTAGTGTAAGAAGGGTTAGACTATAGTCCGCCATGCTTGTCCAGTGCAGGCATAATCGTCGTGATCATTATGTAAAACTCTTAGACATGAAGGTTTTCTCACGATATTTTCCTTCACCGTTAATGCGAGTGATATATAATAAACTATTTAATATGCACATAACTTCGAAAAGTCAGAGATGCCTTGAGGTCGGACTCGAAACCTCTGCGTGGCAGCAACGGTTTCTTAAGCTTACTATAAATATAACACAAAAACCAATTACCTTATTACATTTTATTTTACAAAATTCGGCCAACCGTATCAGGTCATCAATCTATCGTGTCAGAGGCGACCAGTTTGCGTTTAATAATTTGCTGTCTCCACTTAAAGACTTGTTCCCTACAACGGGTGTCAGTCCATCTGCCGAAATGTCCAACCTATTGCTTCAAAAGTTATTTATTCTGTGAGACAAAGATATTGAAATAGTGCTAGTAAATAAATCTCTTTGCTGTGAGCTATGTCGACAACTTTAGTTCTTTGTCGGATAACCTTGTTCTCGACTTTGTGATTTAATAAAATCGCAATCAAGCTAGGGCACTTGAGTTTAAAAAAATAATAATTATATTTCAATTTCAGCATGATTCTAATGTTATTGAGTAGATTGTCTTTCTTTATAGTCTAATATTATTAAAGTCATAAATGTACGCCATGTTTTACATTGTTTTATATCCATTGCGTTGTACATTTAAGTGTGTTTACTCTAGTCATTGAACTGAGCGCGCAGGCAAACTCAAATTGGCGATATTTTCTGAGCGCTCCCTTAAATTAGGATAGTGGTTGTTTTATGCGAACTCTGTCAATCGAGAAGCTAGTTATATTAATATGACGATAACTCATCGTTTCAAAATCTGCCTGCCACCTGAAGATGTGTGAAGCCTGCCAACCCGCACTCATGTCGACGTGTTGCAATATCACATATAGATTCAGAACTATTGGGGCGTCATAGGAAAAATAGTGCAGTGTGGCATTCAAACCCACAACACTTAGTGCGGCGGTAGCGGCAAGGCGGATAAAACTTCTCATGTTCAGCTAGGTGAAATACATAGTTAGGGCACGCCACGATCGTGGCGGTAAGCCCCGTGTTTGAGGAGTGGCTGGAGAGGCGGCATGGCGTCCTCACCTTTCGGCTGACACAGGTAGTGACTGGCCACGGTTGTTTTGGCCAGTTCCTGTATCGTATACGCCGGCAAGAGACGCCCGGTTGTCACCACTGCGGCGACTGCCGCGACGTTGTTTAGGACACGGCGCTGCACACTTTGGCGGATTGCCACGCCTGGGCATCGCAGCGCCGTGAGTTGATCGCAGCAGTCGGATTGGTTGCCCTCTTGCACCCGGCCGTAGTTCAGTCTATGGTCCGGAGTGAGAGGTTGTGGAACGCCGTTGCCTCCTTCTGTGAGAAAGTGATTTCTATCAAGGAGGCGGTGGAGCGGGTGTGGGAGCGCTAAAATCCTCTCCTCAACCGCAGAACCGGGCGCTGGAGGGCGCGAGATGAACTCCAGCCACCCTGAGGTTTGACCTGGGGGTGGTGGGCTGCGTTGGCCTGCTCGCCACCCAATCAGCACCAGGTCCGAGAGGCGGCGTGCATGTTCCCACGTGTGTGCCTCTGTGTCGTGTCTTTGTTCCCCCCTCCCCCCAGGGTAGAGGAAATATTTTTTGTGAAGTGGCCTACCGTTCATATGGCGGGTCGAAACCACGGCGAGGTTGCTATTGCATGTGATTTGCGGGGCCTCGCCGTCTATGGTTATGTCGAGGAACACCGTGGTAGGTTTAGTCGGTATTACCGGGGTATCTTTTCCCCGGTGAGCCCGACATAACCTCTCCGTCGCCCCGCAGAGAGGTGAAATACATAGTTATGTTTAATTGGCTCTTAGAATTAACGAATTTTGTTTTAGTTTGACGTTTGGTCTTGCAATTTTAGATTAAAAGAAGAAAAGAACTTTACAAAGTTTGGATCTTTTCTTGTCTAGTGAAGTTAGTTTTTCGTGACAATTTGATCCTTGTGCTAGTTGTCTATCTGTCGTTATATAGTTTTCAATGTATGTAACATTGATTCATGACATAATTCCCGAAGGGTGGGCAGATTTCATTCCCTTCCATAGATATATTTCTTGGTGCCACCAGAAGCAAACTTACAGAAAACCTATTATAATATCAGCTCTATTTATAAACTTTCCCATTGCTGGCCACGGGTTTATTCTCGGTGAGAGAAGAGTTAGGCCAAAGTCCACCGCGCTGGCCCAGTGTTGGTTGGCAGACTTCAGATGTCTTCAAAAACTTTATGTAGAACTCTCAGACATGCAGGTTTCTTCATGATGTTTTCTTTCACCATTAAAGCGAGCAATATAATTAACTATTTAGTATGTAAAATATGCGATTTATTGGACAGGCAATATGTTAAGTGAGTGTCATTTTTCCTTGATTGTTTAGAACAGCAGTAAAATAACGTGCGCTTTGAAGAAGTGGAGAATACCTTAGGATAAGTCACAAAAAATAATGTTAACTGTACCCAGACATATTCTCATGTACATAATTTATACAAGTTTTTCAATATACCGCGTAGACGGAACGTGGATAGCTGTCAATAAAATATAAGTCTTTTATTTATATTACACGAAAATTTGAGATCATTAAAGTATACGTTCTATTGAATTTAAAAGCTAAAATAATAAATATTCAATAAAAATGTGAAGATTTAAGCCGTGGGTTATTTGAACTTCATAGTCTTCAATTTTGTATTGCTATTCTTAAATAATATTCTTTGCTTAGGTTGAAAATCAAATTACTGATAACTATATTTTGCCCTTGGCTTCGCTTGTGCGGATCACTATATAGGACATCATCTACATATGTATATATGCATTAAATTTAATTTAAATCAGTTTAGCGGTTTAAGTGTGATTGAGTACCAAACATCTTCCCAAATTTTTATATTTAGAACATAAGTAAAGAATAAGATAAATATTCAAGTTTCTGCATTCCCATTATTCATAAAATTTTCTCAAACATTCTTAGTCAGACAACGCGTTAGCAAAATTTCACGAAAAATGTAAAATTCGTTTCACTTAAGAATTCACGAAGTTCTCATTGTTTCCTTAATCTTGCGCTAACCCTTTGGGTTGCGAAACGGAATGTCGGTACAATCTCCGCGGGAAAGTTACCATTGTTTGAATTTTTGATAGCTACCTACCTACCCTGCCTGAGTGAACCACCACGGTGATTAGCTACTTCCCTCCCCTGAATTAATAATGTTACAAGTCACCCTCGCGTAGGGTTACCATATCTCAGGATTTGTTCTGAGATTTCAGGATTTTCGGACTCTTCTCAGGATTGCGGCTGGATTTTACAAATCTCATGAAATCTCAAGATTTTTAGAATTTTCAATAAAATACACCTTACATTGTAAATATCTCTTTTATAAAAAATTGAACAACCTAAAAATAATCTTCCTTTGGTAATAATTGCACAATTAAAATCACTACTTATTTATCCAAGTAGGTACTTAATCAGTTTTATCATACTTAATATGTGAAGATACCTTTATAAGTAAGGTTTTTCTTTAATTATTGATTTATAAAATGCCCCACATGTTAAACTCTTCAAATTATATGCCGCTGCCTCGACCCCCCCGTCACCCCGCTTTGAGTGCGACGTGCAACGCGTGAGCGAGATCCGCAGTGTATAAAAACGATAATATTACGAATTTTTTAAATTGTTAAGTACGTCTAAGAGGAAATTCTCAAACTGTACAAAATCTCAAGACTTCAATGGAAATTAGGCCTATTCTCCGGACTTTTGATTTTTTCATCTGGTTACCCTACCCTCGCGTTGATATCTTAAAGGCCCGTTTTCATATGCAAGAAACCGCCTGTTTCTGTAAAAATATTACATTGTACCGCACCTGCCCCTTAGGCAGTCATATACACATGTAGGTATTTATAGACTGATTTGCTTTTTCCACTTTAAGTAAGAAGGCGTGTGTATTATCGTATTACAAAGGTAAAGGGAATGCTGGACGCATATATGAAAAATGGGGACTTCTTCTTTCAAAAAAGGGATGATGAAGTTTTCCGTCGGCTGAATTTTTGTCCATTAGAATTATGTCAATAATAGTGCAGATTTTAAATAAAGATGAAATTAAACAAACTTCATACGGATTTTATCACGTTATTTATTTTTTATATAACACTATTATTACATAATTTTGAAACTTTAAACTACTATTGTTAAACACTTTTACTAGTTACTGTTTACTTCAATTTATACAGTTATTTAGATTTGATTTTACACTTTCCCCGGCGTTTCGGTTGCTTTTCAGCAGCCATGGTCACGGAGAGACTGACTAAATAAAGTTCTTTAATCTTGAAAGAGTCTGCGATTTTCAAACCGGGTTTTTCTGCCCAGAAATTCTCAGTATAGGTACAGAAACTATGCCAGATAGACGATATGACGCTTGCCTTTGATATCTGGGACCAAAATCTTAGCTAAACAATATACAATAAACTTGTGCCTATCCGTTCAGGGATATATGCGTGACTCTATACTCTATACATATATACTCTATAGAACTGCCAGATAAATATTTTAAGGCCTGAAATATATACTACGTAGTAATAGCGCAATACGCTTAAAAACCTTGAAGCGTAATAATATATTCCTAGCCTTGTAGGGAAATAACGTTAGGAATATATTATTATCGTCTCTGTTTATTGCTATTTTCAGAATGCGGCGATCATATTGAATTTAAATGCGATTATAGGGATCCAAATAGTACGTTGTGTGTAGTAGTGATATTGGACTATAATTTAATTTCAATTTAAGTTCACATACTATAGCGTATCAATAGTAACTTTTTCTTATTGCCTTATTGAGTAAACACTGTTTACTGGTAACTGGTTAAAAAAACTGTCACTTAAGATTCGCAGTGTTGTAGAAAACAAGAAAAAAAGAATTATATGATCATTAAAATACTTAAAAAAGAAACTGTATATTATTTTTATCGAATATAGAAGTGAGATGAAGTGCGACGGTAAATTATGACACAAAATAGAGTGCCATCGATTTCTAAAATACGAGTAGGTCTCAGTTTTGGAATCGCTGTGTTCCTTAGTAGTATGTTATTGTACAGCCATCGTAATGTAGCATACATTACGATGGCTGTACAATTATATACTGTTCTCATATGTTGTGTTTACGTATTATTTGTTGTACTTTTAAGCAATAAATATTTATTTATTTACATAGATTTAATCTATTTATTATAGAGGGAATGTAGTCTGGAAGCAGTAACTAAATTGTTTCTAAAATGTGTCTGTTATTTATCAAATAAGATATGTAATAAAAATGGTTTAATGATATGCATGTCTAGAGCATAATTACCATATGCTCCAATAATATTGGTGTATGTAACACTAGATTTTGCCCGTGGCTTTGTTCGCGTAAATGTAGTGTAGGTTAGTAACAAAACCATTTTTCTGGATGAACTGTCGAATGACATGTCCTTTATGATAGGTTGATGTGTCGCTATGTGTACAACGCTGTACCTATTTTTCGTGGACAAGGAGGCAGTGCATATACCTACTTATATAAAACTAGATATTGCCGGCGGCTTCGTGCGCGTTAATCTATCAATTTTAACCTCCCTTATATCCCTCAGGAACAGTACTTTTTCCTGAATGAAGGGTACTCTATGTCCTTTTCTGTTTCCCTGACGGTGCGTATGCCAAATTTTATGATGATCGGTCCAGTAGTTAAGCCGTGAAAGCGTTACAAACAAACAAACTCACATTCGCATTTATAATATTAGTTAGGATTAGAATACCCTACTACAACTAATATACAGTATTAAAAATACACGAGATTTCTCTAACGTAATTATCGAATGATACAGCCTTGTATACTTTGTATTCGTAAGATACCGTCCGGTGAAATTGTAGGGTGCTTGAACCAGTGAATAAGGCCTACAACGAGATAACCTGTAAGGCTGTAAGTAATAATATCATCGGCATCTTAACCTTTTCTCGAAGACATCGGGGTCGGCTTGTCGGTAATTTATCACTGGCTAATTTATTAACGTTGTATCGAGTGGTGGCTGACCTTTGAAGCTGGAGAGGAAACTATGACGTACTTACCGTTAAGTTTCATGCCTTGCTGCTTTGTATGGAGAATGTTGTGTTGTTAAGCATTTATGATATCACTATTAGCCTGTATAGTCTTACTTATCGAGATGGCGTTATGAATTGAACATCGTTAATAAAGATTTGTCCTTAGCGGCTCTAGATGGGGAGAAACGGTACGTGCTTTTTAACCTTTTGAACGCCAACGTCGTCTATACTCGACATGCGCAAGCGTGCCCTGTGCGCCAACGTCGTCTATACTCGACAAAACTGTTTTTTTTCGGTTCACAGAAAAATACAAATAAACATATTAAATCATTAGTTTTCTGTGTTTTAGTGATACAACTTAAAAATTGAATCCCCAATTATTACTTAATTGTATACAGCAAACAAAATTGTTATTAGTTATTGAAATATTTGATCATAAAATACAATATATAATATATCGATTTTCGGGCTTGGCGTACAGGACATGGAGGTGCCGTTATGGCGTGGCGTTCAAAAGGTTAAATTATGAATATGCGGTCATTTTTGGCTGTCATCGACTATTTACGAACGTTACAGATATTAACTTTGTCATGCTATATGTTAAAATTTTGCTGTGTTCTAGTTAATTAGTAGTTATTTCTTACTTTGATTTACAATATAATATTTATCTTATCCAGCCACTTTTTCATCCAGAAAAGTATTGTTAAAAGTATTAAACTTAACCTACAGTTAAGCGAGCGATGCCGCGGGGAAAATACAGAATTATATAGTTTCGTTTTTATTTTATTTTCTGTAAATTATATTGAAGATATGTATGTTGTAAAATAGTTTACATCTATTGTAATTATTAAATTACGGTAGTTACTCCAAATTTCCATGCCTAAAATAATATTTTATTAACACCACATAACAAGTATGTTATACATAATAATTTTTTTATATTGATTATATCTATGTAAATAATAATATCTGTATAATAGAGGTCTCAGGTATATAGGTTTTCTGTAAGTTTAATATCAAGTCAATATAAAATGTAAATATCACATAAAATTTACTTTTTAACGTGAATACTTATATCTTGTTCTAATTTTATAACATTGCGATGGTGTAGTGGTTAGTGTAAACGACTGCCACGCCTGAGATCGCGAGTTCGATTTCCGCACAAGTCAAACATTTGTGTGCATGAACATAGATGTTTGTCTTGGTCCGGGTATTTCTATATATAATATGAATGTATTTACAAAAAATAAAGTACATATGTTTATTCATTGTCTAGTACCCATAGTACAAGCTCTGCTTAGTTTGGGTTAGATGGTGTTGTATGTATGTGATAGATAGAATATTATTATATTATTTGATCCATACTTTAACGGTCTCTGCTTGTTATTAACACATAAGACGAGCACATATTAAAAAACAACAAGCGTCGACATGAGTTATACCAGTCATAAAATAACAGCACAAGTTACATTTTAATTACACCCACACACTAGACAGTGTCTCTTTAGCACTGCGAACGACGACGCACATTAATACTATGTACCATCTCATCATAAAGCAATAAAAAGTTTGTATTCGCAAAGTTTTTATGATCCAAACCCTAAGAACGATTGCAACAGTTTGTTGACTGTTCGAGTCGTAAAATTAACTGTAGTTGGAAGAACTCGTAATGTGCTAAGTTGTCAAATTAAAATAAATCAACCCATCGTAGACCTCTAGTGGTTGAAGCCCTTGCAAACTTGTGAGCCCTTCCGGGGCTTTCTCTTGTGTTGACGAGTGAGATTAATATTGAATCTAATCCGGCCTCTCTTGTCACGGCTGTAGTAATAATAATATTCTACCACATACACACAACACTATTTAGCCCACACTAAGCAGACCTTGTACTATGGGTTCTAGACAATGGATAAACATAAATATTTACATTTTTTTTGTAAATACTATCATAATTTATACATAGAAAACGAATGCTAAGTTTGTTCATTAAACATGCAGAATTGAGTGACTGGCGCTAACTATGTCGAGAAGTTAAATTTTTGACTGCATTGAGATTTATTTTTATAGGAAACTAGCGGAACCGGCAGACGTTGTCCTGCGCAAACAAACCGATCGTAGCACCATTTACCGCAACCGTTTGTAAATAACAATCATGGAACCCATTAAATAAACCAGGCGCTATCATAATTACGATATCTATTAACAAAAAAAATGTCATTAATGTCATTGTTAGTTCTCTTACCGTGCGCTACGTCGCTAGTGTCTATGCCTCAAGGGTCGACAGAATAATGTAAAAAATTTACGCCGAAATTTCAGTTGCTAAAAAATACGATATGAATGATTTCGTCGAGCGAAAGTCGTATACTAAAGCTAGCATATTTACCTGCGCAAACATCGGAACTTAGGACAAACTTGGCGCAACACAAACATTTAGATAAGGTGCGTACCCCTGACTTTTGAGCTCAAGGAACTGGTACACCCTTTCGCACCGCTGAACAATGTTTTAATATACCAAGTACTAACTGTCGTTCTCGCGCTGTGAGTCTCTGAACTTGTTTATAGACTCGCAGCGCCATCTAGTGCGATGTAATAAAGCGTACTTTTTATTTGTCTTTGGATAGTACTTATATTATCAACTCCTTAAGAAAAGACTAGTACCTGACTGCACATATGGCCTGGTCATTTAAATGGTGATGGCCACTACGTTGAGTGTGCTGTGTTCGAGTCCCAAACGTGATAAAAATGTAGTGTTTTTTGTTTGAATGTTTGCAATATCCACGGCTGTATCTTAACTAACCATCTATAGTAATAAGCGAGTCTGTGGTCTATTCATACGTGGTGAAAATAAGTACTGTGCAAAGCTTGGACTCTATAAAAATAATTGGGGAAAGAGGAATCTGCTACGCAACCTCGGATTGCCCACCCCAACTATTGCAATACGAAAAGGTTGACAATACTGAACTCCTCTGAATAGGGAAAGCCACGTCATGGGAAATGAGCGTACCTTTTTTTTACGAGTGGGAATGCATTGACGCTTACCCCTCCGCGGGGGCGGGCGGAGGGGTTATGTCGGACTCACCGGGGTAAAAGAGAAAGATGGTAATAAAGATAGTAATGGACCTACCGGAATACTGACTAAACCTACCACGGTGTTCCTCGACAAAACCGCAATCGCCGGGGCCGCGCGAATCACTTTCACATGCGGTCGCGACCCCGCCGAGGTTTTGGACCGCCGTATGAAACGGCAGGCCACTACACAACAAGACTAACCTTTAGTTACCACTAGATTTAAGCCCTACTGTCCCTGCCTTGTGAGGGCGACGGACATACGACACAGAGGTGAGCGTGGGAACACGCACAGCCGGGAGCGAGAGGGCAACCATACCGACTGCCGCGATCAACTCAGGGCGCTGCGATGCCCAGGCGGGACAATCCGCTAAAGTGTGCAGCGCCGTGTCCTTAACAACCTCGCGGCAGTCGCCACAGCGGTGACAACCGGGCGTCTCTTGCTGGCCTATGCGTCACAGGAACTGGCCAAAGCAACCGTGGCCAGTCATTACCTGTGTCAGCCGGAAACCGGGCGTACCTACTCCAACTTGCAGTATGCCGCTTCGAGCAGAAAATATGCGCCGCCACGTGTTTCGCCTTAGCGCGAGGCATCTTCAGGAACCTTTGGCAACGAATGATTTTGACTTAGATTCTAATTGTTGAACTTGTCACGCATAAGCACACACAACAAAGGTATTGTTACTTACAAAAGTTGTTACTCTTGTGATTAATCAAAATCATAGACAAAACTGATAAAAATTTTCTATCTATGGTTTCATATCTGGAAATAATGACAATTTATACCAGTTACTATATTACTATAACGGGTTTTAGCACCCACGTCAGAAACAGTTATTAAATGCTTAGTTAAATTGCAGTTTTATAGTCTACATTTACCCTTATAAGTGCGCTATAAAACTTCAATTTAATGAAGCATTTACAATTAGTATAAAATAATAATCTTTATATATATAAATCTTCTGTGCATGTCTTTGTAATTAAACTCCTCCTTAACGGCTGGACCGATTTTGATGAAATTTTTGTGTGTATTCAAGAGGATTCGGGAATGGTTAAGATTTGTTTTTATTCTTCGTGTGTACAGGAAAACTTCTGTCGGGACAGCTAGTATCATAAAAAATTTTAACAAACGTGTTTTATTCAAATTGTTGCGCATTTATTATGTTAATGTGAAAGTAAAATATTTTTTGTTATGAAATTATAATAAATAAAAATAAAATAATATAATTAATTCTATCTATTTATTACTGTCTCAAAGCTCAATGGATAGAGTTTTAAACTTGCTATCTTGAGGTTCTTCTTCTTTTCGTGTGTTTAGTGGACAACTTGTTGTCAAGAGTTGTTCAAGCCCGTACGCCTCTGACATGGCTTAACGACTGCTGTCAATTTGGCAACAACCAGGACCGACTTTTTACGTGCCCTCCGAAGCACGGAGACGCTCAGATGAAATACCAATAAGCGATCACCCATCTATAGCCTGACCGCACCAAACTTTGCTTAACCTCGCTAATCGTTTACCGATCAGTGAGTGCAACTCGCTATGAGCGGTAACGGCTTCGAATCCCAGGCATTACCGAAATGAACCTACCCATAACACGTAGGTCGTAGCTTAGACAATACACTATCTTAGCTGGAGAAATTAACAAGTATACTAGTCATTTGTAACTCAAATCCTAGTAAATTTTAAAAAGAAACCTTTTTGATGCTGGAGTTAAAGCTTTATGTATACATTCAAAGAAAGGACACAAAGAACATCCAAAAACGGAACAATGATTTGTGGATCACATAAATTTTTGTTCCGTTTGGGATTCTAACCCACAACATTCGGCATAGCGTCGAGGCGACCACTTAAACCACGACACCATCCATGCAGTCAAACAACTAGTATATGTATAGTTAAAGTATTACGTGACTATTTATATGCCCTTGGTTTTTTAGTTCGAAAAACTTATACAACAGCTTTGTCCGTCCGTCTGTTATACAACTTTCAACTCAAGAACCGTAAGAGCTAGAGACTTACGGTCAAAGCCATTCGACTCAGAATAGTCGATATACCCCGAAATAACTATGACCTTTGACCTCTGACCTCAAGATCATATACCGTGGTATCACGTGACCTTTGCATATTACTTGAACCATTTTTTCGAAATCTTAGAATTACGGCAATTCGTTTACGATTCTCACTTGTCTTTATCTATGTTCTTTCTGTTTTTTAACTTAACACTCTTTCATATTTGCCGATATAATAATACGTATTATAATTTAATATATTATATTATTGTATTTAAATTTTTTTGGCTCAAAGAATCAGCATTGCCATTCAGCGTGACAATGCTGCCAGTTTTCTGGGCCTGGTTGACAGTGATGCTGAGGAGTTTTACGACGTTGCCTAAACCGGACATCCCTTTTTATAAAATTTTACAGTCCTATATTTTGTTACTCTTCATTTTGTTCTATTTATAAGTGGTTAGTTTTGTTAATTTTAGTTAAGTTGTAAATTATGATTGTTGCTTTCTTTATGTAAATAATGAAGTATACCAATAAATGAAGCTTTTATATGTAATTATGTTAATTTATATCAATGTATAGTAAATTTTCACAACAAAATAGCTTTTTTAAAACAAATTGAATAAGTAATTGATTTGAGAAGTACTCTTAAATTACTTTTTGATATCTAGCAAAAGCACATATCAACGTAATCTTATAAATTGCAATTCATCTGAAAGACTAAAGCAACTGTGTGTGTGTACTTAACAAAATTGCTCGGAATGATACGAAGTGAAGTTTATAGAGTTTGTAGAAGGTGGGGCCATTGTCGCGGCTCGGAGTTAGGACCCTTGAGGGGGTGACGGGTGGTTTCGTTGCAGCTGACTCACCCACTTCCGTATTGCTGCCACCGCTATTCTGACGAACTTAAGGTTGCGTTTCGAGGCATGACCGATTATTTCTTATTTGTGTTGTTTTAAAAGACAACTCTCGTGTTGGGCAATATCAATATGTGTCGCGGGAAATTTGACAAACATTGAACACCAGACACAAAGAACAGCTTGAGTTTGAACACCTATTTGTGGATGAATGCGGATCGAACTTACACATTCAACCACTATACCATGGACTTTGGAATTTTCTGTAAGGCAATTCTCCATAGTAGCATGGTGCCTGGAACTATGCTCTGAAGATGACTAGCCTCGCTCTCTGTCAAGGGATATTAATACATAGCTGGCATTACATACGTGTGAATATTTACTTGTTACATGCGTAAGTCATTTCACGGATTTAGATAAAACTCGGTACATATATACTATGTCTTAGATGTATAAGGTAATATAATAAGTAGGTATAATATGTAAGTCCGTCCAGGACTATATGTTTTATTTCGATATACCTTTTTATAAGATCGACGCGGGCGCAATCGTAGGTAGAAACTACATAGTCTTTACTTATATTATAAATGCGAATGTGAGTTTGCCTGTTTATTTGTTTGTTACGCCTTCTCGCCTACTAGCCGATCGTCATTCATTCAGAATAATACTTTCCCGAGCGAAACCGCAAGCAAAATCTAGTATAATAATAAAGCGTAACCCTTCGGCTTTATAAAAGGTTATATTATGTTAAATTGAAGCTAGAGCTGTACCTGCGATACGAAAACAGCAGTAGTGTCGACCTTAATTCAAAGGGCCGGTATATTTATTTACAAAAGAAAACCAATAGTTTCTAGAAAAATAAAACGTGAGTATACCAAAGTAACACAAAACCAATTTTACGCATATATATGATATATATAACAGATATTTCTCAAATATTGACATCAGCAATCCTGTAGAATACCGATATAAAACTATCTAGACGAAGTGAAATACTTATGGTTCGGCTACCTTCTACCAAAATACTTTTTGTGTGTGTAACATACAAATGGATCAAAGGAGAACTACTTGTATAATTTATTTAGGTCTCTACTTGCTCGCACTATGTAGGCATATGTTGTATATGTATCAGTTATGACTGATGCTGATAATATATGTATGTTTTATTTGAAATTTTGGTCGTTGGTGGAATACTCCATGATACAGGCAATAAACTAGTGTCCTTTTAAAAAGTATTTGTGGTCTTTGTTTGATGGCGTGTTAATTCCTCTTTTAATTATTTGATTATTAGTACATAGTAATCAAGAGTTTTAAAAATTAAATTCTACAAATTCATCGACATTCTGGCATAATAAAACCATTGCGTTATCTGTATCTTACTAATATTTTCATCGTGAATGCATTTAAAAATGTTTGGGTTTAAACCACGTAAACCGTTGAACAGATTTTAATGAAATCTGGCTCACGGTTAATTCATCACTTGGATTAATACATAGGATAACTTTTATTCTGGCAAGCGGGATATCCGGGTGAAGTTGCGGGCAGAATCTAATAGTCAAATATATTAAGACCTCTTTGTTATTCCCCTGAGAGGTTGAAAGGTTAACAACAATTCAAACAGATTACGATTTACGAAGGTTGCAGTCGACCAGATCCGCAACCGCGGAACCGCGCCGTAATTCGTTTTAAACTTGTCAGGAAAACAAAAGATACCCTCCTTTATAAATTAAGTCCCATGTGTGTGTAAACCTCGTGATTATAGATGGACTTCATCTTTTATATGGTTTTATACTGATGTAACAAAAGACTGGCAGAAAGATAATGACGTTCTTTGCCTGCAATAAATTTAAATTGTTAAAAATATGAAGAACGTAAAGTACAGATGTAATTGAAGGGTTTGGTTACAGGTGCATTTTCAATCTTATCTAATGAAGTTTACGTATACAGAGTTGTACAACACCCACATTTCGCAAACTGATGTTTTACAGGTCAAGCCTTCTGCTGTTTATAGGGCTGTTAATGAGAATAATTGGACAGAAAATTCCTATACCAGTTCGCGCGAACCTTGTTGAGTGTAATGTAGGTAGTTACCTTCTGCCGTGATGTACTCAACTATGATTGGTTAACATTATACCAATGGCGGTATGTGTAAATATATGTATGTAACTATGTATCTTTGTTCGTATGATGGAATGTATAGGCAGTGCGAAATAAATGCATGAAGCTAACGGACGTTGTTTCTATTGAACTCCCAACGAACATTCTAGAACATTACAGTGGCGACGAGTTAAAAGTAAATTGGGCGTGCATTATTAGTAATTACGATGTCGATCGGAAAAGTAAAGGACTTCGATGTGGTCGCGGGAGTGTGGTCGTCATATATTGAACGGCTAAATATGTACTTTTTGGCAAATGCCGTTAAGGAAGAACTGAAGCTGCCTACATTGATCGCGGTGATGGGTGAGGCGGCTTACGAGTTGTTGGCGAATCTATCAAGCCCGAAGAAGCCCGCGGAATTGAAATATGAGGAGGTGGTCGGTATTATGAAAAACCATCTTCAACCGGTTCCATCGGCGTTGGCAGAGAGGTATCGCTTCAGGCAAAGGCGACAAGCAGTGGGAGAAACCATCGCGGATTATGTGGCGGCGTTGAAAAAGTTGACACGTCATTGTAAATTTGGCAATAGTCTCGATGAAAATTTACGGGATCAATTCGTATGTGGACTGAATGGCGAAATAACTCGACAGAGGCTGTTTACGGAGGAAGATTCCTTGAGTTTTACGGGCGCGGTAAAACTGGCAACATCTCTGGAAGCGGCGGAACGGGATGCCGCGGCAGTTCAGACGTCAGGGACGGCGGGAGTAGCTACAGCGGCTCACAGTGAGGAAACAGCGGGGCTACATACAGTAGCGGTTAGTGGTGACGCGCAACGGCGCGGAGGTGCGATGGCGCCGCGCGGACGCGGTAGGGACGGCCGCGGCTCCGGCGCGGGCGGTGCGCCCGGACATCGGGCGGTGCATCGCGATGCGGGAGTACGCGCACGGCACGGAAACGCGGCCGGGGGCAGCGGCTGTAGAGGGTGCGGTTCAACATCGCATAATTATGAGATGTGTCGATATCGGAGCTACGTATGCAGTCGGTGCCGACAAACGGCGTACGTGCGCGGGGGGGTGCCTCTGGAGGCCAGCAGAACAAGGCCATACACTATGGAACGGTACAGGAGGACTTAAGCGATTTCGAGCAGGGTGAAGAAGGGTTTCATCACCTGTGTTTAAACGATTACAAACCGGTGAGTTTACCCGTGACCATTGAAAATGTAATTATTAATATGGAAGTCGATACGGGTACGGCAGTGTCGTGCATTAGTAAAAAAATTTATAAGCAATATTTCAGTGAATTGTGGTTAGAGCCTACCAGTGTCGGATTGAGGTTTTATGACGGATCGAGGTTGAAACCTTTGGGTATAATAAAACCTTTAGTTGCCTATGATAACACGGAGAAAATTCTAGAACTTTTTGTAATAGATGGGGGTACTACCTCCTTGTTAGGCCGGCAGTGGCTTACAGAATTAAATATTAAGCTACCAAGATTTACTAATTGCCATAATGTCGGTAGTGAGATTACTATGGAGGCTGATTTAAAAATTTTGGTTCATAGATATAAGGAGTTATTCAGTGGCGGCTTGGGAAGGTACACGGGGGGTAAGGCGACGTTGAGACTTCGGGATGGGGCGGCGCCGGTATTCCACCGCGCGCGCCCGATACCTTATGCGCTGAGGGAGCGCGTCGACGCCGAGCTCGACGCGATGCTGCGCGACGGGATCATCGAGCCCATCGACGCCTCGGACTGGGCCTCACCGTTAGTACCGGTAAATAAAGCGGACGGCTCACTGAGAATCTGTGCAGATTTTAAGGCTACGGTAAATCCTGTTCTTTTAGTAGATCGCTATCCTTTACCGAAAATCGAGGACTTAATGGTGCGTTTGGGCAATGCTCAGTATTTTTCTAAAATCGATTTATCACAGGCCTATAGTCAGATCGAATTGGATAATAGTAAAGAAATCACGGTAATCAATACTCATCGTGGCCTATATCGATATAATAGGTTAGTGTATGGTCTGGCATCGAGTCCGGGTATATTTCAGCGCATTATGTGCAATTTATTAGGTAGTATTCCTTATGTAGAGGTCTTCCTGGACGATATAATCATTGGGGGGCCTAATAGGGCCCAACACCTTCAGGCGGTTTAGGCTGTTTTTAGTAAGTTACATAAATACGGTTTCAAGTTAAAAACTAGCAAATGTGTGTTTTTAGTGGATGAGGTTCGATACTTAGGCTACGTGTTAAACAAGGACGGCATTAGAACGGATCCCAGTAAAGTAGAAGCTATCACAAAAATCCCTAGGCCAGTAAATGTTACTGAATTACGTTCATTTCTGGGTCTAATTAACTTTTACGCTAAGTTTGTGAGGAATATGAGTTCGGAACTAGTACCGTTATACGATTTATTAAAAAGAGAGAAAGTATGGCGCTGGTCAACAGATTGTGAGCGTGCTTTTAAAAGAATAAAAATATTATTAACAAGCGCGGACGTATTATCTCATTATGATCCAATGCGGCAGCTCATAGTAACATGTGATGCGAGCGCGCGCGGAGTCGGCGCGGTCCTCACGCAGCTCGATGTAGACGGGGTGACGGAACGGCCCATTGCTTATGCGTCGCGCACTCTGAATGACGCGGAAAAAAACTATTCACAAATTCATAGAGAGGCATTGGCATATTTTCGGTAAATAAGTTTCATCAATATTTATATGGCCGACATTTTGTTTTACGGACTGACCACAAGCCACTTGTGTCTATTTTAGGGCCTCATACGGGCATACCAACGATGGTTGCGAGTAGGATGCAGCGATGGGCAATAATATTATCTGCATATTCTTTTGTTATTGAGTACGTGCGCACGGATAAGAACGGTGCGGACGGCCTATCGCGGCTACCTGTGACGACTAGTAGTAAACAGATGAGTCATTCGGCGCCCGAGCAAACATTCTTGCATTTTGTTCAACAAACATTGTTATTGGACTACTATGAGATTAAGAATAAAACTAATCGGGACCCGGTTTTAGCTAGGGTGCTTAGGTATTTGCGAGATGGTTGGCCTGCAGACTGCGAAATTCTGAATTTACGACCTTATTTTAATCGTAGGACGGAGCTTTATGAGGAGTTAGGTTGTGTTATGTGGGGACATAGGTTAGTAGTTCCGCATGATTGTAAGGAAAAGGTTCTACAGATGATTCATGAGCCCCATATGGGAATTGTTAAGTCTAAGGCGATAGCCCGTAGTTACGTGTGGTGGGCCGGTATTGATGAAGACATTGAGCGCTTATGTCGCGAGTGCGAGGTGTGCGCGGCGCAGGCGGACGCGCCGCTGCGGCAAGCACCGCGCATGTGGCCATGGCCACACTGCCCGTGGACACGGTTGCACTTGGATTTTATGGGACCAATTTTAGGTAAAACATATTTGGTAGTGGTCGATGCGATGTCTAAGTGGATGGAAGCATTTAGTATGACCAGTACAACAGCGGCCAGTGTCATCGATAAGTTGTCCGAGTTGTTTAGTAGATGGGGCCTGCCTAAACAAATAGTCACGGACAACGGGCCTCCGTTTTCGAGTATAGAATTTAATAATTTTAACAGAAATCAAGGGATCAATAACATTTTTACGGCACCGTATCATCCCGCGTCGAACGGTCTAGCTGAGAATGCGGTTAAGTCTTTAAAGCGAGTCATTAAAAAAGCTATTTCGGAAAAACAAAATGTAGACAAAGCACTCTGTACATACTTGTTACATTATAGGAACACTGAGCACTCAACCACGGGCGAGAGCCCAGCTATGTTATTAGTAGGACGACGGTTACGTACTAAGTTAGATGTTATTAGACCGGATAGAGGAAGTAGGGTTGGAAAGGCTCAGCAGCGGCAGTTAGAATCGGCGAGAGGGGTTAATAGGGAACTTCAACCTCAAGAGGAAGTATGGTACAGGCAGTACTTGAAGGGGGAAAAGTGGGTTCCAGGTCAAATAGTTGACGTCACCGGTTCCAATAATTATAAGGTAAAAAGTAGGGAAGGGGAGTTAGTTCACAGACATATTGACTAGCTAAAAAAGAGATCTTCACGACTGTCATTGGCTAGCTGTGGTCAGCCATCGGTGATAGTGACAGAACCTAGCACAGATTCTCAGATGGAGTTGAACGGTGAACCGAATTCACTGGCGAGTGAGGGTCAGTCGGAGGAAAAGTCGGCGGACCTCGGTAATTCACTCACGAGTAAAGCGGTATCGAAAGGAAGAGGGGTGGATTCAGACATGGCTGAATCTCCGGCTTCACCGGAGTTTCAAGACGCGCAGCTTGAAGCCTCACCTGCCCAAAGCCGACCGGTCAGATTATGTCGAATTAAAAATAAAATTAATTATAAGATGTAAGTGTAGCTAAATTTGTATTCTTAGGTTAAGTTACTTTAAGTGTAAGGTTGATGGAATACCCATGGTATTGGTTGGTGTGGAAGAGTGTAATGTAGGTAGTTACCTTTTGCCGTGATGTACTCAACTATGATTGGTTAACATTATACCAATGGCGGTATGTGTAAATATATGTATGTAACTATGTATCTTTGTTCGTATGATGGAATGTATAGGCAGTGCGAAATAAATGCATGAAGCTAACGGACGTTGTTTCTATTGAACTCCCAACGAACATTCTAGAACATTACATTACATACTTTGGATTCAATTTCGGATTCGGGAAATGTGTCATTTGGCTTTTCTATCAAGAACTTCTTAGTAGCAGCAATGAGTCTGGAATTGTGCTCGGTAGACGGCTATAGGCATGCTTTCTATTCAGTGGGTCTTAAAACCATAGCTAGAAATTCTGTTTGAGGATATAGGCGTGCAACGATGTATTCCGCACTGCTTAGGCCTTTTGAATAAATAGCACATCGTGCTTCAATACTATATCTTATTCAGCCAATGAAGTGGTACGTCTACGACCTTGTTTATTCTTAGATATTGGGCTCAGATGGTGTCTCAAATTATGAGACGAGATTTTGACGTTTAGAATAAAGACTAATAGACTTGTTATTATGTAGATTTGTTTATTAGCAAGAGATCATTTATGAATTTATGATATAACATTTTATTCTGAGCGTTTTGGGATGATACTACTTCTTGGCCGGTTGTATAGTTAGTAGAAATTGAAAAGTTGTTACAGTCTGAATGCAAGTAGTTAATTATGCACTGGGCTACTATGACTGTAACATTTCCTGACGGGACAAACATTTGTGCTATCTACAGTTAGATCTTGTTATATGTTTGGGTGTTCTTTCTGATAGTTATTGTTCTGTTTGACAAAGGAGATGTTTCACTTTTGTATAGGACTCCGGCTATAACTTGTACATCCTCAGGAAACCTGGGAAAAGTACCCCTAAATACATTTAGTTAAGCGATTCTTTATTAATTTCTAGTATTTTCGTTGCGCAAAATAAAATATAAAATGTTTGACGTTTGTCGTGCGGACTATCTATGACAAGTTGGTAGATAACATATAAACATAACCTAGAATGCTAGAATTGTCAGAAGTAAAAGAACTCTTGCTGGAATATTATTCACCAAAGAATTGATAATTATTGTAAAAATGAAAGGAAAACGCATGAATTCAGGAAATAATGTAAAATAGAAATAAAATATTTATTATCAGTCAATATGACATTGACAGTTAACGTCAAACATAAACAAAATGTTTCGTTCCGGAGTGCAGCCTGCAAAATCTGTATTATATTATATGAATATATTTTTTAAGTGCATTGTTTGTTTAAAATTTCAACTGTCATACACATCGTATGATAGTTGGAATGAATAAATTATACTCTAAAACATATTTATTGTTGACATACATATATATGTCGGAAAAGCATTATTGTTAGTTGGGACACAGAAACGCATTAAGGCAGAACGCCAGCGCCATCTAGCGGCGCTAGACAGAGTCTACGATGCGGTGATGTGGCGGTCGATGAGTGCGATGCGACGGGCGGACAGAGCTCAGTCTTCGTGTTACCGTCGACCAGTGCACACCTCGTAGGAACTGTCTCGCGTTTCATAGTGATAAGTGCTCTTAGTCTAAAGTAGTTGTTAATTGAATTTGAATACAAGTTATCAGATTACTTACGTGTTTTCTACTGATTAAAACCAACATTTCCCACTGCACGCCCACGTGCTTTGATCCTATAAAATGGCTGATAAGGACGGGACAAACGCTGCCACTCCGACATATATTTATATATTATTTACATTATTATATGGTACTTTCGTACAGTTTTCGATATGATTTATGAACGCATACAAAATTATATGACCGAGAACCACCGCCATATTGAATATAATGGCAATAATATAAAACTATTATTTTTAAGCGCAAACTTAATTCGACTTAAATTCGGGAAATAATATTTTTCCCCGATTCCAGGTATATTTTGCAATTTTTTGGCTGATAGTACATTTCATAGCCGAAAATGAAACATCTCCATTTCGCTACACACATATTCATCGTTATGCATAGTTTATTATCTATCATTATCCTACTAACAAACTATAAATATATAAATGAATGTGAGTTTGATTAGTTTTTATGCTTTCACACTTTAACTACACGACCGAGCATCATGAAATTTCGCATTCGCGTTATCATGGGTACAGAAAAGGATATAGGGTAACAATCGTCTAGAAACAGTACTGTTCCCGAGAGAAAGGATATAGGGCAACAATAGTCCAGGCAACAGTAGTATGTCATGATTTGGACTAAAACATATGATATATGTATATTTCAATATGCATTCCACACTGCCTAGACCACCGGCAGACGCAGAAGCTAATTGTTAAAGTATACAAACAGAGTATGAGTGACAGCCATTACTTCATAACACAGGAGAGTTATGAGAGTTAAAGTTGTTTCGGAACGCCACTTTCAGTTTTATAGCACCAGTAGACATGTCGCAGTGTGCCGGTGTCACTGTCGCTTACTTTATTTGTAAATGTTACGACGGCAATCATTATGCAACAGCACGGCCATCTTGAATAAATGAGACGCAAAATCTTGTTAGAGAACTTGGGCGGGAAAATGTATAGCTTAATAGTTATCACATATACTTTGCATAATAGACGAAGTGGTTCATAGACGGTACCTCCAAACTAATATTCACCTCTAATGCAAAACGTCAAGAGTTTAAAATATTCGTCGTTTATTAATTTAGGTCAGTAGTGAATTAAACCCCATAGTACCAAATTAAAGCTTAATTCTAAATTCTAATTGGATCGTCAGTCTATGTAAAAAAGTAACCTAAAAAGTGATCCGTGACCCACTTATACAAAATACCTGGTTTATACCTGGTTTGCATGTAAAAGCAACAATTCGCACCCGCATTTCAATAACTTTTCTTTTGAAATACTCGCAATCTTAAAACCCTGCCAATGTTCATGCCAATTTCAACTTTATAATATACATATTAAAGCTTAAAATATTTCTGTAGCTTTTATCATCTGCCTGGATTGCTATTATCTATCTATATATATAAAGGAAGATGTCCTGACTGACTGACTGACTTAGAGACAACGCACAGCCTAAACCGCTGGTCGTAGGAACTTGAAATTTAGAGAGCATGTGTGTTTTAATTTGTAGGGGAGTACTAAGAAAGGATTTTTTGAAACTCCACCCCTAAGAGGGTGAAATAGGGGGGTGAAGTTTATATGGAATTTGCTAATTTCTGGACTTATAAGTATAAAAATAGGAATACAAGTTATTGATTATAATTGAAAATGACCTGTGTAGGTAAAATGGACAAAACTCCCACTTAAAAGGTAAAATGGGGGGGGGGGGGTAAAGTTTGGATGGAAATTTTCTCATTTCTGGATTTAGAAGTATGAAAATTGGTATATTGGGTCCTGCTTACAAACAAAAATGATCTATGTAAGTGGAAGGACAAACCTCCCCCCTAGAGGGGTAAAATGGGGGGTAAAGTTTGTAACGAAATTTTCTCATTTCTGGACTTAGCAGTATGAAAATTGGTACATAAGTTTTCGATTACAACTGAAAAATACCTGTGTAGGTGAAATGGATAAAACTCTCTCCTAAAGGGGCGTAAGGGGGGATAAAGTTTGTATAAAAAATTTCTCACTTCTGGACTTAGTAGTATGGAAATAGGTTTATATGTTCTAAATTACAATTAATAATAAAATATATGATTAGGTATAAAAACACTATAGAATTATTATAAAAAACCTAATAGGTACTTATTATTATATACGAATTTTCGATCAGGCCACGTGTCCTGACGCGAGCTTAATTTTTTTTTATTTTGATTTCGCCACCGAAGTCGCGGGTAAAAGCTATAGGCTATAAATTACAAAAATAAAAGACACCCACGCGGGCGGAGCCGCGGGCAGAAGCTAGTAGAAAATAAATTACAATCTGTAGGGACTAATGACAATAACGTTATCAGAATTGTTGTATTTTATTGTTACTGCGAATTGAATTATACTTGTATAGACGAAACTTATTATTTTAGTACCAAGTTCAACTGGAAACAAATTGCATTTTTATGTAATTTATTTTCAAATTTTCATCTCTCTGGCTGTCTTATTTTACTGTCCAAAGTAACACGGAATAAAAAAGATAGATGAATAATTCGGCCTCTATTACATGGATCTTATTGTTAGTGAAATGTAAGTGTGATAGAAAGAAACGATTAATGAGAAATAGGCAGGATTTAGCTAAGAGCCGAAACATCATCTCTTTATTGTTATTGCATGAGCAAAAAAGACATAGCTATACACTATATAATGCGTAGTCACGTTTCGCACACGCTTGGTTATAATACGGTCCCAGTACTCTTTGAAGAAGTGTTGTACTGCTCTCAGCAGATGTTTGAGTTGTTTTGTGTTTGTATGCTCGTATGCCACCTTAGAAGCATGAAAATGTATTAACAATGAAAAGATGGTAAGCGCTTACCGTATTGTATGGTCGTTGGCAATACAGGGGACGTTCGTGTATTGTTTACATATAAGGAAAGTCATTGTTCTGCCAAAACAAGGAACAGAGATCATACCAGTACCTTGCTAACCACAAAACATTTCCTTCAATACCTAAATAAAAAGTATTGCTTAAGGTTTAAGCAATAATAAACAGTAAATCTAAAGACCTTTTCGGCAAGAACAGTCATAATTATTGCGTATTGTATAATTCAAATATTTACAAGATATCATTATTATTTAGTGTGAAATTTCGCCGCTCCCAAAAGGTGCCGCCCCTACTACGGTACGCCACTGATCCGTAGTGAGAATTTATTTGCAGGAAATCCAATAACACTTTGTCCGTTGTCTCTTCTGATTTCGGAGTCGAACCCGAGACCTCATGCACCGAGACAGGAATCGTCTAGAAACTAAATTTTAACATTTTCCAGATATTTTAATAAAATCCTAGTAATACTGCGCGTCCTAGAAATCGAAATTTATCACCGACATCGCAAATATACCTATAATATAAGATATTTAATGCGAAATAAGAAATAACAGCATTATGACTTAATATTCAATTAAAAATTAAGAGGGAGTTGGCGATAGCATTAGTATGGCACAAGCACTGTTAAAATAAAATATACAAGGTTCACGCCTGCTTGCCTGAGGAGTAGTCGGAGACCACGGCTTTCACTCAAGCTTCGATTCTTGCATACCTCTCTTGCTTTATTTACTTTTATATTCTTAATGCACTCTCGACAGTTTAGGGTATTCTTAATAATAATAATAATAATATTCTATTCCATACACACAACACCATCTAGCCCGAACTAAGCAGAGCTTGTACTATGGGTACTAGACAATGGATAAACATACATATATACTTTTTTTTTTGTAAATACATACATATTATACATAGAAACACCCAGACCAAGACAAACATCCATGTTCATGCACACAAATGTTTGACTTGTGCGGAAATCGAACCCACGACCTCAGGCGTGGCAGTCGGTTACACTAACCACTACGCCATCGAGTCATCTTAACCTGGCCTTTCTCCAGAATGTCTTCGATATGATCAGAGAATATTCACCGAGGTTCGCCTTCGAGTTGCTAATGTAAGGCTAATGTAAATTTGCCTTATATACTTACTTGGTTAGTCTTTTAGCCGTCTTTTCTTCTCATATGAACTAAAACAACTTTTCTTTTTGATTAACTTGGTTTCCTTTTTAAATGTTTTAGTAAATAAATAAATAAATAAATAGTAATATTAGGGACCCTGGTTAAGCAATTATAATCTAGATTGAAGTAAATATAATCTGCCTCTGTGTAAATTAAGATATATTATAGTCACTGCACGGCTTAGTGGTTTAAGTGGTCGGCATGCCACTGCCACGACTGCCCAAATGGTGTGGGATCGAATCCCATACGGAACAATAAGTTGAGTGATCCACAAATGTTTGTTCCGAATCTAGGTGTGCTTTGTGTCTGTTGTTTAAATGTTTGTAAAAATCTCCGAGACGTAGATATAATTACCAGTTTAATGTTTGTAAAGTCCCCGCGATACAGGAATTATGTATTTTTTTAAAGAATAAGAATCGAGTGATTGCGAAAAAATCTATAGATGCAAAATAATCTAGTGGAATAAGCCGACTTATACATATACCCACGCCTTTGCTCCACTTTAAACATTAATCTGCGAATCCCTACACAGTGATCTACGCAATATCATTTTGTTGCTCGACCCACGTCACTTGCTGTCAGTTTCAATTTAATATTCCGCTGTCAATGTGACAGATAATTTGTGAAAACGCCTTTTGATAGTTGTCAAAGTTTGACATGTGGCGTGTGTTGTCCGTTTACTTTCTATTTTTATCGAAGTTGCCTCTTTTTAACCGACTTCATAAAAGATTCTTCTTAACCTGTATGTTTTCTTTTAAGTATTAGTTTGACATATAGCCTTATAGTATATAATTATGTACTAAGTAGTATGAGAGACCGGTTTGTAATATCGTTGGCTCGTTCTTTTGTTAAGTGAGTGTACCATTTCCGTCATCCCTCTGCCTTCCCCCTCTCTTCGACCGTTTTTTCTTATCTCTTTTACATAGTCTATATTAATTACATTAGACTACTAGATGCCTTGAGTGGCATCTAGTAGTATACTAATATGGGATGTTATGGTTTATTATGCCAATAAATCATAGTCGGTATATTTAATATATATGTCTTTTGCCTTAAACATGAAGTAATCGTAACTGATGACATTATAATAATAAACAAGCTATAAAGTGGGTCAAAATTGACGAGGATTTTTCTAAACATGAAGTGTACGTTACGTGTGTACCAGAATTTATTTACTCTTATAATTTTATTCATGTCAAAGATCAAAGCTTGTCGCCTTCACGTATTTAAGCCAGCCGACTCTGTATATCACAGAATGTGGAGGTAATCCAATATATGTTCGGCGAATCGTTTATGTATGTATTAGGTGCTTCAAGGTTTAATATGACGATTTACAGCCTTTATAAAAACAACCTTTTCAGATTATAGTATTTTATGTGAGCGGGGTTGTGTCATATCAACAATCTGCTGGTTAAGTCTCGCGTAATAGATCGTTGCGAACAGTCTCAGATATAATGACGATAATATTTTTTTAATAAATACTTTGTACAATCCAGGTATCAATTTAATTATCTCAGAATTCAGAACGTTACACTTAAATGTACGCTATGCTTGAACACGACGTAAGTAGCTGTCGTAGCCTATATTCGCAAAGTACCTACTTAGGCTATGTACACAAGTTACTAGCGTAGGCTACATGCACGTGTTAATCCTATAGGCTACTTGCAAGGTTGGTTTAAGTCATTCGTTACACAATATATGTTACATGTGTGTAAGTGCCTCAGATTGCGTAGAAGCTACTCGCGTCATAACCGCCAGCCATAAGTCACCTTGGAGTTTAATAGTTGGAAATAAATATAGCATCTAAATAATTCTAGCATTATATGCATATAACTTAACTCTGTCTATGCTTTTAAAAGTGAAGCTATGATTTTAGGCGACTTTATTTTCTACGAATTTTACGTAGCGTCTACGCCGTAACTCAGTCTACGGCGTAGAGGCGTAGACCGTGAATTCTTGCGGTCATGTAATGTTAGACGCGGTTGGGCTTGGGACAGGCACGGTTTATTGTAGCTATCCGCTTTATGTGCTCGTATTAACCTTTCTCGGTATAATATGTGGTTGCATAGTTAGCTTGCTAACATACGGTTTTAGTGGTTACTACTAGCATCATTCTTCCAGACTCTGTTGGCTTCATGACAAATGTGACCATCATCTCCCAAACCCTTACTAATTCTTTCGTCGTCTCAAGATAGAGAGCGATAAATCGTCATGCTATGAAAATTAAGAAAAGATTTTGCGAGATAAGGATAACTAAAGACAGGTTCGTTTTTCTTTAAAAATAAGACATTTTCATTTTGTTTTTATTGTGTATCGTTTGCCTATTTGTAATTTTATAAAACTCAATTCTACGTTAATTATTTAACTCTGCAAGGCATTACACTGTTCATGTTTGTAAATAAACAAACCGCGTATGTGTACGGGAATCATATCTTGTACGTAAGGTAACACGCGCCAGTTTTCTTTAACAGTAATGTTGAATATTATTTTTGTTATTACTTCATCGTATATGAAGTAATAAAAGGGTTAAAGACCTTAATATTAACTAAAGTATATTTACCGCTTTACCATATTTTTGCCTACGAACATTTTTGGTTTGTTAATATACTTTGGAGTGTTAATAATATAAACTAACTGCATCGGTGGTTTAGTAACGTAAGTTATGTTCGGATTCAATTCCTAAATCAAAAAGTTTAATACTAACTTTAATACTTAAAGAGCAGCGATAGCTCAGTGGGGAGACCAACAGACTGCAACGCAGAGGGTCTCGGGTTCGAACCCACGTCGCGCACCTCTAACTATCGGAAGTTATATGACTTTTGGAAATTATATGCGTATTGATTGACAATTATCGCCTGCTCCGTGCCTCGGAGAGCACGTTAAGCCGTCGGTCCCGGCTGCCATGAACATCTATGGCAGTCGTTATTGGGAGAGTGTCGACACAAAAGATCCCACTGGGTCGAAGTGTCGCCGGTCTGCACTGACTGGCCCCCACATAAGATAAGATAAGAACTTTAATACTTGATGATATATGCTATTCGTTTGGATACTATATATATATATATATATATATATATATATATATATATATATATATATATATATATATATATATGTATGTATGTATATAGCTCCAACAGCCTTTTATGGATGGTCTGAAAATAAACATTGTATTTAAAGTTAAATCTCAAAGATACTTGATCCCTCTTAGATACTGAATTACTTAAACATCTGCAATGTAGATTTACAGCCTTTTTACAATTTTATAATAGTAATAGCTGACAAAGTAATTTTCTGCTATTGTATAAAATACTTTCACTTGCAACACATTAAGCGATAGTGACAGGTGGGGAGACGGCACCGACAGGACGTCCTGTTGTGTCTCGTTTAAAAGCTTTCGCCGGTATAAAGTCACTGTCACGGGTCACAATAAATGTAGTTTCTATATTGCTTTTTAATGTTTATCATTTTATATAATCTAAACTCTAAGCTTCTGGGGCGCAGCGGTAGTCAATGCGTACTGCTGTGCGTCTGCGGTCTCGAATTCGGTTTCCACATAGGGTAAGGTTATTATTGGATGTTTTGTCGAGAAATTTTCAGTAGCATGAAGTGTCGAACTGTACCCGGTAGAGTAATAAACTTGCCCCCTATTAAGTAGAACTTTATTTAGTAGACGGTGAATTGTGAGCGTAATAGGTACACGCTGCCTATCCATTTGGGAATATCGTCATGAGACTATGTATAGATTTAATTTGGATTCATACGCTGTATGTTATTCATACGATCATTTGTAATGTACGTTTGAAGTTTTCTTTACAGCACACGTTCAGAAAGTTTACGCGAACCATACCTTTATTATTCTTTGCACTAATGTTAAGCGATTTCCGTATGCGCTATTTTTGGAGCGGCGTCTTATGATATTCGTACATATATTACGAACTAATCTAATGTGTGGCAGTAACAGTAGGCAACATTTGGGTAGACTACACCTCTGCCTACCGTTTCGCGGATAAAGGTGTAAGGCTGTGTATAAAATTTTATTTGGATTCGTACTACAGGAACTTTTCTTTTTAAAGTAGACATTGGCAATGTTTACGCAAACTATTACCGATGGCGCTAATGCCAAGCGATTTCCGTCCGCGCTAACTTTGGAGCGGCGTCATGTGATATTCACACAGCTATTACGAACTAATCCGATGTGTGGCAGTAGCAGTAGGTAAAATGTGGGTAGAATACAACTCTATATATCCTTTCAGGGAAATAGGCTTGAGGCTATATATAAAATTACATTCACACTATAGAATCTTATCTTCATAGCACATATTTACAAGGCTTACGTGTACTATTACTAAAGTCCTTTACACTAATGTCAAGCGATTTCAGTCTGCACTATCTATAGAGCGGCATCTTATGATATTGATACAGCTATTACAAACTAATCCGATGTATGGCAGTAGCAGTAGGCGAAATGTGGTTGGAATACAACTCTGCCTACCCTTTTATGGGTATAGGTTAGGTTAGGTTATGGCTTTGGGCTTTGCATAAAATTTCATTTGGATTTGTACTTACTACAGGAACTTTTCTTTCTACAGCAGACATTGGCAAAGTTTATGCGAACTATCACTGATGTTCTGAGCGCTAATGCCAAGCGATTTCCGTCCGCGCTAACTTTGGAGCGGCGTCATGTGATATTCATACAGCTATTACGAACTAATCCGATGTGTGGCGGTTTAACTCGGAGCGTTAAACACGGTTTATGATCAGTACTTAGCTCGTGTAATATTCAGCAGGTTGTTGTTTGTAATCCGACTTTAATGTTATAAATGTGATAGTTTCTATGTTTGTTTGACTTATTATGATATTAAAATAAAATGATTTTAATATGAAATAGCTAAAACGATGAACAAGCTCGTACCTTTCAAAACATGTTTGTTTGCTGGATTACATTTCACATAAGATACTGTTCGATAGGTTATTTTAAAAAGTAAAATATTAGGTTCCAAAGAAATTATACTGCCTTGTAGTTCTTTGTATGAAACATACGAATAAATAATAAAATAGATTTTAACTGATTTTTCTATAAGATTTTGTGCTTGGGACCCGTCGATATGTCAAATCTCTTTAACCCTGTGGTGTAGATAGATATGTAATACACAAACAATTCTCTAGTTACGGTTTTAGGGGCAAGCCCATAGCTTACAAAGATTTTTTTCAAACCTGAGTCCACGTGTTCGGCATGAGGTCGCATTTAATACTGATGTTTAATGAAGACCATTACTGCTCTGGGAAAATCCTTGCATTATTGGGTGTGTGAATAACAAATATTCATACATATACACAAACTTTCCCTTTTATAATACTAGTATATGCCGACTATTTCAACCGCTCAAATACCTCTTCTCTTTTCCCTAGCCTTTATTATTCCCAAGTCACTTGGGGTCGGCTTTTCTGGTCTAACCGGATTTGACTGGATATCAGTTTTTACACGGAGCGGCTGCCACCTGACCTCCGCAACCCGAAGGCTAACGATACCCTAAGGCTAGACCAGTGTCAGGATATTAGAGGGTACTGACTTTTCCAATAACTACTGCCATAGATGTTCATGGCAGCCGGGACCGACGGCTTAACGTGCTCTCCGAGGCACGGAGCAGGCGATAATTGTCAATCAATACGCACATAATTTCGAAAAGTCATATAACTTCTGAAAGTCAGAGGTGCGCGACGCTCACCGACTCTCAACCGCTCAAATACCATGGCTTAAAAAGTAGTTAATGCATTAACCCAGGTCATGGCCTATTAGTATGTCAATTCTTTTATCCAAATCCGTTGATGGGTTTACGCTTGATTGAATAACAAACACCCTAATATGTACACATATACTAGTATCTGTCGGTGGCTTCATTCGAATCCTTCGGGTTTAAATATCTATATCTATCTAGTTAGAGCGTGAAAGCGTAACAAACAAACAAAGTCACATTCGTTGTTAAAATAATAGTTAAGATTAAGATAAGCAGCGATAGCTCAGTGGGGAGACCAACAGACTGCAATGCAGAGGGTCTCGGGTTCGAACCCACGTCGCGAACCTATGACTTTCGGAAGTTATATGACTTTTCGAAATTATGTGCGTATTGATTGACAATTATCGCCTGCTCCGTGCCTCGGAGAGCACGTTAAGCCGTCGGTCCCGGCTGCCATAAACATCTATGGCAGTCGTTATTGGGAAAGTCAGTACCCTCTAATATCCTGACACTGGTCTAGCTTTAGGGTATCGTTAGCCTTCGGGTTGCGGAGGTCAGGTGGCAGCCGCTCCGTGTAAAAACTGATATCCAGTCAAATCCGGTTAGACCAGAAAAGCCGACCCCAAGTGACTTGGGAATAATAAAGGCTAAGAGAGAAGAAGAGTTAAGATTAAGATTGAAACTAGCAGCTGCCGACTGTTTCCCTCGCATGAATCCAACGGCATAAAAACTACCCTATGTGTTAAATCAGATATCATAACCTATCTATGTAACAATTATTTTATCCAAAGCCGTTCAATGGTTTACTCGCAACTTTTATTTTGATGATATAAGTAAGATTTTGGTAAGGATTATTATTTCTAGATTTTGCCCGTGACTTCGTTTGTGTTAATGTAGGTCGGGTTAGGTAAGTAACAGTGCCTTTTTTATGGATGAAAGGTACTTTATATCTTTTTCCGCACCTCAGACAACGTGTATACAAAATTTTATGGTGATCGGTTGAGTAGTTAACCTCTCAACCAACGCTAGGACGCCGGCATCTGAGCTTAACCAGAATATTTAAAACGTAAATGTTGTTATGATAGTATTCTTTTCTTTGAATAGCATTTTTGTATTTTCACGTTTTTGAGAACTGGATTGGTTGAGAGGTTAATGTGTGAAAACGTAACAAACTCACATTTACATTTATGATATTAGTTAGAATGAAGGTATCGGCTGCGCGAGTGTGACCGCAGGCTGCGGTTAGTTTTAGAATTAATTTGATTAATGACCTTGTTAAGTATTCGTATATCGTGAACTTTGAGGTATAAGCCGTCTGGGTTACATAATATTTGATTACATTGATGGATGTACTGCTGCCAAAATACTCTTAGTAAATTGAGATAGGTTTCGGAATTCAAAGCTTCAGTGCTTTTATGATAAATGAAATGTTTGAAAGTGCTGTTGCGTGGGTTACATTTGCATGCATACATATTTTTACGTTTATATTCCCAAATGGGTAGTCAAAGGTGAACCCACAAATCGGCAGTTATGGTTTTTGCATCTCGCGTAAGTGAGCGAATCCTTTATCTTTTATTGGGCATATTTCCAGGATTTGGTACAACAACTGAGGATGTAGAAATACCTAGTTTTCCGATCCGGGATTCAAATCCAAGATCTTATGCATAACCGTCACATACACTACCGCTCCGCATATGTATACAGTCTATTGTGCCAGAAATGAGTTATTGAGTTTAAAATAAGTTACCTACTACGTGGATTCTTAAACAATAGTCTTCACAGAAATAAAATTATGCCCGACACAAGCGTGGAGCCTGAGATCCTGTGATCGGTAGAAACGTCAGATATTATTTATTTTTATAAAAAGCTAGAGTTTGCTCGTGGTTTCGATCGCGTAAATGTTTTGGAGGGGTCCGCATCGGGGTGGAGCCGAGTATGAAATACTTGGGGCTCCACCTCGACGGCCGCTGGAACTTTCGCGTCCATTTTAGCCGCCTGGCCCCCCGGCTGATGTCGGCGGCAGGAGCGCTCAGCTCTTTGCTGCCGAATATCGGGGGGCCGAGTGTCGTCTGCCGCCGCCTCTATTTGGGGGTGGTGCGGTCGATGGCGCTCTACGGAGCGCCCATTTGGGCTGACGCCCTCGATCGCCATAACGTCGCCCTCCTTAGGAGGCCTCAAAGGGCGATGGCGATCAGGGTGTCGCGGGCGTACCGCACCGTCTCCTTTGAGGCGGCGTGCGTTTTGGCGGCATCGCTGCCTTGGGATTTGGAGGCGGAGGTCCAGGCGTCGGTGTATTACTGGCGCGCGGACTTCCGGCTCCATGGCGAGGAACCCACGCATTGTGCGGTGGAGACGCGAAGGTCCCAGGCTCGACTGGTCCTAGAGGAGAAGTGGAAAGACAGACTGGCCCAGCCCCGCTCCGGGGTGAGGACCGTCGAGGCTGTCCGTCCGGTTCTAAGACAGTGGACGGACAGACGGCGCGGACCGCTCACCTACCGGCTCGCTCAGGTGCTCTCCGGACACGGCTGTTTCGGAGAGTACCTCTGCAAGATAGCCGGTAGGGAGCCGACAACCAGGTGCAACCATTGTGAGAGTGTGACCGGGACACGGCGCAGCACACGCTGGAGGAGTGTCCGGCGTGGGCCGTGGAGCGCTGCGCCCTGGTCGCTGCGATTGGCCCCGACCTCTCGTTGCCGACCGTCGTATCCATGATGGTCTGCGACGACAGGTGCTGGGGCGCAATGAGGTCCTTCTGCGAGATGACAGCGGCGGAACGGGGTCGTGAGGATGATCCTTACGCCCCGGAAGTCCGCCGCCGGAGGAGAGGGCGCAGGAGACGCGCTTTTGTCGCTCTCCTGCCCCCCACTTAAGGGTTCCGGGTGACAAGGCCTCAGGGGACCCTGCCACCCGTAAATTAGGAACCCCGAGAGGGCGCGCGCGGTGTTCCCGCACGCCTTCTAACGTCGAAAGGGGAGAGCGGTGAGGCTCTCCCCTGGGGACGAGAGGTGGCCGGGTCCGTTTGACCCGGCCCACACCCACATGGGGGGGCCTGCTATGGATGAATCCTTCAAGAGCTCCCAACTGGCCCCCCCTATTGGATGAGTGAGGGTACACCACAGGTTTTTTAGTGGGTATACCAGCACTTCTTGCTGGGAGTCCCACACTCTCCCGCCGGTGCCGTCCCCTAGCCGGCGGGCAGTGCATGAAGCATTTTTAATGGGTCACAAAAAAAAAAAAAAGATTCGGTTATGTTAGTAACAGTACTTTTTTTAAATAACATATAGCTTATATTACTGACTGGCCCCCACATAAGATAAGATAGCTTATATTACTCGGTGATAATATAGCTTTCTAATAGTGAAACACTTTTTTAAATCGGTTGCGTAGTTTATGACCTAAATATATTAATAATTTACTAGCGGTCGCCTAGTGGTCAAAATTCGACCAAAATTCCTAAGCTTGCTACTTTGTTTTCTGTTTTTCTCTATAACATATAAATAAGGTATACCTTATTTATATGTAATGTATTTGTATTTGTATGTAACCATAGTTATAAAGAGTTGTACGACGTCAAACGAACAATGTCGAAATACTACGAACGCGATTCGACTCCGTGTATCAAATTCATGGTTATGTTCGTGTAGTGTTTTTTCATTAATTTTATGTATTTATAATGCACATTTTATAAAATTATTAGGATTCGCCCCTCCTTCTCCATATCAACTTTAACTGTGCCAAATTTCATACTCCTCCGTCCGCGCAATTTTCGTAAAACGGGGTACAAAGTTTATGCTTCATGTATTAATATATAGATTATACCCTATAAACAAGAAATCTAATCTTTCCTCTGTATAATATTATTATAGATATATTTATTCATTTATATATATAATCACAAACTACATAATAATCTTGTTACATTATACATTATAGTTTACAAGTTTTTTTTGTTTCCAGGTACAAATAAGCGACAGTCTATCTCTTAAACTAAGCAGAGCCTGTATCTTGAGGTCGACCACAAGGATGTACAATCGTACGTAAATATATGTACATTATATTATAATTAAATATGACTGGCGTAGTGGTTTAAGTGGTAGTCCAATGGATAAGGCATTGGACTGCCGAGATCGAGAGGTAGCGGGTTCGAATCCCACCCTCTACTGACGTGAACCCAGTCCTAATACAAGTATTCTAGCTTAGCTGGAGGAATTAACAAAAATACTAGTAATTTTGAAACTCAAATTACTTGTAATCTATAAAAAAAAAAAAGGTTAAACAACTTTCTGTCCGTTGTTTGAATGTTTGTTAAGTCCCCCGCGACACTGGAATTTCTAGTGCAAGTAGTCCAAAAAAAAGAAACATATATTATGTATGGCTAGGTCGTAGTTGAGTAATACAATTCGGCAGCTTAAGATCTAGCGTAGGGGGCGAGTCTTTTGCCGTGTATTGGACATACTTCCAGACTTGGTCCAACTACTAAGGATTTCTAGACAAGAACCCAGTTTTTCCGATCCGGGATTCGAATCCAAGACCTCAGCATAACATGCGCATACACTAGTGCTGCACATATGTATGTAGATAGCCGATTGCGCCAGAGATGAGTTATTGAGTTGAAAAAACGTCCCCTATTACGTGAAATCGAACCGAAGCGTCACAGTTACACTACTCTGTCCTTCCACGCAATGTCAGGCGTGCCTGTATTTTAATTTTATTTATTCGCTTCTTAAGTGTAGACGCAGCTTTACGTCTTAAGCCCAACAAGACCTTATATTAGTATTTTACCAACAATTAAATTGAAAAAAAATTTTGCTTTTATTAATCTTTTTACTCGTGTATAACACGATATAATTTTAGCTTTATATATCTAAAAGATCAATTGAAGGGTGCGGAAATGGGACAAGTAAGCTTATTCACGCGTTTCTAATATTAATATCGGAGGATAGAGTTACAGTGAAACGGGGTAGGCACGTTCGAGGCGCCTCCGCCCACGCGGATCTCCTCAATAAGGTTTGTTACCCGATCTGATTGACACAGGAAATATAATAAAAACAACCTACGAATCAATGCTCGTCTTTCAATTGAGCTATATACAGCCTTACTTCTAAAAATATAGCTAAAAATATATGTAGCTAGTTACTTCTTGATTCTAAGTCCTTGATCAATGATTAACTATTTATTTGTCGGCCTCGATGGCGTAGTAGTTAGTGTAACCGACTGCCACTCCTGAGATCGCGGGTTCGATTCCCGCACAAGTCAAACATTTGTGGGCATGAAAATGGATGTTTGTCTTGGTCTGGGTGTTTCTATGTATAATATGTAGGTATTTACAAAAAAAAAGTATATATGTATGTTTATCCATTGTCTAGTACCCATAGTACAAGCTCTGCTTAGTTTGGGCTAGATGGTGTTGCGTATATGTGATAGAATATTATTATTATTATATATCAACGACCTATCGTTGTTACTTTACTATTTTAAATAACACCCAAAGATGCAAAGCATTTATAGTAACAAAAAAATGTATATTAATGCTTACGTATATATTTAAGAGTGGTTTATTTTTATCAAAGCCCATGCTGGTGACCATTTATACTGTTGATCAAAATTAAAACAGAAGACACTAACATAATATGCTCATACAGCTCTGTTTAATCCTTCTGGATGAACGATCAGACACAGCTGTAGTATGTATAGTTGATCGCAGACATGTTTAAAATATATACTCATAAACACAAATAATTATAATACTAAATATTTACAAAAATGGTTTAGGCATCGTAGAATTCTTCAGCATCGCTGTCAACTGGTAACGTGCCCAGAAGACTGGCAGCATTGCCACGTTGAATGGCAATGCTGATTCTTTGGGCTAAGAAAAGACCAGCCTTCTGATCACGCGAAACGTCGATCAGGCGTTTTGCGTTTTTTATATTATTATACTCATATATAATAATATAAAGATAAAAAGTAACACCTGATAAGTATCTTATTTTACGATCACTTAAGCAAATTTTTCAGCTGAGATATGAGTTTTGCTCGATCGTACTTGAAATCTGTAGAGACAAGCGTTTCGTAAAAATCCGCGCGTTAAATCTTTAATGGTTGAAATATTGCCAGATTAGAGAGGATGAAAACATTTTGTAATTTAAAAATAATGTTTTATATATTACGTAAATAGTTGATCGGAGTTTTATACAACTGTACATGGTAGAAAAACCAGTGGCCCACTATGGTAATCGATAATTACCTTATAGACATGGATTCGTTTCCTTGGCAAAACAAAACCAATTTCGATTTACAAGCTGAAAGCAGTAAGGTTTTACTGCTCCAATTTTCAAGTTGTGTGACAGAGGAGATTATCAGCAGTGGTATCCTTGGATCTCTAGTAGAAAGATATCCAACTAGTCAAGTCAAGTCAAAAATCTTTATTTCCATAAAAATGTGCAAATAATTCTTGGACACGTCAATTCACTATTATATTAATAATAAAAAATAATAAAAATAGAAGCAAATAAAAATTTTGCATTGAAAAAAGCCTGTTTGCGAAGTAGAGCTTTCATGAGAAGAAGCAGGCAAGAAACTCATGGCCACTCCTTTCAATCGCCAAATGTTTACATCAATACAATTTAATGTTATATTATGTTCCTTATACATAAGGAATATGCAATAAAAAATATGAATATCCTGATATATAATAAGCAGCGATAGCTCAGTGGGGAGACCAACAGACTCCAATGCTGAGGGTCTCGGGTTCGAGCCCACGTCGCGCACCGCTGACTTTCGGAAGTTATATGACTTTTCGAAATTATGTGCGTATTGATTGACAATTATCGCCTGCTCCGTGCCTCGGAGAGCACGTTAAGCCGTCGGTCCCGGCTGCTATGAACATCTATGGCAGTCGTTATTGGGAAAGTCAGTACATTCTAATATCCTGACACTGGTCTAGCCTTAGGGTATCGTTAGCCTTCGGGTTGCGGAGGTCAGGTGGCAGCCGCTCTGTGTAAAAACTGATATCCAGTCAAATCCGGTTAGACTAGAAAAGCCGACCCCAAGTGACTTGGGAATAATAAAGGCTAAGGGAGAAGAAGATTATGTATCTTATATTCCTTATATAAGGACTACGGACAAGGACCCAAGGATAAGGCCTAGCCATGTACTAAAGAGTTTATGAGAAATTACGGTCTCCACATTCAAGCTTTAAACATGCTGGCCAGCCAAGTTTTATTACTCAGTTGAAGATCGCTTCCAAATATCCTTGTTCTAATAAAGAGCAGCAAAAAAACGTATCTGATTGTTGCCAGCAGAGAACAGAGAATTTCCCTGTTCTGTTGTTACCAGTGTATTTAATACATTCAATTCAGTTTCGCAGAAGACAACCTTTGATCAACTACCTTTACATACATGACGGCAGACGATTCCAGTTAATGTTGACGGGTGGCATTTTCCGATTAAATATAAATGTCAATCTAACTCTGGCATTTAGGCTGTGTAATTAGAAGCTCATCATTGATCTGTACAGAACAATTACACAATGACGTTTCATAAATTTCGGAGCTCGGTGTTATTCGTCTTGCCTTGTAGAGAATATATTGGAATCATTTATTTTTGATTGTGTGAGTTATCATTGAGGTCGGTCCGGTCAGGAATGTATTTCATATATTTGTGTTGATTACACTTATTCTATTTATATGGCAAATAGGCATATGGGCGTACGGTTACTGACAACCGCAGTTTTGAAAATTTGCTACACTAAGGGCCTGATCTACAAACTCCAAATAGTATTTATCTATAAAATAAAAGTCTCGGCTTCCCTCTTCTTTAATTTAACAAGATTGAGACAGTATGCGATTTATATTTCGGATAAATTTTACTAGATAGTTGTGAAACTGTCCATAAGGATATAATTTAATTTTGTAATGTCTGTGTCTATCATGAAGTGCCTAGAGTACTAGCATTCCAGTTTGTCGCTAAAGTTTTCTGATACAGCTTTGCAGACCCTATCCACCACAAAAAACGTTGTTTTGTAGGGTTTTAATACGTAGTTGAGCTGCACCAAACAGAATAGATACAACAAACAACACCCATAGTCCATAGCAACCTCTTCTTAGTGGAGATTTGACCCAATGTAATAATAATAATATTCTACCACATACACACAACACCATCTAGCCCAAATTAAACCTACTCAACAACATTCAGCGCATTATAAATACTATGATTACCAGCGTTATTTTTAAAATGTCGGCTGCCCTTGGTAAGAATAATAAATCAGTTTTTATTGGTTTGTTTACGACAGCGTGATTCGTTTTTACAAAGAGAAACAAAGATTGAATAAAGTATTGTTACGAATTAATTCCAGCCAGTTACGACTGAATATTTTTATGGTATATGATTTCATCCACATTTGTAATTATAATTATTATTGTTTGTACATGTTTTAATGGTCGCCGCAATGGATATGAGAATGAAATGTTGTGCGGTGCTTTTTATGTTGTTTTAATTTTAAAACGCAATTTCTTTTACGAGACTTTAGGGATAGTGTGGAATGTTTTTTGCCTCCGGAGAAATGTCTGGTCGTTTTTTTTACGTGGACTGTTTTTTGTTTAAACGTGACCAAAGGTGTGTCTAGGGATCAACCGTAGAGGACGCACTTAGTTAGGTCAACGATGTTTTTGTGAATCAAACGCTTGTAATATGTAATGTCGTTTTTGGTACAAAATCCTTGAGTCGCCAGACCGACGTCTTTTTTGCAAAGATGTTTCTTTTTACCGTAAATGCGTTATATGTAGCTTAGCAACATATGCATACTCGGTCGTTTAAAAAAGAGCCTGATTTTTTCCAGCTCTGGTATTGGTGACAGCGTCTATGCGAGCCAGCCGCGCGATCCATGCATATATAATGGCGCCATTTTAGTATAAATATCTATTGTGCGTTGTTGTTAGTGTTGTACAATCCTGTCCTCATCGTCTCGTGTACTTACTATTCTATCTACCAGTAGCTATAGGTATTACGCATTACAAATACACAAAAGTTTGAAACCTGCAAAGTTTTAGCCTCTAGATGCAAAGTGTAACCATTTTTAATTAAAATGCCACCCTCGACGTCTTGCGAGACGCTGAGCTGTGACATTGTCTCGAGAATCACGCGAAAAACGTGTACGTAACGAATAACTACGAGACTTTAGGCGAAATAGTGTAAAGGTAAGTAATGGAATTCATTATTACACGTAAATGAAATTAATCTGGTGTTGCAAATATAATACTTTCAATTTTAAAAAGGCAATCGCCGCCCTATTCTTAATAGCCGTGTCAAACCACGCTTACAGTCGGAACAACTATTTGTGGATCATTCAAATTGTGGATCCCTACCTAGAGCTTCGATCTGTCAGTGGCTTAAACATGTGTCCAGATCATTGCGTCAGCGTTGCCTTATCCTACCCCGAAGACAGCATCTCTTTTTTGTCCACCCTATTGCTGTATACGCCCACTTTATTGTATGTATTTTTTAAGTATTTTGTTACCTCCTGGTGAAGCATTACCGTCTCATGTGATAGCTGTTGTCCAGCCGGGTAAAATAGCCATAATCATGAACAATAAAACATAAATAAAAAATCATAATCGTGTTTTTTGTTTTCTAATTACGCTCGTATATAAGTCGCTAAATATATATTGATGAGACATCTCAATGATACATTTATAACCGAGCTCTTTGAAAATGCGAAATAAATTCAGTATATGGAAATAAAGCGTGCTAGTTACTATCTCAAAGATTTTCCTGAAATAAAAATTATGCGGTATGGATTTTTACACGCGTGATTATAATTTTCATAGCAATGCAACAGGACTTTAGCAATAACTCAATGCCGACAAGACGCTATTAGATCTAGTAGAACTAACCATCTGTAGTAATCAGACGCGCGTACTTAGGTATAAAGCCTTAATGATAGATTACAGTGCGGCACGAGACGCTTCCGTGAAAGAAGCTCGTTAGAGTTGCGGAAATGACACTGGTATGTACCATGATGACGCTGGTGCCGAAGAGCTACGCTACACGTCGAAATAAGAGAGGAAAATATAATATATGAATGTCATACGTTTTATTATAATATAAATATAATAGGTTAGATAAAGCTTTTTTAACAACGAGCATACATGGGATGTCATTCCTTTTAATATTTATTTGTCTTGTTTTTATTTAAATAGGCATGTTTTGCACTAAGAATAATTCTTCATCGGATTCACAAACATTAAAACAACGGACAGTAAGTACACTCAGCCTCGAAACAACTATTTGTGGGTCACAAAATATTTTGACCAATCTGGTAAACGAGCTTATTCAACACTCGGGGTACTGACACTGGCGAGACGGCCATTTAAATCATTGCGTTACTCGTGCAATTAAAGTTTATGTAATGCGAATGTGAATTAGATAGATAGAATAAAACATAAGATAGATTAACTTTATGTAAGACTAGATTTTACCCACGGCTTTGCTCGCGTTAATGTAGATTTATGTTAAGATAGATTTTTAGTAGCCTATATGTTATTCTGATGTATAAACAATAATATTGTAAGGTTTCATCAAAATCCGTTCAGTAGTTTTTGTGTGAAAGAGTAACAAACATCCAGGCACCCATCCTCACATAATTTCACATTTATAATATTATAGTAAGATTACATTCTTAAAATTTGCAGCTATCTCCAAAATAATTTTAATCCCGCTAATAGTGAAGTTGCAGATTGTATTTTAAACAATTTTGAAGTACCTAAAGTACGTAGTTAATTAATTTTGATAAAAGTTTTAAGTAAATACTTTTACGTGCTCTTTGCACGTTTCTTAGAGTCCCGTGATAAGATTCGTATTTCAGTAATAATAAATATTAGAATAACATAAATCGCTCGCTTTAACCGTGAAAACATGGTGGGAAACCTTGTCACAGCTCTACATAATGTTCTTGAAAATAATGTATGGGCCAGCGTGGTGAATTATAGCCTAACCCTTCTCATATAGAGTAGAAGCCCGTGCCCAGCAGTGGGACAGTTTAAAAACTATAGTGATATTATATTTCTATAAATTTTGGCTCCATATTTAGCCCGCTATGTTTGTAGGTAATTACCTCGTAATAATGAACGAACTTTTGCCGTCTCCGAGATGCAACTGAGAATTTTCTGACAAACATTTTTTTATTTATCTACACTGCTGATGCGTTAGTTTTGTATTTTCAGGCCCAAATATGCAATAGCAACTCGCGACAGTCATCTCCCCGCAACCATATAGTTATGCCTTACTTTCATTGTGTCTTTATTTGCATTTGGTACCAGTCAGCATCTATATTTTATCACAGAGTATTTTATTTAAATATCCAAAAAAAAAAAACACTAATAGTTTACCCCTATATTGCTAATATATTTTTGCTCGACTCCGGCATCGAACCAAGGACTTTACGATCGCTCGCAAACTTAGTGCAATCATTGGTTACACCAATGCGGCAATTATTGTTGACTACATTAGTCGTAATAAAAGTAATGATTCTTCTTCCAATAAATAACAGTCTCAATCAAAGCTCATGTATCATTTGCGATATCTATTAGGATAGGCCATTGCGTCAATAGTAAAAGTTTGTGAAGGTGTAAATATATTTGTTACACAATCACGCATTAAAACTGCGCCGAGCGAAATGTGCCAAAATAGGCGGTCACAGTTAAGTTAATAAAATCAACACTTTTTGTTCAATACTAATATAAAATATACATTTACCATAACAATGAATGTGTTTACAATTACTCCGTGTAAAAAACATAAAATAATTATTATTTTCGCCTACAAAATTACGTAAATTTGCAAAACGTAAGCTTATGTTACTTGATTTTTAGATTATAACAGTAAAAATCTATCCTATTTTACAGTTTAAACGAAACATAAATAGTTATATTACAATTTGTCCGTCCCAAATATTTCAGTTATTGGTTGATAATAAAGATAAATATTTGTCAAAAAAGCACTTCATATCCTCCATACAATTTTACGATGGTGGCCGCGCGCGGATTTGAATATGCGCGCACGAGCTCTGTCATTATCTGTCTTACGCTCGGCGCAGTCTTAACCGTTGAATGAATTTGGATGAAAGTTGGCATACGTTTTTTTATCTCGGTATGCGTTGTTGTGAATTTCACGCGGGTAAAGTCAGAATCTAGCCATCCCTATATGATATACGAGCTTTTGCTCGCGGCTTTGCTCGTGTAAAAGTAGGTTTAAGTTAAGTTAGATGTCACAGTACAATTTTTTTTAAATAAGTGTAGCCTATGTTAATAGGTAAAATAATTTTTAAAATCGGTCGCGTAATTTCTGATTTACATCATTACAAACAAGCAAACAAAAAATCAAATCTTTCCTCTTATAATATTAGTATAGGTGATAAATGTGAAAGTTTGTAAAGATGTTTGGCTATCTAATAATCACGTGTAAGCCGTGGTACACATTTTCTTGGCATTTGGCATAGGAATCGACTATGTTCTACACAGTTTTAACCAGGTATGCGTTCCCGTTCATATCAAGCGGGTAAAGCCGCGGCCAACTAATATAAAATTATCGATATTGTGAAATGATATACCGAGAATGTTCAACGTCTTACCGATGATATAAACTCACCTACCCACGATTAGAAACTTTGTACCTTATAGGTCGAAACTCAGGTCGAGAGAAAAGATATGGGGAAACTTCAGTTACGTGACGCTATACGTAGATTAACCTTGAGCATGCGTGCCAGTATTAGACGAGACATTGGCTTTATTACTAATGACGCGGTTTGGAAACGGATGGGTTACCATTGATATTATAATCATTATTGCGTTTTGAAAATTAAATTAGATATCTGTTATTTTATACGGAACTTCCGTATAAAATATTTATATCGCAGTTTATTTCAAAAAGTACAACTTTCTACTATTTATAAATCTATTAAAGATTCCCATGACTATATATAGCTGCTGAAAACTGCATCTGAAACGTCGGGGAAAGTTTGAGTATAAATATTTAATCAATAATAAAAAAATAGTTTAGATATACACGATAGTTTGCGTATGTAGTAGTTTAATTTCAATGTGTTACATTTGCGTAAACGTACGACTACATTACGTTGTAGTGTGATTAAACACAGGACACTTCTATTTCTAAAACCATAACTCGCAAGTGATGCGCGTAATTAAACAAAACAGGCGTTTTAACAAGTCTAATTTCAATGTGTAGCATTGGGGTAAATATTGTTACGTGCTGGGTTCGATGGATAAGAATGTAAACAATATTACCGACTAAAACACGTTTTATTCAAACACACAATTAAATTTAAAACACTACAAACACTATACCACACTTTTCCAATGTAACTGCTTCAAACTCCGTATTATTTCCGCTTCCGTTCGCTTCGATGAATACTTGACCGCTAACGATTGTAAATTGACTTGGCGGTGCGCGTGCGCTCTATTTATACGCGGGTAAAGCGTTTCTAGAGTTTTCTAGTAACGCTATACCCGGTATGTAAACAGTACGATGATTCGAGAAAGTGCTAAAGTTTTATCTACCCTACGCGTACTCACACTACGTAGTTCCGTAAGATGTCAATAGATGGCGGTGTAATAAATTATTGGACGGAACTGCCGAGTCTTTCCCACAATGCCGAGAGATGTCACTGGGCGTAACAATAAAATAGGTGTAATACATTTCTGTTTACCCCTTTATATATATATATATGTACAGATGTTCGTATAGGTATTTGTCATTAAAGAAACTCGTAATAATGGTTTTTAGAAATTTGTCTATTTAACAAAGACTGATTAACAATTAAGTAACTTTAGGGTTTACTTAAAATCTAATCGGGATTAAATATAATGACCATCAAAAATATTAATTGCACAGCAAAATATGCTTACTAAAATATATCATAACGAGCACTTATACGCCTCAAATCACTGCATTCCGTCTCGGAAGGGTTAGGTTCCTTCTGAAACCCACCCAAAAATAGTCGACTTAGTTTGATCTCTTTAAATATATTTTGCTGTGCAATTAGTATTTTTTGGTGGAACAAAGGCAAAAAATTGAGGAACAGTTAAATACTACCCAATCTAATTTCCTTATTAGAGATATGCATACTATAAAATGAAGGGAGAACTAGCTTACGGACGAAGTCCTAAAGAACAAGTTTATTATTCTAGAAAGTTCATTGAGCTATTCTAGCACGTTCGATCAGCACCTGGCGAATTTTTCACACGTCTGTACCTGCCCCAAGACATCGGCTGATTGAATTTAAACTTCAAAATACACCGGCCAAATGAAATTCTTTAAAAGAAAAATTTATTTAGACGGTCATGTGAATAAATATAGGCGCTTTTTGAGCCGTGACCATCTTGTTGATTTGGTTTTTGTTGTAAAGTGTTTTATATTGTAATTTAGAGTAAACAGCTGAACACAACAACGCAAACAAGTAAACATTATTAGACAGTTATTACTATATTTTATAATAATCACGCCTTTTTTCTGGAGAGGTAGGCTAATATTGGCTAATATTATGGTTCACCACTTGCTGTGCTGTTTCTCTCAACGAATTAATATGGTTGCTATATAGATAGTAATAAGTAACAAATGTACAGGTAGAATGCTTCGAGAATGTCATGAGATTCTTAAAGACTAGAGAGACTGGATGCACGATTGTCACAAAATTGTATTATACGGCACGCGGAGGTTGATTTGCGTTGTGTTCGTTGTTATTCGAATTTGTGATAAATCGAAATCGACTCAACGATGTACTCACAGAAAGCATTTACACCTTTATAATACTACTAGCTGTTCGTCTTACCAACCACTTACTTTATGAGTACTGCTCTGCTCCCATGGCTCGTAGCATGATGTTAAATAGTCTATAACCTTCCTCAACTCCTCGGCTTAGGCTATCAAGAGCAAATATTGAAATCCGACTGGTAGTTCCTGAGTTAAACAAACTATTTAGCTTTGTTATATTACTATATTATGTCCGCGGCTCCGCTCTCGTAAATTTAGGTTAGGTTAGTAACAGTACTTTTTCCTGGCTGAAAGATACCCTATGTCCTTTTCTGTACCCCTGACAACGTGTATGCGAAATTTCATGATGATCGTTCAAGTAGTTAAGGCTTGAAAGCGTAACAAACAAACTAACCCACATTCGCATTTATATATTACTAGATTTGTCCGCGACATCGCTCGCGTAAATGTAGATTACGTTAGGTTAGCTTTGTAACAGTACTTATTTTGTGATGAAAAGTATTCGGTGTCCTTTTTGTACCCCGGGTAACGTGTATGCAAAATTTCATGATGATCAGTTGAGTAGTTAAGGCGTGAAAGCGTAACAAACAAACAAACTCACATTCGCATTTATAATATTAAGGTAAGATAAGTATGGATTACAAAAGAGCCAAAAACAAACTTTGATGCTAATATCTATTATAACGCCCTAACTACTCGACCGATAATAATAAAATTTCGCATACACATTGTCGGTGAAACAGAAAAGGACGGTTGCCTTTCATCCAGAAAAACTATTGTTACTAATCTAATCTACATTTAAGTGAGCGATGCCGCAGACTAAATCCAGTAAATAAATAACTTAGATCACTGCTGACCCTTTCGAGAACTACGCGTGAATATATACGTAGGTGGACAGTTGGTAGTAGAATCAAGTTATATTGGAAGTGGCGTGCTCCACATAAGTGCTTGTCTAACTTTCGCCATTCAATAGTAATATGAAATCGAATGGAAGTGCGAAGTTTTGTACGACAGTTGTCTGTCTGTGATTTGAATGTTCAGGAGATAGTTTGGTTTGGGTGCTCAAATACATTCAGGAGTTAAACGAAGGTAATTCTGTATTTCACGTTTTTATGCGTAAACCGTTGAATAAAATGATTATTTTTCTTAAAAAAGAGAAGACCCACGCTAGGAATAAATGCTGCGTCGTGGGGATCTTTATAAACACTCAAATAACGGACACAAAGAACACCCAGACTCGTGACGATTATTTGTAAATCACACTAATTTTATCCCGTGTGGGGAACGAACTCACAACACTCGAGTTGCAATTACGAGTCAAACATTTAAACCACTACGTCATCTTTGCAATCGACTTGTATGAGTATAGCTTGAACATTAGGGAATGATATGTATACCTATCTTTTATGAACACATTTCGTAGCTACCTCTAACTGCATTATTTACGTCAAGTCCACTATGCACTGTATCTCCAATTATGCTGAAAATATTTAGGTGAAAGATTATTAGAACAGACAACGGGTATTATCGCGATCGTGCTTGTTATTGATGTACCTTTTTGAAAAGCGTAATGTAGTGTTATGCAGTGATGGCACATGATCACGTTAATACATCCTCTGTTATATCATACAACGCGAAAGTAAAAAACAGATTATATAAGAAAGTTGGCTTCAATTTTAAGTCTAACGAAGGAAATTGGAGTCTATTGCCGTTTTTCTTCTATTCTAACAGACCAAACTCAATAATATTTTTTAGTTTGTTAACCAAACTCAAGACGTCACGTTCAGTCAAAAAATTTAGCTACGTGGGAACTAAGCCTGGTGCAGAGGTAAATTAAAACAACTGAGTAAATATAAAGTTTTAGAAGCCATTATCAAAGAATTTTATTATAACTTTTTGCGAAGAACAATGCAAGGAGTGATTGCGCCGTTTCCTTGACTGAATGAGATTGTAGACTTGTATAATGCGACTAAATTCGGTAGAATGCTATTGTTTTCGGTTTGTAATACGGTTAGATGTTTATGCGTTTTGTCTTCTTTGTTTAAGTAGATGTTTCTTTGTTTAGAAACAATGTTCTTAGTTAAGTTCGTTGTAAATAAGACATTTTAGCGAGCGGCGTGTTGATTATTAAATGTATTTTATTGTTCATAAAAACTGACTGTTTAGTTGACAAAAACAATCATGAAAATATAGAATACGTAAAACATTCTCTAGTAGTGCTTTGATACGGTATACAGACACTATTCATGAAATTATTAAATATATAATTTTTCTAAATACTGTCTACAGATCAAGACTGCTTGCTTTTTACTAAATTTATATTTAGTTAACTGATAGTCTTTAGTAGAAAATATGTCTTTGCAGTTGTTGTCTAGTAGAAACAATGATGACTTTTATTTCTACGCAAGATGATAAGGAGCGCTACATTTAGACCATTTAGCATCATAAACCATTGCGTTATTTTAAATACACCTAAAGATTTCCTATTGGAGTCAGTGACCTTGACTGCAGGAAAAGAGATTTATTTCATCAACCACCAAAGTCAAGTTTAACTCATATATAATTCATATGACGGGTTATACCGTTCTGCGGTCAAAAATGGAATACACATGTAATAAATGTTCTATTTATAGCACCTTTATCAAGTCCAGAGTGTGAAACGTCAACGTTAATAAATGAAAAGGGATGAAAATTGAGCTGGTCGTTTGAACGCGAAGGGCTTCGCTCGTGTTCGTTAATTTGGACAAATTCAACATACGAGGCTTAACGACTTATGTAATTAACCTTTATTCATTTAATTGTAGCTAAGTAAGTTTGTACGAGTGTGTTTACCATAATACGAGCTATAAAATTATTTCTATATTTAAAAAGCTGTTCTGTAAAGTTATGTTTTTACTTTCACGTTTATATCGCAGAAGGGCTGATTGATTGAAAAACCTAATAACAATTTTGGCGAACCTGAATTTGAACCTGAGACCAGCCGCATTCTTTATCGCTACGCCATAGAGCCTGTTTATATTATTTAAAATATAACATCTTGTGACTTTTTATCTAAATACATATAAACTGCTGTCGGCTAACTAAAAAGACGTTAAGCCATATGCGTTCCATAGCACTTAACGTCTAACGTTTTAGTCAGTGGACAACAGCGTATCATGACGCACTCTTGTGTGTATACATCCTTTTTTTCTATAATACACGTCTAAGTAAGGAGCAGAAACCCTTTTCATCACTAGAATATATTGTCTACACTAATCTTCTGTAAGGTGGAACTACTTTCTGTATTTGGCTATTTTATAAGCTTAATACCAGGTTTTCAAGAGGATCCAGCTGTACTCCAGCCTCTACAAAACGTCTTGCAATTTCTTAAAAATATACTTTAGAATAATGTAATATAATAATATTCTACCACATACACACAACACCATCTAGACCATCTAAAAGTGTGACGAAAGAAACGGCTATATTTTGCGATAGTAACTTATAAATATTAATCAGTCTAAGTAAGTCATTTTTCCCTGTCGCATTCAGTCGTTCATTCGGCGAATGCCTTACCCCTTTACATTATCCATTATATGCCTGCGTATGTACCCTATATACATAGGCATATAATATCCGTGTATATCTTACACACATACGTTAGTCTCACGCCTTTATCTCGAAGAGGTAGGCAAGGGTTATCATGAGCGTTTTGCCTGGTTTTAGATTCCACGTAATACGTTGCGAGTTTGTTAGCGTCAGGTTGAGATTTCGAGATACTACTAAGATTATTTTCACAGCAAAATCAAATAACACTGTGTCCAACGCGAGAATTAAACTTTAACCTCGAGACCGTATCTACTACCACTACCACAGTATATTTTTTTCATAAAACATTGAAACAACGGATACGAAGAACAAACATTTATCCCTTGTGGGGAAAGCCACAATACTCAGTGCAGTAGCAGTGGCGAGGCAACTACGTAAACCACTTCGCCATCAGTGTGTCAATCTTTATACTAACTCTTTAAACGCCACTGCACTAATCGATGAAGTCTAGCATATATATATATGCTGCACTGCTGTTAATATATTAAATGATTTAATCAACATTAAGATCTCATTAGTTATTAATTCTCGAGTTTATTTCGTGGCTTATTTACGAACATTCAGTGGAACCACACCGTTAAGTTTCACGTAAACAAAAAGAAAATATATAATTTATTCAGTGGCAGACGCTACATAATTTCATTTCATGTATCTCTCGTAAAGGAAGGTTGCGGCGGCAGTTCAGCTTGATGTGTTGGTTTTTAAACAGATTGCACTGTAGGTATTATACTGTACTTTCTTATATTGCCAAGATGACGACATTGTCCCCGGCATGGATAGTATGTGGTTACATAAACTATAGGTACTGGCAGTTCTAGAAATATCACACGCGAATTACTAACCTTTAAAAATGGAAGCGTCTACGCTGCCAGTGTAAAATTACGCATATGGATAATACTGGTCACAGCATACCTTCTTCTTTTTCAATTATTCTATATATATTATATATAATAGAAGAATAAGCATTTTAGTCACACAAATATTTGTCCCGTTTGGGATTTGAAACCACAGTACCTGGCCTAATAGCGACCACTAAGACATCCCTGTAGTCAATACGTATAAGTATCAAGACGTATTTTGGTGGTCCTTATACTATGACAATTGATAACCACAAGGACATAAATTTGCCACTCCTTCTGTATAAACAAAACGTATGCATACACGAGGAGTGTGATTACAATTTCCAACCTTATTTCTTTTATTCGAAGAAGATGCCTTTACCTAAAGAGGACCAAGCTTATAAAAGCCGGATTTGATTTGACTTCTCACCACTTGACCCGTTTCAGTCAAGCCACACGGCCGCACCCGCAATCCTTAAAGACGCCATTTTGAGTAAAATGCTTTACAGTTTGCTCGCACCGATTCCTTAGTGATTGCGCGCTAAATAAGAATTTCCCTTTAACATAAAATTGTAGAGTTCCTTGCTCTTATTACTTTAATGGTCTCTTTTGCAGTATAGTAAAGGAACATTATTAATGAATGCTTTACATTTGCTTTAAGACGATGGCTTTCTTAATATTGCAGTTTTTATTACGTTCCCTTTGGTGTATGTTTGGACGAAGTTGTAGGTTAATTGCGTTTAGGTTTGGACTTTTTATATTTTAATGAATTTTGGGGTACATGGGTTTCGTGCGAATAATGAAAGGGAATGTTTAGCAAGTGAAATATGTTGGTCCTTGCTAATATGTGATTTACATCTGTTTGTGTCTATTTGTTTGTATACGTTGTGTGTTTAGAAGTAGGTGTCATTGGAGAGGTGAATTTATCGAATTTGTTTGATACGCGTCAAGTTATTTTAACGGTTTTGTACAGATCGGTCTTCAAATTTGAATTCATTTAAAAAATAATACAAAAAGGGTACGATAAGGTAAATGTCAAATAGCAACTGATTTTTAAACATGTTTAATTCTGTTCTATAATTGCTCTGAAACAAAACACGTAATGGTGTTCCTTTTGCTTATCTTTGGCGAACTTATGTTATCTAGTTAATACCATAAGTTCACCAAATTACTATAATACTATTATACTAAAATTGCCCGCGACTTCGCTTGCGTAAATGCAGCTTAAGTTAGGCTAACCTTATTTTTACAGAAAAAGAACGGTGACTAGCCTAACTAGTAACCGTACTTTTTCTGGATGATAGGTAGCCTATGTGCTTTTCTGTTCCTCTGACAACATGTATACGAAATTTCACCATATTCGGGTAAGTATTTAAGGCGTGAAAGCGTCACAAACAAACAAACTCACATTTGCATTTATAATATTAGTTAGGATTATATTAATATGGTTTTAGTTCCTTTACTATTAATAAAATTTTAGTTTATTTGTGAAATAATTGGTTCTACATAGTGCTACACTAGTAAATAAAAAAATAGATTTATTTTGAATAAAAAGCGTGGATTTTATCTTTGAAAATACAGCAGTTAACTATAAAAAATATTGTAACGAGAGAGGAAACTGCATAGCGTCTCTATTAAAATCAGATCCATTGATATAAAACGATCGAAACTACGATACTACATTGGCTAAATAAATCATACTGCCGCGATGTTTTCATCTGCTTTTTCGATGCATATTTGTAGCGATGTAGAATGAATGTGTAAAAGCATAGATCAATATTTAATAAGAGCATTGTATACTAGCTTTTGCTCGCGGCTTCGTTCGCGTAAAACTAAGGTAAGGTTATGGTAGTAACGGTACTATTTTTAAATAAAATATGTATCAAGGTGAAAGATTTTTAAAAATTGGTTCAATAATTTTTGAGTTAAAGCCTTCTATGTCTATGATTTCCAAGCAAACAAACAAAATATCAAATCTTGCCTTGTTATAATAAGATTTTCATGATATACCTATATTTACTACAAATAGCCGAACTTAATTTTAAATAACAAATGAAGCCTATTAAAAAGCTTTAGTAATTATTTTTAAAGGTACCTTTTTACAATATTTACAAGGGTTATATTCTCATGAGTTGATCTCAAATTGGAATGAAAGCCAAATGAAATTAAACGAGTATCTTTAATAATAATCCGAGTAATCCTACTTAAAGATATATTCGTTACACAGTAGAGATACGTTGGAATGTTTTTGCTGGCGGAGCATGGTTTGTGGTAAGCGGCTTAACGGTATAACAGAAATAACATAAATGTGGGAATTAATCGACAATGTTTTCGATTGACGGTTCTGAGTACATACCTGGTGATCTTATTAGATAAAGAGGGCTCATAAATTGGGTTATTAATACTTGTTGAAGTGTATTTGCGGTTTCGTTATTTATATAGATGTGAGTGGGTCTCCAATGTCGTAGTATTGGATGTTTCGATGATTGAAATTGTACTTTATTATTTAATTGCTTGCTTTGGTTCTATGCTATAATGGCAACAGTTCTATGCTCACACGGGACAAACATTTATATCAAGCCTCTAATCTATAATATAAAATCTATTAATGACGGCCTCGATGGCGTAGTGGTTAGTGTAACCGACTGCTACGCCTGAGGTCGCGGGTTCGATTCCCGCACAAGTCAAACATTTGTGTACATGAACATGGATGTTTGTCTTGGTCTGGGTGTTTCTATGTATAATATGTATGTATTTACAAAAAAAAAGTATGTATGTTTGTTTATCCATTGTCTAGTACCCATAGTACAAGCTCTGCTTAGTTTGGGCTAGATGGTGTTGAGTGTATGTAATAGAATATTATATTATATTATAAACATTTATTTGTTATATAAATAGTTGTTCTGTATTTTGGTGTGCTCTGTGTTCGTTGTTTGAATGTTTTTAAAAATTTCCGCGACGCAGTTTTTTTTATTGCGGGTTGATTAAATTTATATCTGTACAGCAAGTAACAGGTGAGTATTAAGAACTGGATATAACTAATTACATGTCTGTTTGGCAATCGAAATATTGTTTTTATATCTTTATTGATTCCCTTAAAGATACACCGGCGAAGGGGGCGATGGCGGGTCCATGCGTCGTACTCGTGAACGGGTGCTACTTGTGGTGACTAGTCGACCTTGCTATCGTGGAATTCGATAATTTACTTACTACATTTTTATTTAAACAGTTAGATTAAACTACGGACTACAATCATGCCTTGTCTTGATTATTAATGTACATGTAAGTGGATCGATGCTCCTATTTACCATACTGCTGCTTTAGAGGCTACCATCAAATTTTATTAAATGCTTGAGTATGTTCAGTAATTGTTCATGGAGAAATGGTTGCAGCACCTTACAGCTCTTATGATTTGTAAACAAAAACTTGGCGATTAAAAAGAGTGACCATGAGTCTCTTGCCCGTTCTTCTCATGAGCCCTACACCCTTGCTTTGCTGAACGTGGTAGTAAATGTAAATTTGCAGAAAAAATTAGTGTAACTTTGACATTCATAAGTGTTACCTTGTAACCTAATCTGAATAAATTTATTTTGAAGTTTTTTTTCACCAGTCTTAACATACTTTATTATATTCGTGATATTTACGGACATGCCATCTCTACAGAAAGTAACTGACAGTTCGTTCAAATTATCTTATCATTGATGTAAAATTCACAGTATGATGATAATATGATCATCGACCATATTTTCTTTACCAAAACACCAAAAATAAAAATACGATACCAGCTCTGAGTTTTGTAGAATACTTCGACAGTCGAGCTGTATTTAATATGCGCGAAATCTCAGGCTTAAGTAAGTCCGTCACCTAGGCCTTACTATTTGTGAAACTTTTTACAAGAGTATCAAGTGTAATGTGCGAACAGCGTGTAAACGACTTATAAGGTCCTAGGTCTAACCCTGTACTAGTGTCGTAAAAGATTATTTTTTATTGTAAAAGGAACACAACTGCTGCTCAGGAAATAATTCCTGTGTAGCGGTGTACCTTACAAACATTTTAACAACGACACTAATAACAGCCACCCTCGAAACAAGTATTTGTGGATCACACAAACTTATGTCCTGTGAAAGGATTGAACCCACAACACTCGACACAGTGGCAGTGGGAACGAGACCATTTGAACCAGTACTCCATCCGTGCAAGTGTTAATGTAATTTCTGGCTTTCGTGAAACGTAATTCAAAGGGTTCTTGGAGTCATGGTCGATCACAGCTTTAGTTCAGGCCGATCGTTCTGATGCTGTTATGGCTAGTAGCAGAATAAGCTCTGCCAGGCTGAGCCGAAAGGTATAGCATGATGGAAGCTTTGGTGTTAGGTTCTTTCGGGTATACCGTGGCTCATCGTTCACTTACCTTGGTGACTATTGGGATGGTGACTAGAAATTCCACATACCCTAGCTATAATGCCGGTCAATTTGCAAAATTTCTCTCTAAAAATGAAAGGTTTATAAGCACACTATAAAGTTCATAGATAAGTGAGTACGTCAGATAGTAGGACATACATTTAGGAAGTTTATTTTCATTGAATGGAATATGGCATTGAATTATTGAGCATACGGTAGTTTTTGTTTGCAGTTAGATATCAATAGTCGTATCAAGGCAAAAATGTATAGTGGGAGAAACAGACAATAGGTTGACCTGCATTCGGTTTCGTTTTACATTTCGAGCTATGGATCTCTGAAGGAATTTTCAGCAATAAATCAAAAAGATAATCTTCATAGATTTAGACAATAGTTTTGTAAATTATGGCTGTATTTACAAGCCCGACTAGCCATCAATTTAGATAAATGTTTGTTAATCGCTTTTAAAGTTACAGTCAATCAGACTTACTTATAAATCACTCTTAAATATTTAAGTGGTCACTAACTATTAATTAGCGACTTATAAGAAAAATGCTTACTTTTAACATAATAATAATATTAATCATTTATTGGCATAAAGGTATTTTACAATAGTTCACATTATGGAATTTAATTAATTGCAAGTTTTTAAAAATGATTATGATTATCAATTACCATAACCACAGCACTAGGCTGAGTCTATCCTGTGGGCAGTTTACAATTATATTGATAGTAACAATTTATTGTTTAATTTGCTATTAAATACCTGCTGTGGCAATGAATAAGCGGACGGTATATCTATTTATTATATCTATTCCTCAATGCTATCAATATTATTACAATAATCAATATAATTCGAGGTTAATAGGTGTGAAATTACGTATGTATGTATGAATCTTATGTGGGGGCCAGTCAGTGCAGACCAGCGACACTTCGACCCAGTGGGATCTTTTGTGTCGACACTCTCCCAATAACGACTGCCATAGATGTTCATGGCACCCGGGACCGTCGGCTTAACGTGCTCTCCGAGGCACGGAGCAGGCGATAATTGTCAATCAATACGCACATAATTTCGAAAAGTCATATAACTTCCAAAAGTCAGAGGTGCGCGACGTGGGTTCGATCCCGAGACCCTCTGCATTGCAGTCTGTTGGTCTCCCCACTGAGCTATCGCTGCTCGTGAAATTACGTAAGTAAGTATATATGTAAAAACATTAACATTTTATTTATAATGTAATGATCGTGCCAGTTCTCAATAGAAAGAAGTTCCAGATGGTATTGCTACTTATAATTTCCTTGTCGAAAGTCTGATACCAGTCTGACTTGAATATGGAACTCGAGAAATTGAGACTGGCCATAATTTCTACGCTACATAACAAAAAGGCTTTATCGCTTAAGATTACTAATTTAATATTACAAAACTCTATGTATATTTAAATTAGGCGAATCGAAGCGAACTAAGTGAATTATTTAAAGTTTAACTTGTTGTAAGACTAAACTTGTTGTAAGACTAAACTTGTTGTAAGACTAAACTTGTTGTAGTCTCGAATAATTGATTAAATGAACCGCAAAGAAAATTTATAACGGGAAATTGGCTTTAGGTTTTAGGTTAAAGCTTTTACTCTCTCCTCCATAGTTGTGTTATAACCACCATCGAATTAAACATACGTATATAGTCTCACTCCTTAAATCCCTGAGCGGGAAGGCAGAGAGAGGTGTATATTTTTCCGCTATTCATCATTTTAAGTTCCATGTAATCGCAGGCGTGTCTGTTGACACAGTGATATATATAATTTTGTACATACAGACTTCCACTGTTTTTGTTTAAGAAGTTACTTTCATTCAATCTTTAAATTCTTTTTCCTAAGGTCAATACGTGAATGATGTCTTTAGTATTGCAGGTGATCATAGGCAATAGTAAGATCTTGTTTACCGCAAAGCTAGTCTTATGCTTGTTTATAACGTTTATTGAATAAAAGTATCTTACTAGGATGGAAACTCTTCCCCCCTCTATATAATCAAACAAATTATCTCGTCAAAATATTATTACGATACCGTTATAACATATCATAATAAATTCATCTAAATTATTAGACCTGAAATGTTTATAAAACATTCATAAGGCATTGTTATTCTTAGCTAATGTTATAGAAATTTAAACTCTATTCTAATAATAATTAAGTACATAATACCATTTTTTAAATTTTATACTCGCGGAGTTCGGAAATTAATTTACATACACAAAAAATACATTACGATCATAATTCCCAAAAGGATAAACCTCCTTTGGTACCTTTGTATCTTTCTTTAGAAAATTTGTAAGTAATTTTTTCATATTTATGGAATACGGTGAGCTTCGGCTGCAAGGTCAGGCCTCCGTTTAGTGGGTGTAAGACGTAAAAGGTCACGTAAGGTGAGATTCTAGCGCCCTGAAGGGACTCATAAACTCACATATTGAAATGGAATCTACTCTCGACGCTTTCTACGTCGTTCGTGATAACCCGACATATTTTTGTGACAGGGAAATAAAATAGTATTGTAGATATATGATATAACATATGTATTATGTATGTATGTAATGTGTGTACAACGAATAATATATTCTTCGATAGACGATTAAAATGATCATATAGGTAAAATAAAATCGAAAGTAGGGTCTCTACTTATGTGAATACTGATTTTACTAATCCATTTGCACTTTGCTTTCAATGATGATTTGTGATAAGGTTGTGCTAGAAGACCGTTTCTATTAAATTGGTTGAAAATAAGAATAAAATCGTGTCCATCTTTAAAGTGCGTTAGGATACATCGGCGATAATTAGTGGGGGGTATAAGATCGCAGGCACGCTTTGGCGCCGAACAAATAATTGTAAATCATATAATTTTTGTCTCGCAAGAAGTTCGAAATCATAGCATTCGGCCTGTGCCTAGTGCTATGATTTCGATCTTCGCGTAATGCGTAATTTAAGTAGTTGTGTGCTAACTACTTAAATTATGCCAGTCATACAGTTGCAATATCAGGATAGCATGCAGTAGGAATCTACTCCTTTCTGTAAATAACACTTTACATTAGTTCGTTTGAATTTAGAACTACAGGTTTTTAAATTTTCCCAGAATCAGAAAATATATTTAAAAGATTAGAAGCTCTTGGACTTATTACGGGGAAACAGTTACCTTGTTCCGCCGTGATAACTATTGTATAAAGGTTAGCACTAACAATATGAGCTCCCCAGAGGGCACTAGCGTCACTTTGTACCACTTCTGTTGCAGACATTGTCTGTTTTATGTCGACATTACTGCTCTCTCTGCTCGTAAATACAGCCGTTATGCGCCGTCTAAGTTGACGTCGTTTTAATGTTTTATAAATTTCTTAATAATTAATCATTTGGAGGTTTTCTTTGGAACAATTATTCTGCTATCCTATTAATATGATAAGTGTGAAGATTTTAAGATGTTATTTGTTGAAGCACGAGTAAATTACGGAATGAACGGATTACGATAAAACTTAGCACATAGATGCACGTTTTGGGTTAAAGTGCGAGCAGAACCTACGTAGAAGTCACATAATAGACGACCTCGATGGCGTAGTGGTTAGTGTAACCGACTGCCACGCCTGAGGTCGCGGGTTCGATTCCCACACAAGTCAAATATTTGTGTGCATGAACATGAATGTTTGTCTTGGTCTGGGTGTTTCTATGTATAATATGTACGTATTTACAAAATAAAAGTATATATGTATGTTTATCCATTGTCTAGTACCCATAGTACAAGCTCTGCTTAGTTTGGGCTAGATGGTGTTGTGTGTATGTGGTAGAATATTATTATTATTATTATTATAATGCTGTTTCAATTTGATTTGTATCGCTTAATCGACGATTCGAAAGACCGCTTGGTGAAGTTATGTACATTCTACTCGATCAATCTCTCGGATTGCAGCTTAATCAAAACAAGTGTTAATGAATTATCAACTCATGCTTTTTAAGACATTTTTGTTACTTAAGTTGATTTGAAGCTTCTATTGACGGATAACGTAGTGGTTTAAGTGGTCACGTCGCTACTGCCACTGACTCGAATGTTGTCGGTTTAAATCCCACACGGTAAAAATATTGGGCCTGGATATTCATTGTTTCCGTTGCTTGAATGTTTGTGAAGTCACCGCATCTCAAGCATTATTTCTAGTGTGAGAATTGTCTTCTTAAAAACCAAATTGGCTGAATATAGGTGGATAGGATCTTTTTTTTTTATATTTTTTTATCACATACACACAGCACCATCTACCCCAAACAAAGCAGAGCTTGTACTATGGATACTAGACATTAGATCGTATCTTATCTTATGTGGGGGCCAGTCAGTTGAGACCGGCGACACTTCGACCCAGTGGGCTCTTTTGTGTGGACACTTTACCAATAACGACTGCCATAGATGTTCATGGCAGCCGGGACCGACGGCTTAACGTGCTCTCCGAGGCACGGAGCAGGCGATAATCGTCAATCAATACGCACATAATTTCGAAAAGTCATATAACTTCCGAAAGTCAGAGGTGCGCGACGTGGGTTCGATCCCGAGACCCTCTGCATTGCAGTCTGTTGGTCTCCCCACTGAACTATCGCTGCTCTTAGACGATAGATAGACATACATTTTTTTTTGTAAATACATACCTATTATACATAGAAACACTAGTCTTGTCTAGTACCCATAGTACAAGCTCTGCTTAGTTTGGGCTAGATAGTGGTGTGTGTATGTGGTATAATATTATTATTATTATTATTATTATTATTTACTTGTATTTGTATTTATTTATTCATTCGAGATTATTTATATAATATTACTTATACCACTTTGCTATCTTACAAATTCTATCTTAACGCTATTTCGTTTTGTAGGCTTTAACTAAAGTTTTGATCAAAAAGTTCGTGAATTTCAGATCTATATCTCTTGGTCCATTACTCATCAGAATTGAATTTCGCCTGAAACGTCGAGTTCCGCTGTGTAAGAATACAAATTACTGCTGAGAATTTGATACTATAGAAATTTCACCTAAAATATTTACTATTTAATATGATTTATATTCTTTAATTGCTGATTCGAGAGATCGATTGGCGAGGTACTAATCGATCAACCTTTCGCATCGCAGGTGAATTCAATTATGTGTCAATGAGTTTTCACTTTATGCATTTCCAGAAATCGATAGTACATAAGTTCTTTGGAAGCTTTTATTGCATCGAGTGTTAAAAGTTTGATACCAAAACGTGACAAAATCCATAATGTTCTCAAAGATATGTGAAGTCTGCGTACTCGCTCGATGCCAGCTTGGTGGACTATGGCCTAACCCTTCTCACGCTGAGAAGAGGACTGTGCCCAGCATTGGGACAGATTAATACAGGGCTGGCAGTATAGCGAATATCTGTCTCGTAGGTTCACGTTACAAACGTTAACTTAACAACGGCAAAGAATACAACAACAATTTTTAGATAAGACCAATTTTCGTTGTGGCAGAAAATCGATCCGACAACATTCGGCGCATTAGCATTGACAAAACAACCACTGTATTACTGCACAGTCGTACGCTTTTATAAAATGTTGTGTTTATTACCGCATTGGATCAACATCTGTTTAAAGCCTTAGTATGTTATGTTTGTAATTCAATCAGATGTCGGTGTAGTACATTTTTCTATTAATTTTAACTAGCGGTCGTCAAGTGGTCGAAATTCGACCATAACTGATTTAAATTATAAGTTTGATCGTTAATATATTATATAGCTACCACGTAATTGCAATAGGTATGTAACCATAGTTACGAAGAATTGGACGACATGAACCGAACCATGCCGAAATACTACGAACGCGATTCGACTGCGTGTGTCAAACGCATGTTTGTGTGCGTGTAGTGATTTTCTTTAATATAATGTATTTCTAATGCATATTTTATAAAAATATCAGGATTCGCCCCTCCTTCTTCATATAAACTTTAACTGTGCCAAATTTCATACCCCTCCGTCCGCGCAATTTTCGTAAAAAGGGGTACAAAGTTTTTGCTTCACGTATTAATATATAGAGATACATGCAATGTTATAATATTCAAGGGCGCCCTGCGGCGTTGCACGAGTTATCGACGAGGCTTGATGCCACATTCGCTGATTCGTTCAGGGGCTTTGGGAATACTCGGCTATCACATATTAGAATATACACATGTATTTACCGGATGGCAACGATAAATACGACGGAATATAATGAGTCTTTACAAAAGTTGATTATATTTCAATGTATAGATTTATTTGTATGTATTTGTGTGTATTGGCACTGTGTAACTTTTGAATCAGGCTTTTTGTCGGCTTCGGTGGTGTGGTGGTTAGTGTAACCGACTGCCACGCCTGAGGTTGCGGGTTCGATTCCCGCACAAGTCTAACATTTGTGTGCATGAACATGAATGTTTGTCTTGGTCTGGGTGTTTTTATATATAACATGTATGTATTTACAAAAAAAAAAAGTATATATGTATGTTTATCCATTGCCTAGTACCCATAGTACAAGCTCTGCTTAGTTTGGGCTAGATGGTGTTGTGTGTATGTGGTAGAATATTATTATAATTATAGAATATTATAAATCACTTGACAGGGATTTCAGGGTCTTTGGATCTTAATGACAAAACATTTTTTCATTATTGATGGTGGCAGGCGAACCATCTTTCCGCCTATTGTTTTCTTAAAGACCACTCCCGCATTAGAATTAATTCCTGTGCGGGATTTGTCTTTATTAAGATTTATTTTTCAGTTGTCTATTGTGGCAAAAGCCTGTATGCCAAAGTGATTGTAGGTAGTAGGATGTCTGTTGAAAAAATATTTTCGACTAAGCAAGATTTTAAGCATTTTAACCTATTGAGTTGCAGTGGCACACCGGCGGCCAACCACAGTAGGTTTTTAATTATGTCTAGTATGCCAACAATGAATAATTTGTTAAATATTATTACTTTCCATAACATTTTAAGAGTTTAACGGCAGTCACAGGACTTAGTTCACTGCTTTAACATATACACGATACAGCTTATATTAAAAATATGCACCTTAATAACATTTTCCCGTCTTTCCACAGAGGAGTTAAATAGTATTATGTAGCTTTAAAGAAATTACGCTCTACATTTCCATATGCCCATTTACCGCATTGGACACACATTTTTTAATAAATCTTCCATGTCTTAATAATATACGTGTTGTTGAAGCTTCGGACGTTGGCTAGTGAACGAATAGTAATAATATCAGACCTGTATTCAATTAACCCACTGCTGGGCACGGGACTCTTCGCAGTGAAAAGGGCTAGGCCATAGCCCACCACGCTGGCCCCGTGTGGGTTGGAAGACTTCACATATCTTCGAAAACATTATGGAGAACTTTTAGGCATGCAGTTTTTCTCACGAACGGTGAAGGACAACCCTTCACCGTTAAAACAAGCGATAATTAACTATTTCATACGCACATAACTTCGAAAAGTCAGAGATGGTCTTGGGATCGAGACCTCTGCGTGGCAGTCCAACGGTCACCCAATAGCCTCTCACTAATATTCAGCATGAGTGAACGAATATATGTATGTGTATAGCTTCGATCAATAATACACGTATAGATATAATTTGTCCTACTTACAAGTTTTGAGCGCAATAGAATCCTTGACTTTTGATTGTCCAGCCATTTTGGCCTCTTTGCCCTATCAGCGAGGCTTTTATAAGAGTCTATTAGAAGCAATGAACTCAAAAGTCAAGTCAAAGTTAATAGTTATAACAAACATTTATTGCTTAATAGATTTGTAACTTCAGTACAACTGCGAGTAAACTGTTAAGAATGAGCATCTGATGCGAATAAAACTTTGTATATAAGCTTTTTAAAGAACAATGTCTATTCTTTATATCACCTGTTACTGAAGATACTGCAATGGTCTGCTATGTCCATTTGTAATAAATGTGTCTTGTGGTATTTGTTATAAATTTTATGTGGTACTAAAGCTGCACTACAATATAATTATAGTGTTTTTAAATTTCATCTGGACGAGAGATCCTGTAGATTTATGTATCCCTGACAACGTGTATGTAAATTTCATGATGCTTGGTCAAGTAGTTAAAGCGTGAAAGAGTAACAAACAAACTAACATTTACATTTATAATATTAGGATAAATTCGCGGAGGGTTAGACAAAGGTGTAGACAGGTAGAGACCTGTGAGCTAATTGTAGTATGTACTTATATTATATTGAATAATAGATTTCGCTCGCGGCTTCACTCGCGTAAATGTAGGTTAGGTTACAAACACTACTTTTTAGAGTTCGTAAAACTTCTTATACAACAGCTTTGTCCGTCCGTACGTCCGTCTGTCTGTTGTATAACTTTCAACTCAAGAACCGTAAAAGCTAGAGACTCGCGGTCAATGCCATTCGACTCAGCATAGTCGATATACCCCCGAAATGACTATGACCGTTGACCTCTGACCTCGCGTGATACCATTTTTTCGAACTCTAGGATTTACGACAATTCATGGCCGTTTCTCACTTGTTTCTGGATGAATGGTACACTATGTCCCTTTCTGTATCCCTAACAACGTGTATGCGAAATTTCATGATGATCGGTCGAGTAGTTAAGACGTGAACATATAACAAACAAACTAACATTTGCATTTATATTAGTTAGGATTGCGATTGCGGGAAACAAAGTGAATGGAGCTCTACGCGCTTTTATGAACAGTCGAAATGTTTCCGAAAAGGCACGTTTGGCTGTTCATAGAGGACTATTAGTGCCCACACTTATGTATGGAAGTGAAAGTTGGGTATGGCAAAAGAAGCATGAGAGCAGAATGAATGCTGTAGAAATGAGAGCGCTGAGAAATATATGTGGTGTGACTCTGAAAGATAGAATAAGGAATAGTGTGATTAGAGAGAGATGCGGCATGAAAGTGGATATAGTGACAAGAATAGAAAAGGGTATGTTAAGCTGGTTTGGGCATGTAGAAAGAATGGACGAGGAAAGACTGACTAAGAAAGTTTATAAGGCTAGTGTGAATGGAACAGTCGCAAGAGGAAGACCTAGGCGAACGTTTCTTGATCAGATCGGAGGCGTTCTGGACAAAGGCCAGGTTAAGAGCACCTTGAACCGACGGGCGTGTATGAGGAATGTGATGAATGTGAATGAAGCCAGAGAAATGTGTCAGGATCGTAGCAAATGGAAATCCGTAGTCTCTGCCTACCCCTCTGGGAAATAGGCGTGAATCTATGTATGTATGTATGTATTAGTTAGGATATATTCGCGGTGGGTTAGGTTAATATGGATGTACCTAACTGTAATAGTCTGGATATACATACATATGCATATGTATATGTAGGTATATACATATACATATATTCATACGAATATTGTTAACCCTTTCTATTGTTGTAATACTGTAGAAAGAGTAACGGTAGTCATTACGACCCTGGAAACTAAATGTTATACATTAAACTCATGTTATATTTGTGAAACTGAACTACATTGTAACACGTTTATAACTTTACTCACTGGTGTAGTTTGAAGTTCAAACTGGTTTACAATTTAATGGCTTTATACGACATATATAATGTTCATGTGGGGCGAAGTCGTATTATTTGATCGTTTATAATACGCTGTTTTAAGAATTGCGTTAATTGTATAGCAGGAATGATGTGTTAATGACTTACAATAATCTTTACATATAAAACTTACTTTTATTGATAACACATTTTGGTTCTGTCTGATTTTATTGTGTATATATTGCTAATTAAAATGGTCTAGCGTGAGAGAGCCTGGGGATCTGTAACACAGGGGTAACCCTAGCACAGACTCCAAGTCTCTCATAAAGATTTAATAAAGATAGCTATATACATGCATCTAAATTCTAAGATCATAATGTTTGTATGTAATGTATGTATCTTATGTGGGGGCCAGTGAGTGCAGACCGGCGACACTTCGACCCAGTGGGACCTTTTGTGTCGAGACTCTCCGAATAACGACTGCCATAGATGTTCATGGCAGCCGGGACCGACGGCTTAAAGTGCTCTCCGAGGCACGGAGCAGGCGATAATTGTCAATCAATACGCACATAATTTCGAAAAGTCATATAACTTCCGAAAGTCAGAGGTGCGCGATGTGGGTTCGAACCCGAGACTCTCTGCATTGCAGTCTGTTCGTCTCCCTCTCAACGTTTTTCTATTTTGTATGTAATAATACCTTTGTGAAGAAATAAATAAATATTTTTATTATTAAGTAAGGCACGGTAACAATAGGTAGTTGCCTCATATTTTTTTATTATACATATATGTCAGATACATCACCCAAACACTAAACCATAAAGAATTTTTAAAATCTGCTTACTAATAAATAGTTTACGATCGTTGTAAACCTGGTACTAGCGTCAAATGTCAGATAAGAGGTGAACGATACAAACTATGACGTAACTGCTATTTAAACGCAGCTATCCGAGGAAGATAGCAAGATATCCCATTTTGTTAAAAGCAAAAATGAGGATGCAGTTTTGCTTATATCAAAATTTAAAATATTTATTTAAGAATTATTATTTTGTAGCCAATTTTAATAAAGTTTTTACATCTGTCATTTTTCTATTGCTAGTTGCTTTTGTATGTAAAATAATATGCAAACTCAAACATAGGCAATTATCGCATTTCAAACTCTGGCAATAAATCGATTCTGGATTAAATCAAGCATCACAAGATCTATTTACTATATTACTATTACTATTTACCATTAGGATTTTAGATTGATATTTACTTCCTGCTTTCTTCCTGTTTCAACGTGACAATGTTAAATGAAAAATTCTGTAATTTCCAATTACGTCAGTTATATAAAGCTGAGAACAAATTCAATTTCTCTTAAATCTGGAGCAGATTCATTAAGAAAGTCCTCAGAGAGAGGAGATCGTAGCTTTCTGTTGTCAGGTAGTGAACAAGTCTTTGTTCTTTGTACTGACAGCATAGTGATTAGATAAAGAGGGAGTGACACCCCTAGTGTCGACTTGCAATAGTAGTAGTATAATTGTAGAAGAAATGAGCTTTTATGTCAAATTCGTAATATAAAAATACTGAACTGAGTAGATAGTGAGTCTAAAGAGCTAAGACACATGCTCCTGTCTGTATTCTTAAAGCGATAGGCAGATGTATATTCAGAGCCAAGCCTACCATAAGGCGAACTGAGCGGCTTCTTTAGGCACCAGGTCCTTGGAGTAACTGAGCATCTCGGTGGTAAGGAAAAATAACTAAATAAATTAAAAACAAACAAGAGAGATAGCATAGTGTGATCTCGCCTCGTCATAAAACTTGCTTCTGGCCGGCAATGGGTCTATTAAATACTCAAGTTTTAAGGTCGGGGGTCCGTATTAGTGGGTGATCAAACTGCCTTCTACATCCAAATTATACTTAACGTAGAATAAACAAAATAAAATAATAGTAATGAAGAGATTGCCTACCAATTGAAAAGATTGATGAGCAACGCGTTAATTGAGTGCGAGAAGACAGTGAGGGAAGGCCTAAGTGGAAATACCTTTTGTCTCGGTATAGTGTTCCGAAATAAATCGTTTCTCTTCGTTTTTTGATTACCGATACCGCTCTCGTCCAATACGTATAGTATAGTGAATAACTTGGCATTGAAGTACTAATTTATGTGAGCACTAATAATGTACGTATTTTATACTTTGATAAGTGTTTGTAATAATATTAATTAATGTGATTCATTAATACGGTAACTACTTAAATGTGTGGTGCCCTTATGTGGTGAGTGCTAAGGATGGGGTTCTGACCAGAACAATAGTTCGTCTGATCCATAAATGAGTACTTTTTGTTCAGTGTTACAATGTTTGTTTATACCTGCTATTTATTAAAGACGCACATTGTAAACGAACCTGTAGGTAGCAGCGATAGCTCAGTGGGGAGACCAACAGACTGCAATGCAGAGAGTCTCTGGTTCGAACCCACGTCGCGCACCTCTGACTTTCGGAAGTTATGTGACTTCTCGAAATTATGTGCGTATTGTGCCTCGGAGAGCACGTTCAGACGTCGGTCCCGGCTGCCATGAACATCTATGGCAGTCGTTATTGGAAAAGTCAGTACCCTCTAATATCCTGACACTGGTCTAGCCTTAGGGTATCGTTAGCCTTCGGGTTGCGGAGGTCAGGTGGCAGCTGCTCCGTGTAAAAACTGATATCCAGTCAAATCCGGTTAGACCAGAAAAGCCGACCCCAAGTGACTTAGGAATAATAAAGGCTAGGGAGAAGAAAAAATTGTAAACGAACCTATTATTTCCCTGACTACTTCCTGCTACTTAGAATTTTCTACCAGGAGTCAAACGCAAGGATCAAACACGACCCTGCGTCACTGCAAACTTAGCCCACGATATATTATGCTATAAATTGGGAGAAATGAGTCTCAAAAAAATAATTAAATAAGTAAAGTAAATGAAAGTTTCGGGCGAACGAAGTAACAAATACTAGTGTAAAACCAATCTACAAAGTATATAAATAACACAAATACTGTACAAATGTTTAAGTTTGAGCTAACGAGTTAGAATTGGGACCCGTTCTACCGAACCGAAAGGAAATATAATAAGGTATGAACACGTTAACAGTTGTTTGAGTATACTTCATCTCATTCGCGTCCGTTAATTAGATAAGTTGTACAACTCAAGTGGCGAATTAGCGGTTTTAAGGGCGAAAATTGTATGCCAACATTGCCAAGTTGCTGAAGAAATTCTGCTTCACCGAAGCTCGGAGTTTCACAATTTGGCAAAACATTCGACGGAAAAGTTTAGCATCGTTATCCACAATTTTTCTTTTGAATATCTTATGACACTGGCCAAGGTTTTTCTTAAGGATTATTTTATTCATCTGTTTCACGAGCGACTAATAGGTCAAGGATTGTGTTTCACCTATTAAAACTTCAGTTCGGTTCATGTTTCTTTATTGGGAGGAGGTCTTCTGTTATAGCCTTTTATTTTTGTACCAGAAATAAAATAAACCTGCGTAAATCCCAATAACTTTTTATCCATCTCGTGCATCGAGCCTTAACCCCACAAGAATTATATTGACTATAACTGCTGCGTCGCCGAGGCAAATTCAGTAAAAAAATACTAGAAAAGTAAACAAAGTGTTTTCTTACTTTTGTAAAAAGGTTCAAACAGGTTATTTTTAATTATTACCGAAGATTTGTCTGCACGGATGGCTTTAAGTGGTCGCCTCGCTATTACCGCCACGCTGAGTGTTGTGGGTTCGATCTCCACACGGGGCAAAAATTTGTGTGATCCACAAATGATTGTTCCGAGTCTGGGTGTTCTTTTTGTGCGTTGATCGAATGTTTGTAAGGTCCCCCGCGATACAGGAATTATGCATAGTGCAGGAGATGACATTAAAAAGAAAAGAAAAATAAAAAGACAGACTACAGAGAGACTTACTCGCAAAACACAGATTCCTATCAAGGATGATCCGTAAGGCAATTTAAATTTAGAAATGTTATAATTTCAATAGAGAAGATGCTCCATGCCACCACCAGCTGACATTCAATTTCATCCAGTGGTTGATTTAGTCAAACCCAATAAGAGTCAAGAACAACAAGACTTCATGAAAGTTATCATAAAGTTTTGCTGTGTCTTGTTTATGAAACCACCAAAACACCATAATTAAATAATGTTTGGGGTCTTTAAAATAACTATATTTTAAGACAACCCACATCAGAGACCTCGTCAACTTGGCTGCCAAATAAAAAATTTAAATGTAGAGGTAATTGTAAAATTGTTTGTTACGCTTTCACGTCGTAACTTCAGGACCGATCGTCATGAAATTTCGCATTCACGTTATCAGGGGTACACCTTTTGTCCAGAAAAAAGTACCATTACTAACCTAACCAAACCTACATTTCCGCGAGAGCAGCCTCGGGCAAAATCTAGTATTTACTCAAATAAATTTTGAGTATTTAAAAAAACACATTCTAATAGTAGCAAGTTGAGGTTTAGTGCCACAATGGTTCCAACAACAAATGGTTCCAATCATTTGTTGGTTCCATTGCGGCAGCGACAATCCACAGACAAACATACGTAGACTATGTGCAAACAGAGAGACAGAGAGTTCCACGAATAGGATTGTATAAATGTATGAGCTATATTCGTTATGATATTGCAATACTGAATATTCCATGTCGATAATTAACGTTGTACAGTCTATGATATTTCAAGTAGAAAAGTGCTGTTCAAGTAATTATTCTAGAACAGTAGCAATCTCTGGAATTCTGCTTGTAAATATACTACTAAGTCGCAGTCGCAGCTAAGCCTGTCGAGAATTTCTCGCTCGTCTGTTCTCGTGTAGAAGTTTAAGAGATCGCCATGTCAATACTTATGAACTGAGTTTTCTGTGGTTTTGATATGCACTCTGGATAAGAATTAGTGTGCACTTAAAAATGTTTGTGACAATGTTTGTTAAGGTAGGTACTGCACGAATGGCAAAGTGGTTTAAGTGGTTGCCCCACTACGGCCACTGTGTCGAGTGTTAGGGGTTTGCTTCACACATGGGACAAAAATGTGTGATCCACAAATAGTTGTTTCGATTCTGGATGTGCATTGTGTGGGTTGTTTGAAAGTTTGTGATACAGGATACAGGGTTTATTCCTAATGCGAGTTTCTATTTCTCTTTTATAAAAACAAAAGGCTACTTTTGTGGTTTTGTTAAAGAAAACTCTTTTTAAAAGAATTATTTGACTAGGACTCCTCCTGGTCAAATAATTATTTCAGTAAACCTGACAACTATTTTCCGAAATCGGCATCAAACGGATCAAACATCATTATGCGTACTCATTAGCCAAATTTATGCTATTAGACCTAAGAAGTTGTATATATAATTCGTGTTAGGAATTAATGCGTTTATGCATAACGTTTACCTTTAGGTATTTGACGTTTAGACCAGGTTGCACAGACCGCGGTCACAAGTGCTAAGGTACAAAGAATAAAAATTATTACTGTGTACAACAGCTATACTGATGTGCCGTAGCCTAGTCGAACGTGCATGATCCGATTAAATAATATACAGATAAGAATCAGATATGTTACTTAAGACTGCGCCGAGCATAAGACAGATAATGACAGAGTTCGTGCGGCGCATATTCAAATCGGCGCGCGGCCGCCATAGTAAAATTGTATGGAGGATATGAAGTGCTTTTTTGACAAATATTTATCTTTATTATCAACCAATAACTGAAATATTTGGGACGGACAAATTGTAATATAACTATTTATGTTTCGTTTAAACTGTAAAATAGGATAGATTTTTACTGTTATAATCTAAAAATCAAGTAACATAAGCTTACGTTTTGCAAATTTACGTAATTTTGTAGGCGAAAATAATAATTATTTTATGTTTTTTACACGGAGTAATTGTAAACACATTCATTGTTATGGTAAATGTATATTTTATATTAGTATTGAACAAAAAGTGTTGATTTTATTAACTTAACTGTGACCGCCTATTTTGGCACATTTCGCTCGGCGCAGTTTTAATGCGTGATTGTGTAACAAATATATTTACACCTTCACAAACTTTTACTATTGACGCAATGGCCTATCCTAATAGATATCGCAAATGATACATGAGCTTTGATTGAGACTGTTATTTATTGGAAGAAGAATCATTACTTTTATTACGACTAATGTAGTCAACAATAATTATTTCGTGCAAGTTTACGTAATTTTGTAGGCGAAAATATTAAATGTTTTAAGTTTTTTACACGTAGTAATTGTAAACACATTCATTGTTATATACAATAAAACAAAAAGTGTTGATTTTATTCACTTAACTGTGAGCGCCTTTTTTGGCACATTTCGCTCGGCGCAGTCTTAAGTACTTTTTGTTGTCAATATCACGTTTTTGTATTAGTCTTGAACAGAATTGGTTCGACAAAATCCTGTGTAAAACATTTAAAGCGAAATAGTTTAAAGATAGCCATCCCTTTCATGTAAGTGCTTGAACAAGTAACGTGGGCTAATAAATAGTGCAATAGATTCGGAAAGCCACATCTAATTGCGTTACTTATTCGTACAAATTATTTTTTATTACGATAAAATTTAATAACAATTTAATTAGAGTACGAAATTTTTGACGTCAGTTACGGAGTACAGTTACGGAAGTAACATATCTAGTATTAAATATCACTATATCTGTTATAAATTCTAGATATATCATGCAACGCGAAAGTTTAAAAGTTATCAACGAGGCTGACTACTAAACCTTCCTATAAAAAAGTTCTTACTAAAGAGTATGCAGCTGCATGAATTACTTTTTTAATTTGCAGTTGAAAACTTGCCTCTTTTGTGTCATTAAGAACTTGTGGAGCTCGCGCTTAAGGTGATAAATCACCACTAATTTGTACTGTATGGCGTTGTGTTAAGTTTGATGAGTTATGGTTTTGCCTTGGTGTGTTATGTGTTAATGTATGTACAGGGATTTTCTTTCACTTCTGCGACAGTAGGTTTCAACAACAAAAGCATTTTTATTTTCTATCTGTGCATATCTGTTTGTATCTGTAGCAAAACCACACAAACGATGAAGTTACGAAAACTGTCAAGAGATGGTGCTACGGCGGCAGCATCTAATGTCGAAACATTAGACGTTGCCGCCGTACATTTCTGAATCACGCAAGCGATGTTTTCACAGTGAGTAACTATATATACGAGTTCTAGACAGCAACCGTTCGGCCAAGGCCCGCGAGGCACGATCCCCCAGCCTGTTTACAGGACCTTCCCTTTGTGTTAGAAAACATGGAGTGCTTCTAATGCTTATTAATTTTAAATAAGTGTCGTCATCTATTTTTTGTTAGTTAGTCTAGGCAATATTAAAACAGACAAAATACATACGAAATAAAACATTACATACTTTTATAAGGTCTACAAGCAGAATTTAACATAGAAAGAGTCTATAAATTAAGAATGTATAAATTCTCGACGTAGACTTTTCTATAGGCTAAACAATTTTGTCTGAGCTTTACTGTTGAAAGCATTAGGTAGTATATTTTTGCGACGCGTTGAAAGCGTCAGAGGGCTTTGCCTCGCTGGGATTTTACAATGAATGCTAATAGAAAACTAAAAATATGTATTAGAAACGTAATAAAGAAAAATCGTTCTCAAGTAAACAATTTTGCTTTTAGTTCGAAAAGATAGAATAATTAGTAATAATAATGTCCTGCAGGCCGAACTTCTGTCACGGCGGCCAATTTTAACGGAGACTGGCCATCTGCGCATATGCGAGATATTGACACACAAGTGCACTCTCTATTCTCATGATCCGATGGGGCGGTAATCCGACACGACCGGAGTGAGATCAGGCGCAGAACCAACGGCTTTACGTGCGTTTCAAGGCCTACAGGTGGTTAACACCGCCAACCTCCTAACTCCAAGCAGCTACTGAGATTTCTTAGCAGAAAAACCAAAAACTTTTTGTTGGCCGAACCCAAGACCTTATGCACAGCAGTTGCATTCACTACCGCTGCCGCACGAAGGCAGTGAAACATAACTCAAATATAACTGTTTCAACAAGCTTAGTCGCTACGGCCCGTACAAATAATAGCCAAGTAAAATTGATACCAATCCACATCAACATAAAAATTAAATCATTCAGTCATTCATTGAATCATAATATTCAATATCTATAAGTACACTTAATGTAATTATTACGATGCAATTGTAAAATTGAGAGTTTATACTAAAATAAATAAATTTATTATTTATTTTATTATTATTATTATTATTATTATTACCTATTCATTCAAGTTGCAGATTTATAAGCAATAACGAAGCGACATTGTACATTTTTAACGGGGTCGTCGAAGCAATTTTCCGTACTCGGTAAAGAGCTGTAAATAGCGTTATTTCAATCACCTGCATAAAATAAGTGCCTGAGTATAAACACCACACTTGTGGTTGTTCAAGGTCGAAAACTGTAGTGCTTAGCTTACACCAAGACGTTACACATTTTAGAAATATAATAAGAACAAAGTACATGTTATTATATGCAAATTGGCTGTACTGATTCGATTAGATCGCTACATGACGTCATAAGTATCTTGAGATTGCATCTCCGCTTGCATCGTGTTTTTTATTTTTTTATATAGCTTAGATTATTATTGATATATTGTCTCCCAATGGCACAGTGCACTTGTCTATTAGGGTCGGTTCCTCTATTAAGAAATGATTCGATTTACGTACAAACAGTTAATTTTTGACACATATTGTATGAAAAATATGTCATAATTGAAGTGTTCGTAGCTAATACGAGGCGTTTCTAAATATAAGAATGGGTTCTTATTGTATTAATGTACCGTGACAGTGATTAGAGACATGTATTTATTTTAAAGAACTGCTTTGTTGAAAATAATGGGCCACTTGAGTAGCCAATAGCAAAAGTGCAAAAAGAAACATAAGTACAACGCTATAAAATATGTTATTAATAGTCGAAGTCGGACTGGCGTTCAAGTGATACTTAGTTTGATACCCACTTACTGCAATATAGATCGACGTACATCTCTCTAATAAAAGCGACTTAAAAATCAAATTAAATTAGTGTCTTTCCAATGCTAAGCTAAATGTAAAGCATTTAATAATCCTAAAATTGCGCGTCTTTTCTTTTGCTAGTGAGGAAAGTAATTTGTTTTGCGAAGAAAATATTTTCTCATATACAATATTAATAGCGACAGTTACATGTCTAAAACTGGGTATTTAATATTAAATTACATTTTTAATAAAACGTCCAAACTTTGTTGGATTCGTAGTCTGTATTCTACATATTACAATAACCTCAGACTTTCATTAATAATTAAAATGCTCAACTAAAAATATCTGCATTTTTGTGTAAGAGAATTGAAAATTATATTATTTAACTTATTAGAGATTCATTTAATATTTAATTATTAACTAGTCGCTTTCCCGCGGTTTCACCCGCGTAAGTCCTGTTCCCGTGTGAATATCGAGTTTCATCCCTTTCACCCCCTTTAGGGTGAAATTTCCAAAAATCCTCTCTTAGTGATCCCCTACACCCTCTAAGGAACATACATGCCAAATTTCAGCTTCTTGCATTCAGTAGTTTCGCCTGTGCGTTGTCTGTCAGTCACTCAGTAACGGAAGAGTTTTATATATATAGATTAGTATAGATTCCTTCGCCCTTTGAATAGTTCCAGTATCACGTGGGCTGTACAATATTGAAACACCAGACACAAAGAACATCTCTACGTACCACACAATTTATCGACAAATTTATTGTCAAAATATGAACTACATCATTTACAGTTTAAGTTCTCGCATCGGCGTCCCTCCTACAATATGTACTTGTTTCAATATAGAAATACGCACTATTATACTTGAACAGTGTAGTCTCGTAGGTGTATTACTAATTGGGAGATAAATTACTAATTGTTTTGGAGTCTGACAGCTCTTTGTTTCAAGTTCTATTGATGCCGATTCATTACATAACATAGTGACACATGTTGAAGACGTAAGCAGTGTACCTGTCTGTTCATATGATGTCTTATTTAATATACCTATTAACACATAGATATAAATTTCTAGATGTTTCTTTAACGTAAAATACATTACAGCCAGTAGTGTTTTTAAAATAGAAGAAGCGACTAGAGTTTATCGCAATGTAAGGTAACCGCAGCGAGAAACTTCTTAAGTTTAAAATTTTTTAAAATGGGTGTGTGAAACCAAACCAAGCTTGGCTAACTTGGAATACTATGATCTAAACTTTCCTAATCTGTAAGGAAGCCCATTCAGCAGGAGGATTGTTCATAAAGACGATTAAGTTCGCTGAACAAATAGCAACGATAGGATTCAACATCATATATGAGGTCTATAAGTCGATAAGTATATCTTGTAAAGTCTTTTTTTCTGATATTGACTGTACTACAGATGACATCTAGATAGTACAAGGTCATAGAGCCGGAATACCTACGTCATTTTAGTAAATCTGTTTTTTTACCTTTCATATTTGCTAATTTGAAAGGTCAGCCTTAAACTAGCAAGTATTTAGTATAAACTTTTATTTAGCTGTGCTGAAATTATGTAGATAAGACGGCTTTAAGATCTCAGTCTAAGAGTGAACTGAACAAAACTAGGTCCTTGTCGGTATCGTTCTATGAGTTTAGAAGTGAAAATTGTGTTATCCAGCCAGTCACAGTATCTCTGTTTTAACAGAACAATAATAAACGAAGCCACGTGAGATTGTTACCTACTCAAATTATTGTTTACATAATTATACGTCTAAAGCGTGGATGGCGCAGCGGTTTAAGTGCTCGCCTCGCCACTACCATTGCACCGAGTGTTGTGGGTTCGAATCATACACGAGACAAAACTTTGTATGAAACGCAAATGGTTGTTCTGAGTTTGGATGTTCTTTGTGTCCGTTGTTTGAATGTTTGTAAAGTCTTCCCCGACACAGGAATTGAGCCGGGCCAGGAGAACAATAAAAAAAAAATCCAATATCAGACAGTTACTAATGAACAGTGACAAGGTCTTGGTCATATTTAAAATTGGAAGTGATATCGTATTGTATAATTATGTACTCGTACATTACTTTTTTACTAACACTGTTTGAATTATGTGAAATATCCATTCCGAACCCTGTACAGGATATTCAATGTGCATAATAATATTCGTATTCGTCGTCAATACGGATATTGAATATCCTGTGATACAATACTCTTTAGCTCGTAGAAAATACAGAACCCATTTTAAATTTTGTTAGTAAATGGAATGTCGGCTTTCGCTAAAATGTTGCACGAGAAAGTTATATCCTTGAGTAACATGTAACTGTTCTTTGTTTTGCAATTAGCAAAGATTCCGACAGAAAACAAAAATGTGTATGGATTGGCATTAGATTACTTTGTAGTATCGTGTGCGTTCATATATCTGTTACAATATTTCGTTCAATTATTAAACCAGCTTAGATTTGATTAATAAATTTTTATTGTTTTAGTAAAATACGACGTGATACAAACAATATAAATTCAAATTCAAATTAAAATTCGAAATAAATTTATTTAGATTAGGTTACAAGGTAACATTTATGAATGTCAAAGTTACACAATTTTTTTTTGCGAATTTACAGTTACTGCCACGTTCAGCAAAGCAAGGGTGTAGGGCTCATGAGAAGAACGGGCAAGAAACTCATGGTCACTCTTTTTAATCGCCAAGTTTTTGTTTACAAATCGTAAGAGCTGTAAGGTGCTGCAACCATTTCTCCATGCACTATAACTGAACATACTCAAGCATTTAATAAAATTTGATGGTAGCCTCTAAAGCAGCAGTATGGTAAATAGGAGCATCCACTTACATGTACATTAATAATCAAGACAAGGCATGATTGTAGTCCGTAGTTTAATTTAAGGTATTTATGCATACAAACTCTCAAACTGAAATAATAAAGAAGCCTTTTCACATTTCTAAATTATCGTTAGACAAGCTTCTTCTTCTTCTCTCTTAGCTTTTATTATTCCCAAGTCACTTGGGGTCGGCTTTTCTGGTCTAACCGGATTTGACTGGATATCAGTTTTTACACGGAGCGGCTGCCACCTGACCTCCGCAACCCGAAGGCTAACGATACCCTAAGGCTAGACCAGTGTCAGGATATTAGAGGGTACTGACTTTCCCAATAACGACTGCCATAGATGTTCATGGCAGCCGGGACCAACGGCTTAACGTGCTCTCCGAGGCACGGAGCAGGCGATAATTGTCAATCAATACGCACATCATTTCGAAAAGTCATATAACTTCCGAAAGTCAGAGGTGCGCGACGTGGGTTCGAACCCGAGATCCTCTGCATTGCAGTGTGTTGGTCTCCCCACTGAGCTATCGCTGCTCAAATTATCGTTAGATAAGCAATTAGTTAAATTAAATTTATTTGCGTCTAATTCGACTGCACGGGTGGCGTAGTGGTTTATGTGGTCGCCTCGCCACTGCCACTGTGACGAGTGTTGTGGGTCCGAATCCCACACAGGACAAAAATTTATGTTCCGTTTTATGTTCCTAAAATGGTTGTTCCGAGTCTGGGTGTTCTTTGTGTCCGTTGTTTGAATATTTGTAAAATCCCCCGCGAAACAGGAATTATGCCTAGTGCGGGCGTTACCTTTTAATAAAAAGAAAGGTTTTTGTATCTAAATATGGGTGTATTGTTAATTATAATATCTAATAATAATGGTTGTCGACAAGTCATATTTTCATTTTATCATGCAAGATATAAATATAAATATGTACAGGGTAATAATTTGGAAGCCAATTCTCGTATTAAAATATATTAATACAGAGAATTGCATATAACTTGCTTTTCCAAGTTTGCTTTACTAATGGAAGACGTAATTTTTATGGCAAGCGCAAATAGGCACTAAGCTAGCTCTGAACTAAACTACCTTAACGGATATTAAGATGGCTTATTTAAGTTAAAAGTTTTCTAGACGTTTCAGTTGCTTTTAAGCAGGAACGGTGGAGGCTCCGTAAATATTCGCGTGAACGTAAAATAATAGTATCATAGTGCATTATCGTATAGTTACCTCAACGTCCTTCAGACACCTTAGAGGCTTAGCTAAACTTGAACATCCATTATTCCAGTTCAAGTTAATAAATGCTGTAAATCTCACATATACAGCTTGCTCTACGGCGGCATATTATACTGGTTTCAATTATTGATTTAGTTAGATAGTTGTTGATAATTTGAGCCAATTACCACAGTTGAGATCCGTGTGAAAATCTGCTGTTATCAATTATTGAATAGATTTGCTGTTTGAGTAATTGGGTGTTTTAATTAGAGATCCTTTAAGTTTAAAATATTTATATAGCGTGTAGCATGAACGTGTGGTGAAGTTTAAGGATCGTGAAATATAAATAGCATCCTAAAAACGTTTTATAAGTTTGGATTGTCTTTAAATAAGATCGTAATTAGATTTATATACAAAGTAAAACAAAATAAAAACAAATCATAAAAATGTATTAAGCAATTCTTGGAAACGTCAATTAACTAATAAAGAAATATAATAATGCAAATAAATATGATATTTATAAATAAGAGATAATCCATTCAAAACATCATTTATAGTACATGTAAATATACTCAATATATATATATATATATATATATATATATATATATATATATATATATATACATATATAATAAACCAAGTAACTGAATTCGGTTATATCTCAATTTTCTGTTCGTACGTTGATTTATTTATTTAGGTTTTACATGAATACTACATAATATTGTCTTACGTTTACGCGGATAAACTGTCAAGTAAACTACGCGATAAAATGCGTGTAAAGTAGTGTTATTCGAATTATTTCTACATAACTATATAAGACCATAAATAGTAACTAAAAGCACTATATTGTAGGTGTCACAGTATGCATAATTATGGTGTAAACCCAGTATCTGAATATAGAAAAAAATTTACAAAAATAAAGCAGCAAAAAAAAGAAAAATTACAATTTGTTTACACACAAAAGTTTAAGATCTTTCTTCCTAATCTTTAAAGCCTTGATACAACTTTTTAGAATGTGGATAGCTCATCCGCAAATACATCCACTTCTCCACAAATAAAAGGCGAAATCCTAGGTGAACGTTTCTCTATCAGATCGGAGGCGTTCTGGACAAAGGCCAGGTTAAGAGCACCTTGAACCGACGTGCGTGTATGAGGAATGTGATGAAAGTGAATGAAGCCAGAGAAGTGTGTCAGGATCGTAGCAAATGGAAATCCGTAGTCTCTGCCTACCCCTCTGGGAAACAGGCGTTAATCTATGTATATATGTATGTATTGAATAAGCGGGATTTAATCCTAGCTAATTATTATTATTATAAATGCGAATGTAAGTGTGTTTGATTATTTGTTTGTTTGTTACGCATTCACGCTTTAACAACTCAACCGAATATCATGCAATTTCGCATACACGTTGTCAGTGGTACAGAAAAGGACATTGGGTACCTTTCATCTATACTACGCTAGAATAAAATATAAAATTGTGTCACGTAACACTTCTCTTTAGATTGAGATAACAACATCGATGTCTTCTTTGAAGTCTCATCGAAGACCTAAGCAAACAAGAAACCTAACTTTTTTAATATCCCATCAAGCTAACAATTCTCAGCGAGCATTAAACTTTAATTTATCATTGAAAATCGTCCAGAGACAAGTGGGAAGAGGAAACTTGGATCGTTTTTCATCGCGACGTGCAAACTCCAAGTGTTCGCTCCCTGGAGGTGAATTGTAATTGAGATAAACACTGCGGTCGGTGGGCCACCATCAGACGAGATTAAACTTAATTATTTTGTCTCGTTCTGTTTCGTTGCTTAGTTTTATTACATTTTGTACATAATTATATCTTGGGTAGGTTTGTTTCAGACTTTCTTTGATGCTTAAAGTATTGGATAAACTATAAATAAAAAGTTAGTAATAACCTCTTTGCTCGGGTCTAAGTGTGAGCGCTTGGATAATTTCTGCTTGTGTGAGCCCGGGTTTTATATAGACCTTAGTAAAAAAGTTTTTATGCTTCAGAACCATTCTTAGCATAGCTCTTTTAATACACTAATAATATAAGACGATGGTTCACGCTGTGTTCTTGCCTGTTTTTGAGGCTCATTGTGGATCATTGTGGTTGTTTTGCCGAAAAAATATATAAGAAGAGGTACTCTTCTGCTATCTTACCAACAATTATTTTAGTATATTATGTCAGCATATATATTTACACAAACTACTAGATTATGCCCGCGGTTTCGCTCGCGTAAATGAACGTTAGGTTAGATTAGTAACAGTGTTTATTTCTGGATGACAGGTGCCTTATTTTCTTTTTTGTTCCCCTGACAATGTGTATGCGAAATTTCATGATGATCGGCCGTGTAGTTAGGCCTGAAGAAATTTATAATAATACTAGTAGTTTTCCCGCGGTTTCACCCGCGTAAGTCCCGTTCCCGTGTGAATATCGGGTTTCACCCCTTTCATCCCCTTCAGGGTGGAATTTCCAAAAATCCTATCTTAGTGCTCCCCTACACTCTCCAAGGAACATACATGCCAAATTTCAGCTTCTTGCGTTCAGTAGTTTCGGCTGTGCGTTGTCAGTCAGTCACTCAGTAACGAAAGAGTTTTATATATATAGATTATGTATTAGTTAGGATTATGAAATAGTAAAATGGTTTGGTTAAAATTTATCGACTATACGATGTCGTAATCTAAATAATGTTTTTTTTATAATTCTTGTCTCTTTTTGTTTCGGCATATTGCAAAACCTACTGAACGAATGCGGTACTATTTAGTAGCTTAGAGTTCAACCTAATATCACACTGTAATTGTAAATGAAATCACGAGCGAACCTTAGCTTTCGCGATCATAGTCGGCGGCAAATGCTAATAATACCTAATTCAACTGTACAGCCTCCTATATGTTTACATATCAATTTGATGAGGGTTTTAAATGTCCCAGAACTCCCAAAAGACTAAATAAAGAAACACTTTGTACAAAATTAAAAACGCTTAGTTTGGGATATGAATTCAAACTAAACGAATGTCACGGTTAAATCAGCGTTTTCGTACACATTGTTTTGCCACTAGGCACCAAAATTTACAAATACCTTAATAAAAAGTAAAATTAAAGTCACCCAAATGAAATGTGTCCTAACAAAATAAAGGGGCAGTAGGGTTTATTTGGGGCGTGCCTAGAGGTCGTTCTCCCAGTCACGTGATGCGAATATAAGCTTCTATGTATTAAAATGCGAAGGCTCATCTTGATCTCCTAATAAGAGAAAATACCGACACTACTTGCTGAAGGTCCAATATGAAGGTCAAATAAAGTCAGGTATACCTCTACACAATACATGGGTAGAAGCGGCCATATTGAAGGATTTTAGGGCACACTTTATGATTCAAGTAAACTTCGTAAGTTGCACCAAAATTATTTAAGTTTGGCGATAGAATGGGCAAAGTTCTAGACCTTTTTTATATTCAAACATATTTTATAGCCTTAGGTACTGCACAGCTTAGCCCACGTGTTTCAAACGAGAATTCCCGGGATAAAATTCTGTATTGGTCTGGGATATGGACTTACACAGGACATGACATGTATGCTAAGTTTAGTTTAAATCCATTGAACAGTCTACACATGACTGAGTAACAAATATATTTGCAAGCAGTAATGTTATTAGAATTTTTGACATGTGTGCTCAATGGAATCTATGCTTAAGATCCGCAGAATAATTCGTAATTTAAAACACGGAAAGCGTTTAAGCATCTATCATCGCGTATTTAAAATGTGTCTTTTTTTAAATCAGTTTGAATCTCCTCTGTTTAAGCAGCCTGTAGATCTGCATTGTCACCAAATTACAGGAACATATGTATAAGTACAGTCATAATCATTCATTACATTCATTTGATACCTATATTTTCAATAAATGTTTTTTGATAGTAAATGAGAAACGGCTGCGCAAGCGCAGTAATTCCTTGATATTTTTGTTCGGCGGCGCTTGCCATGTAAAAATAGTTTTAGGATTTCTTAAATGTTCTAAAGAAAAAAAATGAAAAGTAAAGTATTTATTCACAAACTGCAAAACAGTTTGTTGATAGACGTAACTCCCAAATCATTCATTTATAAAGGTTCACAATATTATACTTTTCACTTTTACACAATCGATAATAAGAGGCATACATTAAATATAATAATTGATTATGCATGTTTTACTGTATCCATCTATGTCATCATCACATATAATATAATACTATTATACTAGTACCATTATCGACCCAAGGATTATGACATAGCTACAGTTCATAGTAATTGTTCTTTTCTTGGCTCTTCTATATTTATCGAGCATTTAATTATTATGAAATATGACTTCTCCTTTCTGTTACTAGTCGTCGATATATTATTTGAAGATCAGATAAGGTTCAGTCATTTGTTTACCAGTTGGCTCGATGATTTCGCCAGGGGTCGACTATTGAGACAGATTTCTGGGTCACCTTTGAAGAGGAAAAGATTAATTTTCGTCCGTTTTGAATTGTGAAATTTGTGTATAAAATGTATTTTTTTTGACATCTCAATGTAATTGTTGTCTGTAATTTGAGTATACCGTAACGTTGGTTTTATATTTTTGTATACATATATGCTAGTTTTGCAATTTGTGATATTCAGTATCTATCTATATTTTCTTACTTTGTATGTAAGAAAAAGCTGGTTTACACACAAATTACTTGACTGTTAGGTGCCATATAAAAATGAACCTTGCACTAAATTTTAAGTAAATAGTACAAGAGCGAAAACTGCTTTTGATTTCATGCAGTATTTTTTGCGTGATACTCGTACAAACATTCTTAAAGACAAACAATCAAAAGATTTTCGTTTTGAGTTCTATATATTAATTTTAATTACACTTTACATTAATTTTCTTAAATATCCCTTTAGTTCTGACATCGACTAGTTAGAATATGTTAAGCCTATAAATAAATTATCTTATCTATCTTATTTCTGATAATATTCGCTGCAACAATAGGTCATGCAATAGTACACATGTGTAAATTGGACAGACACTCTCCTTAATTGTTAGTTGTTGTTTTTAGCGCATGTCAACCTAAAGTGTTGTGTTGACTGTTACATAAGAAGGCAGCCTATATCATTCCCTATAACCGCAAAAAGCCTACAACACAAAGCCTACTGCCGTAGGCATAAACCCTACATCAAATATGCACATATTTGGAACATGCCTGCGAAAATTTTCATAGGTATTATACACGACGGCATAACTTCACGCAAAACCGAAGGATATTACATAGCTATGGATTAATTTTAAAAGCTAAAGGAGATTCCTCTTTGCACCTCGGTGAAATTATAATAAGCAGGCGGTGGTAGGCAGGGGGATATATTAAATGTAGTTTGGTAAATGGATGTCTTGAAGTATATTTTTGTTTAAATGTATATACAGCGTGTAACTTTATTGTGTGATTTTATAGCAGTATAGATATAAGATAAGGAGTAATATCAACATATAATATAATATTAATATTATAAATGCTAGCTAATATTATAAATGCGAATATGAGTTTGTTTGTTTCGCTTTCACGCCTTAACTACTCGACCGATTATTATGAAATTTTGCATACACGTCAGAGGTACAGCAAATGACATAGGGTAACTGTTATTTGTAAAAAAGCACTGTTACCAACCTAACCAACATTTCTGCGAGCGAAGCTGCAGGATAAATAAAGTATTAAAATATTAAAATAAAAGTACAAAATTTTAGGTTTTGCGGTAAGATGATTATTCAGCATTTTCGACCTCCATAATATTATTATTTAGTCTTAAACACTATTACACTTAATCTGGAAAAACCCGAGAGTCGACTTTAGACCTCACGGTCAGCCAGAATCTTGAGCGTAAACTTCAGCTAATAATCAACAAATTCTTTTGAAAAGCTGCTACATTGTTTTTTACTTTTGACGTAAATTTTGACTTACTTATAAAATATTCTATCTACGCAGATGATTTTAATATTTTTTTTTATTTAAAGGTAAACGATTTGATATCATTTTTCCACGGCGAATAAGGACTGAAAAGGTAAGATTTTATATTCCTTTCAGGTTTACAAAAATATAAGCCGCGGGTATAAAACCCAAAACACTTGGCGAGCTGACAATGGAGTTCACACAAACCACTGAGTCATCCGTGCAATCATTTTATTTTAGTTATAGTACCTATTACATTTATTATTTTATCTGTTTTCTACTAACATATAAAACATAGATATAGTTATTCTAGTAAAATAATAGTTTTGGGTTTACACAAAATTACAATCGGTTACTGCGAAATAATGCCGGGACTTGACTTAAATATTATACAGCAGAAATATTTTCAGAGGGAATCGTTGACGCAGGAGATGTTGGCAGACTTATTCAGTTGTAAATATTGTCGGATGACAAATTTCATGAATCGATTAACGAGAATTTAAATATAAGATATCGGTAAACGACTGTAGGTTTAACAACTATGAAGAAACAAGAGTTGGGCGTTGCGTTTGTTCTCTAAAGATTAACCAACACAGGGGTTGAATGCACGTGGCGTGTTCGCTACGCAAACGACGTTTTAGTCGATTGAGTCGAGCGGATTATTTATAGTCAGAACAAATTCAAGTTAACATATACTTACATAAAAAAAATACGTATGGATTTATTAATAGAGAATATTACACCCACATTTTGCCAGCTATGTTCCACGTTATAAGAAGTAAGTCTATTGCCGTCTACGGGGTAAATTGTCAAGCTACGTGCTGCAACAGCCGGGTATACGGTAATAGGCTATGTTACCTTATAATGCCCACTTGAGTTGGGATTCGAATACTTGCCTGAAACTCAGCCCAAGTCTTTATTTTCTTTTTTATTTTTTCATTACCCACGCTACTTTACTTATATAAATATTTGTACACAAGTGTGTATATACTGAATAAATGATTTTCTTTCTTTATTTCTTTTTTCTTTCTTGTTTTAATGAGTTGGAAATTATCTCTAGCCTTTATAGCAAATTACAAAATAAAGAATATTTATAAAAACTAATAGTTCATATCTATAACCGCAAAACATTATTTCAGGTATAGTTTGAAATTTTGGGGACAAGCTGATAATTATAAATTATTCCAAACTCTCCGAATTACTAATTTAAATATTAGCAATATACATAACTAAGCAACACATTGTTTGTTTAGGATATGTTTTGTGGACGCGAAATTATTATCAATAAGGCATGAGTGTTATTCAAAATTCGTGATCATATTTGAAAGGGTCTGCGCTAGAGATCATTTGAAACAAATTAACCCCTGTCAATCAAAATTCCCTAACGGGTGTATAATGAATTATAGTGGAGACATAAACGTTTGGAAATTTCTGGACCTTCTGTCTAAAAAATAATGTGTAACTTTACATTAGTATCTACTGCATGGTTAATTATAAGGCAATAGACAACCCATGGAGCAGGATTTAAACCTGTTACTTATACAAGCCGTGAAAAATCTTAATTTGCCATCTAAGGCTATTCATATCCATCCCGCAGAGTTGTTTTGCGCTATGATTTACTTTCTAAACCAGAAATAGTAATCACTATTACTGTACGCCCGGTAAGTAAGCACTCTAGAAGCTAACTCAACTTTTCATAACATCTTATTTCTTTGCCGTAGATTTGGCATCGCGCGAGCTATACCCCTGGTAGGGTACAGTAACCATATACCATCACGAGAAACATGTGTGGGCTAGCCATCTACATCGTTTAAAAAAATCACAGTATAGATAAATAATATCAAACTCGCACATTAGGAGTAGTTTATTCAAACTCGACGCAAACCGCCATCAGAATATTTATATCTCAATTAAACTTTGTGGTAACTATATTTGAACTGTCTACTCCACACATATTGTTATTTACCCTGAGGTTGGTCCATAGTAATTAATCAAGGGAAGGTTTGCCATTAATATGAGTCACCAATCACAGCGAGCCTCGTAACTCTAACGTTAATTGGAAATAGCCTTATTCGACGTTTGAAATATTGACGTTTCATAATAACCGACCAGTGTGTCGAAAAGGAAATTCGTAAAACCATTTTCCTTGATACTTTACGGCCAGTACTCTTCCAGTATAAAATATATGACTTATGATTATGTAATTTTGATATTAGATATTTCTTTGTGAGATGATATTTTGTGTCGTATTTTGCCGTGAAAGTGATATTTGATAGTGTAAGTGGGAAGTGTAATTTAAGTTGGTGTATATATTTTGTATCTCTAGAAAAATAGCGAAATACTAAAATATGGCTACGGCACATGGACTGTATAGTGGCCACTTCATCTTAGCTATTACGTTAAGTGTTGCGATTTCGATTTTGTCCGGCACAAGAGATTCACAAGACTAATATTGTAAAGTATAGATTGTAGGTGAAAACAAAAAACCTTGTTGGATTCGAGGCATAAGTTCACCGTCAATCTCGATGTTACGATGTTACGCCACGTTAATGCCCAGCTTGATCAAAGTATATACGCAGTTTTCGGTTAAAAATGTTAAGCCATTTAACAGCGAGTCTGCAAAATATGCCTGGTAGTCGGCATTAAACTCGCGTCCTTACATGCGATAGATAGAAAAGAAAAATGTGTGCGGGAATCTCCTTTGCATAATGTTTTGGATCACCAGCTAGTATTCCCGGAAAGCGATGTTGTGACGTCATCGTCTAGACATTAAAGTAGCTACATTAACACTGATTAATAGAATTAAACAAGTAACACCAATAGTGTAATAACACAGGCAATTGAAATCAGTCCAGCGCGTCGTAACGTGCCACCATTTTACATAGGGCTGACAGTTTTCGTTAGGCAGTTTTATAGTTTCAGTTTGTGCCAGTCGCTCCACTCCACTCGTGCTAGGCATAATCTATTTTTGTAAGGACAGGGTTTCAAACAATGGATAAAAAGAACACCTTTTATCCATTGTTTGAAAACATGCGTTTTCTAAAACAAATGACCACTAACATGCGATAAATAGTGGACAAAAACACAAAGATGCCATTTTTTAACAGCTTTTCTGCAAAGGAACATTGTCATGTAAGGTATTTTAATTGACTGCTACTAATTCAGTTATACATACATACGTTTAACCGTCTACAAACACTCAGACTCGAAAAAACTGTGTGTTTGACCCACTCACACAAATTTCTGTCACGTGTGGGGATAGAACTTACAACGGTCGGTGCGGCGGCGACAGTAACGAGGTGACCACGTAAAGCATTACGCAATCCATGCAGCCCAGGACTTAAATAAAAGGTATATTAAGAACAATTATTTTTACTAAAATGAAAAGACAAATGCGTTTATTTTTGTATACACAATGCGTGACGTACGCGATCTAGTTAATACATATTATTTAAATTTAAGGTTACTTGGTTTCGATCTCCCTTTAGATTGGAGGTACAATCACTTCAGTATAACTGACCCGTACCCTTATTTCTTATTAACTCCATTGGAATATTTGATGTAGTAGAAAATCACTGCAGAAAAATGCTAGCCATTAGGCAAAAATGACATTGTTCATATTTATTTGTTGATTTTATAGAAAGACAGCTCCCGCACTAGTTATAGTTCCAGCATTGCGGGGATTTTACAAACATTCAAACAACGGACTCAAAGAACCCAGACCAAGAACAACTTTTTGTGGATCGTAAAAATGTTTCTTCCGTGTGGGAATCGAACCCAATCCCATCCACTCGATGAGACAGTGGCGAGAAAGCCACTTAAAGTACTACGCCATCCGTGCAGTCAAATGTCAATGAACGTTACGACTTACAGTGACAAGAGACTTATACAAAATTAAAACCAATTTATTATTAACAACGTACGAGACAGCCCTACTAAATAAAAGTTGGTCAACATTCTCGTCACGTATACTCATAGTAATAAAACTAAAAGAGTATGAAAACTTTTGCCAATTGAATTGGTAGCTATACGAACGTTGTGACGAAGGACATGGTTAGCGTATACCTATCTTCAACTTTAGCTCAGGACATAACATGACGCCAGCTTACTTCTGAAAGGATAAATAGAGTTCTGTTGTATCTATGCATAGATTTGATAAAGAAGACTGCACATGTAGTTGAAGCAAACGGTCGCGTCGCTGCCGCCACTGCGTTGAGTGCTGTGCACTTGAATCCAACACGAGGCAAGTATTTATGTGATACACGAATTATTGTTCTGAGTCTGGGAGTATGTTTGAAAATCCACCGCGACATTGGTCTATTGGCGTAACTAGAGTTATTTTGTAAGAGAGGCCTGGCCCTAAAGCAGCGATGATCTAAACACGACCCTAGAGTGTTGCGTTGAAACCTAATATTCTCTGGTGTGTATGGCCTACGTGCCCCTCTGCCCTTATACGACAATGCATAAGGCGTGAAACCTAGTGCTGGGATTGTCTTAGAAAGATATAGATTAGATTGTACATAGTTCGGCATAACTAGATTACTATTCAATCGAAATATTATCTTTCAAATTCCGGACTTCGCAGAATTACTATCTCCTTCATCAGACACCTACATATAACAAATACTTTTCATTTCTAACCCCAATTCTGGCTCGTCACAATAGTAAATGATTGCATTTGCCCTGATTTTTTATTTACCCAGCCTTGCCCAATTGTTTATTTTCCGTGTCACTAACCAAACTATGTGTACCGTCCCTTGGGCCCCAGGTCCCAACAAAATTATTTTAGTTCTCGGAAATTGCGTATCGATTCACGCAGGTATTGTTGATGGGGCCCATACCGTTTATTGAATTTGTTCTATTAATTACACGAACGCCTCCATCTCGTTAATCTTTCTGATGGAAAAGGAATTCAATCTCTCGAGTGTTTTGCTGCGATATAATCATTTATGATTTGGGTTGTGATATGTTATTTGTTGTGTTGATGTTATTGTTGGTAATTTGTACTATGATGTAAAATTGTATTATGTCTGTATATCAGGTTAAGTAGAAATTGAACATCCTGTTGGTTTAGTGAAGCCACTACATTTACATAAGCATGTATGAGGCTATATTCGGCTACAGGGTATATATATGAAGCAACGTATTCGAATCTAAGATCAGTCTAGTAAAAAGTCAGCTTATACAGACAAAAAAAGTTAGTAAGGAGTTAGGTAGTCTTGCTCTCTATTAAAAATAATTTAATTCGATCCTTAAAACATAGCTGGCAAAATGTGTGTTACATTTACCGGCGCGAGCCGGTACTCGCAACAGTACAACAGTAACAAAATTGGTTGCGAAATAACAAAGTATTTAATATTTTAAATTTGGATATAAGTAAAAGTGAGGAGATTATTGGGGATATTTCGTTATCTCCTTGGGATAGCTTCGTTTAAATAGCGTTTATGGCACGATTTGAATCGTGCATCCTTCTTTTTCTCATTTGACAATAACCACTTATCAGACTTAGAATGAATTTCGAGTAGATTTTAAAAATAATTTATTTGGGTAATGTAACTATTTGAATCAAGTAATAAAAAATGTGTGACAGTTACCCTATTATCGTCACAAAACATAAAAGGTGTGCGTTATATTTATAACTAAATTTATTCCATGTATTGTTAACATAACGCGGCTTTACGCTAAATCTAGTCTTGACGTTGTTCAAGAAACGTGTCGTCCTTCCCTAAATCTCTTAAGATCGAGATCTGAATAAAATTCCATTTTGTGTATCAAGTATCCGAATGAGAATTCGAGTATTATGTCAGAGAAAATGGAATGACCATTTATATTCAATGGTATATTTTTATGCTTTTTATATCGCGATTCTTTTTGACGAAAGAATTTTATTTTATCACTAGTTTTTGCCCGGGGCTCTGCCTATATGTGTAAGTAAACCGTAGAAACCTTTTTTCACATAGTTTGTACATAGGCGCGGTGTCTATTAGTTAATTGGTCGATATTAGAAATGAAAATCACTGTAGGATATAACGAATGTTGTTAAATTTTAGGCTCTTTTTACTTTGGAGATAAATTGTGTCATTAATTTCAAATTATTTTCAATTAATACTTTATTTTCACTCCTCAAATATATTATGTTCCTTCAGAAACATATACATCAATTTCGCGTGATCAGAAGGCTGGTCTTTACTTAGCCCAAAGAATCAGCATTGCCATTCAATGTGGCAATGCTGCCAGTCTTGTGGGCACGTTACCAGTTGACAGCGATGCTGAAGAATTCTACGATGCCTAAACCATTTTTGTAAATATTTAGTATTATAATTATTTGTGATTTTGTAATTATGTTATCTTTTTTAATACGTTTGTAAATATAGGTTATTAGATTATTTCATTTTAAAATTAATTATGTAAATAAAAATGACTTGATATTACATATTAAAAAAAAATATATAAAAAAGTCGAACGCCTATTTCCGAAACGATAGGCATGGGTGTATTACGTATTATACATTTCACCCAATAGGCTTTTTTCGTCCAATAAATAGGGGCTGAGCCTTTCCCTGTCCACCAGGTACGGTTCCAATCCCTGGTTTTAGACTTTAGAATATACTCGATGAACTCACAACCACTATGCTAAAATCACCATGATATAAATTCCAGATATGTGACTAAAATGAACAATTTTATTCACATATCTGGAATTCATGAGCATGCTATAAAAATATTACAAAATAAATGAGGCTGTCATACATAAACTGACAAAACAAGTTGATCGATGGACAAAGAAACACCTCCTAAAATACAATTCATATTTTTACACAAAGCCCATCTATAATTTAAAAAAAACACTTCTTGTGTAAGTGTCAAACATACAAGACGTTCAATTTATATCTTATTTACTTGAGTTGTAAGCGCTTGGCGTAAAAGCTCTGGTATTGTATAGAAAGTTGTTCAATCGTCGATATTTTTTGGATGTACCTAAAGGATTATCGCGGGTCGCGGGCTTCGCAAATCTCGCATCCAGTGAACTGGTGTAGAATCGGCTCAGTCGAGGTATCTTCGCTCTCAGATTTATACTCATCGCTTGGCTGTAACTCCTTCCCAATGTCAAGCACTTTTCAAACCGATTTTTAACTACATATTTGCATTTGTGTTACAGGGTTTTTTATATTGTATCCGCTTTTTTGAGGTTCCTTGTTTTGTTGTGAAAGTTATCATTTGGTATGTAAATAAATCTATACTAATAGAAAATTGTGAAGAAGCTGTGTATGTCGTATTTATATATATAAAAACTGGCTTTCCCCGCACGGGAACAGTACTTTTTTCTGGATGTCAAGTACCCCATTTTCTGCAACCCCCGATAACGTGTATGCGAATGATAATCGATCGAATAGTTAAGGAGTCAAAGCGTAACAAACAAACTTACGTTCACATTTATAATATTAGTAAGGAGTCAGGTTTTTGAAAAGTGAGTACACATAAGGTCGAATAGTTAAGACTGCGCCGAGCGTAAGACAGATAATGACAGAGCTCGTGCGGCGCATATTCAAATCGGCGCGCGGCCGCCATAGTCAAATTGTATGGTGGATTTGAAGTGCTTTTTTAATAAATATGTATCTTTATTGTCAACCAATAATTTAAATATTTGGGACGGACAAATTGTAATATAACTATTTATGTTTCGTTTAAACTGTGAAATAGGATAGATTTCTACTGTTATAATCTAAAAACCACGTAACACGAGCTTACGTTTTTGCATTTTTTTGCAAATTTAAGTAATTTTGTAGGCGAAAATATTTATTATTTTAAGTTTTTTACACGGAGTAATTGTAAACACATTCATTGTTATGGTAAATGTTTATTTTATATTTGTATTACACAAAAAGTGTTGATTTTATTCACTTAACTGTGACCGCCTATTTTGGCACATTTCGCTCGGCGCAGTCTTAAGGAGTGAGAGCGTAACAAATAAACTCACATTCACATTTATAATATTAGTTAGGATTTAGCTTCTGAAATGTAGGTGTAATACCTTGAAATTGAAATATAATGACGATCACAAGAGAGGCCGTGTGTTTTCCATGTATTTTCACATAGGCCAAAATATAAGTATAATACGTCTCTGCCTATTCTTCGTGGACAGCCGTAAGCCTATGTATATACTTATGTATGTTGTATAAGAGAACATCATAATATATTTTTGAGCGTTACAAATTATAAGATTCAATACAGAAAGAATTGCAGAATGCCGATCATAGTTGTTTCCTAATTACTCAAAAAAAGCTTTAATTCTAACTACATTATTGTAAACCGCAGTGAGTACCGTTTCTGAGACAAACCAAACAGCATTATTATCAAAAACGTGTCGTGCCACGAAATAATTAAAAAATAATATTCTTTGCAGTGGCCTAAAACAATTATATAGGTGACCTAGGTTAAACAATTCGTATGCCGTGCAACTTGAAAGAAATTATAGTCTATCCCAATAGAATTGGAGAAAAAGGTAGACAACTTTTAGTGACTTTTATCATAAAATATTTTGGATATTCATCAAAAGAAGGACTTTTATACGTCTTATTGTATTCATTAACTACTTTTCAAAGAGAGTTTGAATGTTCTAAATGACTTTATAATTAATTAGGCATGAAACGATTGTTTACATAAAATATTAATTCTATTGGGACAGAGTATAGAACAATTGACTTCAAATAATTGCTTCTTATTAAAGTTAAATTGCTTTAGTTCTAACATGTCTTTGTGTGCGAATAAGTAGTAGTTAGCTTATATAAAACGTCTTTAAAGAACAAAGTGATTTACACAATTGTTCCGGGACGTCTTCTGATACATACCTACTTAGCTTGATACAAATATCAATCTTTACTTATATTATAACAAGTGAGAATCTTCAATGAATTGCCGTAAATCTTAGAGTTCGAAAAAATGGTTCAAGTAATATGCATAGGTGTGATACCACGTGACCTTGAGGTCAGAAGTCAAAGGTCATAGTCATTTCGGGAGTATATTGACTATGTTTTTATAAGTACCATCCATGCTAGGGAGGGATTAAATATAATGAGCACCAAAAATATAAATTGCACAGTAAAATATGCTTACTAAAATTTAACATAATAAATATCAATTGGAGCCCCTATACGCCTCAAATCACTGCATTCCGTCTCGGAAGGGTTCGGTTATGTTAGGTTCCTTCTTAAACCTACCCAAAAATAGAAGCCCCGCCAAGCGGAGCTCCGTCGACTTAGTTTGATCTCTTTAAAATATTTTAGTAAGCATGTTTTGCTGTGCAATTACTTAGTATTTTTGCTGGAATAAAGGCAAAAAATTGAGGAACAGTTAAATACTACCCAATTATAAACATCGCCTTAGATACAAGACACAGAGGCAAATTTGATCATGAATAGCTTAGTTGGCAAAGCGACGACACGACTTAATGAAGTCGTGCTCCATGCACTATCTTTTTCTCAGTTATAATTGACATCCCTTTTAAAGTTTGATTGTTCAGTTTTGTCGATCGTTGTTTTAAGCTCATTTAAGACATTTTATCTTATAAAAAGAATTAATAACTCATTGGCACTGTTGTCCTTTTAGACAATTTTACATATTATTAAATTATCAACAGAATAAAGTATTTGTAATCTTTTTATCAACTCTTTTATAGCGTGGCAAAATGATCGTTTAAACCATATACTATGTGCAGTTGATAGCCAATTAATGGTCCCATTAATAAAAATACAGTATAGTACATGTTTGTGAAAATAAAATATTATTGTGTTCCTTTGACCTTTTTTTAATAGTTTTTTGAATAGAAATAGAAATATAACTATAACAACTTATTGAAGCTTTGTCAGTATTAAACCTATAGTTATGTAGAAACTTTTGTGATTATGAACTTTTGAAAGATGGTCTTGGATGTCAAGTAAGTGACACGTTCAGTGTCAAACCTTCAAAGTTTCAATTGAACGAAAGAATTAATCAGTGAATGGAAAAATACGTCAATCATAATACGCGCTATTACATCGACTTTAATGCTAATGGTACATTTTAACATACGGAGCAATGTCTTTTGTATAAAACACTGTCGCGTTGATGTTTTATTATAAAATGAATCTCAGAAAATGAATATTTTCTTAAGATCTTTGGAGTTCCATATTAATGTGTCAGAGATGTAAAATAGATGTACAAAATTGAGATTCTATTTCGCAGTTAAATTTTTTATTTAAAGAAAATTTCTCGCTTCGAATTAGAAGTCACGGGAGACTTCATAGACTTTGGTACAGTGAACACAAATTACAACTGGACTTGGTACAACTTATGGACTAGATACTGTACACGGCTTTGCTTGTGTGAACCCCTCGGGAATACATATACCGGGATAGAAGGTTCCTCAGGATACAATCTCCTAGCCAAACTGGAAAAACCGGAAAATCAGGATTATCACTTCTACCTACCTTGTGGGGACCTATGTCCCTATGCGTCAGACTATGTATGTATTTGTGGTTATTAGTTTCAGATATACAAAATATATTTAAAAAATATTATATCTAAATTATCCAACCAAATTAGAGATACTAAAACCGGTTAGCACCACTTCCAAAACAAGATATTTCATTCTCGCCTTCTTGGAAATGACATTATCCTTCGCATGAGAGTCAGGTAAGTTTGTAGTATCAAAATCCAAGCGTATATATGGAAATTTCCTACCAATCAACAGGTACACTAGCTCGAAAGCGTGGTCGCAACTAACAACTTAGTCCTTGCATAATTAAGACTGCGCCGAGCGAAATGTGCCAAAACAGGCGGTCACAGTTAAGTGAATAAAATCAACAATTTTTGGTTAATACAAATATAAAATATACATTTACCTTAACAATGAATGTGTTTACAATTATTTTGTGTAAAAACTTAAAATAATTAATAGTTTCGCCTACAAAATCACATAAATTTAAACGGAAAATTCAAAAAGTAAGCTCGTGTTACGTGATTTTTAGATTATAACAGTAGAAATATATCTGATTTTACAGCTTAAACGAAACATAAATAGTTATATTACAATTTGTCCGTCCCAAATATTTAAGTTATTGGTTGACAATAAAGATACATATTTATCAAAAAAGCACTTCAAATCCTCCATACAATTTTACTATGGCGGCCGCGCGCCGATTTGAATATGCGCCGCACGAGCTCTGTCATTATCTGTCTTACGCTCGGCGCAGTCTTAAATATGACCACAGAACTCTATTACAGAATTAATTTCGGTGGCGTACTTGTCCAAAACAATCGCTCGGATGATTTTTGAGCCTTAAGGACTTTGAGCTTTTGTTTGAATTGTAAGTAGATCCTTCTGAAATTACTCACGGTCGTTTCAAGAGCAAAGATTGGAATTTTAGATGGTGTTTAAAGAGTGTTTGTGGGCAAATTCAAATGTTATGTGGGTTAAAGCCTTGTTTAGGTTGTAATGTGGTATGTAATAGCCGTCCTTGTTGGTCGACTAACATACGTAAGTGAGCATATTTACATCGTTTTTTAATTTACAATTATGTTTTAAGTTACAAGTAACAGCAAGCATATAACTGTCGATCATATCCATTTTTTTTTTAATTTCATCTGCCGCGCTAGTAATCATTTTTGTGTCGCGGGGGACTTAACAAACATTCAAACAACAGACACAAAGAACACCCAGACTCGGAACAACAATTTTTGTATAACACAAATTTTTGTCCCGTGTGGTATTCGAACCCACGACACTCGGGACAGTGGCAGCGGCGAAGCGACCACGTAAACCACTATTCTACCCGTGCAGTCAAAATAAAGTAATTACCTATATAGTTATTATCTTTATATATATAAATCGTCTGTGCGTGTGTTTGTTATTAAACTTCTCCTAAATGTCTGGACCGATTTTGATGAAATTTTTTGTGTGTGTTAAAGTGGATTCGAAAACGGTTTAGATTTTTTTTTTCTTTTGTACAGGACAACGTCTTTCAGGACAGCTAGTGAATTATAAAATACGGAAGACTGCCGCGAAGTAGCGGTAGTGAATGCAACTGCTGTGCATGAGGTCCCGGGTTTAATACCCGAGTCGGTCAAAGTAAATAATATATAGGTTTTTCTGTTACGAAAATTCTGAGTAGCATCACGGTGTTTAGTACTGTGCCCAATAGACGACAATGGGTTCGCGCCCATGCGTGGGTCACAAGGCCATAAGTGATGCAATGTGGGTGTAACATATCTCCGCCTACTCTTTCGGGAATATAAGCTTAAGGTTATAAATAGTGATACTAATAGTCACCACAAGTAAATATTACAAGAAGGAAGTCCTAGGCTCCTTGTACCATCGCCATACATAATTATTCTAATTGTTGTCTTTAACATATTTTCGCCCCAAAAAGCAATGTTAACGATTGAATACATTTCAAAACTTCTAACGAATCGTTTGATATCGTTGATACAAAGTTCGACCGCAACAGAAACCGCTTATAATAATCGATGCGAAGAGAACTTGGCGCCCTCGAAACTTATTCATCATTTAAGAGTATCCAACTCTTGAACTCTGAGAGAATATTAAATATTATTCAATAACTCCAACAGTATTAAATCAAATTATAAAGTTTCAATCCTTTTATTTCGGCTACAGATACTTACACATTTTCCTTCAATTATATTTTAATGTTATGGTTGTATTTGGAGTGGAACGGTGAGAATATTGCCGTTGAAATGCTTTCTATGTTTAGTGCCCTCAATAACGTTGAGCAACATTTAAATCTATTCTGATATTATAAAGAGAAAATTGATTTTTGTGTGCTTGTATTTTTGTTTGTAATGAATATTTAAAAAAATACTAGAATTATATATATTTAGATAGTAAAAAGAAATTATAGATGCATGTTTGGTGTTTGGAGCGTTATACTGCAGGTTGTACGAGTAGATCTCATGTCTCGCGTCTATCTAGAGAGGCATTTCGGATTGTGTACCTATTTCTACTGCGATTATGTTGGCCAATCCGAGGAAGCGTGGCAGGTTCAACTCTTTCCAAATGTTTTATTAGAACGGGATATCTCTATAAAGAAAAATTATAATCAATAACTCAGTCTTTGAGAGATCGAAGTGTGATCGAAGTGTCTGTGGCAATGCGCTTCACCTTTTTCTTTTGACAAATTTGGTGACAGCTGAATGACAAATACCTAGTAGGTTTATTCTTATTACTAGTCCTACTCGAACCAACCGTTTTTACTACAGAGATAAGAATATTTCAAGGTTAGAAAATTTGGGGGTGCTGACTCATTAACGTGTGTTGCTGTGCTGCATAACCATGTATTAGCCCCACATAGCTGTTGTAGATTTTCGTTAGAACTGGGACCGACGATTTTAAGTATTCTGTGCGGCATAAAGTGCCTAGTATGACTTTTTGTAATATAAATAAGCAAAAATTTTCGGCGGACTAAATTTTTGTCAAGGCGGCTTATCTTAAGGGCGACTGGCCGCTTGTACAGGGATATGATTTTATATTATATTTTTATATATATTATATTTTTTAACTCTCATAGTCTCATCGAATGAAATTGTCAATTATCACTAGTTTGAAGGTTTAAGAAAAACATGATGGCAACCTGCGTATCTGAGAGTTCTCCATAATGTTATCAAAGATATGAGAAGTCTGCCTATCCGCACTGGGCCGGAGTGGTGGACTATCGCCTGACCCTTTACTGAGTAAATGTCCGTATCCAGCAGTGGGATAGTTTATGTACAGATATTATTATTAAATATTAAGGCTTGCATAACCAAATATCTTATTTGAAATAATTATCTAGTACTTTGACAGAGCTAATAAATAATTTATTTATTTGAATTTGTTAATGAACATGTCTATTATCTGCATGGCGGCTTGTGGTTGGTCTGCGGGCACCATGTGTCCCGCGCCGCGAACCATCACGTCCAAGAAGTTGCCGCTTGCCTTCACGAAACTGAAATATATTTATTAAGTTTTAATTATTTTAACAAAACCCAACAAAAATATATATATATATATACCTACAAAGCACTTAATTTCTAGAGATTATCCAGTGTGTCGAAACTATAATAATACTTTCATGATTTATTTTCTTTCTTCTACATGTAAATTTTATGCTAAATCTCACAATCCTCTGTGCGACCAATATGTTTAAATAGAATATAAAAATAATATTGTCTTCTGTTTACGCGAATATTATTCATTGAAATGCACAGCTAGACTTCATGATACTTTGAGCTCATTCTGCGTAAATAGAAACACCAATGGTTAAATTATGTTCGGGTACTTTGAAATAACTACACTGGAATATTGAGACAACTACCATCTCAGTCTCCCCGTGACCATGGATGCTGAAAAGCAACCGAAACGTCGGGGAAAGTATAAAATTAAATTAAATCTAAATATTTTTAATAGTTTTAATAATAATTTAATTAGCTTAAAAATTAGTACGGTTTAAAAGTAAAAGTAGTGTAACAGTTTTCAAAATTATGTAATAAAGTGTCAAATAAACAACGCGATAAAATCCGTATATAGTAGTTTAATTCCAATGAATATAAAAAGTTTTGTTTTTACATATTACAACTGAGAACGTCCATAAATAGACTATCCATAAATAGATTAAGTTACTATCTTTGAATACTAATGGATTTGATCCATAATATCTACTAACCTTTTGAGACGCAGCGACATACCAGTGGCCAGACACAATAGATTTTAATTATGTCTGGTATTCTAAGACTTGAGAGATTAAATGGTGTAAACTCACAAGTTTTTTTCGGGTTCGCCCTACTAGTTTTTAACCCAATCGGGATTCTTAATCAGTTTTTCAGGCGCGACGGAGTTGAGTGTCGAATTTTATACAATTTGTATCACTAAAAACACTTACGAGTTAACTTTGTTGGCGTCAGCTAGTGGATCGAGTAGAGGGTACCTAGCAGCGTTGAGGTAGGCCTGCTGCCCCGACCACTTGAGACTGCGGTACGTGTGCACCGAGAGTGCGTACGCGACTATCACGTCCAGTTGACCGCTGTGCATTTGAAATGATAAGAAATGCATCAAAATAGTATCTCATAGTCTTAGCTAGCAGGAATAACTACAATCATAACTCCAACGATGCTTGAAACGCGTCTTACTCAATGCAGTTAGAATTATTATTTATTTATTACAACACATTCACTATATCTTCACAGGACATCCTAAAATGATACTATAAGCTATATGTATGTATCTTATGTGGGGGCCAGTTAGTGCAGGCCGGCGACACTTCGACCCAGTGGGATCTTTTGTGTCGACACTCTCCCAATAACGACTGCCATATATGTTCATGGCAGCCTGGACCGACGGCCTAACGTGCTCTCCGAGGCACGGGGCAGGCGATAATTGTCATTCAATACGCACATAATTTCGAAAAGTCATATAACTTCCGAAAGTCAGAGGTGCGCGACGTGGGTTCGAACCCGAGACCCTCTGCATTGCAGTCTGTTGGTCTCTCCACTGAGCTATCGCTGCTCTCAAGCTATATGTAACTTAATTAATTATAATTTTACACAATATCATTAGATTTATACGATGCACCATTACGCCTTCTTTGAAGTTTGGCTGGCTACTGTATGAAATGTCTACATTTGACAATTATATTAATGCAGTATATAGGTACATAATAATGTTTGTATATCATGCCAAAGGGGCAAATTTGAGCCAGTGCGACGTCACTGCTGAAATGCTGAACTCTTTTTAAGCTATATAGTCTTTAAATAAAGCCCCAAGCTATTAAATAGTAAATACCCTATCTAAATCCGTTCAAAGATTTGTGCATGATCCTGGAAGAAACAGACAGATAGATGAACTGACAAACAAATATTTAAAGACCTAGTTTCACCTGCGGCTTAACTTTCGTGGCTAATATACAGACCGCGGAATATTATAAAGAAAGAAAATTTGTTTATTTGCCACAGATACAGTACCTACAAACAGCTTAAAATAAAAATAGGCAAGTACATACAAATATAAACGTATACATGAAATCTGTGACAAAGAGATATAATATGTTAGATGTAATGTTCTATGGACATCACGCTTACTGCCGGAGTAGACCGTAGCCTTTACCACTCCCTCATACAATTCTATCTCTATGCAAAAATTTACGTCGTTGCGTAGCATCATGAAAAAAATGAAAACAATATACACATTTTTGTCTGATAATATTAGTATGGTTAGCTCTAAGGGTTATCTTACTTGTAGCACATTACTCCATAATGTTCCAACAGTTCTTCCAGCCATGGTTTAACAGTATCAAATATATCATCTCCCAAGTATTTGCCAACAACAGAGCTAATTGATGAATACTGCATCCTCTTCGCATGAAGTTTATCTTGAATATCGGGTCTGTTCAAAAATGTGTCATACGCCGGTGATATGTCACACGGGTCTAGTAAATAATTATAAACACATACCGGGGCATACATCGATAATAAGCTGGATGCTTTTTGACCACTCTAAAATAGGAGAAAATATATTTATTTAGAAACAAATTTGCCTTATTACTTTTATTATTAAATATTTCTCCTGCACTATGTGTTATCTGCGTTGTGGGGACTTTACAATCATTCAAACAACGGACTAAAGCAACACCCATATTCGAAATAAGAATATATGGATTATACTAAATGTATGTCCCGTTTGTCATCGATCCAGTACATTCCACGCAGTGACAGCAGTGAAGCGGCTGCTTAAGTCACTACGACGTCCATGCAGTCAGTGAACTTAATTGCTTTTCAAATCCAGTGGCGTAATTACAAACTGTTTTTATGATCGTACACGTTAATTAACATGATTTATACATACAAGTGAACTGATTTCATATCATGATTAGCGGCACAATGATAACGCAAAGCCTAAGCAATGTGTGCTATGTGCTTCATAAAAATACTCTTTCATTGAAAATAATCTTCTTGTCTGAAGCGGTGTCAACTGAATAACACTGCAGTACTGCCAGTCGTACTGCTACGTGAGTAAGTGGCACTTTTTAACATTGTAATAGTAATCAACCTTTGCCAGGAGAGATAAACTTTACGAGGTTTACATCTTTATCAAAAGAGGACTGCTAAAGATATACGTATCGATCGCTGGCAGCATTGTCAGTGCGTCAACATTTATTATACGTAATCAATCAGTCACATGTATACGCGGCGCCTTTAGTAGGAAGCTATATTGCTTCGTGCTTCGTTCTAAGAAAAAAAACTAATGGAAGTCGTTTCAAGTAAATCAAATCAAGCTAAACACTACCATTCTAAATGCGGAAATGTCGTGCTCTTCCCAATGCTTTCTAGCCTCTTCTTCGTGTTGGTGTATCTGTTCGGCTTGCTCATGATCCAACAGTCCGACTTGTAGCCCGAACTCTGAATAATGCATCATTGTTGGTGGATCTATCCATCCATCGCCTATGGCTAGCCCCTATATGAAACAAATGACAGTACCATTACATCAATACTCTTATAAAGTTTAAGAATTTGATCAAATAATAGTAATAACAGCTCTGTATATAAACCGTTTCACTGTTGGGCTCGACCTCTTCCCAGTGTGAGAAGGATTGGGCTATAGTCTACCACGCTGGCCCAATGCGGATTGGCAGATTTCACACACCTCCGAAAACGTTATGGAAAATTCTCAGACTTGCGTCTTCAATAATGGTTTTATTACGCACATATCTTCGAAATGTCAGAGGTGCGTTTTCTAGGATCGAACTCGATATCACTATGCTATTTCTAAGAACTTCATATGATGTTATTATTACCTTTAGATTAATCGGCATTGAATCGTTTTGGTAGTTGTGTATGTAATGTCCAAACGCGGGAATGTATTTGCCGGCGTAAGACTCGCCGGCGATAAATAATGGCGCCTTCCTTAGTTCCGGGAATACTTGTAAGAACTGTTGTAAGAAGCTAAGAAGACACGCGCCCACCTGCAGACATTAAGTATGTTGAAATTATATGAGAATAGTGTCACATGTTTATTATATTATAGAAACTGCCATAGTTATTCCTCACACAAAACTTACCTGATGATGGGAATATCAGCCCTTATTAATGTAGACCTTACAAAAGAATGTCAACTCCATGATAATAGATTATTAATGTTATACTATACAGGGTGTTAACGACTTCAACTACCCAATAATATACATAATAAAATAGTTACGAAGAGAAGAACGCACCACGTAAAGTCGTATTGCCTTTATTTTTAACCATTATGATATGCCAACTTGCTGCTTTGCTAGTGGGTGGATCATTGCAATTGTAATTATATCTGCGATCCACCCAGCAGGGCCCACGCTCAGTTTGACTACCCCAACTAAAACAGTAGAAAATCCGCGTCATGAGAACCGGACATTCTTCAACCAATCATTTAAATTAAACCGTTGAATGGATTTATATCTTGGCACAAAGATAAACAATTGCTTGGATTAACACCTATGATTTTTTCCGGTAATGTTTTACCACACTAGTTCTAAGCTTGTCAATCTTATCATTTCAACTTGTCACGTTGCTCAAGACGTCGTCACTTTTTGAGTGGTTGCAGTAGCTATATGCTTATAACATTACCTCGTCTTCATTGGTGACGTATTTGTCAGGCTCTTCAGTAAAGCTAAATCCAGTACCAACAGGCTGGTCGATGAAGAGCAAGGAGTAATTATTACCCCAAGTCAAAGATCTTCGTTTTACTAAAAGAAGTAAGCTTAGATTAGTATTTTCGAAATTACTTTACTCTTTCGGTTTCTTAAGTGGTGATAAAGGACGTTTTATTATTAGCTAAGATAATTATAGTGTAAGAGGCCTGTAGTTTAATATTGTCAATATTTTTCAGAGCAAAATGGTTTAGACTTTTGCTCTGGAAAATATTAACACTTCGACGTCTCCGTTTCATAATTAGGAATATAACGTACTTCTCGGGAGTATTTTAGTTGCAATATTTAGCGTAATTCCACCAGGTGACGTCTAATTTAATTTTATCGAGTTTTCTGGAGAAATAGCTGGACACTAAGGCTTTTCAATTGCTAAAATCCTGGCACAACTCTCTTGCTCTATTGTCTACAATACATTCATGAAGCGGCATCGTTGTTTTAGTATATTGTTAACTCCAGGCCCCTCTTCAGAATGTAATTCAAAAACGCTCATCCAGATCTTTGACTTCCAGCTACACCATTCACATTTGCATCACTTTCTTGGTTAGTCTTCCTTTTTTTATATTTTTTTATATAGCACTTACTTGTTCCGTTTATATATTGTATCGGACCAACTTCTTCTAACAAGCCGTACATCGAAGATCCGCCAGGTCCGCCTTGTAACCAAATAATAAGTGGTGTGCTGTCCAGATGAACTCCTTCCGCAGGGAAGTACCAGAAGAATAGATGCCATTTGTTAGTTTTGTTCACGGTAAAGTACGCAGCGTGGCTGTTGACGTCGGCGAACAAGCTCGGGTCTACTGCCGACAGTTGCTTCGCTTTTTCCGTCTCTCCACTTTCGATATACGGTGTTAGAATTAACGGGCCTTCTTGTGCATCATTCTTTGGCAGGATTTTGCCTAGAACAGTAGCGCTAGAGAAAAATGGTACATGAAAATTAAAATATCACTAAATGGTTTAAAGAATCAAGCAGGGTGAATAGTATCTCTTTTTAAATCTGGAGAAGCTCAACCAGATAAGTACTTATAGCTTACAAAAGGTCGGCATTAGGTTGTATTTCGGCGATGCAAAATATGGCCACCCTTCGCAGTTAAGTGGACAACACTGCTTTTACCATTTAGACTACCAGCCCAAGGAGAGTATGACGCGCGCGGTTAAATTACTGATAATATGCACAAATAAGCAGGCATCGTTGACTACTTATAATAAGGCGAGATATTGTCTTCTGTTTATGCGAATGTCATTAATTGAAATTAAACTACTATATACGGATCTTATCGCGTTGTTTATTTAACACTGTATTACATAATTTAAAAATTGTTACACTATTACTTCTTTTCGTATCTTCTCTCTTAGCCTTTATTATTCCCAAGTCACTTGGGGTCGGCTTTTCTGGTCTAACCGGATTTGACTGGATATCAGTTTTTACACGGAGCGGCTGCCACCTGACCTCCGCAACCCGAAGGCTAACGATACCCTAAGGCTAGACCAGTGTCAGGATATTAGAGGGTACTGACTTTCCCAATAACGACTGCCATAGATGTTTATGGCAGCCGGGACCAACGGCTTAACGTGCTCTCCGAGGCACGGAGCAGGCGATAATTGTCAATCAATACGCACATAATTTCGAAAAGTCATATAACTTCCGAAAGTCAGAGGTGCGCGACGTGGGTTCGAACCCGAGACCCTCTGCATTGCAGTCTATTGGTCTCCCCACTGAGCTATCGCTGCTCATTCACTATTATCATTACACTATTACTACTACTGAACTTTACTAATTTTTAAGCTAGTAAAATTATTAAAACTATTTATATTTAAGTTTACACTTTCCGCGACGTTTCGGTTAGGTGAGATGTTCACTCGATGGCCAGCTTACTGGTATAGAATATGTACAAAACTTACCAAAGTACTACAACAAAATAAGCCGTGCGGTACATTCTTGGATAAAGTGCATATCATATTTAATTTCACCTATTTATAATAATCTTTATCGGCCAATAACTATTATCTAGTTTACAGACATTCTTGTGTAAAATTGTAAAGTTATTTTACTATCAATAAGCATTCCTTATGGTTAATGCCAAACACGAGGTGAACTAAAGAAGAGTTATTTATTTGTATATAGTCAGTTTATTTAAGTCAAATTACAGTGGTAGATTGACCCTAAATTAGTTTGTAACGTGGGAGCCAGGATAGAAAGATAAATAATAATATTCTATCACATTCACTCAACACCATCTAGTCCAAACTTAGCAGAGCTTGTACTATGGGTACTAGACAATGGATAAACATACAATATATATACTTTTTTTGTAAATACATACATATTATACATAGAAACATCCAGACCAAGACAAACATCCATGTTCATGCACACAAATATTTGACTTGTGCGGGAATCGAACCCACGACCTCAGGCGTGGCAGTCGGGTACACTAACCACTACGCTATCGAGGCCGACAAATTAATAAATAATAATTTAAAATAAACTTTAATACCTAATGAAGAAAAAATGTATCAAAGCTAAACAAAGAAATGTAGAGATGACATAAAAGAAAACAAGATGAAGAAAAAAGTACAAATGTATATTTGTACAATTTGTGTGTGCTAACAAATTGTTTTGTAGATTGGATTCTAAGGACCTGCGTTGTAAAGGATTTCACAAAATATTTTTTAGGAACTTCGCACATGAAGCATATTAAAAACGCATCGAATATGCACGTCACGTATTAGCCTTCCTCAGACCTCAGATGGACAGCGGTGGCAGTTTTGGCGGCATTATAAAACATTTGGATTTCCATCCAACAACGCAAGCGAAGGACATAGAGAAAAGGTCACTTAGTACCCGTCAACTCCGTGTGGACGTTAGGTGACAAAGCAGACCGTCGCCGTGGCTCGCCGTGGCGACCGTAACCGCGGGCAGCAACGCATGACAACAAACAGAGCCGGATCTTTCTGTCTGTCTAAAAGACTGTTGTCTGTAGAACGCGTTACGCTCGCTGTACTAGAGAATTACGACCGCATACATGTCTGAAAATGTCTGCACACCACGCAGCGTTATTGTAGAATTGTAACATCTTGTACTCGTTGCGCGCTGACAGTACTGCCGTGACGTAATAATGAGAGTAAAGTTCGCACGAACTTAGTCGTTGTCCTCTCCTGATTATTCTTGTGCAGTAATAAACAGTCTTAGGGCCGGCGCACATATGGCGCAGTGCAGCGCAGAGCATTTTTCACAGCCAAAACTATCGTCTTTGATCACATGTAAATAAGTTTGAAAATGAATTAACACAGCACATAATCTCCGGCTACTACAGGAGAATGATAGCGCAGGAACGCGACTATGCGAGTATTCGCGCTACTTCGCGCGCATCCGCTTTCGGTCGCCGTGGTCGCCGAACGAACCTTGCGCGCGCAGCACGGGCGGGAGCCGCCGTTTTGTCACCGACGCTGGTCGCGTTTGCGCCGGAATGGCGAGGCGTTTTCATACATTCGCGTCGACCCGGCGCGACGGCTATGCGTGGCCACGCGCACGGTTTCATACATTCTGAATTTTGATCGACCGTCCGTACTGTTCCTAGCAGAGGCTCGTGCATCCGCGCGCAAGCGTCGTACGGCGACCACGGCGACCGAAAGCGGATGCGCGCGAAGTAGCGCGAATGCTGGCGCAGTCGCGTACCCGCGCTATCATTCTCCTGTAGTAGCCGGAGATTATGTGTTGTGTTAATTCATTTTCAAACTTATTTACATGTGATCAAAGACGATAATGTTTTGGCTGTGAAAAATGCTCTCCGCTGCACTTCGCCATATGTGCGCCGGCCCTTGGAATTATATTGAACTAGATTTTGCGCGAATTCGCTCGCGTAAATGTAGGTTATGATAGGTTAGATTAGTAGGAGTACTTTTTTCTGAATTAAATATACTCTAGGTCCTTTTTTGATCCCATGACAACGTGTATATGAAATTTCATGATAATTGGCTCAGTAAGTAAGGCATGACAAACAAACAAACTCACATTCGCATTTATAATATTAAGGTAGGATTAGGATACGTGATTATATCAAATCCAAACATTGCTGTCTCTACAATAAAAAACTAATAGAGACCCTTATTCACATGAGGAGTAGATCAGGACTCCGTATTTAACAAATTGAGAAGATACATATGAACTTTAAATTTAGATGAATATCGCGAAAACTATGAGTGTAATCTATAGTCTCTATAGTCACTTTCTGTGATTTGCTTTCGCAAAGATGCGTATATGGAGACTCCAAGCACCTCGTACTAGTATCGTATAGTTGAAAGATAAGATAATGCGTATGATGTGATTACGCCACGGAACGTGTGTAGAAGCTCTTACCCTGTCTTACCTAGTCGCCGTCGGCCTCTTGTAATACAGCGTCTGTCGTCAGTCTCATACACCGCAGGCGATGAGCTATTAGTTACCAAGGGATTCGCAAACATGTATGAACATACAGTCGAGCCGGATATGTAATTTAATAATTATTAGTATCTTATCTTATGTGGGGGCCAGTCAGTGCAGACCGGCGACACTTCGACCCAATGGGATCTTTTGAATCGACACTCTCCCAATAACGACTGCCATAGATGTTCATGGCAGCTGGGACCGACGGCTTTACGTGCTCTTCGAGGCACGGAGCAGGCGATAATTGTCAATCAATACGCACATAATTTCGAAAAGTCATATAACTTCCGAAAGTCAGAGGTGCGCGACGTGGGTTCGAACCCGAGACCCTCTGCATTGCAGTCTGTTGGTCTCCCCACTGAGCTATCGCTACTTGATAATTATTAGTAACTAAGTAATGATACCAACAGAAGAATACAAATTTGTTTTTATTTGTAACCGAAAGATCTTGGAAGGTAGCATAGCTTACATTGTAATATGTTAGTTAAGGTAGTTGATACTCCATGTTCAAAAAGGCATAACTACAGAAGTAATGATACATATACAAACTTAAATGTAATTGGGAGTATTTTTCTTTATTTTTATAAGACAGCTCCTAGGGCCTATGGTAGACTATTCTACCACGCTGGTCCAGTGCAGGTTGGCAGACTTCACATATCTTCAAGAACATAATGGAGAACTCTCAGACATTAAGGTTTCCTGACGATGTTTTCCTTCAATATATAGTAATAATTATATTTGATATTAGCACAATATTATTGGTATTATTAAATTCGATGAAGTATATAGTCTCAAAAAATAAAGTTTAGTGCCTATATTTATAAAAATATATGTTTATAATATAAATAAACAAATATTAGACAATAATAAGGATCAAAGTCAATATGCTATAAATAAACATTATTATGACAGCACAAATAATTGCTATATTTATTTGAATTTGTTAATGAACATGTCTATTATCTGCATAGCTGCTTGTGGCTGGTCTGCGGGCACCATGTGTCCCGCGCCGCGAACCATCACGTCCAAGAAGTTACCGCTTGCCTTCACGAAACTGCAATATATTTATTTAATATTACTATTACGTAAAATATATGAATAAAATTCGTAATATGACAAATATGATTTGTCATTTCTAGACTCGCGGGCGTCTTTACAAACGTTCGAACAACGGAGGCAAAGGAAGCCCAGACTCGACGACAGCTATTTGTGAATTACACAAATATAATTATGTTTCGTATGGGATTCGAACCCACAACACTCGGTGTAGTGGCATTAGTAAGCCTCTCAGACATCTGTTTTATATTGTAGTATGTTCAAAATTACTCACGAGTTAACTTTGTTGGCGTCAGCTTCATGGTATAGAGGAGACCTAGCAGCGTTGAGGTAGGCCTGCTGCCCCGACCACTTGAGAGTACGGTACGTGTGCACCGACAGCGCGTACGCGACTAACACGTCCAGTTGACCGCTGCACATTTAAATATAGCAAAGTTTGACAAATAATTCTATAAGACGGCATGCATATTGTGTGAGACGGCGGTGGTCCCACAACAAAAGCAGAGCCAAAGAACATAGCTAAGGTTTTAATGGAAGATGAACACACATAATATCTGCATTAAAAGAAAAAACAAAGCCTTATTTTTTTATTATCTTATGTGCAGTTTGGCAGAAGTATTAAATTATTGTAATATGTTATTCTAAATCCTAAATAATATAATAATAATATAATAATAATATTCTACCACATACACACAACACCATCTAGCCCAAACTAAGCAGAGCTTGTACTATGGGTTCTAGACAATGGATAAACATACATAGATACTTTTTTTTTTTTTTTTTTTGTAAATACATACATATTATACATAGAAACACCCAGACCAAGACAAACATCCATGTTCATGCACACAAATGTTTGACTTGCGCGGGAATCGAACCCGCGACCTCAGGCGTGGCAGTCAGTTACACTAACCACTACGCCATCGAGGCCGACACCGATTACCGATTACGATACCGAGGACGAAATAAACACTATATTTAATTTATTTTTCATTTCATCTTCGGATATATTCTTATGATTAGGCGGTGTAGTATATGCGCTGTCAAAAAGTTCCTTTAAATAACCTAGTTCATACTTTTAGCACAAGACGTAAAACGACAAAATCACGTAATTATTAGCCATCGTTTAACACCTATGTATATTCATAAAATGTGTGCAATGACTGCGCATAGGTACGAAGTTGTGTGCAGTTAAAAGCCGAACCTCTGGTTAAACTTTAGGTTTATCTAATTTAATACGAGTACAATACAATATTTTAACAGAAAAGTGGCCGTATTTCAAATCTCTGTCGTGGCATGCCTAAACAAAATGCTCTAATCAAACATTTTAAGAGATGATACTTTATTACAATTTATCTACAAATAGCCTGCTTTTAGTGTAAATATGGTGGGTTCACTCACGACATGCAAGTGAATTCGAAAGTTAAAAGGAATAGAATGGATTTTATTTGATTGATATACTTACTATAATTCATTTACATTTTCTTAAAAAAGACAACGCGCGCACTAGTTATAATTTCTGTGTCGCGGGAGGCTTAACAAACAGTCATATCATCATCATCCAAATTGACAATCGTTCAACGAACACAATGAACACCCAGGCTCGGACTCAAACAACCATTTATATCCACATGTTTGTATGTGTGTATGTATGTTTGTTCCGTGTGGGAGTCACAGCAGTCGACATAGTGACAGCGGCGAGACGGCCCCTTAATCCAATACGTTTGTGTAATCAATTTAAATTTAAATTAGAAAATATTTTGCGGATAATTTTATTCTTAAGCCTTACTGCTATACAATATATTGTATAGCAGTAACGCTTCGATTTACTTACTTTAAATACAAGTATAAGTTACTTTCTTACTTGTAACACATTACTCCATAGTGTTCCAATAGTTCTTCTAGCCATGGTTTAACGGTGTCAAACTCATCCATATAAAACTGCTTGTGTATAAGATGGTTGCTAGATATGTAGTGCATTCTCTTTACGTGAAGTGCTTCTTGGATATCTTCTCTGTTAAGTAAAGGACTATGCTTTTCGAAGTCGTCGTTAGGATCAAGTAGGTAATTATAAACACTTATCGGGGCGTATTGCTTCAATAACTTTAATGTGGCGGCATAACCCTAGAAGTAAGAGAAAATTAATAACCCTCTAATTTAATAATATTAACTTAACATAAATAACTAATATTTATGATCATTTACCATCCCACCCACAGGTTCCAGTAAGGAATCTTATCTATACTAATATTATAAAGCTGAAGAGTTTGTTTGTTTGGTTGAACGCGCTAATCTCAGGAACAAGTGGTTCGAATTGAAAAATTATAATTGTATACATATTATTTTAGTGTTGGATAGCCTATTTATCGAGGAAGGCTATAGGCTATATAACACGCTACGACCAAAAGAAGCGGAGCGTCAATGAAAAATGTTGCAAAAAAGGAGGAAAATTCTCTTATATGAAGCAGACAAAGCTGCGCGGAACAGCTAATTCCTAATTAAAATAAATAAATAATATTTGTAATTACGATTAAAATGTTATAAGTCGTTTTGTTAGCGGTAGTTTTACCTGGTCAATAGTTATCACAGCCCGCTTACACTGGCTGCTCGATTACGCTTCGAAATTTGGTACTTAAAGTGGTAAGCAAAAGCTTATAATAGTGGATGGTACAACATAATACCTGTTTTTGAAATGGTTCCAACTAATTTACCAACCTTTATTTTTATTAGCTTTTGCAGGACCTAACTCTCTAGCGCCATGTAACCCACAACATTCTGTTAGATATAAAATTAAACTCTTCTCTATCTAGACTATTTTGACTTAAGTTACGTTGTGCTGCGTCTACGGTCTACCCCTTTCAAACTGCTTGCGTTGCGTCATAAAAACTATCATTAAAAAGAAGATTGAATTAAGAATAAACTTTATATAACCTTGCTGAATGCGATCAAGTCTTGTTCGTCCCAATGTTTTCTAGCGTCTTCTTCGTGTTGGTGTATCTCTTCGGCTTGTTCAGGATCTACCAGTCCCAGTTGGAGTGCCAACTCTGAGTAGTGCATCATTGTTGGTGGATCTATCAGTCCGTCGCCTATGGCTAACCCCTATACGAAACATACCACAAAGTTTTATTTTTGAAACTGGTTATTAATATAATACTAACGGTTAACTTTACTAATTCAGCGTCAGAGCCGAAAATCATAGAGGAAATAATAGCTGCCCGACCTCGCTGGCACGGACATGAGAGGCAACTGTCCGAGCGTCGTCCGGTCGGTCGCCCAAGATGCGTTATCTTGGGTGACCCACCGGACGACGCTCGGAATGACAAAATAGCTAAAGACCTGAAAGAGATGAATATGCCCAATTGGTATGACTTGGCTCGAAGTAAGAAGGAATGGCGTACTTTAATGTCGGAAGCCAAGATACACTTTGGGTCGCTGAACCAGCGAAGTAAGTAACTTTACAAATGTATGGATATGATAATAAAAACGTACCTTCAGGTTAATAGGCATCGATGAGTTTTGCGAGTGGTGTATGTAATGTCCGAAGGCGGGAATGTACTTGCCAGCGTAAGACTCGCCGGCGATAAATAATGGCGCCTTCCTTAGTTCCGGGAATACTTGTAAGAACTGTTGTAAGAAGCTGAGGAGACACTCACCAACCTGCAAGCATTTGAAAGCAAGAATCTGCAAGATTTTGCCTGCGGCTTCGCTCGCGTAAATATAGGTTCGGTTAGATTAGCCACAGTACTTTTTCCTGGATTAAAGTTACCCTATATCCTTTTCTGTTTCCATGAAAACGTATATGTCAAATTTCATGATGATCGGTCGAGTAGTTAAGGCATGAAAGGGTAACAAACAAACTCACATTCGCATCTTTAATACTTATTAGTTAGGGCATTTTCTTATTTCTTATTAAAATGCTTTTAGCTAGGATAATTATTAGGATTTAGAGTATTTTTTAGAAACTGTTTACCAAAAAGCTCAACTAAGTAAAAGAGTAATAAATTAGAAATAGAATTACTGAGGCAAACCGTGTGTTATAAATTATAATTAATTAATGTGCTGCGGCGCTACCGTAGGCGCTCCCATTAATAATATTAATAATACTATTACCAACTTGGTTTTCATTGGAGACGAACTTATCGGGGTCCTCCGAAAAGCTGAATCCAGCGCCAACAGGGTTGTCGATGAAGAGAAGGGAATAATTACTACCCCATGTCAAAGTTCTTCGTTCAACTGAAAGAAGTTTACGTAAAAATATAATTTGATATGGCACTCTGGGCAACAATTGTATTATTAAATAATATAGCTCTTGCTAATCTAGATTTAGTCTATAAATTGCCGTCTCTCGATAACATTACTTTTTTTGGATGAGGGTGTACCTTATGTCCATTTCTGTGCTCCAAAAAAATCCCCTTACTTCCCAAAATTTTCATGATTCAATAAATTTTGCATACACATCTTGCATACACAAGAAAATTTTGCATATCCGTCCTAACTACTTAGTGAGGGAGTGAAAGCGTAGCAAGCAAATAAACAAACAGACACACTCACATTCGCATTTATAATATTAGTTGGGAAGTTAGGATTTTAAGATTCGAAAACACGAGTAATTTATCATTCTCTAGTGACAGTAATTTTACCAGGTGATCTAAATTGTTGCATTATAGTATTGAATGTTTAGGTGCAAATTAATTACCTTTGCCATTTATGTACTGTATCGGACCAATTTCATCAAATAAGCCGTACAACGAAGATCCGCCAGGTCCGCCTTGTAACCAGATAATCAGCGGTGTGCTGTCCAGAGGAACTCCTTCCGCAGGGAAATACCAAAAGAATTGATGCCATTTGTTAGTTTCGTTCACGGTGAAGTACGCAGCGTGACTGTTGACGTCAGCAAACAGGCTCGGGTCTACTGCCGACAGTTGCTTCGCTTTGTCTGTTTCGCCACTTTCAATATAAGGCGTTAGAATCAAAGGACTTTCTTGTGGATCATGCTGTGGCACGATTTTGCCATAAGCAGTGGCGCTGAAGAGTAAATTTGGATAATATAATTAATAAATAAAATACTTATTCGTTTAAAGACATATAAAAATCAATGTGGTTTTTAAAATTCCATTCCAAAAACGTTGGTCGTTGTTACTTAGGACACTAAATCCCTGCCAATTCACAGAATGGTGGTTGGGTTCATAAAATTGGATAACCCATAGGCAGCTGTACCAAGCCCGGCCTTTATTTGTGTTTACACAGAGATCATCAGTAGTGATAAAAAACACCTAACTTAAAGAGAAAATTTATGATATTACAGAATCTTACAATAAAAGCACTGCATTACAAATATGGCAGTACATTCTGGATAAAGTACCTGCCAATAATTCTTTACTTTACCTATTTATAATGGTAATTATCGATTGCTATTTTTTATTTTACGAGCATTCTTTTGAAACATTTTAATCTATTTTATTATCAATGAGCATTCCTTAGGGTTTTATGCACAGCACGTGGCAAGCTAAAAAGTAGGTATTCCCGTCGCAGCTATTGGAACTAAGAAGTTGTATTCCTTTACGATGATAATACACTAACAGGGCCTGTGACCATCTACAGGGCCGGCTATATACAAGGCTGATATCATTATTATAGGTATATTGTGAACAGGATAGCGTTTAAAAGCGGCCGTACCAGACGTTAATCAATGGTGTGATTCACGGACCATGACTATCCAGCAACAATCTATTGTATTGAGAGTTATCGATTTTCAGAAAATATTTAGCAGTAAAATAATTTAAAGAAAATATTGAATTAACATTATGTGAGTTAATTGTAAATTAACCCGAATTTCACCTTATAAATCGCTTATTATTTTATTTTATACACAAAGATAATTAACTAGCTGAAAATAGAGACGCTGGTAAGGAGTTCCAGAGAGTAAGATATCAATCTTTAAACTAAAAAAAATATATTGTGATATAAATTTAGGCGATCTATAGGTATAATCTACGTTAATTCGCTGAAGTAATATTTAAGTAAATTATTTAGATTTAGAATAAATTATTATTATAAAGAAATTCACGCCCACTCTTTTGTATCAAATATAGTGAGGTCGTGAGTTTCTTGGATAAAGACGCGTACAAAATATTATTTAATAATTTAACCTTTAACGGGTTTAACTTTTTATAGACTTCCTTTCAGTAAAACGGGAATAGTGCATAGTGATTACGTATACATATCATTGCGGGCGAACTATTGTCACACGGATGAAGTCACGAACATGCTCAATTTTTTGATATATTATATACATATAGAAAAAATTAAGGTGCCGCAATTATCTGCAATACTTCGGTAGGGAGTTAGGATTTTAAAAATGTATTAATTTATTTACATTATTAATTGTATCGCTAAAAAGCTATTAAGGTAGCTATCAGCTCGCCTTGTAACTGGCGAAATGTGAATGTCTAATACACCTTTGCCTACCTCTAAGCGTAAATTCGCGTGTGAGACTATGTATGTATCAAAAACTGTAAAGAAAGGCATCAAACGAACTTAGTTCCTCATTTATAATTAAGTGTGGATTGTACATTTCGGTAGGCGCTGCCTAAACATCCGTTCAACTCACTTTTGCTTTGAAATTATCACGAAGAGTCTCTAACAAGCGTCTATTTAAACTCTAAATTACTTTATCAAATTAGACAGCTGCAAACATCTGTGAACGCTGGAACGTTTACAACTTTTTACGTTCAATTTTGGACTGGAAATCTTTGTACCCTGCTAATATAGAATGCGTTCTAAATTCGGTACAATTTTATTACTTGCTTCGTTTATAAGATTTAAAGTATAGGTACTGGTATAACGTGAAGTAACTGATACACATGCTTGCTGAATTTGTTTGTATTGATAAGGTAAGTTAGTTAATTAATTTAAAACTAGCGGTCGCGTAGTGGATGCAATTCGAACAGTCTCAAAATTTATTTATCTATTTCGCATAGCTATGCTTAATCTAATCTAATCGCGTAACATGCTTAAATCATTTATTTAAACATGTTGCGTGATTAGATTAGATTTAAGTCAAAACAAAACCCTAAATATACTTTTTTTATTACTGGTCATAATGTCCATCTTCTCATCTTAAATATAAATAATTATAGATTGAAATTAAACTACTATATACGGATTTTATCGCGTTGTTTATTTGACACTTTATTATATAAATAGAAACACCAATGATTAAATTATGTTCGGGTAACTTTTTAAATTAAATCTAAATAGTTTTAATAATAATTTAATTAGCTTAAAAATTAGTAAAGTTTAATAGTAGTAGTAGTGTAACAATTTTCAAAATTATGTAATAATGTGTCAAATAAACAACGCGATAAAATCCGTATATAGTAGTTTAATTTCAATGAATAATATTCGCGTAAACAGAAGACAATATTATATAAATAATTTTATCAAAATCGGTTCGGTAATAAACTAACTAACAGTGAAAATATAATTACATTGTTTAGTATATTATATTATTTAAGTATGTTTAAGCAGCGATAGCCTAGTGGGAATCCGTTGAACTGCCATGCAGAGGTCTCGAGTTCGACCAAAGGCACGCATCTCTGACTTTTCGAAGTTATGTGCGTATTAAATTTAATTATCGCTCGCTTCAATGATGAAGGAAAACATCGTGAAGAAATCTGCATGTCTGAGAGTTCGCCATAATGTTCTCGAAGACATGTGAAGTCTGCCAATCCGCACTGGGCCAGCGTGGTGGACTATGGAATAATCCTTCTGACACTGAGAAGAGGCCGCTGCCCAGCAGTGGGACAGTTTAATACTGGGCTGATATTATTATAAGTATGTTTATAAAATCACAATTGAACTTGTAATACCAATGAAAAAACCAAATGTTGTTACCTCTGCTTTAGCTACAACAAAATTCCGGTAAGGTGAATGCATTAATAACCTAAAATACTACATCATGGTGTAGTACAGCTTCAAGTAATATAAGTACAATTACTTTATAATTGTATCGTTAAAATCATGGGAACATAATTAGTGTTCATCCCAAACAAACGTAGATAAGATGGCATACCTAATTGTCACCTCTTTCAATATTGCAAGTGATTAAATTGGCAGCCTATATGTACTCCATTGATACGAACCATAGATGAGAAAATAAAATCTTGATTATCCAACGTAATGAACATATACTGAGACCCGCATAATGAGAACGAAAGCTCTATACCTATCGCGATAACCCATTAGATACCCGATATAATCCGTATGAAAATACCGAAACTTCGGAATAACTACGTCTACTACGAATGAAAGCCAGTAATTAAGAGATAGTTGATATTGGAGGTCACCGGCGGACGTGCTTCATTCGCAGTATCGAATGTAGGGTAACCATATGATTAGATCGACTGGCAATGTTTGGAAAATGCTTTATTCAAATGTCTCTACTACAGGTTTCTGCAATGTAACGGCATTTTTGGCGTAAAGAATCACCATTTCCATTCAACGTGGCAATGTTGCCAGTCTGCTCGGCAGTCAATCGACAGTGATGCTGATGAAGTTTACGACACCATCGAAAATCTTTAAAATCTTTGCATTTTTTATATCCTATTATTTCGTTTTTAAATTATTGAATTACTAATTTATCTGTAAATATTGTTCTAAAAAACAATTAATTTGGCAGCTATTTAACTAAAGCAAAATTTATAGTAGGAGGCTGCAGCTGAATCTGTTCATTCTACGAACTTAAATCGGTTAGGATAAGCGATGCAAGTCACATGTATATTTTAAGACCCATATAGTTTATTATAGGAAAATTCTTATTATAAATTAATGAGTAATAAATTTATATTTAGGTCAGAAGAAAGCAAACACTTATTTCTTAACATACCATATTAGTATCGTTTATTGACAGACTACAAAATATTTCTAAATCTCTTCAACCGTTTAGAAGCTTTGGCAGAGGAAGTCTTCTTTACATACGTCACATAGATCATATAACAATCACTCGTAATATAAATCCATCTTTATAAATATACTAAGAAACTTTATTGAAACTAATAAATTCTTTGCAAGGCTGGATAAAGATATAAAGTATCGTTTATCGTACAAATTGGGCTAAGTAAAGGGCGCGGTGTAGATTTCTCTCGGAAAACAATGGCTTTGAATGGCTTTCTGATTTATTTACGACTGGTGCTTCAAGATTCGAAAATATTAATAGAATAAAAGGTTGACAATACCAACTTCCTCTGATAGTGGCCAGCCGCGTCGTGGGAGCCGGGCTTAATCTGAGTATTACGCCTCTAAATATTCACTTGTTTCACTTGAGCGCGACGTATCCTCAGGCGAGTTTGGCAACTAATAAGCAAATATTTGTAAATATATTATTCTAGTGATTCAGGATTTAGTAGTGCTTTTTTATAAAATTTGAATAAAATAGTTCAATTTCTACTTATAATATCAGCCTAAGCGTTAAACAATATTACGTTATCTATAATATTGATTTATGTATAGTATAATTGTCACTAGGCCCGCGTGGTGGACTTTGGCCTAATCCTTTCCATACTGATAAGAGCTAGAGCTAAAAGCCGGGATACTTATACGAGAATAGTTGCCGGGCCGTCTCGGCAGCAATTCCCTTATATCCCGTTATTTCTTTACTAAATCGCGGTGAACGTAATTACGAACAGTAGGGACAAAGTTAGCTAATTAAGTACTTATCTGTAGTTTGACGGTGTTGGTCTTGTGTGGAGTGTTCAGCCTTAGTGGGTAGCTCCAGCCACGGCATGATTGGAGACAAGCGCACAAACTAGACCAATTTGTAGTGCTATTAGGATTTTGTTAGTGTGGATGTGTGTGTGTACGCGTGACGTGCCGAGGTGTACATATGTGTGTCTATTAGTGTCAGTAAAACGTGTAACCGAAAAGCGTGGTAATACATTTAGTTTCAAGTTTATTCAGCCTATTTATGTACACATACATAAGTTTTAAGCAGAGATAATAATTTTGAACTTATGTAGGTATTCTTTGATTTTTATGCTTGCAAAACCCAAAAATAAGCCTTGCACCCAAAACATTTAATATTTAACTTGGGCGAGAAATTAATAAAAAAAAATTATCTATTTCTTATACAAGGCAGATTTGACGGACTGCGAAATAGACAGTTAATAGATATTTTGATAAAAAATTAAGGTAATTTTTAGCTGAGACGGGTGCATCGTGGTTTGTTGTCATTATACATTCACTATAACAGATGATTAAATCGGCTCTGTATTTAAGGCACTAATAACTTCTTTATTTGAGTTAATATGTGCTACGTATTACAAGGAAACCCCAGAATCAGTTCTCAAGCATTTATTTCCTTTAATAATTGTAACATAATTAGAATTTATATTAATAGTTTACATAGTTATACAATATGCATACCTTATTTAATTCAATGCAATATCAGCCACTTAATACATTTTTACTCCACAAACTTACCTATCCGATCGCCACTCAATGCACGACTGTCCGTTATCGTTCCGCACGTTAGGTTTTATACTATCAAGTGTAGTGGGGCAGTCGAGCAAAATCAGTGTTTAATCAGTTATTTTCTGTTCGCAACACTGATTTTGCTCGACTGCCCCACTTGTACCCGTACAATTAAACATATTCAAATAATGCTTATACATCGCTACACTTTATTAAATATTTATATAAAATAATCATATTCTACCTATAATCGCTAACAGTATTAAGCAAGACGACTTACGTATGCTCTTTAACTCACTTAGCCGATTATTGCAACGACAGGTTTGAGTTAAACTTACATTCGCATTAATAATATTAGTTAGGATCGGGTTAAGAATTATTATTAAAATAAGCTTGTTTAGCAACTATGAAGTTCTTAAGTAAACTGTGAGCGAGCTCTCTTGATCGTGCGGTTGCCCGCATACTGGAACACGACGATCTATAACTACGTACACCCACACACACACAAATGTGTATATACATAATATTGTACATGTAGTAGTGGCAATGCAATATGTTCAGTAATATTGTGGTAGTATGGAGTATTGTGTTGTAGGTATAACTGTGTTGAGTCAACAGTCAACTTAGACTCACAGTTGCAAAATGCAATAATGGTGTATTACCCTTCTATGAACCATAATAAACAAGTAGAAGCAGTATAATTGACATAGATTTATTTAATTTATGATAACTAACAGATTTCCCTTTTAAAATAATCGTGAGCTCACACAAAACACGTTAATAATAATCAAACTTATCCGCTTCCTAGCTATTGACGACTATCTACTACTGTATTTTTCACTTACCTGAACGGCAACTATGTATATTATTTGTTTTTCACTTAAGTGACGATTATTTTAATAAAAATGTAGTTCTTAGAACCGAAAATCTTTAGGCATATAACTAAAAGTTTTTCGTAATTACAATAAATTTTACTTTAATTCTAAATCTAAAGCTTTCTCATTCGCTACCGATTACGACTGCAAACTGTAATTGAGTTTTTAATACGCTTTTATTAACTTGGTATGTTTTATCTATGTGTCTAAGTAACGGAATCTTTGAACGTGATTTTTACCCCTTTCAAACCGATGGATTGATTTGAAACGTTGCATAGAAAAAATAAAGAAATAAATAATAGTTCAAAAAACTAAAAAACACTTAAAAAGCTTTAAAATGTAGAAAATTATTTAATAATTTTAATTTAAAAATAGTGGAGTGCTTTCTTACATATTTTGTTAGCCACGATTCCACGCATTTTTACATTAAAATTAAAAAGCCCTATCTATCACTAGATGTTAGGGCTCTTCTTAACATTGTCTCTCGCCCAATAAATAGTGTCGGTACCTAGTTAAGTCAAAATGATAGCTATACTGAAGATATCCTTCCTCAGAAGCACGCACGTAAAGCTGTCTGTTTCCATTGTAATACGAACACCAGCCGTTGAGAACGGTCAGTCGCCTGTAGAATGCCAAGTAGTTATCTAATCTAGGTTTTAGGTATCTCCATTAGTTTGTAAGCGGGAGCCGGTGGGCTGGCACTTTGTGTAAATACCAGTTATCTACCGAAAGCGCTACCAGTCTTAACGAAAGATTACTAACTAATTTTACATATTATTAAAATTCTATTTTAAAGATAACTTTGTTTTCTGCTTATAATTAATGTAATATAGAAACTAAGTGTTTTTAACAAGTACGTTTTAAATATTTGTTAGAATAATCTATGGCGAAGATATTCTTGTATTTATGATTGCACAATATTAGCGCTGTGTATAAACTTTCCACGAGTCTATTTTCATCGTGAGAAGGGTTAGGTTTTGATTGCATGATAGTTTTTTCTTTTTTTATAAAGAACTTCTTAATATTGTCTTCTATTTACGCGAATATTATTCATTGAAATTAAACTGCTATATACGGATTTTATCGCGTTGTTTATTTGACACTTTATTACAAAATTTTGAAAATTGTTACACTACTACTATTAAACTTTACAAATTTTTAAGCTAATTAAATTATTATTAAACTATTTAGTAGTAGTAGTGTAACAATTTTCAAAATTTTGTAATAAAGTGTCAAATAAACAACGCGATAAAATCCGTATATAGCAGTTTAATTTCAAAGAACTTCTTAGTTAACAAATATTCATTATTTACAAATATTCAAACAACGGTTTTAAATAATACCCAGACTCAGCAATTCTATTTATGCATAACACTATTTTTTGTTTCATTTTGGGTTCGATCTAACTACACTGCCTCTCAAGTAGTCTGCCTCCAGGTAAAAAGGTACACCGCGATATCGGAGCGCCCCCTGGACACAGCTGCATGGCAGACTGTTGTAAGCGTTGGCGTTGAATTTCTAAAGACACCGCCAACAGAACACTCAATTAACCCGTGACCACAATCAATGTAAGTCGGTCGTCAGGCAATGAATAGTTAAATCATCTATACATTTATAATATCAACTCGGCACTTCAAACATCTGCAAAAAGAACAGCTGACATGAAATAATTTTACGTAATAAGCCCCGTAGTTTATGCCGCCCTCAACGTAATTAACAACTGGAGTAGGCTTCAATCTGTTAAAACGTCAAATATTTTTCTCTGCTATTGCGGCAGGTGAGGCAGTATAAACAATTAACTATTATTATAGTACACTAGCAACGATAGCCTAGTGGGAGTCCGTTGAACTGCCACGCGGTCTCGTGTTCGAACTCAAGGCACGTATCTGTATATTTTCAAAGTTATATGCTCGCTTAAACGATGAATAAAAAATATCGTAAGGAAACCTGAATGCCTGAGAGTTTTCCATAATGTTCTCGAAGATATGTGAAGTCTACCAACCCACACTGGGTTAGCGTGGTGGACTATAGCTTACCGCGTAACCCTTCAGACACTGAGAAGAGGCTCATGTGGGACAGTTTAATACAGGGCTGATATTATATATTTTTATACACACTAATGTAGAAGTTCTCGTCATTATAAGCACACACATACGCAAAACTTTAGACATGCAATTTGCTTATACAAGTTCAAAGTTTTAGAACATTAGTTTTAAAGTATTCCCAGCGGCGTATTACGTAAGGTTCTAAGTTTATTCTGTGATTTGCTAACCATTTTCAATACAGTTTACTGCGTACAATGAGCTATTACTATATATATATATATATATATATATTTACTGTTTTTGCTTTCGTTTAAAAGTTTGCGTATAAAAAGTAAACACCTTTGGTGTACACACATCCATAAGATTGATGTGAGTTTTACGAATAATACAGTGCGGTTAGCAGTAAATTATGGGAGACTTATGTAACGGTAGGTACCTTAAATATTAAATGAGCTTACACGTAATAATGTGCGGTGCAGATCTGAGAGACTACTGCGTGATGTTTGCTCTTTGTAATGACTAAAATTTTTATTAAATAATTTTTGGTTGATTAAATGACTTTCGGTGCTCAGTAACATAAGCTTGCGTTTTTGTTAACGTTTGGTTATGAGTTAGCTTTTGGATCGGAAAACTGTATTTGTTTTTAGGATCATTAGGAATAGTACTACGTAGTCTAGCACAGTCCCCTGTACTTGGCTATATACACTCCCCCTATAGCAACGCACGTAAACAAATCTGGCGAAATGTGGATGTAATTAATACATAGGTGTAACTAAATCTTTTGAAATTGCTTTTTATTTCCACTGTTAAATGATATTTTGTGTAAATTAATTTTAGTGGAATGACAGAGGAATTGCCTTCAACCATTTTTGGAATGCAGCAGAATAATCCTGTGTTATGTATCTACTATGATTGGATAATAGTTTTAACAGACAATTTTAGCACATTTCTTCTCCCTAGCCTTTATTATTCCCAAGTCACTTGGGGTCGGCTTTTCTAGTCTAGCCGGATTTGACTGGATATCAGTTTTTACACGGAGTGGCTGCCACCTGACCTCCGCAACCCGAAGGCTAACGATACCCTAAGGCTAGACCAGTGTCAGGATATTAGAGGGTACTGACTTTCCCAATAACGACTGCCATAGACGTTCACGGCAGCCGGGACCGACGGCTTAACGTGCTCTCCGAGGCACGGAGCAGGCAATAATTATCAATCAATACGCACATAATTTCGAAAAGTCATATAACTTCCGAAAGTCAGTGGTGCGCGACGTGGGTTCGAACCCAAGACCCTCTGCATTGCAGTCTGTTGGTCTCACCACTGAGCTATCGCTGCTGCTTTTTAAAATTTTAGCACATACTAATTATAAATAACTTTTATGATGTTTGCAATTATTCTATGAGTGAAGTGAAATTCTATGAATGATGAGGCAGAGTAGTTAACAGTTTCAAGCGGATTCGTGAGTTTTTGTATGGTTACAACCCATTGTATGATTAAACGAACGCCTGCATACATTCTATCTCAGATTCGATTCATATAATTTATTCCGGGTGTCCTCCTACCATCTTGCCGCAATTTTATCACTACTTTATTTATAATAGCAATTTTATATCGTATTCACGCACAATATTCACAGGTTTTCCTGTACCCTCGTTCCAATATTATAGCCAACAAATATTTTTTTATTTACACACTTCGCATACTATTTTCATTCTTTGTGCAAAGGGCCTTACATAAAATATTGGGATGTTTGGGCGTGAAGTACTCATATCTACAAAAGTATTATAATATGAAACAATATTTTTCTATCGGTCTCGACCCTATTGCCTTGCAATGTAGGCATAACAAAAGAATTGTCTTATAAAGATGGTTTTTGGAACAATGAATAATGTAAAGACTGAATTTTAATTATTTTTTTATTCTACGGCTCTCTTTCTTGTGGTATATGAATCCTAATCCTAACTACTCCGAACTAATATTATAAATACGAAAGTGAGTTTGTTTGTTACGCTTTCACGCCTTAACTACTCGAGCGATGATCATTAAATTTCGCATACACATTGTCATTGACACATGACATTGTCAGGGCTATAAATGAGGACAAAGGGAAAGGGTTTTATGCAGAAAAAGCACTGTTATTAACTTAGCTAACCAAACCTTTATTTAAGCGAGCGAGCCGCGGGCAAAATCTAGTGAACAATAATTAAAGATTGCGTCGGCAGCTTAGTGCTGCCGCACACTAGACCACCGGCGGCCACTTTAAAGCCACTAGTGACCGCCACAAATTGTGGTCTAAGTGTTTATACATTTTGTATGGTACTAACGTATATTAAACGTTCTATTGGTGATTCTGAGCCATAAACTACGAGAGTAGGCGGCACTCGTTGCTTGTGGCTGCTTAATGACCCCTCGTCCGTGCTCATTTAACCACAGTCACAGTGCCGTTAGTCAATACTGAGAGTCGTAAGCTTTTGATACAAAATCATACGTATAGCATACAAATCATACATATTGCACAATATTAATTGAATAAAGTTGTGTTACAGTAAGAAACCTGCTTTGCATGGTCAAGAATGCAGTGATTTATAATATACTGAAAGGAGGCTTTTACTATCTCATTGGAGCAGCGATAGCTCAGTGGGGAGACCAACAGACTACAATGTAGAGGGTCCCGGGTTCGAACCCACGTCGCGCACCTCTGACTTTCGGAAGTTATATAACTTTTCAAAATTATGTGCGTATTGATTGTCAATTATCGCCTGCTCCGTGCCTCGGAGAGCATGTTAAGCCGTCGGTCCCGGCTGCCATGAACATCTATGGCAGTCGTTATTGGGAGAGTGTCGACACAAAAGATCCCACTGGGTCGAAGTGTCGCCGGTCTGCACTGACAGGCCCCCACATAAGATACATACATACTATCTCATTGTGGTACTGTTCTAACTCTAAAATACTGAATTGATTTTTAATTATTTCACCATTATAAAGCTACTTTATCTATAAGTAACAAACGCATTCCATCACGGGCTACGGGTCGAAGCAGTAGTTATAAATTTGGATGAACCGCGTGGGTCAGCACTAGCTGACCTACGCGGTTTCATCCAAATTTATGGTGTACTAACACCATAACTTCAAAGTCATTCTTAAAACAAATATTGACTATTCATGTTTCTTAGAACAAAATATATTTCTTTACTTTTTGTCTAACGAAATGAATTTTTGGTAATCTTTGATAAATATTTTGTATATATAACATCAAAGCGACGTCCATTTCATTTGTTCTTGTCTAAGTTTGTACAAGAGAACGAATTCGGATGTTCATCAGAATGAGAGCTCGACTTTTAGATGAGTTTCGATATAACCTGCTAAAGTTGGATAAAAGCTCTCGCAATTTCGTCTGGTAACAGCGAGCGGGGAAATTACTTCAGTTTTAAAAATATGTATGTCCACTATGTTACGTCATAATATTAGTTCAGCTGCGAACAGTTTGTTTGATTCTGAAGTATTAACTGTGAGGGTCGGAAATGAATTTCTATTTAAAGCTGGCTTTTTAGGTATATTCATATTTGTACTCTGAGTTCTAAATTCAAATGACGGCACAAAGCCATGCACATATGGCCACTTAAAGGTATAAAATGATTTTTAGATCTGTTTTTATTTCCTCTGATTCGTTGACGCAGCGTTAGTGAAGGTGTGTTAATGAACCTGTGCCCGAGATCTTAGGTTTGATTACAGGTTTTACTGTCTAGAAAATATTAATATCAGCAAGGAGTTTAGAACTGCGTCCGGTGGATGTCAATAGGCTCGCGGTCGCGGACCGAAACTCATAACTAGCGAAATGTCAGTTTACTTCCACTTCGGGAATATAAGCGTGGGATTATGTTGTATTATTAGCGCAATACAAATCTGTTACAGAAACAAAATTACATTTTTTATCTGACCAAAATCACTTTGCTGTCAATTATTTTAAAGTGCCTTTTATATGCAACACGTATCACGTCTTGTCAATTTACGGACAAGCACTCAGTCTAGGGATGTTATTTCTTTTCGATCTCACAAACCGAAAGCCACTTTTCACTCAATGCTAGTGCAAAAATATTTAGGTACGTATAATGAAAGTTGGCTCGGATATTTAATCCTGTACTGAGTTATTTCTTGTATCTCTATTTTACGTTGAGAACAAGTATTGAGATTTATGATTCAAATGTTGTATTTTTAGCAATAATATATTGACTAACCTCGTATGTGTTTAATTATGATATGATATTGGTGAAAAATAAATCTTTTGCACTAGTTATTAATCTTGTGCCGTGTAAGACTTAACAAACATTTAATCAATAGACACAAATGAAACCTAGACTCGGAACAACTAATATGTCGATGTCGATGACGTAGTTAAGAGATATTGCCTACGTGTGGATTTAACTCGACCCAGTGCCAGTCCCAAAATGACCACTTAAACCACAGCGCCATACGTGCAGTACATAGAAATGTACTTCTAGCAAACACTAGAATCAGTTTTTTATATAAGTAATTCAGTTCTAATAACGTACTTTATCCATATTACAATCTAGCCTACAGACTATTTAGTATTTCAGTTTTAACCTTAACTGTAAGTTAGCATCCAATACTGCCGGAGGCCCAATCACCCACTTTCCCCCATACCCGCTCCTTCTCTTTCCCACTGCCTTTCCTAAAGGGTCGGTAAGTGATGCCTTTGGTATTGCAGGCGTCCATAGGCTACGGTGACCACTTACCATCAGGTGAGCCGTAGGCTTGTTTTCCAACTTAATTGAATAAAAAAAATCTTATAAGACAGTCCTTGGTTCTAGTTGAGAGAAAGACACTATGGTCACGTGTTTTTGACACAATACACTTATCACTACATTTTATTTTGTTATTCTGTTTACTACACCGAGTTAACGTCTGGATAAGTGGTAATAATTACACCTGGATTAATCTATGTTTTGGTTTTAAGACTTCATTAGACTTATCTTTGGCAAATCCTATATCGTCCTAAAGCTGGAATATTTAGGTAACTCCATCGCGCCAGGATTACCATTCACTAAAGTTTTTATAGCATTTTCAGCTCTGTTTATAAACTGTTCAACTGCTAATCATTATCGATAGTCCACAGGCTGGCCCAGTGCGGGTTGGTAGACTTCATACACATACTAAAACATTATGTAAAACGCTCAGATATGCAGGTTTATAAAGGATGTTTTCTTCACCGTTACAGTGTGTGATAAATACGGTAGTTGACTAGCAATTCTTTATAATTTAAGTAAAATAATTTCATAACCTAAACTTTAAAATACGGAGAATTTCTGAAATCTACTTTAAAATAAATAATATTTAAGTTTTTCAAATCTGTTAGTGATAATTTGTCAAATGACAGAAAAAGGATACACCACATAAACTATGACGTAAGTCCTATTTAAACGCATATGTGCGACAGATATAGCGAATGATCCTCACTACAGCCCCACTCATTCTTAAATCCAAACTAAACATGTTAATAACTTTATTATTTGGTAATCATTTTTCTTACTGTTTGAACAAAAACGTTTCTTTTGACATTTAGTCTTGTATATAAAATCAAACATAGGCAACTATCCTGTTATTTAATAAACACATAGCTTCGTGGGATTGAACTCTAGACCTTACAAACACAGGTTTGTTGCTTTTTAACCCTAGAGTGGTCGCGCTATGAGCATGTTGCCGCCCTCAGCAAAAAAATGTTAATAATTCGTACAATTGCCTATTAAGTTTGCGCTTTTTAGTAGCTGCCTGCACTTTCGTTCGCAACTCGTGACGAAAAGCTAGACGCCATCAGTGCATCGTCGTCAGGCGGAAATTTACTCACCGTGCGTCTACTTACGTAAGTAAAAATATATATTATATATTTTTTGCAAAATTGAAATGTTGTCTATATTTTATGATGCATTTGTTGTAAAAACTAAAAAATACGTTTATAATTTCAGGATTTAACAATATCACGCGATTAAATCGAAATATGAATAACAATATGAAAGATCATATAGTGTCTTGGTTCGAGGAAATAGCAGATTTTGAAGATGCTAGTTTACAGTTTATAGACGGAAAGTTGTTTGAAATATACCAACATAGTGAGCATAACACGTGCACAGAACAGTCAGCGGACAACGACGATTCTGACAAGGAAGAAACTTCTTTAACTGATGTTCCCTCTGAAATACTATCTACTCGACGCCAATGGACATCTACTTCAGAGAGAAGCCGTAGCCGATCACCAGCTACTGCAATATGTTATCAGCATCAATCTCGTTGTCGCAAACGTACAATACAAACAGGTGATTTTCCAACACGTACGTCCAGTGGTGATAATGAATATGCGATACTGAATACTTGATGCTACGCAGACGGTATTTGAAAAATATTGCGATGGTCCTGGTTATATACGACCACAAGGTCTTCTATTGAGACATTAAATATACATTTGAGTAATCAAATTGCTCACTTTGTACCTACAGAACAAGCATCATCTTCAAATAAGGCGGGCAAATGCAGTATATGTTCAACAAAGAAAAATAGGCGCACGAAAAAAGTATATTGCAGAAGCTGAAAATTGCTGTGCAATGAACATTGTACATATTTATGCAAAGACAGTTCTGCTAAAGCATATCCCGTAGATATAGAAAATATATAATTTTGTTAGTGTTTTCAATTTAATTTAGTATTATATAGGCTAATCTAGAATAAGTTAAAAATGTCAATTCAAATGTTACGATTTCCAAAATCTGTTTCGATTTCTAAAAGATTTTGGAAGAAAATAGTTACTTATTTGTGTTTCACTTAAATCCTGATGAAATAAATTTTATAATATGCAGTATTCCTCCTTAAAATAGTCAATGAAAAGGAGCGGCGAAATGCTCCCAACGCGCTCACTAACGTTTCGCGGAAAGACGCGCTCACTCTAGGGTTAAAAGTATGGATTGATGAGAAATTTGGTTCATTTAGCACTGTGCATGTGCAACATAAATCAAATCTAAATATGCAAAAATATGACTAGCTCGGCAAAATTCTTTCCATATTTTGCGTTCCTGGGCAATATGAAACGGCTAACTGAGTCATGTAAATTATGCATGTGTCCCAGACGCGTGGTGCCCGACGCTAGAGAATATTTATGATCGGTTTTTATACTAGCTAAGCCGAAAAAATGCATACTATATATGCACCTGTGTACGTAGACCGCATATGTACGTAGCATACCTATGCATCCCTAAATGAGCAGGCAGAGATGTATTACACTTCAATTACGTCAGCTATGTTTTAAATCCAACGTATTTGGGAACAAGGCTATTGTCATCTACCACGAACATTTGTAGACCCCGTACTGCTACTAAGAATTTCCTAACAGATAAACCAGAACACTTATGTCCGGGTGTCGAATCCGCGACCTCATGATCGACAAACTTACAACCCTGATATCGAATCTGGGACTTCTTGATCATCAAACTTTTTTCACGAGACTAATACAAAAAAACTAAGTCATCATATATAGACTCTAATAGTGTGTTTGTATTATTTCAGGTAATTGCTTTCTATAGTCGAAAGATTGGCAATAGATCTAGCAAGTAAACGAACGCGCCTGCATCTGACGGGTGAGTATTCATAGACTATGTCAGATAGAATAATGAGAATCTCTAATATCTAGGAATAGAATAGACAACTTTATTATACACAAATTAAAATCAATTTGCGTCAATATAAATACAGTAAAATATCGTATAAAGCAATTTCTAACAGTCAACCTTTGATAGACAAGAACAAAATGAGTAATAAATAATGAAAGGTTTTGTATTTATATGATAGGAATAGAATATGTATAGATACAATTAATAGAAATTGCGAAAGGGCTAATCGACGCGTCCCGCAATCAAAGTAAAACCAGAAAACTGACAGGATTGCCACGTCGCGTGACAATGCTGTCAGTTTTCTGGGTTACAGTTACAGTTCTCTAGTTGACTGTGATGCGAGGGCATTCTGTGTTGCATATTAGAGAGTTGGATTCTACTCACAGATTTCTTTCTTTTTTAAATATTGATTATATTCTATAATACATACAACATACAAATTTAACTGACTTTTATAAACCTGTCAAGTCTTAGAATACTAGACATAATTAAAAACTTATTTAGTCTGGCCGCGGGTGTGCTGCGACTCAATAGGTTAAGCTTAGATAGGTTTTTGCAAACAATACATAAGTAATCAATTTCATGACTAAGACTGAATGGATGGCATAGTGTGCATGTGGTTACCTCGTCGATGCAACGCATTCGTGGTGCCCTTAGTAGCATACAATCGTAGGCTACAGTAAGGACTTCTTATTAAAAGGCCAGAAAACATCTTAGCCAAAAAAATAACTTATTAACGAGTACATCATTAACCAAAGTGCATAACTATCAATGTCCATAAAATACATTCACAATTTCAATAAGTGCTCTCGATGCTATTTAATATTCCGCTTGCTAGAAGCCACCTTTCATATTGCAAATGGCGCAGGGAATGAAGCTGATAGTCCCAGGTTATTGCTAGGTATGAATGTAAAGGTAACATCTACAGCGCAGTGCAGCTTTCAGGCTAATATCCAGAGAGTGTCCACTCCTTTGTAACACCGGCGCAGCTCACGGCCAATGCTACAATCATATCGTAAGACAAAGCTTGCTTGATTAATTGGTATATGATTTATGTTGACGATATTTTATGTGCCTAGTTTTCATCAGCCGTTGTATTTCGAAAGGAAAAAGGAACTTTTAAAGATGTTTATCGCTCTCTAATGCCACGTCATCATTTTTATTTTCTTGTATGTGTTTTATGCGTGATCGTTGAAAGAAAAGAGAAGATTTTAAAATTATGCGCCGCTTTCTAATTCAGCGTCATTGTATTTTTATTTTCTTGTATTTAGTATGAATATTAAGATTTATTGTATAAGAATTTCCTTCGCTAAAGTAGAATGTAAATTATAACATATAAACCATGAAGAAGGACTTGATCCTGCGACCTTGACAAGCGTGTCGTCGCTCTGCTAACTGAGTTATTCATGCTCCTACGTCAGGGAAATTCAGTGTTTTGCATCTAACGTAATTTTTGTAATTTCTTTAAGCTACTTGCCAAAGTGTTACATCTATGTAAGAATCAGCGTAGTGCGTTTTGCACAGCTGCTACATGCGGAAGTTATGCGTGCGAGTTACATGCGCAAGCTACTCATGTGGCATCCATGCGCGAGTTAACAATTCGGGGTACTTGTGCGGATGACTTGCTGCTATCATTTACATGACGCATGTAACCCGCAACAGTGTCTCAACTTACAAGTTACCTTACAATAGTCATAACAATACTTTATGATAGCTACATGAAAATTATATGAATAGATACATATATTAAAAAGTTTCGGGAATGTAGAAAGATTGATCAAAGTAATATATAATGGTGCTTCCACACTGGCTGTTACAAAATGTTTACAATCATTTTTAAACACTAAACATTTATATACACACACATACACACATATTTAACAAATGTTAGTTGTTACATTCTGTTATGAATTGTTATTGTTTTGAGTGCTCCTACACTGATGGAAAATGGTTACAAACGTTTTTTAACATTTTAAAACATGATATCGGTTCGCAGTTTGGATTTACGTCCCGAAGCGTCTACACGAAAATGGAAGAATATTTGCTCATTGGTAATCCAATGAGCAAAAAATAAAATCTAATGCTTTAATTTTACTTTAAAAAAGTAAAATGCGCTCTAACTGGATGTGCCAAACACTAAGAATTAGAGAAAAGTATAATATACCCTCATGTCGTCTGAATAAATGTTTACGAGCAAATGATAACAAAAGTTTTAATTTGTTACAATTTGTTAACAAACAATTTTGTTTAGAAATGTTTAGTAAACATTACCTAACATGAAAACATCTTAAAACATATTTTAACATTGTGATCAAATGTTTGCTAAAAATGTTTACTTACGTTTGTAAACATTTTGTAACAGCAGTGTGGGAGCACCATAAGGTAAATCGAAACGAGATAGTCGGCAGTGCAAAATCTAAAAAAGTTTTTTTTTATTTGTTATGGAGAAATTATAAACTAAGAATACCCTTAGACGAGGACTGTACAATTTGAAGCAAACTAGCAAAACAAGATATGCCAGGATCTTACGAAGTAGAAAACTTTAATATCTGCCTACCTCCCAAGGAAACAGCCGTGAGTCTGCGTCTGTATTTGCTCTGCTAATGAAAATCATTTAGAATTTTATAAACTAAGTAATTGAAATTAATAAAAATGTTAATATTGATTTACCCTTATTTAAAAATGTACCTACAAAGTAAAACACCTTGTCACACACGACGTACTTACGTATTGTAATAAAGGAGTCAATTTTTGAGAGCCCTGACACCCATAACACAAGTTCAATCTTAGCTTGGGTGTCAGATGGTTACGACACTGTAATAACCTACAATTTGTAAGAATAAAGTTTGTTTTATCACATTGTATGTAAAAAATTGTAAAACTGATAATAAAGATTATTATTATTATAATTAAACTAATTTATACGAATTTTATCGCGTTGTTTATTTTTTATACATAATAGTAATAATAATAATAATAATCAATTTTATACATTAATAGATTTTATTAGATTGCAAATTAAGTAAATGGTACAAATAGTTCATGCCATAATTAATAATTTAAAATAATGTCATAATATAAAAGTGTCAGGTAGACAAAGAAGAAAATAAAATTAATATCAATGTCATTATTATGTTTGATCGTCCTCTAGAAAGTCTGTAAGTGTATAATAACATTTTGTAATTAAAAGTTCTGACAGTTTCTTTTTTAAAATATGTATTCTCTCATCCTTTAGAGCATCGGGTATTTTATTATAAATTACTGTAGCCATATCTAAAACATTTTTCTTTAACAAAGTTGTGTTATAATGTACATTATATAATTTATTCTTATACTGACTTCTCAAAGGACCTTTTCTTAGTTGTGAAACATGAGTAAATAAGTGTTTGTTGCATTTTACAAAAACAACACTATTATTACATAATTTTGAAACTCTGAACTACTATTGTTAAACACTTTTACTTCTATTTAAGGTATTTAAACTATACAACTATTTAGATTTAATTTTACACTTGCCCCGACGTTCTAGTTGCTTTTCAGCAGCCATGTTCACGGGGAACTGAGTAATGTTGGGTAAATTATAAAATAATTATACATGTGCCTGGGGCGTACTTCTATGTGGAGAGACCACGGCAAGTGTCTCATCCCATTATAAACTTAATCTCTGAAGTGTTTTTACGCATTGGATCAAAGACCCTTGGGTTTGTTTAGACATTGTTATTATAAAAATGGTAATTTGTTTGTATATACATAGGAAAGGTTCAAAAATGAAATTTCCATTTATTTTGTAAATTTTATTACGAGAATTGGTTCTTGGATTATCCTTTGTAAATATTGCATGGTAAGCTGTAGTCTGTGGACAACTATTATTATTAAGCTTAGCAAACAATATGCTTGTACCCATTCAGTTAACACATTAATTTGATTGTCATATAACTAAAAGCTTTTTCGGCGCACAGTCACTAAAATATATAAATTTTAAAATGTGTAAGTTCTTCGTAATTATTTCTGTATGCATGTTTATTTATGTGCATATAAACCTTTTAATTTGTCAGACATCGTACTGCTACTGAAAGTGTCCCTAAAGAACTCAACAGCACTTCGTTTAATCCTGGAATCGAACTCGAGACCTCACAATCAGCCGCAAGATATCACCGAGAAACAGAGCACTATAATAATAATAATAATAATATCATTATTTATTTATATGGTTTACATTTAAAGTACTCATAATAATAATAATTACGCAGTCTTACTCTTCTGGGATAGTCGTTATCTCACCATGAGACTACGCGATATCGGAGGGCACAGTACACTAGCTTTTAAACTACCACCCTTGCCTTGTGATATAAAAAAGAATTGTATCATCAGGTTAAATGAAAGCGCACAAACCGCAAGGCAGCTTGTGGCAAGCTGAATGTGAGTGGCGACAGTGCGGCCCTGAATGCCTCGAAGAGTCGGTTAAGGCCTCGTCCCTTGCCGTTGCTGGTAGAAGTGTCACTTTCAAGGGCATAGCTACGGGGAAACCCGCTACGGGTCTCCGTTGTCACGACACCCGTGATGGCGAAACCGGCGCCGCACCGCACGACACCCCTAGCCGCTCACACTGGTGTTGCCCTCTGCTGTTGGCTTGTATGCCTATCGTGGCTATTCAGGAGGCCCATCCAGTGAGTTGGCGAGTCACCGTCTGCCCATTCGATTGATGCTATTAGAGTATTCAGGGCAGATGCCGTTTTATCATCCATAGTTATCATTATACCAGTTCATCAAACACCCGTACCCATAGCCCATATATTAGAATCCATACGTAGCAATAGTCCTACGCCTGCTGCGGCTAGTGCCGCTGTATGTGTTCCATCCCACCTTTGATTAAAACTCTCGAAGGGCCTCTTCACGTTGGGCCCATGTATCCGTGTAAGCCTCCCAAAGGGCCGGGTATTTCCCTAACGTATTCGGGAAATACCTGTAAAAGAGAAAGAAATAGAATAATAATAATAGCAATAGTCCTATGCCTGCTGTGGCTAGTGCCGCTGTAGTTGTTCCATCGCACCTTTGATTAAAACTCTCGATGGGTCTCTTCACGTTGGACCCATGTTTCCGTGTAAGCCTCCCAAAGAGCCAGGTATTTTCTAATATAATATGTTAGAAAATACCTGTGATAAGAGAAAAATAATAATATACGTTTATTTCGGACTAAGTCCATATCATGTTAGTAACAATTTACTTAAAATTCTAATGTTAGTAGACAATACATGGGTACCTAATATGCATGATTAAATCACAGCATGTAGCTGCATCCATCTCCGCAACATCGGGGTCTCCCACCAATCCGCAAACACCTACTATTCCATATAGTCAATACTAGTAACCGACATATATTTCCTCTCCCTAAACAGAATGAATGGAACCCATTCAAGTCGTTAATTTCACACACATTTGCGCTCAATACCAAACATCCTCCATGCTCTCACATCGAGGGGCAGGTTGAGTCGGATACAATAGTGACCCGGCGCCACGAACATCCACGAGGGATGCAGACGTACTGGAAACGGATTATATCGTACCAATGAACGTAAATGTAGCTGCGGTGCTGCAATAAGCGGGGAGCGATCTTAAGAGCGATTCTTCTTCTCATATATGTACATAGATTTCACTGTAAGTATAAAGAAGAAGAAGAAGAAGAAGGAAGAGTAACAGTAGCACCTACATTGAAATTACCTTTAGAAGAATGAGTCAAGTAACACCTAAATCTCAATAATATTTTGTACAACCCAGGAATCAAGTCAACTCACACATTAGAAACCTATGCCTAGAAAGATTGTTTACTGTTTATGAGTATTATATTTAAGAGTGTTTAACTGCTTATTTATTTTTGACTACAGATGTTTACATAGACATGACTGTTTATATAACGCGTATGCAAGTCCGACTATAATACTACATGTCCACGACGCAAGTACCTGTAGGCTTCATGCGCAAGCCTTTTGCGTGGGTTACATGCGCGAATTAATTATACAGATTAATTTCACCTTGCACAGCGTCAACATGATGCATACTATTTACTAAAATACTTCAACTTATGCATGTTACCCGCGTCGTGTCTATTAACATGACATACAATTCTCATATTTAAATTTAAATTACTTTTGAAATTCAATTTTCCATGCTAAATGCTTACAAAATCATTTTATCTTTCACTTAAGTAGTACCCGCTCTCGGTGGAACCAATTGACTCGTATTCGTAAGGTACCCAGCAGTGAGATCGTGCATGGCGCGAACAATACCTCCTCACACAAAGCCTACACCTATATCTTTCCTGATCTATATCTTACGTTTCTCGTATTTCAGACTGCTCCCTTAGGACTAGCCCAACTTTTCAACTCATTTTTACGTTTTTCTGCTTCATAGTGACCGTGAGAGTGGAATTCGTTTAAGGTACAACAAGGGATAGTTTTAAGCGAAATTCTATTAGAGGTGAGTCATGGGAATACTGAGAGCCGCCACAAAGTGTTTGTTTAAAGGAATTTGTGGTTTTTAAAGGGTCTCGTTGGAAAAAGTACATACATACACTTGTGAAACATGTACTATAACCACACTAGATTTTGCCTGCTGTTTCAATTGCGTAGGTAAATCTAGGTTAGGTAAGGTTAAATTAGCATCAGTCCTTTATTCTGGATAAAATATATATCCCTGACAACGTGTATACGAAATTTCATGATGACCGGAGAGTAGTTAAGGTGTGAAAGCATAACAAACAATTTTACACCCACATTTATAATATTTATAAGAATTAGGATTTAGTCAGCTAATTTTGAAGTCCTACGTAATAGAAAGTTATTTGCCATCTATCGGGCATATTTGCAACCATTGCGTTGCAATTGAATACTTCTAACAGATCCAGACAATACTTTGATCAAGAGCAAACCCAAGACTTCATGAATGGCCGCAAACATAAGCACAAACTTGCACTTTATCAAATAATATACATTAGTACCTACTGTTAATTTGTCAGTCAAATAAAATGTGTATAGATTTCATAAATTCTACATTTTCAAATTAAACAAATTTTTATGCTTAATATTGTCTTCTGTTTACGCGAATGTTATTCATTGAAATTAAACTACTATATACGGATTTTATCGCATTGTTTATTTTACACTTTATTACAATATTTAGAAACTAATACTATTAAACTTTACTAATTTTTAAGCTAATTAAATTATTAAAACTATTAAAAACTGTAAACTTAAATATAAATAGTTTTAATAGTTTTAATAATTTAATTAGCTTAAAAATTAGTAAAGTTTAGTTTATTTTGAATAAATTGTTATGCTGTTGGTTTTCTTAATTAAAATAAATAAATTAAATAACTAGACATTAGGCACAAAGAATCGTCCTTATCTTTAAGAGGAATTAACATATACTTAAAAACATGGTTTTCTGTACTTCACACCATTATTTGTACGAATCAAATAATTAAAGTAAACAGATGATAATAGTTCATGTGCACAATGCGGGTGAGAATGGCAGTTTGAGACACTCGTTATATACATCGTGTAAATGACTGCCACGAGATACCCGCACAAGTAAGGTGCATGTATTTTTCGCTTGTAGATCGTGCAAGTAGCCTGAATGTTAACTCACTCGAGTAGCTTGCGCATGTAACCTTACCAAGTTACATGCGTCATGTACTTATGTCAAAGATAATATAATTCTAGAAAACATAATCCTAAACTAAGTCTAAACTAGTCCTAATTAATATTAGGGCCTAAAGTATGAAATTGCCGAATTGTACTGAAAAATTGAAACTCGTTGTTTTCTAAGATGTACCATATTTATTTAATCGAAATATTTACCTTCATTATCTATACATTGCTGCCATCTAAACGGAAGTTCATTTATGCCTTTATGATAAATCTCCGGGGATCTAGATTCGATAAACTGTGTAAAAGCATTTTGTACTGCCTCCTGGGAAGAAATTTTTTTATCACGTAAGAAATTGTCCAAATCACTAAAAGAATGGTAGTCCGTTGGAGCAAGGTCTCGCGAGTACGGAGGATGACGTATGGTTTCTAACTACAGGTGACTACTACACTGCATGAGAAACCGTTGTAACTCTACTGGACATTAGTAGAGTTACAACGGTTTCTCATGCAGTGTAAAGTCTTGCGTTATCATGGAGCAATAATGCTGAAGATCGATTCACGAGTCAGGGCTGTTTCACTGCCAGTTTCGCCATCATTGTTCGAAGTTCGGCACAGTAAACATCTGCTGTTATTGCTTGACTAGACCTGAGAAAGCTATAGTGAATAACACCATGAAGTGACCACCAAACAGTTACCATTACCTTTTTATTGGTAAGCTTTGCTTTAGGGCACTGTTGCGGCGTTTGACCTGGGGTCAGCCATTGCATTTTTCACTTACGGTTATCGTAAAGAATCCACTTTTCGTCACATGTCATAATATTTCTAATAATCTAATATTTCTTCATTTCTGTACCGATTCAACAAGGCAACACAAGTTTCAACACACATTTCTTTCTGCAGATCAGTCAAATCATGAGGCACCTATTTTCATATTTTTATCTTATTGATTTGATGCAAATGAGCCAATATTGTAGGTATGGTAACGTTAAACCATGTCGCTAATTCCTTGGTAGTTTGAATCGGATCGACTTCCACAATCTCCTTCAATTCAGCGTTATTCACCTGTATCTTCCACGTGGTTCGTTCTTCAAGTCGAAGTTTCCATTACAAAAGCGTTTAAACCAAAAACGCGCGGTGCGTTCATTAGCAGTCTCCTCTCCAAACGCAGCGTTGATATTGCGAGCCGTTTCTGCAGCGTTAGTTCCTCGTCTCGTTTGCGGTTCATACCTCAAACCAACCCTGATATTATTTGGCTACCCCAATAATTAGTATATTTGACTCTATCTGCTATATACTACTAAGATGGCGTTAGTATTCTAAATAGTGTACAGTAAAATAAGTGTCTTCACCGTACAACTAAACTGTTACTTCTACTTTCTCAAGCAAAATGTAGGTGACATTCATCTTCAATATATTAGCTTTACGTCCATGATAACGGTGTTATCTAGGAGGGTAGTTCAATAAATTAGATACGCGTACGATCTAATGTGCGGTCCTGCTTGAATATTTATGTAAAAGAAGCGCTTTGACGACCTTTATCACGGGGCAAACCATCGAATCTCTGTTGCCCAAAACCTGTTGAAAATTCAACAGTGTGTGCCCCGCCCCGCCCACAAAAAAAGGGTTGTTTATTATAATGGGTACCCTTTTCAGATTATTTTCTCGAAATGTACCTATCGCTGTTAAGTTGAGCGCGCATATGGTCGCACTAGACACAGGCCTTGATTTCTCTGTTATTAGTGTGAGTTTAAGAAGCAACGAACTGGTGCCTTTGATTTCAATGTACTTTTGCATTACATTTTCTATTTTGTGATTCATCTTGTAAATGAAACATTGAAGAAAATTTTACATAAGTAATTAAGAAAATAAATAGATAATAGTTATAGCTACCAGTTAGTTATTATTAATTAACTGCAAACAACTCTAACATGGACTTTTTCCTTTACTGACAATAAACAAAGCAGTTATAATTAGCGATGGGCGTTTTTGTTATTTTTCATCATGGATGCGCATCGTTGTTTAGCTAACTTCACCCGTTGTCAACATCATTGTTTCCGACAACGATGTCGGACATACAGCTAGCGTACTCACTGGGTAGCATGTTACGTTGGCGTTTTCATAGATGTTGTTAAAAACAAAATCGTAGTTTAACGTAATAACATGAAACTAGTAATGATAATTCTGTGGTACGCTCCTAAGTTTCGCGCCATTTTAGTCAGGTGCAAGCTCGTAGGCACGCGGTTAGTTGGTGGCATCGTTGTCGTTCGGTCGCATTCGTACTCGTTCGTATTATTGACATCGGTCGTTGTCGGTTACGGTCGGCATTATTCGATACCACCTATGATCGCGTTGAATTTCGATCGCTGTTACTGCCATCTGTTGTGCAATATTTCGGCATCGGATGCCACCACCATAGACTAACATCGTTGGTCAGCAACGTTTTTTAAAAACGGCCACCTCTAGGAATAATCCAAATGCAAAAAGTAGATATTGCGAAATACATCAGGGTACCGTATTGAAAATATACGTAACTCTATTTAGTATAATATTGTCTTCTATTTACGCGAATATTATTCATTGAAATTAAACTGCTATATACGGATTTTATCGCGTTGTTTATTTGACACATTATTACAAAATTTTGAAAATTTTACACTACTACTACTATTAAACTTTACTAATTTTTAAGCTAATTAAATTATTATTAAACTATTTAGATTTAATTTATTTTTACACTTTCCCCGACGTTTCGGTTGCTTTTCAGCAGCCATGGTCACGGGGAGACCCCGTGACCAGTGTCAAATAAACAACGCGATAAAATCCGTATATAGCAGTCTATTTAGTATGTTTTGTATACGAATGTCACGCATATTTGTAGTTAGTTCAATGGTTTACTATTTGTAGTAAGCCAAACTTTAAGCAAACGTCGATTTGAGGCGAATGGACGTGTGTACGTATACCTTTAGCATCGTATGACTTGGCGAGTTCAATCCTCACCCTTATTTTTCATAAATAAATCATCTCTTTAAAGCGATAGCTAAGCACGTGAATATATTATTTATATGCAAAGTTATTTCAGATTAAATCCCCCAGACAAGCAATTTTCTGGTTACGTGACAGCAAAATTTTAAATTATAGTTTATCTCAACTTTGTGAAAATGCTTGATAATGAAAAAGATAATAAAGGAACTAACTGTTGACCGTGACTTTGACTGCGTCAGCATAATTTGTAGCGTAAACTGACCAACTTATCTAGACCTCTCTGGCCTTTAGATATTCCACTAACACGAGGTCTAAATACAGTAGGCATTAATTCGTGTTTTTTGAGTCTCTCACTTAAGCCTGTGTATATATAAAATCCCAAATGTAACTAATTGAATGTTTTGGAAATACATAATTGTACTCGAACCTATATATTACCGAAAATGTTTTAAAACATTCTCGTTGTATGTACACAAAAGCATAGAAGACCTTGTTTAGAGGTAAGATAAATTATAAACAGAGCTGCTATTATTATATAGATACGTACGAAAACAGCGGCCACAAAATGCTAGAAAGTTAAACATCAAACTCATAAAATAGGATTGAAGTAACCCGATGGAGCCCCAAATCCACGCCAAGTTCCCAAATAACATAAGACGAACACAATTTAAAACGCAATTACACTCCTGTATAAATTCCCAGGCGCCCTCACTTCGACATTTGACAGACCTCAAGCTCGGATAAGATTTCACCCGGATCTCCGGATCCGGAATTACACGGACATAAAGGGAAGATCGCTTGAGGATAACGAGACCGAGTTCCGGATTTCGTTTCAACTTATGAATGAGATTGTTTTACACATCTTATGTAGGAAGCTTTTGAGAACTTGAGTAAACTAGTTTCAATGATGTGGATTGAGCATAATTATATACTATACTTTATGGTTTGAATTCTCACTGAATAAAGATAATGTTATCATAATGCTTTGAATAATCCCAGGCGGCGATATACAATTGTACACCGATTTCTTTGCTTACTGTAATATATACTTAATACTAATTGTCGCCGTGGTTTCACAAACATTTATGAGAACTACTTAATTCCCAATCCTCGTAGCGAAATGTTATACTTAATATATCCTTCCATATTAACCCGACTACCTAATGAAACATAATTATATCGGTGCTATATACCTATGAACTGTCCCATTATGTATTGCATCACCTGCTGGGGTAGTGCATCAAAGACGTTTGTTATTCACGTGTGTTGAAAGAGCACAACGCTCTGTCTTAAAAGTAATGATGAAAAAGCCATTTAGATACCCAACGGCGAACGTTTACCAGGACAGTAAAGTGCTGAGCGTGAGACAGCTGTTTAAGTTTGCATAAAAATACACTAGTTTCTCCTGAATATGCATCATTGATAAAACGAAGAGTATATCGGCTGCCTATTCCACAAGTATATACTACGTTTGCTTAACAGTATGGTAAGTTTATTCGAGCTCATATATACAACGTTGTAGTTAAGCATTGTCTAATTAAAGATAGATCAGTACATGAAGCCAAGCAGGTGATCTTTAAATGGTTGTCTACCCTTACTTATGATGCTACTGAAGATATAGTTAAGATAATATCGTGAACATAATATTTTTTAATTATAAACCAGATCTCTTATAAAATCTATCTTATATCATAATTTGTAAGCGCAATATTTTAGACTAAGATTAATTATTATAGATATAACGTGTTAATGTACACTTTTAAATATACATACTAATTTAAGTAAAATGTCATCAGTTGTAAACCTAAACTTCTTAATCTTTCTTTATCTATACATACTACCTTATATATTTATTTATACAATATTCATAATTATTGTATGTCTCATATTGTTTGTATTTATTACAATACTTTAAACACTTGATTTTAATTTCTTATTAATTTTTGTATTTTTAATGTTTTGTCATTATTTTTGTATTATGTTATTGTTTTGGGTCTTCACGATACAGGCTTGCCTAGTGTGAAAACCACAGAAGTAGTTTTGTTTAATTTTGCCAGCGTTTGGCAAATTACTTAATTTTTATTTATAAGGTGTTTTAGATTAATAAGTTTCTCTAATTTGTTAAGATTTGTAAATAAACAATTTTTCATTTTATTTTCATTTTCATTGTTGGGCACGGGCCTTTTGTCACTGGATAGGGCAAGGCCATAATCTACCACGCTGGTTCAGTGCAGGTTGGCAGACTTCACATATTTTCTAGAACATAATGGATAACTTTCAGACATGCAGGTATTTTTACAATGTTTTCCTTCACTGCTTTAAAAATAATTTTCTTTTTAACTTTTATGAGACATCTCTTTCAAATTGGTAGGTATTTCCTGAGATTAGCGCATTACAAACAAATAATCTATTTTTAATATTAGTATCTTAGATGTTTTGTTTGAAGAAACTTATTTTCTGATTTATTGTAATTAATAAGACGATTTTTTTTTATATCTAAGTAAATATTTTCGTATTAAGATTTCTGCATCAAAGTGCTCTATATCTGATACTAAGATTGCCTCGTGGTATATGAATTATTTCGTAGAATTTAAGTTTGCAAGGTTTCGTTACATCGCGTGTCGTGGATTCAATGGCATTAAAACTTTTTCTCACCATTATAAACTTATATTATCACTGGGTAAAATAGGCTACCTATATCTTCTCTCTTAGCCTTTATTATTCCCAAGTCACTAGGGGTCGGCTTTTCTGGTCTAACCGGATTTGACTGGATATCAGTTTTTACACGGAGCGGCTGCCACCTGACCTCCGCAACCCGAAGGCTAACGATACCCTAAGGCTAGACCAGTGTCAGGATATTAGAGGGTACTGACTTTCCCAATAACGACTGCCATAGATGTTTATGGCAGCCGGGACCGACGGCTTAACGTGCTCTCCGAGGCACGGAGATAATTTCGAAAAGTCATATAACTTCCGAAAGTCAGAGCTGCGCGACGTGGGTTCGAACCCGAGACCCTCTGCATTGCAGTCTGTTGGTCTCCCCACTGAGCTATCGCTGCTACCTATATATATTCTTTAAAAGGTACTTTTACTAACATAGCCTAACCAAACCTAATTTTATTCGAGTGAAGCCGCCTGCAAAAGCTTTTCGCAAATATAAGTAAGAAATCTCAAACATATATGTTGATGACAAATATATTAGGTATGTTTTATACAAAGTCTTCTGTATGACGAAAAGTGCTTTTAGCATTAACTTCAACGTAACAGCGCGTATTGTATTCTGATTGACGTATTTCACCGTTGACTTATTAATACATTCCATCAAAAAACTCTGTAGCTGTGACGCTTAATATGTTTTTTATTTCCCATTTAAGACCCGCCTACAAACAGTTCTTAGTAACGCAAAAGTTTCTAATTTATCTACCTTACCGACGAAAGGTTACGAAAATAATTTTTCTTTAGTTATTTGAAATAATAACTAAAGTAATATTATTATATTAATTCTACTACTAGACGTACCTATGTATATACATATTTATTGAGTTTCAAGATTATGAATGTCATATCATTTTTTTTATAAATTATTTCGCAACTATATGAATAAACATATGTAATATAAACAAAAATATTATTAACACAAAATTAAAATCAAAATCAAAATTTTATATCAACAATATGTTTTTTGATATAAGTCATAAGTAATTTATTTCTTAACAATATATATTGTGTTGAAAAGGTAGGTCTAAAGGTCACAAAGTAACACCAATGAACGTCAAAGTTACACATTAATATGAAGTTAAATTTACATTAACCTATCGCCGTGTTCAGCAAAGCAAGGGCGTAGAGCCAAAAATAAGAGTTTAAAAATTAAAAAAACGCTGTTAAATCATTAAACATTTACATTTACACTAAAATTATTTAATTATTTTTTATTTTTTAAAGCGTGATGTTTAGGTTTTTTAAACTATATTTTTTTATAATGTTTTTAATATTCTTTTCTAAATTTTTGTATTGTCATCGGTCCTCGATAACGGTGCAAAGTTTCAAATCAATCCGTCGGTTTGAAAGGGGTGAAAATCACGTTCAAAGATTGCGTTACATAGATTCATAGATACATACCAAGCTAATAAAAGCGTGTTAAAAAAGAACTGGCCAGAAACTCATGGCCACCGTTTTTAATCGCCAAGTGTACAATATTTTTCATTTTACAAATTAGTCCTGTAAGGAGCTGCAGCCATAGAACCACTTTCTACTTATGAAACACTCATGCCATAAATCATATTTGAAAGTTAGCCTCTGATAGTAGTTTATGGTAGTATAGGAGAATCGACTTACGTGTACCCAGAATTTAAAAAAAACATGATTAATGTGTATATAAATTATCATTAGCGTAATGAAGTCTCGAACTATGTCCGACAGACGCCAGTAGGCTCGACCCCATTACATGGGACCTAAAATGAGAAATGTGCGTGTAAGACAACTCTGGCCAGCTATATTTAAAAAGTAAATGTGTGCTAGGCAAAATAACAGTTATGTTAACAGAATTCCTCAAAAAAGCTAAAAAGTACTTTAATTCCATCGCACTGTGAATAGCTACCATTCAAATTCTTACACACAGAATCTAACAAAAGATAAAACAACTTACTGAGCTGCAACGAAAATAGCGAATATTTTTTCATTCATTCGTCGCTCGCCTGAAAGAATTTCGCGCCTAACAGAGTATACACGTTCCGCGAAGTAATGAGGCGTACAATTTACCTTTGACTAACAAGTAGAAAATATATTCATAACTTGTGCAATTTCAACAACCTGGCAGACTTAATAGAAACCACACTGCTTGAGATACGTTTTCCTGTTATTTTTGTACTTGAATTGTTGTAGTTCTATAGAGTTTAACACATTATGTGTTATTGACTACATATATTTTTTAAGCGGGCACTTTTTGTTGTTTCTTAGCGTTTAATTTCTTGGCCAACCTTTGGACCTAGACACAATGTTTTCCCATTTTGTCCGGTTGCATGTGTTTTGGCATTCATGAATTATCGGATTACGCCAAACTGTCGTACAATCCGCAAGGCAAAGAAATTGAATCTTCTCCGACTCGACCGACCTATACAGCTATATATTTGATTTTGGATACCGATTTGGCTGGCGTAGGCCTCAGCAGACAATATGCAAGTACTTATTCTATCAAAGTCTTGCGAGTGCAAAGAAGACGTCACAAATATGAAGTGAGACAGTACAATAAATTATTTTTAAGACAGACATCTCCCACTCTAGCAATAATGCCTGTGTCGCGAAGACTTTACAAGCAATCAAATAATGCTCCAAATGCATGTCATTGTTTGACATTAGGATTTTATACTTCTAACACCTGTACATCAACGAAACACTTAACTGCATATATATTTAACCGAAAACTATGTTTACATCTCACGAAATGAAGGCCGAGCAACTGTCGATCAGGAAGATTTCTAAACACTTGCTACTGAAAATAACCTTAAATAAAAAAACTCAATAGCACATGTTTCGGGAATTGAACCCAGACCCTTACAATCGTCTGAAAACCCAAATAAACTAACGATGACGTTATATTAGCCTCGTTGATCCCAGAGTGAATTAAAATAACTCTTTGACGGACGAAAATACAATTACCGTTTAATTAAATTCAGAATTAAGCTGTTACTATAACAGAGTAGTAAGCCGAGAATAGACTACACGGATTATTCACGTAGTTGGAAATAAATAGTTTCTGTTGCGAATACATATAACCATTGTCTACAAACCCTTCTAAAACCTAATATGTGTATCAAAACTTTGCTCTTGTTATAATAAAGTTTGATATCAAAACTATAAATTATACTTAAATTTAATTCGCGTAATATTGTCTTCTATTTACGCGAATATTATTCATTGAAATTAAACTGCTATATACGGATTTTATCGCGTTGTTTATTTGACACTTTATTACAAAATTTTGAAAATTGTTACACTAGTAGTAGTATTAAACTTTACTAATATTTAAGCTAATTAAATTATTATTAAACTATTTAGATTTAATTTATTTTTACACTTTCCCCGACGTTTCGGTTGCTTTTCAGCAGCCATGGTCACGGGGAGACTATGAGAGAGTGTAACAATTTTCAAAATTTTGTAATAAAGTGTCAAATAAACAACGCGATAAAATCCGTATATAGCAGTTTAATTTCAATTAATTCGCGTAGTAATAATAAAACTCAATTTTCAGTTGTAATTTTCTAGAGCTACAAAGGTCGTAGAATAGAGTTTTTTATTTGAAACTTAAGAAAACAAATGGACTTTTTCATTTCTGAGAAAGATCGATTCGCGGGTAGAGTAATAGTATGATCGCATTTTTTTGCTATTTACTGAACTCTAGCACTATGAAGTCCAAAACTATAAATTAATACCATTACTGTTATTACATAAAACCTAAATATATCATAATATATCATCATACCCACCGTATGATGTACCACTGTCTAACGTCTAGGAGATATTCAATCTAATACAAGTTAAAAACAAACTTTATAAGGACATTATAAAACCAAGGTTTATAATGTTCGTTTCAAACAAGCCGTGAGTCTCACCGCTTGTTTGGAATAATTTAGATTAAGAATAAGGACTTCTTATTTCGATGCAACTACAACTATATATTCTTAAAAAAAATAACGTCTATTCATTTGTTTATCACTAACTAGATTTTACTCACGACTTCTCTCGCGTAATGGTAGGACAGGTAGTGTTAGTAACAGCACTTATTTTAAATAAAATATAGCCTATGTTACTCGCTGATGATATAGCTTTCCAATGGAGACAGAATTTTTAAAATCATTTAAGTGGTTTTTAAGTTAAATCCTAACAAATAAACAAAGAATAAAATTTTTGTTCTTTATAATATTAGTATAGAAAAGTTTAGAGATCGTAAATTCTCGTCCAACAGCTTACGAACAGATTCATGTTAATCCAAAAAATATATTAGGTACACAACTGTTCGATAGATGACGTTATAATTGTATAATGAATCGTGCTATGGTTTTGTTACCACGCCTATTATAAAGTTTCTCTGTACAAAGGCATTTTGTCAATTATTCAATTTTTGAAACGTGTTTACATATAAGATTTCTCGGTTTATTTTCAGTTTCAATAGGTAACGTCATATTATACTTGATTTGAAATAAAAACTGTCTGGCTATTTAGTAGGCGGTTAAATTTTACATAGTATATTGCTATCACGACGCAGTACAATGATTTGGCGATTTTAATATATATATAAATTTGCTGTCTTGCTAACGCAGTGTACTGAATGCGACTGCATAAAATCTTACTTTGCTTTGATACCCGGTAGAAAAAAGTGTTCCTAGGCTATTCTGCCGAGACATTTTTATCAGTGCGTGTGTGACCAAGGAATCGAACTACAAGTTCCATACCTAGGTCAGGCAAAGGGTTATAATGTTTTCTTTTAAGAAATTCTTAAGAGTAGAACGGTGTAGAACTGGTCCAAGCTACTCTTTTCCTTCACCGTTACAGCGAGCTACAAATAACTTTTTAATTCGCACATAACTCGAGAAGTCAATATTGGCTTGGGATCAAACTCAAGATATAGTGGCAGCTCAACGGTTTCCCAACCAGACGACCGCTGCTTTATGAAAATGCACCACTAAAATATGTAGGTATATTCTGTTTTTCTACAACCTTATCCCCCTACTCACATGTGAGTATAGAGCACCACAGCCTAAATAAACTTGCCAGACACAGGTGCACATTTCTGCAGTAGGCTGAATTACGACCCACTAGCTGGCTTCTCTACGCCCGCTAGTATTATTTAAGTAGGCTTAAGAGCTCACAGCCAGGTGTTTGCAGATGTAAAAGGATTTCAGTTAATGTATGTTCACTTAGTTTTGCTATTACACGTTTGAGGAAATTCAAAAAGATAAACGCACGCCGTAAATTGATGGTGATTTTGCGTGCATTTCAGCAGATATGGCCAACACCTTGCCACTTGACCTTACTTATTATGTCGAGTTATGTCGGTAACTTTATTTCTTTGACGGATAATTTCATTTCTAAATTTGTTTCTTAAATAAACTCTGAGCATAACTCATTCAATAGCTCGTTACCCAGCTGTTAATTTGGATGGTGGAACGTTTAGAAAACATTCTTAATATAGATGTTGATAATTTGATTCGCTGAAGACGTTATGTAACGGGGACGAGTTTATTGTAGTCGTTTGGGCGCGTTGCCATACTTCTGAAAAGGATTATTTTATTGCCGTAGACGCAAAATGCAAACATGTATCTTATGTGGAGGCCAGTCAGTGCAGACCGGCGACACTTCGACCCAGTGGGATCTTTTGTGTCGACACTCTCCCAATAACGACTGCCATAGATGTTCATGGCAGCCGGGACCGACGGCTTAACGTGCTCTCCGAGGCACGGAGCAGGCGATAATTGTCAATCAATACGCACATAATTTCGAAAAGTCATATAACTTCCGAAAGTCAGAGGTGCGCGACGTGGGTTCGAACCCGAGACCCTCTGCATTGCAGTCTGTTGGTCTCCCCACTGAGCTATCGCTGCTATGAAATGCAAACATACTCGCATGTCGATGTAGGTACTTAATCGGCAGTTTGTAAATCACGTAAACAAAATAAAGCATTTACCATACAGTTATATTCCCGTGAACCTTTTATTTGTTTTCATTAACACAAATGATCGGCTCTCCCGAGGCGCTCAATTCACAGATAATACAGATTTATCAAGGAGTCCCACCGGACCCCAGCCGGTCTATCGTCAGTTATCGGCTTGTTTGAAGCGCCGGACTTTAGTTGATTTTATTTGCCAACAAAAACATTTCGATTTTACTTTCACACGAGGGAATGAAGAACTCTGCTGCGAAAATAGATTGAAGCAACACAGTTAAGTTTAAATACGATGAGGCGAGCTTTGTGTTTCTTGTATACAAGGTTTGTGTTTATTTTGAATAAGGTATTTTATTGTTCGATTAATATAAAATATATTATAGTCTTCTCTCTTAGCCTTTATTATTCCTAAGTCACTTGGGGTTGGCTTTTCTGGTCTAACCGGATTTGACTGGATATCAGTTTTTACACGGAGCGGCTGCCACCTGACCTCCGCAACCCGAAGGCTAACGATACCCTAAGGCTAGACCAGTGTCAGGATATTAGAGGGTACTGACTTTCCCAATAACGACTGCCATAGATGTTCATAGCAGCCGGGTCCAACGGCTTAACGTGCTCTCCGAGGCACGGAGCAGGCGATAATTGTCAATCAATACGCACATAATTTCGAAAAGTCATATAACTTCCGAAAGACAGAGGTGCGCGACGTGGGTTCGAACCCGAGACCCTCTGCATTGAAGTCTGTTGGTATCCCCACTGAGCTATCGCTGCTACAATATATTATAGTATGGTTATAATTTTACGCGCTTGTAACCCGTATGATTAATATTGTTGGTCATATTATGTAATGCTACTTGTACACGACTTAAGTAGTTTGCGTAGGCGAAGTTCACGAGTAATTACACCAGGCTATATGTGCGAGCTACTTGCGAAAGCTACGTGTTCCATTTACTTCCATGGGCTACATGTGGCAGCTACTCGCGCAGGCTTGATGAGAGATCTACTCGCACGGCCTACATGTGCGAGCTTTTCGCGTTAGTCACACATGCGTGTTACTCGCGCAGCTTATACGTGAGGGTTACTTGTGTGTTATATTCGTACGTTAGTCATACCAAGCTACGTGCTTGGGTAGCTTGCGTCTGTTGTTTGCCATATATTACCACTATCCTTGGGATTGCAAACTTCTTTTTTTTTCTTTGGGAAATGCTCCTAATGCATACCCTCTCGCCACATGGGGAGGTGAGAGGGCTATGTCCTGCTCTACCGTTCTTCGGGCCTACGGACCAAAACCCCACGGTGTGCATGCTCGCTGCCTTAGTGGTGTTGCAAGCTAGTCAAACTACTTAATAAGTAGTTGGTTATGGCCCACTTCAGGCATGAGGCAATTAATGCCTGTATTTGGCACTGCTGGTAGGCCACTCAAGTGGTTTCAGTTCCAGCGACCTACCCACCATTCAAGCAGTAGTAGGCACACCGTGGTAGCTTTAGTCGATAGTACCCAGGGCGAGCCATCTTTACCTGAGTGAGCCCTAAATTACCTTTCCGCTCCCCTTTTTCCCTCGGAGAGGTAAATGCATTCGCCTTGATAAAAAACAATAATTGTCCGCCTGATGGTATACCTTTTACTTGTTTGCCACTATAGTAAAATAAATAACAAAACATGTAACAGCAGTTATGACAATTAACTGCCTCGAATAATGCATAGTAATATATTCAATGGATGGCTACCACGACTACCTCCAATTAGTTACAACTCGCTGCTGCGAGAGAGATTGATTGATCCGATTATGTGTCCCACGTTTGGCCAGAGCCGACTCGGTACGACAACTTAACGTATGCACCACTTGTTCGTCAATCGAGTTTCCTCGCTGTGGGTACGTTTGCCAATAATATTGGAGATATGTGAAGCCTCTTCTGTAATTGTGTTATTCATTCTCATCTATGGACATCGCAGTACAAGTGTCCATTTTAAATTTGATGGATGGTCTCGTAGACCGAAAAAATCGAAAAAAAAAATGTTTATGGTTGGTCGCTTGGCATGAGGTTGCGCTTATATTAGTGATTGTGAGATGAAGTCCCAAGTTCGAGTCAGGCTAGCGAATATCGATAAAAGATATTAAATTTGAAAATATGTATACGAAGCGTTGATACTTCTACGTCGCTGCTGATTCGTTTTCTCGCTGCTGGCGAATCCGGCTCGAAGGACCAAATGTTGCGACGAGAAGTTATAGGAGGTGGTGTGTTGAGTTTGTTTGATTAAATAGACGCTCGTTCTTCTATGATGCCGTTTATTGGTAAGTACTACATACATATATACTAACTAGGTAGATAGGTATACGATGCTTAGTAAGTGTTTCACGATCAGTGATGAGAGCGAGAGTAATCAGCGCGGCGCGGCGGCGGTGCGGTAGCGGTGCGGTGGCGGTGCGGCATGGTATGTATTATGTATGTTTGCGCGCGTTGTTCACACACGGAGACCGCTTCGACACGGAGGGTATTCTAAATACGAGAAAGACCTAAACAAAATGTATTTTAAGGTCCGAGGATATTTGAAAGAAAGAAAGAAAAGAAAGAAAATACATTTATTTGCAGCAGATTATGCACTACATACATCAGAAAAAGTTAATTACAAAAAAAAAGAAAAAAAACAAATCTTACTGCAAATTGGTCGCAACTCAGCAAAATGCTAGTTTTGAAAAAACTAGCGCTGGTCTTCCGTTGCGACCAAGCTTGGTTTTTATATAACTAATAAACTTAACACAACTAATACAACAATAATACAATAATAATACTAATAGCGATTACGGTAGCAATATGTTAACAATACCATATTTATTTTGCACCCCAGTTAAATCAAACAATATCATTATCTCAAAAAAAAAATAAAAATATATATAAATAGACATTAATGTTAGCGACTGTAATTTCTCTACATGGTTATATAGCACTTGTATCATGCAGCTGTGTTTCCTGGCCTTTTTGGTGATCAAATAAATATTTCTTTAGTGTTGCCCTAAAACGATGAACATGATTCACACAAGACACGATTGATCGACCGTAACCTGCCTATCAATCGTATCATCAACAATTCAACATTCAATTATTCGATAATGATTCGAATGTCTCTCAGATGTCTGATCATACAAAATTCGAGTATTCGAACTTAAGTTGTCGTAGACATGCACAAGTGTTAGGTTGGGCAATGTGATATTGGGTCTTTCAGAAGCAGCACGGCATCCGTAATGAAATATTCCCTGTAGATGTAGGACTTACAAAAAGGGTTAATATTTTTTTTTTGTATTAAGTCTATATAAATTTATTTTAAATTACTCTCTAGGTAATTTATTTAGAGATTGCCTCTCGATTGGGATTCGAAGAACACAGCTCACGAAATGTGGGTGTCATATAACACAGTCTACGCTTTTTTGGATATACAATCTAAAACCCAAATATTACTCGATCCGGACATCGATCCTGGGACTTTACAAAGCTTGAGATCCGTCACAATCTTACACTACGGGACATATACAAGCAATCTTTATGTTGTATAAAATACTCGATAGATTTCAAATCTTTGCAAATTTTTTTAGGGGTATTTTACGACAACATTTTCCATCAAGAAAATTTATAACTGTCTAGTATGATTAAAAGTTTATTCTTATTAAACATGTTCGCAGTTTATTGACACAGACAGACCGTCGCTTGTCCACTGAAGCTTCGTATACTGACCGCTCAAGTCTGCTAAAATAATTAGTTTTGAAGTCAAGTCTAAAGTACAAGGAAGAATGTATTTACTTTTATTTTTTACAAACTTTTATATATTTTGGTGAGATTGGGCTCGCTAGCCCTGATTTGGGAACTTATCATTAGCTAATGATGAAAAGTGGACTATGTTTATAAACTGGTTTAGTCAACATAAGGAAAAATAAAAATACAATTCTGCGTTGGGACAATCTTACTAAACTTAAGTGTGCGTTGTGCGTGCTTACTACGTGATATACGAGAGATGGTCCTGACGTTGCGGTTGCGCACGGATTTAAAACAAAACAGAATTTGATGCCGGAGAGATATAGACGTAAATACAACGTCAATATCTCTCTGGATTCGTTCACTCGCATTAGGGTTAACTACGATTTAGCGAAAGAATACTCGAGCATGCTCGAACATGTTCTTTACCGCTACTCACATCTTCCTTAAAACACGGACGCCTGCTTGAACAATCGGGCGTATGCTCAAAAAATTTTGCGGATATCCGTACAAGTGCCTGTAGTTCGCGTATTAAGTCAAAGTGATTAATCAATATCTTTCTTCTTTTCTCGTTGACAGTATTAAAATATTTTATACTCGCTACGTGTGCTTTCTATCTCAAGGCTCTCTAGTCCTACCACACAGACACAGATACCATGGTATCTAGAAGGCACATGTAGTGCCTCTGTCTAAATCTTGCTTCCGCATTCGCGAGGAAGATGTTCGAATGCCCACCGCGGTCCACTGGACTAGATTTTACAACGATTTCCAGCTCTATTTTAATGGGATAAGTTTAATATTTTATTTGTATTTAGAATTGCTCGAGCATTTTGCTGTGCAATCTGTGTTGGACCCATGTATTCTTCATGCACGCTCTTACGTTTAGTATAGACTTAACCTGACCTTTCTTTAGAATGTTTACTATACGGTCAGATAACGATCGCCTACGTATTTCTCTTCCGATTGTCCCTCTCATATGTTATTGTATGTTATGATAAGCTTATCGGCACGTGTTTCACATTTAGATACGCGAAATAATCTTGGAATAGAAACCAATGGGTCAGTTTATTTGTTCGCAAGGCTTGCTTGGGGAAACCACATGTACACGTGTCGATAAAATGTTATTTATTTTCTGGAGCAATACTGCAAATTGGTTCGTAACTGAGCAGTTCTGTATTGCCAATAGGTGTCAATTGGATTCAGTCTTTAAATAAATATGTTACTTTTACGATACACTAGATTTTGCCCGCGACTTCACATTTTATGATACACTAGATTTTGCCCGCGACTTCGCTCGCGTACCTACGCGAGCGAAGTCTCAGTACACTTGTAGGGTAGGTTAGGTTAGGTTAGGTTAGTAACAGTACTTTTTCTGGATGAAATGTCCTTTTTTGTTTACCTGAAAACGCGTGTGCCAAATTTTATGATAATCGGTCGAATAGTTAAGTCGTGGAAGCGTACCAAACAAACTCACACAAATTAGAAATTAGTTAGGATACATAGTCTCACGACTATATATCCCAGAAGGTTAGGCAGAAGCGTATTACACCAATATTTTGCCACCTACGATTTAATGTCTCACGTAATAAGAGACAAGTCTATTTCCGTCTACCGAGCAGGGTTTCAGACTTACTGCTGCAACTGACAGTTTCTCAAAAGAAACCTAACGTACAGCAGGACCTGGCAATCGGACCGATAAAGTTCATGCCATCTACTACTACAGCATCACCAAGTAAGATTAAATGCTATGCAACATTTTACAACATTTATGTAGAACTAGCGACCCGCCCCGGCTTCGCACGGATAGTACAAAACCTTAACAAATTATACACTTAAACCTTCCTCATGAATCACTCTGTCTATTGGTGAAAACCGCATAAAAATCTGTTCAGTAGTTTTTGAGTTTATCGCGAACAGACGCGGCGAGGGACTTTGTTTCATAATACATAGTGATATTGTTTTGACGGAAACCTTTAAAGCTGCAAACATTAGCCTGAAATATATAATCAACGTCTATAAGAATTTACAGTACTTCTTAACAGTACCAAACTTTAATCAATATTTCTACCATAAAAACTCAATTACACTACAAGCTCTGTAATAAAATTGTAACACACGAAAAGCTTTTCGGGAATTTCCTACGTACTGTTAGTATTCTATAGAGTTGTTTAGTGGCCCAGAAAACCGAAGGTATGACCGTAGATAAGGGACGACCGCAAAAATCTGTAAAAGGGTCCGATGGCTCACTCCCCTCACAGATAAGGGTAGGATAACACGAGAACCGATGAGTATTAAACCTATAGAGTATCTAGTAAGTATGCTAAGGATTATGGACCAATAATTACGGGAATTTATGGATGAGCAAAATTACTCGTAAATCTGGAAGGGTCGGCATGACAGGGCAAACGTCGATAAAATTATAAGATCAGGTAATGTTGGACGTATTATTACTGAATTGCTGACAGGTTGTCGCTAATTGTTATAAAGTATTGAAATGGAATTTCTCTTCTTATTTTTAATTGGCTATTGGAACGACTTTTACAATATATATAAACTAACAGCCAAGCCTTGTATCACTCGCACATTGATGACTTTATTAAAAAGAGATGGAAAAAAGAAAGATATGGAAGAAGTTGTCTAAGTCTCTATAACTCTTATTTTTCTTAAAGAATACAAATCCTACTCTAGGAATAATTCCTGTGTCGCTAGGGACTTTACAAACATTGAAATAACAGACACAAAGAACACCCACACTCGGAACAACTATTTGTGGATCACACGCTGTATGGGGATCAAACCCAAAACACTCGGCGCGGATGCAGTGACGATGCGACCACTTAAACCACTACGCCATCCGTGCTCTGTGGGCGAAACGTATTAACTACATTGCTAATTGAATGCAATTAGCAACGCAGTTAATACGGTTAAGAGTAATGACTCTTACATGGGTTTCCAGAAACCGGATGATACCCGGGCGTGCGCGTTTATTCCAGCCATCACAAAAACAGGAAAAGGTGTACCTTCAAATCAAAAGAAGTATACTCAGTCATGCGGAATAAAATTTTCCATTTCTGTATATTCATCCCATCTCTATTTACTACAGTCATTTACAAGAGGGATACCTATGGTATTGCCATAGGCTACGGGTACCTGCTTACCATTGTGCAGACTGTATGCCAAAGAGAAATTGAGACCAACGAATATATTTCAAACTTATAATATCGATCGATTCCATTTGTGAATTACGAACAAATGAACAAATCACATCATATCACAAGAATTCCATATTTAAACGATAATTAATCAACTGTAGAATTGATAGAATAATAAAGCTTTAAAACGTTGGCTGGAAATCGTTCTGGGAGAAGCTGTATGTAGGTCAGGGCTAAGGAGGTTAGTTCCAACACTATCTAGAATAAGTACGTAGCGTTAAGGAAATAATTCGCTATTTAAAAAATGATTGTTCATTCATAGTTCGTCCATCTAAAGTTTAAATGCTAGTCCGCTTGTCGGCGTAGTAATTTTCATCTTTCTCGATCCATTGCGAACTCCTTCAATTCTCTATAGGTCTACGAACGCTTTCAGTTGATCTTTTTGTTTTCTTTTAGGCTTATACTATTTTTATTTGCCTCTATTTTCTCTAAACTCAATATTTCTTCAAAATTATTTTTCTGTCCTAGGCACTTTTCGTACATGGTGCCAATACCACACTTCACCATTTCTAACGCTGTTACATATGTTAGAAGCTATATCATCGAATTAGGGCTTGACGAGAATCCATTGGAATAAAATAATTGTGAAGAAACAAACCTACTATACACTTTGAGATTGCCCGCTCCAACAATTGCAACAGAAAAACGTGTCAATACCAAACCCCTCTTTAAATACACAGCGGCTTTGTGGGATTCAGGCGCACTCTAACTTGCAGTATGCCGCTTCCAACACAAAATATGCATAGACACGTGATTCACCTCAGCACGAGACATTCTCAGGACACAATGCTGTGATTGTTGTAAGTACATGAGACGTCACGTTCGATTTTATTATTGGGTTGGACATTGTTATTGGGTTCTTATGGCAAGGAATTGTCTGTAACAACACGTAGATCGAAATTGCGATCCGGTAGATGGCATAACGTCTGCCTCTTATTCGTTAGGACCTAGCCCGATAGCTGGCAAGATTTTACTGTAATGATCCTCTGCCCACCCATTCGGGGAATAATAGGCGTGAAAATGTATATATATGTGCGAATGCGAAATATTAGTCAGAAACAGCATTTACCGACAGTATTCCGCTATTGCGGCGATACTTAGAATTGTCAGTAATTTCTACTGCCACTGTAATTTCGCGATAAATATATCATGAGATGAATATACCAGCTATCCACTTTAGTTATTAATTTATTCGTGAAACTTTTTTAATAAACTTGTAAATGGCGTCCATAAAAGAGATTATTAAGATTGGATTCCAAGAAGTAGAGTGCGTTGTCCTTTAACCAAGGTAATATTTTTCACAAATCGTATTTTAGGCATAACCTTGATAACCTGCCATGAATTAAGATACCTTCGAAGCGACGCTTGTATTTTATATTATGTATATATAAATAAATGACTATTTGTGTCTTTGTTTGTGACGTATTTGAATACATAGTGGTTTTAATAGTCGCCTTGTCACTGCCATTGCACTAAGTTTTGTGACATACCAACACAGGACAAGAAAATGAGTGATCCACAAACTGTTGTTTTGAGTCTGTGTGTTCTTTGTGTCTTGTGTTTATAAAGTCTCCCGCGACACGATTTATTCCTAGTGCGGCAGTTGCCTTTTCCATAACATATAAAAGATATAGTCTCCTGAGATTGTAAGGTTTAGAGAAGACTAAAACGAATTGGTGCACTCAACGAACCGTATAGGCACATGACGCAAGATTAAGCAATTTGGGTCTCCAGTCTCCCAATATGTTACTACTTAATCAAGCGTAGCTGTATCGCCAGTTTATTCCTTAAGAGTAGCACAATGGATAAAGCATTGACTCACGACAGACTTACGATCGAGAGGTCTGAACCACACGCGTTGCACTACCGATGTATACGCACTCTTATCTTTTATAGGCCCTGCGAAAATACCAGCGTTGCAATTTCAACTGCAACAGCAGCTGATGCAGGTACCTAATTTGGTGTCTGTACTGTATACTGTGCTGTATATCTTTATATTTTATTGTATTGTGGAGATACGAATAAAAATATTTATCTTTATTCTTTCTTTTAATAAAGGCTTTCTAGCTTAGTTTAGTTTAACAGCAAAAGGCTTGCCCGCAATTACTTGAGACTAAAGCCCATAAATAAAGAGATAAAATTAAAATTCTTGAGACCTAAAGCTATATTTTAAGTCCTACCTTACAACAGCCGAGCCTTTTACCCTTTAACGGACACAATTTCAGACTCGTCTGTTGCTACTAAGAATCTCGTGACAGAAAGAACTAATAACACTTACAGAGAACAATGGATGCTTGGCTTAGAAGTAAAGGCTTACCAAAATATTAATTAAACGTATGAATATAAATGAGCATGCTTTAAATTAATAGCATACGTAAGTTGCCTTATGAAATACGCATCCCCTTAGAACAACTTAAGTCTTTACCTATTTTCTTTAATATATAACGAGACGTGGTTATTGCCAGGGTCGGATGTAAAAGAGCGGCGGCTCCAATGGATAAGGCAACGGACTTGGGATTGAGAGGTCATGGGTTTGAATCCCATCCATCGCATGACTACCGACGGGAACCGACTTCTAACATAAGCATGTTAGCTTAGCTAGAAGCAAAATACACACAGTTAGAAATTTGTGCTTCTAATTGTATGTATTTAATCTAATTAGATAAAAAAAGGTTGATGGCCATGTGACACAAGTCTTCGAATATTTTCAGGCAATATCTTTGAAGACGACGCCCACCCATTTTATCGCTTCCTGTTTCGCGAAGCATATTACAAACGTACAATAAACGAATACAAAGTATACCTAGACTTAGTACAATCATTTGTGGACCTCACAAGTAATTGTCCCTTGTATTCGAATCCATAGTCGTCAGCGCGGTGCAGAGCACTTGCTTGCACCGCCACCCGTGCATTATGTAAAAACAAACTCTAACGGCAAGAATAGCTGTTTAATATGACATGTTCTAATTTCAAATATTCCGTTAAGTCGAAAACATCGAATTGTACTTTCAGACTAAACAAGATCCCGCAGAAACGAGATCAGTGGACAGCACTAGTACGTCTGTTAAACGTAATCCGACGGCTTAGTCCGGCCCCACCGCCTGATAAATTTACTGAAGCTTACCTACTATTTGATACCGCTAATGTTTATGGTTTAACTGCGTCGTGTTCAAGTTTCCAACGATGAGAGTTTCAGTTTAGTGCCGAACTGGTTATCTATGAGTTTTGTGTCTGAGTAGGGATTGACGAACATATCTGATGTAGCCCGCCATTTTGTTTAGCTCTTCGTGTGACGTAACACTGGTCTATGTCAGACACAATGATTGTTCTATTGTCTTTGTGTTGTCGGTGGTTGAGCTATTAAAGGGTGGTGTATGAAAGTATAAGTAGTTGACTGACTCTTTGAGGGAGTGCAACTTCGCAATAAGTTATCCTCCAGCATAAACAGTGTAAACTCATTCAACGTATAAGTCAAAATTATCACAGTACCTATGTATTAGAATAACATAAGCAAAAACAAATAAATCTATATACGTTGATTGAGCATTTATTTACTGATGATGTATGTATATGACAACTTTTAATTAATATTTACTTATGTTTTATTATTGTTCTTATGTAAGTGATTTGGTCGTCAGTGAGAAAAATTATTTAAACCTATTTGAAATTGAGGTGAGTTTTTCTGTCAAGATAAAGATAAAGATAAAGATAAACATTTATTTATTGCATAACTGTGTACATTGACTGATCGTATTAATAAAACATATGTTTTAGGACCCAACAGTTTGTCCATATCGGACATGCAACATATAGGGATATAATGCAACAAAACTTAACACTACATATTATAAATACTTTTATAAAATTACTATTTCTTTTCAAAAAACTCTTGGAGATTATAAAATACATTTTCAATTAACCACTTTTTCAACTTAGTTTTAAATACATTTCCATTTAATTCCTTTATAGCTATTGGTAATTTGTTGAAGACACGAATAGCGGTGACATAAGTGCTCTTATAAAACATCATATTGTTTATTGTGGGAAGATTAAGATTATATGTATGTAAGATTAAGAAGAAGAAGAAGAAGAAGTGCCATGACTTCATATTATAGGACAGTATCTCTTTAAGATATGGCAGAGTTGTAAGCTAGAATTTGGCAATCATGTTAACATTATAAGAACTGCAAGATATATGGATAGGGGTTTGTCCTACAGGTATTTAAGTTAAATTATGTTTGTCTCTATTATGTTGACTACTACTATAATTATAAATATGAAAGTTTGTGTAGATTTTTGTAAAGAAAGAAAGAAATCATTCTTTATTGCCACAAAGAAATATGACTACATATTTTTCTTACAAATTATAGACAAAATAATAAAAAAGACAATTAAATAAATAGTTCGTACGTAAAAGATATATGTATATATATTATGCTATTGTGGCAACAAATGGTCTCCATTCAGCATTGATGTTGCGATCAAACTGACGTGATATCGCAACGCTGATTTTCAATGGAGACCACCGTTACGCACGGACGTCAAGCCAGCTGCATAACATTTTACAACTGACAAAAAATTAGAAAATTTCAAGGATACGTAACCAGAGAAAAAATAAACTATTACTTAACTGACATGACATAGATTCACGCCTGTTTCCCAGAGGGGTAGGCAGAGACTACGGATTTCCATTTGCTACGATCCTGACAAACTTCTCTGGCTTCATTCACTTTCATCACATTCCTCATACACGCCCGTCGGTTCAAGGTGCTCTTAACCTGGCCTTTGTCCAGAACGCCTCCGATCTGATCAAGAAATGTTCGCCTAGTTCGTCCGCACGGTGCGAGCTCCAATTATAGAATGCCCGCCCGCTCCAACGGTCGCGTCCAAGCATGACTCGGTAGTGACGTCACACTTGCGTTCGGAAACGAATCTTGACTCGTCGACATACATATTAAGCATATCCTGTATTAGCAAATAGGATACTTATTATCCTGGAATCTTACATACATATATTAATAGGACACTTATTTTTATAATGTGTACAACAATTTTATTGTACAGCGTTGATAACACTTACAATGATTTAAATAGAGTTCTGTTTAGAGAACCGTATGATTAAAAATAAAATTTTACAGTTCACTTAAAATATTGAGCAATAATTTTTTTATATTAGTTATATCATGCAATATTATACATTATAGTCATCTAGTACGAGCTATGCTTACATATGCAATATAAGTAAAAGGAAAGTACATTGAAATCAAATATCACACGTAAACAATGAAGGGTACAAAGATTATAATCCTTTAATCTGTCATCATTCTTGTTACTATTTTCCTTTCAATACCTTCCTTCTCCCTAGCCTTTATTATTCCCAAGTCACCTGGGGTCGGCTTTTCTGGTCTAACCGGATTTGACTAGATATCAGTTTTTACACGGAGCGGCTGCCACCTGACCTCCGCAACCCGAAAGCTAACGATACCCTAAGGCTACACCAGTGTCAGCATATTATAGCGCACTGACTTCCCAATAACGACTGCCATAGATGTTCATGACAGCCGGGACCGACGGCTTAACGTGCTTTCCGAGGCACGGAGCAGGCGATAATTGTCAATTAATACGCACATAATTTCGAAAAGTCATATAACTTCTAAAAGTCAGAGGTGCGCGACATGGGTTCGAACCCGAGAGCCTCTGCATTGCAGTCTGTTGGTCTCCCCACTGAGCTATCGCTGCTTACTTTCAATACAATTTATATAAATTAAATAATATGTATTAACACAATTTAAATCATTATACTGTTTGCCTTTAAACTCTCCAATAAGCAATTACGAAACCCATTCAAAATTACTCAAAACACTTCCAGTTGATACGTTTTGATTAAACAAAACCGCGGTGCGCATCTCTGTCAATTTAAACAGCCCGCGATACAATAGCGATATTCCCACAAGCGCAATTTCAAACCAAATCACCGAAATCAAATCAATTTGAAGCCGGTAAACACTCTGGTGGAAAACTAACAACATTTTATTTACCTTGAAACAGCCTTTTCTTTCAATATTTACCATTCAAACAGACAATTTTACACAATTTGACATTAGACAATGAGTCTAATTTTGTTACTATTACCGAATTTGTTTGCTGCTGGTTTTCCCACTATTGGCCGCGCTTATTTCACTCGAAATAGAGAAGAATTGGCAGTATTTGCTCTGATATACAATAGATTTTTTGGATAAATAAAAATATTGCGACAATACGGTGTCAAGGAGATGTCACAAACAGACATGTAGCTTGTCGAGTTAATTGCTGAGTCAAAAATTGGTGGTATATGTGAAGTGTTTACTGGCTATGAAAGGAAAGGGGACGTGTAGATCTAAGCCAAGAATATAATAAACGGTAAAATAGACGTTGCCATTTTTTAATGAAATCCAGAAACTTGTATTGCAATTACTTGTTGACATCTCTAGCTAAGCTAATATGCTTGCACTACACAAGCATATTATATTACGGGTGGTTCACGTCGGTAGCACTATGGTTGTAAATCGAACCGACGTTCTCTCAATCGCAATTCCATTGCATGCCTTATACATTAGGCTACCCTGCTGATTAAAATAAGCAATAGGACACAGGGGATCTTTGCTTTGCTTTAAATTTAAAGCTTCATTCATATTAAAGTCTGACTAGTATTTCTACTACAAAAGATCGGAGTTACAACCTTAGATTGTGCTCTTGTGGTAGCGCTTACAGACAATTTAAGAAGGTGCTGTGTTGTCAATAGTACTTTTGCCATTTTTAATGACGTCTTCATTTTCTTTTTTAAGGGTTGCGGTGTGACTGATAACAAAGATGCTGTTGCTTAAAAGATAGTGTCTTTCAATATTGCTCCTTAAAATACACTAGGCATAATTCTTGTACTGTGAAGAACTTGAAAAACAAGCATACAACCGACATCACAAAGAAACATCCGTGTAGTTGAACAATATAGAATACCGCCTTGTTAACTTGTATCAAAGGGGTAGATATAAGTTATTATAAAAACACAAGTTATTATGACATAAGTTACTATGAAAATCGAACTCGTAACTGCACCGCAAACTTGTGCTTGCTGTGCAGTTACGGATTCAATTTTCAGCAAAAGGTTTTGACCGTAAAGAAACTCTTAGCAGGGAGTTTTAAACCCCTATTTTGTGGGACCTTAACCATCTAGTGCAAGTTAAGTGTAATGTTATAATAATATATGTCTACCCCTTCGAAGATATACGCTCGCGTAAAAGTAACTTAGGTTGGCATACGTTGGTAACAGTACTTTTTTAAATAAAATGTAGTCTATGTTACTCGCTGATAATACAGCTTTATAACGGAGAAACAATTTTTAAAATCGGTTGATGTTTTTGAGTTAAATCCTTACAAACCAAGAAAATCTATGATATTGTCTTCTGTTTACACGAATGTAATTCATTGAAATTACTACTAACTAACTATACGGATTTTATCGCGTTGTTTATTTAACAATTTATTACAAAATTTAGAAAATATTACACTACTAATACTATTAAACTTTACTAATTTGAAGCTAATTAAATTATTAAAACTATTAAAACTATTTGTATTTAAGTTTACACTTTTCCCGACGTTTCGGTTGCTTTTCAGCAGCCATCGTCACGGGGAGAAAAATCTAATCTTTCCTCTTAATTATTATATTATCTTCTTATAATATTAGTATAGATTATTATAGATATAGATAGTCGGTACGTACAACGTTGTTACCACACTAACAACATTAAACATCATAAACAGATCCAAAGGGCTCTCCGTGCTCTCTCGAACCTAATTGCTGAATCAAATAGCTCAAAAACTGTGACATATAGCGGGAGGCGGAATGTACGAGGGTCCGGTACGTGACCTGTTGTCAGGGCACGCACGAAGACATTATTTATCCTGTAATGGTTTAACTGAGATGTCATTATTTTTTATGTTCTTTACTAAGGGTTATAGAATTCATGAAACGTGGTATCCATTTTTTATAGGGATGTTCTTGCGTTTTTATTATAATTATAATTGCTTTAATATAACTGTTTTTTTTTCTTGTTTTATACACAGGGACAAAAAAATACTTGTAAGACTGCCTTTGTAGCAGCAGTAGCGCATGTAACTGCTTCGCATGAGGTCTCAGGTTCAATTACCGGGCTAGGCAAATGGTTATTAGGATTATGAAATTCTCTGGAATACCAAACACGGTGTTTGGAACAGTGCCAGGTCAGCAATAGACTGATCTACTATTACCTGGTTCCTAAAATCATAACTGGCGAAATGTTGGTGTAAGATCTCTACCCTTCCGTTCAGAGATAAAGATGTAAGCGTATATAAGTATATGTAACTGTATGTAAAGTATGTGTAGTGTAATTTTTAATTAATTTAATTTAATGTAATTTTAATTTTCTTTTACTGTAAATTTATTTTTTTTGTAATTTTACTACATTTTAATTTTTGCGTTCGAAATAATGTAGGTAATGAAAACTGTGAATGGTGTGCACACCTTTAAGTGATGTTTTTACTCTGAATCCCAGTTAATGAATGTGTAATATTAATTATTTTGTAAAAATGTCGTTGGTGTACCTTGAATAAATAATTAAATCTAAATAAATAACCAACTTGCAGTATTATTATTCCTATTTCCAGACATCCGTATTTATAAATAGAAAATCTATTTTATTAAAAAACAAACTCGCATTAGGATTTCGGATCGCCGGGTAAACATTCATACAACGGACGCAAAGAACACCCAGACTCGGAGCAACCATTTGTGAATCACACTAAGTCGTGTGTGGGGATCGAACCCACGACACTGCGCGCGGAGACAGTGGCGAGCTGACTACTTAAACCACTACGCCATCCGTGCAGTCAGTGATATAGGTGTGAGCCTATATATTTATACTATATATTCCCGCGGTTTCATCCGCGTTTATCGTTACTGCGCCGCCCCCGTGGGTCGTAGCGTGATGTTATATAGCCTATAGCCTTCCTCGATAAATAGGCTATCGAACACTAAAATAATTTTCAAATCGAACCAGTAGTTTCTGAGGTTTGCGCGTTCAAACAAACAAACAAACTCTTAAGCTTTACAATATTAGTATAGATATTAATCCCACTAGCAAACATCAGCATTTATAAATAGAACTGAATGTGTATCTACAATTAATGTATATCTACTATAGAGGCTTTTATTTATTCCAGCCATAAACATTCCTATCTTCCTATACGAAACAAGCAACAAGTCCCAAGTCCATTTATTTGATTAACATTACACAACAATGGTACAGCAACTATTTTTATCTTGAATATCGACGTCATCGTCAGATAAGGTTTTTACTAAGCGGGCTTATCTCAAGTATTATAATAAACAATATATTAATATTAGAAAGGCTCTCAGCCATTGAGCGTAATCTCAAGATAAAACGGACCCAAGGGCTTTATTAGTATTCTAACTGAGAATAAATTAATCTGTTCTGTTCACAGCGTTATCTAACGTTTGTCTGTCTGTAATTCGACTTTAAACAAACTGTAACGAATCGGTTTAGAGCGTACTTGGATAATATTTATAGGTTATTGATTCGAGCTTGTGGTATCAGCAGGGGAACAGTTTTTTATTATTAGACTCTATTTTTGCAGTATCGGCAATGCTTAAAACACTTGTATTAGTATGCTTGTACATTTTGGTAGTAGATACATACGTAGACTCACGCCTCTTTATCTCGAAGGAATATACAGATTAGTATCACAGTCATTTCACCAACTATGTTATAAGAGCAAACTTTTAGCTGCCTATATCGACGCTATTAATACTATAGGATATCAATATCAACAATAGCACTAGAAAATGGATACAGCTAGACATACCAAGTGGCGGCCCTGAGATCAAAATGTTAAAGCGCATGTGTTACTCTATCAGATTAGATACAAAATGCTTTTATCCGAAGCAATACTGTCGCGTTTAGTGATACGGTGCTGTATAGTGCAAGCTAAGAGAGTAAATACAAGTTGAAAGCTTTAAACGCGTCTAAATAGCTACAGATGCCAATAGAATAAGTATGGAGAGCGCTAAGCATTAAACAAATTGAGCACTCACAGCCTTATTTATATACTACTCTCAAATATTTAAGAGGTAGCTAAGTATTGATTAGCGAATAATCAGACAAATGCTACCTATACTACTCAGCGTTGAATGTTAGTTGAATAATAGTTTAGTAACAGTGATTGATTGTTGATCAAGAGTTGATCATTGATCAAGGGCTTGGGTGATAAAATAAAATACACTTGTATAATCCTAACAAGTTAGACAGCACACCAAAATATTGAATATTCATACCTTATTGCTTGCTTTTTCGAATGGCTAATAGATAAAATTTCTTTAGATACTTTAGGCCTCTTGATAAAACATACTTTACCTATAACATGAAGGTATACTCACATAATACATGTGTCTAAAATTTGAGGTAAACTTTGCAGCCGGCGCGGTCTTAATATTTTGTCTAAGTAAAGTTTATCATCTCATACATTATCATTGGAAGCGAAGCGGGGCGCCGACGGCTAGTGTAAAGTAACACGTTATCATACCCTCGTACCCGTTACAAGATAAGGACAGTTTCAAAGAGAATTTCCTAGCGCCACACCCCGCGATGTTCACGAGCCGAAGAAAATTTCATTTGGAATAATAAAGAGGTTTCCTCGCTGCGTTAAGCGTAGATACATATTAATTTTTCGTGGTGTAAGGGATTTTTGTTTCAATTGAGCAAGTTCTTTTCTTTTAGAGACTTCTTTTACGTTAGAGGATTTTTTTAATAACATAGCAGCTTTTAAAATGTAGATAATACTAATATTGGTTATTGATATATTATGTATTCAAAATTAAGTTCTACACATTATATTATTACGTTATTCAAGTTGACTGCACGGATGGGGTAGTGGTTTAAGTAATCGACTCGCCACTGCCACTGTGCTGTGTTGTGGGTTCGGATCCCACACGGGACAAAAGATTGTGTGATTCACAAATGGTTGTTCCGAGTCTGGGTGTTCTTCGTGTCCATTGTTTGAATGTTTGTAAAGTCCCCCGCGACAGGAGAGAGGAGAGGAGAGGTGCGGGAGATGTATTTTCAAGAAATTTACAATAGATCTTTTGTAAACACATAATGGTATCAATAGTGTATATAAACTTTTCCACTGATTGACATTGCCCTCTTTTCAGTGTGAGAAGGGTTACGTTCTAGTCCACCACGATGGCCAAGTACGGGTTGACAAATATCACATATCTTCAAAAAGTTAAAGGTGCCTTAGGATCGAACTTGAGACCTCTTCGTGGCAGTCATACGGTTTGTCCTATCACTGCTGAAATGTCAACATAAAAAATACATCAAGCTTCGTGTACTCGTCGCCTTATAATAAGTTCTGTTAACTAGATTTGATGATATTAACAGAATTATCTGCTTTTTTGTTTGTCTATTTAAATACAGTTTATGCACTAATAATCATCTCTCTACTACAAAGGATGGTACAAACGTTGAAACAACAGGAACACTCAATTAAGACACATTTTTATTTGCAGACGATTGTTTTGGTACTGCAGTGATAGCGAACGTGATTGCTGTGCATAAGGGCACGGGTTTGATACCCCGACAGCCTGTAATTAGGTTTTTTAATCAAGCAATTTTGTATTTTACCTAATAGGCTTGCTGCCTTATACGTGGGACTTTAAACAATAGCTGGCGAAATGTGGGTGTAACACGCCAACTCCCACTTATTATTATTGATTCCGAAGTACTACCAATGTGTGATTCGTGCAGTCGAATGTTTATGTCTGTCGAAAGCACTGAGATAAACATCAAACCCTGGCAGTCAGATCTAAGATCCCAAGCTAAAGGATTGTGATCCTTTACATGAATATATATTTTACTAGCTGTCCCGAAAGACATTGTCATGTACACACGAAAAAAAAGACCCAAATCTAACCATCCTCGAATCCACATGAAGACATACAAATTTTTTATCAAAATTGGTCCAGCCGCTTAGGAGGAGTACATACAAAAAAAAGCAGCGATAGCTAAGTGGGGAGACCAACAGACTGCAATGCAGAGGGTCTCGGGTTCGAATCCACGTCACTCACCTCTGACTTTCGGCAGTTATATGACTTTTCGGAATTATGTGCGTATTGATTGACAATTATCGCCTGCTCCGTGCCTCGGAGAGCACGTTAAGCCATCGGTCCCGGCTGCCATGAACATCTATGGCAGTCGTTATTGGGAAAGTCAGTACCCTCTAATATCCTGACACTGGTCCAGCCTTAGGTTATCGTTAGCCTTCGGGTTGCGGAGGTCAGGTGGCAGCCGCTCCGTGTAAAAACTGATATCCAGTCAAATCCGGTTAGACTAGAAAAGCCGACTCCAAGTGACCTGGGAATAATAAAGGCTTAGGGAGAAAAAGTATATACAAAAAAAGAACATATATGTATGTTTATCCATTGTCTTGTAGCCATAGTACAAGCTCTGCTTAGTTTGAGCTAGATGGTGTTGTGTGTATGTGATAGAAAATTATTATTATTATTCTCTTTATTACTTTTTTTTTTCTAATAATTACATTTTTAAATATAAATATAAAATTTAAAAATACATTTTTACAATATTTGTACATTTGTACAAACACATTTAAAAATATAAAAACTGAAATGACCCACCGACATCGGGAACAGGGTCCAAGCTGCCGGTGGTTAGGGCCCCAGAGAGAGGAATCTCCTCACAATACGCGCCGTGTCGAGTAGTACTGCCTTTTGCATCAAGGACTTGATCCAAAAGGCAGTATTATTATTATTATTATTATTATTATTACTAATTGGCAGTAATTAAACGTTTAAGATCTGAAGGGTTATATACATATATGTATATAACCCTTCTATTATATATATATTATTATATATATATTACTATATATATATGTATATACATAACCCTTCAGATTTAACGTTAGTATCTTAAATGTATGTACCGAATCTGGATGTTCTTTGTGTCGTTTGTTTGAATGTAAAGTCCCCTTGACACAGGAATTATTCCTAGCTCTGGAGATGTCTTTTTAACAAAAATAAATAAATAATTAGTTAATCCTTTACATGACTACCTATTTTATAATACATATCGTTGGATAGATCCTGTTGAACGTCGAGGTTAAAAGCCGTGGGAATACTCATCCACTCTCCGTTCCCATGGCTCTGTAATGTTTTATCTTACCAAGTGGTTTAAAAGTGTTTAGTAGAATAATTTCACTTGAATAACATTTTACGCGTAGCGTCTCGCCGGACGTACTAAGATGTAGCAACGACCCATTTACAGCTTAGGAAAGGAAAAATATTTATTGCTTTTAGATCTCCCTGCATTTTTTTAAATTCATGTGTATATATTGAAGCTTGCTTTGGGACTGCTGCGCATGAGGTCTCATTAAGATTATCGGTTCGGATGAATATATGTGGTTTTCCTTCTTTTTTTTTTTACGTTATAGGCGGCAAACAAGCGTTGGATCGCCTGATGGTAAGCGATTACCACTGCCCATGGACACCCGCAACACCAGAGGACTTTTAATTTAAAATTTCACCCTTTGATTTTAAATTTCCCCCTCCTCCCCAGAGGGGGGAAGGGAGTTGAGCCTCCGGTACCCTCACTAACTCGACGAAACACAACGCAAGCGCTATTTCACGCCGGTTTTCTGTGAGGCCGTGGTATCACTCCGGTCGAGTCGGCCCATTCGTGCCGAAGCGTGGCTCTCCCGCGGATAAGAAATCAAGAAATCCTGTCAAGAAATTCTTAATTCTGTGGTGGTTAATGGTACGATTGTAAAATGGTGAGGGTTGCACCAAGTCAATCAGTTCCTTAGAGCATTCCCCTATAAAGAGACGATAAAATACGCCAAGGGACCCAAAACCGCTCCGTCGCTTCAGCCTCTCCAACCCATTTGTAAGATTAGAATCATCGACGATTTGATCAATACGATATATAGAGAGAGATATATATCATAGAGATTCTCTTGGATCAAAACGGTATTTGCGAGCCTCTGCCCAGAGATCTGAACAGTATTCCATATGTGGGCGAACCAGTGCTTTATAAAACACAAGATGTTCACCTAGCTTGAAGTACCTGCAATGATCTGCCATATACCATAACTAATTCAATGTAAGCGTTATTCAACTCTACCTACTTTTTACAGGTGTCTATGTACATATGTATGTGTGTATGTATACATTACCAAAACGTAGTCAACTCATCACCTCAATAATCAAGTGACAACGGTAATGTAAGGAAACTTATAATTATAATACGATTAAGATTCATTATTACCCAAACAACTGTAACCATTAACAATATGGTAGTCACATATAGCCCTCTAATACCTATTACGATACACAACGAAACATGAAAGGGCCACCAGAATCTATGAGGTAGGATTACATCCCTTTGATTGGCGAGCAAAAAATTTCAGCCTTTGTTTATGGCTAAAATAACGTTACAGTTCTGCTTGTTTGCGACCTTTGCCAATATTTACAACATATTGCCAGTATTACAAAAATAAATATGTAACTATTCTGCTGTGTTTTCGTAACATCTGTCGGAATCTATCGCTTAATTGAGTAGTGAAGTGTGATTAAATTTAGCTACACATGAATATGATAGATAGATAGTATGTTTACTTAAAGCATTGTGATTGCACGGTCGGCGTTGGTTTGCGTGGTCGCCTCGCTCTGTCACTGCGCCGAGTAATGTGGTTAAATTCCCACACGGGACAAACAGTTGTGTGATTCACATATAAATGTTTCCAGTCTATGTCTTTCCTATGTCCATTGATTGTACATTCTCCTACGATACAGGAGGTATCTGACAGTTCATTACACTAGTAACTTTTATTTATTTCGTTATGTTTAATTGACACCGTGTTTTAAAGATCTACGAAAATATATTATTATTTTGATTCTGGATTTTGTTATATTATCTCTTTTTGGTTCATTGCGTGTGTTATGCTAGAACAAAGACTGCTTCTAATGATTTAATGTCAACCGATCTCCACACAATATATTGAAATAAATAAATAATTTTACTGTAAATTGTAAACTAGTATTATAAATGCGAATATGAGTTTGTTTGTTACACTTTCACGCCTAACCTACTCTACCAATCATAATGAAATTTTGCATACACGTTGTCAGGGGTACAGAAAAGGACATATTATATAACATTATACAGGGAACCGTTCATCCAGGGAAAAGTAATATTCCCGAGTCGTAGAAATTTGTAGACAAAATTTACATGAATGCGAGTGAAGTAGCGTGCAAAATCTAGTTTTATTATAGATCGAATACTATAGAAGATTACGAGGCTATGTCAACGTAGGATTGTGTAATCCGTGTTTTCGTGAAACGGTCCGGTGTTTTCATATGAGTCGGAAAATCGGCTTATCAGGCAAAATCCAAAGTTACGTCTGAACCTTTTACGAAAGCGCTAGATTTAGTGTATGATTTTCAGGTATTGTATTCCAACAAAAGAATTACATACGTAAAGCGACTATACTATACATATCTCATAGCGTAATATTCCGAGAAATCTCAGACTACGACAAGAGAAACCCAACACGCCAAGCTGTAACAATTTATCAACTCAATATTTACTCAACCTAAATAAGATATCTTCAAAAGAAATACAAAAGAAACATATTTGACTTTGTTCAGAGACATACGAAAGTTTAATTATGTTACTAAAACGTTTCAGTAGAAAATAATATATATAAGTAATTACGAATATACTTTTTCTTCTGATAAAATGAGCTCATACAGCCTTTTATTTCTTTACAACCATTTGTAAGGTGGTTTTGCTTGAAATACATGTAAGTTTTCTTTGAAATACATCAACACTAACCGTGTACCGAAGTTATTGTCTGGCTACCTTTGAATTACCATTTTACCAGCATTATGTAGACTTAATAATAAATTAGAATCATTAACCTTTGAGGTAGGGTGAAATAAAGAACGTTGTCAGGACAATATCGAGGGTGGCAGTTTGGGGACAATTCCTACAAAGATTATTTGTATAAATACGGATATATTTAGATTTACCTTGAATGTTCTTTTTTTGGTATCTTTACAGAATTAATACAAAATCCAAACAATACATTTGTACACAAAAGGCAACAAAGGTTTATTTTAAAAGGACTGTAATGATACATACTCTGACGTCTGTATATGCTCGAAACACGGCGAGATGTTTTACGCTCACATTTCGCTAGTTATCTTTTTACATGTTACCTAATAAAGGCTCGTCCCTATTGCGTATAGCAGATACGTTACATATATCACGCTTTTGCTACTCAGACTTCCTAACAAAAAGAACCAATAACTGTTTACCCTACCTGAAAATTAAACTCGAGACATTACAATCACACGCGAAAGTTTCATCCAGGTTTATGTTTACCGCTGGGGCAGTAGTCATAATCGTGGAAATAAAGCATATTTCAAACTACGGGTCCACCTCCGTAGTTGTAAACATGCTACATCCTTTTTCAAGAACATTACTAGCAAATGTAAAAACAATTTTCAAACGCTGACTGTCAGTTACAGATAATATCTCGCTCAAACAAAAACAAAAAAACTATCTGCAAGACCTTCTGCAATAGTTATAATTTTTTTTATTTTACCTTTAATTTAAAATTTTCACTATTATATCGATCCAAACTATTTATTTTCAAAAAGTATGTTCATGTTTCAGGTAAACCTATCATAGAAGTGTTTACGAGTACAGTTACGAAATTGCTTCGATCAGATTCGGAACCACATATTACAAAATCTTAAAGTACAACGTAGGAATTCACATGCATACTTTTGTCATAATCCTCGGTAAGGTATAGTGGTTTGAGTACAAGTTATTTCAGTTATTCCAGGATAAAAAGTAGGCACCCTGTGACTTACGGACTTTTTGTTGCACAATTGTTGCGTAGCGTAAAAGAAGACTTAAACATACTTTCATAATATTAGTAAGGCAAACATCTATAAAAATAAATCAGACAATAACAATATTATGCTCCTGAAACAATTATAGCACCAATATAAAAAGTAAATTGAGAGAACAAATCATCCAGAGACAGTTTGGCACACATTCCTAATTCCGTCTCAAATATTCAAGTAAAACGGAGGAAAATAAAAGAGATATATTTTGCTACAATACTTCGATATTCTTACCTTTATTTTATTCATAGAGATCAATTGTGAGTTTAGTTCCTTGGGGTACTGTGTCTGGAAGAATTTGCTTTTCACTTGGTAGAATATAAATAGATTTCTTATAACTATTACCTTATACAAATGAAAAAATAAAATTTTAAAATGATTATTTTATGTAGATCAACGATAGCCTAGTGGAAGACCGTTAGTCTGGTATGATATATATTATAGATATATGATGATATTTTCGAAGTAGTAGAGCCTCGCTGATTTCGGCATGATCACAGAATAAAGACGTGATATAGCAGTATTCCTCTACTGTTGTGTTTCGTTCGGTGAGTGAGAGTGCCGGAGTCCCAATCACCCTCTTTCCCCCTTCCCGCTCCTTCTCCTTCCCATTTCCTTTCCTTTCCTAAAGTATCGGTAACGCGCAAGTGATACCTGTGGTGTTGTAGCAGGCGTCCATAGGCTACGGTGACCACTTACCATCAGGTGGGCCGTATGTTTGTTTGCCACGTTAGTTGTATAAAAAAAAGAAACAATATGAAAAGCTCTCACGTTCGATTCCAATGCAACATACCTCTGACTTACTGAAGTTATGTGCGTAATGAATAGTTAATATCGCTCGCTTTAAGGTGAGGAAAAACATGGTAAAGAAACCTGCATGTCTGCAAGTTCTCCATAATTTTCTGGAAGATTTTGGCGAGTTAACAGTCTCCACGTGTATCTGCAACGCGCTCTGTGCCAGCCTGGCAGACTATAGCATAACCCTTCTTACACCGAGAAGAAGCTCGTCCCAGCAGTAGGACAGTTCATATATAATTTAATTAATTTATGATCTGTTGGCCTACATCTTATATGCTTTTCTATTAAAAGTTTTCTTTTGAATCTTTGCCGTTGTGTCTTGTGAAAATCATAGTAGATAAGGCATTTCAAGACTTAAGTGTACGTGGGCGGAAGCTTTGAGTTATATTTAATTCATACTGCGGTATGAGGGTATATGTTCCTAACTTATCTTTTTAAAGTTTTCAGCAGTCTTCATTCAAACGTCAAGTTTACTGACTGTAGAAAAGCCACCGCAGTTCGTTCTTAGAACTACAAGTGGTACCTACAATCCGCACACAGCATTTCTCTATTTCGAAGTTATTAAAGTCTGTTGTTTTAATTTTAATAACGACACGGAATGGATAGATTACAGAACCTTTTGCTCAAGTATTATTTTCTGTGATTTCATGCATTATTTTGTAGAACTAACATAAAAATAGCGTGTCTCTGGAGCGTAAAAATATCATTAAATTTTTTTAAAAGACAACGCTTTTCTTGCTCTTGGTTTATTTCCTATGTAGCGGACTTTACAAACATTCAAACAACGGACACAAAGAACACCCAGAGTCGTATCAACTATTTGTGGATCACACAAATTTTTGTTCCGTGTGGGGATCGAACCATACCACTCGGCGTGGCGGCAGTGGTGAGGCGCCCACTTAAACCACTACGCCAATCCGCCAATCGCCATCCGTGCTATAAAAATAAATCTGTGCAGTAAATAGTCTTTGTCTTTTTGTCAAGGACTGCTCTTTAGTGCTCATAATTATAGTTTTTGCTTTTAAATTATCATACATGTTCTTCTTAAATGTTTGATAGTTCAGAACACTCTTAATTATTTCTATGTACCATTTCGTGAATGCCATTTAAATATAAGAAAACGTTTCTCGATGTTTCCGATTGTCGCAGCATTACTTGGAATATGCAAGCATAATTTGTTTTCATTATTACGTGATAAATTACATAATATAGTCGTGGCCAAAACAGAATTCCACATACTACTAATTTGTTGTAATTGTAAGTGGTAAGTAGTGTAATTATAAATTGTAAATAAAAACTTGTGTTACGAGTAATTAGATCCTTCCGAATTACTTGAAAGTAGAAGCAAGTAATAAATGGTATATATTTACTACAGCTTCTACTTTCAAGTACGATTACCTAATCTAAATTACACCCAGCAAACTAAAAGGTTGTATAATTAATTATAATTATGAAAACATAATTAATTATTTACTATATTTATTCATGACGTAACGGTACAGAGAGAATATTTACCTACGTAGTTTCAATATGAATAATTATGGAAAACTTAATGTTAATTTCTCTAATGAAACGGAATAAGAGAGACGGCTGTTTGAAGTAATTGACGAAAGAAATCCTTACTAATACTATGAAAGCGAATGTGAGTTTGTTTGTTACGTTTTCACGCCTTAACTATTCAACCGATCATCATAAAATTTCACATATACGTTGGCAGGGGTACAGAAAATAATAGTCATAAAAATGTATTGTCATAAAAGAAATTACAAAACATTATGCAGACATTTTCTTCAGTCTTCCATTGTTATTCGGAGTTGATGCAATTCACTGCACTAATTGACCTGGGGGTGGCGGGCTTTGTGGGCCTGCCCGCAATCCGTTCAGCACCAGGTCCGAGAGGCGGCGTGCGTGTTCCCACGCGCGCCTCTATGTCGAGTCCGTCTCCCCTCTAGGGGGGACAACAGGGAGTGGTAGAAGTGCCTTTAGGGTAGGTCTTTCGTGTAGTGGCCTGCCGTTTCATACGGCGGGCCGAAACCTCGGCGGGGTCGCGACCGCATGTGCAAGTGTTTCGCGCGGCCCCGTCGATAGTGGTTTTGTCGAGGAACACCGTGGTAGGTTTAGTCGGTATTCCGGGAGATACTTTATCATCTTAACATCTTTCTTTTACCCCGGCGAGTCCGACATAACCCCTCCGCCCGCCCCCGCGGAGGGGTTTGCGTCATGCATTCCCCCACGAAAAAAAAAAAAAGATAATCTGCACTATGCTAAGCCTGTCCTGCTAAAAGGACGTATGGTACCTATCGTACAGAAAAAACTACTGTTATTAATCTAACTAAACTTACATTTACGCGAGCAAAACCGCGGGCAGAATCTTGTTCTGTACAATCGCCATCAGCGTCATGTTAGTCTGCTTCGTTTTTTCGCTCCTCTTTGAATCAAATAAAAACAGCCCACTTTCGTCGGCTCAAGTTGTCACAGACAGCTGGCAGAGATTTCCCTCACAGAGTTTGTAGAATAAACACTTAGGATCTTATTACTGAGTGAGAAATTTAAATTTAATCTCAATACGTTTGAACGTTTATTTAAACTGCAGGGGTAGTTTGGTGCTACTTTTTCGGAGTTATGTGCCGATTGTTAGTTTCTGGATTCAATACCTGGACTGAGTAAAGATAAGATTCGGTTTTTTTTTCAAGATACAAGCCTGATTTTGGCAGTTATATGATAAACGATAATAGGTATGCTCTCGATCACGTAGAACTGAGATGTAAGCGTGATAAACCTAAAGTATAGCGCGTCCCACAAATGCTTAGATTGTGGAATAACTTCCATACCATCCACTGGACTACTGAATAAGATTATTTAAAAGGGGGTAATAAAAGGATTGTGTCTTGCAGTTGGTGTGCTTCTCTGCTACGCAAAATGCGTGGTAGCTCACACAGAATGTTGAGCATAAGTCCAATGTTGGGACGCTGGATACGACTTCACACGACGTAGACACTGTCCAGATACCGGACTGTCACATCATATCACGTGTGCAATTGAACTGTTACTAACACTAGGTTAAGGCTTTTGTAAAAATTTTACTTATACTTTATGGACTCTGGTCTGAATTAAATATTTATTATTATTATTATAAAGACACCCCGTAACAGGTACATTATTTCTTTACCAACAGTATTTCGATAAATGCTTAATATTTTATTATTATACAATATACAAAAAATTTAATTAAAAAATAAATTAAATGTTATTAGCATATTACATATATACATCCAAAAACATTAATTAAAATATTCATCTGCATTGCTGTTAACTGGCGACGTGCCCAGTGACCATTGATCTACATAAAATTTAACGTCATACAATAAACTTATTGCATAGCATGGCATAAGTACATATGTACATGCTATATTAATACATCAAATCTCTTGGAAAAAGGCTGATCAAAAATTCCCTTTTCATATTTATGTATTGATTTTGATATTTATAAAATTCCAAATATCCGCCATATTGTATTCATGACGGCGGGAAAGTTGGTGTTGCCGCTCGCAATCTTTTAAGCTCCAATAAAAGTTTTGTGGGGATGTAAAAAAAGTTATGCATTGACCTTTTTACCGTCCAGTTCGGGACGCTGATGTGTGTACTTCGACGTCCTTGAAAAGTTTGCCGTGTCAACTATTTTATTGACTTTTTGCCCCTGACTTTTAACGCGCAGCTTTTTGCTTGTTAACGAAAGTTTGACTTCACACCACCATTAGCTGAGCATTAATGTGAGAGAGGATCGTGGCATGTAGAAGTTCGTAGTCTCTTCTAAAACTAAAACAGGACAAAAAACCGTATCTGTCGACCCAGTGGGATCTTTTGTGAGGACACTCTCCCAATAACGACTGCCATAGATGTTCATGGCAGCCGGGACCGACGGCTTAATGTGCCCTCCGAGGCACGGAGCAGGCGATAATTGTCAATCAATACGCACATAATTTCGAAAGCTCATATAACTCCAAAAGTTAGAGGTGCGCGATGTGGGTTCGAACCCGAGACCCTCTGCATTGCAGTCTATTGGTCTCCCCACTGAGCTATCGCTGCTCTGTTTAAAAACAACCGTAAGTCGAGTATGTACGTGATGATAGAGATATTGACAGCACGGATAGAGCCGCTGCAGCCAGTGTTCTTAGTTCGGACACAGGACACAAAATGTGTCATCAACAAGTAGTTGTTTCGATTCTAGCTGTTCTTTATATCCTTTGTTTGAAAGTCTGTGAAGTCTTTCGCGACATAGGCTTTACTGGTGCGAGAGATATCTTTTATAAAAACAAACCTCTGCTTGCGTAAATAAAGGTAATGTAATTTTTTTATTCCTCGGTTACAGTACATACTTTTTCATGGATGAAAGATATGATATGTAATTTTCTGTAAACTGACAACGTGCATGCAAAATTTTATGATGATTGGTCGAGTAGTTAGGGCGTGAAAGCGTAACAAACCAGCAGACATACTAACTCACATTCACATTTATAATATGAGCTAGGGTTTTGCACACTGTGGAGTTGTTATTATTCACAAGAGCCTACTGCCCTCCTACCCTATGCTATGTCCTGATATAGAATTCACTGCGGATTCAGCAGTGAGTTCGATAATGAGATGTCACAGAATTGCACGGCCGTGATTTTTTTAATGGCGGAGTCATTCTAGACTACTAGACTTCTTCGAGAGAATGACATAATATCGTGAAGACTAAACGAATCTCACAAGTATATTATCTTTTTAAAATTTAAACACGCAACTCCATTTAGTTGGTTCGACAATTGTTATTTGTTTTATCATATTTGTTTTAGCAATATATTTCTTTATATTATTCCTACAACATCTATTTTGGATACCAGTTTTATTATTTTACCTAGATCAAAGCATCGTTACCAATTGGCCGGGCTTGTCTTCTTATTAATCAGCCTGTCGTTTCAGTTGACACAGGGACTTTGTCTTCAGTTTATCATATTCCTCTGGCTGGCAAAACAAAATAGAACTGCCTGAAAGGGAATTTCTTATAAATAAAGCATTTTAATTATGCCTCAGACATATTTCTACGATTTCAAACACGCGAAGCGCCGTATTGTTTTGCATTAAAATGTCTAATTACGCTTCGTCTGCCGACTTTAAATATTTTAATATACACGCAAATTGAAATTCCAGCCATTGAATCTATGCATACTTAACGAGATGATAGCGATATGATAGTGATACTTTATTGATACGATCTTTAATTAAATGTTTCTCGCCATCAGTGTCCAGAGGTATGTGATATTTTCATACTTATTAAACAATTAATCAAAATCTTATTTTGTAACAAAACAATAAAAAAGGAAATATTGTTATTCAGATATGATTTATTTTAAATAATTGTGACTTGAACTCCTATTATGGCATTAGGAAAAGATTAGCAATGTATAACTCTTTCGTTGTAAATCAGGAGTAATAAATATATACTTACTCTTAAGGACAGAATTTGGGTGATACACTGGACACCAGTCACTGCGCTGATTAGCAAATGGGCATAATTGCTAAGACTAGGCGCTGTGGTAAATATCTTATGGTCCCTATTATGCTTATTAACTGTAATTAAAAAGTATCATATAAAAAGTGGTATATTTAGAAACTAAACTTAAATTTAGTATTTATTAGTAGTTTGCATTTAACGATATGACTTCATAGATAGCGTAGTGGTTTAACTGTCACCGGGGTAAGTGCTCTTGGTACGAATTAACAACAACAACAATTTGTATGATTCATAAATAAAAACATTTAAACACAACCAAATGGTTGTGCCGAATCTCGGTGTTCTTTGTGCCCGTTGTTTAAATTGTGCCCGTTGTTTGAATGTTTTTAAAGTGCCCCATGATACAGAAACTACAAATAATGAGAGGGTCGTCTTTAAAAAATAAATACGAATTAGCGATGTCAATGTTAATATAACGTTAATATCGACTGTCTACATTAGACCGCCACATTATCAGATGCGGAATATATTCCAGATATATTTTGCTTTTCAACACAAATGATTAATCATCTTAAGTACTTTTGTTTCGGGCACTTTTATGGTATAAAGTCCCGAAGTAATACGAGAATGTTTTATTTAACACCAACTTTCGTCTCGGTCCACCCGGGCAGCGGTGGGGTGACGTAAGAAAACGTATAACAGCAGCTTTTATGGCAAACCATAATATTAACAGCTGTTTCAAAGAAAATCAGTAACGATATTTACAAATGCATTCGAAACAGATTCGAGTGTATCGATAGCACGGTACAAAGATACGCACGCTGTGACCTCGATCACGCAAAGTAGGTGTTATGAGTAGTTAATGCGTGATAGCGTAACAATTAATAATAATAATAATAATATTCTATCACATACACACAACACCATCTAGCCCAAACTAAGCAGAGCTTGTACTATGGGTACTAGACAATGGATAAACATACATATATACTTTTTTTTTTGTAAATACATACATATTATACATAGAAACACCCAGACCAAGACAAACATCCATGTTCATTCACACAAATGTTTGACGTGTGCGGGAATCGAACCCGCGACCTCAAAAAATAAAACCTTAAATATACAAACACCATATGCATTTAGAATATTGGTCAAGTTTATTTTACATTTATATATCATTTTAAATGACTGAATTTTAGCCAGTTTCATGTTTGCTAACAAACAAAGACGTTTTATATTTTACGTAACAGTTCTGTTATATGTTATTTGTTGGTTATATTCCAAATGCCGCGCGCTGAACATTCAATGGAGGCTTTTACTGTATCGGATCGCGATGCAAGCCTTTGCGACAGGCGAACAGTACACAATAGTATGTGGCAGTTTCAGAGTTCAGTCTTTGAGCCAATATTTTGAAACACTTTGATATTGGAGAGATTTAGACGTTTTTAAAGGTCTTCAAATAAAATGACACTGGTTATATATAGTCAATATCTTATTTTATTTATTTAAAATGAAGACAACGCACCGGAAATATATACCTGTTTTGCTGAGAGGTTTTACAACAATCAAACAACGGACACATAGTACCTACATCTAGACTCGGATCAACCATTCGTGGATCACACAATTTTTGGTTCAATTCCTAGACCTGGCAAATTGTAATTTTATTTACCTTTACGACATTAATTGCACTTGACATCACGTAAAACATGTGAAGACCTAGAAATAAATATAATGTTTTTAAATTCTTAGTTCTATTTTCAATGAGGACATATCGCAACCTTAATAAAACAGAGACTTATCTCAGTATTTTGGATTAAACAAATTTGAACTCTATTGCAAAGATTTAACACAAATATAATATTAGAATTTAACATATACAATTAGAGTTCAAATTGCCAGTAAAAACTTTCAAATTTCGAGTTATGTCGCTGTTTTATTAAGAGTGCGATATGCCAGGTAAAGGTTCCTCTTTTACATGAGACCTAAAACATAGTTAGACAAATGTGAGTGTAATACGTTTTTACCTACCACGACTAAAATTAACAGACAATTGCTTTCTAAAAACATATTGTCGGCTTCGAACCCATATCTGTCAGCGCGGCGTTTGCTCTTCTCTATCCGTGCAGTCTAATTTGAGCGAAATGCTCTAAATACTTATTTAAAATATGAACAAGCACTATATATATATTTAATTTATATATATATATATATATATATAAATATATATATATATATAAATTTATATATATATTTAAAAATAAACAACACTATGTTTTTTTTACATGCTAAATAAATCGCTGTTTATCCTATATCACGAAACGTTGTGAAAGAAAATATATCCTAATTGAATACAAGACTGATGTCTCGTACTTTGTTTATGTTTCGTAAAAATACCGCTATGTGATATTCTTTTTCTATATCATGCCTCATTATTAAGTCATATTTTGTTCCATTATTATAATAATATGACATTATATGACCGTTTTTTTTGTATATAGGCTACTGCCTATATACAAAATATTTTGAGTATACAGTGCCAACAAAAAAAAAAAACGGTCATATAATGTCATATTATTATAATAATGGAACAAAATATGACTTAATAATGAGGCATGATATAGAAAAAGAATATCACATAGCGGTATTTTTACGAAACATAAACAAAGTACGAGACATCAGTCTTGTATTCAATTAGGATATATTTTCTTTCACAACGTTTCGTGATATAGGATAAACAGCGATTTATTTAGCATGTAAAAAAAACATAGTGTTGTTTATTTTTGGTATATAAACATATATATACGTTTCTCGATCAGATCGGAGGCGTTCTGGACAAAGGCCAGGTTAAGAGCACCTTGAACCGACGGGCGAGTATAAGGAATGTGATGAAAGTGAATGAAGCCAGAGAAATGTGTCAGGATCGTAGCAAATGGAAATCCGTAGTCTCTGCCTACCCCTCTGGGAAACAGGCGTGAATCTATGTATGTATGTATATATAAACATATATGCCTACTGTGACGATAATCGCCTAGACGCCCGGCGAACGCGGGCGCACGTCACTAGCCACCTCTCGCGACCGGTGGTGCGGGACTATATAAGGAAGGACGGCGTCAGTCGCAGCTCCTTGCGGCCCGGCTTCACACTCCCAACTAAGTGTCCTGATGTACAAGGACCACGAAGCAAGTCTTTAGCGAACCGCGCCCTGACTATAGTTCTATAAGTAAAGATTGTCTCTTTTAATTGTATCTTAATTCATTAAAAGTGTATTTGTTATACCTTCTCTCATTGTACTTCCTAATTATTCTACAGTTTTCTTAAAGTAAACCCTAAAGGTTACACTACATAGTCTTATTTATAGACGTACAGATGTTCTATGTACCCGAAGGGATAGAAAAGGTGTACTGCAGCTACATATTGCCAAGTATTGCTTTATAGCTAAAGATTTTGTTGTTATTTCTTCTTCTCTCTTAGCCTTTACTATTCCCAAGTTACTTGGGGTCGGCTTTTCTGGTCTAACCGGATTTGACTGGATATCAGTTTTTACACGGAGCGGCTGCCACCTGAGCTCCGCAACCCGAAGGCTAACGATACCCTAAGGCTAGACTAGTGTCAGGATATTAGAGGGTACTAACTTTCTCAATAACGACCGCCATAGATGTTCATGGCAGCCGAGACCAACGGCTTAACGTGCTCTCCGAGGCACGGAGCAGGCGATAATTGTCAATCAATACGCACATAATTTCGAAAAGTCATATAACTCCCGTAGGTCATGTCATTGACTGAATAAATGGCGTAGTGGTACCCATGCCATTGCCACGGCGCCAAATGTAGTGAGTTCGATCCTCACACGGACAAAACTGGTTAAATCACAAACAGTTTCCAGCAAATAAATAGTTGTTCTAAGTTTGGGTATGATTTAATCTTACTGCGGGATATTGTCTTCTGTTTACGCGAATGTTATTCATTGAAATTAAACTACTATATACGGATTTTATCGCGTTGTTTATTTGACACTTTATTACATAATTTAGAAACTATTAAACTACTACTACTACTATTGAACTTTACTAATTTTAAAGTTTATTAAATTATTAAAACTATTAAAACTATTAATATTTAAGTTTACACTTTCCCCGACGTTTCGGTTGCTTTTCAGCAGCCATGGTCACGGGGAGACTAAGATGGTAGTTGTCTCAATGTTCCAGTGTCGTTATTTCAAAGTAGTATATAGTTTTAATAGTTTTAATAATTTAATTAGCTCAAAAATTAGTAAAGTTTAATAGTATCTAGTAGTAGTGTAACAGTTTCAAAATTTTGTAATAAAGTGTAAAATAAATAACGCGATAAAATCCGTATATAGTAGTTTAATTTCAATGCCTTAGATACTTTCCGCAGGTATGCAATGAAAGCTTGTTTGGCTACGATATTGAATATGATGGAAGTTCTTTGCCTATCAGACTGCCTTAGTATGAGATCACAGGACAGATCTAAATATAAATTTCGCCCTATCTTTCGTACTAACCTTTTACTACCATATTCCACTAAAAGAGCCTCTCAAAGGCCATATCAAACCCATTAGTTGCTTTACCTTATGTAAAAAAAACAAAAATTCCAGAAACAGTTCTGTAGTTTACACGAAGCTTAAAGATCGGCCTTGATCGTTTACCAGCGGCACCGGCGCTCTAACAAGAGCGAGACATTGGAGAACCTTGCCCAATGCATAATATTTCTCTCTATGATGTTAGAAACATGTGCCGATAAGGGTGTCCCTGAGATCTTATTACATAAGGGCTCTGGTTTATTTCCGTCGACATTCACGAGTCAGATTTTTGAAACGTTTTATTTTTTGTATGCTGCTGTTTACCTATTGTGCGCAGGTGGTTAGAACTTCGTCTATGTGAGTGTGTGTGTGTACGTAGGCACGGGCGTGAAGTAGTATATGTGTTGATCTTGCTTATAAGTGGATATGTATGCGGTTATGTGCATTTGTCATAGCGTTATGGGTATGACGCACCATTGCACTTTGCTGCTGCTTGGGCAGCGGCGGTAGCCAGATGTATAAGGCATTGGATTTTCAATCAGAAGGTTGTGGATTTGAATCCTACCCATTGCAATAGCAATGTAAACCTATTCGTATCACAAACATTGTATTTTAACTGGATGACTTTAAAAATTTTTTGAACGGCCTTTTTATTTACTCCGTCGTGTGGCTCTAAGAGACTGCAATAACAACCATAATATGAAATACACAATAGTATTTTAAGATACCCAGTCAAAAAATTATGTTTAACATATGGCTTAAGGCGGTTTATTGCGTTTTTTGTTATGTGTAGTAGATAGTGCGATGTGTCCATGTTTATTACTACACTATCACATTGAGTTAGTAAATCTGTAATCATGGTTGTATGCAAAAATATATAATAGATATAGTAAAAACATTACATGAATTTGGTATTTTTGCGTTGGCGATAGGTGGGCGATAGTTGAAAATATTGCTGTAAAATATTTTACATTTAGAAGCGTAACAAAAAGATAGAGCCGATTTTAACAATCTTTAATTCGGCAGATTTCTATTTTAAACTCTCGAGCAAAGCAACGGTTAACAGCAAACTATCTTAAAAAAGATTGGTTGCTACCTGTTATGCGCATGCGTTGTCGTATTGTATATTTATTCCACCAATATTGTCAGCGTTGTCATTAGAGAGAGTGCAAACGTGATTTATGTTTAATAACACCCGCGACGCGCAAGTAATGAATTTAAAAACTCCGAACATGCCTGCACAAGATTTTATATTACATTATTTAATCGAATAGTGATACTACATTACTAAATATACGGTGGTCGTATAAAATAAATAAGTTTGATGACTTAATTTAATATGTTTTATGAGTAAAGCTTAATGATATTATTTATCTTTTAGGTCATTTTAATTAATTAATTTGTTATAATGAATGCTGTGGTCTTCTATAACTCAAGGAGTACACTATACAAAACTTATGTGTGCATTATGTGTGTGTACTTTGATGGCCATCCTTAAGGGAAAAAAAGTTTTTTTTAATAGTCGTCAATTTTATTACTTCTGTACTCCGTGTCTAAGGATGTCTACTGACACCGGGTTTCCAAAAGGCAGTTTGAAACAAAATATTGTTATCGGTCATACGCTTATGAACTGTTTTGATTGGCTAATAGAATTAGCAACATCCAATCTAATAACTTGACATGAGGTTGATTTTGTCACGTTGTAGATTAGCTTTAGAAATTTTAAGTCTTTCTGTTTTGATAGAAAGACGGCATGTATATACACGTATATCCCCGATAGCATATTCAGAGGTATATTACACCTACTTTTTGCCTTCAGTTTGGCGTTAGGTAATAGGGGATAGGGGCGGCCTAAAATCGTCTATCACGGCACTAAGACAACAACACCAACAAGTTCCCCCTCTCTCCTAAAATAACTGAATACCTCAGCGGCGTAGCAGTATTGTACACGACTGCTATGCATTAGGTCTCGATATCAATACCCGAGCAAAGTATCATTGCGTTTTCCTCACAAGAAAATTTCAGTAACAGCGCTCATAGCCAGTTGCAATCACTAACCGGTAAACGATTAGCGAGGTTAAGCAACGTTTGGTGCGGTTAGTCTATACCGCTTATTGGTATTTCATCTGAGAGTCTCCGTGCTTCGGAGGGCACGTAAAAAGTCGGTCCCGGTTGTTGCCAAATTAACAGCAGTCGTTAAGCCATGTCAGAGGCCTACGGGCGGCTTGAACAACTCTTGACAACAGGTTGGCCACTAATCACACGAAAAGAAGAAGAAGTAACAGCACTGAGTCAAATCACAATGCCTGACATACAGCAATTGGCTTACCCCCAATTACCCCTTCAGGCAGAAGGCAGGCACCTTTTTATGAATACAGGTGTGAGACTATGTATATATATAATCTATATATATAAAACTCTTTCGTTACTGAGTGACTGACAGACAACGCACAGCCGAAACTACTGTACGCAAGAAGCTGAAATTTGGCATGTATGTTCCTTGGAGAGTGTAGTGGAGCACTAAGAGAAGATTTTTGGAAATTCCACTCCGAAGGGGGTGAAAGGGGCGAAACCCGATATTCACACGGGAACGGGACATACGTGAGTGAAACCGCGGGAGAACTACTAGTACTAATATAAAAAGGTAGACATATGTATACAACTAATAGATTATACTCATAAGAAAGATGTTCTAAACCTCACTGGAAGGTGAAGTATTGCCATAATTTCGTGAGTAACGCAGACCTCATTAAATCCATACTGAATATGTTCAACCTCGTACACAGAAGCACGGGCTTGTGTTGTTCGGGTAGCATTTTAAATATGAGCTGCGTTACTCATGTTCCTCATTACTCTTGAATCCAATGTACTACATTCTTATATGAAAACATATATTTGCGTTATGTAACATGTTACGTATGTATGATAGTAATTCACTGTATACACTTGACTGCACGGATAGCATACTAGTTTAAGAGGTCAACTCGCCACTGCCACCGAGCTGAGTGTTGTGGGTTCGAATCCCACACGAGACAAAAATTGGTGTGATCTATAAATGGTTGTCCCGGGTCTGGATGTTTCCAAAAATGGTTGTCCTGGGTCTGAATGTTCATTTTGTCCGTTGTTTGGATGATTATATAGTCCCCCGCGACACAGGATTTAGTAATAGTGCGGGAGATGTTGTTTATAATAAAAAAAAGGAAATACAAATATTTCTGGTATGCTTTTATTACTTATGTCTATACCCCCGAAGAGGTAGAATACAAGAGTCTTACAGCCGCAGTTAGTACACTCAGAACTGTCATCTGTGGATCACACAAATAATGAAAAAGAAAGAAGCATGAGAGCAGAATAAATGCTGTAGAAATGAGAACACTGAGAAATATATGTGGTGTGACTCTGAAAGATAGAATAAGGAATAGTGTGATTAGAGAGAGATGCGGCATGAAAGTGGGTATAGTGACAAGAATAGAAAAGGGTATGTTAAGCTGGTTTGGGCATGTAGAAAGAACGGACGAGGAAAGACTGACTAAGAAAATTTATAAGGCTAGTGTGAATGAAACAGTCACAAGAGGAAGACCTAGGTAAACGTTTCTTGATCAGATCGGAGGCGTTCTGGACAAAGGCCAGGTTAAGAGCACCTTGAACCGACGGGCGTGTATGAGGAATGTGATGAAAGTGAATGAAGCCAGAGAAGTGTGTCAGGATCGTAGCAAATGGAAATCCGTAGTCTCTGCCTTCCCCTCTGGGAAATAGGCGTGAATCTATGTATGTATGTATATATGAATAATTGTACTGATTTCAGTTTGACACTATAAAACAATTTTGGATTCTATTTATTTCGGAGTGCAAGAACGGGAAGAGTCATGTTCATATAATCTTCATAAACAGTCGAGTCATAAGATTTAAGTTGCGGCAGCTGATAGTTTGCACTCCAGCTATTGATCTACCGACGCGAACCCACTCCATGCAAAGTAATATATCATAAGCGTTATAACTTAGCTGGAGGGATTATTTATTTATTTATCAGATACTTAGCAGCTTGTTTTCCTTACACATAGATAAGAAATCATATAGCGTAAGCAATATGCAACGCGATAAGCACTAGGATTATCGTAGAATTCATTGCTATTACTACCTATAACAAAAAGTATACTTAAGCCAATTATTGAGTTTGTTTATTTAAACAATAATAACAAAGTTTCCTGGCATGTGTAGGGGTAAGAAGTGAAACACAGAAACAATCAATCATAGCGGTCACACTGAGTGTAGTAATTACTAGAGCGAAGCAATATTAACAAGGATACTAGAAATTTATCAATTTGCTAGTAAAGTTTAAAAAAATAACGACGTAAAGGAGGTGTATTAAAATGATGCAACAACTATATTAAAAAAGATCAGCGATAGAGATTTTTAAGTTATAAAAATCTTTAATTTACTCTTTGGCGTATATCTAAGATATTTATAACTTACAGGTACGCCTATAAATCCTCGAACATAGCGTAAAATTAACAGAATGTTAGCACAAAATTTCCGTAGCAAATTATTCGGTGCTAGACGCTAAGACAGACAAGGTCTACATGTCTGCCTACGCATTTTAAAAGTTACTTCGCTGAAACAGTAATAATAAAACAGTGAGGTCTGAACGTTTTCTCACGGCCGTGAGTGAATAATAAATAAATGTTTTCTGTTCTAAATATAAACATTAATGTTTTACGGAGAGTATTTTTATCCTGTAGTATATAGGATATACTATAATAAAAAGTATAAAGTATGACAAAAATCTTTTCTGTTTATACAATGGAAGGTATAGCACCTTCCATTGTATATCTAAAAACAATTTTTCATGCTCATATTACTTTGTAACTTTATCGACAATATCAATAACTATGCAAAATAAAGTTACATTTTGTATTTAACAATTCTCGGCTAATGAGATTAGCTTACGGAGATTATTCTTATATGCTTATGCGTATGTAAGCATCTTAATGAACGAATAAATATTCTAATCTGCATTTTCTAATTAAATAATAGAATAGTACAATATAAAGAATACTGTTTCAATACCTTGTCTGCGAAAATGGCGTTAGTAATATTATGGGTGCAATTGACGGTTCTTGCAAGACTGCATTTATAGAGTTTCTTGGAAAGGAAAGCTTATAACCAGTGTAGTAGGTAGCAATAGGACATATATACGTATAAGGACTATAACATATCTAGTAATATGAAGATAGACAGAAAAAATAATTTTTGTTTTTTTTTTCTTCCTTCGATAGCAGATGTAACACGCCTCTGCTTATTTTTTAAGTGTTATATTTCATATACTATGCGCAAATCATTTGTGATACTGTAATCACAAAAGATTTGCGCTTCTATTCATGAAAATTGAATTCCGTTAGCTGCAAATCAAAACCTATGGGCAATTCACTACGAATATCTGCAATTACGACCCATCGGCTACGACAATAACGAGCTACAGTATAAGCTACGATAAATCGCTACGCTGCTACGACTAAGCTACAGATACGTAATAAATTATGTAAGCTACCTGTTGTTCTAGAACTTAGACTGTATTTTGACAATAGAGAGCTCTTATGTATTGTACTGCTAAGTAATACGCTTTTAGCGATAACAGTAATTCACATAATATTATACATATGGAATTTTATTTAATGAGTAATCAATTTATTTATCTATGTTATATAATTATTGCTTTTTCTCTTTTGTTCTGTTACAAAGTAATATGTTCATAGTACGAAACCAAGAAGGCAGGCCAATTCTGAAATATACGTAATTATCTAATAGCATATACAGAAGTCTGTGAGTGTCTGAGAATTCTCCATAATGTGCTCGAAGATACGTAAAGTCAGCTAACCCGCAGGCCAGCGTGGTGGACTATGGCCTAACCCTTATTAAACTGAGAAGTAGCCCGTGTCCAGCAGTCGGACAGTTAGCAGTGGGACAGTTAAATACAGGGTCAGCCCTGTATTAAACAGTTCCACTATGTACTATTACATTTAATATCAGTATTATATATATACAGAAGTCAAAATAGAATAGCAGTACTACCCTCTCACAGAATATCGAAGTGAAATAGCAGTATTCCTGCTGTTGTGTTTCGTTTGGTGAGTGAGAGTGCCGGAGGCCCAATCACCCTCTTTCCCCCTTCCCGCTCCTTCTCCTTCCCACTTCCTATTTTTCCTAAAGGGTCGGCAACGCGCAAGTGATGCTTCTGGTATTGCAGGCGTCCATAGGCTACGGTGACCACTTACCATTAGGTGGGCTGTATGATTGTTTGCCACCTTAGTTGTATAAAAAATAATGACATGACATGATGTGACATGGTGCGTGGACTTATGCTATAAGCTCACGGCAGCCACTTTTAGACAGGTGGAATAGGTTTTACTATCAACACACTAGTTAATACTTAGCAGTATTGTTACAATAAAGTATATTTTTAATTAATGAATATTCTAGCAGCCGGTACTTTTTGCTGAAAGCTTTTAATTATCACGATGTTTCGCGCCGCGAGACTCCAATCCGAATGGAAAACATGAGAGTATTAATATCTAGTTATGTTTTTTTAATTTGTATAATTGAACTGTTTGTGCTTTGCTGTTAATTTATGGTAAAGTACAATTAATAAATAATATGATTAAATATTCGATATACCTATGTTGCAAAATAAATTTAAAGTAAACATTCATAAATTGTTTTTTGGAATTTGCATTTAGCAGATTGAATTTCGAAATAATTTGTTTTCGGTATTTGAATTAAGTGTTTTTAAAAAATGCTTGGATTAGTCGTGAAAGCAGCACATTATATTACAATATTTACTTAAATTACATCTTACGTTTGGTGTAATGGAAATGATAGTTATATGAACTACTGGCATTCTTACATGTCAGGCGAGTTTTAGTAATAGTGGTTCGTACGCCAGTGTTTAAGCATTCGTACTAATTTCCTAAAACGACAACACTTATAGTGCGAGTTTTTTTGTCCGTTGTCAGTCTGTCACTATAATTAAAACTTGTTACACTTCTGCCTACTCCTTCGAGGAAGGCAGAGAGTGAGGCCCTGAATAGCATATATATAATACACAATTCTTACAGTACATGGATACTTATACAGTTAATGAAAAACACAAAAATGCATGGAGTATGTGAGGAGCTGGTGACTAAGATAGGCATATTATAAATCGAATTTGAGTTTCTTTATATATTTCTTTGTTCGTTAAGCTTTCATGCCTTGACTACTCGACCAATTATTATGAAAATTCGCATGCACGTTGCCACTTGTACAGAGAAGAGCATAGGGTCCTTTAGGGACCTTTCATCTAAATTAAAAGTAGTGTTTCCGAGCGTGCGAAGCCATAGGCAAAACCTAATAAGTATATACTTCCTCGAACGCGTCGGCTTATTTGTGTCGTCATTAAATAATAATTGGCAACTCTTCCTCTAAGTAAAATCTATACATTCTAAGCCAACTATTGGTAAGGCATAGTACAGTTTTATAACATCATTGAAAACACTTTAGTATGCAAATATCGTGAGGAACACTAGTACTATAAGTTCCTATGAAGCACCAAAACTATTTGCATATACTAATAAAGATAAATTGTAAGGATGTGTTAAAGTATTGATTCATTATTTTGTATTACAGAGAAGTTCTTACACTGATAAGTTATAAGTATATATTGTTTAATCCGAGAGTATTAGGGATACCAAGCTAGGATACTGTATATTACCGATTAAATGACCTGCAATGTTGAAAATGATGATCAGACCACGTTGTTGTTTATAATAAATACTATCTCTTGTATATTACATTATCTCCTATTTTTTTAGCAATACAATTGTAAATATAATTGTATATCTCTGAAGATCTAGTAAGAAATACACTCACATTTTGCAGGGCTATGTTTATAAGTCCCATGAAATAATGCGATCTCGTCTACCAGGCTAATTTTAAGATAACGTGCAGGCCCTGAGAATTTCCTGCCAAAAATATTTAAAAAAAGTCCTAACACTGCCTGCCTGAGAATCGAGCACGTCACAATCGCACACAAACTTCTGTCACAGAATCATTGAAGCAATCATACCAAATTTCTATATAATTCTTACCAAATTTAAATAAAATCCGTACAGCTTGATTTGGTGAAAAACGACCCTCCCATATTAACTTTTAGTTAGCAGAATGTGATCTCAGTTGCAATTTGTGTAACTTGAATTAATAAATAATCATTTTATTTATTATTTTATAGTTTTAGAATCTCGTAAGTAAATAAGGCGTTTAGTGGTCATTTGTTAACCCTACAGAGCACATAACACGCAAGCTTCTATTAGGAAAACCGCACTTTTCATTTTCTATGCAATCTGAGCGTGTCTCTGACGACTACTTACGCGATGCAAATATCACACAGTACGATATCCCAGCGTTGACAAGCCTACTCTATTTTTGCGAAGCTTATTTTATACATTAAATGTGTAGGTAAACAACATATTACATTCTCGCTAACTTAAAGATGACTGCACGGATGGAGTGGTTTAAGTGGTCGGCTCGCCGCTGCCGCCGCGCCGTGTGTTGTTGTGGGCACGATCCCCGCACGTTGTGTAACCCACAAATGGTTGTCCTGAGTCTGAGTGATCTTTGTGTCCATGTCTTTTACAAAAAAAATATATAATATGTTTATCCATTGTCTAGTTCCCATAGTACAAGCTCTGCTTAGTTTGGGCTAGATGGTGTTGTGTGTATGTGGTAGAATATTAATATTATTATTATTTAATTCCTGTGACGCGAGGGACTTTACAAACATTGAATTATTCCTAGTACGGGACATACTATTAAAAATGAGCCATTTTGAAATTATACCTACTTATTACTACTAAAATCTTAATAGTATTTTTTTTAATTTCAATGTATATTCGCGTAAACGTAAGACAATATTATTGAGTAAATTTTTTATTTCCTTGATGCTAATTGGTCTTTTGGATTGATCTATACGCTTATAAATAAGCTTTAAATATAGGTGCCATTTGTGCTAGGCAGTGTTTTCCATCCTACTGGAATATCACTATCCTTGCGTCCCTTGCAGAGGCACGTGCAGTCTGCTGTGTATTCCACTGATATAAATCAACTGTGACTTTATTTAGCTCGAACGTCTAATACACGTTCTTTTTTTGTAGCCAAAATGTGTAAGACATTTTTAATGGCTGCAAGGGACAGACACTAACAAATTGAGTTGGAAAAGTGTCTTTGTAAGATCTAGTGCCTCTGCAATTGACAATTGTGAGAATCTGGAGTGATTTGTCGTTCGAGTACTTACTCGAACGACAAATCACTCTAGCTATCTTTATTAGGATATTTTTTAAATTAAATTTTTTTTTATTGTCTCTCTCGGTGACTTGGTATTTGTGAATGATACTGTTGTGCATTGGCCCTCAGCTTCGATTCCTATGTCGGGCTAAGTGTTTTGGGATTTCCAGGAGCAACACGATGTCTGGAAGAGTGCCTCAAAAAGGGGACTTTGAGGCTCAGGCTTGCTCTTTATTACATGTGACCCGAAACCATAAGTAGTGAAATATGGATATAATTCACATTTGTCTACTATACAATGTATGTATGTAAATACTCAGCTGCTATTAAGCATTAATACATAGAAAATCTCAATACATTTTCTGATCATACTCCGTTATCGAACCGACTTTGTAAGTTGCATACCGATGCGTCACCAAAAGAGGAGTGGTATATACGAATAATCTTAGGCAAAAACCTCACGACGCCGAACAAAATCGTTAATGTACTGCATCATATTCAACTATCTCTTCTTGTTCTGGTTTCGGAACGATTACGGTCAGGATTCGCGCTAATGACCAGCTAGTTCTTTTTTGCCACACACATGTTAGACGCGAGAACATTCTTATAGATCTAGGAAAATGGGGTAACAGGCAATTGGAGTAAGTCGTGGCGTTGAAAAGATGATCTAAACCGACTTATATACTAGATATTTTTTAGGAAAGTGATTACAGACGCTATATAATTATTATATAGCTTTGTTTGAAGCAAAATTCAAATTGTATTATATGTTATATCTTAGAACACGTCACATGTTTCGATATAAATGCAGTTCATTGACCCCTTGTTGTAATACTGCATCAGCCGAACAATGCCGAAATACTACAAACGCGATTCGACTGCGTGAATTAAATGTATGGTTGTGTGCGTGTAGTGTTTTTTCATTAATTTTATGTATTTCTAATGCATATTTAATACAAATATTTGGATTTGCTACTTCGTTGGCGCATTTTTCGTAAAAAGGGGTATAAAGTTTTTGCTTCACGTATATACATCGATAATTAGAGAAAGACATCACTACTTACTTACTTGAAATATAGTAATATAAAAATATCAGCCCTGTATCTAAAATGTCTGACTGCTGGGTACGGGCTTCTTCTCAATGTGAGCAGGGTTAAACCACGGTCCACCAGGCTAGCCCAGTGCGGGTTGGCGGACTTCAAATATCCTTAAGAACAATATGTAGAACTCTCAAATATGCAGGTTTCCTGACGACGTTTTCTTCACCGTTAAAGCAAGCGAAAATTAACTAATTAATACGCACATAACTTCGAAAAGTCAGAGATTGAACAGGAGATTGAAAATATAACCTTGAAATCGAACTTGAGACCTCTGCGTTGCAGTCCAACGATCATCCACTACGCTCCCGCTGCATATTAAGCAAAAACTGTGCCTAATTATAAGACAAATACTGCACTACTGTGGCGTAATAACTTTGAAAAATCGTAGTAATTGACTGTAATCCCACCGTTTACGGAACAAAGACCAGCAAATTAGCCTACAATAACTTCTCAAGCTCATAATCAATTTATTTGTCACTAAACAATTTAGTTTTACATGCATAATGTACAAAAAGGATATAGATCTAACTACATTTATATTATTGCCGAGCACTGTATTCTGTGAAACTTAAATCTGACATTGCTCAACTACTTAGAATCCAATACGCCCCACTTTCCTCTACATCTGTGTCGGAGAGGCAGACATGTTCTATATGTCTATCCGTTCCAGGTCAGCGCATACATCTGAGGAATAAGATTGAATAGATAGCGTTCACGATTTGCGTCTTATTTCTATGAAATCATTTTTGGTATTATTTCAATGATAAAATCGAGAGATAACTGCGCGATTCTCAGAATATACCTGACATGGTCGAGATTTATATTCAATGGAATTATGATGTTTCGCTGTAATAGTCTATATAATATAGATGAACATTATAATGCTGTACAGTTCGTAAGTGCGGTTATCAGTATAACCGCACTTCAGATTCAGTAATTAACTTGACCAATATTTATGCTGGTAAATAACTCGTTTATTGAGAAATATTACCTCTTGATTTTTGTCTGCCTCCGTGATGCAACAGTAGTGCATGCAGCTAATGTGCATGAAGTCTCGGGTTTTCTCCCGGTTTAGGCAAAGTGTTATCGATAGCAGCGAGCAATTCTCAATAGCAGCGCAGAATCAAGAGCTGTTTCCAGAAGACAGCTTTAGGGTTTCCCCCTATTACATGGGGTTGTGACTATAGCTAGCAAAATGTATGTGAAATATACCTATGCCTATTAAACATACGCGAGTATGTATATGTATTATCTTTATGATTACTTTTTTATGTAAAATTACTTAAGTGTTTGACGGTTTGTCCTTCCTTCACGCCCCAACCGAGTGACGAATCGGCGTGATATTTTGTGTAAAGATAACTTATATGCCGAAGAATCACAACAGCAAAGCTGCTTAAAGGAGTGAGGACACAGTTAGTTAGCAAATATAATGCAAATCGAGGGCGCAGATGGTCCCACGCATTAATTGATCGTCTCAACATCCAATCTCTATGCGGCTGCTCTGAGCGCTAACAAGATGGCTGAAAACTATTCTGAAGTAATCTGACTGACACAGAACTGTTGACACGAAAAGAGAAACACTAACTTTGACTAAGAGCTTTGACTTCATACTCGAACATAATAAACAATGTGATCAGAGACACACGAACTATACGCATTAGGAATAAATTCTGTGTCGTGACGGTCTACACAAATATTCAAACAACATTTTTTTGTGCCGTCGGCGACAGAACCTACAACACACAGCACAATTCATGCAATGAGGGGTCGACCGACCATTCGAACCACTGCGCCATCCGTAAAGTCAATTTTATTAAAATACTAGCTGTACCCCGCGAATTCACTCACGTTTATGATTACTGCTCCGCTTTCCTAGTTCATAGCTTGCTATTATGTTATGTTTATCAAAGGCGAAATTATATTCTTTGACTATTATTTGACTCGTAGTTCCAGAGATTTAAGAGTTGAAACAAACACAAACATATTCTTCAGCTTTATTATATTCGTACAGATATAGCGTGTCATATACTTACTTAAGTAAAGAGCTTGTATTACATTCCACAAAGGACATCAAACACATAATCTTTCGATAGGAAAAGAAATGTATCAAATCTACAAAGCAATCCTTTCAGATACACACCGGTCTTTCACAATTCCCATTATCCTTTAAGACGTTAACCTTTTCCGTTCCACCCAGCTGAAGTAAAACTATCTTGATTATACCTTCAGCTCTTATTTCATTTAGCGTTGCGAACGTAGTCACGTGCCAAACAGATCGTATTGCTCAATGTTCCTTTTGGCCCCCGATTGAATTGTTGTTATTTAATTCAGAAAGCGTTCGAGACCAATCGTGCGGTGCACTGCGGAAAATATCGCTCCTGTAGATTAGTTAATATTTCTCTTTATTAAATAGTTCTGTTTCTATGTCAGTAAGTTACGATATAGTGCTACTTTGGTTCAGTTGCATGCTACGTATGCATTTGGCAGTAAATTAGTCTAGAAGTAATGTTGCTATAAGTTTACTTTAGTAAATTGCCCTATTGCATGATGAAATGTAGAAATATCTGGAGTAGTATGTAGGGTCATTGGCCTATTGAGGTTACGATATCAAATAATACATTGCAAGCATACTTCTAAGAAATAGTTTATAGGGATGGTTGAGCAAGAAAAATTGTATGGCGCTTATTCGTCCATTCAAAGGCGCCTTTGAATAAACGAGCAAGCGATTAATGCGTATGTCATTGAAGGGGTAGGTAGGGATAGCGTTGATTACTGGACCGACTCCTCTTCCCCAGTTATAGGCAAAGGTAAGAACACAGTGGTGGTTTAGCTGGTAAAAGTCCGACACGTCCTTTCACCGACCCCCATGCGGAGAAAGAACATGAGAATGCCCCACTCAAAAAACGGTGTATTTGTCCAATTTTCGCCAGCTAAGTTGGAATACGCTTCGAAATAGAGATGGAATCCACTGTCGCCAAACTAAGCACATTTCTAGACACCATGTTACACGCTACATCATTTTCGTCGCATGCAGTAAATGCCTTTAATACTCAGACCAATATTCGTACAGTAGAAACTACTTAGACTCACCCACCCGTCCAGGAATGTCAAATAAGCAATTGAAGTTCGAGACAAAACTATCGCTATTGGGCAAGCAGACTCAAAGTAACTTTGACTAAACGTATTAGAGTTAACAAAATCAAAAACCATTTTCATTCAAAATCCCAGTGTTTGAAAATTAGTTCAACAATGCGAATATCGATGCTGTTGCTAGAACACGTGATTCCGATATTGCAATTGAAAGCCGAGAGTCAGTAAAATGCGATGCGACAACTCTGAGATTACAAATTGTCTGATCGCCGCGCTGGTGAGGAAAATTGCATGTCTGGTTTGATTCTAAAAGATTCAAATAACGACACATTGATTCTCAAACGTACAAGTATATTAAACAAGTCAGTAATGTCTTCCATTTACGATAGTTTTGTATACGTACATGAAATGTCTTACGCCTATATCCCCGATGGGATCGGCAGAGGTCATTAGGCATGGTCTAAACCATACCCTAATGACCTCTACTTCTGTTCTATATTATAAGTGGAGTGCCTATTACTGTACATCGCGCACAGTTTAGGCCTTCTTATTGAGATTTTCTCGATACCAAACCCAATAGCACTTTGCCCGACCCGGGAATTAAAAGACTTCTTGCATAACAGTCGCATTTACTACCGCTGTACCTCAATGGCTATGCCTAAATCAGTTTGGGGATAGGCAGAGACAAATTTCCATTAGCTCGCTCTTTTGTCGATTCTTTTTACTTTTCTCGATTCATATTACTATATTATGTTATTAAATTTAATTGTTAAAAAACTGTTCACTGCCTTAGTGGCATATCGATAATGAACGCAACACCTGTGGAGAGGTCGAATAAAATGTCTCCAGTTTGAATCTCAGGTCGGGCAAAGCGATATTGGGTATTTCTGTCAAGAAATTTTCTGTAGCAGCATGAAGTCGGAGATCTGTGCTCCATAGACGGCAAAAGGCTCGCCCCATATTAAGTGAGACCTTAAGTCTTAGCCGACAAAATATGAGTGTCCTACCCTTTAGGTTTAAGACTATATACGTATGTATATTAAATTTAAATCTTTTTTCAGGTATCAATATAGATAATCTAGTTTCATCGGTGTTAATTACACTATAGGCTACCTAAATCTTACCCACGTCGTTAGAATGGTAAGCACAGCTACAAAGGCCAGGGTGACGATAGTTTACAAGAGCGGTGCACTTACAAAGCAACCGCTTTACTAATGAGCGCACTAATAGCCTCTATCTAGACAAACCATTCTAACTGTATATACAACTTACCTATGTGTATTGTAAGCAGACCGAGGGTGTGAATCTAAACTAGGAGTAGAAACTAAGGTAAATATTGTAAAATAGCAACGTTTTTGGATAACTATTTATTTATTAATATAATAAAGAACAACTTCTGCACTCGGAATTAATCTTGTGTCGCGGATTACTTTACACTCCACTAACCACAGACACAAAAAAAACACCCAGACTTGGACACCTATTTGTGGATCACACAATTTTTTACACTTATAATAATAATCTTCTCCCTTAGCCTTTATTATTCCCAAGTCACTTGGGGTCGGCTTTTCTGGTCTAACCGGATTTGACTGGATATCAGTTTTTACACGGAGCGGCTGCCACCTGACCTCCGCAACCCGAAGGCTAACGATACCCTAAAGCTAGACCAGTGTCAGGATATTAGAGGGTACTGACTTTCCCAATAACGACTGCCATAGATGTTCATGGCAGCCGGGACCAACGGCTTAACGTGCTCTCTGAGGCACGGAGTAGGCGATAATTGTCAATCAATACGCACATAATTTCGAAAAGTCATATAACTTCCGAAAGTCAGAGGTGCGCGACGTGGGTCCGAACCCGAGACCTTTGGATTGCAGTCTGTTGGTCTCCCCACTGAGCTATCGCTGCTCTTATATTATATAGTAAGTAGTGTGTTGTGACACTGGTACCCAAAAGGGACACACACATGTTACACAATTCAACTTGTGTTATGGGTAACAGGTCTCCTACATATTGAACATTTAGAGTTTCATTGTTCAGTCAGATGGAGCGTGGTTACAAGTGATTAAAATTATGATTATAACATGCAAAATTAGAAAAAAAACATGCTTGTGTGTGCACACATACACACGCGCGCGCGCGTGTGTATGTGAGCGTGAGTATGCGTGAGTGTGTGATGATGCGCGTGCGTGTGTGTGTGTAGTCTTGTTCATGTATGTGGATTTTTATGTAGTAGCTTATAGAGTTGATAGAATAATTAAGTTTTCGGTCTCTGTATAATTTGATGTGTGAAGCCACTCATGTGCTCCTATTTTACATCTGTATTTAGTGAGATGGTATATATCACATAGCTTATTAACTTTGTTATAAAGAAAGTTGCTTATAATGTAGAAATGACGCTGTGCAGTAGTTGTGTTTGATTTGTGGGTGGGACAAACTTTGTAGTATCGACGGCCTCTAATGGCATTTGCATTAAACTGAAGATGGCTATATTTACGGAGTATAGTATGGAGTACAAAGAGCTGTCTCACCGTCAGAAACTTACATTCAGAGTATAACAAGGTAGTCGAATATTTGAAAGTTCTGAAGGTCATTACTTTGAGGACAACACTTTGTACTCGTTCTAGTTTAAGCAGATGCGTCTTTGGTGCCCCACCCAACACAGAAATACAATACGTGAGTACTGATTGACCAAACGCATGGTATACTGTCTTAAGCGTACTTGGATCTGCAGAGTGCCTTAGCTTTTTAAAGATAAAGATAAGCTTCCGTATTCTTGAAGTGAGATTGTCCAGGTGTAGGTTCTAATTTAATGAATAGTTAATGTGGATACCAAGGTATTTTACTACAATACTTCTTGTTAAGTGTGGACAACCGCAGCTCGCGCTCATATTTCAGTGTCGGCTTGGAGATCCAGGGCATCCAATGTAGTGCAGACATATATTACTTACCTTGTTTTATATTTTTGATGATGGCATTTCTGTAAATTGTGATAAGGGGAATTTACTGGCTTTTGTTATCCAGCCTTTGACTAGTTTAGGCGCCAGGGATTCAAATAATTAAATAAATGTTATGTCACTAAAGATATTTTAATAATAAAGAAACATTTGGCGCAGTGGCAATGGCAAGGTCGTTTTAACCACTACACCATCCGTGTAATCATAGCAGTGAAAGGAAACGCTAGTAATGAGTTCCAAAATCTCACACTACGTCAAGAATATACAGCCTTTGCCTGTATCCTGGTATGTTTCTGCTCAACTCTCTGCCCAGCAATGTTTCATCGCCACTGTAATACAAAAGAAAGAAATTTCCTTGTTAAAACCGCGACTACAAAATCGTTTATAATTGAATAACTGGTTAGCGCCTTTAAAACTATTTTCCGCTTAAACTAATAGCGCGTCCAACATGAATGTAACTATGTATTACGTTTAAGCGCCGGCGAAGTTTCAAACAGTGCCACTATTCGAAACTTTGAGCATAAATATAGAGGGTTGACTAAGTTACACTTTGTAGCACTTTGAACACTTTGTAAAAGTACCCACTTTAGCATCCGTTTAACTACAAGTGGTAAAAGTGCCTTCCTTAGTCCAGTTGCGTAAGCGTACATGTTGAATATCTTGACGGCTCACACTTAATACTGGGTATTAAATCTCGAAGTACAAGATTTTCGAGCAAAGAGGTATAATCTCTCTTCGTAGAAAATTCTTAGTGTCAGGACGCTATCTAAAATGTTTGCACAAGTAAGTAAGTGTTTGTAAAAGTATGTAAGCTGGTGCATTTTTTGGTTCGCGAAACCCGGATTTGTTTACTTTTAAATCTTATTGAAGAGAACCTTTCCTTAGTGAAAACATATGTATAAGGAAATTGAGAGCAACATTTCAAGTTTCTGGACTTTCCGGTTTTAGCTTTGCTTTGATAAATATATCTGTCAGTCAGACTATCTGACAATCAGTCAATCCGTCAATCAGTCATTTAATCAGTCGAAAATAAATTATTCAATGTCAGCTGATCAGTCAGGTCAGTTTATCTGACAATAGTTAGTCGGTCAGTCAGTTAATCAGACAGCCAATCAGACATTCGATCAGTCAGTCAATCAGTCAGTCAATAAGTCGTCAAGATAAATCAAAATATCTTTATCCATTTAAGTCAAAGTAACACTTATCAATGGCAAGGTTACATTAACTAAACAATAATATAAATTTACATTTACATTTACCTGTTGCCATGTTCAGCAAAGCAAGGGCGGAGAGCCAATGAGAAGAACGGGCAAGAAACTTACGGCTACTCTTTTTAATCGCCATTTTTACAATGCTGCTAATTATATCTGTAAGGAACTGCATCCATTATACCATTTGCCTACTACTAAATTGAATACACTTAAGCTTGAAAAAGAAAACAATATATAGAATTTCAATCTTAGTCAATAAATCAGACAAGCGGTCAAGCAATCAGTTGGACTAGTTAAGAATGCCTTATACATTGACTCCACCATCGTATATATTTTGTTGCAGTCATTGTACAAGAAGTTAACAAACTAGTTAATGGTCGTTTTACAACTTCTTTAGATATTATTTAGATTGGTTTGTCGACACAGCATTGTTGACTAATTAGGAACCTCTTCTTCTCCCTTAGCCTTTATTATTCCCTTGGGGTCACTTGGGGTCGGCTTTTCTAGTCTAACCGGATTTGACTGGATATCAGTTTTTACACGGAGCGGCTGCCACCTGACCTCCGCAACCCAAAGGCCAGTATCAGGATATTAGAAGGTACTGACTTTCCCAATAACGACTGCCATAGATGTTCATGGCATTCGGGACCGACGGCTTAACGTGCTCTCCGAGGCACGGAGCAGGCGATAATTGTCAATCAAATTAGGAACCTAATTAATTAGTATTAGTACTTGGTTAACCGAGACTCGGTTAATTACTACTAATTGCTATAGCAAAAACATTTAGGCAGAGAGAAACAAACAACAACCGTATACTCAATGGCGAGTGAAGTCATTGGTCTAAATAAGTACCTTGAATCTGTCTTGGTGTCGCAAAGCTGGTGAATGTGACTGCTGTACCTAGGGTTTCGCGTTTGATTTCTGCGTCAACCAAACTGTTGTTTGGTTTTACTTTCAAGAGATTCTCAGTATCAGCCTGCTAGATCTATGATCTGCAGACGGCAATAGGTTTACTTCTTATTACGTGAGTGCTAAAACTTTAGCTGGTGAAAAATTGGTGCTATTCACCACTGCCAATTTTTTTGGAGATACAGCTATGTTTCTATGAGCTTATGTGACTTTTTATGCGTTTTCTTCTAAGATACAGAACCGCCGGTACGCAAGTACTACCCGCACCTGATTTTGAAATATCTAGCTTAAAGTCTGATCATCTGGTCGAATCCCTAAAACGGCTAGAAAAATTAAAGGTTCTTCTTGGTTTTTCCTTGTGTTAAAAAGACAACTTCCGCGCTAGGCATAAATGCTGTGTCGCGGGGGTCTTTTTAAACATTCAAGTAACGAACACAAAGAACACTCAGACTCGAAACAACTATGTGTGGATCACACAAAGTTTTGTCCCGTGTGGGATTCGAACTCACAACACTCGATGTAGTAGCAGTGGCGAGACGACCACTTAAACCACTGCGCCATCCGTCCAGTCAAGTCAAGGTTGAAACAATTTTTACCGTCACACTCAGGGAGAACGTCATATCAACAGTCATGGATAATCGTACTAACTATCTCTTAATATATATTAAGCTAAGATGGACACGATGCAAAAGTCATATCTCCGTTAGCCACAATTCACCAGGGTTTTATGGCCACAATAAATAACGACCACGCCTCCGAGAATTCCTCTAAGTCGTTTGGAAAGGTGAATTATCGTTTTCTGATTACGAACATTTCCAATCTAACTGTGGTGAAACTGCCATGGTTGCACACTATGTTATCAATTTTCTTCCTATAAACACATCTAAGCAAAACTTTTATAGGATTGGGTATTTTACCAGAATCTCTATTTTTGTGCTATTGCTTGATAAGTGTTGAGGCTACTTTTTACAGACAGAGTTAATAATAATAATAATAATAATTTTCTATCACATACACACAACACCATCTAGCCCAAACTAAGCAGAGCTTGTACTATGGATACTAGACAATGGATAAACATATATAGTTATAAAACCTCTGTTTATGGCTATGGAGGTGGAATGAATCGTATATATACGATCGATTCATTTGATCGACCAGCAAAAATGAAGATCAGCCAACACATTACATGTGTGTAATACTTGTATATCTAGAGATTTTTCAGTGATCACGAGTTTACCCTAATACAACTCGACAACAAAGGATTAAGAGCACAAATAAAATTGTTTATGTATGTATGTATCTTATGTGGGAGCCAGTCAGTGCAGACCGGCGACACTTCGACCCAGTGGGATCTTTTGTGTCGACACTCTCCCAATAACGACTGCCATAGATGTTCATGGCAGCCGGGACCGACGGCTTAACGTGCACTCCGAGACACGGAGCAGGCGATAATTGTCAATCAAAATTGTTTAAGTAGATTCTTAAGATAGACAATAATATAATAAACTAAATTTTGCCCGCAGCTTCGTTCGCATTAATGTAGATACTGTTAATAATTTTCTATATCTCAGGATTAGTAAATTTTCTGAATGAAAAGTACCTTATGAACTTTTCTGTATCTCTGACAACATGTATGCCAAATTTCATAATGATCGGTTGTGTAGTCGAAGTGTAAAAAATAAACAAACTCACATTCACATTTATAATATTAGTTGGGATAACAAGTGAACGCAAGGTAGGACGCCCTCGACTAGGTGGACCGATGACCCGTAAAAGGTGGCTGAGTAAGACTGTATGACGAAAACCGTAAAATGATCCTCGAGAACTTCGTACCGTAAAATGAAACTCGAAACCTCGCGATTGAATAACCTTTGAAGTAACATAGGGTAGGTAGTATCTCACGAGCAAGCGATACATTCTGCAAGTACGAAAACAACATCAAACCGTATATTTGACTGCACCGATGGCGCTGTGGTTTTAGTGGTCGCCTCGCCACTGCCGAGTGTTGTGGGTTCAAATTTAACACGGGACAAACATTTGTGTGGTCCACAAATGGTTGTTCCGAGTCTGAATGTTATTTACGTCCGCTATTTGTATGTTTGTAAAGTTCTCCATGACACAGGATTTAATCCCATTGTGAGAGTTGTCTTTTTAACACAAGAAAAAAAACAAGAACCTTTAATGGAATAATTTCCTTAGCCGTTTTCGGGGTTCGGCCAGACGATCAGAATATAGCATTAGGCTAGTTATTTCAAAATTAGGCGCATTTGGTACTCGCGTATTAAGGATTCTGTATATTAGAAGAAAACACATAAAAAATCACATAAAAGCATAGAATCATGTTTGTATCTACAGATGGTTGTTACGAGTCTGGATGTTCTTTGTGTCTGTTGTTTAAATATTTCTAATGTCCTCCGCATACAGGCATTATTTCTAGAGCGGAGTTGTCATTTTTAAAAGAAAATAAAAGAAAATGCAATTGATTAAATTATGATTTTTATTACTCTTCCATTTCGAAGCGAGTCTTTAGAAAAATCTAAATGTCTAACTTATTTATTGGAATGAATGCGAAAATATATTGCACGGACGAATTGTTCCCCGTCTGACCAACGTGTTATTTCATATATTCTGTATCACTTTTTGCCTGAAGCTAGCAAATAAATGTTACTTTCTAACCTAAATTAATAAACCATTTTGACCCTACTACCTATATGAGATTTCATAGAAAGTGAAATATTTTTACTCAAAGAACTCCATGACGCATTACTGCTTAATATGTATTCAGCCTTAATTAATTGCACCGCTGCAATTAAAATAATTATTTAACGAGCCTCCTGAGACACGGTGTTCTCGATATAATCGATATGAAACGTTGGACAATTTATTATTCATAATCTCCCGTTGCGTATGACTGTAAATATAGATAGCATTTTACGATTATGAATCTTATGACTTAAGCATAAAGTACAATTCCTATTGTGATAAAAATTGTTTAGGCTGTTTTAAATTATTTAATGTCAAAGTATCAGAAGGTAGCGCAGTCATAGTCTATGCAAAGCTAATTAATTGATGTATCAGCGTATAGACGCCGGCATCCACTTACAGTGCTTATATCATTGTCTTTATACGGTTAAGCAGACAGATTTCTACAATACTATTGATCACACCAAAATAATAGTAAGGAGTTTTGCAGGGCTGGATCGGCAAGGAACGTATCCGGTAACTGTTTGATTAGCTGATATTTTCTGTCACCTATAAACTTCATTTACAGATGTACTTAACTGACTTCCTCCAGCCTACAGACATACACAACCAAACAATTACACAATTACACTGAGGAGCAATATGACGTCAGAATCCACTACCCCTCTTAGAACTTTATAGGACTTAGAACTTAATACTTGTCATGAGTTGCAAATCTGAAACCTAACTTGATTGTTCAACACATGACTGTGGTACGATGGCGTTTGGCATGGACGACGTTTTAACACCCTTGTGCCCTTCAACAGGGGCATTCCATTTAGCGCACTTATACAAAACGCACGCACTCAGTAATCCATGTACACACGACTACACATCAAGTTAGACACCCTATATACGTATAACTACGCTACATACAAAATAGAGAATTGTCGGAAACGGACAGTGCATAGTGGTGTAGACCCATCACGGTACACTAGCGCGTGCGGCGATGCCCATGCGGCCCGATCAGCGTGAAATAGGACAAAATAACTTAAATATAACGTACTCTCTCGCACGATTTGCAGCGTTCAACTTCTTATAGTTCAAAGTCCAAACAGTCTAGGTTGATGTGTCGCTGTGTGTACCGCATCGATGGGCTGCGTAAACAAAATAAAATAAAAATATTTATATTTCATTCCACAATGTATACTTATAGAGCACTCTTTCTTCATAAGAAAAAATCAAATACAGAATATTTATTAATTGCAATTGGGGACGCTACATGGAATAAAATAAATTTATTTGAACGCGTTTTTTTAGCTCTCCTCAAATAAAAGGATTTAGTAGTAGTCATGGATAGAGTTGAAAATGCCGAAAATAATAATTTGTTTTTTCACGAAAAAAACAAATTGTGGTTTTTCCGTTGTTTTCGCATGTTACATAGAAAAATTCTCAGAAGGAATCCTTTGGAAAGAAACAGGATTCTTTCGAATGTTTCACTTGATGTTTTGAAAAGTTGAAAAAAAAGTTTTTTATGAAATTGAAATATATTTTAATAGGTGAACGTAAATTGATAAAACTATTTATGCAACTGACAGAATACTAGATGCACAACAGTGGGGGCGTGCGCGCCTAGTTCGTTGTTTTTTTTTCATTCTACCCTACAATTTATCGGTACGTAGGTATTATTATGGAAAGAGTTAAAGCATAGAATATCCTAAGTTAAATCCCGTACTTATAGTAAGTAAAGTACGGATTTGAAAAAAAACATGATAAAGTTTCCCGTTTCTTTCAATATTTTCGGATTTTTTCGGTTTTATTGGAAAAAACATGAAATATATACTGGCAAATTTTCTTGAAACTTTCGAATGAAACATTGAAAAAACAACGGAATTGGAAAGAAACGGGATTTTTTCCTGCTTTTTTCAACGCTAGCCATGGAGTCCTTTACAAATATTCAAATAACCAAGAACACTCTGATTCGAAACTACTATTTATGGATCACACAACATTTAGTCCCGTGTAGGTTTCGACCACAGGACACGACGTAGTAGCAATGGGGAGGCAGCCATTGAGCCACCATTCTATTCCTTAGGTATTGGTGCGCTAACTGGAATGCCTTCTACAACATTATGATATAATTGCAACAAAGATGCCAGTTTAATATTGCTTTTATAGCCAAGCTTTGAATACCAAATCGTTTTGACGCCATTAATATTCCAATTCTTCTGTATACAAGCTAATGAATGTTAAATGTTGTATGAAAAACTATATTTCCCGTAACAATGCGATATTGTTAGGCATTTCGCGGGCAGTGAACAAAACAAATAAACAATTTATTATAATGTTACATTAAAATTTATACCATATGATGTTTCAATTTTCGACTTTAAATCAAGCAAATAGAGTTTAGAATAGAATGTAGGGAAACACCGTATCGTATGTAATAATTTTTTTGTACAGGCTTTAACTGGTCGTATTCTCTGTCATTTTGATGAAAAAAGTATTTTATGCTCTCAACCTGTTTTATTATTGCAAATGTAAAATAAACTGTAGAACTGAAGAAATAAAGTTGGTTCTCCTCTGAGGGATTCGTCGATATTAATTTTTCAGTAAATTGACACGGGCGGAGATGGGCCGTTTGAAATATCGTCGTAGCAATGCGAAAATCGTCTGTTACCTACATAATTTATCTTTATTCCCATACTTTAATCGTTAATTGATAATGATCGTAGTTTTCAAGAACGGTGTAAAAGAAAGGTGTATATAGGTGTAAGTGTATATTTTGTGTATTTCTAATTTTTGTATATTTTAAAAAGGTGTACTCCGGCACGGTGTTATTCCAGTGTCGTGGGAGACTTTACAAACATTCATACAACGGACACAAAGAACACCACACAAATTTTTGGTCCTGGATCGAACCTAGAACACTCGCAATGGCGAGGCGACTACTTAAACCACTATCATGACATCCGTGCAATCAAACGTCCATATGAACGAACCAACGTATAAAATTAATATCTTTCAACTGTTTAGGTAACCAGGTAACACGTGTGATCGTCAAAAGCCAAAAATCTACATTTCCAGTAACCAAGTTCAAAACTAAACACTAACGTATAAAATATAGACTGGAATCCATAGCAACGTTTTAGTTCTTGAAAAAAGAACGTTAACACGATTGACCACAACAATAAAACAAAATTAATTACTTTTAACCGACTTTAAAAAACCAAGGAGTTTCTCCATTCGATTGCTTTTTCTTTTTAACCGTCTCAAAAATGGTGGACGTTCTCAATTCAACTGTTTTTTTATGTTTTGCCTCAGAACTTTTTTCTAGGATAACCGATTTTGATGATTATTTTTTTAATTTGATTGAGATCTGACCAGATTTGTCCTTAATAATGCGTATTTGGTTGACTTCGACTACATTGATGATGTTCTCATTTTATCACTTGTCTAGTTATTGTTTAGTTGAATCGGTTTTCTTATTTGTTATTTATTTTATTGAGCATCATTAAATCGTAAAGCCTGTGAGACTTAAGACTATGCATACATATAAACGTACATATATACTAATTATTTGATACACGCTATCTTTCGGCAACAGTACTTTTTTCTAGATGAAAGCTACGCTATGTCCTGTTCTGTACCCCTGACAATGTGTATGCAAACATGTATGCAATCGGTCGAGTAGTTACGGCGTAAACGCGTAATAAAACAAACGAACAAATTCACATTCGAATAAGCATTTTCATTCAAGGTGGCCATGCTGTTAGTCTTCTGGGCACACTATTAGTCGGTTGTAATGCGAGGAAATTTCATGACGCTTATTACAGCGATATACTTTTATTTTATTTGTGTTTTATAATATTTTAGGTATATAAGTTATTGCTCAAGAATTGTGAAAATAAAAAGTGTTAATAATAAAAATGTATAAATAACCTGGATATTGAAATAAACCACATTCGCATTTATCTATATCTACTAATGTTAGCTATAAATATAAAGTGGACAAACATTTTTGATTGTGTCTTTGTGTTTTTGTAGGAATTTAACTCAAAAACTACTCACCCGAATTTAAAAATTATTTCTCTATTAGAAAGCTATACCTATAATCACCGAGTAACATAGGCCTATTATTTTATTTTAAAAAAGTAATGTAAAAGCAAAGCCGCTGGCAAAATCTAGAGTTTTTATATAGTAACATGTTAAATAGTAGTAGTATTTTTATCAGTGTCTATCGCATATAACCAATCTTGTCTATACATGCCTATAAATATACTAGCTGACCCGCGCAACTTCGTCTGCGTCACAGAGAATTTTCTCCGTTTTTGCAACATTTTTTCATTGATGCGCCGCTCCTATTGATCGTAGCGTAATGTTATATAGCTTATAGCCTTTCCCAATAAATAGACTATCCAACACTAAAATAATGTTTCATTTTGAACCAGCAGTTACTGAGATTAGTGCGTTCCAACCAAATAAATAAACTCTTCAGCTTTATAATATTAGTAATATTATAGATTTAAATAATAGACATACTATTGTCTAGTACCGAATGTCTCAAATATTTTAAGCGATTAGTTCGCTTGAGGTATTCACGTGTTGAGAATCATGACAGCATTCTAAACATATCGGAAGTCAGTCACTTGTGTAAGGTTTGATACAAAAAGGTTTAATATCGCAAATGATCATATAAATAAACCGAATAGATAGAAGATAATATAAATACTTAGCTCACAGATTAACTATGGTCAGTGTGGCCTTAAATTAATGACATAAACGGATAAAGATTTATGTGAAAGTAGTAAAAGAAACTGTTGAAATATATTACTAGATTTTGCCCGCGACATCGCTCGCGTTAATATTGATTTTGGTCAATGAATTTCTATCCCTTGTCAACAGTACATTTTCTGAATAAAAGGTACTCTATGTTCTTTGATGTACCTCTGACAACGTGTATGCAAAATTTCATCATGATTGGTTGTGTAATTAAGGCGTGAAAGCGAAATAAAAAAACTCACATTCGCATTTTAATATTAGTAAGGATTAGTGTAAGAGCCCAAAGCTGCCAGACCTCAGTCATTTTAGTAAACGTTTTAACGAAGGCCAAGTTATTTAAGTAGTAAGCGTGTAAAATAAGCGAATAAATGAATTATTCGCAGTTTAACTTGAGGCAATGAGAAGACCAACATGACCACCAGTCTTCCCGTGACCATGGCTTCTAAAAACCAACCAAGATGTCGGCGAAAGAGTGAAGTATATGGTAAAACCACTTTTAAAATTATTCTTTCGTACCACACCACAGAAGGATTCGTTTCGTTTTGTTTTATAAAAGACAACTGACGCACTAGGAATAATTTAGGATCTGGACTTTACAAACGTTCAAACAATGAACACAAATTACACCCACTCGGAACAACTATTTGTGGATCACACAAAGTTTAGTCTCGTGTGGGATTCGAACCCATAACACTCGGCGCAATGGCAGTGGCGAGGCGACCACTTAAACCACTAGGCCATCCGTGCAGTCATTCATTCTATTTACTAACATGATTGTCCAACGCGGTACATTTCCAAAGACAGTTTCTGCCATATTCGTTTAGGTTTTGTGACCTGTGTGTTTACCGAGCTCTGACATATTCTTCTTTATTTGTTAACCTCTGAGTCTTCTTCGAAGAAGTTAATGAAAACACTATGTGGGTCTCTGTGTTAGTGACAGGCATAACTCCGGAGCCACTGGACCGATTGACTTGTAACTTGGTGTTTCGACACCTTGGGGTCATACCTCGGTCGAGTTTGAATATGGGCCCTGTGGGTCATAAGACCCCTGAGATATAGGGGTCATTTCTTTTCATTACTTTTACATTTAAGACGAAGAGGTTTAATCTTGGGGTTTTAAACCCATGTCGTTGTCTATACTAATATTATAAGTAGGAAAGATAGTAGATAGGAAAGATTTCACTTTTAGTTTGTTTGTAATGATTTAACTCAAAAATCACACAGCCGATTATAAAAATTCTTTCTCCATTAGAAAGATATATTATCACCGAGTAACAGGCCATATGTTATTTAAAAAAAAGTACTATTACACCTAACCTAATCTAACCTACTTTTACGCGAGCGAAGCCGCGGACATAAGCTAGTGTTTTATATACTTTCATCCTGAAGATGCCGTGAGAACGCGCATTACTTCTCTATAATTAATATCAGACAGAGCCACATCGATGCGCGGTTTTAACAATATAATATACAAGCGACCCGCCCCGGCTTCGTGAATCACTCTGTCCATTGGTGAAAACTGCATGAAAATTCTGTAGTTTTTGAGTTTATCCTGAACAGACAGACTGACGCTGCGAGGGACTTTGTTTTATAAAATGTTGTGATAGTGATGACGTAATAAAATACCCATGCTTCTAAAATAATACGTCTTTTTAACCGGTGAAACAGAAGAGGTTGTCAAATCCTCCTACTTCTCATATTATCTGCTAGTTTGTAGGCCATTTCGACGCAAGTAATGTAACCAAATATCACTCACATCGTACATAGTACCGCTTAGAACTAAACACGGGAGGTTAAGACACAATTAATTAGTACAAAGCGAACATTGTATTAACAGAGGTTATATTTAGTTGATTACTGTTAATAGAGCCTCCGCGTAATCGCTTCCGTTCAACTAATTACTCTCCTAGTTTATGTAAGATTTTAATTAAATTCCTCTAATTTTACTTAAACTACTCCCAAAAGGGCAAACTCAGGTAGCTTTAGAAATTACGTCGGTGTAGCTCGGATTAAATCTCGACGTTTAGTGGAAAACAACTTAAAAATGAAAGTAACTACAAAAGAAAAATCTTTTTTATAATAATTATTTCCTGCAGGCTTAATTACATTACTTACATACAGTGTACTAGATTTTGCCCGCGGTTTCGCTCGCGTAAATGTAGGTAAGGTTAGGTAAGATTAGTAACACTACTTATTTCTGGATAAGGGTACCTTTTATCCAGAAATAAGTGGTGGTCTTTGGTCAATGAATTTCTATCCCTTGTCGACAGTACATTTTCTGAATAAAAGGTACTCTATGTTCTTTTCTGCACCTCTGACAATGTGTATGCAAAATGTCATGATGATCGGTCGAGTAGTTAAGCGTGAAAGCGTAACAAACAAACTCACATTCGCATTTATAATATTAGTAAGGATTTTATACAGTGATGCGGAAAAAATACCCAACCCTGGTGCGCAGGGTGCGAGCCAGCACCAATAGCATCCCAGCCACGACTGCGGATTGGCTGGACTGTCGCATTGAATTGCGACAGGAATTTTGAAGCAGTGATTAATAATAATAATTTGAAGTACTTTCATTTTAATTTTGATACTAATATTTTCTTAATATAGTTATTAAGAAAATACCTACCTTCTTGTATTTCTTGCGTCTTCCTGGGACGGCAATCCGAAACGACTTGAGGAATCAGTATACTAATGACGTAGCCAACAAGCGAAGCGCTTAATGGTAAAGAGTTATCTTAAAAATACATATTTTAGTTCTAAATGAATTTCATGTGGGTCGTGTTACCGTACATCATCCACATGGCCCAGTAGACAAGTAACAGCGTTCAGTAATTTATACTAAATTTTAATTAAAATTGTTTATTTTCATTTTTTGTATGCTATTTTATATTGAACTAGTTCTTAGTTTTCCTGCGGTTTCACCCGCGTAAGTCCCGTTCCCGTGTGAATATCGGGTTTCACCCCTTTCACCCCCTTCGGGGTGGAATTTCCAGAAATCCTCTCGTAGTGCTCCCCTACACTCTCCAAGGAACATACATGCCAAATTTCAACTTCTTGCGTTCAGTAGTTTCGGCTGTGCGTTGTCTGTCTGTCACTCAGTAACGGAAGAGTTTTATATATATAGATTGTCGGATACTCCTATTAAGTAAATATTATCTGATTTTTTTAAAATTAAACAAACTTTATACTTTGATCTAACTTAAATGTAACACCTTATGGTGTTTCATTTAAGATATTGCTATTATTTTACAAAGACAAAGACAAAGACAAAGACAAAGACATTTATTTTTGTAAAAACATGAGTAGGTATGACATATTATGTACATGGTGGTTTGCTATAGGAATGTTCATGCATGTTTTGCCAAGTACGGCGTACAAAATAACACTGGTAGAATATAGATTGCTATCAGAATCAAATAATAAATTGAAAAATAACCCAATAATAATATCAAAAAAGGAATAATAATTAATATCAATAAAACATATGAATTTAAAAAATATAAGTATGTCAAAAAGCAAAATAATAACTGGAAATTATGTCAAAACAAAATAATAATTAGTACTTTATCATGTCAAATATAAATAATAAGAAACAGTTTCTATTAGTTCTATCATGTCATAATAATAAGAAGTAATATATTATTACTTAAACAATATCATTCAAAAATTCTGTTAAGCTGTAATAACACTTCAATATAAGATATTTTTTCAAAAAAAAAAACATTTTTAAGGAACTAATTTTTTTGTGTATAAACCTATCTCCTTTTCTGTACCCCTGACAACATAATAATATACGCATTTGCATTTATAATATTAGTTAGGATGAAGAATTTAGTAGAAAGTGCAAGTAAGTTTTTTTTACACATATATGAATGAAGCTCAAAATATTCCATATTAGTAGTAGCAATAACACAAACTACTGCGCTACCCAAACATTCGAAATTACAATTCAAGACCAATTATTACTTAGAAGCAGATTTCAATCCGCCGCCCAACAGCGATTATCACCAAGGAGCTTTCATAATACCTATAAAGTTATTAAACTTTGATATCTTAAGCCGTCAATTTGCGGGTAGAACATCAATCAAAGTGTTTACTCTCTGCAGAGTTTCGTAATCTACCTGCGCCATATTTGAGACGCAACAGACGCGAATTGACTTTATTATGTTGGCAATGACACGTATGTATACTTGGATTAGTGATCAGATTTTAGACGTATGTTTCGGTTTGAAATTTTAATGCTATGTAATAATTGTAAGGCGTTCATATTTGACTGCACGGAGTGTTTAATATAAAACACAAAAAAGTGTCACTTATATAAGAAAGCATAATATTCTTGAAGGTTAACAAATAACATGTCCGTTACCACTTTTAACTACACAGTTTCACTAATTGTTTGCGCAAATAAAACACACTTATACATTGTAATGAAACTATGACAACAGAATGAATACAAGAGGTAATGTTAATTTTAAAAACTATAATTAGATATTATAAACTTATAAGCAAATAAGCCGCGATATGCTTAAGACTGCGCCGAGCGTAAGACAGATAATGACAGAGCTCGTGCGGCGCATATTCAAATCGGCGCGCGGCCGCCATAGTCAAATTGTATGGAGGATTTGAAGTGCTTTTTTGATAAATATGTATCTTTATTGTCAACTAATAACTTAAATATTTGGGACGGACAAATTGTAATATAACTATTTATGTTTCGTTATAATCTAAAAATCACGTAACACGAGCTTACGTTTTTGCATTTTACGTGATAATTTTGTTAGCAAAAATATTTGTTATTTTAAGTTTTTTACATGGAGTAATTGTAAACACATTTATTGTTGTGGTAAATGTATATTTTATATTTGTATTAAACAAGAAGTGTTGATTTTATTCACTTAACTGTGACCGCCTGTTTTGGCACATTTCGCTCGGCGCAGTCTTAACAATAAAAAATACAGATACAATTCACATTAATTTTGTTAGTCGGTAGACGGTGAAAATCGTGTGGTCCAAGTTATGCACTATACGCTTTGTCGCCTCTCCTGCGCGGTAACTGTTTGTTTCTTATGTCAAGAAGGTATCATCATTAGCTACGTAGTTCAACAATTTTCTTTTAAAGACTGTGAGTGTGCTTGCACTTTTCATTTCAGTTGAAATGATATTATATAACTGTGCTCCCGCAAATATTATAATTTTTTTTTGTTATAAGTTTGATCTCGAAAATTCATTGTTCCGAGTTAGGATTCTGGATTTCTTTGTGCCCGCAACAACACGTTTGAGAGCAAAATATTATAATATCTAAAACATGTCATCATATGTATTATGTTACTGTTAAATTATTATTGCACTCAAACATGTCACATGTCGTGCCAGTAATCGCCCGGCCAGACTAAGTAAGTTAGATAGCATGCACTCTAACTCACGTTACAAAAATTTACCTGAGATGTCTCCTCTAGTACAATATACTACATATTAATTGAAAGCACTAATGAAAAAATTTAAAAAAATTAAATTTACTTTTTGGCTACATTGACTCGTTTTTTGATGATTCCGCAACGTGTTAGTAATAGTGTTGCCGGTCTATAAGTTACATTTAACCACTTACCGCGGAAGCTAATGTATAAAAAAATGTTTGCCACCTTGGTTATATAAAAGTTCATAATTTTAACATACACTATTTTCGTCATTAATCATAATTAATTATATTCTAGTCTTGACAAGTTTTTATCTAGTCTTAATTTAAAATTGGAGTGGAATAATAAAATCTTGACTCAACAAATTCTTAGAAAAAGCAGGTAAACCGATCCCTAAGTATTAAAAAAACAAACTTTAAGCTTCAATACTAAGAAGTGTATCAATAAGATAAATATCAAACAAGATTGCAATCCTAACTATAAGCGAAACCCAAATAACATCTGTCTGGAAAGTTCTCGAAGATCGGTAGAAGAGGCACTAGACTTTGAAAATTCCACACGTTCAACGAAACCGACCGACCATTGCAAACATGGAATTTGAGTGCAATATACACACGATGCAATACACTTGTTAAGACGTCGATGTGGACAAAAATTGCCTTACTTTAAACTTTTTTTTGGGATGAAATATCTTAAAAAAAACTGTACTGTTCCCGAGAAAAACCGCGAACTAATTTTAAATAAGGAATTTTTTTCCACACAGTTGTCTAAACAGGTGTGTGGTAATAGGGTACTCCTTATATCCTTTTCTGTCACAACGTGTATAATTGTATGACGATCGGTCAAGTAGTTGAGGCGTAAAGGCGCAACAAACTCACATTGGCATTTATAACTTTAGCTAGGACTAGATTTTGCCAGCGGCTTCGCTCGCGGTAATGTAGATTTATGTTAAGATAGATTTAGTAGCCTATATGTTATTCTAATGTGTAAACAATAATACTGTAAAGTTTTATCAAAATCCGTTCGGTAGTTTTTGCGTGAAAAAGCAACAAACATCCATCCATCCATCGCCACAATCTTTCACATTTATGATATTAATAGGATTATACATTTTCGTGGTTAGGTTGCTGTATTAAGAATACTAATTAAAACAATACATGTCTCATCATCAAATGTTCACAACATATTGTAAAACAAAGTCCCCTGCCGCGTCTCTCAGACAGAGAGACGCGGCAAGGGACTTTGTTCGCGATAAACTGAAAATCTACTAAACGGATTTTCATCCGGTTTTCACCAATAGAGAGAATAATTCATGAGCAAGGTTTAAGTGTATAATTTGTTGAGGTTTCGTACTATCCGTGCGAAGCCGGGGCGGGTCCCTAGTTTAATCATAAAGTATATACAGGGACACGCCTATATACGCGAAGAGGTAGGGCATAGGTGTATTAGATACACATCTCGCTACCTAAGGTCTTTATTTAGGGGTGAGCGTATTCTCTTCTGCCAAATACAGTACCAGATGCTGTGCTGCTACTAAGGATTTCCTAACATTTAGCCTATCCGAAAATCGAATTCTTGACAAGTTATCACGGGCACAAACGCGATCCTATCCATTAGAACCAACAAAGCAAGCATTTCATAATCATATGTAATTAAACTACTATATACGGATTTAAGCAGCGATAGCTCAGTGGGGAGACCAACAGACTGCAATGCAGTGGGTCTCGGGTTCGAACCCATGTCGCGCACCTCTGACTTTCGGAAGATATATGACTTTTGGAAATTATGTGCGTATTAATTGACAATTATCGCCAGCTCCGTGCCTCGGAGAGCACGTTAAGCCGTCGGTCCCGGCTGCCATGAACATCTATGGCAGTCGTTATTGGGAGAGTGTCGACACAAAAGATCCCACTGGGTCGAAGTGTCGCCGGTCTGCACTGACTGGCCCCCACATAAGATACATATACGGATTTTATCGCGTTGTTTATTTGACATAATTTGGAAACTACTACTATTAAACTTTACTAATTTTTAAGCTAATTAAATTATTAAAACTATTTATATTTATGTTTAAACTTTCGCCGACGTTTCGGTTGCTTTTGTGTTGTTGCTTTTGCGGAGACTAAAATCCATATATAGTAGTTTAATTTCATAGAATAACATTCGCGTAAACAGAAGACAATATCATATGTAATTCCTAAAATATAGACAAGTTCCAATCCAATCTAACCAATGATAAATTATGCATTTGATTTATGCGTGCTTTTAATGAATAAATTATCTTAAATTGAAACTGTCCGTGACCACTACTAAATATCCGTGAAATCATATTAATGCAAAACATGGTAATAGATTGATTGCTTGCATGAAACAGCAATTTTAAGGGGACAATTTGTTACATTTACGCAATAGGTTTCTGGGTTTAATTTTGCGTTCCTTGCTAACTGCGTGGACAGCGCAATGGTTTAAGTGGTCGCTTCACTACTACACGACGCCAAGGCCTAACGGTTCAATTTTTCATCGTGACCAAAGTTGTGAGAGCCCAGGGACTTCGCGTATTATGTGCCTAGTTGTTTTGAGTGTGGGTGTTATTTATGGAAAGTCCAAAGCAAGTAATAAGTATTTTATATTTAGGTATTAGAAAAGTGGGGTGGAATGTCTTGCTATCTCTTTTGCATACCTGTACTTAAATAACAGTCACTTCACAACTTCCTGCATCCTTTTTTAATAATTTCTACAAGAATTGAAATGATCTTACACATTTTACGGATGATTTAATAATATTTTTTTAAGCCTACAAGGAGACAATGCAAGCCCAAGGCACGCACTTCTAACTTTTAGAAGTATTATGCATACTAGATAGATAATAATCGCTAAAAAAATAGAAAATATCTTAAGGTAACCTGCATAGCTGGGAGCTCACCTTATGGTAAGCTCTTAGCTATGCAGGTGCTTTAGTTCTCAAAGTGAATATGTGAAACTTGCCAATCCACACTGAGCCAGAGTGGGCAAGTGGCTTCTCATAATGAGAAAAGACCCATGCCCAGCAGTGGTAAAGTTTATACACAAGGCTTATATTATTATTTTATAATTGTTAGATTTTGGTGCTACAACCTTCCTTTAAGAAAATTGACAGGTACTATAGACTGTATAATATAATATAACTTAGTTTTGGTCAATACTGTCTCAAAATCGACTGAAGTTCGAGAAAGTATCGACTAACATAAAGTTAAATACATTTGTTACACTGCCTTTGTTGCGGTTAAACACCTTACTTAACTAACGTTTCAGGCTGGTTTCACTTACTCACGCTAATGAAACCACACTTAAACACGCTCCGCCTTCGTGTTGGGTACAAACCGCCACCTGTGAGTTTTGTTTACGCTTGAATAACTTCGTGACCTCCTTTAAAGGGAAAATAGGATGGACAGACCTCTTAGAGATAACGTAGACACATTAATTAGAACAAAAATATAACTAGACGTAGAAGATAATATCAACTGTATTCACTTAAGTAGAGATTTATACATATATTGAATCAAAGTCAAAGTCAAAAATGTTTATTCCCATAAAAATGTGTAAACAATTCTTAGACACGTTAATACCTATACTAATATATTATTAAAAATATTAAGAAAATAAATATATGGATAGATAGATATGTATATAATCGAATTAGGCATTACTTGGCGGCAATCCATTGTGATAATATAATTAGGAAGACCGCGGGACCCGCCACGTACCTTCAAATTACCCATCCTAACCATTACAATAGAAAAAGGGTTGACAATACCGTACTCCTCTGGTAAGGATAGTCCCAAAGTGAGTACTCAAACAAGAAATTTATATTGAAAATATAAATCCTGTTTATAAACGTTCCACTGCTAGGCTTAGAAATATGTTTAATATGAGAAAAGTTTAGACCACAGGCGACTACACTACACTGTGCTGACTGAATATATTTTTGAGAACATAACTCTCAAACGCTTTTATTATATATCTATAGGTGTAGATATGCAGGTGGTTCCAAAATCATTGATACCTACCAAAATTATTGGTGACTAATGATTTTGGTTTATAATGTCCGTGATTGCGGCAGATGAGATATTAAACATGCATATTGCCGCATGACGTGTATGACGTCCAATATGGGAACTCAAGATCTCTGTGGGCTAATGCAGAAGAAAGAAAGAAAGAAATCATTCTTCATTGCCACAAAGAAATATGACTACATATTTCTCTTACAAAATATCGTCAAAATAATAAAAAAGACAATTAAATAAATAGTTCGTAAGTAAAAAGTAGATACATATTATGCTATTGTGGCAACAAATGGTCTCCATTCAGCATTGATGTTGCGATAAAACTGACGTGATATCGCAACGCTGATTTTCAATGGAGACCACCGTTACGCACGGACGTCAAGCCCTAGTTGCATAAAAATATACAACTAACAAAAAATTTGAAAATTTCAAGGATACGTAACCAGAGAAAAAGTAAACCATTACTTAACTTATTATTATAAAAAACAAAAAAGTTACAATAATATAAAATAAAAAATCTAACAGCCTCTCCACTAGGTTTCAGGTGCTTCTGAAGCACTATTGCCTCATCGACTGTGTTCAACTTCAGCGTAAAAGGGGCAAGCTCGAGAATATATACCAACCCAGTTCATAATAGTTTAGTCGCGGGTTCGATTCCCGCACAAGTCAAACATTTGTGTGCATGAACATGGATGTTTGTCTTGGTGTGGGTGTTTCTATGTATAATATGTAGGTATTTACAAAAAAATAGTATATATGTATGTTTATCCATTGTCTAGTACCCATAGTACAAGCTCTGCTTATTTTGGGCTAGATGGTGTTGTGTGTATGTGGTAGAATATTATTATTATTATTATTACTACCATATAAATGAATACTTATAATAATATACCTAATAATAACATAAATACAAATAAATACATAATATATAAACAAACATGACATACATTCATAATAATAATATCTGGGACATTTAATTCCTTTTCTTTTTTTTACAAACTTTGATAATAATGATAATCTACAATAATATATAATTAATAAAAATATTAAAACATATAAATAAAATAATATAATAATAATTATATAATAGAATACCATATAATAAAAATAATTATAGTAATATATCTATCTAACTATAGTAAGCGCACCTTAATAAAATTACCTATATATTGTAATAGTCAATAAATATCAATCATAAGTAAAATATGTAAACAATAAAATATGTAAAACTTCCTCCTCTCTCCTACATCTTGCCGTGCCGACAAGGCCCACACATGTTTCTTATATTATACCATTGTAACATCTATTTAACTTGTGGAGTGCAATAAATGTATTGTGTATTGAGTATTGAGTATTGAGTATTATTAAAAAAAAAAATTTTACTGAGAGTATCCAAATAGGAAAACCCAAAACCATTTTCACTATCATTTTCAGGTCAAAAATAATAAAGTCAAATAAGCGTCAGGAAACTTGAATTTAAGTTACTTGGTAAATGAAGCTGGCCATAAGGCCAAAAATTTGAAAGCACAGAATTTCAATATTTACAGTTGCCTGCCTTACAGCTAAAGATATTTAATACGAAATCCAATAAAGTGTCTTTGACAACCCGCTTAGTTGTCTATCTTCCAAAGATAGCAAAACTATAACGACATATTGGTTTGAAACATCTCTACCCCCCATTTATATCATGGAAAACGTCTTAATGCTTAGTATTTACTTACTGTTTTGAAAAGGCTTGACGTTTCGGCCAGTTTGGTCTAAAATATGTCGCAAGCAGACTCAATCTGCTTGTGACCGATCAATCATATTATTTTATATAAATCATGCATCGTGCAAAGTTGAATTAATTTATATACGCGATACCACGTTCACTTCTAACTTTCATTACTAAAACTAAAAATACCAATAAAGCATCAGGTGTGATGCATAATGTAGTACGACTGACCCTGCACAGCTGTTCGAAACGAAATCGAATAAAACAGCGAAGACACGAAGCGAGAGCAATACTAATAGGGATGACGACTAAAATGTCGCTGGCACCATTCCAGCGAGACATGCATTTTAGAGCTACAAGATGTCGTGTCTATACATGCCTTGTTAATAGAAAAAATCCTATTCATGAAGCACAATAGACTAGAAATGGCTTTTTACTTATCAATTAGCTAGCAACTAGACGCAATGTAAAAGCATCGTATCCGGGCCTTGGGGCCGAGCTTTGGCTAAGAGACTAAGGCTTTTATTATGGATATTGTTAGCACAAAACGCTTATACGTTTTAAGAATAAGGTACTTATATTGCTATAAACCTCTCTTATTAAAGTAACATCAAAAGAAAAGATCAATACGATACATCGAAAATTTGTCTACTACCTGACTTGAACATAAATGCTGTGTTATGTTCATGTGAAGGTGAGTCAGGGATATTAACATAATAATTTGGCTGAAGTTGTCTATGAACACCTAAATTATTATTTTCACCAGGTAACAATGGACACTAAAATGTCGGATATGATCAGTCGGGCAATCAAAGTGGAACACACTTTAATCGAGTTTGGCCACAACAAAGCAAAAGTATATTACATACTAATTTATCATCAAATCAAAATGACTGCTCGAGTAGCGTAGTGTTCGCCTCGCCATTACCAATACGCGGAGTGTTGTCAGTTCGTAACCCACGTGGGCGGAGCTCTCTTTCAATCAGTGACTGGAAGGCCGGAGTTGGAGAGCCCAAAATTGGAGACATGGTGCTGGTAAAGGATCCGAACCTGCCTCCGCAAAGATGGCGCCTTGGTCGCGTCACCCAAGTGCATGCTGGGTCAGATGGAGTCGTCAGATAGTGGACATCTATACTGCACGAGGGACCATTCGACGTGCAGTCCACAATCTTGTCCGGCTTCCCAGTCAATGATTGAAAGAGCGCTTTCAAGGGGCAGAGGATGTTAAGGCTTATTCCTGTACACGGAACGCGCCTTAGATGACAGCGGGGGAGAGGCGGTGCGACAACATATTATAACGTGTCGGCATCGCGGACACGTTATATGTTGTCGCGCGCGGTAGCCATTTTTATTGTACTTAGAGTACTAGTACTATTGTACTTGTCTTGGTGTTCTTTATGTCCGTTGTTTGAATGTTTGTAAAGTTCCCCGCGACGCAGGATTTATTTCTAGTGCGGGAGTTGCCTTCCATAAGAGAAATAAAAAGAAAGTCATGCACTCGAATATTCAAACATTATTGAAATAAATCAATAACTATCACAGAACACAGAACACGCTAGCATTTTACTAGAGTTGCCAACGTGTCACGTTGTATGCAATCAAAGTGTGCCAGTGAGGCGGTACAAATATGATACTTACAAATATATTGACGATTCTAACCGAGCTCTGCGTCCTCCGACACGAATATTATTACTTTCTTCTGTAGTAGAGACTTCGCGTGCAATATTCATTCCTTTGTGCTAACTGCAAATAAATTGACATTCGGATGTGGAGTTGTAGAATTGTTGAGTAATCCAGTTTCTTTGTTGATTACTGTATCTCATCCCTAATGCTAGTGTTCTTTCAAAGGATTGCATATAAAACATAGTTACAGAAGATATTACATTGTCTTACGTTTACGCGAATGTTTTATATTAGAATTAAACTACTTTTTGCGGATTTTATCGCGTTGTTTATTTCAAAACATTTTTTTTTATTATAGCTACTTAGATTTAAGTTTACACTTTCCCCGACGTTTCAGTTGCTTTCAGCAACCATGTTCACGGGGAGAATAAATGGTGTCTCTTTTTATTTTCAATAGTTACACAAGGTCGTTTTACTTTAACACGCGAGCCCTAATAGACTGCATGTATGGCATATTGGTTCAAGTGGTCATTGTGCCACTGCCGCAGCGCCTAATATTGTGGGTTCGATCACTACACGGCATAAAAATTTGTGTGATCCACAAATAGCTGTTCCGAGTCTGAGTGTCCGTTGTTGGAATGTTTGTAATATCTCTTGCTAAACAGGAATTGCACCCAGAGCGCGAGCGGAATTTAATAAAAAAAAGCACTTACACTAGCGCATAGAGTGATTTTATATTATACAGATCGCACGCGTCTTTGTGTGAGTGCGACAGTTGTTTTCGAACGTTATTCTGTAAAAAATTGCACCTGAACATCATTGTATCATGCTCTAACGATTAATAGTTCACAGGTAACTTAAAGAGACACTATGTCGTCAGCAAGCGATTTTGTGTTTTGTGTAGGCGATTCGTTTCTATGGTTTCGTACTCGAAGAATGCTAGCAGGATCTTATTACTAACTCTCTGTTGTCCATTCGTATGTCTGTTACTAGACTGAATGTCATGAACCGTATATCTGAAATTTGCACAGAGTGTGTATTTCTGTTGCCACTATACCTTCTTCACCCTTCCCCCTAGCCTTTATTATTCCCAAGTCACTTGGGGTCGGCTTTCTTTCTGGTCTAACCGTATTTGACTGGATATCAGTGTTTACACAGAACGGCTGCCACCTGACCTCCGCATCCAGGAGGCTAACGATACCCTAAGGCTAGACCAGTGTCAGGATATTATAGGGCCCTGACTTCCCACTAACGACTGCCATAGATGTTCATGTACCACTATACCTAACAACAAATAATAGAAAAACAGATGACAAATTTCAATATGGCTGCCACTTGCAAAGATAATACGAAACCTTTCGTGTGTCTTACACTTGACCGGTGTTTTTAAGCGATACCCAAGTAGTTTACTTATGTAGGTTACGATACTTACTATCAGTTGGGCCTTATACTCATTTCCAACACTGATGGTACAAAAGAAAACTATCGTACTAAAATAGGACAGGAATTCAAAATGGTTGCAACCCTACCGTTAAAGAGAGATGTTTTAATTCGTATTCAGGCCAACAAAAGGCCGTAATAAAGCCATTATTCCATCCATACCGCAAATTACTTTTCAATTTGCTCAAATAACCGACACATATAACAATAACGTTTTATTTTAAGGGTTAACACACTTGTGTTAACCCTTAAAATAAAACGGTGATTTTCTTTAATTTTTTTATACTATTAAAGTGGCAAACAACCATACGGCCCACCTGATGGTAAGTGGTACCGTAGCCTATGAACGCCTGCAACACCAGAGGCATCACTTGCGCGTTGTCAACCTTGTAAAAACCTTTTAAAGCCCTTTTTGAAGAACCCCATACTGTAGTCTTGTGGGAATACCTGGGCAGGGAGTTCATTCCTCAACCTGAGCGTCCGCGGGAGAAAATTCCTTTGGAACCACTTGATGCGGCACCAATTAGGTTGTAAGGTGTGAGAATGAAATCCCTGTCGATGGCGAGCGAAATTTAGAAACAATCAATCAAATTGAGTTGATACCTATATTATAAAATATATAAAGTGTGTCCCTACCCGTTAAACAAGAAACAAAAGTACGGATAATCCAATTTGTGAATAGTGCTGCAACATACAAACACAAAAATACAACAAAAGCAAATGTAACTAATTACTATTACTATAACTAAATTAATTAATTTGTGCTAGGCAATTTTAAATTGAGTAAACTATGCGCTAGTTAACTATTTTAGTTTTGTATTTTTCTAATTTAACTTAATTATTACGAATTGTAACGTTACTACTAAAATCCGAATGTACTCATGTGAATGTTGTTTGCCGATGGTTGTTGTTAAACTGCCTCCGTGGCGCAGCGGCAGTGAATGCGACTGCTGTGTATGAGGCCTCGGGTTCTAATCCCGGGTCGGGCCAAAAAAATTTATTAGGTTTTTCTGTTAAGAAATCTCAATACGAGCCCGGAGTTAGAAAGTTGGCGGTATTAGACACCTCCGTGCCTCGGAAAGCACGTAAAGCCGTTGGTCCTGCGCCTGATCTCTCTCCGGTCGTGTCGGATTATCCGTCTCATCGGGTCATGAGAGTTAAGGAACATAGAGTGCACTTGTGTTTGCGCACATAATTGTGCACTATAATACCTCCTGCGCAGATGGCCAGCCTCCGTTAAGATTGGCCGCCTAGACCGAAATTCGGTCTGGAGGACATTATTACCTGTGCATGTATTAATTGTAAGAAAGAGTAACAATTGTAGGCGAAAATTTATATCTTTCTCTTCCTGGCTAAGTACCCCACATGGTGGTGGGGTCCTTAATTACATTGGCTCTCCACTTCTTTCTCGACATCGTCGGAACTATCATTGTAGGTGGAATCTATGAATAATTATATAAACTAACACCTGTATATTCCAATGGGATAGTTAGAAGTGTTCAACGCCCTTATTACGCAAGCATTGTTATCAATTCCCACGTACTAGGCAGTTAGATCATAGAGATAGATAGAGATAGTTAGTCAAGTAGAGCCTATTATCGACAAATTTTGTCACAGTAGAATACATAGATTACTTTTATTTCTGATATCATATAAATTTAATCAGAATGAAGCTATACAAACACGAATAAAAGCGTAGATAGACACTGTATTGTATCAATCATTTACAAGACATCATACAGAAAATCTAAGGCGATGTGATGTACCTACGCTCAGCACTCTTCATAATCGTATAATTTTTGTTTTGTTTTCTGTATTATCAAAGGTCGAAACAAACGTACGGCTACCTAGTAGTAAGCTAGGATATCGAAAGTGTACTTAATGTATGATCGAAACATCCTTAATATAAATTATGCTCACAACACATTATTAATAACATAATTTAAGAGAAAGGAGATTGCCCACCTAAAGTATCGCTACAACGCGAGGCATTCTCAAAGATGCCTCGCGTTGAGGCGAAACATGTGTCAAAGCAAATTTTGTATTCGAAGCGGTATACTGCAAGTACGGCCGGGCCCCCTAAAGCGGCTGTCTCCTACCAAAGGAGTTTGGTATTGGCAATATTTTTCTATTGCAGTAGTTGGACAATCCGAGGGTGCATGGCGAGTACCTCTTTACCTAATTATTTTATTACAACGGATTGCCGCCAAGTAACGCCTAATCTGATTTAATACAATACTTGATTATCGCAATGAGCTATGCTATATATTTTTATATCGCAGCAAGGAAATACAGCTGTGTAAAGAACCTCGCGTCTTTTAATATATTTGGATTAGACGTGTGATTTCATCTCGTATTAAAATAAGGTCGCGCAATATAGCTGATCGTGATGCATTCTAAATTGCGCATAAAAAACGCAGCTGTGCCCTCTAAAAGATCAGTCTCCTAATATAAAATGTATAAGAAGGCGTGCGATCTTTAAAATTAAATAATGCGGTAACGCTAAGTCTAATGACATTGTACTTGTGTTAAGAGACTTGCACACTGTGTATTTATTACTATATCCAACTGTTGTGCATAAGTTTTCCGGTTCGATTCAGAGCATGTATATCTATGTATGCTGACTATGACCGACAGACGGCAACAGATTCGTCCGCTATTACGTGTGATCTACGCCCGATGTGTTATGTTGAGAGATATTTATTCCTACAGCTTCGAGGATATAGACATACTATGCGACTGTATACATAATTACAATTTAAATTAAAAATGCGAAAGTAGCTACATATGTCTGTATGATTAGTCCGTTTTTACAGCTAAATCACTGAACCAATTTTATACAATTTGGTAGATATATAGCTTAAATTCTGAGAAAAGACATACAGCTATTTTAAAATAACGTCTTAAGAATTTTGAGAACTCAACCCAGATCTAAAATATATAAATAAAAAAAATAATATATCAGTCCTGTATTAAACTGTCCCACTGCTGGGAGAAGAAATTGCGTAAATAATATATAATATATAATAAATAAATTTGCGTCATCAGCAGAAGAGTTGCAGGCGATGGTAACTATTATGCATGGTGCTTTTGAGAGTAAAGGAATGAAAATAAATGTAATATAAAATATATATGCGAATAATTCTAGACACGAAGTTAAGTTGTTATTACATACAGTTGCGTGGCAGTTAATTGATCGTTCTGATACAGCAGTAGATGCATTATGTTAATTATCGCAGTCACTACCCGTTGGCTGCCTTACACGATACACGATAGGGTCGCCACTAAACTATTACAACCAACTATTACAACGTTTAAAAGTTTTCCAGTTCTAGAGTAGAATTAGTAACTCACTTTTAGTTAGTCATTGTATTACGTTTACGCTAATGTTATACATTGAAAATAAAGTACCCTATATGGATTTTATCGCGTTGTTTATGTTACAACTAATATAACATAATTTTGATACTATTCAACTACTACTGTTTAACATAATGTAAAGCTATAGATCTCACATTAGTAAGTAAGCAATTTCCTGCACGAAACACAGGTATACCTTCATTTGAGCCAATATAGTACAGTCATTTGGTAATTTTACCTGGAAAGTTTTCCGGTGTTTTGAAAATTGGTAGTATTATAGATTTCGATGTGCTCTTTCCGAATATCAACTTTGCCACCTCTTACCTCTGCCACTCGAACCACCGTATTGGAAAAATGGCGCGTGATATCGGTTTCTTGACAATATCTCCTTTCCAACTCATTTTACGATAAAAAGATTTTGCACAAAATTAAACTAGAAAAAAATCATACAGTTTATGTAACAAGACAATTTTTGTAAAATCTGTAGTTTTTGCGTACGAGCGCTGTAAACTTTTATTCATCTACACCAACAGATGCTCTTCTGCTTTTCGTATATTTATGTAAAATAAGTATACTATACCCAGTGCTGCCAGATTGTGAGTACAAATTTTCCTCTTCCAGCATTACGCATCGTGCTATTTCGCCTTTGTAAGGGCACATTTTAACCATGATCTGGCCGCGACGACTATCTACCTATTGCAGGTATATAGGAATGTGTCGCCTTTGTGTCGGGCCACTCTCCCTTCATTCTACGAAACATCTGACCATCTGACGGACAGATGGCGTAGTGGTTTAAGTGGTAGCCTCGCCACTGCCACTGCAACTACTGTTGTAGGTTCGATCCCCACACGAGACAAAAATTTGTGTTATCCACAAATAGTTGTTCCGAGTCTGGGTGTATTTTGTGTCCGTTGTATGACTGTTTGTAAAGTCCCTGGCGACACAGGAACTATTCCTAGTGTGGGAGTTCTCTTTTATAAAAGAAAAATAATTACGAAAATATATAATAATTTCAAGTTTATTATAAAATATAACAAAATATATAAAAAATTTAAAAGATTTAATAGATTGTGATTGGGGTTTAAGAATGAATGAGTTACTTGTTAAATGTCTTCTTTATGCCGATGACCAAGTAATACTTGCGTCATCAGCAGAAGAGTTGCAGGCGATGGTAACTATTATGCATGGTGCTTTTGAGAGTAAAGGAATGAAAATAAATGTAAGCAAGACGACAGTAATGGTATTTGAAAAGGAAGAGTGCGTGACGATGTGTAATATTATGATTGATGGAGAAAAGGTGGAGCAAGTGAAAGCGTTTGTATATTTGGGTACTTTGTTTACAAGGGAAGGTAAACATGAGTGAGATATTGAAAGGAGATTGCGGGCAACAAAGTGAATGGAGCTCTACGCGCTTTTATGAACAGTCGAAATGTTTCCGAAAAGGCACGTTTGGCTGTTCATAGAGGACTATTAGTGCCCACACTTATGTATGGAAGTGAAGTTGGGTATGGCAAAAGAAACATGAGAGCAGAATAAATGCTGTAGAAATGAGAGCGCTGAGAAATATATGTGGTGTGACTCTGAAAGATAGAATAAGGAATAGTGTGATTAGAGAGAGATGCGGCATGAAAGTGGATATAGTGACAAGAATAGAAAAGGGTATGTTAAGCTAGTTTGGGCATGTAGAAAGAATGGACGAGGAAAGACTGACTAAGAAAGTTTATAAGGCTAGTGTGAAAGGAACAGTCGCAAGAGGAAGACCTAGGCGAACGTTTCTTGATCAGATCGGAGGCGTTCTGGACAAAGGCCAGGTTAAGAGCACCTTGAACCGACGGGCGTATATGAGGAATGTGATGAAAGTGAATGAAGCCAGAGAAGTGTGTCAAATGGAAATCCGTAGTCTCTGCCTACCACTCTGGGAAACAGGCGTGAATCTATATATGTATGTATGTATAATAAAATATGAAGGAAAATAGATAAAAGGCCTTTGTAGTGTGGCACTTCTTGGAATGCCCCTGTAAGAGTTTTAAAGTTTTCTTGTAACTTATACTTCTGAGGCTGTTAATAAGAAGCGTCTGGTAGTGATAGGTTACCGCGGTCTATGGATGCTGTTACAAGCGTTCATAGTTGTCGCGTTGTCCAGGGCTGTCATCCGCGCTACTGACTGATGAAGCTGTGGTTTCTGTAGTCGCCTCCATGCAAATGCCCCGCGTTGAATCCTATCTATCACTCACAATTCAACGTAATCATTACAAAAAAAAATTATTTGCAAATAGTCGTAGCGCCGGGCGTGATTGTCCCTTGTAGCTGTATTTTGATATTTGTTAAATCCGTCGTGGCACTAGGTACGTAGTGCCAGCAATAACGTCACAAAATGGTTTAATCCAACAAGAAAAGGTGAGGCCTAGGTCCCACCTAAAAACATAGTTGGTGAAATGTCTACAATGAAATAAACCTCTGCAGAATATAAGATTTTATACGGATTTTATTGCATTGTTAATTAATATTTTTATTACATCATTTTAATAATATACACTACTATCTTTAGTAGATAGTATATCTATAATACTATTTTATCTATTTAAAATTATTATAATTATTTAGATGCATATTTATACTTTCACCAACGTTTGAGTTGCATTTTAGCAGCCATGTTCAAGGGGAGACTTTTCAAAATATTCGCGTTATAACATTCGCATAAACGTAAGACAGTATTACAGAATATGAGACTTAGCCATCTTGACCTCTATTAAAATATATATTTTCTTTAACTATCCATTAGCTTTATGTTGGAGATTTTCCAGCCACTAGTCTCACAGTCTGGCGTTTTTAAATGTATTTCCAAGAAATGATAGTGTCAAGCGTTAGGTATATTTTAAAAGCGCGTTTACCGTTTCTGCTACTTTAAAATCACTGCTATTAGTCACTGTTACTTTATCGGTAACCTTTATCGCTTACACATTCCAGTGACGTAACTAATCGCTTGCACAACTGACTGACCTAGTTAAAATTCTCAGTGGAATAGAATTTAGTAGTTTTTATCACTTATGAAACTTATTTGTAGCATGTATTCTAGAACTGTGTCCTGCAGACCGCGGTTTCCTTTCTTTCCTTGGCCTTCTTCTAGCATAAATACTATTCATTGAAATTAAACTGCTATATACGGATTTTATCGCGTTGTTTATTTAACACATTATTAAAAAATATTGAAAATTGTTACACTACTACTACTATTAAACTTTACAAATTTTTAAGCTAATTAAATTATTATTAAAACTATTTAGATTTAATTTATTTTTACACTTTCCCCGACGGTTCGGTTGCTTTTCAGCATATTACTATTACTAGATTTTGCCCGTGTCTTTGCTTCTGTAAATAAAGGTAACGTTAAGTTAGTAACAGTACTATTTTCTGAATAAAAGGTTCCCTATGTCTTTTTCTTCACCCCTAAAAACAAAATTTCATGATGATCTGTTGAGTAGTCAAGACGTGAGAGCGTAGCAAATATACAAGCAAATTCACATTCACATTTATAGTATTAGTAAACACAGATTAATTATTCATATCGACTTGATGTTTATGTGTTACACATTTAAATTCTCTATTTTATTTTGAAAATCTAAGATTCATGCTGCTTTTCTGCTACAACGGTCACGGAGAGACGGCGCGATTAAACCCGTATTTATTTAATTTCAAAGCGGGTATATAGTATGACAGGATATAAGATTTTTATCGAGAGGGACTTAAGATGCTTTAGAACGACCGAAAACTTGCCTCGACTTGTAACCATTTAACTGAACTAATCTGTTTCATATGGAGTTCACTCGGGACGTTAGTGACCACCGCTGCACAATCTTACTATTTTATATCATCAAGAAGATAAAAACGTGACGTTACTTGAATTTCTCGATATAATACGTCAGAATTAAATATTCAACATGTCAATACGTGCCAGCCCTACTTAAACCGCATCCACATTTTGCCGCATCGGGCCCTCGCCAAATGCACTCAGTTATGTAAGCCGCTGGTAAGTGGCTTTCTCTGATATCCTACAGCCCCGCTTGAAAGCGCTCTCCGCTAGATTTAATATAGACCACATTGGTTTTAGTCCGTGCTCCTTATACAGATAGGTGGTGGTTTTAGCTATGATAGATCGGTAAATTTTTATGGTGCTTTATGCTGGATTTCGTTTGACCACATTAGCTTTAGTTCTTTATAAATGCATGTCAATATACGGCAGTGGTTTGAGCCGACCACTACATTGGAAACACTATATTGAAAACATTCAGTAAAATTATAGACAGAAACTATTTGAGAACAATGTAATGAATTACGGTGTATGGATGTCGCAATAATATAATATCGTGGATTCGAAACTTACACGGGGCGAAAGTTTGCGTAATCTACATAGCAGTTCGCAGTCTGATTGTTTTTAAAACCGCTGTTTTATTTATTGTAAAGATCCCTGTGACACAGAGATTATAAGCTGCGGGAGATACCTATTAAAATAATATAGTTAGAATTTGACAAAGCTCATAATAATGGAACAATTCAAAGTCAAAGTCAAAAATCTTTATTTCCATAAAAATGTGCAAACAATTCTTGGACACGTCAATTCACTATTATATTAATAAAAAATAATAATAAAGACAAATAAAAATAAAATTAAAAAAATACATTGATCATATAAAAATACATTTAACAAGTCGTATGTTCTATAGACATACCTATGGTAGTAGTCTCTATGGTTGGATACACTGATCTCATAAACGTTTGTTACGTAAACCGCACAATTCTTTATATTTTCAACCTCTTTACGCTAAAACTGTAGAAGCCATTTTAGATTTGCTCTTTTCTTAGAAAATATAGAAAATTCTCGGTTATTCCTTAGAATTTATAGACAAATTTTTAGTGCTTCACACGAGACTTTTTATTACGGATACTGTTTTACCTCTTAGCTAGCGTAGCATATATAGCTTTGACACGTCGTTATGGACTCCAGTATATAACTCATTTCCGAACTAAAGTAAAATGAAATTTAAAGAAACATTATTACTTGACCGATATGTATCGATTTTCACAGAAAAGTTTTAAATTCATGTTGTCTGTTCTTTAGAACTTAATTGTTTTTATATTCTTACTTAAAAGACGAACAAATAAATACACTATCACCATGCCTTTCCTTACATCTTATATTTATGTCCCTTTCGTTTTGTCCCCCAGTATTGTAAGCGAGCTTAGGGTACGCTAATCACTTGTCATCAAGTGAACAGTATACCTGTTTTGGTACACAGGTTATATAAAATTTCACATTTCTCAGTCTAGTAAAAGAGTACATATACAATGTGCTAATAATCATTATCAGGACGGTTTACATACCATGCCTGTCCGATTGTCAACAGTTTATATTGTGCATTTATTTTAGCCAAACTGTAATAAAATCATGTATTACCGTCACAAATCTCCTTCAGCGCACAGACACGAATAACGAAATGATTCTTTAATCGTATTTTTTTCCTTTTAAGGCATCCGAAAATATGGGTACTACCTTTCTTCTCCTAAAATTGTTTGTACGAAAATCTTTATATTTATCCATAACACGTTTGCTATAAACTTCAGTAACCATAATGCTCAAAAATTCGAAATTTTGTTTTACATTATTATTTTTACTTCTAAAACTATTCTGTCATAATATTGGGTACTATAATAATTGAATCTCCTAATTTTGTATGAAATAAAGTCATATGTCGCTTAGGAAATTATATAATACTATACTTATATTGTATTATATAATGTGTATTATACCAAATGTTCATTTATAATAAAATTGTCCTAAAATATTTGCTAAAAAGTAGGTTGTAGTGAACGAATCGCTGGGAATCCGACTCCACGTAGTCTTGTCTGCCCTACCCTTAGAGTGTTATTTAGAATCGCAAAGGCGCGTAGGGGTGAGGCTTTCTGCGGGTTGAGTAGCAGGAGGCTGCGAGCGACCCGCCGCGGCTGAGGCTGCAGCAAGCCGAAGCCGCGGTGATGAGCAAAAGCCGTCTGCGACGATTAGCGCGCGTGGGACCGCCGGAGACCCGCAGCGCCGCGCCGGAGCCGTGACAAAAGCCAAGCTTTGTAATACAAATTAGTTTTAAAATAATTATTAGAATAAATAAACATTAAATAATTTGAATTTAGGACTTACAACTTTTATTAAAAACGATTTTAAGTCTTTTGTATATTATTGATTGTAATATTTATGACAAATAAATTTAGGGCATATTGTGTTTAGGGATTTTAATTTTATGGCATGTAATATTATGTGACATTAAGTTCGGGCAAGTTATCATTCGGACAAATGATGAACAGGACAAAAAAAATTATGGCACTTTAAATTATGGATAAAAAAGTTAGGTAACACAATAGAGAACCTTTCTATTTTTTTTACGTGGTGAATGCTTTGACGCGTACCTCTCCGCGGGGCGACGGAGAGGTTATGTCGGGCTCACCGGGGGAAAGATACCGGGGGAATACCCCGGTAATACCGACTAAACCTACCACGGTGTTCCTCGACATAACCATAGACGGCGAGGCCGCGCGAATCGCTTTCACATGCAATCGCGACCCCGCCGTGGTTTCGGCCCGCAGTGTGAAGCGGCAGGCAACCAGACAAAAAATTAAAAATACTTTCTACACCGTCCCGGAAAGTGAGGGCAAGATGCCGCCTCTCCAGCCACTCCTCAAAAATAGGACTTACCGCCACGATCGTGGTGTGCCCGACACAATAGAGAACCTAAAATGTCTTCCTTTTTTTTTAAATGCAACTTGCTCTCTAGTACTAAATCCTGTGTCGCGGGGGACTTCACAAACATTAAAACAACAGACACAAAAAACACTAAGACTCAAAACAATTATTTGTGGATCACACAAATTTTTGTCCCATGTGAGATTTTATTATATATCATACGATAAAAATAATTGTTCAATTTCATGCGAAGAACGTACACCCAACTAACTAAGAGCAGATAGGCTTTTTGCTACTTTGCCTAAGTATTTTGTCCATCCCGACATCATATAACACTTGCTTATTAATCAGTCTCACAGTCATCTCTTCTTTAATAACTTTTAAACTTTCGCGTTGCATGATATATATAATACGTAACGGGTATTATGATCGCGTTAATACCCGTTACGTATTATATATACATCCTTTCTTTTCTATCTTCTCTCTAACTTTATTATCTCCAATAGTCGTCAGTTCTTATTGCTTCTTTAAAATATGTTTAATTTAGAGATCCGGAGTCACATAATAATGTTCCTATTCCTTTCCTTTTATCTCATTCTTAAGTCATTTTCTTATGGTAATAATCTTTGCTGAATACCTAAACGTTTATTGCACACCAACGATTTGCAAAGAATGCCAGCTGCCACCCTTGACTAATAATTTTTCTAATGTTCTAAAAGAATAATTCAACTGAAATGCGAAGCTGTTCAATTTCCTCAGGACTTCAAGAAAATGTAGGCGTTATAGGAAAATGTATTAGTGCTTAAATAGAATGTTGGATAATAAAAGGTAGGGAAGCAGTTTCAGAATTCAAATTAATCGACTTTATACGGATGTTATCGCGTAGTACTTTAATGTCAATGTAAATGCGTAAACGTAAGACAATATTAGATAGAAATAATATATTTTTTAGCTGATTCAAGAGTCTGTGATAGTACTTATTATATGGGATTAAATATAATGACCATCAAAAATACTAATTGCACAGCAAATATTGCACAGCATAACGAGCACCTATACTAATAACTTTTAAACTTTCGCGTTGCATGATATGCATACATATAATATGTAACGGGTATTAACGCGATCATGCATAATGTTTACAAAATAAAAATATGCCAAAAGTGAGGGTGAATCAAGATTCTTCTGCCTCACAAACGGAGACATGACATCGCAGCACCAGTCAGCTTGTGACCACGGCCGGTGTAACCTGGTCGAAACGTCAAGCATAAAAAAGGTAAACATTATGCAAGATCGCTTTAATACCCGTTACATATTATATATATGAGCACCTATACGTTTCAAATCACTGCATTCCGTCTCGGAAGGGTTAGGTTATGTTAGGTTCCTTCTTAAACCCATAAAAAATAGGAGTCCCGTGAAGCGGGGCGCCGTCGACTTAGTTTGATCTCTTTAAATATATTTTGCTGTGCAATTAGTAATTTTGGTAAGTATATTTTGCTGTGCAATTGGTATTTTTTTGCTGTGCAGTTAAATACTACCCTTATTATATCAAAATGTGCAAGTGACGCAAGGATGGGTTTACGTGGTTGTCTTGCCACAGCATCGAGTGTTGTGGGTTCAAATGTCACATAGAGAAAAATTGTGTGATCCACAAATAATTGTGCCGGGTCTGGGTATTCTTGTGTCAATGTTAAAATGTTTGTGAAGTCCTGCGATAATTACACACACTTCTTGCCAGGTACGGTTTTAGGTCGAGGCGAGCTTATTACTGTCTACCGGCCCTAGTTCCAGACCACGCGCTGCAATTAACAATTTCTTGACAATTAAACTCAAAAACTCTTTATCGGGTATTGTACCCAAGACTGCAGGCAAATCACATTTACTACCGCTGCGCCACCGGGGCAACATTTACTTACCATTTTTATATTTATACATGATATCCTGGACACACAAAAACAAACCTTGGATTACACATTAATTTTAATTAGTGAACGAGCTTCTGCGGACGTGATGAGAAAAATGGCCACCATACTTGTTTAGGTTAAGTATAAGTTGGCTCTCGTTTTAATATTAAACGAACTTCCCTAGGTGCTAGTACAACGGATTTTATCCACATTATACTTGTAAAGTTTAACAGAGGAAAAAAGCTTTCTATAAAACAGGGCAACTAACTTAGTAACCTTACTGAGCCAATAAGCAAGTCAGTAACGTCATCTCTCATAGTCGCGTAATTGAATGCTTATGCATAGTATCACGCCTGTATTCCTGATGAGGTAAGCAGAGGGAATTACACTACCACATTTCACCAGCTGTAGTTTAAGGTTCAATATAGAAAGTGAAGTATTGCCTTATACCGGGCACAATTCCAGATCCGTGATGTTACTAAGAATTTCTTGATAGAGAAAGCCATTAGCACTGAACGATCTGGGAATGGAAACTACGTCCTTAAGCACAGAGTAGCACAATAGTACTACAGCTGTGGTAATAATCTCGGTTTGTAGTCGTATTTACTACTGATGCGCTACCGAGACACTTTATTTTTTGGTTATTACCTTACTTCTCATATCCTAATTATCCTATCTAATATTATAAATGCGAATGTGTGTTTGTTTGTTTGTTACGCTTTCACACCTTAGCTACTCGACCGATCGTCATAAAATTTGGTATAAACTTTGTCAGAGTTACAGAAAAATACATAGACTAGCTTTCATCCAGAAAAAGTACTGTTCCCGAACAAAGCCACGATGCAAAATCTAGTTTGGAAATAATTCTAGCAAACCAGGAGCGCGGCCAGCTAACTTACTTAAACAAGTTAGTTCCCTTATATTTGTAACGTTGGCCAACGCACTCATTAAGCGCAGTATTAGATTTCTCACTTATTTTGTGATTATGCCAGAATACAATGTTAAAATGAGTTTATAAAACCAGGCTGATTTGATCATACAAACTTCATTCAAATGTATTTCTAATACGCCTAAAGGCTGCTCTTTATGTAAATAAAAAACCAAATTACATTCTTTCAATCTCACTATAACTCTATTATATAAAAGTAATATACATTTTAGTAAGGCTGAGTCCTCTTTTGCATAAAGATATCGTGGCTCTTACAAAGTGGTCGGTGAAAAATGTCGGAGAGTACTCCCCCTTGATTAATTTGCTTCTAACCTTAAGGTTCGGTTACACCTGACCGATGTCCCCGATATTCTAACTAATATTGTAAATGCGAATGTGAGTTTGTTTGTTTGTTTAACACGCCTTAACTATTCGACCGATCATCATGAAATTTCGCATACACGTTGTCAGGGGAACAAAAAAGGATGCCTTTCAACGAGAAAAAGGGACAATTACTAATTTAACCTAACCTTACCTATATTTACGCTAGCGAAGCGCGGGCAAAATCTAGTATAATATTATCATACATACATAGAGTCACGCCTGTTTCCCAGAGGGGAAGGCAGAGACAACGGATTTCCATTTTCTACGATCCTGAGACATGTCTCTGGCTTTATTCACTATAACATTCCTCATACACGCCCGTCGGTTCAAGGTGCTCTTAACCTGGCCTTTGTCCAGAACGCCACCGATCTGATCAAGAAACGTTCGCCTAGGTCTTCCTCTTGCGACTGTTCTATTCACACTAGCCCTATAATATCAGCCCTTTATTAAACTGTCCCGCAGCTAGACACGGGCCTCTTCTCAGTGTGAGAAGGGCTAGGCCATAGTCCACAGAGCTGGCAGACTGCAGGTTGACAGACTTTACATATCTTTGAGAACATCATAGATATCTCTCAGACATGCAGATTTCCTCACAATACTTGCTTTTATCGTTAAAGCGAACGATAATGAACTATTTAATATGCACAGAACTTCGAATAGTCAGAATTATACGCGCCTTGGGATCGAGCTGCAAATCTTTGCAGGGCAGTCCGATGGTCTCCAACTGGGCTATCGCTGCTGCCAGATATGAAACCAAGAATTAGGAGCCTGTACACCATGTGTCCTGCTGTGAGTGTCGACGTCGCATATAAGTGTCATATTTTGAGGTTATCACAATAATGAGACTTTATTGCGACGTTGTCATTCGGCACGGGACACATGGTGTATATGCTCTTAAGATTATTTAAGACTGCGTTACTAAAATACGACCCCTTACTAAGATACTGCCTTCGGGAATATAGTCTCGCGCACTTTTCGCCACGTATGTTTTTAGTTTACTCAGCCTACTAAGTGGAAACTATAAACATCACACAAAAACACTAACACGGCAATAAGCTTGACCCCTAGGTCAAGCTTATTGCCGTGTATCGTGCACAGTTCCAGATTTCGTTCTGCAATCGATCATTTCTTGGCAGAATTTTGTTGTATGAGTATATTTTTTATTGTTTCTTAAAGATCTAACTGATTTATGAAACAGCAAAAATTATAAGCTGCATGCCAAATCCCTAGAGGGTAGGTATGTCACACCCATACTTTGTCAACTAGTAAGTAGTGAGCTACTTTTAAGTATAGCTTTATAGAAAAACCCATTAAAACTTTTCCCGACCTGGGAATCCGAGGAGGTCGAGACCTCATGCATAGCTGTTGCATTTATTACCGCTGCGCCACCAAGGTAGTTTATCACTTATATAACATAATTGTATAAGCTAATAACGACATATCCGAAATTTCAAGACTCAATAATAAAATTTCACGCCATTGTATGGAATAATAATATAATAATATAATATAATAATATTCTACCACATACACACAACACTATCTAGCCCAAACTAAGCAGAGCTTGTACTATGGGTACTAGACAATGGATAAACATACATATATACTTTTTTTTTTTGTAAATACATACATATTATACATAGAAACACCCAGACCAAGACAAACATCCATGTTCATGCACACAAATGTTTGACTTGTGCGGGAATCGAACCCGCGACCTCAGGCGTGGCAGTCGGTTACACTTACCACTACGCCATAGAGGCCGACAAAATATATATAAATAATAATGGATGTCGTGTGTCTATTTTGTATTTCATATAGATTCAGCTAGAGAAGCAATTTTAACAAACGTGTCAAAAACATCTGGTAGTTATCGGCTTCTTAACTTACTAACATTAATATATTCCCTGAATTATTTCACAATTTAATACTTGGGTAAGTAATACTTCCAAGAATATATTTTTATTAATATTCAGCCAAAGAACTTTATTAGCCCGCTGCCTTTGTATTTTTACAATGATATACGGTACGGTGACAGGCGGTAATTCACATGAATTGTTAATAAAATTTGCTTCGAGGATTTGAGTCGTTATGATTTCAATCTGATTACTGAGAAAGCCGTATACTATTGCCGCCGGCCGCTTTCTTTCCTAAAGTTAGAAACAAGGTTGTGTTAAATGTTGTTCACCTACCTACCGACCTACCTAGCGACCGGTCGTGAAGCCTCAGGATCCATTTTAAGATCTAGCAAAGTATTGTGGCCTGATTCCGTAAGTTAATGCTTGCAATGATAAATTATACAATCGCGCCTTGAAGACTGTGACCGTTGACATTAGTTACCTCACACAATCCTAAGTCCAAGTCTATTAATTTGTGAGATCCACAAATTGCGGCTTGGAATGGATGTTCTTTGTGTCCGTTGTTTGCATGTTTGTACCCCGAGACACAGACATTATTCATTTGACAATTCGTGTATATAATTAAAGAGTTAAACCTTTACCTATCCTTTCAGAGATAAACGCGTGAGTGAGACTATGCACTTAAACATAATTAACTAAGAGCGTTCAACGGTAAATTAACCTCTTAAATTTACGTTTAAAGTGGCGATTAATAGCTGTAGGCAAACATCTTGCTAAATTTAGTGATTTGCTTAGGACGACTAAGACCATACCAGTCTGTTTTCTCGCGTAGAAAGCGGTTATAACAATGCTTACGAAACGCGAGTAGTGGTATAGAGATAATTAATATTTGTTAGAAATAAATTCTCGTTATGCTTTGTATTGTTTATTCAACAGTCCGAATTTATACTAGAGTATTATAAATGTAGTTTAAAACTCTGGTTTAATAAATATAAATAAGTATACATACATGAAGGGTTTAAATTATATTATGTGTTTTTTCTCTGTACGAATTATATTATTGGTCAGGTATGAAAGGAATGTATGCTATCTCGGTCTCTCGCCTCTTTCTCTAGAAACGTTGCTATTATGAAAACTTAGAATTAGAGGTCCGAATAACAGTAGTATAAAAATTGTAAACGTTGTATGTTTTTTTAGTTGTGAAGTCTCACGCCTATATAAAAAATACGACTTGTAACATTTTTAAACTATTTTTATAGTATATTATATTTTTATATTTTACGTAGCTATACATAGTCATGTATAGCTACTGTTATGGAGATATCCTTGAGGGGATAGTCAGAGATGTGTGTAGTATACAAACATTTCACTAACCAAGGCTAGTTTCTATGCAGTAGGCAGCGAGCCTCATGCCGTTAACTGGCCAAGTTACGTCACTTATCTTAAAGTCAAAGTCAAACACGTTTATTTCCGAAATATAATGATACATAATTTTAATGAAAAATAAAGGCAATATAAATACTGCATTGAAAAAAGTCTGTTCGAGGCGTAGAGCTCCTATGAAAAGACGCAGGGAAGATACTCATGCCCACTACATATACACCATTCACTCTATGATTCATTAATATTTAATGCAATTTTTATTAACTTCTATTTTATCATTTTCTTCTACGCGCTGCTGTCTGTTCCTATTGTATTGGTTAATTACAAGGCGATCTAAGCAATGTAGACCACCTAACTTTTCGCGACATTTCCATTCACATTTCGTCTTATATAGTTTTGATTATATTGTGTTGGTCAATCTTCTGTCCCTCACCCTCTTGATATACCCAGACTGACTGCCTCCGTGGCGCAGCGGTAGTGAACGCGACTGCTGTATATGAGGTCTAAGGTTCGAATCCTGGGTCGGGCCAACAATAAGTTATTGGGTTTTTCTGTTAAGAAATCTCAATACGAGCCCGGAATTAGAAAGTTGGCGGTGTTAGACACCCCCGTGCCTCGGAAAGCACGTGAAGCCGTTGGCCCTGCGCCTGATCTCTCTCCGGTCGTGTCGGATTATCCGTCCCATCGGATCATGAGAGTTAGGGAACAGAGAGTGCACTTGTGTTTGCGCACATACTTGTGCACTATAATATCTCCTGCGCAGATGGCTAGTCTCCGTTAAAATTGGCCGCCGTGACCGAAATTCGGTCAGGAGGACATTATATATTTTTTTTATACCCTGTCTCATTAGTATATATTAATATTAATGTTTTATTGTTTCAGGTAAGTGAAAACTCGAAGAAAATAACATGGAATGAGTGGCCGATCAACATTTAAATACATCAATGAACAGTGGATGAGTCAATTGCAATTCAAACGGAGATTGATTTTATATTGTAAAAAGTGTTAGAGTTCCACACATCTAAATTTTAATCCTTGATACATAAATTGAGAAAAGTGTCATGTCATAATATATTATTTAAATTTTCTCGATATCCACGAAAATGAATTCCTACGACACGTACGGTAAGCGTTTAAATCAAATGTTTTAAGTATTTTTCTCTCTCCATTTATACTATATGTAATATTTGGTACCAAGATCAAAGCTCACAAACATCAAAGGTTAAATAACAGATAACGAAAACATCGTCAGTCTTAACAAAATAATCTATGAAGGTCTTATTGACGTAAATAACGTTTGTGAAGCAAAATCCAGTCATAAATACGTTAAACGGTGAAGGTTCTATTATGTGACGTCACGTAACAACGTAACGATTACTCTGAGGCTCACGTAAACAGTCGGTCTACCATGAAAATGTCTATCCGAAACTTCGGGCGAACGAAATATTAAGTTTCTGCCTACCAGTGAGTTTCTTTAGATTTCTTTCTTTGAATATGATAATACTTCGTGCTTCGGACCATTTCACTGTAGAGTTTAGGATGATCAAAGCTTCTCATGGTACCAATAGTACAAAGTGGTGTCACCAATCTGTGTAATATACGGTTAAATTAACAATGTACAACATTTACTAATGGAATGGGAAAGAACCGGAAGGAGAGGGTGTCGTTGCTAGCTGAATGTAGAATCAATATTAGTGACATGGGAGCTTTCATAGCCATATTAGCGGAGCCTGGCTCGATCTTCTAAATTAGATCTTCTAAATTATTTTATAGAATGGTCACTGCTGCAATAAGTAGCTCTTTATTTAAAAAATATAATGTAATAATAAAGTATTTATATGTTAAAATTAGGGTACGTTAAAGCTGATATTGTTTTTTAAGGAAAAAGGCTCTATAAATATAAAAATAAATGAAGATATAAAAATAGTACCGCTAGTACCAACAATAGTCCCGAAACTTCGGCATTTACTTTTCATAGTAGCCCTACAGAGCCTTAAAACGTTGCCTCGCTGTTATCTTTCAGTTAGCTTTAATTTGATATTGAGATTGTGTTCCACGTAGATATTGTTCTATATCACTTGCACGATGTGTGTTAATCATAGCGCTGAGGATGTTTACTTTCGCGCCATGCTTGTGAACAGTGTTTGTTCACTGATAAGATGCATAAACAAAATAAGGCCGTCAGCTTATTTTCTTTCTTGTTAAGTCAAGTGTGAGTTTTAGAGTTCGAAAAAACTCTTATACAACAGCTTTGTCCGTCCGTCTGTTATACAACTTTCAACTCAAGAGCCGTAAGAGCTAGAGACTCGTGGTCAATGCCATTTGACTCGGCTTAGTCGATATACCCCCGGAATGACTATGACCTTTGATCTCTGACCTCAAAGGAAAAACTCAAAGGTCATGTGGTATCACGTGACCTTTGCATATATTGTTTTTCGAACTCTAAGATTTACGGCAATTCATTGCCGTTTCTTACTTGTTTTATGTCATCATTGACAAGAATTTACTTTCTATATAAGTGATGAAATATTTGGTGATTCAAACATACAAAATAACTTAAAAAATTTAAAACATTTTCACAAAATAAACTTATACCTATGTAGGTATATAACATCTACATAAAAAAAGAAAGGAGAAAGGGTAGGCCTTGTAAGAGTTGTTCTCCAGCTTATTGAATTGCCTGGCATGTCTCCAGACTATGCTGCGCTAGAAGATTTAAATTAAAATGTCTACCTTTGCTTTACTGCAACTGGTAATCGAACTCAAGTCCTCGCGCTTAGACGAACGACTGTTGCCTTGTTCGATTGAACAAGGCAACAGTCATAATTTATGTGACAACATAAAAAAGCAAGTCAATATGATTGAATTGTCGGCCTCGATGGTGTAGTGGTTAGTATAACCGACTGCCACGCCTGAGGTCGCGGGTTCGATTCCCGCACAAGTCAAACATTTGTGTGCATGAATATGGATGTTTGTCTTGGTCTGGGTGTTTCTATGTATAATTTGTATGTATTTACAAAAAAAAAAAATTTACGTGTATGTATGTTTATCCATTGTCTAGTACCCACAGTACAAGCTCTGCTTAGTTTGGGCTAGATGGTGTTGTGTGTATGTGGTAAAATATTATTATTATTATTAATTTAATTATCAAAACCATTGCCGTAAACCATAAAAACTAACTTGTTTAATACATAATACATATCCTATATCAGACTCTATAAGACCTTGAGGAAGTCTAGACTCAAATTAAGTAAAACATGTCGTTTCTCTAAATTTGAGTCTAAATTGCGCAGCTGTTACAAGAATTTAGAATTCAATTATAAAACTAGAATTGAAGTTTTGATTAACAGGCAACGAACGATCTTTAACAAGCAACTCATTTATTTCGAAAATATTAATAATAATAATAATATAATAATATTTATTTATTTCTCACCACAATATTACAGAAATTACAATGAATAAAACAATATACCAATGGAATTTATACTGTGGGAGACTGGTGCCTAAGCTAGGCTTTTGGCCTGTATTTCAGGTCACCAGGTCGTCCCCTCTTTAAAAACAAGTGATTGGAACATGTTCTATGCGAGTTTTGTGAATTGTAATATTGTGTTTTGTGCGTGCGTGCGTGTGTTTGTGTGAACGTGCGTGTGTGTGTGTGTGTGTGTGTGTGTGTATGTGTGTGTGTGCGTGTGTGTGTGTGTGTGTGTGTGTGTGTGTGTATGTGTGTGTGTGCGTGTGGGTGTATTTGCGTGTGTTTCTTTTTGTGTGTATGTGTGTGAGTCATGCTGTATGTGCGTGGGTGTTTATTTGTGGGTATATGTGTGCGCGTGTATGCGTCCGTTTGTGTGGTACCACTACTCCGGGATATTAAGAATTTTTTCTGTCTCACTATAATTCAGCTGTTGGAGCCAATTCGTTACTTTCATTTTACAATGCCTTTTTTGTTAGATGAAATATGCCTAGAGAACCGTTTATGTTATTGTAAAGGAAACCTCCTAGATGACAGAAAAAGCGCTTTGAAAATTTGGTACGTTGGGAATGTTGGAGTCGATCTACTGGATTCACTCGCCTTCTACCAACAGCCAATGAAGGGTGATATTCCAATAGACTATGTTGTTTGAGTAATATGACTAACATGAAAAGCTGCCGTACTGTAAGGACTTTAGTGTCTCTATATAATTGGTCTGTGGGGTAGCGGTATGGAAGATGGTAGGATACCTTCAGGATAGCTCTTTGCGCTCTCTTTAGGTCTATCAAGTTGGATTTTGGCGCTCCATCCCAGGAAGTGATGCAGTAGGACAACATAATACAATATTGTATTATTACTGTTAGCAATGGATATTTTTTTGTATGTGGTCTGTTTCGGTGGCGCACCTTTAATGTATGCGACTGCTGTGCGCAAGGTAATAATAATAATAACGTTCATTTGGAACGTATTAAGGTCTGTTTGATGCTCGGATCCAGCATAGTGCTATGTTTATTCTTTTAAGGAACACTCAGCAGCAGCATAGGGTCTGGTTCTGTGGTCAGTAGACGACAATAGGCTTGCCGCACAGAACATTGGCTTGCCGTTACGAGGGACCTAAAAATAAAAAAAAATCTCTGCTTACTCCTTTGTGCATATGCCCTATTATAGGCATAGCCGTAGCATATTATACACCTATACCACACACATAGTACATTCACCAATAGTCAGATTATCTTACTTTTACAACGATGTGTTGCAGGCTTCGGCAAAAATAGATATCTTAATTATATTATAATTCGATAGTAACTCTGTCTGTCTGTTACCTTTTTACGGCTAAACCACTCAACCGATTTAGATGAAATTTGGTACAGATATAGTTTTAAACTGAGAAAAGACAGAGGTTACTCTTTATTTATGTATGTACCACGCGGGCGTAGCCGCGCGTAAAAGCTAGTATTTAATAATGCTCTCACGAAATTCAAGAATGCTGTTGCAGCTCATTTGCGGAATGGTTCGTAGATAGCTTTTCTCTTTTTCTTTATTATTTTTTACCAATTTTGAATAGCATAGTTACTAGTTTTGTATTACTGCTATTATTATAATATTTTACTTTTAAACTGAATGCTTTTATGTATGTAATACTTCGTCGCATGCTATGATCTCTTGTAAGTAAAAAAGCATACGACCCACAACTGTACTTAGCTTTTAATTAAAATAGGTGTTTACTTCTTGTTAAAAATTCTTAACAATAAATAAATGTATAATACGTTTACCATAGATAATAAAGAGATAAGATAATATATATTAATCTTATTACTTTTTATAAAGAATATAAAACATCACACAAAAAATTAAATGTTCTTATAACAAAAAGGCCCTTAAAGAATTTTGTTATCTATGCAATTATGCTCTTTAAAAGTCATGTTGATTTTATAAAATGAAAGATGAATGCCAATATTTAATCGAATGTATTCTCAGAACCCATTAACTTGAAGCTTATAATTACAAAGTAGTTAAGAACTTTAGGAATTTATATAATGAAATTGGGATTAGGACTTGGAATTGGCGGAAAGCGATTATAATACCATCACGCCAATGTGTTTTTAAAGAGTTAGGTTGATATAAAACGTCTGCATTCGAATTGCGTGGTTTTGTGGCCAGTGATTCAATGACACTTTCCTTTTAAATATTGCCTGTCAAAATGACTATACGCCGCCTGGTGGCTAACAGTCGTGTTGTCCACAAGCAGAGCCTCCTACAACACCATGTGTAGTGAAATTCAAACATTATTCCGTATTTCGTACTTTAAAGAATATTTCTAGACCGAATATCTCAATAGATACAGTCATTCACACTCTAATTTTATATCCCCGAAACGATGGTGTGTCAAACTCACATTTCTCAGCAATTAGGTCTCATGTAAAAGAGGACGATCTTATTGCGTCAACGGGACAGATTATCGTGCTAGTGCTAAGATTTTCTATGAGCAAAGACAATAATACTTTACTCGACTTAAGTATCAACCCGTGATTAACGTAAGCGCAAACACATAACATGGTATTTACGTGTTTCGTTAAATAACTATACCTAACAACCAATTTATCACACAAAGTAAGAATGATAATAAAAAATCCTAATCCATTTTCTTTAACAAACAATTTTTTAACCATAAATATACCATTATCTTGTATGTACGGTGTACATTATTTACATTCTACGTTTCGTTGTTTTAGCTGGTTTACACATTTCACCTGTCACTTTTGGCGGGAAACAAAGTAAACCCAGATAACATACGGGCACAGGTAACAAACCTTTTGCACGAAAAAGTTATTTGTCAAGAAGGTCTTTTAGGAAAATAAACTTGACATTATTGGTAACAAATAAACAAAATGTAGAAACTGTTATACTACTACTAGATACTATTAAACTTTACTAATTTTTAAGCTAATTAAATTATTAAAACTATTTATATTTAAGTTTACACTTTCCCCGACGTTTCGGTTGCTTTTCAGCAGCTATGGTCACGGGGAGACTAAGATGGTAGTTGTCTCAATGTTCCAGTATAGTTATTTCAAAGAACATAATTTAATCATTGGTGTTTCTATTTACGCAGAATGAGCTCAGAGTATCATAAAATCTAGCTGTGGTTTGCTTCTTCTTGGGTTTGACTATTTGTATTACTGGATCCCAAACTTACTACGTACATTCCAACCATCTTCTCTATTGAAATTAGGATGTTTTTTAATTTCAATAGCCTCGCGAAGCATCCTCTTATATAGTAGTTTAATTTTTATATAGTAGTTTTTTTCAATGAATAACATTCACGTAAACAGAAGACAATATTAAATAAACAAAACCTTTCTATACGGACTTGTATTTTTACTCACATAACATATGTACATCACGCCATTTGCTTTTAAATAGGTAAAAGCGGAGATTTAGAATCCTACGAATCTAATGCCTACATTATTTAATACTAGTCCAATCTAGTATTATTTTGTATACCAATACTGCAACTAAATATAAAGGTTTGTTAACAAAATAAACCAAAGAACATTTTTGCGACAGTGGAATTTCGAACAACGTGTCAACGAAACTTATGACACTGGGCTAAGGAAGCTGACTAACGAGAGTTTAAGTATCTCAGAATAAATTATACACATAATATTTATTATGCTTATACCTAATTTATTAACATCAGCTTTGTGTATATACTGTCCCATTGCTGGACACGCATCGCTACTCAGAATAAGAAGGGTCATAGTCGACCACACTTGACCAGTCCTCACTGGTAAGCAGCAATAGCAGCAAAAAGACCTGACGCCTTTTTGTTTTTCCTCCATGTTCATAGCAATGCGTACCCATAATAACGCGTATTATGTACTAGATTTTGTCCGTGGTGTCCGCCACGTTTATGTTGATTTTGTTGATTAATTCGGGAACAGTACCTTTTTCTGGGTGAAAGGTACCCAAAATTATTTTCAGTGTCCCTGATTACTTAGTCAGGGACATATATGGGACTTGACCGATCGCCATAAAATTATATTGCATACACTTGTACGCAATATAATTTCATGGCGATTGATCAAGTAGTAAGGCGTGAAAGCGTAACAAATCAACAAAATCTAATTTATAATATAAGAAAGGATACACAACATTGTAAAGTGACTATAGATTTATAAAGCTATAAATCACAGGCTTAACCCTTCATCTAACAATAAATAATTGATGTTCAACAGCCACTCTATAAATACCAAGTTAATATTACTAATTTAATTATACCTGTGATTTTAGGCATGTCAAAGGCATTCATTCGAAATATCAAATATTCCAGACTAACTTCCCTTGATAACAAAGCAGACTATATATTTGAAGCAGTGTTTTAGCAGTTCTAAAGGTGAGGACTTATTTGAGTATTAAGCTGTTATTCTTCTTTGTGACTTTATTAGTAGAATCTCGAGCTTGTGAACTACTCGCAAACTTCTCATGTAAGCCGATATCGATAGCAGGCGATATGAACCTTGAACTAAACTAAAGTTTTCATGATAATAAATTAATAAATTTAGACCTAAGGTGAATCTAAATCTCCTCAGTCCAGACTCTATGGATCTACTTTGAAGTATTTGACAAAAAGTACAACAGCGTAGCAGCGATAGCCTAGTGGGAAACCATTGGACTGCCACGCAGAGGTCTCGGGTTCGAACCCAAGGCGCGCATCTCTGACTTTTCGAAGTTATATGCGTATTAAAAATAATCAGTTAACGCTTGCTCTAACGGTGAAGGAAAACATCGTGAGGAAACCTGCATGTCTGAGAGTTCTCCATAATGTTCTCGAAGATATGTGAAGTCTGCCAACCCGCACTAGGCCAGCATAGAGGACTATGGCCTAACCCTTCTCACAATGAGAAGAAGCCCGTGCCCAGCAGTGGGACAGTTTAATACAGGGCTGATATTATATTTATATACAACACAGACCTCAATTAATCGTCTATTAAGAAGCTGTTTATTTCACAAACACCACTGCTCTCCAAAAACAAGCATACAAAAAGAAAACGGACTAAAGTAGCCTTGTACTTTATGCCTCTTGGATTGAAGATTCCCATTTATTTTTAGGAACCACTGTACTAAACAAGGGAACCAATAGTCTATATCCAAATATAATATGGTTGTGCATTGACCAGTGTTTAGCAGAGCCTACACCACGTAATTGATACTTATGGTATTGCAAGCGTCCAAAGACTGGAGAACCTGTTTACTACTAGTCTAGCAGTACCGTTCTTTGCTACCTTAATATAATATTAATATATTCTATCACATACACACAACACCATCTAGCCCAAACTAAGCAGAGCTTGTACTATGGGTACTAGACAATAGATACTAAGACAATGCGTACTACCGCTGGCCTACGAGCTCCGTTGGACTTCTTTTTTTTCCTGGACTTAGACTTGTTTTCCATGTCACCTGGCCAGTTTCGCAATCTTGCTTTAAAAACAACCAAAGAGTTGATACATCCGTATTAAGTTCTTAATGTTCAAAATATTGTATATAGTATAAAGTATCGACTTTAATTTTCTTTTGTTTTGTAGAAGTTTCGTTGTTTCCAACATTATTTTTACTATTCCTTTTATGATTTTATTTTATTTAGGTGTTTAATTTAAGTAAGTTTGTACGGCTACTTACATAATATAGCTTACTATGTATTCTGTGAATAACGTAATCGATTAAGCAGGTGATAGAACAGAGGTAAAAAAAAAATCGTATACTATATATTACCTACTGTGTAATTGTTTGTTGTTCCAAATAAAGAAAATAAAAATAAAAATATTATACACAGAAACACCCAGACCAAGACAAACATCCTGCACACAAATGTTTGACTTGTGCAGGAATCGAACCTGCGACCTCAGGCGTGGCAATCGGTTACACTAACCACTACGCTATCGAGGATATATGCAAAGAAGTAAATAGCATGGGGCCCAACTCAGAGTGATACTCTCTTTTAAATTTTATATTACATATAAAAGGCACAGGTTAGTCGACACCCTTAAATATCATACACAGTGTTATATAACAATCGTACCAAGCCAGCAATGGCACCGAAGGCCATATCATGATAGGCAAAACATATAGACTGACTGTAGGAAAATATGGAGTATCCATTACAGTTCATATTGTAGTTTAATGCAGACGTAGTTCCGCGAAAAGGCTGCAAGTTCTTCATGATGATGTGAAACTGTTCTATGTATACAAGGTATCCATAATATTATACATTTAAATGTTTTTGATACTCGATCAAGCCTAAACCGTTGATCAGGGTAAAACTTGACACAGTTAGACCATGGCATGGACAACGAGATTTTAGTACCGAAATTATTAATAGATAGCGCTGCATAAGAACTAACCTATTTCTTCAGGAACAAAGAAACGAAGATTTCAGTATCCGCATACTATCGAACGATTATGCTTGCTTGTCATCTTTGCATGTAAAATCTGCTGTTTTTGTCTTTCCTACAGCAAAACAGGAAAAATGTATTCACTGTTTTTCTCTGTTCTATAAATTGGTACGTAACCGCTAATCGCTTGTTCCAAATCTCTATTTAATCTGCTAAAGAGGTCTAATGCACAAAGTTTCTTCGAAACTTCACGGGCCAGCGGTTCAACATTGAAATCTTAAATCAAAACTTAATTCACAATGAATTACTTCATTTGGATTAACGAGACTTATTTATTTAGCATCGAGGCCAAGCCTTAGAGAATCAGTTGGATTTTAATTAAAATACGCTTTTGATGGGTAACGGAGCAATAATAATATCTCTCTCACATATTTATGAGCTCGTTAAGGTCATCTATCGGATGAATAGGTCAGGATTAAAAGACGTAATTTAGTTTACATATACTCAAAGGCATTAAGGACTGTTTTATACAAACAAGGTTGCAAACAAGTATACCGCCGTTCCATAAAAGAGTTAACTACTCTTTTTCGGGTCACAAGACAAAATTTCTGGTCCATTGTTAACAGCACAATGCCTTTTTAAGGAGCCTGGTAACTACAATTACCGCAGGAACATAATCTAGGTTGTTTGGTTACGATCTTCTGTATAGTCTTCCCTTATTCAAGCTAATTCAGCGTATCCAAAATACCATGTTTAAGCAAGGATGCCCGTGTGTCCAACCTCTCTAAGATATACTATAATATGTTTTGAATTTTAGTCTTGCAAGCAATCATAGGCTACGGCAACCGCTTACTACGAGGCGGACAATAAGCTCCTTTGCTTCCTTTGCTGTATAAAACAAACAGGCGACGTAGAAATTCTAAATATAAAATATTAGCACCTGTCATTACTGTTATTAAATTGTCAAATTCGATAACAGCGTAAACATAGACAATGACATCATTGGATTTAAAACGTGATGAATAATAAATCAGTTGATGTTGTCAAGCGTGCGTTCAAGGTTAAATTCATTGTTTAGCTTTTCAAAGCTCGACAAACAATGAACGCTGTATAGGATTGGATTTGTCGCTGTTAGCTAGAAGTCTTTCGATCGCTAATAGGCCTTTTTACGCTTTCAATGAAATTCGATGGTTATTATACAATTATCGATGTATTTCAAGTGATACTTTCGGGCATGGTGGGACGATTATTTTACGATTATTTATTATTTTTTCTATGTATGAATGTATGAGTAGAAATGAGAAGAGTGCGTTTCAGTATAATAAGTACCTATACAAATATATGGATCACAAGTACTAGTTTTGTCGGCCTCGATGGCGTAGAGGTTAGTGTAACCGACTTCCACGCCTGAGATCGCGGGTTCGATTTCTGCACAAGTCAAACATTTGTGTGCATGAACATGGATGTTTGTCTGAGTGTTTCTATGTATAATATGTAAATATTCACAAAAAAAAAGTATGTATGTATGTTTATCCATTGTCTAGTACCCATAGTACAAGCTCTGCTTAGTTTGGGTTAGATGGTGTTGTGTGTATGTGATAGAATATTATATTTATATTATTATAGTTTTTATGTAAGTATACTTATTACTAATCATTCACGTCTACCTATTTCAAAGTAGTAGTAGCAAAGGCAGTGGCAGGCCAAATGGATATTCCATTGGGCCTGATACTGCCCAAAAAGCCACTGAAGTCAGCATAAGACACAAAGACAAGTAATCTTCCTATAGCCTGTATTTACCTATAGTAACAATAGACTTTCTTTTGCGTCTAACTGCGTGGCAGCCTATGCAAACCCAACGCAAAGAAACCCCGGAAAATATCGCACCGCAGAAATATAACATTGACGTTCTCTTTTGTATTTATTTTAAATTTAATTTGTGGGGGTGAATTCCACAATTATAATAAATTTAATTTGTGAGAGTATATATCCAAAATAATATTATAAAAATCTAAGCCACGCCGCAGGGCGTGTTTGAGGTGTAACCTTCCTTTTCGATGCCTTCTGTTAGTAAATTCTTAGCTGCACAGAGTCAAAAAAATTGTGCTGGAGACAGTTCGAAACAGTCAGAAAGCTCGCCTTATTTTAGGCAGGTATTAAAACAAGGCTAGCGAAACGGGGTTGTAACACAACTTTGCCCGTACTTCAAGAGGTATTCAGACCGAATATCTAAACGTGTCCTACTAATATCATAAATGTAAAAGGTTGTGAAGATGTTTGTTATTCCATCAAGTGTAACATGTTGAATGAATTTGGACGAAACTTGGCACATAGATAGACCATGTCCTGGATTAGTATTTAGTATTGATTCATCCAGATGTGTGAAATACACCAACTCGCACTGGGCCAGCGCGGTGGACTATGGCCTAACCCTTCTCACACTGAGAAAAGGCCCGTGCCAAGCAGTGGGACGGTTTAACACAAAGCTGATATTATTATTATAATTATTTATTTATGCTGATTGTTACTGAAGGATTTACACGAAGAAAGCTGCGGGTAGAAACTAGAACGTATAATTAGATCAATAGCTGCAATCAATTTAATTAAATTAATTCCATCTGTTGATCTAATGAGTGAATGGAGCTCTACGCGCTTTTATGAAAAGTCGAAATGTTTTCCGAAAAGGCACGTTTGGCTATTCATAGAGGACTATTAGTGCCCACACTTATGTATGGAAGTGAAAGTTGGGTATGGCAAAAGAAGCATGAGAGCAGAATAAATGCTGTAGAAATGAGAGCGCTAAGAAATATATATGGTGTGACTCTGAAAGATAGAATAAGGAATAGTGTGATTAGAGAGAGATGCGGCATGAAAGTGGATATAGTGACAAGAATACAAAAGGGTATGTTAAGCTGGTTTGGGCATGTAGAAAGAATGGACGAGGAAAGGCTGACTAAGAAAGTTTATAAGACTAGTGTGAATGGAACAGTCGCAAGAGGAAGACCTAGGCGAACGTTTCTTGATCAGATCGAAGGCGTTCTGGACAAAGGCCAGGTTAAGAGCACCTTGAACCGAAGGGCGTGTATGAGGAATGTGATGAAAGTGAATGAAGCCAGAGAAGTGTGTCAGGATCGTAGCAAATGGAAATCCGTAGTCTCTGCCTACCCCTCTGGGAAACAGGCGTGAATCTGTGTATGTATGTATGATCGAATTGTTTGTCTGGCGTATCTCTCAATCGCAAATTACTTACAAGCGCTGAGGAAATAATCCACAGTGTATACAACGAGATAGAATTAGAAAGGTAAACCCTTCGATCAACACTCATGAGACAGACCTAGTGTAAATGAAGAGAACAACTAGCGTTACCACATATCGTGTATTTTGAAGGACCTTCCGTAGGTTGGTATTTACTTATTTACTTATCGGAAGGTGTTTGTTATAGTGAAAGACGGGCAGGCGTATTGGTGGTCTGCCAAGACAAATATTTTGGGTTTAAACTCAAGATATATATAGACTCAAACCTATATCCACGTAGGGCTAAGCAGAGGTTTTACACTAATATTATATCGCCTGTTACGTTGTAACCTTTAGGGTTTACTTTAAGAGAAATGTAGATATAATTAGAAAGTACAATGAGAGAAGGTATAACAAATACACTTTTAATGTATTAAGATTACAAATAAAAGAGACAATCTTTACTTATATAACTATAGTCAGGGCGTGGTTCGCTAAAGACTTGCTTCGTGGTCCTTGTACAATCAGGACACTTAGCTGAAGGTGTGAAGCCGGGCCGCAAGGAGCCGCGACTAACACCGTCCGTTCCTTATATAGTCTCGCACCACCGGTCGCGAGAGGTGGCTAGTGACGTGCGCCCGCGTTCGCCGGGCGTCTAGGCGATTATCGTCACAACGTATACCGTTTACCGGGCCAAGCCTTACCTTTATATATATAATTCTACTGTACGTGTGTGTCACTGAACTGGTCCTAAACGGCTGGACCGATTTTGATAAAAAAATTGTGTGTGTTCATGTGGATTCGAGGATGGTTTAGATTTAGGTTTGTTTTTTCGTGTGTACAGGACAACGTCGTTCGGGACAGCTAGTATTCATATATGTATATATCTACCGGGCACAGATCCAGATTTATTAAAAAAAATTAAGTCCAATTCTTTTTACTGATTTTGTTCATAAAGTAATTCTTATGAACGTCAAAATTAGTGAGTTTAGTGACATTACTGAATTTACATTTAGTGCAATTTAAATTTGCTAGGTTTAGGCAAAACGCCTATGAGAAGATACCTGCAAGAAACGCGCGATCACTTATTTAAATTGCTATTTAATTATAATTTCAGCAGTCGCACTAAATCAGTTTTAAGTTAGTGTTTTAAAGAAAACCCAGTAACACTTTGCCTCCTCGATTTTGTGGTGGCTGCGTTTTTGCTTAGAGCCCAACTGCTGGGTTCGATTTCAAAGCAGCTAGTAAAGTCAGACTATGTGTTTCTAAGTTTTATTCAGGAAAATCTGTACCACTATTTACCGTTACGCAATCGGCCTGGCGTACAGTTAATAATGTAGGTGTTATTCACGATGTCTTCTGGTCCGATCACTTTCCCATATTTATTGAATGTCGTTTAGACAAAATTAAACCAAAGGCTGTAGATATTAAAACACCTCGTTCCAAAGTTATATGGGGAGAGAGAGATTGTGAGCAAAGTAGTGCATATTATAACATGTGTAACAGTAAATTAAGACTGATTGATTATCCTCAGGAGTTTGGCTTATGTAGTAATACGCACTGTAGCAATATTGCACATAGATTTACTCTCGACAAGATGTACGCGAATATAGTTGCTATTCTGTCAGATGCTGCTGTTCAGAGTCTAGTTAATACTCGCTCGAGTAGACATACCGGTCGTGTTGTCGGGTGGAACAGGCATGTACGTGACGCCCACGCAATGGCCAGGCTTCATTATCAGCGGTGGTTGTGGTATAATAAACCAATGACCGGTGAGGTTTACAATGACATGTGTCTTACTCGCAAGATATTTAAAAGCAAACTTAGATGGTGTCAGAACCATCAAGAACAGATCAAGCTCGATATAATGGCTTCTCACCGTAAAGCTAACAATTTTCAAAAATTTTGGAAGGCGACCAAAATGTTAGACGTTAAGCCTGGCCTTCCTGTGAGTGTTGGGGGTGCTGATCAGCCGGACAGCATTGCCGATATGTTTGTAGATCACTTCAAAGTGGAGTCTCCGCTGGGGGCATCGTTGCGGGTGCTTGATGACGGACAGTGTTCTGACTCGGATCTAATCCGTTTCCCCGCGAAACAAGTGTCCAACACAATTAATAAAATGACGAGAGGAAAGTCCCCGGGTCATGACGGTCTGAGCCGATCAGGTCTGACCACATATAGCTAGAGTGTTGGCTATGTTTTACTCTTTGTGCATGTCTCATTCGTACCTCCCTCATGATTTCATGCGGACTATTGTTGTGCCTATTATAAAAAACAAAACGGGTGACATATCAGATAAGTGCAACTATCGACCCATCTCCCTAGCTACTATTATAGCGAAGGTTCTTGACAGTCAGCTGGACGCAAGATTGGATAAATTATTGCAACTGCACGATGCTCAGTTCGGGTTCCGCAATAATCTATGCACCGAAAGCGCAATTCTTGCTCTAAAACATACCGTGCAATATTACACAAGGCGTCGAACTCCAGTCTATGCGTGTTTTCTAGACCTTTCCCGTGCCTTTGACCTCGTCTCATACGATGTCATGTGGGATAAGCTGAGGGAGAGAAAAGTACCAGCTGAACTGTTACGTATTCTTCAGTACTGGTACTATAATCAGATAAATAATGTGAGATGGGCCGACAAGCTATCTGTGCCGTATGGCTTAGAATGTGGTGTAAGACAGGGAGGAATAACCTCACCAAAACTCTTTAACCTCTATATTAACGACTTGATCGTTGAGCTCAGCAGTAAGAAAATCGGCTGTCGCATCGATGACTGCAGTATTAACAACATTAGTTATGCTGACGACATGGTGCTGCTGGGCCCAACGGTCAGGTCGCTCAGGGAGCTACTTGCGTGTTGTGAGTCCTATGCTCAGGCACATGGCCTACTGTACAATGTTGCTAAGAGCGAATTCATGGTCTTTAAGGCGGTGAGTGGTAAATGTCCAGATTCTGTACCTGCAATTAGGCTTAACGGTAATGAACTAAATCGTGTTTACCAGTTCAAATATCTGGGACATTACGTGACTGACGACCTTAAGGATCATGTTGATATTGAGCGGGAACGTAGGGCGCTGGCAGTTCGATGTAACATGTTGGCACGCAGGTTTGCACGTTGTAGCAAACAAGTTAAGGTAACGCTTTTTAAAGCGTATTGTCAAGTGTTTTACACGTGCAGTCTGTGGACCAACTATACTTTGCGGACTATCAGCGCCCTGCGAGTCCAATATAATAATGGGTTCAGGATGTTGATGGGACTGCCCCGTTTCTGTAGTGCTTCTGGCATGTTCGCACAAGCACACGTTGATGACTTCCATGCCATCATTAGACAGAAGTCTGCCTCGCTGCTCTGCAGAGTGCGGGCCAGTTCAAACTCCATCCTGAAAACCATTGCAGGGAGATACGATTCACCTATATTGTATGATATTGTGCGAAGATGTATCTCCAACAATAGGCTTGTAACATTATAAAATACCAACATAGTTTTTAAGATATCTTTTTACTAACCCCTATGGATGTACTTGTCCGAAATAAAGATTATTTTATTTTATTTTATTTATTTATCATAAAATTAATCATTTACATTGCTGAAACAGTTAATTAGGTATAATCTGGACACACTTGTGGCATGAAAACGCCGTTCCCTCTTTGGAATAAAACAAAGTTGGCAAACCTTACAGCGTTGTTTGCATAACAAAGCACCACGACGTACCATTGTCATCAAACTGAACATGAGTATTATATAATAACAATATAATTATGTTCACTTTTATAATTAATAAAATGACGAGAGGAAAGTCCCCGGGTCATGACGGTCTGAGCCGATCAGGTCTGACCACATATAGCTAGAGTGTTGGCTATGTTTTACTCTTTGTGCATGTCTCATTCGTACCTCCCTCATGATCTCATGCGGACTATTGTTTATATATATTGTTTGTATATTGACGACTCGATGGCGTAGTGGTTAGTGTAACCGACTGCCACGCCTAAGGTCGCGGGTTCGATTCCCGCACAAGTCAAACATTTGTGTGCGTGAACATGGATGTTTGTCTCGGTCTGGGTGTTTCTATGTATAATATGTATGTATTTACAAAAAAAAAAGTATATATGTATGTTTATCCATTGTCTAGTACCCATAGTACAAGCTCTGCTTAGTTTGGGCTAGATGGTGTTGTGTGTATGTGGTAGAATATTATTATTATTATATTATTATTATTATTATAATTTTTCGTAGCATGATTCTGATTTTTGATCTATTTAAAACGCTCCCTATCACTAGAAAAAATTCTGTATTGCGAAGGAATGTCCAACATTTAAACAACGGACACAAAGAATAGTAATAATAATAATGGTTTATTCATCTCCACAAATTACATAAGTAATATTTGTGTTAATTTTATATTTAGTAGATAAGTATATGTTATTAAAAATAAAATATATTAATGAAAAAAAAAGTACAGATAAACTTACTACACTAATACATCAAGGATGTTCTCAGTTTCAAAATAATCAAGATTTAATAGTAGTCTATTGACCTTATGCTTACTTTCCACTCTATTGCAATTCGCTATAGAAATTATTTTGTTTATTTTATTAAATAGCATCCCTCCTCGAAACATGAAGAATCGTTGTGCAAAAGTAGTATTTACCATAAAAGGCTCACATATGGCGTAGTTCCTTCTAGAGAGCGCTATGAGTTTTTTCCTTTCCTCTGGTAGGCTGGAGTGCCTTAGAAGAACTGTTTGTTTTATGTATAGCTGGCGTGCAGTCAGCACCCGGCTTTCTTTGTAAAGATTTAAGGTGGGATATAGACGCGGCTTTGATAAGCTGACCTTCAATAGCAGTCTTTGGGCTCTCTCCAAGGTTATCATTTTAGTCTTACAAGCACCACCCCATGTTGTGATGCAGTAACCCATTACAGATTGCACCAAGGATTCATAGACGATTTTCATCGTTTCTTTCTCTGCTACATCGCGTAGTTCTTTGAAGATGTAAGTAAGTTTACGGATTCTTTTGGACAGAGACTGGATGTGGTTTTCGAAAGTTAAATTTGCATCTATTTCAATGCCGAGGTATTTTGAACTCTGTGAGCGATTAATTTGAGTACAGTTACAATTCTGCATTGGAGGAAAATTACATTGATGTGCAGTTATATAATTTGAAAGGTGGGTTACCTCTACGCGATTTTGGATAGCGAATACAATGTATTTAGTTTTATCGTCATTTAGAGTCAGAAAGTTTGATGCTAGCCAGTGATATACTATATCGAATCCACTCTGTGCGAGATTAAAAAGTTCATTCCATGATTGAGCAAAGAAGGTAAGGGCAGTGTCGTCTGCATAAGCTGTTATAGAGCAGTTTTTTATTTTAAGGGAACAGAGTTCGTTTATGTAGCAGAGAAACAAAGTCGGGCCCAAAATACTACCCTGGGGCACGCCATATTCGACTGGTAGTTCGTCACTAATGTGCTCTCCAATCCTCACGCATTGGGTTCTGTTTTTTAAATAGTCGGATAATAATGCCAGCGGAATACCTCGAATCCCAAGCTCCTCCAGTTTGTGTATAAGTCGTGAAACAGAGACAGTGTCAAAAGCCTTCGCTAGGTCAAGAAATATAGTCAAACATTTGTCTTTTTTATCTAGTTTACTGACTAAAAAGTTAACAAAGTCCAATACTGCGTTATCAGTTGAGCGGCCAGATCTGAAACCATATTGCAAGTCCGATAGAAGATGATGATTTTCTAGGTACTTAGTTAATCTGTGGTTGATAACCCGCTCAAATACCTCCGATAAGGTTGTTAAAATAGCGATTGGTCTGTAGTTTGTGACACTGCCTCTGTCCCCCCCCTTATGTATAGGATGAACCACAGCTCTTTTCAGAGCGTTGGGGAAAACACCAGAGTCAAAACAACGATTGATTAAATTGGTTATAACTGGCACAACCGATTCACTGATTTCTTTCAGTACCCTAGAACTTATCTGATCCCAGCCAGGAGCGCAGTCACTTTTCAGTTGCTGAATTGTTCTCTCAACTTCCGCATAATCAGTAGGTAGGAGAACAAAGGAATTTAATGGTGGTTGAGTAGCAGTTTTAAAACCAGGAAAATGTCCAGAAATCTTGTCTGATAGTTGTTTCCCAATATTTGAAAAATATTCATTGCATTCATTAACGGAATCTTTGGGTGTTTTGTCAGTTTTTAATAATTGCCGTGGTATCTGATTACTATTTCCGTTATTGGTAATTGTTTTTATAGTAGACCACAATTTCTTTGTATTATTTTTTGACATTAGTAATTGGTCTCTCTCGTATTGTTTTTTAAGTTTTTTTAGTAAAGCATTGCAGTGATTACGGTACCTTAAATATGTTATTTTCAATATTACACTTTCGTTGGTTTTTAGCTTCTTGTGCATTCTGTCTCTTGTACGAATACAGCGTAAGATGCCAGTAGTTATCCATGGTTTGATAATGAATTTATTTCTTGGAATTAGTCGTTTTATCGAATTATTAGTAATTAAATTTTGTATTATATAAATAAAATTATTCATAGCAGTATTTAAATTGGATTCTTGGTAAATTTGGTTAAAATTACAATTATATGATTCACATTTTAATTTATCGAAGTCAATTTTAAAGTGCTCGTTTAATTTATTTGGTTTATTTTTCATTGAGACAGTTTTTAAGCAAAATAATACTGCTTCATGGTCTGTAATACTCGTGCCTAAAGAGATACATTCTCTTTAGGCACGAGTAGTGCAATATGTTTCGTCTTTAGGATAACATGATCCAAACACGACTTACCTCTAGTTGGAGTGTTAATGGCAGGAAGAAGTCCATGAAACGCAATAGTATCCAAATAAGCAGTGGTCTCGTGGCTCGTGCCTATAAGGTCAATGTTTATGTCACCAACTATGATAACATTTTCAAAGCTTGCCAAATTCTGTAATAAATTATGCAACGAACAGATAAAGTTATCAGTAGATTTGAAACTAGGTGGTCTGTAAATAGCTATTATTACAGTATTATTTTCTATTTTTATTGTCAAACAATTTGCTTCCGTTAAAGGTGGTTCCTCCACAAGACATTCTAGGTTGTTATTTGTGTAGACAACTATACCATCGTTTTGATTATAATTGTCGTTGGTTTTATGTGCGTTGTAACCTTGAAGTAATGGCAGTCTTATTACTCGTGATAGCCAACATTCTGAGAGCACTATAATGTCACAAGTCACATCTAGTCTTTTTAGCAGAACGGGCAACTCTTGGAAATTACAATTTAAACTACGAATATTCTGTTGTAGGACTTTTAGATAATATTTTGGTGATTTTAGATGTGAGGTGCATTTTTCGGGTTCACAAGTGACTGGCACTGCAATGTTGAAATTATCAATGCTTTGTATTAAATCATTAGCAGCATTGAATTTGAAACATAGTTGTTACCGGTGAAAATGATAGTTGTGAAACGTTGTAATAATATGTTGAATGTAGCTTAAATTGCGTAAGTATGTTTAAGATATTAATGCCATATGATGGCTTTAAGTTCACCAAGAATGGCATATAAGGTTTATGAAGTCTACTACGAATTATAGTGATAATGTAAACATAATTTTTTAGAGAATAATATAATGACTGCTTTAAGAATTTAACAATTGAATTGTATTTTAAGTAAGTAGATATTAAATTAATGTATGTTGCACTTGATATTATAAGACAAATAATATAGTGATATAGTATTAATATATATGTATATTTTGTGTAGGTCTGTGAATAGTCGTTTTCCGTACGTGTTAGTGTAAAATATTGTTTTGTAGTCAGAGTGTGTGTTATTTTAAAATTATAAAGATAAAAAGTATTTATTTTTATACATAGTAATATAAACAAAAAATGGAATGAATGTAATTTTATAATAAACTCGCGAATAGTGAAGTTTGAATACGAAAGGTATACTAGTCACAGACTTTTTAGTTTTGTTAAATCTTCTTCTCGGGTGATCAATATGGGTGCCTCACCTTCTTTTGGACGAAGATATACCTTTCCATAAGATGTCCAACATGTTGCGTACTTATGACTTTTGACATATTCACGGGATAAATAGTAGAGGCGCCTGCCGTAGGTGGTGAGAGACTCTGATATAAATATCGGTTTAGGATCTCCATTCAGCTTCAAGTGCGTCGTATTGAGCTTCTCTTTGTTATTTTTATCGAACATTTTCGATGCTTTTAATATTTTTTCTTTAAGCGAGGTCGAAGAGAGTTCCACTATTATAGGTGCGGTCTTGTTCGGGGATATTTTGGGTCGGTATATGTTCCGAATATCAGTATCTTGCATTTCAATATCTAATACGCTACCAAAGCTTTTTACCATCCCGACAAGTGTAGATTTGTTTTCTGGCTTAATTTCTGGTACATTTCTTAGTTCTACACATGACGCCTTCGAGTTTCTTTCCAACAATTCAACCTTATGCTCCAGAGACTTAATTTGTTCCTTAATAACAGTGTTTTCAGATTTAGCTTGCTGAAGTTGACACAATATATCGTCGTATTTATCTGACATGTACTGAATGGACTGCTTAATTTCATTGTTCTGTTGGATCATCCTTTTCATTTCCTCATCAAATTTTAGCGCTTGATTAGCATGCTGTAATTGTAATTCGGCTAACATATCTCTTATTTCACATATTGCATTATCCCCGTATTTGCGTTTCTGGCGGCGAGTAATGTTCAGTTGATTTCCACAACCGGTGTCCGAGCCCACGTAGTCCGATGCCGTATCAGACTCTTGTGTTAGAGACATTTCATTCAATATTTTAGGCGGGGTTCGTTGCGTGGACATAATGTATGTAAAAAAATTTTTAAAGATTTGTAGTGAAAAAAAAAGTTCAAATATGTAATAAAATCTTCGAAATATTAAGAAAATGTTCAAAAAGAAGAAATATTGGTCCAAAAAGTTCGAACTTAACGTAGAGGATTTGAACTCGAGTACACCACTACTGCCAGATTACACCGCTAGTTACGCCACTAGGCCACACTAACTATGTTGATTAAGCTCGAATAAGTGGTACAATTTGTAACGAGTGGTGTTTACGATATAAGTTCAAGTCTTTGATTGTGATCGTGGGTACCTACGTAAGTCCGAAGTTCAACTTGCACTGATTTTGCACAATCACTCTCGTTATTTTTAATATTGTTTTTGTCACTCACTCGAATAAAAGTTTATATAAAGTTTTGATTTTAACACTGGTTATAGATATGTATTTTGTTGACACAACTATGTAATTATTATATGGAATAAAGTGCTTTTTACGACATTTGCGAATAAATACACGGGAGCACTCAAAACACGACCGTTCACAACGGTGTCCGGGCGGGGGGGCCAAAACACATTAAGAATAACTAACTCTGGAATATTAAAATTTTCTCCTGTGTGTATGTCGCCGAGTTTGGTGGTCTAAACCACACCACTCGGTATAATGACAGTGACGAGGTGAACATTTAAACCACTACGCCAACCTCCCAGTCGAAATGTATGTGACAAAAAACGGAATTAATACGATCATGCTAGATACTTATCATCATCATCATCAGGCTATAATAGTCCACTGCTGGACATAGCCCTTCCCTAATGAGCGCCATAGCGCCCTGTCTTCAGCTTGCCGCATCCAGCATCTGCCTGCAGTCTTTCACAGATCGTCATCCCACCTGGTCGGAGGGCGTCCTACACTACGTTTGCCGAGTCGCGGTTTCCACTCAAGAACACGTTTACCCCAGCGGTTGTCAGTTCTTCGTGCTACCCGTCATGACCTACGGAGCCGAGACATGGACACTCACGGTAGGGTTCGTCCACCAGTTCAAAGTCGCTCAGCGAGCTATGGAGAGAGCTATGCTCGGAGTTTCTCTGAAGGATAGGATTCGTAACGAATACATCCGACAGAGAACCAAAGTCATATAGAGAATATTTATGAGCCAGTGACGGTTACTAGCTGGTTAGTAAATTTTTATTTGTCTGTCCAGTCTTATATATCTTTAACTCATTATATGCTCGTATTCCAAATTGGTTCACGTCGGTAGAGCAAAGGCCTATCATCACGACATCATGACACACCCACTTTTTCTAGCTACGTCTACTACGAACGCAGATGGCTGGCTACACAGATGGCGTAGTGGTTCAGTGGTTGCCTCGCCTCTACCACCGAGTGTTGCGAGTTCGAATTCCACACGGGACAAAATCTTTTGTGATTCACAAATAGTTGTGGCGAGTATGGGTGTTATTTTTGTTCGTTGTTTGAATGTTTATAAAGTCCCCCGCGACACAGGAATGATGATCTTCTCTCTTAACCTTTATTATTCCCAAGTCACTTGGGGTCGGCTTTTCTGGTCTAACCGGATTTGACTGGATATCAGTTTTTACACGGAGCGGCTGCCACCTGACCTCCGCAACCCGAAGGCTAACGATACTCTAAGGCTAGACCAGTGTCAGGATATTAGAGGGTACTGACTTTCCCAATAACGACTGCCATAGATGTTCATGGCAGCCGGTTCCAACGGCTTAACGTGCTCTCCGAGGCACGGAGCAGGCGATAATTGTCAATCAATACGCACATCATTTCGAAAAGTCATATAACTTCCGAAAGTCAGAGTTGCGCGACGTGGGTTCGAACACGAGACCCTCTGCATTGCAGTCTGTTGGTCTCCCCACTGAGCTATCGCTGCTTGACACAGGAATGATGATGATATAACAAAAATATCCTTAACACTAGATTTTGACACACATATTAAAACATCTAACATAATGTAGAATACCGTATATATGTATATATATGATACCAATGTTGATTGTTTCTATGTTAATTATTTTAAGTTTACCCGCATTATTATATAATAATAATATAATAAAGATACAATACATAATTTAATATCAAAATTAAGTAACGTCGCTCCGGTACTTGTCTGGCTGGAAACATTCCAATTAATTATGTTACCTAATCTTGTGTTTCTCAAACAAACGAATGTATATTCTTATGAGAAATAAATGTGTTAAACCTAATATATGTGGCTTTTGCTATCTAATAAAGAAGTTAATAAGCTATCGTTACCCAAAATAACATATATACTTTATCACGATGTGCGCAAGGTTAAAATATCCGTAAGCTAATCTCGATCGCGCGGCGCCTGCCGGCAATTCTTCACTGGATTACTGACTTATCTATCTCCGGCACGCACACACTGCCTATTTGTTACATCATTATATATATATATATATATATATATATATATAAAGACTGGTAAGGTGATATTAATGTGTACGGAAAGCTTGGTGTCAATTGGTGAAATGAAAAGTTTGAATATAGAAACAATTAAGTAACTTTTTTATTTTAAATGGTAGCATTCGTACTATGTACCATCTCTGTGTTGCAGAGGTCTTAACAAACATTGATATTGTGATTGATAGACTGACTGACACTGTCTTAGTGTATCTTGTATTAATGTTTATACCTAGGCTCAGAATAGCTATTTGTAACACTTGTCAATTTTGTCCCCTATGGGGATCGAATCCATACCATCCAGGACGTGACAGAAAATTGTGTGATTCACAAAATATAGTTGTTCAATGTCTGGGTGTTCTTTGGATAAGTTGTTTAAATGTTTTTTAAGTACAGGCATTACACCTAGCGCGAAGGTCATATCTTTTTTAAACAAGCTTGTCAGTCGCGCCGAGACGATATACTCGTAGGTAAACACGTGTCGACGAACATTTTGTAAGTGAAGCAGAATACTGCACATTGAACTACGTCCAAAAACCACGACACGGCTGTCCATCATCAAATAAATTCGGTATTGTCAATCTTTTTCTATTGTTATAGTTGAGGCGGCAATCCGAGGGTGTGAGATGGTTTCTCCCTCCGCAATTTGTTTTTTTTTAACGAGTAGCATAGCGCTATTTAAATTGGTAAATCAATTTTAGAAACGCATCAAAGTGTTTGTCTAAAAACAGGAATAATTTCTACTCCCAGAGATTAGTTCTACGTTAAAATAAACAAATGCCTCTATAATATTAATGCTTTAGATAAATTAAATTGTAATTATTATGCATAATCTTAGTTGATTAGTCAGACATTAATTAAACCTTAAGTTTATTTCTTTTGAATATAAAATTACCTGTCTGCTTAATAAACATGTTGTTGAAAGATAAATAGAAAGACATCTTTGAAAAACAATTATATTTAAGGTATTAGAAAAGTATTAAATTTAAAATTTGTGTAACAAATGACACAAAAAGATATTATCGGACATCTAGTAGGTACTTGAATTACTTTTAGTAATTAAATACAATTCTGATATTAGATACTAATCTGGTATCTTATCTTATCTTATGTGGGGGCCAGTCAGTGCAGACCGGCGACACTTCGACCCAGTGGGATCTTTTGTGTCGACACTCTCCCAATAACGACTGCCATTACATAGATATTCATGGCAGCCGGAACCGACGGCTTAACGTGCTCTCCGAGGCACGGAGCAGGCGATAATTAATCGTGTGTTGACTGTTGTCACGATAAGTAAGGAGTACTAACTGAGGGTATGTTTTAAAAATAACTGGTAATTTGGTTTACAAATTAATAATAATAGATATTCTTGTAAGCCCCTAGTATTTCTTTGTAGTTTTTTAATTTTTGTATTATTAATTGGTACTAACTTATAATATTAATTTTATGAATTAGTTACCAGATTAGTGTGTAGAGCAGCGATAGCTCAGTGGGGAGACTGCAATGCTGAGGGTCTCGGGTTCGAACCCACGTCACGCACCTCTGACTTTCGAAAGTTATATGAGTTTTCGAAATGATGTGCGTATTGATTGACAATTATCGCCTGCTCTATGCCTCGGAGAGCACGTTAAGCCGTCGGTCCCGGCTGCCATGAACATTTGTGGCAGTCGTTATCGGGAGAGTGTCGACACAAAAGATCCCACTGGGTCGAAGTGTCGCCGGTCTGCACTGATTGGCCCCCACATATGATACATACGTACATAAAATCATTGAGCAGCCCTAGTCTAGTGGCAGATCGTTGAACTACTACGCAGAGGTCTCGAGGCCGATCCCAAGCACTTTTTCTCTATAATAGTTATTTATTTCGTTTCAACAGTTAAAGGAAAACATTGTGGAGAATCCTGCATTTCTGACAATTCTTCATAATATTGAGGCAGATATGTGTTGTCTGCCAACCCATACTGGGCCTGCGTAGTGGACTAAGGTTAGTCCACCAAGCAGGCCCAGTATAGATCCATGGGCCATTTTTCACACGTAGAAGAAGTCTGTGCTTAGAAGTGGGTTAGTTTACACACAGGGCTGTTATTTTTATTATAATGCGAACGGAGGCGCGAGCAACAGCTAGTTGTTTTTAAAATCGTTATGTTTAGACTTAATTAATTGAACGTCTCATTTTTGGCACATTTTATTATGCACCGCAGTTTCATGGTGAGTTATTTATTGGCGGGGAGTATGAAATATTAGGTGTCTGGTGTCCCCTCGCCGTCGCGCCGTGAACACAACGTGGGGTGATCTTTGAGCTTATTATATTTATTGCTAGTATACACACGCGGTTTTGTTTGTGTAGAATTGTCAAAAAGTTAATGCTGCTTAACTAAAACCAAACGCTTCTACTGGAAGACCGTTGCACTGCCACGAGACTCGAGTTCAATATCAAGTTACGCACCTCTGACTTTTCGAAATTATTTGCGTGTTAATTAGTTAATTATCGCCTGTGTTAACGTTGAAGAACAACACACGATGTTATAGATATAGGAAACCAGTATGTCTAAGATTTCTCTATAATGTTTTCAAAGATATGTGAAGTCTGCCAACCCGCATTAGGCCAAAGTGGCGGACTATGTCCTAACCCTTCTCACTCTGAAAGGAGGCCCATGCCCAGCAGTGGGACAGTTTATATACAAGGCTGATAATATATATTTAGAAACGCAAACGCAAGCATAAAATATAGGAATTCGACACTCTGACTTCATGAAGGGTTTTTATTTGTAACTAGATATTAAATCAGTACCTATGTGACAAGTTGCCTGAAGCCTAAGTAATAAATCGTGTAAAAACATCTCGGTTAATTAAAGGACCAGTCTTTACTCACAGCCTTAATCCATTATAGTTACGCCCCCATGAGCAGATAATTAGCAAATTTCCTCTCAACTCCCAATACGACTGTGGAATAATTTTGTATAAAATAAATACCCTTTCAAAAAGCCCTTCATTTCCGCAATAAACGGTCCGTTGGTGATCCTTTTTTACAACTAATTGAAATTTCTAAATTGTTAAAAGTACTGCCAAAATTAAGTTTCCTGTTTCCTTATAAAATGAAAAAATAGGGCTAATAGGAAAAATGGTAATCACAGCGTAAGTTTCGGTAAGAAGTAAAATTAATTTGATATTTAAATTGAGAATTTTGCTTTGGGTACTTGTTATACATTGAATCAAGAAAATTAAGTCGTATGCAAGATATGATACGGTCCTCTATGAACAAAATAACTGAAAATCAGATGAAAGTTATTAACTTATAACATTTTACGATTTATATCACGGAAAATAGTTACTAACGCGATCACGAGCAGAATTTAAAAACCTTTTTGAAAGGCTAAACACATTCTACGGAACATTTTACGATTTTATTGAATTTATTGTAGAAACGGTCAACTGTCATGATGTGTCAACATTGACATTAACATGGCAACAAAACTCAATATGATAAGATATGAAACCTAATTAATATTCTACATAATCATGGCACCTTTTAAATTTGAGCAAGACCTGATAATTTAAATTTACATAAAAAGTAACAGCACGATCAATGGCGTAGTGGTTTAAGTGGTTGATTCGCCACTGCCACTACACCGACTGTTGTGGGTTCAAATCTCGGACAAGGCAACAATTTGTGTCATCCAGAAATTGTTGTACCGCGTCCTAGGTGCTGTTTGTGTATGTTGTTTAAATCTTTGTAAAACGATACAGCAATTAAAAGGCAGGCCTGCATTAAAAAATAACGTTTGTTACAAGCTATGACATAACAAACAGATAAAGAAATATCATGTTCATTGTCTCCTTTATGTTTATAGTCATGTATCCTTCGCTTTAGTCTATAAACGAATCTATATATTAATACGTGACGCAAAAACTTTGCACCTCTTTTTACGAAAATTGCGCGGACGGAGGGAGTATGAAATTTGGCACAGTTAAAGTTTATATGGAGAAGGCGTGGGAAAATCCCAATATTTATATAAAATATGCATTAGAAATATATTAAATTAATGAAAAAACACTACACACGCACAACCATGCATTTGACACACGCAGTCGAAGCGCGTAACTATGGTTACATATATCAATATATAATGACATATAATATCAGCAATATCTTACAGGCAAACTTTGGTCGAATTTCGAGCACTAGGCGGCCACTAGTACAAATAAAAGTGTTTATTCTTGATTCATTCTTCATTTGAATTCTGTAATTTATTCTTTTGATACACAACCTTGAATAAGCGTTATCGTAAACATTTTTGTCTTAAGTAATTCTCTGCTATACGTAAAAATCTTTAAGTGATCAAATAGTACATACTCCTGAGCCACTGCAATACGCACTTAACATATACTTACGCCTCTTTACTGCAGTGGTAGAGACTACGGGATAGCACAAGCTACATCCCTGGCATATATATGACGACTCGATGGCGTAGTGGTTAGTGTAACCGACTGCCACGCCTGAGGTCGTGGGTTCGATTCCCGCACAAGTCATACATTTGTGTGCATGAACATGGATGTTTGTCTTGGTCTGGGTGTTTCTATGTATAATATGTATATATTTACAAAAAAAAAGTATATATGTATGTTTATCCATTGTCTAGTACCCATAGTACAAGCTCTGCTTAGTTTGGGCTAGATGGTGTTGTGTGTATGTGATAGAATATTATTATTATTATTATTATTATATGAAGTTCTTGCATTCTCGTTCATTCATTCTCCTGCATTTCTTCATGCAGCTATGATATCTGTATTCTTACCTTATTTCTTTATTTTTATTAGTACAGTCTTTGAAGTGCTTAATGGTATTTATCAAAGCGCGTGTTTGGAAAATATTTTATATTTACATTTAGTAGAATACATTCACTATTAAGGTTTCTGCCTACTATGCCGTATTAAGAAATAATCGTGGAACATAATATCAAACATGAGAATAACACATAACTTCTGCGTGTAACAAAAATTTATGATCGTAATTAAGGAACGAGACGTGCACGAAATGGAAAGTGTTGTCAAATATGCTACAAACGATTTACGCAGCCTTCAAAAACTTTTATTTGTAAATTGGTATCAGCTTATAATATATATAGAAGTCCTTTCATAGCACCGTAACGATCTACGCCAGTTTCAATTAAATAGTATCTATTTATTGCTATTAAGCAGCGACAGCCTAGTGGGAGTGCGTTGGTAAAATAACATCCTAACTAATATTATAAATGCAAATGTTAGTTTGCTTGTTACGTTTTCACGCTTTAACTACTCGCCCGATTATCATGAAATTTCGAACTCACGTTGTCAAGGATACAGAAAAGGACATAGGGTACCTTTCATCCAGATAAAGTACTGTTCCCGAGGGATAGAAATTTATTGACATAACATTAACGCGAGCGAATACGCGGGAAAAATCTAGTTTGTTATAATTTTGATAAATGAGCAATCGAGATCTCGCAAGTGTATATCAACTTAATGATGTTCTTGACTATACGTATGCTGTCACAGATGGTACGTTACGGTGAAGTAGTTAAACACCTTTATATGAAATCAAGAGACTATTCGTCGGCCACATTTGTTGTTAAATCATTTACATACAATTTGTAATGTAAATTGAAAATATTTAAAGGAGCAAATGTAAATTTTATAACGCAAATAAAATATGCATATTTCTTCGTCCTTCGTGGAGAATGTTTAAAACATTTTACTGCAGTCATTTAGAAGCAGTTTTACTGAAAGTTGAAGCATTAGAAAAAGATCATTTTGTCTGGCGTATGGTAATATGTTATGCGAACTAATATTATAAATGCGAATGTGATTTTGTTTGTTTGTTACAGTTTCATGCCTTAACTTCTCGACTGATCGTCCTGAAATTTCGCATACACGTTGTCAGGGAAACAGAAAAAGACATAGAGTTCCTTTAATCCAGAAAAAAAATGTAGTTTTCGTGGGATAGAAAATTGATATTTATAAAGGAATTTAGTGCCATAATCTACATTTACGTGAGTGGAGCTGCGAGCAAAATCTAGTTTATTATTAATATCTTCTATACATTGGTGGTTCCCAATGAATGACTATGAGCTGCACAGATGGCGTAGAAGTTTAAGTGGTCGGCTCGCCATTGCCTCTGAGCTGAGTGTTGTGGGCTCGATTCCCACATGGAGCAAAAATTTGTAAGATCCACAAATAGTTGTTCCGAGTCTAGGTGTTATTTGTGTCACTTGATTGAATATATTTTGTAAAGTTTCCCACGTGACAAACTACATAAAAGAAAAGGGTGGCCTCAAAAAGAAATTGGTATCCCGCGTAGGCACTACTTCATATTGGCGTAACCGTAATTGGTTACGTAACGTACATTCGGTTACATTTTTCATAAAAAATATAGCCCGCTTTTCCTATTACCTGAAGGTATAATTACGAGACTACATTTAACGAGAATAACATTTGCTTATTTTTCCTTAGGATAACGTAGAGTCCTACAGACATCATCATTACAAAGTCGTATTATCTTAATTTGCTTTTCTTTACCGGGCTTGAATACACTCACAAGAAAAAGATTACAAGGTAATTCTCACTCAAGCATTGATCGCACAGATAGTGCAACTCGCAAGCAATCAAATCGCCCTTATCGCAGCGTTAAGAGTTGTACGTTTTAATATCACACGGTTATGTTAGAGTAGCGATAGCTCAGTGGGGAGACCAACAGACTGCAATGCAGAGGGTCTCGGGTTCGAACCCACGTCGCGCACCTCTAACTTTCGGCAGTTATATGACTTTTCGAAATTATGTGCGTATTGATTGACAATTATCGCCTGCTCCGTGCCTCGGAGAGTACGTTAAGCCGTCGGTCCCGGCTGCCATGAACATCTATGGCAGTTGTCCTTGGGAGAGTGTCGACACAAAAGATCCCACTGGGTTGAAGTGTCGCCGGTCTGAACTGACTGGCCCCCGCATAAGACAAGATAAGGTCACACGGTACAATAATATATGTTATAAAAAAGACAACTCCCACACTACGAATAATTCCTGTATCGCGAAACAGTATGTTCTAAAACCATAAATTGATTTTTTAAAAAGACTAGTCCTTCACTTAAGGGGTAATTGGATACATTCAAACAACGGACACAAAGAACATCCACACTCGGAACATCTATTTGTGGATCACACAAATTTTTGTCCCGTGTGGGATTCGAACCCACAACACTCGGCGCAGTGGCAATGGTAAGACGACTACTTAAACCATTACGCCATCCGTGCAGTGTACATATTATGTATTGTGTATTTGACTGTGTACTTCATGAAACATGAATCAGGAAATTACATCACTATGGAGTCAAAAATCCAGCACTGAATCTTCTTACATCCTATTTGAGTAACAGGATTCAGAAAGTTGATGTTAATGGTAAGCGATGTTTGGTTTAAATGGGGGTTCCTCAGGGTTCAATCCTCGACCCGTTTTTATTTTTAGTTTATATTAATGACTTACCTCACCTCATGAGGCATAAACATGAGATAGTACTGTTTGCGGATGATACCTCACTATTATTTAAATTAAAACGCCAAGAAACGGTTCTGGACGATGTAAACATTGCTATCTCTAAAGTTCACTGGTTTGATGTTAACAACTTTCTTTTAAGTGGGGTAAGACCAAATGTAACCGATTTTTAACCCCAAATGTCAAACAAGTGAAGACATCTATAAAAATTAAGGATGATGTGTTGGACCTTGTTGATACCACCCAATTTCTAGGGATTACACTAGATTCAAAGCTGCAGTGGGCCCACAAATTAGTAAGTTGTCGAATAGGCTCAGCTCTGCAGCGTACGCAGTCAGAAAAATTCGCCAACTTACTGACATAGATACCGCTAGGCTAGTTTATCATAGCTACTTTCACAGTGTAATGTCGTATGGTATTCTATTGTGGAGGAATGCTGCCGACATTCAAACTATCTCCGTACTGCAGAAAAGGGCTATTCGAGCAATTTACAATATGAAAACAACATATATGAAAATTTAATTTATGTATATAAGAACATTGATTTATACTATAAGAAAAGCGACATATATAATATAAATACAAGAAACAAAAACAGACTACTAGAGTGCCAGCTTTACAAAATGTAATAAGTCGTTTAATGGTCAACGTGTGCGCTTTTCAAATTTGACATTCAAATTCTAAGTTCTAATAAATTTAAAACAGTTGTAAAACGAAAATTATTTTTTTATGGTTATTACCAGTGATCGGAGTAGGTAGATTGATTTTTGGTACTTGTATCATAAATGCACACAGAAAGAATAACATGGATAAGCCATTTTCCCGGAAAGTAATTCCGGTATTTCCGGATTCAATTAAATATTGTTAATGTTGGTAGTGATATTATTCCTACTCAATTCAAAATTTAAAGGAAGGTATCAAAACTAAATTAATTCATTATTTATCTGTTGAATAATAAAAACAATCGAATTCCGATCGAAGCTTTAATTTTTATTTTTTTATTTTTAGCCTTTTATGGCTAGAACTTTTATAGATAGACATAAATTGTTGCACTTAAATTTAAATATTTTCATAGGGGTCATGGTAATTTGCATTAAGGGTAGAATACATGACGGGGCCCCATAGAGGGCCAATGCCTGCTGGGGTCGTGAGACTGTTCTAAGGATGCACCACGACTCTGAAACGTAAAGGGCATACGAAGGAACAGGTTGATTTTAGTCAGATTTTAGGACCAAAAAAAGGGGTAGAATAAAGAAAAAAGATAAAAATCAACATTGTTTATTGTTAAATATGTACATTTTACATTTATTCACATTTTTAATCTTCATCGATTACAATGTCAGCATCCTGGTAATCCTGATCTTTACAATTAAAATATATAACTATGAGTTTCTCTATACTTTCTATTTTCAACCTATTTCTTTTAACATCTAAAGTCCATTTATAAATGGAAAAAGACCGTTCTACATCTGACGATGTCAAAGGAGCAAATTTTAAAAAAGGTATTAAATTATGTGCTTCATCTTTTTCAATGGCCTCACTATATTCTCTAAGTGTGTCTAAATCTGGGTTTCGTTCCATAACACGTTCTATTTTATTTTTTATATTTTCTGAATTGCTCTGATTTATAGCATCTCTGACGTTGTCAAATGCTAAAAGTGAATCTGTCAACGATAAATTATGCTTTTGCAATTCTTTTAAAGACAAATGAATTATAAAATAATTGTCTTTAATGTAATTTAAATCTTCTTTTAAATTTTCTTTTTCTATAATATTTTTTGCCTCTCGAATAGATACCGCATCAGAGCTGCTTAAACAAGATAATACTTCTTTTATTTTTTCAAAGTTTTGAGCGTAATAAAATGCTGCCTCTAACCAAGTGCCCCATCTTGTAACAACTGGTTGGGGAGGTAGCGGCAAATCTGGATATTTTTCTTTTAAAATTTTGACTCTACTTGGGGCTTTCAAAAATACCTTTTTAACATTTGCTATTAAAATGTTAACATCGTGATATTCTAACCTAATTTGCTCAGATACGCGATGAAGAGAGTGCGCCAAACATGTTACGTGCTTCATTTCAGGTAAGTATTGTTTTAAATTTCGTCCTGCAGACAGCATATATGCAACGCTATCAGTGCAGAGGACAAGAATGTTACCTACCTTCGATTCAAAAGAATCTTCCCAAAAGTTTTCCAAACATTCTAACACAAATTGCGTGATTGTTTGTCCATTAACTACAGTTAGCATTTTACATGCTACCAAATAAGGTCTTGTCAAATTGCTAGGATGTAATGGTTTTATTAAAAAATGGACTATATAGCGACCTAAAAAGTCTGTCGTTTCATCTAATGATATCCATAGTTTCTCATTTTTATAATTTTGCCGAATCGAATTGATTTTATTCTTAAAAAACTTGTCCAAGTAAACTTTCCGTAACTGTGATTCATCTGGCAGAGTACGATTAGTACACGTACAACAACAGGTACTACACATATATTTTTTAAAGAAATCTTGAAAAGTAGTATTTTTCATCTGAGACCACGGAATATTGCACAAAATGAGAAATTTTATAAGATCGAAATAAAATTCCTCTTCGGGCCGCTTAAACTTTCCCTGGTGTACTGCTCCTTCGATATGTCTTTTAACGTTTCCTTTATTTATGGTTGTCAAATGGCTTTCACATTTTGAACAGTATATTGTACCACTAGCGTGATCGTAAAGTAGTTCGGGATGACCGGATATCCATTTTTCTACAGTTTCAGCCTTGACGTTTGCCATATCTGAACTTTGTTTTAGAGATGGAACCTCGTATATATCACCTAAAACAAAGACATGAAAAAATTACATTTTATTTAGTTTATTTAGCTTACTCCGTTTGTTTTATTTTTCGTGGATCAAATTTAGTCATTGAAATTTCACCCTCTTCCTGTCAACCGATTGATCTAAAATTTGGTATTCGCCTTTGATTCTGGTGACAATACAATTATGTATATTCAATATTATTGTCAATCCAAAATGGCTGCCGCTACAAGATGGCGGACAACTTATTTTTTTTTTCAATCCCATCAATATGGGTATCAAATGAAAGGGCTTGTTACGTAGAATATTTTGTAGAGAAGTAGATAAGGCCTATAGTAATTTATTTTACCAATACATTGCAAGAGGACACAGGGCATTCAAATTATATACGGATTCCAGTAAAATGTCAGTTAATAGTGGAGTTAGCTGAATTGCGACTACATTACTAGAATATCATAATTTTGTTTCGCACTAAGCTCACTGGTTCATACTCTATTAAAGATTTAACAATATTAAGACTCATGGTATGTTCAGCAGGTTAAGCGAACAAACACAATACTAAAAATATTCTTATAGTACATCCAAACATGCTTTATACTCCTTGTAACTAGTAAAATATTACTTACCAAAGCTTGGTTTAAATATGTAGATCCAATTCAATAGTGAAAAATCTGAGTCCGTATATTCGAGCCAAATCGTGGTTTAGAGCAGATTCCAGAAGTCAGTATGTACACAAGCCAGGGTCAAGTAACGTTTTCTCAACACAGTAACAAACAAAGATGCGCACTCTACGAACCGAAGTAAACGAGTGAGCTACCTGGCATGTCGTCGGCGGGCGTACGCATTGTTCTGATAACCGGTTATTGTACCACCCATGATCCTTTGTTCTGATTGGTCGTTGGGTTTTGTCAAATCGTGACTGAGTGCCGTTAAAAAAAATATGAAGAATAATAAAGAATAATATTGCTCATTTTATTACAATTCCTACTTTTTTTTGAGGATGGCAAATCATCAAATGACTCCTTCCACTCTGGCAGAATAAAATTCCTACATAAGTTCCGGTTTTTTTTAAATAATCCACCAATTCCGGAGGAATGTCCATATTAATATATACGTTTCGGATCAATGACCCCATTTCAATCTACCTACTCCGATCACTAGTTATTACTCAGTCACTGAATATATAGAGGATAAAAATGCTTGGGATTGAGTTGCTTCTACTCACAGGTTATTTCTAATCATATTATTAAGTTAACTGTAATATGAGCTGCTGTGACTATTATTTCATTTGTTAGTAATATGTATCTTAGATTTCACAAATTTTTACTTTTACATCTTATTGAAATAAATAACTGTAACAACTACACACAGCAGCTCATAATATAAGGAACATAATATAACATTAAATTCTATTGATGTAAACATTTGCCGATTGAAAAGAGTGCGCTTTCTTCTTGTGTTGCCTGCTTCTTCTCATGAAAGCTCTACTCTTCGAACTGGCTTTTTTCAATGCTAAATTTTTATTTCCTTCTATTTATCTTTATTATTATTTTTTATTAATATAATAGTGAATTGACGTGTCCAAGAATTGTTAGCACATTTTTATGGAAATAAAAATGTTTGACTTTGACTTTGAACTTGACTTTGATGTGATCCACAAATTATATTATTGTTCTGAGTTTGAGTGTACTTTTTCTCCGTTAATCGTATTGTTATATTCCACAACTGCTACAATTCCACACTCTGTATAAACCCTAGTGGAAAATGGAAGCATCTTTAAAAAATGTGAACAAATACATTGGCAGATAAAATAAGATCGATAATCCGGACAAATTGGACCACCACCCTACAAAATATCGCAGCTAAATAGACTTGTGTTGTGTTGACACTGTGACTAGGATGGTCGGAGCTCCTAAAGCCCAGTCACGCCATATATACTGCCAACAAGGGCTATAGGCATTTGTCCCTTACATTTATAGCACAGAAATATATTTTTGAATGTTGGTTAACCCACGAGTAGTCCTGATTTTAGACCGTTCGCCGATTCCTTTACATAATTATATACCCAAATTATATAACTCATATAAACATCAACAGGACAATTTTTTGCCAATTTTCTTTACTAGTAACTAAGTCAAATTACTACGTTTCCACAGTTCCTTAAACCGCAAAGTAGGTTAAGAACTATTTAGACCTACCCATAGACAAAATTACTTGCTCGTAATTTTAGCCGGGCCTCATCCGAGAAAAAGAGAATGCCTCAGGACCACATTTTTTTCGATCTATTTACAGAAGCCTCCTTTCGTACTCACACAGACCATGGGGAGTCGTAAAAAACGACTAATGGCTTATATCAGCCGAACGGCCAACCGTAGCCAACTGCTTGCTAATTAACGTAACTTTTATTATTAAATAAATCTAAAGCCAAATTTCCTTATAATCCTCATTTTTAAAACCTCAAAGACTGGCACAATTAAATCCAGACTTCTTCACGCAGCATTTTGAAGTAACAAAAGAAAATAAATAAATGTTTGAATAAATAACATGCTTGTGTCAGCAGTCTTTTGAAAAAGGGTTGTTTATTTTGATATCAAAGAAAAAACTGCGTAAGGACTATGAAGGCTTTCAGATTTGATGATGTTTGTCTAGTAACTACTATAAAAATAATAAAAGTACCATTGAAGAATATATTTTTTTTAAATATGGGTGTATGAAACGAAACCATTGTATTTTTTTTATGACAGTGGTGTCATTATTAACATGTTATTATTTACGTTACTGCTACATGGAGCACGATATCTTGCAAATAAGCTACATTACTAAAATAAAAATAGATATGTTACTATTATAACTTGATTACGCACACTCAATAATACATTTAACTTAGAAGTTCTTAAATAAAATAAGAAAAGACAACGTCACAGAATATTACGTTGAAAGAAAATGTACCTCAAAAATAAGATCAGCCTGGTGAATCTTGTGACAAACACGAACCAAATTAAACTTGAATTTGAATTACGAATATTCTCCATGTGTTTTTTTTTACGAAGAAGGCATCGTAAACTGCCGAGTGCCAAACGTGATTTTGAATTTGGAAGATAATTCCCGCACATTTTCTTTTTTTAACAGGCCAAGGTATCACAAATAAGGTGGTTTTCTCACGCCGGCAGCTAGCGAAGGGAAAGCTTCCGATATTGGCAAAACTAATGAAATCAATCTACCGCCGTCGATATCTCCGTGATTGCTTTTTATACGTATTTTCTCGCGCAAAGAGAAATTCGCTAGGTATTCCGTCGCTTCTCGAGTGTAATTTATGATGTATGGTTATTGCATAATCAGTAGACATTTTTTTGTAGTTGATGTGTTTTGGGTGTATTATTATTTTAGCAATTTGTACGTTTTGTAGAGTTGCAAGTTATTTATTAATAGTTTGTACGGTAGATAGGTACTGTATGTTTTCGAACTTAACTTGTTAGATCTAAAGTGGCATTTTCTCTTTCTTAACGCTGTTATTTGCGAATGGCCATGTCTTATAGATCAAACGACAGACGTATCCAGCTAACTTAGACGTGGTTCACTCCAAAAATAATATTATAAAACACGTATAATATTTAGCTCCTGCATGAGATATCTTTAGAACAGCTAAACAATAAAGAAACAAGGAAAACTTCATACTAATATCAAAAATTTAAAAATTTGTGTGGATGTATGTTTGTTACTCTTTCACGAGAAAACTACTGAACCGGTTGCAATGAAACTTGGTATGTAGATAGCTAAAGACCTGGACCATAGACTACTTTTAATTCTGCATCTGGACTTATGCAAGTGATACCACGGGGCGCAGCTAGTCAATCATAAAACCGTTTGCAGGTCTTGAGTGTAACGCTTAGACGTGTTACGATAATAATACGATTACAAGGTTTCGTTACACGACGTACATGAGCTCATATCCATGCAAATCTCGAGGCATTTTAATAATCCAACTTGTCTGGAAATTCAAAGAACGTGACTATGCACCACAAAATAATATAAGACTACGATTTTACCCGCTAGGGGCGCTACTAGCGCGGTTAGGAAAGGTGCTTGCACAAAGCACATGCAATATTATTACAGTCAAGCTAACTACTATATACTAAGCTGCATATACATACATACATACATAGATTCACGCCTGTTGCCCAGAGGGGTAGGCAGAGACTACGGATTTCCATTTGCTACGATTCTGACACACTGCTCTGGCTTCATTCACTTTCATCATATTCCTCATACACGCCCGTCGCAAGCTGCATATATATGAAATTTTAGTTGTCGAAGAAAGAGAAAAGGACATAAGGTACCTTATATCCAGAAAAAGTACTTTTAATAATCTAATGTAACCTTACCTATATTCATATTTTTTTATTTATATATTTAAATGTGAACAGGCAGTAGCCAAGTGGATGAGGCACTGGATTTGCGATCGTAAGGTCGTGGGTTCGAATCTAACTCTCATTGCATTACCGACGACGTGAAATCATTCTAACACAAGCATTCTGGCTTAACTGGAGGGGTAACAAGAATAATAGTAAAGCGAACGAATCTTTAAAAAAAATAAAGTAAAAATAAATGACAAATAATAAGTCTATGATAGAAAGCTGTAGATGGAGTATTAAAAACATGTCTTATATACATAATATGTGCATGTACGTACTATACACATTGTGGTTTTATTTTAATAAAGACTCATTCCTCTATTAGTGTTACGACACAGACGTACATGAACATTTTAATATATTTGCCCGACATTCTAAGAAAGGACACATAACTACAAAAACTGAGCATTTATGCTATCCGGCCCATAAAATACCTCTACGCAAAAATCACGTTGATCGTTGTCGTGATAGACAAACCAACAGACATATTTTTGCACTTATAATGTTAGTAGAATTAATAGCAATGACCCTCCATATAGTGTTTTGTAACAATAATATATTTAAGAGAAGGCAATATAACAACATATTTAAGCTCCTGAAGTAAATTACGCTTTTCATCTTTTTAATCATCAGTGCAGTGAGTAAAAGTTAAAAAGCTTAATTTAACTCAATTAATTCTATTAAGTACTGTCATTAATAAATAAATTAATGTCAGTATAAAAAGAAGCCAAAGTATGTTGTATATTTATTTTAATATTCCAAGTAGTACCTATTATATGTGTGGGCCAATGTTACCCGGTACTATTTTGATCTAGGGTATTCGAGTGCTTGTTTAGCCGCATTATGGACGCGCGCTCAGAGGTGGCAGGTTTATGAATATAAACTAACTTGGCTGTTATTTGAATGGATCTGTCGGACGTGACTGGTAATGAAAATGGACGATTTGTTTTTTAAGTAACGTATTTTTTATTCTGATCTTATTATGTTAATGTGTGCTGAGCGTGCCCAAAGTGGGATTTTTTTTTGGATAAATTATAATCTTCTTATCGTAAAAGTGGTTATATAATCTATACTAATATTATAAAGAGGAAAGATTTGATAATTTGTATGTTTGTTTGTTTGTAAGGGTTTAACTCAAAAACTACTAAACCGACTTAAAAATATTTCACCATTAGAGGCTATATTATGTCTGAGTAACGTTTTTTTAATGGTTGTTAATGACATAACCTAACCTACTTTTACACGACCAAAGCCGCGAGCAATAGCAAGTTGCTAATATTTTAATAAGTTACTAAATATGTTAGTTACTTAATGACGCGTAAACCGTTAAACGGTTTTGGATGAAACTTGGCACACACATTATTACTAAATATTAACTCAATAAGACAGATAGACATATCCTGGATTACACGTTTTATCATTTTATCCCGGTATGCCTCTGTTTCCTAGTTATAAATATTTTCATATTTTTTTTTTTTGAAATCTGCTAATCTTTTTCCCCTTTGCCGGTCTTGGGGCGGGCGATTGGGATATGTCGGGATCCAGCTCATAAGATAGAAATTTGGGCTGAACCGACTAAAACCACCGCGGTGTTCCTCACACCTTTATGGCGGGGTCGCGCGGATCGCTCTCGCATTCAAATCTCGACCCCGTCAAAGTTTTGATCCGCCGATGGACGTGGCGGGGCCCACACGACCATCACACAAACTCACAAGCACAACAAAATACACACAATTGGGGGACCTGGTCCCCGACGACAAAGCGGGGACCTAGTCCCCCTTCCGACATCAAGAGGCGTGCGCGGAACACGAACGCCGCCTACTCGGACCTGCGCTGATCGGGCGATGGACGGCCCCAATGGGTCCACCGCCCGCAGGCTTCTATTCAGGGTGGCTGGAGGTCGTCTCGCGCTCTACTGCGCCCGGCTCTGCGGTTAGGGAGAGGGATTGAACGTTCCCTCTCCCTCTCCGCGCCTCCTTCACTAACATCACCTCCTCACAGAAGGAGGCGACGGCATTCCAAGAACTTTCGCTCGAAACCATGGACAGAATCATAGCCTCGAGCGAGAAGACGACCCTACCGACTGCCGCGTGCATGACACGGCGATGCGTGGCCCAAGCAGGGCAATCTACCAATGTATGCAACGCTGTGTCTTCCACAACAAATATGTTCTATGCCTATATACGTAGCAACCATCGATAACGCCAGTTGATCCAAATTTATGATGAAAATAGTTGTCTAGTTTTTAGCTATTTTTATTTTATTATAATATTTTAATGTGGTAACCAAAAAAATGTTTTTCAGCCTTAATAGACCAAAAAGCGATTGAGAAGTCCATGTTTTAAAGTTCTCTGGAAACAATATTATACATAATAATTTAGCTTGACGAACTAACAATTTCCATGGACCTAACTCCTTATCTAAGAAAAAAACCAACCATCTCCATACAATATAAGGTAATCTACAAGCTATAGTTACCTTGCTTACCCCAGGAGCCGAGAACAAGATTATTGAGACCCTAAACATAGTTTTCAAAACTACCCTTTTAGTATATCGTGTGATGTTATTCCCATATTTATTTAAAACTAGCTCACCCGACAGCCGTTGTCCTGTCAATCTATACATAAATACATTTCACGTAATTAAATTTAATATCTAAACGTCAATAAATATTGTTTCATATTATATAAATACTATTTAAATTTTTGACATTTCCCTCGGATATTATGCAATTTTTTGTTTATCCTTCCTTGTCCTGACAATTACAAACACAACAAAAAAAGACAGCCAAATCGGTCGAGCCTTTCTTAAGTGATGCTCCGTCATACAAATGGCAATTGATTTTTATTTATATAGAAGTATCTTATCATCATAAGTCAGTTTTCTGCCTATAAATTATCGCTATGCCGAAAAGTCATCTCGATCTGTTGTTACGTAAAAAGAAAGACAAATTAGATTACTACTAATATGGCCATTTTTAGTGACGGTATGCATAAGCTGGTTCACCCGCGGAATACTTACTACTCTCTTACTGGAAACCGGCGTAAGAGATACTGGTACTGAGTTTCAATACCCAAAAGCTTGTACAGCATACATACCTGCTTATCCCATCCCTTTCTTTTCATCCCATCTTGATTGCCTTTTACCTAAGATCGGCAACGCATGAGCGATACCTCTAGTATTGCAGGCGAATAAGCTAAGGTACCTACTTGCCATCATACAGGCGGTATACTTGTGGGTATAAAAGGTAGTGTTTCATACCTTTTTATACAAAGCTATGAAACACAAAAGCTCACCTCTACGTTTCTTATGCGGTTCTTGAACTTGACTCGACACAATTTTGCCGCTCTTAAACCTCATACGCCGGTATATTACTCCATTTATTATGTAAGAGCATTCACATATTGCAATAGTTTATATCATGACTACCAAAATTTAAGGCTTTCTCGATATTATAAACTAGCTCATACCAGTGGTTTTGCTCTTGTTTCGGAGAAAAATGTATACTATCTCATTCCCCGGCACATAAACTATGTTTACGCAAAAACTAATGTCGATCTGTTGCTCTGTTACTGCGTTGTATAAGGACAAATCAACAAACTTTCACATTATAATAGTAGTATGGATATATATGATGAGCAGTGATAGCTCAGTGGGGAGACCAACAGACTGCAATGCAGAGGGTCTCTGGTTCGAACCCACGTCGCGCACCTCCACCACCTTTGTTATTTTTTAAAGACAACTCCCGCGCTAATAATAATTCCTGTGGCGCGGGGAACTTAACAAACATTCATCCGACGGACACAAAGAACACCCAGTCTCGGAACAACAATTTGTGGACCACACAAATTTTTGTCCCGTGTGGGGATCGTACACTCGGCGCGGCATCAGTGGCGAGGCGACCACTTAAACCTCTACACGCAGCGATAGTGACTGGATAGTTGAAATAGTAATTATCCACTGCCGTGGTGACTGCACGGTTGGTATAGCAGATAAACGCTTGGTCACGACTACCGCGCACTATATGTCGTGGGTTCGAATCCTACACGGAAAAATGAGTGTTATCCAGGAAATTAAGTGTTTGTTCTAAGTTTAGGTGTACTTTGCGTTCGTTAATCTTACTTTTGTAAAGCTCCCGGCGACACAGATTGGTCTCTAAAGCGGAAGTTGTAATTTTTATAAAATAAATTATTATTTACTTTTAGTAATATATTTACAGATTAGCATTAGAGTAGCAGCGATACCTCAGTGGGGAGACCAACAGACTGCAATGCAGAGGGTCTCGGGTTCGAACCCACGTCGCGCACCTCTGACTTTCGGAAGTTATATGACTTTTCGAAATTATGTGCGTATTGATTGACAATTATCGCCTGCTCCGTGCCTCGGAGAGCACGTTAAGCCGTCGGTCCCGGCTGCCATGAACATCTATGGCAGTCGTTATTGGGAAAGTCAGTACCCTCTAATATCCTGACACTGGTCTAGCCTTAGGGTATCGTTAGCCTTCGGGTTGCGGAGGTCAGGTGGCAGCCGCTCCGTGTAAAAACTGATATCCAGTCAAATCCGGTTAGACCAGAAAAGCCGACCCCAAGTGACTTGGGAATAATAAAGGCTAAGGGAGAAGAAGTAATATATTTACAGATAGAAGAATGGCATGACTTATATGAAACACACATACACGACATATATATACCATTAAGTTGTAAACAAAATCGCAAAGAAAACATGGTTGTTGGCACTCAGATAAACTTGCACTGTAAACAACATTTGCGAAACCCGTTCCTTACGTGTTCGCCGAGGCGCGGAGATGCAATGTAAACAGTCTGCCGTGCAACATCTAACCGCAACAAACATCCGAGATATATCGATCTGTGGTTGAGTTTAACAACAACATTGAATATACAGAGTAACAAATAATGACCTGCAGTATTGAGAGAGCTGAATCAGACCACGCTGTATTACTGATATCTATGACTTCACTAAGCCAATGATATTTCTCGAACGACTCTATCTGAAAAGAAGGTGCCAAGGGGTTGGATCGTCATCTTTTTTTACAGGGTCGTTTCATACTCATATTAATTCAATGTGTGTGAATGGACACTCAAACAAAATTTTCCTAGGAAAGTGTCATTTCGCATAAATCGAGCAAATATTACTATAATATAATTAAATTGTAACTGGTCGATGTCTGTACATCCTAACTAATATTATAAATACGAATGTGAGTTTATTTATTTGTTACGCTTTCACGCCTTAACTACTCGTCGTTGACTACTTCTCGTTGTCAGGGTCTCGAGGGATAGAAAGTTATTGACATAACCTACATAAATACGAGCACAGCCGCGGGCAAAATCTAGTTCTAACTAATATTATAATTGCGTATGTGAGTTTATTTGTTACACTTGCACGCCTTAACTACTCGATCGATTATCATTAAATTTCGCATATACGTTGACAGGGGTACAGAAAAGGACATAGGGTACCTTTCATCCAGAAAAAGTATTAATCCCGAAATTAACCGCTGGCAAAAGCTAGCTGGAGATATTTAAAAAACATATTTTATGTGACAGGTCTAATTAAGAGCTATAGAAAGCAACAACTACCTACCTTAGAATTTTTCTGACTAGACTGTATGTTTGTAAGCGCATCATGCACAAAATTGAATGCAGTTTTCATAGTTGTATTGCTGAGAATCTAACGTAAATCTGGTGCATGTTTTATCATGATACGGCGCCTTGAGGTCGAGTATTATGAATGTGGATCAGCTGATCTGAGCTTCTATTGCATGTAGCAAGACACTTTTGCTACATACAATAGAAGAAAATATACATACATAGGTATACATATACCGACATCCAAATTCGTACGTAATCAAAACGCGTACGTAGTCTCGGAGAAAAGCTAGCCAGTAATAAAAGAACTTAAATTAGTTATCAAAATATGTTTATTAATTTTCTAAAACGCAGTCAATCCTGATAATCTGATGACCCGTACGTACGGTCAAAGGCCAAAGGTACGATGCATTGGGCCAATGAACAATTAGGCACGCATCTTACCTAGGTCTGTTTGGGATGAATACTGATTACATTATTTCGTGATTTTTAGCGAGTGATTATGGAAGTAATTTTATTTATATTCTTTAAAACCGTATATAATTTATAGTCACGAATATTATATATATTTACGAGTAGCTGTGAGGTTCTTGCAGGAATCTTCTCATAGGCTCAACGCTTTACCTGAATGTAGCAATTTACTCAAATGTTACTTCAGCAGCATAGTAAAACTCACTAACCTCTAAATCTATCTGTTTCAAGTGTTTGTGAACTAAATGAATAAATGATTTTTGTCTTTGACTTTAACTTTGTTGTTAGCTCACCATCAGGCACGATGAGAGCTTGAATTATTTCCGTGAGCACAAGATATATCACCTGTCTGTGTATTCATGAGTTACTGCTTAGGTATATTAAGTAACCACTGGTTCTCCTCGACCGACCCACCATTCAAGGAAGCGAGTTGGCACACGTGGTAGGTTTAGTCGGTAGTACCCAGAATGTACCTACCATCTTTGCCCGGGTGAGCCTTACATAACCTCTCCGCTCCCTTTTTCCGCGGTGAGGTATGCGTCAATACATTCCAACACGAAAAACAATAAAAAAAGGTTACTGGTTCCCCTACACGCCACAAGAAAAAAAAGGGTCTCAAGTCCTAAGTAAGTATGATAAGTATTCGAATCAATAACCTTCATCACATAACATTCTATGCATTGTGGAACTGTCGCCATTATTTGAATATAATAGGCAGATACATACTTATCCTGAAGGAAACGGTCAAGACGGTAGGGTCGAGTAATCCTCCTACTAACATCTGGATGAACGCGAACGGACGAATAAGGCGTCACGCAGACGACGGACAGTGGCGGACCGGTCCAACATTACAGTAAACTAGATTTTGCCCGCGGCTTCGCTTGCTTGAATGTAGGTTATGCCAATTTTTTATCCCTCGCGAACAGTTTTTTTTGGATGAAAGGTATCCTATGTTCTTTTCTGTTCTAACAATCTCAGTAACAAAATCACATTCGCATTTATATTATTGCTTACAATATGGAATCCTATGCAACAACGGAAGTTGAAGGACGAAAATTCTGTTGATTCTTAGCCGACGGTTGTTTGACAGAATAGACCGCGAGTGCCCGCCGAGGTGATTGTTCCCGCAAGCAAACGCGGGCAACAAGTCAGCAACAGACTGCACCGGACTTTTCTGTCCGTTGGAAAGAAACCGACGTCTGCAAAACGCCTTACCATAAAAACTGGCGATTTTCGGACACAAAGGATATATCTGTATACCCCGATATTAAATACCCATTTACAAATAAATGTGTTACGTCTTAATACTATTACGTTACGTAATAATATCGCCATTTCAACAAACTCAGATCCGAGAGGGTAATAATATAAAAAGTTAAGACCGCGATAGCGTGTAATTTCGACACAAATTTAGTTCACTTTATGGATACTAGATGTCGTTGCAATCTCCGTACGTCGCGTCGCCTTCAAGTTTAAAACGTGTAATATCTGTAAACTGGGTGATTTTATCGCGATAGGCTATCGACAGAGATTGGAATAAGCAATAAAAGCTGATCTAAAGATTTACACTTCGCCACGGAGTTCGAGCTGGTAGACGTTTACACATTTCGACTAATAATATTTTGGATATTGCAAACGTCTGCGTCCGCACAGAACCAGAATAATTGAAATGTTCATTTATGAACTTACGCAAAAGAAAACGTGTGTGAGAATGAAAACCTGTTTCTTAATCTTGCTCAAACTTCAGGTTCTCTTTGATACGTAGCTCCAGTTAGGCACTACGCACATAACTTTTAAAAAAGGTGCGTCCCTTGGTATCGAACTCGAGCCCTATACGTACCAGTCCAATGGTTCCGCACTAGGACATTGCTACTTGTTAAAATTATAATATCAATATAATATGAGATGCGCATTATTTAATTGTCTTTTTTATTATTTTGTCTATTTTGTAAGAAAAATATGTAATCATGTTGCTTTGTGGCAATAAAGAATGATTTCTTTCTTTCTTCTTTCTTTCTTCTTTCATACTATTTACATGGGATCCGATATTTGCAAAGCTAGTTCTACTAGATAAACAGCTTCGTGACACGCACCCGTCATGCGCTTCCTAATTCCTCAGTGTATATGCAACTTCTCCGATGCCACGTTCGTATTTTCCACGCCACAAATCTCTTAAGCATCATTAAACTGACTCGCGACGTCTTTTAACGATCCGACACAATCGTGAAGCGTAAACCGCGAAAAGGAAACTCGCGGCGAACGCCAGCCGACACAAAATATAATTTGATACCTGACATAACCTACCTTTACACCCGCTCCCAAATGTTACTGATATTGCCCTATTCGTATTAAATGAACGTTTTCTCCAGTTATAAAAAGGACGAAGATATACAATAATTTTTTGTTGAAATGTTGTAAGCGGATGATTGCCGTTGCTAATTATTATCTGACTAGCTTTGGCCCGCGGTTTTGCTCGGGAGCAGTACTTCTTTCTAGATTAACCCTATGTTCCTTTGTGTACCCCTAACACGCGTATGCAAAATTCCATGATGATCAGTCGAGTAGTTGAGGTGTGAAAGTGTAACAAACAACCAAACGAACCCACATTCGCATTTATAATATTCAGTAGAAGACCGGGTCTTTGACACTAATTGTATAAACAGACACAGTATATATTAGTTACTATTCCATGAAAAATTCTAAATAAAGTCAACGCCCCGAAGTATGGGTGGTCATAGTCTCATTCTGTATAATAATATGTGTGATACATTTGTAGGCACATTACAACTATGTCACCTCAATATCTTAGACGTACTTAGGACCTCAATTGTATAACTGAATTGTGTTGAATTGTCATTCAATATTTTACTTAGCATTGATATTGATATAATTAACAGATGATTTTAATAAAGAAAGCATTCTGAACACGCAATCGTAGTTTTCATCACACATATCTGCCTATCCTTTCTGTGATGTAATGTTAAGACTAGGACTTTCAACACCAAAATCTGTTTAAATCCCGAACTTTCATAAAAGAAACTAATCTCGCAATTACCAAAGTTAAAAGAAACTCATTACGTCATAAAAGCTACAGCCTGCTATAAAACATTTTAACTGCCCTCCATTAAAAAGTCTTATCTGTCCAATACTTTTGTTTCTTTTCTTATACTTCAAGCACTGCGGCACTCAGAACTTGAAGAAACATAAAAAGGTTTAACCAGAATATAAGTTAAACTAGTATCTACGTAGCTACTAGTCAATGAGGACAATGTATACGCACATTTATTTTTAAGTCTTTGAAATCTTATAAAATGTGTATTCCTTTTCTGAATTACAATCTACCATGACTCGCTCCCATAACACACTTATGTTCTTTGAAAATTATTAATTCTCACGGGAGGCAAAAACATTTTTGTCTGATAGAACAATTTATATATTACTAGCTTTTGCCCGGGGCTTCGCTCGCATAAAAGTAGGTTAGATTATGTGTAACAGTTTGTTGAGGATACGGCGCTGCACACTTTGGCGGATTGCCCCTCCCTGGCATCGCAGCGCCGTGAGTTAGTCGCAGCAGTCGGATTGGTTGACCTCTCGTCGTTCAGTCTATGGTCCGTAGTGAAAGGTCGTGGAACGCCGTCGCCTTTTTCTGTGGGGAAGTGATTTCCATCAAGGAGGCGGCGGAGTGGGAGAGGGAGCGTTTAAACCCTCGCCCCAACCGCAGAGCTGGGCGCCGGAGGGCGCGTGATGACTTCCAGCCACACTGAGGTTTGACCTGGGGTGGTGGGCTTTGTGGGCCTGCCCGCCATCCGTTCAGCACCAGGTCCGAGAGGCGGCGTGCGTGTTCCCACGCGCGCCTTTGTGTCGAGTCCATCTCCTCTCAAGGGGGCGGGGGGGACAGTAGGGTTCTATAAGTGAGAAGTGACCAATGGATAAGTCTTGTCGTGTAGTGGCCTGCCGTTTCATACGGCCGGCGGGCCGAAACCTCGGCGGGATCGCGACCGCATGCGCAAGTGATTCGCGCGGCCCTGTCGATAGCAGTTTTGTCGAGGAACACCGTGGTAGGTTTAGTCGGTATTCCGGGAGATGCATTACTATCATCTTTTCCATCTTTCTCTTTTACCCCGGTGAGTCCGAGATAACTCCTCGGCCCGTCCCCGCGAAGTGGTATGCGTCAATGCATTCCCCAAGTAAAAACAAATATGTGTAACTGTACTTTTTTTTAAATATATATGTTACCCAGTGATGTTACAGCTTTCTAATGCCGAAATAATTATTTAACTCAGTTGATTAGTTTTGAGTTAAATCTGTACAAACAAAGGAACAAAAAATCTAATCTTTCTTCCTTATAATTATAGTATACTTGTTAATTTCGGCAGTAACCTAGCGGTATAACTAAATATAATAATACATATATAGGAATAAGTAGGTAATACATTTTATAATACACATATAGCACAACGAAATTTAATACTGTCTTGTCTCAAAATGGCTAGATATATTTATGAACTTGATTATCGCCCTCGCAATTAATTACGAAGCGTCGTGATTGGACAAAAGAAATACGTTGGCTGACTTATACTCTGTTTGATTTGGAGCCTGGATTGGATAGCCTGTGATAGGACGTGAATTATAGTGCTTTTTGTGTCTCGTACCAAAATAAGTCTACTAAACACCTGCAAATATGTTTTTCTGATTAGTTGCTAGTTAATACCTATCTATCTCTTAACTATTAGACATAGGTTTAAAAATGCTTTACTTATAAAATAATCTCAAATACTTAAGACTGCGCCGAGCAAAATGTGCCAAAACAGGCGGTCACAGTTAAGTTGATAAAATCAACAATTTTTGTTTAATACAAATTAAAAATATACATTTACCAGAACAATGAATGTGTTTACAATTACTCCGTGTAAAAAACTTAAAATAATTAATATTTTCGCCTACAAAATAACGTAAACTTGAACGAAAAATGCAAAAACGTAAGCTCGTGTTATGTGATTTTTAGATTATAACAGTAGAAATCTATCTCTTTTTTACAGCTTAATCGAAACATAAATAATTATATTACAATTTGTCCGTCCCAAATATTTAAGTTATTGGTTGACAATAAAGATACATATTTATCAAAAAAGCACTTCAAATCCTTCATATAATTTTACTATGGCGGCCGCGCGGTGATTTGAATTTCGAGCTCTGTCATTCAGTCCAACCGCGTCTTACGCTCGGCGCAATCTTAAGATGTAGATAAGTAATAAATAACAACCATTCAGACAAAAAACACTTATTACTCAACGTTGACGTTAAGTGGAATTATATGTAAGTAACAGCGCCGACCGTTGATCAAATGTTAATCATTGATCAAGAACTTAAGAGTTATTCAGTTGAGAGATAGCGAAGTTTTAGTATTAGTTAGCGATATTATTATTAGTAAGGCTGTTATGACGTTATTATATTTGTCTGCCTTTATCGTTTACAAGCAACTTGTAGTAAAGGTAAACCTTTACATATATTTTGCAGATAAGTTTTGCTTATTGTGCTATTCGCACAGCAATTGTAGAGTCAGCAAAACATCAATGGCAAAACAAGTAATAAACAGGGATTCTGAAAGGCCAATCAGACACATTTCAATATCAAACTCAAGTCAGCCTCGATGGCGTAGTGGTTAGTATAACAGACTGCCACGCCTGAGGTCGCGGGTTCGATTCCCGCACAAGTCAAACATTTGTGTGCATGAACATGGATGTTTGTCTTGGTCTGGGTGTTTCTATGTATAATATGCATGTATTTACAAAAAAAAGTATATATGTATGTTTATCCATTGTCTAGTACCCATAGTACAAGCTCTGCTTAGTTTGGGCTAGATGGTGTTGTGTGTATGTGGTAGAATATTATATTATTATTAATGTTTTCATTGACTGTTGTTAATTTAGACAGTCAATCATTACAGTTGAAATTCGATTGACCGTTTATTAGAAATGTTTGTGTTGATCTGTCTTTACAAACCGCACACTTCTATTGCAGGCATCAGTAAGAAATGGTAACAGCTTCACACCAGGAGGGCAATGATTATTAAAAATGTTTAAAATATGATTATTTGCCACTTGTAAAAAGTAAAATATAAACCAATTTATTCTTATATGAAAGACATGTCATATTATTTCCATTTTCAGTGATTTGATTTTCAAATTACTATTTAAATTGCCAACCCCTACAGCTAAGCCAAATTCTTATGGTAGAAGTGACTTCATGTCACTAGCACAATGGATGTGATTTGAAACTACGCCCTCTTAATTGCAAGACCAATGACATGTCCATTGGACTTTAAATCTTATTCAGGTTCTCTTTGTAGATTAAATCTATATAAAATCCATCTCAAGAAAAGGAACGGTACAAAAAGTAACAAACAAACTGTTCAATGAACGTTTGATACATCAACACTTATACATTTTGCAACACGACTTACAACGTTACGTGCTACGTTCGTTGAACGGCGTTTATTAGTACACAGCGGTTCGTCTCTCGTTGACGATAGACACAGTAAACAAAGAATATAAAAAATGGATAATATTAGATTCTCTTATTAAAAGTACGAATAAATATAGTTTATGAATGAAGCGAGCAAATATTATTAATTTGTATCTATATATTAATACGTAAAGCAAAAACTTTGTACCCCTTTTTACGAAAATTGCGCAGACGGAAGAGTATGAAATTTGGCACAATTAAAGTTTATATGGAGAAGGAGGAGCTAATCCTAATATTTTTATAAAATATGCATTAGAAATACATTAAATTAATGAAAAAATACTACACGCACACAGCCATGCATTTGACACATGCAGTCGAATCGCGTTCGTTATATTTCGGCATTGTTCATCTGACGTCGTACAATTCTTTGTAACTACGGTTACGTATACCTTATTTACATGTAATAGAGAAAAACAGAAAACAAAGTAGCAAGCTTAGGAATTTTGGTCGAAGTTTGACCACTAGGCGACCGCTAGTAAATATAAATATCTCGTAATTTTGGCCAGTACCTTTGAATTATTTGCCACAATATCACCAAATACACCATTTTTAGACAGATTGAAACAAAGTGTAGTGTCACTTTTATGCATTTATATGTCCAAGTCTTGCATAGGCACGTACCACTGTGCAGCGCAGACAGCTGGCACAATCGTGACTCACGAACATCTGTTACTGCCAGCCGTGCGTACATACATGCAACATGATGAAACGTCTTGCACTGAATGTACAGTGCACAACTTAAGTGATAGTACAGTCGGCGATGTAATTCGATTATTATTTGAGAGATTTATTTTGTTTTTGGTTACTCGGTGTTAAATTTCTGTACATCCCCAAACTGAGTTTTCAGACGTGCGTATATTACACTTACATTTTGCCAATTATATTTTTAGGGGCCACGTTATAAAGAGTAGAGTAGAGAATATTGCCCGGTATAGTATGCGTAGTAACTGAGAGTTTCTAGACAGAAAAACCCAATAACATATACTCGACCTGAGAATCGTACACGGGACCTCACGCACTGCTATGTTACTACTGTTGAGCCAGCAAGCCAGTGAGACATAAGATAATTTAGCAATTCTTTTAAAAACGTATTGTACTTTCTGGTTAATTATTTATGGATCATATAGATAAATAATTAATTCGAGTTCATAATTACTCCGGAAACTTCATAATAGTATATAAAGCTTAACGTTTTGTCACCCCTTATTTTTTTATAGAACCACTATATAATGTGTAGATTGTATAAAGCAACTCCATTTATTATATTTGTTAAAGAAGATAAAGAAGTATTGTATACAACAGAATTACTTGTTCCCTTTGGCTTTCGTAAGAAAACTCCATGTTTAGCAATATAACTTATTTATTACTGCTTACTGCGTTTGGAAAGTTGCGTCACATCTTCGAGTCACCCTTGCCACAATGCCTGAAGACCAAGGTATTCAATCAATGCGTCCTGCCGGTCATGACATACGGAGCCGAGACGTGGAACCTGACAGTGAAACTAGCCCACCGATTGCATGTCACTCAGCGAGCTATAGAAAGGTGTATGCTCGGAATCTCGTTAAGGGACAAAGTCCGGAACGAGATTATCCAGCAAAAAACCAAAGTCACCGACGTAGTTCAGAAGTGTAGCAGGCTGAAGTGGCAGTGGGCTGGTCACATCTGTCGCAGAACCGATGATCGTTGGAGCAGACGGGTTCTCGAGTGGAGACCACGACTCGGTAAGCGTAGTGTAGGACGCCCTCCGGCCAGATGGACCGATGATCTGAAAAAGGTGGCTGGAGGTGACTGGATGGCGAAAATGGGAGATCGGGCCTTGTGGCGCACCCTGGGGGAGGCTTATGTCCAGCAGTGGACTGCAATAGGCTGAAATGATGATTACTGCTTATAACATATTATACGTATACCCTTACGTATACGTATACGTATTCCCTTTTATATTTATAATACAATAGATTGCTTGTGTTACAATGACTACCTTCCAATTACCCAAACTCATTCCGAGGCAAAACGCGCGTATTGCCAATAGTCCCTCCTTTCCTTCGATATAAGCAAAATAATAAAGATTTCCAAATATTATTTTTTTAAAGACGACTATGCTCTTGTTATAATTCCTGTATTGCGGGGGACTTTACGAACATTCAAACAACGGACATAAAGAATATCCAGACCCGGAGCAACCATATGTGGACCACACAAATTTTTGTTGCGTGTGGTATTCAAACCCACAACATTCGACGCAGTGGTAGCAGCGATGTGACCACTTCAACCGCTACGCCACCTTTGCAGACTATCAAAGTTATTGAATCTTGGAGTTGGAACTCACAGCATGCATCTCTGACTTTAATTTTGTGTGAACAACAAAACACGTGGTGCAATACTAAGATATAACGAAATTCAGAGTCGCAAAGTGTCAGCTACGAAAAGAAACTTGAGCTGTAAAAACATGTTAATTTGGATATTCAATTTTAGAATTTCTCACTAATTTGCTTTGTTCTATTAAATTAATCTTCTCTCTTTGCCTTTATTATTCCCAAGTCACTTGGGGTCGGCTTTTCTAGTCTAACCGGATTTGACTGGATATCAGTTTTTACACGGAGCGGCTGCCACCTGACCGCCGCAACCCGAAGGCTAACGATACCCTAAGGCTAGACCAGTGTCAGGATATTAGAGGGTACTGACTTTCCCAATAACGACTGCCATAGATGTTCATGGCAGCCGGAACCGACAGCTTAACGTGCTCTCCGAGGCACGGAGCAGGCGATAATTGTCAATCAATACGCACATAATTCCAAAAAGTCATATAACTTCCGAAAGTCAGAGGTGCGCGATGTGGGTTCGAACCCAAGACCCTCTGCATTACAGTCTGTTGGTCTCCCCACTGAGCTATCGCTGCTGTATAAAATTATATGTAAAAAATATATGTTCTGTAAAATAATACATAATATTTAATTTTAACTAACAAAGGATCACAAAAATACCAGTACCATATACCATCTTAACATATTAAGCCACAACGTCACACCGATGTCCATACACAATAGATTTTTAAATATGTCTGGTATTCTAAGACTTGATAGATTAAATATATGAGAACTTTTCAAGACAATATAAATGAACCCTCTGAAACAAACAAATGTATCTTTACTTACAAGCTTAGTCACTAATAATTCAATAGCATCGAATTATACTGTAAACCTGCTTTTACAATCGCACTTGAAAACCTGTCAAAAATATTTTTATTCTATTATTCCCATAATCTTTTTTCAGAATGAGCATTCATGCCCTGGTAGTAATGTCCCGGCACGCCCTTTCAGAGATTTTGTACTTGTGTTTCATGATATCATTTTTAAAATATCTTTTATTTTCGTAATGTAAATAAATACAGTTTTCAAGTGATTGATTCGAGATAAAACAGACGAGGCTGAATCTCGAACTGAAACTTTCTGAAGTCTAATGAGGGAAAGTTTTAATTACTACGATAACAAAATTACAACCTATTAATGTTCAAGTAGTTGCAAAGATCTTGTTTACTTCTCCAGAGAGTCCCGAAGGCTTCGTTTTAAATAGAAGCCTTTAAGACTGCCTGATAAATTTAAAAATGAACTTTATTTACTATATTTGTAGATCGCATTTACCTTCTTTCTTTTATTGTAACATTGTACACAAAATATATTGTTTTGCCAGGTCTCGCGTTATATCTGATAATTTTCCGACAGTGAGGATTGAAACTAAAATAAAAAAGAACATTATTTAAATAAGAAAGGCGTAAATCAGTCGTTATTTTAATTTTACTAGATGAATACCCAATTTTTTTGTTCTTCTATAGATTGCGCGAAAAATAAAATATGTAGATTGTCGATACGAAAACACTTTTAGTAGAGAAAATCTGTCAAGATTATTCTTCAGTGGTTGGCTGGTGTTCCTAACGGGACAACCTTACCCGTTTGGTAATAAAAATGTACTTATTCAAAAATAAAAACCATTTTCCGTCTATAGCCACAAATATTGATCTTGTTTTCTTCAAAGTGAAAACACGCAATAGTGGCATCGTTGATTTGACACGCCGCGCTGTTACAAAAGCCTAATGAAACCGACCGTTGCAATATTTTGACAGGAAATTTAATTAAAACGGTCGCATCGCCTCACACGAGTTACGGCCGGTTCAGACCGGTTCCGACCAGTTTTGAGCGGTATCGATGTAGATATTTGTTGTTAGCGACACAAGCAAATAGCTGCCGAACTTTAATTAAAAGGTTTCACGTTAAATAAAAGAAAAGTTTTGCCTGAAATTCGGCTTCGCATTACTTTGACTTTTCAATATTGAGTTATTTAGGTATCTCCATATTTAGTTCGTCATTAAATATTTATCAGGTTTGTTTTACTTTGAGGATTCTATTCCAATGTTGACTAATAGAAAGTTTAACTTCTGTGTGGCCATTTTCAATTTCACTTTAATTTCCTGGAATTCACTCCCCTAAATTGATTCTAGCTATTACAGATTGTTGTTCATTCACATAGCAGCCTCATAACATTTCACGAAGCGTGTCGTTCATTATGTCTCCTGTGAAACGGATCGAATAATCTGGACTGCTATTGTGCCATACTATTTTCTAAGTGTGTAGTGCTATTCATATGTTTTTCCCGACAATCTAAGACTGCACGCATAGCTTTAGATGTTCGCCTCACCACTGCCATAGTGCCAAGTTTTGTTGAGACGATATAGTCAGGATGATGTGGCTGACGAAATTCTGTAGTGCCCCCAATATTCTCGCAAAGGCTATTGTGGACAATGATGTAATATAAATATACACGTCATGCATGAACATCACGGCACTGGAAAACAGACGTACGAAGAAAGGGAAAGAAAATTAAATGTCATCTAAGGAATTCCTGTTGTTAGACAGAGATAAATATATTACTTTAATTACGTTGTCATTCTGTGGTGCATGCTCATTGGCCGAGCGCGAACTTAAGGAGGCACGTGACTTACCTCAGGCGCCAGCCCATCCATTTACCTTAATACTTACGCATGAAATGATACTTTTTTATCTGTCACAATTGCAGTATAATTTTTACATTTCCTAAAAACATAGGACGGCATTTTTTTTGTTGTTGAGGAAGTTAATTCACTCAAGTTATTTTAATGTCACGTACGACCGCAACACTGGTTGGTACGTGACTAAATGGACTTCTGGTAATTACCTTGCATTCATGTTGCCACTACAGAGCGCGAGCAACGTTTAAAAATATTACCAGTCATAAAAATACTATTTACTTACTGCCTGATAACTGGTTAACCTCCAGCTAACGGGTTATCCATTATTAACGATAGATCCTATATAATATGTACTATTGTATTGAAAATATATTAAAGTATGTATTTTACAAAGCTATTACGCAAGCTACGATTAATATTAAATACCAAACTTTATGTACCATTATAGGCCTTAGTATTTAATGTAATTTCGGTCGCCATCTCTAGTCGTTTCTTAGAATGGGGGTTTTATCGGATACATCAAGGTCTACTGTAAAGCGATCCTTGTAACGTGGCTTTAACCTTCAGAGATATAGAATTATAACAAAAATGTGTAATAATATTGCGAAACATTTTAGGAAATTAAAAATAAATAGATGCCTTTATAATAATACGTAACGCGTTGATGCTTGACTCCTGATATACTATGCAACGCGAAACTTTAAAAGTTATTAGATAACTTTAATTAAACAACATAATATATTTTTAATACTTTTACCAACCACCTTTTTATGTATTTATAATCTCACGCTTACATCCCTGAAAGAGTAACCAGAGTATAATTACACTCAGATTTCGCCAGCTTTGTTATTTAAAGACATTTCTGGCAGTAGGCGTAACTCCTGTGTCTTAGAAGAGATTTCACATATTAAAACAATATTAATAAAGATGAACCAGACTTGGGAAAACTAATTACAAAAAGTCACATAGACGTTTATGCTTATGTACACACAAATTTGTCCTGTGTGGGAATCGAACCCACATCACTCGCCGGTGACTATTTCAACAACTACGCCATCCATGCAGTAAAAATTAAACAAAATGAACTTTGTAACACAAGGTTAAGTCCTTTTTATATTTTATTAATCTGACAAGTGTTAGATTACCATACATAATAAAAAATCTGGTGTGTCTGGCCACAGGTGTGCCGCTGCGACTCAATAGGTTAAAATTATAATTCGACACTAAAACATTTAAATAATAATCAATTATAAAAAAATATTAGTCTAATGTTCCAGCCTTATAGACTCGATTTGTAAACGACTGTAATTGTAAGCTTTTCGTGAGTGCTCATTAAGGCATTTGTTTGGCATTTTCTGTTATTATTAACTTGTACTTGGTACTTGAACTTTGACATTCAAATAGTACATCATGACCTAAAGCACGAGAAAACTGTTTACTTTGGTGTCGCAGCGGTAGTCGATACCCGGGGTGGACGATATCATTTTGTTATCTGCTTCTTCTGAGTAGAAATTCGCAATAGCAAGTATTGAATTTGGAAACCGTTGAGTATGCAACTGCAAAAACCAGTTTATCGTTGTAACGACTGCAAATTCGACACTATTTTTAGGAAGCTACCTTGTTGATGCAGCGGTAATGAACTATTCATGAGGCCTCGAATTCGATACCCGGATCGCGGCATTGATTTGTGATATTAAGCACTTTTGACAAGAAATTGTTAGTATTGAAAAATATCTACTACTATCTTATTTATTTATTTATTTTATTTATTTTATTTTAAACTTACAACTATCATTACAGGCAAACCCAATTCGATAGTGCGCATGAAAAAAAATTACATAAAAACAACTAAGTAACTAAAAGAAACAATAAAAATAAAACTAAAAATAAAAACAATTATACTAATAAACCTTTAACTTATAACTACTTACAATACTAGGAACAAAAATAGGACACAGTGTAAACAGTAATTTTTGTCAACTCACTCATGTGACAGCAAAATATGTCAACATTATTACTTATTATATTTATAATTTTAATAGACCTGGATATAGGACACTTCGCAAGTAAGTTGGTCCTGGCGTTTGGTACGTCTAAGAGTGGTGGACGTCGCCGGCGCCATACGTATCTATCTGGTACACAAAGCCTAAGGCATCTCAGTACTCCAGGATTGTGTTCAGTCCCACGCAACAACCTTACTAAATATGTAACGAGATGGACCTCCCTACGTACTCTCAATTCATTATATCCTACCATGCCCAGGACAAACAGTGTAGGATACATAAGGGGGTAAAAAGGGTATACTCCATAATACTTGTGGTATAAATGTCTTGTGAATTTGTTCTGGACACGCTCCAACATGACACAATACTTCCGCTCATGAGGCGCCCACACGACAGCACTATGTTCCAGATTACTCCTGACTATATATCATCATATCATGACTTATATCTACAAATCTCCAGCTCTCTTATGCGTCCTTTTCGGGGATAAAAGCGAAAGCGTGTGTGTTTGTAGACAAATGTTAAAACGATTCAATAATCGAAAAATACAACAGTCTCTTTCTTTCATTTTGTTTTTTTTTTTGGCAACTGTAAAAGGCAGGTTTCTTTGGTACTTTTTTAAACTATAATAATAATAAATAACATTCTACCACATACACACAACACCATCTAGCCCAAACTAAGCAGAGCTTGTACTATGGGTACTAGACAATGTATACATATATACTTTTATTTTTGTAAATACATTTATATTATACATAGAAACACCCAGACCAAGACAAACATCCATGTTCATGCACACAAATGTTTGACTTGTGTGGTAATCGAACCCGCGACCTCAGGCATGGGAGTCTGTTACACTAACCACTACGCCATCGAGGCCGTCAACTTGGTCATTAATCTTTTATACTACTACTTGACAGTCGTTGCCTGTCTGTCCTTTTTTTTAAGTGGGGACTTGGACTTCCTCTGCTTGGGTATATCGGCAGAGGGGTAAAGAGGAGACTTTTACCGGCTGAAACAACCACTGTATGTCTCTCTTTGCTTCTCCAGCAGGCTACCTGTCTGCCTGCATTAATATGCAGTCGATGACGTTAAAGTGAAGCGAGACATGACTCTCCTTAATTATTATTTACTAACAGTTTTCTGGCTAGTCAGGGCTTACTGTATTTGTATAGACAACAAAGTTTGCGGAGAATACCCTTAATTTTAGTACTCGTAGAGGTTCGGCCTCCGCGATACTACGCCATGAACCATAACAGCCTTCAAAGGAATGCTCCAAGGAACTTATTGTTCCTTTGCCTCACTGTAAGGAAACATGAACGCTGCGAATGATATATTGCACTACCTTTTTAGTAATAAAACACAATATTGCGTTATAATATTTCATGTTGGAGTAACGTTGTGGTGTTTAACTCAAAGCTTTATTTCTTACTAGCTTTTGCCCACGGCTTCGCTCGGAACTTCTATTCCTAGGTAAAAAGTGTAACCATGTCTTTTTCTGTATCTCTGACAACGTGTATGCAACATTACATTAAGACGTGAAAGCGTAACAAACAAACAAACTCACATTTGCATATGTATACAGCACTAGATATTGCCCGCGGACTTACTCGCGTCAATGTAGGTTAGGTTACAGTTCTTTTTTCGGATGGAAGGTAACCTGTGTCCTATTCTGTTCCCCTAACAACGTGTATGCGAAATTTCATGATGATTGATCGAGTAGATAAGGTGTAAAAGCGACAAATAAATAAACAAATAAACAAAGTCACTTTCGCATTATAACACTAGCATTGTGTTATAATTTCAGACGGATGTGTTTATATGGGTGATTAATTACGAATAATATTACGTAATAAAGACAAGAACTTTTCATTATTCGACATGCAAATAATCGATTAGATGCTCAGCTTTTGGTTTGCGATTATATGGGTGATTAAATACGAATAATATTACGTAATAAAGACAAGAAATGTTCATTATTTGACATGCAAATAATCGATTAGATGCTCAGCTTTTGGTTTGCGATTAGACCACTCCCTAATTTGAAACGTCCTGACATTACTTGCAACATAAAGAAAGAAATGGTTTTAAAAAATGACCATCATTGATCATGTAATAGACACAAAATAAAAATCATTTTTCTGTCTCAGTTTTACGAAAGGTGGGTGTGATATAACACGTATTTTAATTTTTATGTTTACTTAATAACTTTATAATTCAGAACTATGGACTATGTCTGGTTATGCCTGAAATTTAGACAAATCTGTCAAGTTGATTAAGTTAGATTATTCTCATAACAACAAACATTTCAGGTATAAAGGGCCGAATCAAGAAAGAAAGAGCTTAATCATAATTAATCTATAGTGTCGCAGCGGCACACCGACAGATATGTCTGGTTTCCAAGACTAAGACAAGAAGAAATTTCTTGCATTCAAATTGCACCGTTTTTAAAGATTTTTCAATAATTCTAATAATACAACACCTTTATGGTCAAGAAGACAATTCTTTGAACTCATAACTTTCACTTTACAAGGTAAGAATAGATAAAAAAAAAAAAAATGGAATATGTCGCACTCTTAATAAAACAGCGACTTAACTCGAAATTTGAAAGTAAGGCAATTTGAACTCTAATTGTATATGTTAAATTCTAATATTATATTTGTGTTAAATCTTTGCAATAGAGTTCAAATTTGTTTAATCCAAAATACTGAGATAAGTCTCTGTTTTATTAAGGGTGCGATGTGTTTGTTTGTTTCCTACACTAATGTGATTGCGTTGACTTGACTGGACTGAACAGATCCAATATTGTATAATATTTAATTATTAATGCCTGAATGCGACATTGAAAGCCGATTATTTAAATTGTTCAAACGGCTCGATGATAGCATGTAGGTAGTTTCCAATCGGATTTGATACTAAAGTCGACACCATCCCGCTTTGCAGTTGCGTTCGACTCGATACTGAATCTGTATCGGAATAATCGGAAAATATCTCGATTATCTACTCGATAAGTTATTGATTCGACTCGGAATTTCATCGCCTGCGATTCTTTAGATTAATAGATTATTTCGCAATCGCCAATGGCTTCCAGGACCACTTCAACAAAACGGCTTTAACATTTCTACTAACATTTTAGTAAGTACTTTAGCTGTAATTGTTGTGTCTTAAAGTTTTTAACAGACACAGAACAGTATCGAAGGCTGACGTTTTTCCAATACTAATTTTATTTTGTTTGCCGCCGACTAATTTGATCGAGAATACAATACCGTTTTAATTACACGCACAAATAACTGTTCAAAAAGTTTTATTTCAGATAAATAAATCGGTTTGATTTTATCAAGACAGTCGATTACTTAGCGAGATAATTTGAGTTGTTCTTAATTCAAATCAAACGAGTAGGCAATAGTCTATTTATGGGTAGCGATAAATGAGTTTTATATGAAGAAGAAAAGTGGCCTGAGTTTAGCCATGTGTTTGAAAAAGCTCATTACGTGTTGTTACTGATGCTAGAAATCATAAGCGTTACACTTAATTATATTTTACATCCATCGCGCGTTATAACAACTGCCCTTATTTAGTCAGCTAAGCAAGTGCGCAATGAACATAGAACTGTCGATATTCCAACAATATGGAAGAAGATGACAGTAGTCTCGCCATCTGTAACGTCGGAACTAATACTATGGTTGGCGAAATAGTAGGTGTAATTCACCTCTGTCTACCCTTTCAGAAATAGCGACGTAAGAGTATGTATGGTGTTAGCAAAATATTTAAGAGCAATGCACTCAAGTATTACAGCGTTACTTTGCCATTTACTTACAAAAGCTATACGCATACACGATCAAACCATTTGCGCAAATAAGTACTGTGTTTGTGCAAACATTTTGATGGATTGAGTGTGTGCGCAAATGTTTGAATTTAATCGGTAGAGAGAGATCAGAATTCTTTGCGCAAACACCACACTACTCGTATATTTAGCTAACATCAGCTGTAGGAAAACTTCTTGCCGCACTTATATGTATTATCCCATGCAGAGCAGCGATAGCTCAGTGGGGAGACCAACAGACTGCAATGCAGAGGGTCTCGGGTTCGAACCCACGTCGTGCACCTATGACTTTCGGAAGTTATATGACTTTTCGAAATTATGTGCGTATTGATTGACAATTATCGCCTGCTCCGTGCCTCGGAGAGCACGTTAAGCCGTCGGTCCCGGCTGCCATGAACATCTATGTAATGGCAGTTGTTATTGAGAGAGTGTCGACACAAAAGATCCCACTGGATCGAAGTGTCGCCGGTCTGCACTGACTGGCCCCCACATAAGATAAGATAAGATCCCATACACAAATTACTGCGTAAATGCATGAGGGATATCAAAAGTGACTGCTCGGATGGCATAGTGAATAAAGTGGTCATTTCGCCACTGTTTTGCAATTTGGGTTACAGATTACTAGTATACTTGTTGACCTCTTTAACTAAGCTAGAATGCTTGTTGGCCGTGGCTTCAAGTCGGTAGTACAATGGGTAGGATTCGAGTCTCTTGGTGTTAGATCTTACAAAGGACGCAATAGGCACCGCTGTTCTAAAATGTTTTCTTTTTTAAGTAACGACTGCCGCACTTAGACTTTCTATGTCCCGGGGTACTTTGCAAACATTTAATCAATGGACACAAAGAACATATAGACTCGGCACAATAATTTATGGATCAGAATTTTGTTTGTCCCGTGTGGGATGCGAACCCACAGCACTCGAGGCGACCACTTAAACCTCTACGTCTTTCGTGCAGTCCAAAAATATTTATAATCATATATGATTCACAATAAGTTGTCCAGATTTAATGTGTTTCGTAGTAGGTATCGAAATGTTTGTTAAGACCCCATATTCAAAGCAATATTTTAAAAGGAAAATATCAACATTCTTGAGATTCATCTTGGTTAATAAAAATGAATAGGTAAGTATGAACCAGCAGCAAATTTGGCACGTCTATTAAATGTCTGGGACAAAAAGATTTTGTCCGAGCTGACAAAATGTACGTGAAGTTTTTTTACCTCCTTTCTTAATAGAACGGTGGTAAAATAAAATCACCTATGTGATGTTTGTGTGAATTTGTGTATGTATGCGCGTGTGTGTGTCGAAAGAAATAAAATGTAGACAAAATCGTCTAGTGTAAGCACAAACAAGGCAGTGTTTTAGAATTTATTTAAGTGAACTTTCAATGAAACGCGGCATCGGCAGTGCCTAAAAGAAATACCTATCTAAGATCTCATAATCGAACGCACATTTGAAACCGCAAAACCCCTACACCGTATTCTGAAAACTAAAGAATGGTTTCATTAGCTATTACGTATTTGACATAATCGTAATTTCGCATACTCAATTCAATCACAGTGGAGAATCCTGGTGTGTTGTCCCTCCGATACTAAGGGAAAATCCTCCAACCTGGCTGGGTGATCGTGCGTGGTGCCAACCAACACATGACCCAATGGTTGATGTCAGAAACTTGTACGTATATATTATAGTAACTAGCTAAACTTAGCATGCGTGTTTCAATTATATTCTTCGCCATACATATCGTATGGCGAAGAATATAATTGTTTAGAGCACCATCTCAACATTTGTCGTTACTTCTTTTTCTAAGTGGATTCGCTACAATGAGCTATTAAATAAATTAACTTTCAACAGTAACTGTAGTCATAGCTTTAGACATATGAGCTTGAGATGATGGTGTCTCTTAACATTTACTTTGATGTGTTTTAGTTAAAACCGTCAACTGTCTGACGTTTACACAGCCAATGCGGCGAGTGTTGTGGGTTTTGTGTGCCAAGTTATGACAAAATCTGTTTAACGGCTTATGCTTAATTAAATAACAACCATCAAAACATGTTTACAAACTTTCGCATATTACTAGCTTTTATCCGCGGTTTCACATCAAATATGTATTCGAAATTTCATGATAATCGATCCAGATGTTAAGGCGGAAAACGAAAAAACAAATAAAAATTAACATTCGCATTCTTATTTATAATATTAGTTAGGATTAGTACGCTAAAAATATTCTTCTCACCAAATGCATTGGATAGAAGCTTCTATAATCCAAATCGATGGAAATAATGCCTCGTTTGGATTACCTGGATGAGATAATCATTCAAAATTTCGGTATATCTGCATGCGCCGACCTCGTGAAATGTAACTCAATTCGAGCTCCATTCAATCATGAGCGGAATTTCTCGTTGTTTTCGCTACGAACCACAGAAATTGTGAAATATCTGCAACAACTTGTATATACAAGCTAAGGCAGAAAGACGATATAAAGTAGAATTTTCCCTAAATATTTCGCTTCGAAGACAAAATATAATTCGTCATAATTTGTATTCGAAGCGGAATTTTAGTAATAATACTGTAAATTGGAGTACGCCCTGGTCCGGGTCACGCGGCTGTCCGTATCCAGAGGAGTTCGGTATTGTCAACCTTTTCCATTGCAATAGTTGGTGGGCAATCCAAGAGTGCGTCCGCCACGCACTTTTGGATTATCCTGCCTGGATCCCTCTCTTTCCAATTATTTTATCACAATAGACTTCCGCCAAGTAACGCCAAATTCGACTCAATAGATTTTTTACTATCAAACTAAGCTTATGATCGCTTGCATTACTTGTTTATTTTATGCCGCAGCGATAGGCGATCATCGATAAAAATATCGGATTATCGAATGTATGAATCGGATTAATGAATGCAAGTCGAAAAATACGAGACATTGATACAAAATTAAAATGCGTTCATCTTTAATACTGGCTGATTATTTGATTACGTATAAGCTTCACTCCAATACGGCTGTAACTAATAACGCTAATATTTTATTTTATTTTTTACGCACGGGGCTCCGAGAACATAATAACAAACCTTTCGTGTATTCGATTATGATTCGAACGTAGTATTCGTTTACTTTGCAAACAACTGCCGTTCTAGGAAAGAAAAGAAAGGAAAGAAAAAAAGAAAAAACAAAAGAAAAAAGAAAAAAGAAAGGAAAGAAAAAAGAAAATGTTTCCCGAATAAGTTTGAATGGAGAAGTGTTAACAGACCCGCAAACAATTGCTGAAGCCTTCAATAATTATTTCGTTGACATGGTAAAACCTATACCTATTGAATCTTCTAATTCTATTAAAAATTACATGACATCTAAAGACAATAATTTGATATTATCCAATAATACATTAACATTAATTAACAATACTCATTATGATTCTTTATTTATTAATCCAACCACTCCAGACAACATACACAAAATTATACTTTGCTTAAAAAATACGCATAGCACAGGCCACGATGGTATTTCCACGTCTGTAGTAAAGTTTGTTGCACTACAGATTAGCCCAGTTCTAAGTTATATAATAAACCTATGCATACAACATGGCACGTTTCCTACTAAACTAAAAATAACTATTATCAAACCTCTGTTCAAAAAGGGATTCAAAGAGGATATAGCTTGTTACCGACCAATAGCGCTGATACCAATTTTTTCCAAAATTATTGAAAAGGTTATATACAATAGTATTTATAATTATTTTGAAAAGCGAAATCATTTCGTTAGCGAACAAAATGGGTTTCGTAAAAGTAAAACCATAAATTTGGCAATTTATAACCTTTTAACTAAAATCTATAAAAATATGAATAACGGAACACCTGTAACTGCTCTCTACATGGATATGACGAAAGCTTTTGACCATGTCAGTCATAAACTTCTATTAAATAAGCTGTATAAATACGGTGTACGAGGAAACACTTTACAGCTGATAGAATCATACTTAAACGGAAGGACACAAATAACTGAAATAAATCAGCTCTGCTGCTCTTCAAAAACTGAAACTAAATACTTGTCTAATCCTAGAACAGTCACATATGGCGTCCCACAAGGAAGTGTCTTAGGCCCCTTACTCTTTTTGATTTATATAAACGATTTGCCAAAAGCCATCAAATTCCCTATGGTACTATTTGCTGACGACAGTACTGCTGTATTTAACCTTAGTGACTCCGTAACTTTTGAAAATGACATAAATAAGACTCTAGAAGATATAATAAATTGGTTGACATGCAATAATCTGATTATGAATCTTGATAAAACAAAAATAGTAAGCTATTCCCAAAGAAAATCTACACTGACATTAAATATTAATTATGGAATGAAAAAAATTGAAGAAGATAATACAATTAAATTTTTAGGGATATGGATTGACAAAAATATGACATGGAAAACACAAACTGACGCTATACGTAAAAAAATGAATAACTTTGCATATGCCCTGTATAGATTATGAAAAATTGTCCATCAAGCTGCAGTATTGGCCGCTTATCATGCGTATGTAACATCCACGCTAAGATATGCATTAATATTTTGGGGAAATGCTACAGACAGAGAACTTGTTTTTAGAGCCCAAAAAAAAAGTGTCAGGGCGGTATGTGGTATTGCTGTGACTGATAGTTGTGTCCCTTATTTTAAAGAGTTGAAAATATTAACTATGCCTGCCCTGTATATATATGAAGTCGCGACATTTGTAAAAACAAATATAAATATGTTTGGAAGTCTGAAATCCCGAAGACACGCAGACAAAATATCGAATGTGCCTTCGAAAACTGCCCTATTATCAAAGAGCTTTTTTGGCATGTCTTCGAGAGTTTACAATAAAATACCTAAACAAATAAGAGAGATTGATAATATTGCTGTATTTAAGAAGAGTTTACATATATTTTTAATAACCAGACCGTACTACACGGTAAATGAATTTTTATCCGACAGATTTGTAACCACAGAAAGTCTGTGACTGAGTAACGAAATTTTTTTATTTGATATTTTATTTATTGTTTTTAATTCGTTAATCTTTTAATTTATTTTTTTGTGATTGTTTTTTGAGTTATCGGCTGTAATTTATTGTAACCAATTCATTTGTAATCATTATTATTGTACGCCTTAAATGGCAGAGCAGTGAGTTCGCACTCTATGCTTCAATTTTATACAACACCTTGTAATAACCACTGTCTCACAATAAAAAATACTTTGACTTTGACTTTGACTTTGACTTTAGGGTAATCTGTTTGCAGTAGCCATATACATCTACATATGAAGCACATGGTCTCTGGACTCATCTTAGTGCAGTAGAAGCAGAGCAGTCACTTTGAACGCTGGCTATCTTATCTTATGTGGGGGGCCAGTCAGTGCAGACCGGCGACACTTCGACCCAGTGGGATCTTTTGTGTCGACACTCTCCCAATAACGACTGCCATAGATGTTCATGGCAGCCGGGACCGACGGCTTAACGTGCTCTCCGAGGCACGGGGCAGGCGACAAATGTCAATCAATACGCACATAATTTCGAAATGCCATATAACTTCCGAAAGTCAGAGGTGCGCGACGTGGGTTCGAACACGAGACCCTCTGCATTGCAGTCTGTAGGTCTCGCCACTGAGCTATCGCTGCTCAAAAACGGTGGCTAACTAAATCTTATTCTATTTTAAACATTATTTTGACAACGGATTTCCACAAAGTAACCTTTCAGACAATCTCTTTGAATCACGTCGTTATTGACTCGAGCTGTTTTGAAAGTAAAGAATTTATTTAAATATATGTACTTACATTGCCTCACGCTTCTGTCCCCGAAGGAGCAAGCAAAAATGATTACAGTTTGCTCTGCTCCTATGGCTCGTAGCGTAATGTTATATAGCCTATGTGACTTTTCGATAAAGTAACATACTAATCGTGAAACAGTTTTTGAAAGCGGTTTTGTCAATTTGAAGTTTATTAATTACAAACAAAAATACAAACCTCTCCTTTTATAATATTAGTATAGAAGTCTTCAGCTATGACCTTAGGTCTCACGTAATTGGCATTGCAGATCCCGTTCTGTTACCGAGAATTATATGACAACGCAATAACACTTTGGCCGACCAAGGAATCGAACCCGAGATCTCGTGCTCAACAGTCGCATTCACTACCGCTGCACCACCGAGACAGTATAGTAAAAATATATTTAAGTGTATGTACACGTATAAAACTATTTAATGTTAACATTAGGGACCCGAGTCTAGAATAGCAATGATTACAAACTGACCTTTTCGGCAAGGGCAATTGGACAGTAAACTACATTTTACTGTTATTATAACGTAAATAACACTGGCCAGGTATATTTTATTATTTTCTCTTTATTGTATTCTTAAGCCTCCGCAGAAGAAGAAATATGTTCTATATTTGAAACTGTCTGCGGTATTGTAATTCTCAAAGGCATAATAAACCGATTACAAGGCGTTTCATAGAAATCTGGTTAATGAATAAGATTTTATATACAAACGTACACTATATAAGACTTTATATACTTGCTCCCGAAGTATATTATGTAGAGATGTTAGACACATCTGTTGCCTTCTTTTAGCCTCTATCAGTCACATTTCCAGACTCTGTGCTTCTTCTTCTTCTCTGTCGTTTCGCTCTTGGCAGAGCGGTCGTGGTCACTTTGAGGCGTCCATGTTGGTGATAGAGGCGGACACAGCTCTTCACACGATCTCCCGCCATCTCTCCCTGTTGACAGACTGTTTAGTGCAGTCTGATATGCGGTTTCTTACTGCGGACGTCACATGGTCAGTCCAGTGCATAGTAACCTGCCACGCAATTTGGTTCCCTCCACTTTTCCCTGTACATCCAGCCGCTCTATGGAGTCGCTATCCCACCTAGATACATGTCTAAAGTACTGCAATATGCGCGACTGTACTACGGCCGATAAACGCTGTGTGATGCCGAGTTCTTGGAGCATGGACATGTTGGTGTGGAACTCCATCCACGATATTCCGAGCATCTTCCTCCAGCACCTCATTGATCCAGAGCATCTATTTTCGTTTTTCCAACTCGCGTACTGTCCACGTCTTTGCTGCGTAAAGAAATATAGGGAATACACGTGAAAGACTCCGTACTGTTACTGACAATTTCCTGACTCAGGCCCGGTTCTTATGTTCACGAAACCAGTCATTTTAACTACGGGCAGTAAAATTTTTAATCTTTCATAGAATATGTGTCACAAATTAACTGTAAATAGGTAAAACGAAACGTTTCTTCAATATAGGACTCGGGCTTTAGTCAACAACACTCTGCCCGACCCGGTAACTGAACCTGGGACATCTCGACCACAGACAATCGTAGCGACCAATTTATACCATTGAACCACCGAAGCAGTAGCAGTACTAAAGATAAAAATCGTCATATAGGTAAGCTTCATTACAGTTATGTCAAAGTCAAAGACAAAAATCATACCTATATTGACCGGCCCATATCCAAACTCTGTGCTGCTATCAAGAGTTTTTTGACAGAGAATCTCATATAACAAATGAATTCCTCGATCCAAAAATTGAAACCGAGACCTGTACTATATTCTGATTTCTCGTATTAAAAAGGTAACGCCCTGCCTCGCCTAGCATTTAAACAAGGGACACAAATAACACATAGACTCGAGACAAATATTAATGGATCCAAAAATGGTTTGTCTCTTGTGAATATCAAACCTACAACACTTGGCGCAGTGGCAGAAGCTAGGCGAACATTTAAACCAATCCACCATCCGTGCACTTAAATCTGCTGCGTCAACGAGGGCACTTGGTAAAAGCTGTGTCGAATTTGCAGTCGTTTATAGGCCACATGAACTGCTCTTTCCAGTTGCCCACTCACCCGTTTTAGGCACTTGACACGACACCTCGGACGTTTGCCGCGCACAACTCTTGAACTGCGGTGCACGTTATGATCTATTTGTGAACGCATACTCGACGAATATTCACATAATGTTTTGACGTATTGTTACGTAAATGTTCATGCTATGTTTTGTATTTAAAGACAGTTTGCTTCCCTCACGTCTTTCTAGATTTTCTCAATAAATCTCTACACCTTGGGAACAGGGTCCTTTTCTGTACCCTAGACACCTTTTATGCAAAATTTAATAATGATTGACGAGTAGTTAAGGCGTGAAAGCGTAACAAAGATACTCACATTCGCATTTGTAACATTAGTTAGGATCAGGATGTATAACAACTACTATATGTCCAATTAACCGGGGCCATAAAGAGTTTGATATAATTGCCCCAAGGAGTAGGCACAGGTGTATTATACCATAGGATTCGTCGCCAGCAGAGCTTTTCTCTTCTGCATTGGGCCCTGCTAGGTGGGTCGCTGATGTAGTTCTAGTTCCGGCGGGTGTATTAAATCCTCATTGTGCCAGCTATGGTTTTAAGTTCCATATAATAGAGGCTAGGCTGTTGAGTTTTGTCGTTTACCTAACACAGATTCAGACTCCATGCTAGTACTGAGAATTTCATGACAGAAAAAGCCAATTACAGTTTGCCCGACACGGGAATGACATTCAAGATACACACAGCATTACTAATTTTCATATCAATCGACTAATGCAAACTGAATCCGGTGGTTCACATAGTCACCTGCCTCATTCCTTTCCTTTGTTGCTATCTTTAATCCTTTATATAACAACTGTCTCTAGCCAGAAAACGATAACGTAGGTTGACCTCAGAGGTTGGTTGATCTAAGACCACCATGTCTTGGCGTCGCCCAGGAGTCATCGCCCGCAGACATTCCATCTCTGCATTGGGCACTGCTGGGTGGGTCGCTTATATGGTTTCAGTTTCAACGACCTACCCACCACACAAAACCGTCGGCCTGAAGTCTCAGGAGAGCCCGACACAACCCTCTGGCCTCCTCTTGTGGCAAAGAGGTATGCGTCAGGAGCATTTCCTCAAGTAAAAAAAAGAACCACCATGTCTTAAAACATTTTCCTTTTATGTGAAGATACGGAGCTATACACTCTATAAAGCAATACCTGATTCTCGTGCATACACTCTTTATAGATGATAGCAAATCTCCTATAAAACGCAATAGTTTAATAAACGTATTTGATATTAATTTTCCAACGTATTTAGTACTAAATAAGGCGCGTTCGTATGTCATAATTAAGTAATTTGTCTGCCCCATTACCTGAACATCCATTATATAAAGCTGTATTAATATAAAAGTATCCGTTACAGTCCATAACAACGAATTTGAGGTAGATTTAGGTACGGGAGTGAATTATTATAATCAATTCACTCGCCGCGTGCCGCGCGCCTCTGCGCCACGACTTTATTAAAAAACAAACTGCGGTTACATTCTGTAGCCGACTCGCTAATGAACTACGGTTAGTTATCTCTAAATAAATAATGGAATAAAAAACTATGAACATATCCAAAGGCTTCTATTAATTCTGTATGTTATAAAATTAAATAGAAATGCTTTGTTAGTTTTGTGGCGTATGTTAACACTTAGCTTACATATTGAAACAGAATTAAAGGTAATGGATCGATGTAGAATCGGGCAAAGTGTATTTGGGTTTCTGTTGAGATTGTAAGTATGGAGAGTCTAAAAATATGCCCGATAGACGACAATTGGCTCTTATAACGTAACGTAACGTACGTAACGTATAACAATTTGTATGACATATAATCATTACGAAAAGAGAAACCTACTACGCATTATCAGATTGACCATTCCAACTGCTGCAATAGAAGAAGATTTAAAAAACAGCCGCGTAATGGGATCGTATTCCATATAAAAGTGATTCGCTTCAAACACAAAAATGCATTGTCCTGTGTTTCGCATCTTTTTTTTTTTTTTTTTTTTTTACGTGGGCAATGCATGACGCCTACCCCTCCGCGGGGGCGGGCGGAGGGGTTATGTCGGACTCGCCGGGGTAAAATAAGATGTTAAGATGATAAAGTACCTCCCGGAATACCGACTAAACCTACCACGGTGTTCCTCGACAAAACCACTATCGACGGGGCCGCGCGAATCACTTTCGCATGCGGTCGCGACCCCGCCGAGGTTTCGGCCCGCCGTATGAAACGGCAGGCCACTACACGAAAGACCTACCCTAAAGGCACTTCTACCACTCCCTACTGTCCCCCCTAGAGGGGAGACGGACTCAACACAGAGGCGCGCGTGGGAACACGCACGCCGCCTCTCGGACCTGGTGCTGAACGGATGGCGGGCAGGCCCACAAAGCCCGCCACCCCCAGGTCAAACCTCAGGGTGGCTGGAGGTCGTCCCGCGCCCTCCGGCGCCCGGCTCTGCGGTTGGGGAGAGGGTTCAAACGCTCCCTCTCCCGCTCCGCCACCTCCTTGATGGAAATGACTTTCTCACAAAAGGAGGCGACGGCGTTCCACGACCTCTCACTCCGGACCATAGACTGAACTACGGCCGGGAGCGAGAGGGCAACCAATCCGACTGCCGCGATCAATTCACGGTGTTTCGCATCTACGCAGAGCACTATTAACACAGTTTGACAACGAATAAGCCATTATCAATCCACCAAGTTAAACCTAATTCGATTCAATATTTTTTTTTTCATTCATATTCTATGATGTTCGAAATATGTGCCTTATTGCCTTATCCTCACGGTAAATAAGTCTTTAAATAAGTAGATGAAACTACTTAAGAGGTACTTCATCATTTGCTTGTTGCCTGTCTGTTACACAGACAACAAAAGGATGCTTAGTGGATGTCTGTCTTACAGAGAGCTACGAAATCCTACGAGAGGTCTCTTTTGAACTTCATATGTGCAAGCGACAGCAACAAGTTTTAAGGAGTCATGATAAGACGAAGCGTCAAATGTTGTGTGTTCAAAAGATCAAAAATTTTGTGTGTTCAAAAGATCAAAAATGTTGTGTGTTCAAAAGATCAAAAATGTTGTGTGTTCAAAAGATCAAAAATGTTGTGTGTTCAAAAGATCAAAATGGATTTAAGAAAGAGTGAGCTCACTAATGTGTAATCTCACTCATTTTAGTGTGGAGTGTGTCTATTACGGTTAATGCAATGTAGAATTGCCATAATGATTGCTTGAACACTGAAAAACTGAATTAAACATTTTTTTAATCCTTGGCAGAGTACTGCATAGGATTACAGCAGCGATAGCTCAGTGGGAGACCAACAGATTGTAATGCAGAGGGTCTCGGGTTCGAACCACGTCGCGCACCTCTGACTTTCGGAAGTTATATGACTTTTCGAAATTATGTGCGTATTGTTTGACAATTATCGCCTGCTCCGTGCCTCGGAGAGCCCGTTAAGCCGTTGGTCCCGGCTGCCATGAACATCTTTGGCAGTCGTTATTGGGAAAGTCAGTACCCTCTAATATCCTGACACTGGTCTAGCCTTAGGGTATCGTTAGCCTTCGGGTTGCGGAGGTCAGGTGGCAGCCGCTCCGTGTAAAAACTGATATCCAGTCAAATCCGGTTAGACCAGAAAAGCCGACCCCAAGTGACTTGGGAATAATAAAGGCTAAGAGAGAAGAAGAGTACTGCATAGGATTATTTATTAGACATTAAAGACCCATTGGTCTTTGCTACTTAATGTATTAATTACTTATTTATTTTATGTAATTTTATTCAGTAGGTACAAAAACAGATAACAGATTAGCATATTACAAATAACAGTTTTAATAGTCCACAATGTTTAAATCTGACATCCAGTTACTTTTGAATTTATACGTATTAATTACAAATACGTTAAGCAAATAGCTCCATTCCTCGATTCAAAGACTCATTTGCTTCAACTCGTTTCATAACTTATTGCGGGAATTTCAGTTTGTGTTAGTACACAAACTGAAATTGATAGAGCCCTACCGTATCTATTGGCGATTTAGCGCTACAAGATCAGGTACGAGCCCATATTTAGTTCACTTTTAATTCAGTAATTTACACTTTTGCATGCGATCTTAGTACGGTACTTCACCGTTAACGATACGTACAATTTACCGGTAGTTTACAATTTTCAATAAGTGGGAGCGTGATAATACTGTATTTCTAATTCAGAATTCATGTTGGAATTTTGTGTCAGATGACAGCTTAACATCCAGAAACTGGACTCTATATATACGTAGTAGAGCGCATCTACGATTAAAATGGACTCTATATATACGTAGTAACGTAGTAGAGCGCATCTACGATTAAAATGGACTCTATATATACGTAGTAGAGCGCATCTACGATTAAAATGGACTCTATATATACGTAGTAAAGTGCATCTACGATTAAAATGGACTCTATATATACGTAGTAGAGCGCATCTACGATTAAAATGGACTCTATATATACGTAGTAGAGCGCATCTACGATTAAAATGGACTCTATATATACGTAGTAGATCGCATCTACGATTAAAATGGACTCTATATATACGTAGTAACGTAGTAGAGCGCATCTACGATTAAAATGGACTCTATATATACGTAGTAACGTAGTAGAAGGCATCTACGATTAAAATGGACTCTATATATACGTAGTAGAGCGCATCTACGATTAAAATGGACTCTATATATACGTAGTAAAGCGCATCTACGATTTAAATGGACTCTATATATACGTAGTAGAGCGCATCTACGATTAAAATGGACTCTATATATACGTAGTAAAGCGCATCTACGATTAAAATGGACTCTATATATAAGTAGTAGAGCGCATCTACGATTAAAATGGACTCTATATATACGTAGTAGAGCGCATCTACGATTAAAATGGACTCTATATATACGTAGTAGAGCGCATCTACGATTAAAATGGACTCTATATATACGTAGTAGAGCGCATCTACGATTAAAATGGACTCTATATATACGTAGTAGAGCGCATCTACGATTAAAATGGACTCTATATATACGTAGTAGAGCGCATCTACGATTAAAATGGACTCTATATATACGTAGTAGAGCGCATCTACGATTAAAATGGACTCTATATATACGTAGTAACGTAGTAGAGCGCATCTACGATTAAAATGGACTCTATATATAAGTAGTAGAGCGCATCTACGATTAAAATGGACTCTATATATACGTAGTAGAGCGCATCTACGATTAAAATGGACTGTATATATACGTAGTAGAGCGCATCTACGATTAAAATGGACTCTATATATACGTAGTAGAGCGCATCTACGATTAAAATGGACTCTATATATACGTAGTAACGTAGTAGAGCGCATCTACGATTAAAATGGACTCTATATATACGTAGTAGAGCGCATCTACGATTAAAATGGTCTCTATATATACGTAGTAGAGCGCATCTACGATTAAAATGGACTCTATATATACGTAGTAAAGCGCATCTACGATTAAAATGGACTCTATATATACGTAGTAGAGCGCATCTACGATTAAAATGGACTCTATATATACGTAGTAAAGCGCATCTACGATTAAAATGGACTGTATATATACGTAGTAGAGCGCATCTACGATTAAAATGGACTCTATATATACGTAGTAGAGCGCATCTACGATTAAAATGGACTCTATATATACGTAGTAGAGCGCATCTACGATTAAAATGGACTCTATATATACGTAGTAGAGCGCATCTACGATTAAAATGGACTCTATATATACGTAGTAGAGCGCATCTACGATTAAAATGGACTCTATATATACGTAGTAGAGCGCATCTACGATTAAAATGGACTCTATATATACGTAGTAGAGCGCATCTACGATTAAAATGGACTCTATATATACGTAGTAACGTAGTAGAGCGCATCTACGATTAAAATGGACTCTATATATACGTAGTAGAGCGCATCTACGATTAAAATGGACTCTATATATACGTAGTAGAGCGCATCTACGATTAAAATGGACTCTATATATACGTAGTAGAGCGCATCTACGATTAAAATGGACTCTATATATACGTAGTAGAGCGCATCTACGATTAAAATGGACTCTATATATACGTAGTAGAGCGCATCTACGATTAAAATGGACTCTATATATACGTAGTAAAGCGCATCTACGATTAAAATGGACTCTATATATACGTAGTAGAGCGCATCTACGATTAAAATGGACTCTATATATACGTAGTAGAGCGCATCTACGATTAAAATGGACTCTATATATACGTAGTAAAGCGCATCTACAATTAAAATGGACTCTATATATACGTAGTAGAGCGCATCTATGATTAAAATGGACTCTATATATACGTAGTAGAGCGCATCTACGATTAAAATGGACTCTATATATACGTAGTAGAGCGCATCTACGATTAAAATGGACTCTATATATACGTAGTAGAGCGCATCTACGATTAAAATGGACTCTATATATACGTAGTAAAGCGCATCTACGATTAAAATGGATTCTATATATACGTAGTAGAGCGCATCTACGATTAAAATGGACTCTATATATACGTAGTAGAGCGCATCTACGATTAAAATGGACTCTATATATACGTAGTAGAGCGCATCTACGATTAAAATGGACTCTATATATACATAGTAGAGCGCATCTACGATTAAAATCTTTGGTATGTTTAATCCTCGCCTTGATAAACATTTTCATGATCTTTAAAATCCTCTTGCCTTATCTATTTATACATACATTAAACTCATAACTGTGTATTCCATTTAAGTAGACAAATGTATATTACAATCACATTTTATCAGCTATGCACGTAACAAGGGGCTAACCTATTGCTTCATCTACCGAATATATTACCAGACTCCGCTCTCCTACTGAAAATTTCTCACCAATAATAAAACCTAACCTTATAAAACTTTTACTGACCTGAGCGTTTAAATTGATAGCTGGAACACAAACTTGATACCTCGACACAAGCCCAGCAATCAAATCTAATACAGCTTCACCTTGGAGGCAGTTATTTCGTAACAAATTAATTATTTTATCGTATAATAAAGCTATATATCTTATAATATATCTATAAGACGTTATTAAATATTATTTCCTTTCGTTACGATTTCAATAGAATATTTACATATTAATATTGCCAAACCATTCCATTATTCTCTAAACATGGGTCTCGAGGTAAACCCTGACATATATCACTTCTCACAACACCCACAAGTACGCTGAAACCGCGGATATTTATAGTCTATGTCGCAAATAATTTTAACCCATTCCAAAAATGGACGAGAATATAACATAATTTAAATATTATATTTCTATTTTCAGGTACGTTAGAGCAGTTATACGAATGAATACCGATCTCTATTTTATCGGTAAGTTGGCATAACATGCGCGGATCAGCAAGATTGAGCATACACTTGTATCGCCCATTATTGAAAAACTTAATGTGTTGTGTGTATATACCTATTCTATCTACGACCAATTATGAAGAGACTACTAGCGACAGCTGACAAAACGAGTACCTACTAATAAAGATGTCATTCATGACAGATAAATCGTGCCATTGAAAATTTCAAGAAGTATTCTTATTTCCCTCTCCTGACCTAACAAAGTATTCTATTCTCGACAGGGTCTACCAACCTTGATTACTAACGATTATACTAAATTATGAAAAGCAATAAAGAATTAAGTATTATTGAATAAAATATTCAACAAAGAAAAATAAAATACTGTACCATTCATTTTGTCCCACACACACAATAAAACAGGATAAATAAAAATATAACACAACCAATTAAGTGAGACCTCAGTGTGAGACAATGGATCCAACTCTGTTTCCGCGGTGCATAACAGATTGCAGAGGCAAAGCACAGATTTTCAAATTTTTAGGTAGCCAAGAACGAACCTCTTGTTTTACTGTAAGTAGATTCGCATTAGTATTACAGAGTCTAGAAATAAGCCCAATAGACGACAATAGAAGAGGCTCCTTTTACGTAAACCTAAAAACATATTTGGCAAACGTAAGTGGACTACTACCCCTGCTTACCCCGTTAGGGATATACAAACGAAAAGCGTATGTAAGTTTACCGCTTTGTTAGTCCAATGGCTTAAATATGAGCGACGATCATCAAGTTTCAAGAACATTGGCGGGGTCAGTATACCCACTTTAGTCTTGCCTTCTGTCAGAACACATTAATCTATCAATCCCAACTATCAAACATCTAAGGCACTCTATAGTAGGATACAATAGTTTCAATAGCGTAGAAGTGAGGCCATTAAGTCCAGTCAGAGCCCCAAAGATGACTGGCAAAATCCTTACACTATATTTGCCCCACCCACAAATAAAGTGAAACCAGCTTTTGCCCGCGGCTTCGCTCGCTTAAAAGTAGATTAGATTACGTTAGTAATCATAACCATAAATAAAATATCTAATAATAGCCTATATTACTCAGTGAAAATATAGCTTTCTAATGGTGAAAGAATTTTTAAAATCGGTTGAATAGTTTTTGAGTTATACCCTTACAAACAAACAAACAAACGAACAAAAATTCAAATTCCTCCTCTTTTTATAATAATAGTGTAGTATGTATTTAAAATTATTTCGGCGTTCACGTTCGATAATCAAAGGATGTACCGCATTTCACTTATCATCCTGCATTCGATAATCTGTAAACGCATATCATTACCATTCACCTATATCGTCTTTTATCTAACAACTAGATTTTTGTTCGTAACATAATTTTTTCTTGGATGAAAGGTACCTTTTGTTCTTTTCTATAACCCTGACAACGTGTATGCGAAATTTTGGTGACAATCGGTCGAGTAGTAAAGGCATGAAAACGTAACAAACAAACTCACATTCGCATTTATAATATAAGTTAGGATTTATTAAAAGCGTGGTATAACGTAAACGTTCCTTAGATCATTGACGGCTAAAAATAGGGCAGACTGTAGGTTTGGCTGTGAAAAGGAAGATTATATCGGGTAGACAAACGCTAATATATTTTTGAAATGGCACGTTTTCCAGCCGGTTTTGCCCCTGAATGATTCTTCCTTTCGAATTTGATAAAAGGTTTCCAGTAACCTTGAGAACCTTTTGTAATGATATAAGTTTCATGAATGAGGTTTTGTATAGTGTATCTTCTCTCTTAGCCTTTATTATTACCAAGTCACTTGGGGTCGGCTTTTCTGGTCTAACCGGATTTGACTGGATATCAATTTTTACACGAAGCGGCTGCCACCTGACCTCCGCTATCCAAAGGCTAACGATACCCTAAGGCTAGACCAGTGTCAGGATATTAGAGGATACTGACTTTCCCAATAACGACTGCCATAGATGTTCATGGCAGCCGGGACCAACGGCTTAACGTGCTCTACGAGTCACGGAGCAGGCGATAATTGTCAATCAATACGCACATCATTTCGAAAAGTCATATAACTTCCGAAAATCAGAGGTGCGCGACGTGGGTTCGAACCCGAGACTCTCTGCATTGCAGTCTGTTGGTCTCCCCACTCAGCTATCGCTGTATATATATGTATAGTTATATATAGTGTATAATAACAAGTTACTTTTAAGCCCTAATACTGAGCGATTAGCTATTACCGATATCGAAACTCCTGATTCCGTGCTGTTATTGAGAAATTCCTAACTTAAAAACAATTTACATATACTTTATGAGCTTCTGATAAATTCTCAAACTATAATAATATATAATATAATATTCTACAAAAATTTTTTTTTTTTTTTTTTAACTTCGGAGGGGTTATGTCGGACTCGCCGGGGTAAAATAAAGATGTTAAAAAGATGAAGTACCTCCCGGAATACCGACTAAACCTACCACGATGTTCCTCGACAAAACCACTATCGACGGGGCCGCGCGAATCACTTTCGCATGCGGTCGCGACCCCGCCGAGGTTTCGGTCCGCCGTATGAAACGGCAGGCCACTACACGAAAGACCTACCCTATAGGCACATCTAAGAACTCCCTACTGTCCCCCCTAGAGGGGAGACGGACTCGACACAGAGGCGCGCGTGGGAACACGCACGCCGCCCCTCGGACCTGGTGCTGTACGCATGGCGGGCAGGCCCACAAAGCCCGCCACCCCCAGGTCAACCACATACACACAACACCATCTAGCCCAAACTAAGCAGAGCTTGTACTATGGCTACTAGACAATAGATAAACATACATGTATACTTTTTTTTTTGTTTTTGTAAATACTTACATATTATACATAGAAACATCCAGACCAAGACAAACATCCATGTTCATGCACACAAATGTTTGATTTGTGCGGGAATCGAACCCGCGACCTCAGGCGTGGCAGTCAGTTACACTAACCACTACGCAATCGAGTCGCCAAAAAACTATAATACTCTTTAGATTTTTCCATGCACACCACAGCCAAGCTGCTGTCTACTTTAGTAGTAGTGCGCTTATTATACTACGAATGTGCTATTCTTAGCCCTCGGAAATCAGCGCGAAAGATTGTCTATTCCAGAGATGGTCTATTCCAACTGCCTCCGTGACGCAGCGGTAGCGAATGCGACTGCTGTGCATAAGGTCTCGGGTTATTTTTAGGTTCCATGTACGGTAGTTGACTCACATTGTTCTATTATTTACTAACTTTACGTGTTTTATTACTTACTAGCTGTATTTACTACCTGTACACGCGACTTCGCCTTAGTGGAATTTAACAAAAAATATCAAAAATAAATGTAGCCTAAGTTACTCCTTATAACTTATAGCTATCTGTTGTGTGTGTGAAAGTCCCGTCAAAATCGGTCCAGCCGTTTCAGAGATTAGACGAAACAAACAGGCAGATGGCGCGTCAAAATTTTTAAATTGATATTTGTTTATAAGTACTGTATATACTTTCATATGCATTTAGTAAAAAGCTGTTATTTTGACATTAATACAAACTGACTTTTCAATATTATTTTTTTGTGTAGATGTCAAAATATAGTTACATTACACAAAGTCTTTAATAAAAAGAAGTACCGAAAATCACTCAAAAATAAATAAGATACAAACGTCTTAACTCAGGTAGTAGGGGTAATTGTTAATGGTCAGAAAAGGATGTACGATACAAACTGTGACGTAACATCTGATCAAATGCTGCTGTCCGAGGGAGATAGCGAGATATCGCTACTACGCCACGGCAAATATCTTAATTTAAAACCCATTTCTATCCTTGATTATGAATTGAACCTAAAGCCTTTTGCACAACAATCGCATTCACAATCATTACGACCTCGAGGCCCTTTATAAAAGAAGCCTTAATATAAACGTAAAGCAACCCTCAATGTGGGGTCAAATCAATAGCGTTTGAAGGCGACCTTGTAATAATGGTCTCAACTATTGTAATAAAAATCGATATTGTATAATATTTGTTATTGTTACTGTTTTGTGTATATTTAGACTTGAATTCGTTTATTTTTGTTATCATATAATATTATATAATCGCTTCTGCAGTAATAAGTTTAAGTTTTCCATTTTGGCGTGAAAACAAATGATTCACTAAATACTAAACACATCTTCACAAGCTTAAACCTATAAATATATATATATATATATATATATATATATATATATAAATTAATTGCCACATGCATGGTATGTTCGTTGTAATTGTCAAGACAAGGTTTGTATTAACGGAAATTTACGATAAATCCGCGGGAAATGTCGAAAATTTAAATGTTTATTTATTTATTTATTTTATTTATTTATTTGGACAACTAACAAAACATACACTGATATAAAATTAACAAACATGATTTAAAAATTGCATGCTAAGTGTTGTTTCACTTATAAGTTGCCACGGCATGGTAAGGGACTGTTTAAATTAAGGTAATTAAATTAAACTTAAAATTAACAAAATATTATACATGAAGGCAAGAAAAACAAAGTGAATTTACTTGCAAAAGAAATATGGTTATGTCAGTCGTATAAAAACACATAGAACATGATCGAGATAACAGGACATAGTGATGCACTTTACTTCTTACACACAGAAAGATTAAATGATGCCGAAACTTGGCTTTTAAATTTAGGTAAACTGTTTGAAAATATATCAATTTCAATTTGATTATTTTTGGCGAGCTTACTATACTTACTCAGTAATCTGCTGATAGTAGCGTTTTGACCCAAATTGGTTTTAGATGTTTTAATCGAAAAAGGAGTGTATTTACTTGCACGAGGTAACTTCGATGGCGCATATATATTTAACTTCTCAACGAGAGTGGGACAGTCCAACTCACCGTTAACTAATTTATACAGTAAAATCTGATCCAATAAGCGTCTTCGATCCAACAAACTATGGAGACCAAAATGCTTCAACCGACTTTCATATGTTGGTAGCAGTTTTGCCATGTTACACTGGTACGACAGGTGCCAGAGAAAACGCTTTTGGACCCTCTCAATGCGCTTAACATGGATCTCATAGTGGGGTGACCAGACCTGAGCACAATATTCTAGACCAGATCGAACTAAGGCTGAGAAAAGTCTTATCTTAGTCTGTGGCTTTTTAAAATCTTTGGAATTTCTAATGATAAAGCCAAGCATTTGAAAAGCTTTAGCAGTTATCCTGTCGATGTGAGTGTGGAATCTAATTTTGCAATCCAAATCAACCCCCAAATCTTTAATTGTAGCCGCTTCTTCTAATGTTTTATTATGGATTGTATAGGTTTGCGAATTTATGCCAACACTACGAGAGAAGCGTATATATTTACATTTGTTGATGTTCAGTGCCAAGCCGTTTTTCTCACACCAGTCGACCAAGCGGTTTAAGTCTTCTTGCAAAAGAAAGGCGTCGTGCTTATTTTTTATTTGTTTTGCAAGTTTGAGATCGTCGGCGTATAGGAAGCATTTGCTGTGTTTAAAAAGTGGTACAATATCATTAACAAATATGTTAAACAAAATTGGCCCAAGAACTGATCCTTGGGGAACTCCTGATGGGGTTAAAAATGATTGGGACGAGTATCCATTGACAACTACCCTGGAAATTCGATTGCTTAGATACGAGGAAAACCAATTTAGCAAATTACCTGTTATACCAAAAGTAGAAAGTTTGTAAATAAGGATATTGTGGTCCACTGTGTCGAAGGCCTTACTTATATCGGTGTAAATGGTGTCAACTGGAATATTGGAATCAACTGAATCAGTCAGAAAGGTCACAAATGAAATGAGGTTAGTTGTTGTTGATCGAGCTTTGCAGAAACCAAACTGGTGTGGTGAAATCAATTGTTTTATATGCCAGGTAATTGTGGGTGTTATTAATACTTCAAAGAGTTTACCGAAGACAGGTAATATAGAAATTGGCCTATAGTTATTTATGGACGCAGTATCTCCTGATTTGGGAATAGGTACAACCCTAGATTCCTTCCACGCGATAGGAAAGTGTCCAGATTCTATTGACCTGTTGTAAATTAATGAGAGTGGTAAAGAGAGCGCATCACGGCATTCCGCTGCAAAAAGAGTTGGTATACCATCAGAGCCAGTCCCTTTACTTCGATCTAAATGCTTGAGGGCTGTTAAAACGGTATTTTGTGAAAAGGACAACTCTGGCAAACAATTTGTAAGTAAAGAGTTAGGGGATGTGAGGTCGTGATAGTGCCCTGTAGTAGAAGAGGGTGCCTTATAAACGGACGCAAAAAAGGATGCCAAGAGATTGCAAATATCTGAACCATTACAAGCGCGTCTGTCATCTAGATGCATTGATGACGGGTACGTACTTTTGTTCTGACGCTTATTTTTTAGGTGACTCCAGAACAGTTTCGGATTTTTAGACAAAGAGTCTTCTATGTTATTAATGTAGTTGTTGTAGCACGATTCAATCAGCGATGAACATCGTCTTTTCAGTAATGAGAAACTCAGTTCATCCAAAGGATTTTTATATTGACGGTACCTTTTACGAACCTTATATTTCTCATTTAACAAGTTTATAAGTTCTTTAGTAAACCATTTGGGATACTTCTGATTGGTCTTTTTACTTAAAGGTACGTGTTTTGCAATTGCCTCTCTAATAACCCTATACAACAAATCAACCATATCATCAACGTTGTTCAAGACTGAGAATTCATGTTATTTTTATATGAAAAAAAATTATTGACGTTTTGATATTAATTTAATTACGTGAAATGTATTGTATAGATTGACAGGACAACGACTGTCGGGTCAGCTAATTTGAAATATATTTGAATTTGGAATTCCTAACTAAACGCCAGATATTTGAAATCAAAGTGGCCAGTTCGACAAAACGCCAATATTATATGTAAGAACCTAATAATAGTTCACAGATACATTCTAACTAAATAACGATGTACGCAGTCGTTTCCAGGTTATATTCGCGTGTGTTGACAACGCTCACACAAGTGTGAAAAGTACGACTGCACGGATGCCGTAGTGGTTTAAGTGGTCGCCTCGCCATTACCACTGCGCGCTGTTGTGTTGTGGGTTCGATCCCCACACGGGCTTTACTTTTTCAAGTTCAATATACCTATGCGATAAGACTAAGTACTTGAACGTCTTTAAAGTAGTCTGTGGTAATTGAAATACTCCAGCTATACTGATATTAACTCTTTTCAGGAGCTATTAATATTTTAACTGTACCACTGGTTCGTTATTCATTAAACTTTAATTCAAACTTGCATAATTTACATATTCATATTAATATCCATTATAACAAATAATCAAAATAGAAATAAAATTAGTAAAGCATTAAAAATTATAAAATATTGAATTCAAAAATCATAATCAAATTAATTTTATTGAAAATAACTATAAAACGAATTAAAATAAATTACATTACAATTTAATTAATAATTATTGATCGTGTATTCTAATTAATCATCTCCGGCGGGTACACACATGCATATGTGCGCAATGTGCCAGGAAGGGACTATCATATTTTGCAGATAACACTTTTAGAATATTGTTAGGACTCATCCGCACCCTGCTCATCAGAGACGCAGCAATTTGCGCATAACAGCATAAAAGTCAATCAATTATAACATACGTACATATGTAATGTATATCAACTCATATCAATACCATGGGGAAAGCCGCCAATTTTCCAACAGAAAACTCTCATAGGCAATTTCCAATTCAAATTTGGAATAAACAATTTAATTAACATCGACATTCAAATATGGAACTATTCTCAGACTACTTCAAAAAGGTAGACCTGGCTACCACAAGCTTAACATATTGATAAAGAGAACAATAGGGATGTTCGTGTAGTCGATATATCGTCATAACAATCGATTGTCCGAGTGCCGAGGGTTCTATTAACTCCCTCTATTGTTTGGTGTCCGGTCGGCCGCAACGTGGGCGTAAATGAAAAACCTCGATTAAAACTGTCTGTATTTTTATAACAGGCTATGTACTTTGACTCGCAGGAAACGATTTTTTGTGTCTTAGATCAATTATTATGTCGGCCTCAATGGCGTGGTGGTTAGTGTAACCGACTACCATGTCTGAGATCGCGAGTTCGATTCCCGCACAAGTCAAACATTTGTGTGCATGAACATGGCTGTTTGCTTGGTCTGGGTGTTTCTATGTATAATATGTATGTATTTAAAAATAAAGTATATATGTATGTTTATCTATTGTCTAGTACCCATAGTACAAGCTCTGCTTAGTTTGGGCTAGATGGTGTTGTGTGTATGTGGTAGAATATAATTAATTATTTATTTTTGGCTATATTTGAAGTACTGCCTCAGCATAGTATTAGTGAATGTGACGCTGAATTAATATAGATGTCGGGTTTCGTCAAGCATAGTTGGCATTGCACTCTGTAGACGGTACAGTTTGATCGTCTAGTACGTGGGACTGTAAACCGTAACTGGTGAAATAGAGGTGCAATACACCTCTTCTTCCCCATTCAGGCTAAGTTAGCTAATTACGAGTTCGTATGTATATATATATTACTAGCTTTTGCTCGCGGTTTCGCTCGCATAAAAGTAGGTTAGGTTACATTAGTTTATGTTCGTAGCAGTACGTTATTTTTAATATAATATAGCTTATGTTATTCGGTGATAATCCAGGTTTCTAACGGTGGAAGAATTTTTAAAATCGGTTGAATAGTTTTTGTGTTAAACCGTTACAAATAAACAAACAGACAGACAAACAAAAAATAAAACATAGATGTTCGTGAGTGTGTGTGTGTGTGTGTGTGTTTTTTTGTGCTAGTGTCAGCTGACGAGACTCTCTTTACTACCAGACTTCATGATCATATTTAGAAATACTTCAAGGAAAACCAGTAACTCCTTTCGAACCCGCAAATAAAACCATGCAACTCTCTGACTATAAACTTGTATCACAGTGCCAACCAGACATTATACCTCACCCTTTACCACAACTATGACGAGACGTCCTTCTAACCTGGTTAACATTTTGCTCGCTGCTTACCTAAACATATACAACTTAATATCAAATTTTGCATGAAACATCTGCTATGTGACCTCCGCAGTTCAAAGGAATGAATATATTATCAAGATTACATCAATTTACGAGAAATTACGCTCCGATTTGTTACAGATACTTCAATATACTGTCCTACATAGCATAAAGAACTTAGCCCAAGGCTGAAATGAATTCATTATTAAATAATTAATTAAGAATCTAAATTCAAATACAAATTGTACGTCTCGCACATCCTGGGTAATAACTGATAAGCTGTAGGTTGAATTTAAATTTTAAACTATTATGATTTTAGGTTATTATCGCATTGTTTATTTCTAAACACCATTTTTACTTTATTATTAATTTATTTATTTATTTATTTTTAAAGAAGGCTTACAGACTAATAATACATTTAAGATTGCTTATAACAAGCCTCCGCAAATATATTATTTATACACATAAAAATAAAACAAAGATACTTAACCTAATATAACTATAACTATATATATATATAAACATGTAGTGTAAAACAAAACTAAAATCAATAAATACTCAAAAAAAAATCACAATACATAGTATTATTGCCACTGTTACAATTTTAAATAGATAAATATTAAATAAACGATAATTTGCATCACAAAACACGTGTAAGAAGCTACGCAGTAAGTCAGCATTATGCGAAGAAGTGATTGCCTAAAAGATGATGGGATTGTACAAAACAGGTCAATATTCGAGCTTGGAGGAAGATTATTAAAAGTAACTGCACTGCGCAAGAAGAACGCGTTACGCCTGTAATTGACTATGGTAAAAGGCACATTTAGCAATGGTCTTTGCCGAAATCTAGTTGGATTTGTATTTATGCATATTTTAGCAACAAGTTCGGGACTGTCCACTGAACCGTTTGCAATATTTAATAAAAAGCATACATCATTAAGTTGGCGTCTATATTCCAACGGTAAAAAGTGATATCGCCTACAACGATGATTATAGTCAACTGAACATTGCTGTGCTCTGAAATCAAGATATCGTAGAAACTTTTTCTGGACATTTTCAATGCGCGTTTTATAAATTTCATATTGAGGGTTCCACAATTGTGAGACGTACTCTAAGTGGCTCCGTACAAATGCACAATATAATATTTTAATGGGTTTTAAGGAACTGAAATTAGAAGAATTTCTTATTATAAACCCTAGCGCCCTTGATGCCTTTCTTACGACAGCCTCGATGTGCTGGTTCAACAGAAGTTTACTGTCCAATATAATGCCTAGGTCCCTAATACTACTAACTTTGTTAATATTTTGATTGTACAAACTGTATACTGAATCAATAGAAGATTTCCGCCGCGTGTAACTAATATAAAAGCATTTAGATACATTAAGTTCGAGCTTATGTGTTCTACAGTACTTTTCTAACCTGTGAAGATCAGCTTGTAACTGTTCAATTTCAGATTCATTACGTATCACTTTATGTATCTTCATATCATCGGCGTATAGTAGAATATAGGAATTTTGAAAACAGCTATGTATATCAGAGATGAATAGTGTAAAAAGTAATGGCCCTAGAATCGAACCTTGGGGCACACCGGAAGGGACCGTATACCATCTAGAAGAGTACCCCTGAAGTACTACCGCTTGTGTACGATTTTCGACATATGAAGAAAACCACCGAAATAAGTCGCCGTGTATACCTGCTGCCAGTAGTTTCTGTAAGAGCACCCTATGGTCTATACGGTCAAAACATTTTTTATAGTCGGTATAAACTACATCCACTTGCCCACACTGCTCCATACCCTGCGATATAAAGTCATGTGATAGAATCAAGTTGGTAGTGGTCGAGCGCCCCGTTAGGAAGCCATGTTGATGATCACTAATGCCACTCCTTAGGGCTGAATATACCTGTGTGTGTACAAGTCTCTCCAGAATTTTAGAAAATAAACATATTTTAGATATAGGCCTGTAATTTTCTACGTCTGATTTATCTCCCTTTTTAAAAATAGGGGTGACGAACGCAGACTTCCAAATCCGAGGGACAATTCCTTCCGAGAGAGATCTTTTAAACAAAATACATAAAGGCTCAACGATGGCGTCGGCTAGCTTGAATATAAGTATCGGTGGTATGTAATCAGGGCCACCCGACTTAGTGAGATCCAAAGACTTTAACAGACCTAATACACGGTCATGACTTATCTCTATTGAACTGATAGTATTTGTATTATCGTTGTTAAATATATGCAAAGTATCACTTGTATCTGGTTGATGAAAGGTGGACTGAAAAAAACCAGCAAACAGGTCACTAATAGCTTCGCCGGTATCAGCAGATTTGTCACAGTATCTCATTATATTTGGGAAAATACCGGTGGTCTTTTTACTCTTTATATATGACCAGAACAACCTTAGATTGCTTATAATTGAAGTTTCTATTTTATGCATATACTCATCAAAACATTCTTTTTCTACCTCGATTACTCTTTTCCTCAGAAGAGAATAAGAGTGATAATCGGATATATTGCCGTAAGTTTTATATTTACGGTGGAATTTATATTTTTCTTTTAAAATTTTTAGTAAGGCTGTGGTATACCAAGGTGGATGCGATGACTGTTTGATGGGCTTTAGTGGAATGTATTTATCCCTCAATTCATAAAGTTTATTATAGAAAAGTGCCACAGCGTTATCTAGTGAACCCGTCAGCAATATCTTGGTCCAGATAACTTCGCTAAGCTCAGACATTATAGCGTCGTAATCACCTTTAGCATATATGTACCTTTGTTCATTTTTTCAGGTAGTGTATGAATTTCTACAAAACCAATCTCAATAATTAATGGTGTATGATGTTTGTCTATTGGCACAGCCAGAGGGCTATCACATTCCCTAACTACTGCACTGTCATTGGAAAAAACCAGGTCTAACAATCTGCCGTTTATGTTTCTCACACCATTGTATTGTTTTAGATTCGTAATATGTAAGGTTTCAAAAAATTCGGTGATATATTGACATGTAAAATTATGTGCTGTTAATTCGGTGCCCTCGCAATCTATACCAGACCAATCTACCTCGCCGCCGAAGTTAAAGTCACCGAGTATGATAAATTTATCTAACGGATGCGCAAGAATCAATTGATTAATATTATTGGTGAAATTTTGCAGCTGCGTTTTATACGAGTTACCTAAATGTTCTTCGCAAAGATATAAAACACAAATATGCAAATGGTACGATACCTTAGGCTTAGACCTCCTCAGTACGACGGTCACCCACAAATCCTCGGCGGTGCTACACCAGTCGCTCCTTTGAACTACCGTTAATTCTTTTCTCACTGCGATCAAAACTCCACCACCTCGAGTTTGTTTAGTACGAGAATAATCGCGGTCTCGCCGCCACACAAGATACCGATTATCAAAAAGTTCACCGTCATAGAAACTGTCGTCCAGCCAGGTCTCCGTAAAAACAATCACATCGTACGAACTAAGATATACACTACGAAACAGGTTGTTTGTTTTAGTACGTAAACCACGAACGTTCTGATAGTATATTTTAAGAGCCATTAATTTTACGTTTATCTATATAAATGAGAATAATAAAACATATTAAGTACATATTATGCGGCAACTCTAAATTATAGTTGTAATAATTATAATATGTCAAGTGGGTAGTCAAAAATAACCTGCAGTAAATCAGTAGGCACAGCAATGCACAGTGTAAGGCAAAAATTACATTTAAAAACCATTTATGAGTCAGAACAAAAGACAGCGATAACGACAACAGGCCTCCAATGGTCATAAGTACATATGCATTACATTGAAAAATGAACCTTAAGTTGCAGCACTTAAAGCACTTATTACAGTAAGATAGGTCCCATCTATAAAAATAATAGCTAATTAACTTACTAGGTAGTTTCAAGTCGCAACACAGAGACAGTTGAAATACGCGAGTAGCACAACTCGGTTTATGATTCTCAAACTGAGATTTCTTGGAATAAGTTGGGGCAATAAATTTTAATACTAATGAGACTATTATAACAAATGAGTTATGGAAAAAAAGTTTTAATAATTTTATTTTAGTTTTGCGATGTCCTTTTCGGTCTTCACCACTATAATATGGGACGTGTCGTTTTTTCTTGCATTTATCGTAGCATGCTTCACCCAAACATACTGAAAATTCAATTCCGAAGCGGCTTTTTTAGTGATCGCTAATAATAATTTATTCTGCATTGTCAGGTGGTCAAATTAAATAGCTTAAATAGTAATAAAGTTTACCAAGAGATCGCCATCGTTTAGTAACTAAGCACAGTGATTTACATAGTTCTGAAACAGAAATAAAATTAAGAATTTAGTGAAAAAACATATTATGCATACTTAACGAAACTTATCACACTGACACTACACAGACACTTGACAGCGCGCCACTACTTAGATATCATATACATTATTGCTCGAATAGGAAATGCGACTAGCGTTTAGTCCATACATACGTAATTCCCTGTTTTCTCTCTGAATAATGACATTAGAGTAACAATTAGATGTAATCTATTTCTTCAACTGCTATATTTCTATGTTTTTGGTATATCACTATTTAATTATAAGGACTAAGTACTTTTAAAACGACATTCGCTCGCTCTATACTGCTGTCAATCGATGACTACAAATTAGTTTACCTGTGGAGGGGGAGGGGGGAATACGAGGTGATGATTTCTGAGGTTTGATCAGTCCGAAGTTATCTATTTTGCACAATGATATTTCGAGCCCAGCGCGACAACAGTAGACCTGTTAAAACATTTTCTTTGAATGTTTTGATGAAAGTATTTCCTCTTCATGAGCCTGGAAACTCTGTTTTAAGCTGCCACACAAAGAGTTTGCTAAATTATATTTAAAATTAAAAGGCTGCGATGCGGTCCTCAGGCGATCTAGCTGCATTTTAAGCAAGATCCCACGCTAAAGCAAGAATCTCAATTATTAAACCTTATGCCATTCTTAAGATATTTTTGCGTGGTGAAATACTCTTGATGCCTCGCCATAAGGGGAGGCGAGAGGGTTATGTCGGGCTCTCCCGACACTTCGCGCCTACCGACTCAAACCACCAAAAGTGCCAAACCAAAGGTTTCCAGCAAAGATGTTTGAGAGAATCATCTATAAATACATACTCGCACAGGTGGACAAACTCCTTTGTGACGAACAGCACGGCTTTAGGCCAAAACGATCAGTGGACTCTAATCTACTCACTCTCGCAGATTACATATCGGCTAGACTAGACCGAGGTTATCAAGTAGATGTGTTGTATTTTGACTTCCGAAAGGCGTTTGATAGGGTTAACAATGACATACTGCTGGCAAAACTTTGCACCTTTGGCTTTGCCCTTGAACTTCTCCGGCTCCTCGCAGACTATCTCCGCGATCGCCAACAGTTTGTCAGACTCAGTATATACGAGTCTAAACCCTATCACACGGGTTCTGGAGTGAGTCAGGGCTCAATACTTGGTCCTCTATTGTTTTTACTAATGGTTAACGACCTTCCAACCGTTCTCCGACACACCCGATATTTGCTGTATGCTGATGATCTCAAACTCTTTACCGAGGTGAAATCTGACGCAGACTGTCTAGCTCTGCAGCGTGACATTGATGCTGTATTTCAATGGTGCCAGGAGAACAGGATGGAATTCAACGCTACCAAATGCTATGCCATGACATTAAGTCGCATGAGGCACCCCATAGCGTACAACTATAGAATAAATAGCAGCAGAGTAACTCGTCCAACCACCATTAAGGACTTGGGTGTTACATTCGACCCTAAATTAACATTCCATGACCATATTACTGCGTTGGCGAAAGATTCTTATCAGCGTTTGGGTTTCATCCTTAGAAATTCTCGCGAATTCAGTAACCATCACGTCATTAGGTTACTTTTGGGGGCATTGGTTCGTTGCAATCTTGAAAGCAGTATGTGTGTGTGGAATCCACACGAGAGCACATACGCTCTTCTGTTTGAAAAGGTGCAAAAAGCCTTCCTAAGATACCTGTACAAGCGTGTCTATGGATATTATCCATACATGTATCCCACAATGTTTCTTTTGGTTTGTCTAGGGTATAACTCATTGGAAGTCAGATGGGAGATGCACCAACTTATAGCTATGTGCAAAGTTCTGAGGGGAATAATTGATGCACCAGACCTTCATGACGAGCTGTGTCGATTTTTTGTTCCTAATAACTACCGTCGCAACCGAAGGTACATGTTGTTTGCCGTGCCATCATGTCGCACCGTAGCGCGCGCTAAGTCACCCATACCACGCTCGCTTTCTGCTCTCAACGCTCTCCTGTACGCCAGTCCTGACTGTGACTTGTTTGCGAATGTATGGCCGAATATATTGTTGGTGTGTCAGCGATTTTGTGAGAGGAAGGAATGATTGTTTGTCTTGGTATCCATATAAACGTTTATTTGTTTTATATCTTTGTTTTAATTTTGTGATTGTTTCATGTTTTCCTATCTTTAATTATTGTAATTGGTGTACAACCGTTATAAATAAATTAATAAATAAATTACAGTGTGCCATCTCGCTATATTGTATTGTGGGTGGGTCGCTGGAACTAGAACTATGCCATTCCTAAATCTAAGGTAACTATGAGTTATAAATTACCTAATTTACAAATCAAAGGCTATTTATAAAATAGTACCCGCTCCTTTTTTGCTAGTTTTAAAATGCGTGAACCCGAACTATAATAACTTCATTTACAACAAATCTTTGACGTTCGTAAATGTTTATATTATCTAAATTTATGATATATTTTACCTTCTACTTAACAAAATTCATTATACAATTAACTAAAACATTAGCAACCTTATACAGATTTCATAAATTGACTTCGAAAACAAACCAATTATGCGTAAAATCTATGTTGATATTGATGCTGGCGTAATTTGATTAGATTGATAGGCAGGATCTCTGCCGCTCTTATTTAATTAATTACGAGCCAACGAAGCTCAAGATAAATCAACACAAATAAATACAATTTGCAATTTAATTCAAAACTAACTGAGCCGGGCAACTTCGTCTGCTTCACAGAAGAGAATTTTACCCGATTTTGCAATATTATCCATTGATGCTCCGCTCCTATTGATCGAAGCGTGATGTTGTATAGCCTATAGACTTGGCTAGGCCTCGATAAATGGTCTATCCAACACTAAAAGATCTTTCAATTCGAACCAGTAGTTCCTGTGATTAGCGCGTTCAACCAAACAAACTCTTCAGCTTTATAATGATAGATGGCGGTGCTTGGTTCCGCCATGTTAAGCTACTAAACTATCTGTACAACTATACGTACACAATGTCATATATCTCATATACCGCAGTAGCAGTAGTGATACACCTCTGTGTACCCCACACAGAGGTGTATCACTACTGCTACTGCGCCACGTGTTCTGGGTTCGATCCCGATACGAGACAGAAAATAGCGTGAACGACAAAAAGTCTAAGTGGACGTATGAATGTGTTAAAGTCTCCCGTGGGACTAGAATTATTTATAGTTCGAGAGTAATCTTTAATAAATGTTTAATATACATAATTATTTATTATTGTGTTTCACAAACATTGTTACTAAAATATAATGTATTTTAATAATATTCTATTACATACACACAACACCATCTAGCCTAAACTACGCAGAGCTTGTACTATGGGTACTAGACAATGGATAACCATACATATATACATACAGTTTTTTTTTTTTGTAAATGCATGCGTTCCTAATTTATATATAAACACCCAGACCAAGACAAACAACCATGTTCATGCACACAAATGTTTGACTTGTGCGGGAAACGAACCCGCAACCCCAAGCGTGGCAGTCGGTTACATTAACCACTACGCCATCGACGCCGCCAAAAAATGTGTGTTTAAAGTTAATTTAGATTCGTATTTTTTAAAGTTAAATTTATGTTAATAAAGAGAATTTGATTTTAAACTCTAATTAGAACCACTAAAAAAATATGGAATGTTAAATATAAATATTGCATTTATTCATGTTTTAGAAGACAACTTCTGCACTTCAAATAATTCCTGTGTCGAGGCAGACTTTACAATCATAGAAACAACGCACCCACACTCCGAGCAACCATTTGTCAGCCTCGGTGGCGTAGTGCTTAGTGTAACCGACTGCCACGCCTGAGGTCGCGGGTTCGATTCCCGCACAAGTCAAACATTCGTGTGCATGAACATGGCTGTTTGTCTTGGTCTGGGTGTTTCTATGTATAATATGTACGTATTTACAAAAAAAAAGTATATATGTATGTTTATCCATTGTCTAGAACCCATAGTACACGCTCTGCTTAGTTTGGGCTAGATGGTGTTGTGTGTATGTGGTAGAATATTATTATTATTATTATTATTTGTGGACCACACAAATGTTTGCCCCGTCTGGGGATGGAACACACAACACTCGGCGCCGCGACAGTGACTAGCGACCACTTAAATCACTACGCCAACCGTGCAGTGCATTACATACCTAATGCTTAGTAAAATATTTGTAATTTGCTCTATGCTTTATTTTTTACGTCTGTCAAAGGATGTATCCCTTATACCATAAAATGGCAAACAAAAAGTAACGAACGCGTATTACGCTCTTTGCTTCGTCAGAGTCAACATTTAAACCCAGACAGTGAACGAAAGAAAGTAGTTTTATTTTCAAACTTGTTTTTCAATCTCAATATTTTACAGGATTTCAGATTTAGAAGATGTTGCACGAAATGTTTTAACTTTTCTAATTTAATCTAATTGATTTAGATATATATGTACAGTCGTCACCTTAGTAGTAACGGACTGTACGCGCACAATTATATGACAAGAAAGAACGGAAGCCTAAAGTACCCACAGCCCTATCAGCCCTAATACCCTAAGACCCTAGCCCATTAGTTCCCAAAGTGGTCCAGGTGGACACCCAGGGGTCCACGGGAGACTCGACAGGGGTCTACGTTGGCGTGACAAAAAAATGGGTATCCACAATTCGTAAGCGGGGTTCACGAAAATTTATATGCTTTCGATAATGAAGAACTAAAATATTGGCTTGACTTCACCTATCACTGTAGGCAGATAATATTTTAAGAAGCTCAGCGACTGTTACTTGTAAAAACATGCATATTCCATATTCAGTACCAGTGGTCTCGACCCTACCGATTTATCGGAAGCGAATTTCTAAAAAAAAATGTCCTCCCGCCTACCGTGGTAGTTTCAATCCCGAGAATTACAAAAAAAAATGTCATTCTTCACCAATATAAAAACGAATGCCAAGGAATATGGTAGAAATGTAGCTGCAGGGGGTCCACCAGAACCAGCTGAATTTTGAAAGTGGTCTATGAGAAAAAGTCTTGGGACCTCAGCCCTAGCCTAACATATACTATGTGACGAATAAATAAATAGATAAATAGATAAATTCGGGATGCCTGCACCATGCGTCCTAAGGTAACAGGCGGAGAGTAGACGGGATGTCCAGGATGAGGATAGATAACTCACTGCCAGTCGAGCAGACTCACACGACTGATCAAAGATGGATAAAGGTATCTTGGCCACAGTGAGGGGTTGGTAAGATATTGAGTTATTTTTTTACAGAGATGTGGGGTTCGCATCGACACTCAACTCGTAAAGATTGAGTATCACATATTGAACGCCTTATATTTTAACTTTTTCTGCTCGTAGATGCCTCGCCTTCGTGTATCATATGTGAGTGTGTCACATAGTCTATTTTTTATTATTTGAACCCAATGTGTGGCAGGTAGTTAAAGACTGCTACACTGCCTATCTAAGGCATATTTTTCTGTACACTCTAAGTCTATCAAATTATCAGTACCATTTCTTATTTCTATTGGTTCCAATTTACCAGTTCAATTCGTCTTTCCAATTTCAAATTAATGAACTATTACGTCACGTGTTTAACCACACAACAATTCTAAAATCTTAAGAATTATTACATCTATCAAATTGAGTTTAAACGTAAATTGAACTGAAATGAACATGCCATCGCCCGAAGGAACTGTGAGGCCCAGTAGAGATACCCCCGAGGGACCCCGCGTCGAAGCTTCTAGAAAGTTTAGAGATATAATGACATTCTGTCGCCCTTGGAGACCAATCACAAGTGTTGACTGCTCAGGCGTTTATATCTCCAACCGAGTGGAACGAGTATATTGGAAAAGCGTATTTGAGTTAAGTATTCACTAATAGGAAAGGAAAATGGATTCTTTAGCACGAACGGGCTTGTGTTAAAGTGTACTGAATCAAATACTTTACTAAGCGTCGTTCTCGTTATTTACTTTGTTTGTTTATTATCTTTAATGACAACTTTAGTATACCAATTATAATAATTAAACACGTCAAAAACCACTAACATTTTGAAACATAAAAAGATAAAATAAAACAGAAAATTATCAAGATAGTTTATAACTTTAGATAGTGTTTCTTATTGGTTCTACGGCCTTCCTTTACTGAACATGGCAATGTAGATTCATTGCACTGTTTAGTGCAATCTTGACGTTACACTTATGTTACTTTTTGACCTACATTATCATCGGTTAGATGGTTTAGAATTATCAGCTTGGCGAAGATGACTCAGCTTGCGCGTTGGCCGGGACACCCTTGTGGCATTTAGAAACTGAAATGCTCGCCGAAGTGCTCGCAGTGAGTGAGAACGGGGATCTCCCGCCCACCAGCTATTGAGTCAAAGCGACGCCTTCTATCGTGCCAGGGCGTCGCCCAGGAGTCGCCGCCCGCAGTCATCACTTCTCTGCATTGGGCACTGCTGAGTGGGTTGCTGATGTAGTGCCAGTTCTAGCGACCTACCCACGATACAAAGCATGTCATTAGCACACCGTGTCGGTAGTACCCGGGACATTCCATCTTTTATCCAGGGTGAGCCCATCATAACCATTCCGCGAACAGGTATGCGAAAATGCATTAACCCAGGTTAAAAAAATAAAAGTGAAAGGATGCCTCGCTCGCTGACCAATATAGCCAATAGGAGTCATTAGTGGTGGATTCCTCTCTACGCAATTCTTTATTACGTACGTAAGTATTTATTTATTTTATATATCGATAGTATTTTGTTTAACATTTTACAGTATATGTATGTTATGCAATATCATCATTAAAATAACGAGTATAAGTTATTGCTTTCAATTGTACTTTTTAATGTAAAACGCTATTATTCTATTAAATACGGAATGCATAGATATTTTCTTCTGCGTCAATGAAAATTACAGGCTTAAATATTCTTTACAGTAAGTAGTATTATTGTAATCTTAAAAACAGTAATGGATTTTTATTAACAGCTACGACTTCAACCACAGCTAAGACTTTAACCTCGACAACGACTTCGACCTAGGCTACGACTTTGACCTCGGCTACGACTTTGACCACGGCTACGATAGACGTTGTCAACGACCTTTATTACGATAGACGTTGGCAATGACCTTTGACCTTTACTACGATGACGTTTGCAATGACCTTTGACCTCGTCTACGACTTTGACTACGGCTACGACTTTGACCTCGGCTACGACAGTGACCTCAGTTACGACTTGGACCTCGGCTACGATGGACTTTAGCAACAACCTTTGACCTTAAACCTTTACTACGATAGACGTTTGCTACAACCTTTGACATTTGACCTCGGCTACGACTTTGACTCCGGCTACGATGGACTTAAGCAACGACCTTTGACCTTTGACCTTTATTACGATAAACGTTGGCAATGACCTTGGACCTGACCTTTGAACTTTACAACGATAGACGTTGGCAATGACCTTTGACCTTTGACCTCAGTTACCATAGACGTTAACAACGACCTTTGACCTTTGCTACGATAGACATTGGCAACGACCTTTACTACGATAGACGTTGGTAACGACCTTTGACCTTTGACCTTCGTTACGATAGACGTTGGCAACGATATTTGACCTTTGACCTATGCTGCGATAGAAATTGGCAACGACCTTTGACCTTTACTACAATAGACATTGGTAATGACCTTTGACCTTTGACCTCGGCTTCGATAGACGTTGGCAACGACCTTTGACCTTTGACATTTACTACGATAGACGATTGCCATGACCTTTGACCTTTGTTACGATATTAGTTGACAACGTCCTTTTACCTTTGACCTTTGACCTTTGCTACAACAGACGTTGGTGGTGACATTTGACCTATGACCTTTGCTACGATAGACATAGTCAACGACCTTTGACCTTTGCTACGATAGACATTAGCAATGACCTTTGACCTTTGACCTCGGCTTCGTTAGACGTTGGCAAAGACCTTTGACCTTTGACCTCGATTACTATAGACGTCAACGTTCTTGATCTTTGACCTCAGCTGCGACTTTGACCTCAGCTACGATAGATGTTAAAAACGACTTTTGACCTTTGCTACGATAGACGTTTGCCATGACTTTTGACCTTTGACCTTTGCTACGATAAACGTTGGCAATCACCTTTGACTTTTGACTTTTGTTACGATAGACATTGGCAATGACCTTTGACTTTTGACCTTCGAAACGATAGACGTTTGCAACGACCTTTGACCTCGGCTTTGATAGACGTTAACAACGACCTTTGAGCTTTGCTACGACAGACAAACGTCATCTATCGAAGCCGAGGTCAAAGGTCATGGTAAACACCATGACCTTTGACCTCGGCTTCGATAGATGTTGGCAACGACCTTTGACCTCGGCTTCGATAGATGGTGGCAACGACCTTTGACCTTTGACCTTTGTTACGATATACGTTGACAACGACCTTTGACCTTGACCTTTGCTACAAGAGACGGTGGCAGCTACATTTGACCTTTGCTACGATAGACGTTTGCCATGACCTTTGACCATTGCTACGATAGACGTTGGTAACGACCTTTGACCTTTGACCTTTACTACGAAATACGTTGGCAATGACCTTTGACCTCAGTTACGATAGACGCTAACAGCAACAACCTTTGACCTTTGCTACGATAGACGATTGCCATGACCTTTGACTTTTGACCTTTGTTACGATATTCGTTAACAACGTCCATTGACGTTTGACCTTTGCTACAATAGACGTTGGCAGCTACATTTGACCTCGGCTTTGATAGACGTTAGCAACGACCTTTGACCTTTGACCTCGGTTACTATAGACGTCAACGTTCTTGATCTTTGACCTTGGCTACGACTTTGACCTCAGCTACGATAGACGTTAACAACGACCTTTGACCTTTGCTACAATAGCCGTTTGCCATGACCTTTGAAATTGACCTTTGCTACGATAGACTTGGCAATTACCTTTGACTTTTGACCTTCGAAACGATAGACGTTTGCAACGACCTTTGACCTCGGCTTCGATAGACGTTGACAACTACCTTTAACCTTTGACCTCGATTACTATAGACGTCAACGTTCTTGATCTTTGACCTCGACTACGAGTTTGACCACGACTACGATAGACGTTGGTAACTACGACTTTAACAGCTACGACTTCGACCACAGCTAAGACTTTAACCTAGACTACGATGTCGACCTAGGCTACGACTTTGACCTCGGCTACGACTTTGACCACGGCTACAATAGACGTTGTCAACGACCTTTGACCTTTGACCTCGGCTACGACTTTGACCTCGGCTACAACTTCGACCTCGCCTACGACTTTGACCTCAGCTACGATGGACTTTAGCAACGACCTTTGACCTTTACTACGATAGACGCTGACCTTTGACCTTTACTACGATAGACGTTGGCAACGGCCTTTGACCTTTGACCTCGGCTACGACTTTGACTTCGGCTACGATGGACTTTAGCAATGACCTTTAACCTTTACTACGATTGACGTTGTCAGTGACCTTTGACCTTTGACCTCAGCTACGATAGACGTTAAAGACCTTTGACCTTTGCTACGATAGACGTTGGGAATGACCTTTGACCTTTAACCTTCGAAACGATAGACGTTTGCAACAACCTTTGACCTCGGCTTCGATAGACGTTGGCAACGACCTTTGACCTTTGACCTCGATTACTATAGACGTCAACGTTCTTGATCTTTGACCTCGACTACGACTTTGACCACGATTACGATAGACGTTGGTAACTACGACTTTAATTTTATTGCAAAATATTTTGATTTTACAAGTTTATTTATTCATAAGTGTAAATCAATGCTGTGTATTGGATTCGATTCCATTTCAAACAAAAACATTCTGATGTACAAATAATTGTTTGAAGTCCGGGTTTTGTGTTTCAGGAAATATGATTCTTTTGAAAAAAATTATCAGATATTTAGATAAAAATTTATTGTATTCTAGTTAAGACTGCGCCGAGCGTAAGACAGTTAATGACAGAGCTCGTACGGCGCGGGCGCTTATTCAAATCGGCGCGCGGCCGCCATAGTGAAATTGTATGGAGGATTTGAAGAGCTTTTTTGATTAATATGTATCTTTATTGTCAACCAATAACTTAAATATATGGGACGGACAAATTGTAATATAACTATTTATGTTTCGTTTAAGCTATAAAATAGGATAGATTTCTGTTATTATTTTCATTTTTCGTGCAAATTCACGTAATTATGTAGGCGAAAATATTAACTATTTTAAGTTTTTTACACGGAGTAATTGTAAACAATTTCATTGTTATGGTAAATGTATCTTTTATATTTGTATTATACAAAAAGTGTTGATTTTATTCACTTAACTGCGACCGCGTGTTTCGGCACATTTCGCTGGGCGCAGTCTTAAGCTCTCAAGCTAAGCTAATATAAGGGGTTGGTTCTCGCTTTTATTACTAAAAGTAGGATTTCAAACTGCAACATCTCGATCGCAAGTTCAATATGCTATCCATTGGGCTACCGCCGCTTTAAGTCATTACTAAGAGCAGCGATAGCTCAGTGGGGAGACCAACAGACTGCAATGCAGAGGGTATCGGGTTCGAACCCACGGTGCGCACCTCTGACTTTTCGAAATTATGTGCGTATTTATTGACAATTATCGCTTGCTCCGTGCCTCGGAGAGCACGTTAAGGCGTCGGTCCCGGCTGTCATGAACATCTATGGCAGTCGTTATTGGGAGAGTGTCGACACAAAAGAACCCACTGGGTCGAAGTGTCGCCGGTCGGCACTGACTGGCCCCCATATATGATATGATAATAAGTCATTACTTGTCTCTCGTAAAGGTCCAACATCTACATAGCACAGTGACAGAGTCCGTGATATTACTGACAATTTATTGACAAAAAAGAACCAGTAACACTGCCCGACCCGGCAATTGTACCCGAGACCCCGTGCATAGCAGTTGCATACAATACTGCTGCGCCACCGAGCTTAAAACAATAAAAACTACATATTGAATACAATCCATTCGCATACATGGCTCGTACCTTTAAAAATACAACTAAATTTCCTGTATTTTTTGAGTCCCGTAGACTTTATGTTTTCTTTCGTTCTCAAGCTGTTTTACTTGAGACTAGAGCTAACAATATACTTAAATGTTGCGAACTACGTTTTACTACATAAATACCTTTTATCGTCGAGAGGGAGAAAAGTTCACCGAATTGTATGTTTTCACACTTTATAACTATATTTTTATATAATAAATGCTTTGTTAGTTCAGTAAGCGTTAACGGAAATGCGACAAACGATCGTAAAGTACAAAGTTCTATTTAAGGTTTAGATGAACTGTTACTGAGATTTTTATATAATTTGAAACTATCATTACCCTCGCTAATAATATAAATGCGAATGTGAGTTTGTTTGTTTGTTTGTTACGCGTTCACGCCTTAATTACTCGACCGATCATCATGCAATTCCGCATATACATTTTCATTCGTGGATCCGGAAAGGTACTATTTCCAAGTGTTAGAATATTGACATAACCTACATTTACACGAGCTAAAACGCGGGCAAAAACTAGTTACATAATATATACATCACATCAAAATCTATGTGAAATCTATTAAAATATATGTACAACGAAATTAAGCAAACGAAAATAATAAGTCAACAATATTTGTAACACTGCTGTAACCTAGCAACGTGCTAGAAGTCTGACGGCATTGCCAAATTAGATGGCAATGCTAATTCGTTGATATCCAACGTTATCTTTTATATTTTTTTGTGGAACCCAAATATAGCTGACTTAATGTGAGTGCTATACACCTCTGCCAAAACCTCCTTAGAAACACAGCTGCAGTATGAAGTCACATCTGTGTCGGATAGTCAAAAAATTGTTATTTTATCCTAAAAATCAAAAAAAGCAATATCTTTATTTAGGGCTCAAAGAAAAAACTTTTATGCATATCGAAGTTACACTTATTTAATGGGAAAATGCAACATAATTAATTTATATAATTTCTAAATACATTTACCTATTGCCATGTACAGCAAAACAATTGCGTAGAGCCTATGGGAAGAACTGGTAAAAAAAAACACGGCTATTCTTCATAGCCTTCAAATATTGCATAATTTGGTCGATTGTACTGCTGTTTTAAAACATCCAGTAATCTACTTTACAGAAATAAATAAAATCACACAGACATAGCCAAGTCAGCGATATCTCAGTGGGGAGACCAACAGACTGCAATGCAGAGGGTCTCGAGTTCGAACCCACGTCGCGCACATCTGACTTTCGGAAGTTATATGACTTTTCGAAATTATGTGCGTATTGATTGACAATTATCGCCTGCTCTGTGCTCCGGGGAGCACGTTAAGCCGTCGGTCCCGGCCGCCATGAACATATCTATGGCAGTCGTTATTGTAAAAACTGATATCCAGTCAAATCTGGTTAGACTAAAAATCCCGACCCCAAGTGACTTGGGAATTATAAAGACTAGGAGCAGAAGAAGACACAGACATAGCCAAAATCCTTTTTATATTGTTTATAGAATGAAATGATAATTTTAAAAGTATTACTAGTCTAATCTATAGTTATCTCTTGCGACAGAAATATTCTATAATAATATTCTACCACATACACACAACACCATCTAGCCCAAACTAAGAGCTTGTACTATGGGTACTAGACAATGGATAAACATACATATAAACTTTTTTTGTAAACCCATACATATTATACATTGAAACACCCAGAACAAGACAAACATCCATGTTCATGCATACAAAATATGTTTGACTTGTGCGGGAATCAAACCCGCGACCTCAGGCGTGGCAATCGGTTACACTAGCCACTACGCCATCGAGTCCAAAAAGTTAAGTTAAAAACATTTACTTTAAAGGTTTTGCTGGTATTTCCTCTTAAATAAACATTGTGCTTGTACTACGTTTACTGAGCAGTCATGCAAGTATTTCTTTCTCGCTAAATATTTACGAGCAAACAGTATCACGTACCCGTGATATATATCTCGTGAAATACACCTACTCAAAGAACATATTGCATCCATTTCGAAGCTTTTCCGTATCGCCTGCATACGTATTTAAACTGCTTTTACCTTTAAAATGTTTTTGCGCGACGTATATCAAGCTATGACGATAATGAATATATGTTCACGTAATATTAAAATATTATATTTACCACTAGGGGATCGAAACTGTGTCTCCTAAACACAGGCTATCTGTAACCTATCTCGGAGGACAGTCCCACGAAATTGTAGATCCAAATTAAACTGATGATTTAACCTCCTATTGTAAAAACCCTACAACTCTTAAATAAAGTTATTATAATGTAGTGGTTTGATTTGTCGTTTGACCACTGTCACTAAGCCTAATGTTGTGTCCGATCTAACACGAGATAAGAAATGGTGTGATCCACAAATAGTTGTTTGGAGTCAAGTTTGTTCTTGTGCCCATTGTTTGAATGTTTGTAAAGTCTTCCGCGACATCGCAGGTATCCCTAAAGCTATAGTGGTCGTTTTTAAAATAAAATGACGAAACTGACAGTCAGACTAAAGCTATAAAATCTAATGTTCAGTTTGTTCCAAACACCGATGGCGTAATGGTTTAAGTCGTCACCTCGCCATTGCCGCCGCGCTGTGTATGCTGTCGGTTCGAAAACCAAACGAAAAAAAAATTTTGTGTGATCCATAAATAGTTGTTCCGAGTCTGGTTGTTCTTTGTGTCCGTTGTTTGAATGTTTGTAAAGTCCTTCGCAACACAGGAATTAATTCTAGTGCAGGAGTTGTCTTTTGTAAAGCATTTAGTTTTAAAATACCTCCAATGTTCACAGCCTTGTTACATATGTATTTATAAGAGTAGAGATAGATAAATTATGAGTCACAAAATCGGAAATTCGCTTCCTAAAACAATATCACTCAAAGTGGTGTCTAAAACGCGTCGATTGAAATAGAATCGAGTTGAACCGAACGTTGAGGCCGCGTGAGCCAGTCGGATCCAATATAGCTTTAATGAAACTCCACTGTTTATCGACGGACTTAGCAAACACACCTGTCCTGCACACAGTTGCCAAAATATACGATACACAAACGGATTTGAATTACTTATGACGTAATTAAACTTCTACCAAGAGGTTTTACTAATTAGTTAACGGCTTGTAAACACAATGCTTTTATCATATTTGTTTTTCTGTTTAATAAGACAATTCCCGCACTAGGAATAATTCCTGTGTCGAGGATGACTTTACAAACAACGGAACAAGGAACTAATGTAAAATTTGTTTTGAAATCCTTTAGTTTGATTTGTTTGCAAATCGCTCTTATGTTGATTATAGTCCGGCTTATTTAAGCACAATCTAATTATATATTTCTAGAAAGGTTATAAGTAGGATCCAACATTATTAGCCTACAGATTTCTTCAAAACAGCACTGCACACTGAATAGAATGCATGCGAATAGTCGAGAAACCTAATTTGTTTTTAATTGGAGTTGTTTGAAAATGCTGGAGAGGTATAACATCGCTTTGATCAATATGCAAATTGACGTGTAGACGTTGACGAGCGTAGAATACGTATTTCCATAAACTACAGATATTTTTACCACGTAAGATAGAAAATTAACTAACTAGACCAAATAATCGACTACAAGAATGTTTTTCGACTACCAGGATGGACGAAATTTTATTAGCATATTTTAATATTATAATAATATAATATATCATATTTTTGTGACCATTTCATCGTACTTTCTGGCGGCGAAATACGATGAAATGGTCACAAAAATATCGCAACTGGAACACCAGAATAAGTCTTATGCAACCAAAATCGAGTCACTTGAAAATAAAATAGAATTATTAGAACGGAATTCCCGATCATCGTCTATTGAAATCAGGAATATTCCTAAGCAGCCTACCGAAAACAAAATCGCTCTAGGATCACTCGTCAAGAGTATAGGTGAGGTGATTCAGCATCCTGTGTCGGACGCTGATATTCGAGACGCCTACCGGCTTAAGACAAGAAATGACTCTGGAAATCATATAATAGTAAACTTTTCCTCAACTCTATGCAAAGATGGCTTCATAAAACAATGTAAAGACTTCAACAAGACCAGTAAAGACAATAAACTCAGCACCACACATCTCAAGTTACAGGGCCCCTCTAAGCCTGTATTTGTCGCCGAATCTTTAACGAGCCTTGGGAGAAGGCTTGCGTATCTGGCCAGAAAACTAGTCAAAGACAATAACTATTATAGCACTTGGACTTCATATGGGAAAATATACATAAAAAGAACACAGGACTCACCAGCCACACGTATACACTGTGAACAAGATCTAAATAAAATTGTACCAGAATGACTATCCCTGGGCAATTGTAAAATGTTTTGTTTTATATTCTGTATTTTTTGTTTTATGTTCTGTATTTTTTGTTCTATATTCTGTTTTGCAATACTCTTTTATCCATGTAAAATCTTATGCTTTACTCCATTCCAACGCACGATCATCATACACACACTACTTTCATATCTACACATTCACACTCTACACACAATTCTTATATATACTCATTACCCAAACATATCATTACAAAATGGTTTCTTACACATTATTATAACACATTTTAATACCCACTCGCCTCTACCAAACATCATGACAATCTCACATTACGTCAAAAAGTCATCTAATATGCCTGTCGCACATCCTCAGAACTCACCTATTTGTAATACTGCTGTTAACATTTGATAATATAAACGAAATAATTGACGACTTTCAAGTCGCACAATCATCAAACTGCGAAATAGATGATTGCTCCAGACAAATTGATACCCCTCATTTAAGCTTAAAAATTATACATCAGAACATACGCAGTGTAAATCGCAACTTCCCAGGATTTCTAACAACACTTCAAAGATCAAGTATCGATTGGGATCTGATTGTACTATCTGAATGTTGGTTACGTCATGCTCATTTCATTCCTCCTTTAGATGGCTATAATTACATTCAAAGCGAAAATAACCTAACGCAAAATGAAGGTGTGATTGTCTATATAAAAAATACTATGCGAGTAACTACGTTGACGACCACTCTTCGCGATGCCAACTGCGTTACAATAAAAGTAAACAGAAATACAATCGTGGTTGCTATTTACCGTTCCCCAGGACATAAAGACTTACAACCGTTTCTAGATTCTCTTAACGAGCTACTAAATAATCTAAAATGTCCTAATATTATAATAATAGGCGATATAAATGTGGACATAATGCCTAATAACAAAGATCCCGATTCAATGACTTATCTTAATCTGCTTGCCTCGCACAGCGTTTTACCTGCACATCAGTTATCCACTCATAGTAAAACTTGTTTGGACCATGTCATGCTTAAAAGCACACTTCCAGCTTACTGTTTTGTTGCAGAGACCTCGGTTACTGATCATGACACCGTAATAATCGTACTGAAACTCCAGATTCAACAAACAAAGCCTTTAACCATAAAGAAAATCAATTACAACCGATTAGATGCTGACATGAGTAATATAAGCTTCGACTGTATTTATAACTCATATGACGCTAATGAAGCTACTTCACTTTTAATATCTACCCTTAACTCCGTAATCAAATCTAACACGCATATGATTAGAGTCCCAAATCGCAGGCGTATTAAAAAGCCATGGATGACTACTGGTCTTTTGAGGTGCATAAAAAATCGGGATAAATTGCACATTAAATCTAAGAAAAATCCCAACAACGACACAATAAAAACGACTTACCGCAGATACAGAAATTTTTGTACTTCATTACTTAAAAAGATTAAAATAAACTACGAAAAAGAGCAACTAAAAAATTCAGCTAAAACTAATAGTAAGGCCTTGTGGGACACTATAAAAACCGTTACACACTACAACACAAAATCATATTCAGCTACAGATTTAATAACACCTAATAATCCAGTATCTTCAATAAACAACATTAATAGTTTTTTCGCATCATTGGGTAAAAATTTAGCCGATAAAATCCCCTCCTTCGTACCTGAAGAGTCGACCATAAACCAGTGTCCCTTTTCTTTTGTTTTAACTCGGACTACCGAAGGCGAGGTTCGAAACTATATATCTTAAAAAGGTAAACTCCACCGGACGGGACAATATCTCGGGAGCCCTCCTAAAGCGATATCACCAAATATTAGTGCCCCCTCTAACATATATCTTTAACCTTATGTTTGATACAGGAGTTTTTCCGAAGGAACTCAAACTCGCCGAAGTGATTCCTATATATAAGAGTGGGGACAGAGGCTGTGTCAACAACTACAGACCTATCTCTATTCTCTCAACCCTCTCTAAATTAGTAGAAAAGCTTTTAAATAAACGTTTGATAGATTATCTCGAGACCAAAAACCTCTTATCTAGATCGCAATTTGGCTTCAGAGCAGGTACCTCAACGAATGATGCTGTGCATGAATTAACTCATCATATTGTGTGCAATCTAGATAATAAGAAAAAAGTAATAGCAATATTTCTAGACCTAGCTAAAGCATTTGACACAGTCTCTGTCCCACTCCTATTGAAAAAACTGGAAAAGCTGGGCATCCGTGACGTGCAACACAAATTGTTCGCGGACTACCTAAGTGATCGATACCAAAGAGTAAGAGTCGGTGATATCACTAGTAATGACCTGCAAATTACTTTTGGAGTGCCTCAGGGCAGCGTACTCGGCCCTACGCTCTTTCTTACGTACGTAAATGATTTATGTGACTTACAGTTAAAAAATGGCAAAATCGTAACCTTCGCTGACGACACTGCACTAGTATTTCACGGAGATACTTGGAGTGAGACCTTTTCTTATGCACAGGTGGGTTTCAATGCAGTCTCATTATGGCTCAGGAATAATGGACTAACGCTAAATGTAGACAAAACCAAATACATTAGTTTCGCAATTAAAAATACTGCAACAAACCTACCTAAAGATGACGTCATTGTGGCCCATACCTGCCTAGAGTATCACTCCTGTGCTTGTAACCACCTAAAAAGTACCACCAGCATTAAATATCTCGGCGTCGTATTGGACAGTTCCTTAAGTTTCAACTACCATATAGATCTTCTTTCAGCTAGAATTCGCAAACTCATATTTATCTTTAAAAATTTGCGCCACATAGCTGATAAGAAGATCATTAAAATGGTCTATACGTCGTTATGCCAACCCATTATATCCTACTGTATTTCAGTATGGGGTGGCGCCTGTAAGACTAATTTAATAAAAGTGGAAAGAGCTCAAAGATCAGTACTTAAGGTTAGCCACTCTTTGCCCTTCTTACACCCTACTGCTGACCTTTATAAACTCTCGGATGTTCTTACAGTGCGCCAGCTATATATTTTAAATATTGTTTTAAAACAACATTCTCTTCTTCCATATGACTCTTCCACCATTAAAAAACGTCTCAAGTATAGGGTCTGTCCTTCAACTGACAATCGTTGGCACACAGAATTTGCACGCAAATTCTTCAGTTTTCGCGGATGGTACTTATATAATAAACTAAATAAAAAATTACATATTTACTCCCTAACTAAGTACCAATGCAAACAGAATATTTCAAATTGGCTAAAATCTCTAAATTATGAAGAAACCGAAAACCTACTATTTATCCCATCATAGTTATGTCATATTTAAGGTCGCAATTAGATTAGCACTACTGATGAAATAGGCAAATCTGTTAGCTTTATTCACTTTCCATTTCCACATACACATATACAGACGCCTTACATACACCCTCAAACTCATACTTGCACACGCACTACCCTCACACACACACATCCACACACACACACACCCACACACACACACACACCCACAAACACACTCACACACACACACACACACACACACACACACACACACACACACACTCACACACACACACACACTCACACACTCACACACACACTCAAACACATACACACTCACATCACGAATACTGATACTGATATACTTCCTCATCTCACAAATTAAAATAATATCACAACATAATTATTGTAGGAGAGGCTGGTCATCTGTCATACAGGTTTCCCGCCTAGTACGGATACCAGTCTCTCACACAGATCTCACCTTTTAAATGTTATTTAAATGTTATGAATACCAACCAACGTAGTTACACTTACTCGATTATGTAAAACCTAGTTTAAGACCTGATTTTGGAATCATTCTGTGTGAGAGAGAAATAAATAAATTATTATTATTATTATTATTATTATCATTATATTGTATATAATAATATGTTATATATAATAATAGCTCGGGATCTGGAGTTCCTTTCAGAGAAAAGACTACATAGTCTGTATACATAGTGTGTAGTGTTAAAATATTTAATCTATTTAAGTGATTTTAAAAAACTTTTTAATAAATGAACTGTTAGAATTTCTAACGATATTTGATAACTCACAACTAATATCAATGTATAATTTAATTCAATTTCAGTTGAACGTGGATATAATATACGTCTTGGTTGGAGATTAATAAATCATTGGCTCATTGTCCACAATGAATAGCGTGATAAATCATTCATATCTAATATTCAAACTAAAGATTTCAATTTGTAATTCTGTATGTTTATTGCGCGTTATTCTTTTGTGACTACCTTGGTGGCACAGCAGGAGTATTGGTTAGTTTGTTTGTTTTTTTCTAATATTATTTGCAATTTAGATTTCAAATGAGTAGTATTTTTGTTAACCCCTCTAGCTAAGCTAAAATGCTTGTATTAGAAGTGGGTTCACGTCGGTAGTGCAATGGGTGGGATTTGAATCCGCGACCTCTTGATCGCAAGTCGTATGTCTTGTCCATTGGGTTACTGCCGCTTCTCTTTTTAGAAGTCGTTAGATGTGTGTTATCCGCAGTTATCTCACAATTGGTCCTTAATGCGTAAGTGACCGACGCGAAGCCTATCCGGTTACTCATATAATTTTTTTATATAACTAAGGTGGCAATCAAGCCGCGGTGACCACTTACCATCAGGTGGGCCGTACCCACCTGATGGTAAGTGGTCACCGTAGCCTATGAACGCCTGCAACACCAGAGGTATCACTTGCGCGTTGCCGACCCTTTAGGAAAGGAAGAGGGAAGGAGAAGGAGCGGGAATGGGGGAAAGAGGATGATTGGGCCGCCGTCACTCTCAATCACCGAACCAAACACAACAGTAGGAATACTGGTATTTTACGTCGATATTCTGTGAGAGAGTAGTCCTTTCCCGGTCGAGCCGGCCGATTTATACTGAAATCAGCGAGGCTCTCGGGTTCAATGTTCGTGTCGGGTGCAGTATTATTTGGATTCTGTGAACATTTCTTAGTCGCAGCACGGAGTCCAGAACTATGTTTGGTAAATCGCAATAAACTTACCCACTATAATTGCGTGAGACCTTTATGTGTGTCATAAAATATTAGGTGGCGAAATGTGGGTGTAACAGCTCTGCCTACCCATTTGAGTAAATGTATGAGATTATTACGTGTTTACGTATCAGCAGTTGTGCTATGCTGCTATGAGGATAGTGTGGAGGCCACTGCTCTTAGACCACATGACTGCTTACCATCAGGCGGAATCATTTCGACGAGCAATATAAAAAAATACCATTTTAATGAAATTTGGTATACATAAAACTGAAGCCTGGGTAACGATGCTTCTTCACAGAAACGCATGCAACGAGGGACTCCACTTAATCATGTATAGACAAATTGAATTGCCATTTTACAAATCCACGCTTTGTCTGATGAATGATGAATGCTGAAGATTTTGGGTGTGTATAGAGCCACAGAACATAGCATGCTAATGTCTGGAACTACCAGACGGATTTAAAAATACTGACTCCTTTTCGACTAGTGATACTCCTGGTGTTGCAAGCGTTAATAAACTACGGAAACCACTTACCAGGCCAACCGTTTGCTTTTTTGCTGCCGTAACTGTAAATTTTAGACTTCTTCCTTATTACGAATAAGTCCTGTGTCGCGGGGATCTTTACATACTACATTTAAACAACGATCACAAAGTACGCCCAGAATCGGAACAACAATTTGTGGATGACACACATTTTTATCCTGAGTGGGAATCGAATGCACAACAATCAGTGCAGTGCCTGCAGTGCGCTGACTACTTAAACCTCTACGCCATCCGTGCCTATGTTTTATAAATACATACAATGAAGAAACATATACATCGTGCAGCCTATACTATCCTAGAGTTATTTCTATAGATTAATATAAATTTTCAATACAGCTGTTTGCCCCGAGCGCTTGAGATATTAACTCTTGGCAATACGGAAAGGTATCCTTGTAACTGACGGCCACTCATTGAAAGTTGGGTAGTTTTACTAGGACTTATAACATGCTTATAACTTCATCATACTATCATCTAATATTTTATGTATGTGAATGTTGCGTAGTTAAATATTTTCGAAGGTTTAGGCAGAAATAGCTGGTTTCTGACGGTGGTGTCGCTTGCATAGTATATTCATACAATCTTACATTTTCGTGCATCGCGACCGATCGCAGCCGCGCACGATTGATCGCGTGCGGCTGACTCTTACGGCTGATGCGACAATAGTCTGAATATGAATATGTATGGCACCATTTCCGAGGTTTGTCTTCTCTCGCTGGAAAATTTCTTCTGCATTCTCAGACATGCTTGCTCCGAAATATGCACGAAAATACTGAGCATGTGGAGAGTGATTTTATTTGGTTGTTTGTTACGCTTTCACGCCTTAACTCCTAAGCCGATTATTATGAAATGTTGTTTACACATTGTCAGAGGTACTCAAAAGGTAAAGGATAGCGTGGCAAACCGACGGTCTCCCGCTATCCTATCGATGCTACCTCTCTTTGTATACAAGTGCACAACTTACGAACAATGCAAGTCTCCTTCTTCTCCCTTAGCCTTTATTATTCCCAAGTCACTTGGGGTCGGCTTTTCTGGCTTTTCTGGTCTAACCGGATTTGACTGGATATCAGTTTTTACACGGAGCGGCTGCCACCTGACCTCCGCAACCCAAAGGCTAACGATACCCTAAGGCTAGACCAGTGTCAGAATATTAGAGGGTACTGACTTTCCCAATAACGACTGCCATAGATGTTTATGGCAGCCGGGACCAACGGCTTAACGTGCTCTCCGAGGCACGGAGCAGGCGATAATTGTCAATCAATACGCACATAATTTCGAAAAGTCATATAACTTCCGAAAGTCGGAGGTGCGCGACGTGGTTTTGAACCCGAGACCCTCTGCATTGCAGTCTATTGGACTCGCCACTGAGCTATCGCTGATTTTGAACAATGCAAGTCTCCAATCAACATAAACTAATCTCTAATTATACTAATTGTGCTCTATGCCACAATATGAGCGAAATATATCCAACAGCCATTACGTATAATTGCTTGCTTCAATATTAAATAAATGCTAATTCGTGTGATATGAGCGCTAATGGCTCATTCCGATATTCAGTATTCGTTCGTCCCTGTTGTATTGATGTATTTTGAATGCATGAGCAGCGCTGTTGTTTGTAATATACCTACTAACGGCTTTTGTATGCGACGCGTAATAGTTGACGCATTTGCGCGTGTTATGAGCATCGTGTGAGCAACCGGCAGCAAGTAACTCGTATCATTAAGAGAATATGCCCGACGAATAATAAGAAAGAAGATACAAAACATTTTGGGTATAATCTACGTCTGCCACTGCCATGTCCCCATCTCTTATTTATTTTCATAATTTAATTATTATTGCTGTTGTTTTCAGCCAACCCCCAAGTAAATTTACTTATTTATTTATTATTTTATATATTTATACTTCTAGCTAACATTACAAAATTGGCAGTTATTTTGATAACAGGCAAGTCAATTTAATGAAACTATTAAAATAAATAGATATGGAGTCGTAGATCCTTCAAATTCCGTCTCATGTTTAGATTGATAATGAAAAATATTGTTTAGTTTTGGAGAAGGAAACAGGGAAATACGAGATAATGACTTTGTCAAATTTGCCTAAAACATTACATTTTTACACACAATTACGGCTCGGGCGTAATTATCTTTTATGTCATTTTTTGACTCTTTATTGCCTTGTTAGACCTAGAGCAAAGCATTGTGCTTTTGCTTACCATCGATCGAGGAGTCCAAGATTAAATTCCCTGATGGCTGATTAATACAATTCGTGCTGTAAACTGGCAGCGGATAGATGTGTTACACCGAGATGACGTCTTCTTTTAGGTAACTCTACATGACACAGTTAGTTATATTTATACATTAGTATATCTAGTCAGAAGTAATAAGCTATTTAGTTAAAAAATAGAAATCAACTTTCACCGCAAATCCTAGTTCTTACCCGAGACTGCATCTTTATATATTCTATATTCTAGTTATACCCTTCCCCAGAGTTACAGCTACTTGAAGACTTACAATCCGAAACAAAGAAAACAAGGCCCCACTTATATATCGCAAGCCCACAAGGGATGCTAGAAAAATGGCGCTACCGTAGTATAACTTGAAGACTCCTCGTATCTTACATGATAACAAGGAATCTTCGAGTAAAAACGTACATTGTAACGTACCTTTTTGCTGACTACACAATCAGGTACCTGTCTCATATGTTTATTTGTGCTGTATGTATGTGTGTGTTTGGGTCTCACAGGGTTATTTGTATGTGTGGGTAGGATAATTTATGTGTTGCAAGACGATATACAATAGCTCAGCATACCGCATATATCTGACTAAAGTAATACCCAAACCTTTTATAGCCTGCCTTCTTGGATTATAAATTTCCCCTTTTAAATCATCATGAAAGAACGCAAGTCATTTTAGTGACAATGAGGTATAAACCAAATTATTATTACTGACTACATAGGTTGTGCAGCGAGCAGCGATAGCTCAGTGGGGAGACCAACAGTCTGCAATGCAAAGGGTCTCGAGTTCGAACTCACGTCGCGCACGTCTGACTTTCGGAAGATATATGACTTTTCGAAATTATGTGCATATTGATTGACAAATATCGCCTGAGGCGTTTAGGTGGGACCTAAAACTATAGTTGATTTGACGGCCTCGATGGCGTAGTGGTTAGTGTAACCGACTGCCACGCCAAAGGTCGCGGGTTCGATTCCCGCACAAGTCAAACATTTGTGTGCATAAACATGGATGTTAGTCTTAGTCTGGGAGTTTCTATGTAAAATATGTATGTATTTACAAAAAAAAGCGTATATTATGTATGTTTATCCATTGTCTAGTACCGATAGTACGAGCGTTGCTTAGTTTGGGCTAGATGGTGTTGTGTGTATGTGATAGAATATTATTAATATTATAGTTGGGAAAATGTGAGTGTAATGTAAAAGGTATACCTTTCCCTACGTTCATGGAAATGCTTGTCACTATGTTTGTTACCTACCATCTAATGTCTCGTCTACCAGACAACTGTATTTAATTTTAATTAGTACTCGCTATTAATAAATACATATTAATATGTATGTATTTACAAAAAAAAGTATATAAGTATGTTTATCCATTGTCTAGTACCCATAGTACAAGCTCTGCTTAGTTTGGGCTAGATGGTGTTGTGTGTATGTGGTAGAATATTAAAAAAAAAAAAAAAAAAAAAAAATTAAAACACCCATTTATAATTTACAAACTTGTAGTTTATATTTGCTGTTAATTTAATTAGTAAGACGTAAATAATTAATTAAATATCTTATCTTCCAATTGAGTTCTGTCTGTCTTATTGCAGAATTAATTTGGAGATTTTAGGAGCATTTATGATAATAATACGATTAGAACATGACCCTTCAAATGAATCTATACTTATATTATAAAGATTTTTTGTTTGTTTGTTTGTGTATAAGGAATTGACTCAAAAACTACTTAACCGATTTAAAAAATCTTTTGCCGTTACATATTATCATCGAGTAACATATATTATGTTATATTTTTTTGTTTTAATACTGTTTCTAAAATAACCTAACCTACTTTTAGGCAAGCGAAGTTGTGGGCAAAAGCTAGTGTTATATATAAAACGTTTATATGTTGGCATTATCGCTGAGACCGAACCGCCATAGTTTAATACATTAGTTTAACATGCGCGAAAACAAGACAAAGCTACCATTCTGTATCACGCTATCTCGTTCTCATGCAAGCAAAATACTTTAAGAATCACGTGCATGGTTATTGCAAGCGCGCAAACGAGACAAAGCTATACTATCTGGATCGTGGTATTTTGTTCTAACGCAAGCAATAACAATACTTTATTTGATAATACAGTACTAGTAGAACAGTGACATCGAACCTGGGATCAAAAAATTAATCTTATCTCATGCACTATATATGTACATACACTCACGCTTGTAAGCAGAGACAAACTCATGAAATTATTAAAAAAAAACGGTATATTGTCAAATTAAAATAATTTAAATTCACATTGGTCCCATGTCTCCGTGTAAGCCTTACAAAGGGCCAGATATTTCTCTAATATGTTACAAAAATATTTGTGATAAGAGAAAAATAATATTTACGTACACAGTTCATAAGTACACAGTTTTAAAAACAGCAAAGATAATATATTATTAGACGAAGACAATACTTGTTCGAACACTGGTACCCAAAGTAAAATTTAACTCGTGTCATGGATACCAGCTAGGACTCTCTCAATTTATTTAATAACATTATAATCTATAATTGTTGCAATATACAAAATATAAATAACGAGATGGGTGTAAAAACCCAGGATTCAACCTCTTCGTCTTCATGTGACCTTGTTTCAATTATATTTAAACATTTACTTAGGTTAATGTTGTATATAATTATATAGTATGTACATGTTTTAATAATAAATAATTAACGTACTTTTCAATAATTGCCGCCGTTGAACATCATGCCCACTGCTACCTACTGCTGGGCATGATGCCCACAGGTGGGCCTCATGTCCACTTTCGGGCATCTTGCCCACTGTTAGGCGTCATAACAACTGTTAGGCATTATGACGTCTGTTGGGAATCATGGCCACTGTTGGGCATCATGTCCACTGTTGGGCATCATGTCCACTATTGGGCATTATGACTATTGTTGAGTATCATGTGCATTGTTGGGTATCATGCCCATTGTTGGGCATGTCGTGTTGCAAAACGCAGCACAAGACAAAACTCGACAGCAAACAGCAGCAACCAACTCGAACTTTCTTTGTAATTGTTCTTGGAAATAAAACATAACAAAATAAAAAAAAATCAGCGCATCACCACTCTGTATATAAATGAAGCCATTTTGCCATTTAAAATACATGTGACCTTGTGACCCCTATATCTTGGGGGACTTTTAACCCACAGAGCCCATATTCAAACTCGACTGAGGTATGACGCCAAGGTGTCTACACACCAAGTTACAAGTCAATCGGTCCAGTGGTTCCGGAGCTATGCCTGTCACTAACAAACTGTCACTAACAGACAGACACACAGACCCACAAAGTGTTTTCATTAACCACTTCGAAGAAGACTCAGAGGTTAATAAGATGATTAGGCTGTACGTGTGTGTGTTTGATGTTGGGTGGAATATAATTTAACAGTTTAATAAGAACATACAATTTTCAATTGCCATTTTAATCCAGTTGCCTTCAAATACAATTTACAATGTATTACATGATTGAATGCAAATTCAATTCACTGTGTGCTATTTCCATTTACAATACAGAGGAGACCATAATCCAATAACAACGGTGACAACGTTACTAACACCATGCTTATAGATGGATGTCCATTTTTAAAGATCTCTGTAATTTGGCAAGCACGTAAAAGTTCCAGTTGTTATGAACCTACCAACAATTACTTATTTCTTTCTTTTAAAAATACTCTTGAGCTAGCAATGATTTCTGTGTCGCGGGCGATTTAACAAACATTATGACAACGGACACATAAAACATCCAGACTCAGAAGGACTATTTGTGGATCACAGAAATAATTTTTGTCCCGTGTGGGGGGTTCGAACCACCAGGGTTGGAAAAGAAACAGATTTTTTTTTTTAATTTTATAGATCAAACAGTTCAACTGGTTCAAAACAAGTGTTTTTGTTGGTTTTCTCTTTTTAGCTTAGGTTATGAATTTCAAATTAATTAGACCCAAAACATTTCATTTCGAAACTATTTCTGAATTCGCCATACCTAGAAGAAAGAAAGAAAGAAAGATCATTTATTTGCCACAGAGACACACAGTACAAAAGGGAAAACGCTTAAAATAAAACAGATAAATGCAAAAAAACATAAACTTATACATTCAATCTGTGACAAATCGGTACGCACTCGGCTACATTGCTGTTTTATAATAATAATAATAATATTATATCACATACACACAACACCATCTAGCCCAAACTAAGCAGAGCTTGTGCTATGGGTACTAGACAATGCATAAACATACATATATCCTTTTTTTGTAAATACTTTCATATTATATATAGAAACACCCAGACCAAGACAAACATCCATGTTCACGCACACAAATGTTTGACTTGTGCGGGAATCAAACCTGCGACCTCAGGCGTGGCAGTCGGTTACACTAACCTCTACGCCATCGAGGCCAACATCGAGACCTAAGCGCTAATTTACAAAAATCGATCAATTGATAAACTATAACCACACACCCTCGACGCAGTGACAACGGCGAGGCGACCAGTTAATCACTACAGCATCTGAGCAGCCTGTACCATACAAATCTTCTGATATTAGTTTATTCTTAGAACAGCTATATATAATAGCTGTTTGAGATACGAAGTTTATATTATGACTCACGCTCTGGAAAATGATAAGCCAGATATGTAGAATCAATAGAGATATATATTTATGAATTTGGTTAGAGCGCCGACTCAAACAAAACAATCGGGAACAATACGCCTGATGATATGTGAAATCCTAATATAATCAAATTATACTCTCGATAATATTCCAAGTAATCGTTTGATTACGAGAACATGTTTAGCTTACGTCTCGATAAATTTAAGAGATAAGCAGTTAGCTCTTGCATTTAGTAATTTCAAAGTATCGCTGTATGCGGCTTTTACAAACATTTTGTGTTTACCACTAGTAAAGATTTAACGCTGAAAGTCATAGCCAGACAATAAATAATTGTTTCTTCAATATAATTATTATATCTTTATGCAGTGATGCAATAAAAGTCGTAAGTCACTATTTATAAAAGATAGAATTTTCACACTACTTCCACTTCATAGGAGAATCGCTCTTTGTTAGAAACGACCTCCATTTGTTTCTTCGCCTAACAGATAATAATGTAGGACGCAATTGGCGCGATAACAACAGAGTTTGTGTTGACCCTTCTTACAAAATTACTTTGTAATACATTGGCAGTGTAATACGCATGACTCCATGAATTTATAATATAACTAGCTTTTGCCCACGGCTTCGCTCGGGAACAGTACTTTAGAGTAGTTAAGATATGAAAGCATAACAAACGAAAAAAATTACATTCACATTTATAATTCTAACTTTTATTATGAATGCAAATGTGATTTTGTTAGTTTGTGACGCTTTCACGCCGTAATTACTCGTCCGATCTTAATGAAAGTTTCATTCATAAAAATATGTACTTTTCCCGAGGGATAGAAAATTGATAAAATGTTGATTAACACGGGTAAAGCCGTGGGCAATGTCTAATATTGAAATATAAGTTAAAATACCAAATAACGCTCAGCAGAATAAGACCTAGCGAATACGTATTATTAACTGCACATTTTATTTTGCACGTTAATATTATTTTGTGCTCTGATAAAATAACGATAACGATTATACGACATAAAATGTATTATGTATAATTTCATAACGATAACTCAGCGTTTAAAATTGCTTGGTGGTTTTCAACCTCATTTCAGATAAAGCACGCGAATAAACTCCAGGTAAGTCTCAAACGCGATCGTCTGCCACAGATAAAACACAACTCCGAATTTTAAAGGTCGCTTTCTATTGAAAAAAAAAGCACCTAAAATATATTTGCGATCCTTCAAAAATAGTAGCACTTCTGTCTGAATATTCAGCAAAAATATTAATATCCAGCAGTATATTCAGCAAATATGCATATAATTAAATTATAAACAGTGTATGTCCTGTCCATTAGTGCTTTTTAAAACGAAAGCGATCTCTACTTAATATGATTATATTATGATTATTGCTTTTGTTTATGTAAATAATAAAAGATTGAAATGGAAAAAAAATAATTTGTATTTGACAAATACATACGAAAACATTTTCACTTTTAGAAAATCTATCAATAGGAAACAAACGTCAACGAAAATTCAACGAATGTGACTCAGATTACTGCCAAACAAATCGAGACATTATCTGACAAATACTCGACCACCTTTACGGCGCGTAGGATAAGTATGTCTGGTAACCAGTACGGTCGCCAGTAATTGGGGAGAATCGGCAAAACCCTTCTGAAATAAAGCCAAAGTACGGGATATTAATTTTACCTACGGCTTCTGTGAACGTCTGAATGAGACTGAATTGATATTACGCAGAGTTAACATCAAAGGTATATTTTTCAATTAAGATCACAGGCTATCCGTAAAATCCAAATTTTATTCTACAATACCTATTACTTATATTTAATTCTGAACCTATTATATTACAAAGTTATTTTGTTTGTGAGGGTATTTCTGCTTTACGCGTTTTAAAGCTTTTGTTTGGACGTTTGACATTTAATAAAATTTTAATTAGGGAGACCATTGTTGGTCTTTTAGTATAAGCTTGCATTTATTTTTGCGTGCTAGTCCTCTGCCGTTAAAAGGAAAAAGACGTAACTATTTTATCTTTAAATTTTGTTCCAAATTTTTTTTCGATATCAAATATTTTTCATATATTTGCAATCAGTCGTTTACAAAGATGGCACTTCTGCCAACGATAACACATCAGCACCGCGTATTTTAAATGTTTTAAAATATAAAAACACAACTACATTCACATCCCATTATTAAAATCTAAGTGATACAATAAGATTACAACGTTAGTAACGTTATCTCTGTGTAATAATAAATAAAAGTGTTTGTAAAGTGAAATTTACAACAATCTAATGAACAGTGTTTTACTTTCAAATTAATCATTACTTTCTCATAGAATCTCCGTGGAAACAACTTTTAAGTGCATATATAATAGTTTTACAACATAACTATAAACACAGTAAAAAAATGCAAAGTGGAGAATAAACATTGTGGCAGTTGTAGTATAAATTCAAATAAAAGTGCTAATCACGGTCAGCCGATGTCACACCACGTGACGTGTCACTCTGTAAAATAACAGCAGTACAATATATCCACTAATTTCAAACATCATTGTAAGCAAGAGATTGGCCCTGAGACACGAGCGTTCGCCTAGCACGCAGCGAGTTTTTTACAGATACTACTTTTCCTTGAAATTAAACTACTATATAATATACGGATTTTATCGCGTTGTTTATTTGACACTTTTTTACATAATTTAGAAACTACTACTATTAAACTTTAGCTAACTTTACTTTCAGCTTGGGATCCAGTAATTCAAATAGTCAAACCCAAGAAGAAGCAAACCACAGCTAGACTTCATGATACTCTGAGCTCATTCCGCCTAAATAGAAACACCAATGATTAAATTATGTTCGGGTACTTTGAAATAACTACACTGGAACATTGAGACAACTACCATCTTAGTCTCCCCGTGACCATGGCTGCTGAAAAACAACCGAAACGTCGGGGAAAATGTAAACTTAAATATAAATAGTTTTAATAATTTAATTAGTTTAAAAATTAGTAAAGTTTAATAGTAGTGGTTTCTAAATTATGTAAAAAGTGTCAAATAAACAACGCGATAAAATCCGTGTATAGAAGTTTAATTTCAATTAATAACATTCGCGTAAACAGAAGACAATATTATGTACTTCTTTTACCTTCCCGGGTTCGAATCTCAGATCGAGCAAAATGTTACTTTGTTATTCTGTCAGGAAATGATCAGTAGCAGCATAGAGCCTGGCAATATGCCCAATAGCTGGTTAGCTTACCTTAGATGTTGCCCAATAAGTGGCAAGCGGTTACAGCTCGCAAAATGTATGCTGTGCTATCAGGTTCTTTGATACTTGCATATGCAAGTACTGCGACTCCTTTTCGAAGGAGCCTGTAACGCGCGAGTAAAACCCTCGTTTTGGTTACATTCCAATGCTACGATAACTGCTTACTATCAAGCGGATTTTACACTCATTTAAAGAAAGAAAGAAACATTTATTTGTGAGAATCTATATATATAAAACTCTTCCGTTACTGAGTGACTGACAGACAACGCACAGCCAAAACTACTGAACGCAAGAAGCTGAGATTTGGCATGTATGTTCCTTGGAGAGTGTAGGGGAGCACTAAGAGAGGATTTTTGGAAATTCCACCGCGAAGGGGGAGAAACCCGATATTCACACGGGAACGGGACTTACGCAGGTGAAACCGCGGGAAAACTACTAGTATAGTATATTTGTATTCATTATTATTCTCACAAATAAATGTTTCTTGGCTATTAAAGCATCATACAAAATTAATTTTTATTATATACTGCTGCTGTGCGTTGGCTAAGAACATATAATATGTTGCGAAAACGACAATTTTTAATTGTGACCATACTATTTTTCATGCGATGGCTAGGATGTTTGTAAACAAAAAGGCAGACTTCGTATATGTAAAGACAGTGTAGATTGTCTTCTATTTACGCGAATATTATTCATTGAAATTAAACTACTATATACGGATTTTATCGCGTTGTTTATTTGACACTTTATTACATATATTAAAGTTTAATAGTAGTATAGTGTAACAGTTTTCAAAATTTTGTAATAAAGTGTCAAATAAACAACGCGATAAAATCCGTATATAGTAGTTTAATTTCAACAGTGTAGATTGTTGATGTAAACGTAGGAAGGAAAGTAATATTAAAACCTCTACTTGAGCTCTCGAAGTTATGCCGGCGTAATGTTACAACTCATATTATAGTATTTTCCATAATGGCATCATCGTATACTTCCAACCTACACTTGATGAACCCACAATCTAAATATTATAAATTGATATACCTATTCGATACTCAATATTAGTTAACGAGTTAACTCGACTCTTGTTAATCGAGAATCAATTGTGCTGACATTGACATTAGTCCTGACGTTGACGTCACGCCGCTGACAGCCTTAATTACAGTGAATGATTGCGAGAGTTGGGAATATATTTGCGTTATTGATCAACACGTGATATCCTACTATTTTTGTATGATAATTTCATCAATTTCATGCTAATTATTATATTTAAGGACATTATTTATCTTATGTGGGGGCCAGTCAGTGCAGACCGGCGACACTTCGACCCAGTGGGATCTTTTGTGTCGACATTCTCCCAATAACGACTGCCATAGATGTTCATGGCAGCCGGGACCGACGGCTTAACGTGCTCTCCGAGGCACGGAGCAGGCGATAATTGTCAATTAATACGCACATAATTTCGAAAAGTCATATAACTTCCGAAAGTCAAAGGTGCGCGACGTGGGTTCGAACCAGAGACCCTTTACATTGCAGTCTGTTGGTCTCCCCACTGAGCTATCGCTGCTCAATGAATGCGTGGTTATAAGAAACTGGCATTATTTACATGTATTAACATTAATACATTTTAATGTTTTGCGTATGGCTATATAGCGTCTACAAACGCATTTGAGCTGATCGGACTACAGTTTAATAAAAATATTGCCCGCTTAGAAGCCCTCTTGAGTCGTGACAGCACAACGGATGGCCCACTTGAGTCCCTACATAGACGAGCAGTTCGAATCGTCAATGATCCCAATATCACGGATAGATTGGAGTCGTTGGAGCAACGGAAAGACGCAGAGATATACCCAAAGTCTCTCTCTGCGTGTTCTACCGATTCTTTCACGGGGAGTGCTCTGAAGAACTATTTGATTTGGTACCAGTGGCTCCTTTCTATCACCGTACCACTTCACAACGAAGCAGGGTTCATCCATATCACCTGGAAGCGTTCAAATCCAAGACGGTACGCTTTTAGCGATCATTTATTCCACGTACGAGCAAGCTCTGAAATGAACTGCCTGCTTCGGTATTTTCCGAGCGCACCTTTTTCAAACGAGGTTTAAAGAGAGTTCTTTGTTCACGGTAGGCAGCAGTTTGCTGTGTCATGACATTGCTGAATTCCATGAGCAGCAGTTACCACTTTCCATCAGGAAGGTCACTTGCTCGTCTGCCACCAATGGCAATAAAAAAGAAGACGCTTGACAGGTTAATATAATTTTTATGAGAAGAAAATTATAGAAAATCGGATCCAAACAAACTTTAACTGCACGGAATGCGTAGCGTGCGGTCGCCTTGCTGTTGCCGCCGCACGTAGTATTGTGGGTTCGAATCTTACATAGAACAAGTATTTATGTGATCCACAACATCGTTCTGGGTCTTTGTGTACTTTGTGTCCGTTAACTGTATGTTTATAAAGTCCCCCGCGACACAAAACGTAAAACCTATGGAAGTGGTATTTTAAATAAAGCCTATTATTGTGTTCTTGTGGCGAGTATGGTCTCTGGGCTCCTTAAGAAGCTACTTTCTTATATAGGTACCAGCTTTTGTCCCTTAAGCTGACGTCTCTTTATTTACACAATTAACAAATCAGAACCTAATAAAGCACAACCCAGAACTATTCTGAATATTGGAAGTCGAAGTCAAAGTCAGAAATCATTTATTCATTTAGGTCACAAAATAACACTTATGAACGTCAAAATATATAGGTTAATGAGTTTACTAAGTTACTGAAGCCACATTTAGGTTAGTTGCTTAATACAATAGTATAGAAAATTTAACATTACAAACTGAGACCAATTTTTGCAGCGCCTTGTTTTTCTAGTTTTAGTACATCTGAAAGGTTTACGGAGTTTAAATTGGACACTAGACATTCCCATCTTTTTCACGTCGCAGGTCCCCGGTGGAATCTGTGTCGCTCCTTCGCTTTGTGCCTGATGTCGCCTCGGATGTGAACTGAATACGTGTTAAGTAATTTTGGTTAGTTCACCTTGGATGTTGGCCAATTAGTGGCACGCGTACCCCTAGGGATGTGGGATAGCTTGAAGGTACACATGGAGCAATCTATTGATTTAGGAGATTCTTTCCTTGAAATATTTGTATATTTATCCTAATATTGTATTACGTTTACGCGAATGTTATACATTGAAATCTATTTAGATAAATTTATACTCTCCCGGGAAAGTGTAAAATAAAATCTAAATAGTTTTTACTATTTCAATAGCTTAAATAGAAATAAACGGTATCTTATGTGGGGGGCCAGTCAGTGCAGACCGGCGACACTTCGACCCAGTGGGATCTTTTGTGTCGACACTCTCCCAGTAACGACTGCCATAGATGTTCATGGCAGCCGGGACTTACGGCTTAACGTGCTCTCCGAGGCACGGAGCAGGCGATAATTATTGTCAATCAATACGCACATAATTTCGAAAAGTCATATAATTTCCGAAAGTCAGAGGTGCGCGACGTGGGTTCGAACCCGAGACCCTCTGCATTGCGGTCTGTTGGTCTCCCCACTGAGCTATCGCTAGTTACTGTTTATCTGAAATAAACAGTAACTAGTAAAAGTGTATAACAATAGTAGTTTAAAAGTTCACAATTATGTAATAATAGTGTTTATAAAAAATAAATAACACGTATAAAGGTGTATAATTTCAATATATTTAACCTATTGAGTCACAGCCGCACACCGGCGTCCAATGATGTCTGACATTCCAGAAATTTACAAGTTAATATTTAACTTAATATTTGTATTAAACCCTAATATTATAACAATTCAAATTATTTCTCGTGTATCGCTTTGCAATCTTCAGAGATAAGGGGTTACTTTTATTGTTGATTCTAACATGCGTCTACAGTCATAAAAAGGTTCATCTTTTTATCTTTTCGGTGATAGACACTAAAATAGCACATAACTAAACGGAATTGCACTATTCTTAACATGTTAACATATACCTATATATTATGTATGTCGATTTTGTGATGGCAGTGCCGGTTGGTGCATACCTCTTTTCAATCATACATCGATTTGCCAATGTATCGCTTCGTATAAAACGTCATACTTAATAGAGGGTAATAAGCTACGTCTCTAAACTTAATAAACCGATCATATATTAGATCAAATTGGAGGTAACTTGGTGGCAATCCATTTAAATATAATCATAAAAAAATAACCCCAACTATTGCAATGGAAAAAGGTTGATAATACCGAACTCCTCTGGATAGAGACGATCCTCTGGACGGTGCGTAGTGGGTGCCACTCTTCCCAATTAATAATAATAATAATAATATTCTATCACATACACACAAAACCATCTAGCCCAAACTAAGCAGAGCTTGTACTATGGGCACTAGACAATGGATAAACATACCTTTATACTATTTTTTTGTATTTACATACATATTATACATAAAAACACCCAGACCAAGACAAACATCCATGTTCATGCACACAAATGTTTGACTTGTGCGGGAATCAAACCCGCGACCTCAGTCGTGGCAGTCGGTTACACTAACCGACCGAAATTTTAAATTTTTTATGAAACCGATTATTATGAGCATGAAGCATACCTTAAATTTTACCTTAATAGTATATTACAGTACCAAGTTTTATAAAAATATGTGACAGATAGAAACCCGGGTTCAATTGTATTACATAATAGCGGGCCCAACGCGCGTTTCCTGCCCGAACGAAACTACGACTGCAAAAACACCTACCGGATCCAATTTTGAATCTAATCTATCTAGCCATTAATAGACACACTATTTTTTGTATCAAAATCGGTCCAGCCATTTAAGAGGAGTTAGGGACGTACACGTACAGAAGAGTTATATATATAAAGATATATAGATGCGTGCACACACAGCGCGAACGAATAAAATACATAATTAAACACGGACGTTAAAAAATCAATCTCGCAACGTCCATAGGTACGAGGCGCTCATAAAACTGTAACAGTTATTCGAACCGTTTTCTAAATCAATCCACTTTAGGGTTGCTATGTTTCTTTAGAGACGTTTTATGTGTCAATTGAAAACAAGTAGTTTAAGTATTAATTAGGGAATTAAAACCGTCCTATTACGCGTATGTGTGCGTGTGTGTTTACTGTGTATCAATTATTCAAAACAGTGCGTAATTATATAAGATTATGGACATTGTTAAAAGTTGTGAAAGGCTATTTTTCATCGTAAGATAACTTGAGGTATCTCAAATCCGGCTATAGACACAGTCGTATAAACACAGTTTCAATCCTAATTGTGCTCCAAATATTCTCGAAGGAATAGATAATCCTGTGTTACAGCCACAATTCGCCAGCTATGAATTTAAGCTTAAATTCATAGCTGGCGAATCTGGTCTATTGTCGTCTGGCGGGCACAGTCCCTGACTATGTTGTCTCAGTTGAGTCTTATGTCCATATAAATAGAGTCGAACTTAATTCATCATGTGTAGCAGTGTTTGATCGTAGTTGCATCCTACGGTGCGGGTATCTACGGGTGTACGCGCATGTAAGCTCTTGCGTAATAATTCATAAAATCACAGACGTGAAAAACCTTTTAACGTTTTTTTTTGGGATTTGGAATTATTCCTTTGTCACGGGGAACTTTACAAACATTCAAACAACCGAAATAAAGAACACCCAGACTCGGTACAACCATTTGTAGATTACACAAATTTTTGTCCCGTTTGGGATTCGAAGCCTCAACACTCGGAGCAGTTGCAGCGGCGAGGCGACCACTTAACTCACTACACCATCCGTGCAGTCAAATTGTGTTTTAAAATCCATAATGTTTTCGAAGTGCGAAGTCTACTATCCCGCACTGGGCCGGCGTGGTGGACTATGTCCTAATCATTTTCATACTGCGAAAAAGCCCACATGCATTCGGAAAGTTCATAAACAAGACTGATATAATTAAATTAATATATGTCCACTATGAAAATGTAAATGTTATTAAATTGAATGATGTAGCCAGGATGCAAACACGTACCTTGTGGCAAATGTGAATGCAAAGCGTGACTGAATAGTGTTACACAAACTTAAATTTCTGCTGCCACATGAATGGTATAAATGCAAATAGGGACGTTTCTCTAATGCGTAAAACATAGACAGTAGTATATAAATAAAGGGCTATGTCCGCACTCAATAATATACTTTATATCAAGCTTCTGAAGACTTACATATGAATGTATATTGATCTTTACTATTATTGTCTACGTGTAAGGATATAGGGTTAGACTATGTGATCTCACGTCGATATCCTTGAATGGGTTGAATTTCACCCACGCCAGCTTTTGATGTGTTATAAATTATAATATAGCCAATATATTGCTTTCTGCCGCGCACAGTTTTAAACTCCGTGTTAAAATAGTCCGTGTAAATTTTTTTTAATAGAAAATGCCTATTACCTTTTGTTCGAATCGGGTATCGAATTCATAAACGAGAATTTGGTAATATTTACTTCATAAACGGCAGACTGACAGCCACATTAGGCTGTTTGTGATCACAAACCTGAATTTGTAGCATGACCGTATGGCGTTTATTTTAGGTATACTGTATAACAACAGCTTATAACATTTACAGTGCGAGAAAGAATCTGTTTTTTTTTTATGATGTAGTCGGCAACGAGCAGTCAGATCGCCTGATGGTAAGCGATTACCGCCGCCCATGGAGACCCGCAACACCAGAAGAGGCACAAGTACGTTGCCGGCCTTTTAAATTTACCCTCCTCTCTCTCCCTCAGAAGAGAGGGGAGAGGGTTGGGCCTCTGGTACCCTCACTCACTCGAATCTAATTAGAAATTATTCATATATTATAGGATTGGCAATTATTATTCCTTGTTAACACCATAAATCCGCCTGATTCCTGTAGTAACCAGAAAACACACATCCAACACGATTATATCATAAAATGAGCGCCCATATAAAGACTAATTCCTTTCCTGATTACCCCACTAACGTCCAATGTAATCAGACCTTATTAAATAGTTAAAATAAACTCTATTACTTTCATCTAGAAAACAAAGCAAAGGTCGAGAGGGTTCTTATTAAAATGGTCTTTGACACCGAGCGGTAATGAAGTCTTCCACTATTAAGTAATTGGCATTGAGCAATTTTCTGCCTTTGTTAGATACTTTTAAGTTTCAAATTGGCTTGTCAAGAGTGAGAAGGGATTAATTAGAACAAAAAAAGCTCCTCCCGCATCCTACTCTCCTGGTAGTTGGAGACGGCTCTAACTAATTTAAAAAATAAAAAGCTCTTGATTAATTTAATGTGCTAAGTTTGTTTTGATTTAATTTCTTTAGTATAATAGACTATATAGATCTATTATGTGCACGTTTTACTGATTATAATCAGCCCACATTGTTTTAAAGGGGAATACCATTAATTGTAGACAATTGTATAAGATACATTATATCTAACACCAATAACATATCTACATGGAATTATTAAGTACGTCATGATATTCTTTACAACAGGATAGAAATTAAATACTGCCAACCTTCTCTTTTTAGTCTTCGCGGTAAACAAGCCGAGAGAGTGCGATGGATACCTACTTTTAATAATCATTAAAAATGTTAATACAGGTATTGTATCAAATATCACATAAACTAGCATCAAATATATATTCTTATGGACAAATTATTATACGTTCAAACGAACAAGATGCTCAGAATTTGTAAATGTCTAAAACAATCGCGAAGATATCATTTTTATTAGATATATATTTTGTCTGAATTTAGACATTTAAGCCGTGATAAAGTTACTAATCCAAATAAACGTAAACGAGATGTCAACTCGACGCGAAATAATTAGTTCCAACATTCACGACACTGGGACATCCCAAAATATAATTTGTGTCGTCATCAATCACTGTTCATCCGTTAAGTCGAGCCCTGGGAACACACACGTGGTACAAGTATCTTCTGATGTAATTTCCATATTTATCATTAATACAAAAACGTCAAATTATCTGATATAATCTGACAAGTATTACACAATTCTCCTGTATTACAAGTTATACAGGAGATTAACAAATTCCAAGGAAGTTTTGATAAAGGTAAATAATTATGTTACCATGTCACCAACATGTTTAGAAAGCTCATCGACTTTGGTTATCGATCCTTCAATTCTTGGTTAAGTCATGTTATGTTTGCTTTGAATAATAAGTATTTGTAATGGCAGTGACTCTGATGCTGGGTCCGATATGGACACGCAATTTTCTAAAGTGTGTGTAAAAAGATTTGTCATCAACATTTTTGACGATGGTTTGTCTCGTAAATATGTTTTTTTATGTTTATGACAAAGAGTATTATAGTGTCATTAAAACATCTATTGTTTGAGTATTTTAAAATACTAACTACACTCGAAGTCCATAGACATCATGAAATATCATGACTGTTGAAATCAACCGAAACGTCGGATAAATGTAAATTTAAATAACTATGTAAGTTTTGAAACAATATTATTGATTGTAACAATAAAACGTTGAATATGCGGTATAAAGTAGTTTAATTTCAAGAGTTTTATTGAAAACAAAGTACTCTTTTGATTAATATCAGTCGCTTATTAACAATAACTTCTTTCCATGGCTGCTGAAAAGCAACCGAAACGTCGGGGAAAGTGTAAAATTAAATTAAATCTAAATAGTTTTAATAGTTTAAATAATTAGTAAAGTTTAATAGTAGTAGTAGTGTAACAGTTTTCAAAATTATGTAATAAAGTGTCAAATAAACAACGCGATAAAATCCGTATATAGTAGTTTAATTTCAATGAATAATATTCGCGTAAACAGAAGACAATATTAAATAACTTCTTTATTAAATCGGCTGCAGGCTCAAGGTTTATGCCATGTAGTGCACTTGCTTGGTATGCATACCTAGCATACCAAGCATACATACCTAGCACGTGCACTTCATACATACAAGCAAATACGGTGCAACTACATATAGTTGAACCACATTGGCTCTCAAAGTTCTTATATTAATTAGCCGTTATAAACCTCTTTATCTCTACTTTCACTTTGACAAGCAAGTCAAGAAAGTCACTGGTTCCAACAAAATAAACCTATCGCTGATTGCGCCTAGTCTCGAGTTCAGTTCCTAACTTAAGTCTTCAGCGGAAAATGATCGAAGTCACAAATAAATCAATAATAAAAACACAGGTTTCCAATGAGTTTAAGACTAGATGCTGAGCAAAGGTTTCTTTCGTAGTGTTGAGTGGGCGGTAATAGGAATCAGTACTCTAGTATAACTGCGAACAGTTGCTGTACATGCACAGTGTTCATTTATATATCTTCTAGATTTAGCCCGCGGCTTAGCTTCTGTAAATGTAAGTAAGGTTAAGTTAGTAACAGTACTTTTTCTGGCTGTGTCCTATGTCCGTTTCTGTTCCCTTGACAACGTGTATGCGCAATTTCATGATGGTCGGACGGTACCTTAAGGCGTGAGCCTCGTAACAAACAAACTCACAATCGCATAATATTAGTTAGGATAACATCCTATGTGTCAAAATAACAGCAACATTTTATATCATCCTTATCTCAAAGCAGGAAAAGAGTCTTCATCTTAAAAAAAACATTGCGATCTTAATGTTTTAATTCTCGCTGTCTCATCGTCGTCTTATTTTTAGTCAACGTGATTACAATTCAAAACAACTTCCATTTGTTCAAATAACTTTTATTAATTAACAGGGTATTTATTTAAATCATTTAATTAGATATTCAAAAGCCACTGCCGTAAGTTCGCTCTGGTACGTCTTTTGTTTTCTTTGGAAAATATCTGTTGTAGCACGGTTCGGCAGTTTAGATAGTAGACGGGAATAGTCTCGTCTTTTTTGGGTTACAACAATATAGGCAGAGGCGAAGTAATAGTTATCCCTCAGGGAGTTAAAGTCTATGTTATTACATGTTGAACTAGCTTACGCCTGCGGCTCGCCTATGTGTTTGCCCGGAATAAAAGTGCCCTATGAACTAAGTAGTTCACAACGGAACCTATTCATCCTTTAACTACTTTTACGAGGTTTTAAGTTGTTAAATACAATCGAAATTTGGATATCAATTATAATTATCAGCCTTGTTTATAAACAGTCCCGCTGCAGGGCACGACGACCAGGTAGTCTACCACGCTGGCCCATTGCATGTTTGTAGAATTCACGTATTTTTGATAACATTATGTAAAACTCTTAGAAATGAAAGTTTCCTCATGACGTTTTCCTTCACCGTTAAAAGCTAGCAATAATTGACTGTTTAAATACGCTATTAAATTCGAAATGCCAAAACTGTGTGCCGTAGGATTGAACTCAAGATCTCTGCGTAGGAGTGCAACGGTGTCAAAATAGGCCACGCCTAAATTGCGCTACCATTAAGCGTGTATTTATTGAAAACTTTCATATTTGTGTTTAAACATTTATTTTTTAAAGTACTTTACAGAGTTTTGTCTAAATAGAACCCATCCATATTTTCTTGAAACTGTTTCTTAGTAGATGCATAACTTCATTTATATCAGGAAACAATGTGACAAAATGCAAGTTTATAGACGTTTTCTATGCTCAATCACTCACTCAGACAGCTAGGTTCTCCTTTTATAGTCGAACATAAAATAAATGTAAGTGTGGCAAAATTCTTTGAGCCATTACAGACTGTAACTATGCTATTTTCCCTTAAAATACTAAGTAATAGACATACCGTAATCTTCTTAAAAATCTCAGCATAATTAAACCGCTTATTTCTTTTATTTTTCCGTCTACTGTTAACATTTTATGCTGTTTTAACAGGAAAAATTAATTTCAGGATGCCCGGAATAATATTACACTAACTCAAGGTAACAAAAAATTACTTTGGCTAAGCAAAAAATTAAATTGTGCTTACGTAAAGTGAATTCTGTTAACATAATAAAGAGAAACCGTGAGTTAGTTTGCCTGTATATATATTAAGATAAATATGACATTGGAAAATTTATTAAAAGTTCTCGTGAATATAGAAAGCTATAGCATTCTTAGAACCCAGGAATATAGAGAGTTAGCTGTAGTTTTTCTAGTAAGTAGCCCTAGTTTCACGCTGCATTTATTTATGTATTTTTATATCCTTCAAATGCAATTATGATCATCACTGAGTAAGAGAGACAGTGAGATCAAACGTATTGCAAGCGACCATAAGTTTCGGTAGCCACCTACTATTGGACAGACCGTAGGCATTTTCCTAATTTAATAATAAAAGAAATAAAAATAGGTACACCATTATGAAAATTAAACTTAAGTAATAAAATACTTTTTTAACAGTAACTGTTCATTTAAATTTTACCTAAATTAGTATTTTTACGGACGTGCTCGCTTAAAGGGAATATTAAACTAAAATTTTTTAATTTGAGTTTTCAAGAACCTTCATAAATTATATTTATTTAAGTGTATCCACTATGTATAACACTTAGAGCAGCGATAGCTCAGTGGGGAGACCAACAGACTGCAATGCAGAGGGCCTCGGGTTCGAACCCACGTCGCGCACCTCTGACTTTCGGAAGATATATGACTTTTCGAAATTATGTGCGTATTGATTGACAATTATCGCCTGCTCCGTGCCTCGGAGAGCATGTTAAGCCGTCGGTCCCGGCTGCCATGAACATCTATGGCAGTCGTTATTGGTAGAGTGTCGACACAAAAGATCCCACTGGGTCGAAGTGTCGCCGGTCTGCACTGACTGGCCCCCCACATAAGATAAGATAAGATGTATAACACTTACTACTAAACTAAAAGCATATAACATAAAACTCATTAGTACGAAAGTAGTCGTTCAAAAATATAAAAAAAACTAAAGCTTAAGGACTTGGACTTGGACGTAAATTATATAGTTAGTGTTATATACAAAGTTAAATCAGAGAAGCTGTTAGGTGTGTAAATATTTTAGTAATAATTTTGATAAATAACTGCAGTTATAACTATTCTAGCACTTCCAAAGGTAGCTTATTGGCTACCATAAATGCACCCACGCGCCCTAAAATAGCGTGTACCTATACTTCAGCAACAATTAAAATAATGAATATTAACAATTTATAATATATAATATAATATTATACTAACAATTGATAAATTAAATAAAAATATACATTGACGAAGTGTTTAAATTATGGTGTAATATTAAAAATTTAGTATTACACCATAATTTTTGAACTACTAAATGTTATTATATTTTTAGGTTCTATGTAAAAAGGGGCGGAGTCCATTCCTATATTAAAAACATAATCTGGAAGAGTATATTTACTCATCCAGCTCTAAGACAAAAAACCATAATAGATGATAAAACACTTTATAAACTTGAAATCACTCCACTTCAAACATGGACTTTACAATTTGTAACAATCATACCCAACAAAACAGCTCAGACAACTAAAATAACTCAGACATACAAATCCATTTACAACCTTCCTTTACTTTCAAATGTTGTTTGTAAAACAGTTTGAAATAAACTGTAAAAAATGTTATTACCTTTCACGAGACCTCACAAAAACAATACTCACAATAAAGTTTTGAATTCACAAACGCAGTTTACTTTCTAGCCCCGACCTTTCGTTCCCACCCGTGATTTTCTATAAAAATATAAGGGAAACTCATTACTAGAAGTAAGGTCCAAGTCCCAAACAAACTGTTGGTTTATACCTTCAGTTTCGAAGTTATTAAAGTAAGTCCAAGTTATTTAAACAAATCTTACCGTGGGACGTACATATTGGATGCGGTCTATAACCCTAACAGACTCTGGAGAAAACCTTTTTGTACTACTCTTTTATTTTCTCGTTTGAGTTTGGGTAAAAAACGGTGCTGCAGTTATATCAACAACAGGTGCAAAGAATTATAATAAAAACTACTTCTGCGTTATGAGTAATTCGTATCGCCTTCTCAAACGATAAACAACCAAACTCGAAATAACTAAATATGGAACACTATTTTTTGTCTCGTATGGGCATCAAATCTACAACACTTCGAGCGTCGACTTAAAACACTTTAGAGTATGAATTAGCTGGTTCTAATTTATCTAGTTACAACACAAATAGCCTCCGATAAGCAACTAAAGATAATCGCGACAATTATCAGAAATATTGAGGTATTCCAGAATACACTGCGATTGGAGTAAGGAAATCATTTACCATTTACCAATACGCAATCCTTACGAATATCCTCATTCCTTACATTTTGTTTACGTTTACAATAGCTCACGTAGATACATGAAGATTGTGTCTGCTTTTATGGTTCGAGAAAATGCGAACGCTCTGTTTAACAAGCGCCCATACCTTGCTTATTTTCCCTTTAAATTATGTTGGAGGCACAAAATGTTTTTAAATGATTCGGAAATACCATGACTAAGGTTACAGTTTTAACATTATGTGTCTTACTGTATTCCGCCATCATCTCAGGGCTGAAGATAAAAGGCAATGCTGCATAATTATATAAGGCTGATCAGGAGATTTCGTTCAGTTCCGACTAAAGAACTAAATATTGGATGTTCCTGTTAATGTTGGTAATAACAATGTTGTGTCGGTAAAAAAGCAAAAGGCTCCTTGTCGTTATTCCTCGAAAAACGGCTTATTTTAAAATGGATTGTCCTTTGAATTATATAAAGTTAAAACAACAATGAATATTAAGCTACACTATTCATCATTAGGAAATATCCATATCTTTCACAATAATTCATACATCCTCCCATTCCCACGAGCTCAAACATTAAATTACTTTAGAAAATTATACTTTCATCTTTAAAACAGTTTACGAATACCGGGAACTGCTCTCTCAATCCAATAACCCTATGAACCCATAAAAACGAATAAAAGTCATAACCAAAAAACCTTTTAAACTCGCCTTGTTTTAATCTAACTCCGGAAACATCAGAATCGTACCCATCATAACAAAAAATATCACAAACAACTTATTAAACAAAACCCTTTTCCAAGTTCGTGGAAGGGTTGAGTTTCCCCCGAGTTCCGCCTCAGTGCGAATTGGAAACACTCCGACGGGAATACTTTGCGCTGATTAAACTTGCGTACAACAGTTTTTTTTAGGAATATAACAAATATAACAAGTTTGTTTTGGAAAACAGATCTTTGTAACATGTTTCCGTACTGTTTGACTTAGGCTGCTTGTACACGATACGCGTAACTGTAAATTTAGATATCAGTATTATATACATACATAAATGCACGCCCCTATCCACGAAGAGATGGCCACATTTTGCTAATTATGATTTCCGATTCCACATAATAGGGGGCAACCATTGTTCTGTCTGTCGTCTACAGCTCTAGAGTCCATGCTGCAACTATCACTCTCTTAACAAAAAACCCCAATAGCACTTTACCCATGCACAACAGTCGCATACGCTCCCGCTGCGCCAGTGAGACAGTCAGCAGAACATATCAATATTACCTGTGGAACTTGTGTCTTTACCTAGTAGTATGCCACACATGTAACTGCTGATTTACAGTTTTTATCACTGAAACAATGACTAAAATAATTGAGTTAAAACCTTTTCACATATTGTTTTTCGTATCTGTATTGCCATCGTACCTTTAAATTGCAAATTGTTGTGATGAGTATTGTGGCAAACTGATATTCAGCAGTATCTAATTACGTTTGGATATAGTCACGTTAAATCGATGAGTGATAGCAAATCGTTATACACAATGAATTATAATTAAACTAGCGAGCCGACCCGGCTTCGCACGGATAGAATAAAACCTTAACAAATTATACACCTAAACCTTCCTCAGGAATCACTCTATCAATTGGAAAAAATCGCATAATTTTACAGTATTTTTGAGTTTATCGCGAACAGACAGACGCGGTGGGAGAGTTTGTTTTATAATATGCAAGGATACAGTTGCAAAACAAAATTAAAAATTCACTAATATATAAATGTTTCGCCTAAATAGACTAGTATGAAAATGTATGGCACCTAGTTGCGCAAAAACTGTTCCTCATAAATTATCATAAGGTACCACTATGCTGTGGACCAAAGTGCTGTTTCCTATAATAATAATAATAATAATTTTTATTAGCCAAGACATTATAATGTGGTTACATATTAGTTTAAATACATACTAATGTGTATAGTGGCATGCCTATAGATGGCAATTATTCAGATACTTGGTCACCAATACAGCAAAATTGGTAAAATTAAATTAAGTGCACTGACGGCATAGCACGCAAGCGGACGACTCGCCGCTGCTGCTTCGCCGAGTCATGTCGATTTGAATTCCATAGGGGACAATTATTTATGTGACCTCCATCGGATCTTCTTGCGCCCTCAACAAACACCTTTAGGGTTACGGCCATTGGCGTATATAAATGGGGCCAAGTGGACTGTGTCTACCCCAGAATTTTACGTATCAGCACATAATTCTAGGGTGATTAATATACATTATGTATAAAAGCCTTTAAATTAATATTATTAATTATTATATATAATTATGATTATATATATATAAGAGAAGCGATAGCTCAGTGGGGAGACCAACAGACTGCAATGCAAAGGGTCTCGGGTTCGAACCCACGTCGCGCACCTCTGACTTTCGGAAGTTATATGACTTTTCGAAATTATAATTATGCGTATTGATTGACAATTATCGCCTGCTCTGTGCCTCGGAAAGCACGTTAAGCCGTCGGTCCCAGCTGCCATGAACATCTATGGCAGTCGTTATTGGGAAGTCAGTGCCCTCTAATATCCTGACACTGGTCTAGCCTTAGGGTATCGTTAGCCTTCGGGTTGCGGAGGTCAGGTGGCAGCCGCTCCGTGTAAAAACTGATATCCAGTCAAATCCGGTTAGACCAGAAAAGCCGACCTCAAGTGACTTGGGAATAATAAAGGCTAAGGAAGAAGAAGAATTATGATAGCCTAGTGGGAAACCGTTGAACTGCCACTGCGCCTTGGGTGCATCTCTGACTTTTTGAAGTTATGTGCGTATTGATTAATAGTTAATTATCGCTTGCTTTACCGGTGAAGAAAAACATCGTGAGGAAACCTGCATATCTAAGAGCTGTCGATAATTTTCTCGAAGATATGTTAAGTTTGCCAACCCGCACGGGACCGTGGTGGACTGTGGCCTAACCCTACTCACATTGAGAAAAGACCCGTGTCCAGCAGTGGGACAGTTAATACAGGGCTGATATTATATATAAAAGCCTTTAATCGTTAATATACATACTATTTCAGGATCAGTAACTTAAACTTATCACCAAGGTATTAGCAATTAAACTCAGCGTCACTTTATGACAGGCATAATAGTGTTTTAGTTACACGTCCGTACCAGGACAATGTCAGTAGCAGCAGATTAAATAATACTCTTGCCCCATGACAGTAATAAAAGCTGCATTGTTGCTCTCGCAGCATAAATTGCATATTCTTGCTAATCGTAAGATCGATTTGTGTGTAAGAGCCAAGAGTCGAAACATGCAGTATACCTACAGGGTTTCACGCCTTTATTCAGTAGATGTACAGCACCAACACTTGGCCATATTTTCGATCCCACGTTAATAGTGAGCGAGCCTATTGCTTTTAATTAGGCACAATGCCAGACTCCATGTTACTCTTGAGAATTTATTGACATGAGACTCCTTTGCCCGACTCGGGGATTTAATATACCTATAACTACTGTGACGCGGACCTGTCGTTGCTGAGCGGCCGTGCTCGCGGCGCCCCTCCATCGGCTTCTCCCCAGCGGCGGCCCTATATATTGGCAACGCGTCTTGGTGCCGGCCTCCTTCCGCTGCGCTGCCTACTGTTAAGTGGTCCATTCTACCCTGGACCACGTAAAAAGCCTTCATCTTGAACCACGCCCTGAAATACCACTAAATGTCTAGTCGAATTTAATTGTAGTTCTATTTATTCTCATACACATGTTGTAAATGAAAATATATGCTTATTGATCGCGTTGTTCATCTTTAATTTCTATTAAAATCCTAGGTCAACCACGCCTCTAAAGCGGGTTGACTCCCATGACGTTACACTACTTTTAGAAGAATATATTGAGAGATATGATGCTACACAGTAACAAATATTGCTGATGCATGGTACTCGAATAGTCCGCGAGTAATTGCTTAATAATAGTACATAATATTTCTATGTATACATACTACTATACTAAAAGCAGTTCACTGCAGAATTTCGAACTATAACGATATGTAATTATAGACAAAAGCATCCATACTAACCTGTCTTTCGTAAAGAAATCTCCAATTTGCAAACGCAGTCTTCGTCGACCTAGCTTACTTGTATTACCAAAAGTTCGAACTAATTATGCAAAAAGTAATATTACATTTGAAGGAGCACAGCTATTCAACAAACTACCATCGGACATAAAAAATGTAAACTCACTTAGTAGTTTTAAGTCTAAACTGTCGCAATATGTATTTGGGCACATTTCGCCATGAGTTCCAGGCATAGCCTATATCGAGTGGAGAGTGACCAACTGCGTGTAATCTTAATTACCTTTAACTAAATTAATTAAGCTACTAAAGGAGTGTTCGGCGACTATTATTTGTATTTCACTAAATGATGTCTTGTTATTTTCATGTAAGTGACATATTGTATGTCTTTTTGAAAATAAAATTCTTTAAACTCATGTACATGCTGAGGCAGACTTAAACCTAACTGCACAAATATTTGTTCTTTACATGCTCAGTACAAAAACAAGTTGGAGTATTTGGATATATCCCAAGTTCCAAAACTTGTAAGACCCAAAAGATCACCGTATGTACAAATGTGAATTCGATACGAAGTTCGCAACTAGGGTAACCAAGCGTAGTAGTTAATATAGTTATTTTTATGATACGGTTTTTGCGGATAATTCGATACGGGGATTTACCTTTAGGTATTTGACCAGGTTACAACCTGACGCAGTCAGCTTGATGCCTGTTACGAATTATATGACTATATATCATGCAACGCGAACGTTTAAAAGTTAATAAGGTTTTAATACTACCAGTATTCTTATAGTAGTTAACACATGTATGTATATATAGATCATAGTCTTATACGGTTTTGCAATCGTATAAGACTGTGATCTATATATCACAAATCCTTACTGAAACAGATCGGGGAAGATTAGAAGCTATTGCCATGTGGTGATGCCACCGAATGAAAACAGTGTTTAAGGAAGAAAAAATTACTAATGAAGAAATATAAGGAAAATATAAATATAATATATTAACAACTACTAAGTATTAAAAGAAAATACAAAATAAAAAAATCATATTACTAATCATTTCACCCCACACGCTGGCTTTTGAAATGCTGTTAGTGTGCGGCTTTAGAAACATCCACAAAAAGAAAATAAATCATTTTTCATTACCAGCAGTAAACATAAAAGGGAGAAAACACAATTGAACAATTCATGGAATTGCAGGTAAACTCAAATACCTACATAATAGAGCTCGCGATCATAAAAGAACTATAAAATTTGCGCGAAATGAAGGGAATGTGTAAAAGTACTCGTCCGTATCGTAAATTCTGTTCGTCGCCCTTCAGGGAGCGAGCTGGAAGAAATACTATTATGTGAGCAGTTTGGACATGATTGAACCGAAGGAAGTACCCAGTTCTGCAAACATTCGCGAAGATACGAAACTTTTTAAGGAGACAAAAGACGTCTTTATCTTTTAATATAACGCTTTGTCGTGCCAACCGTTTTAAATTGTACTCTATCTTTGAATAGTTAGAGTACAATTTAAAACTGCTGGCAATGTGTTACAATCTTTGAATAGTTTGTAACTTTTACACTTGACTGCCGTAGTGGCGCAGTGCAAGAGGAAGCTACTGTGGTGCATGTCGGTCTCGGTGTCGATTCCTGGTTCGGGTAAAGTGTTATCGGATATTTCTGTCGATAATATTATATTTGTAGCAATACGGAGTCTGGAACTTCTGGAAGATGGCAGTAGGCTCATTACCTATCACGTGCGACATACAAACATAGCTAGCACATTCAGCGTATAATACACGACTGCTTACTTCTTCAGGGATAGAAATGTAAGACTATATATGTATGAAGCAACACAATTATGAAATGAATCATTTTGCCATCACCCAACGTTTTAAAATTGTTCTAGATAAATATTAATTTTGTAAAAGCTATATATCGACATTTTACCGACAGACAACGATCAATTTATTTAACTTACTGAAAAAATCTTCTCCCTAGCCTTTATTATGCCCAAGTCACTTGGGGTCGGCTTTTCTGGTCTAGCCGGACTTGACTGGATATCAGTTTTTACACGGAGGGGCTGCCACCGACCTCCGCGACTCGAAGGCTAACGATACCCTAAGGCTAGACCAGTGTCAGGATATTATAGGGCACTGATTTCCCAATAACGACTGCCATAGATGTTCATGGCAGCCGGGACCGACGTCTTAACGTACTCTCCGAGGCACGGAGCAGACGATAATTGTCAATCAATACGCACATAATTACGAAAAGCCATATAACTTCCGAAAGTCAGAGGTGCGCGACGTGGGTTCGAACCCGAGACCCTCTGCATCGCAGTCTGTTGGTCACCCCACTGAGCTATCGCTGTTGAACTTAATGAAAAAAGCGAGCTATAAATATTAAAAACAGATTGAGCCATTTGAACCATCGTGGTCCTGGCCATGATAACCAATATAAAAAGACGTAAACGTGGCAGTTTTAAGAATTTGTTCTAATCACAATTTTTCTCTGTAATACCTAAGAGGGTCAATTCTTGTAATAAAAAATGACTAAAATAGATTTCCAATATAGTGTCACTATCAAAAATATCACAAAAGGTATTCGCCTGAATTCATTTAAACGCCAAATCCTAACTTTAATATTATAAATGCGAATGTGAGTTTGTATGTTACGCTCTCACGCCTCAACTACTCGACCGATCATCAATTTCGCATACACGGTGTCAGGGATACACAAAAGGACATAGGGTACATGCAGGAAAAGTTAGTAACCTAACTTATATTTACGCGAGCGGTTCCGTGGGCAAAATCTAGTGTGATCATAAATTGCATTTTTACACATTTGACGTTTATTAGACTAGATTAAAACTCAATTTAAAACATTAAGTATATGTTTTAAATGGCTATAAATATTGTTACAATTAAAAAAAAAACATAATATTACATTTGAAATTGGAATTTGTCATTCTTATATGAATATTTATTGTGTTTTCTCATTTTCGCGTCAACCGGTGTTAAATATTTTTGTGATTTTAAATGGAGTGGAGTGGTGATAAAGAGAAACTCTTTTGAAACTCTCCATCCGCTTGGTATTAGTCGAATGTTTGTGTACTGGGCTATTGATAGGTACAGTGAAACCTCCTCTGTTTGTGACCGAAAAATATCTGGCCATCAACGTAGTATTCATACGCTCTTCGTAACTGCCTCCGTGGTGCAGCGGTAGTGAATGCGACTGCTGTGCATGAGGTCTCGGGTTCGAATCCCGGGTCGGGCCAGCAAAAAGATATTGAGTTTTCCTGTTAAAAACTCTCAATTCGAGCCCGGAGTTAGGAAGTTGGCGGTGTTAGACACCCCCGTGCCTCGGAAAGCACGTACAGCCGTTGGTCCTGCGCCTGATCTCTCTCCGGTCGTGTCGGATTACCGTCCCATCGGATCATGAGAATAAGGGAACAGAGAGTGCACTTGTGTTTGCGCACTTACTTGTGAACTATAATATCTCCTGCGCAGATGGCCAGTCTCCGTTAAGACTGGCCGCCGTGACCGAAATTCGGTCTGGAGGACATTATTCGTACGAAAATGGCGATCAAAGCAGTGAAGGAAAGAATTTGAAGAAATCCTGTCCGAAAGCCAAAGATTTAATCTCGAGAAATGAATATAGCACCTAGAACCATGACGCGTATTTTAAAAGATGACTCAGGGCTTGCAGCCTATAAGAGACGCACTGATCATTATTTAACTGATAATTTTAATTGAAATTAAATAAACTTTATACGGATTTTATCGCGTTGGATTTTACGTTTACGCGAATGTTATAGTCGCGTAAACGTAAGACAATAGGTATTATGATAATTTAAAAATAAAGAGTGTGGTAAAATCAAAACAACTTCTTTAGCGGTACGCAAAGGCAAGTCACAGAAAAATGTATTTACAGACGAGAAAATATTTACTGTTGAGCAATGTTTTAAAAAACAGAATGCATGTTCAAAGCTCTTTAGAAGCTTCCAATAGTCAGCAAAGTAGATACAACGAGGACATTATCCGACTTCAGTGATGGTTAGCTATCAAGGAGTCACGGAGCCATATTTTGTATGAAAAAGGTGTCGGAACATCGGCACAAGTGTAACAAGATACAATTCTTGAAAAGGTGGTTAAGCCTCTTAACAACACCATGTTCCATAACTAAGAATAGTCTTTTCAGCAAGACTCAGCACCATAAAGCTCGATCCACCCAAGCGTGGTTGAAAACGAATTGAGATAATTTTGAATGAGCTTCATATATTTTTAATATTAATGTATAAACTAACACACATTACACTAATAAATGTTTCAACCAATAGAGAAAAATTTTTTTCCTCGTAACAATATTTATGGTAAGACTAGGTAAACTCGTATTACGCGAATAATTGTCCGGAATCTTTGTACAGTTTATAATACCCTCATTAAGACCGAGTGATATTATCAATACCACAGTTTAAAGACGGAAACATTACTCTACTATTGAAATTCACACTCGATTAAACAACAAGAACAATAGAACTCGTAACGTGTAAAATCCTCGCCAAATTACATGAACGTTTTCCCGCAGAACGTAAGCAAATAGCTAATGTTCGTAAAACAACACGTCTATTAAGCATTAAGCACACGATTCGAACACAGGCCTTGTTTTTTTAATCCATTAAGTGGTGTACTAATTGCTCGTTTATCGACATTCGGTGTTTTGAATGCGCAATGAGATTAAACTTGGTATTTTAAAAGAGCGAAAGTAACTTAATTACTGATGTCTATATTCAATTGTAATTTTGGAATTCTGTTTGCTGTACTTTGTGATGTAATGTAATGTAATGTCCTCCAGACCGAATTTCGATCACGGCGGCCAATCTAAATGGATACTGGCCATCTACGCAGGAGATATTATAGTGCACAAGCCTGTGCGCAAATACAAGTGCACTCTCTGTTTCTTAACTCTCATGATCCGACGTGACGGTAATCTGACACGACCGAAGAGAAATCAGGCGCAGGACTAATGTCTTAACGTGCTTTCCGAGGCACGAGGTTGTCGAACACCGCCAACTTCCTAATGCCGGGCTCCTACTGAGAAATCTTAACAGAAAACCGAATAACTTTTATTGGCCCGATCCGGGATTCGAACCCGGGACCTCATGCACAACAGTCGCTTTCACTACCGCTGCGCTACGGAGGCAGTGCCTAGTAGGTACAAAGCATACCACAAAACGTAAATGCTAAAGTTTCGAATAGATTTTCATCGAAGTAGCGATGATGTAAATGAAAGAAAGAAAGCCTATAAATATTATAATAATAATAAAATTCACTGTCATAAAATAAATTACAAATACATAATACAAAACATTACAACAAGTTACATGTCCGTCTTTTCTTAGCCCAAAGAATCAGCATTGACATTCAACGTGGCAATGCTGCTAGTCTTCTGGGCACGTTACCAGTTGACAACGATGCTGAAGAATTCTACGATGCCTAAACCATTTTTGTAAAGTTTTTTGTTAGTATTATAATTATTTGTGTTTTTATAATTATGTTATCTTTTTTGGTACATTTGTAAATATAGGTTATTAGTAGTTATATATATTCAATATTGTGTAAAAGTAGTGCTTTTCGTCAAATATTACATTTAAATAAATACAGAAATATTTGAAAACTGTTACACTACTACTACCATTAGACTTTACTAATTTTTAAGCTAATTAAATTATTATTAAAGCTATTACAACAACGGAAATTTGTTTTAGTCTTTAATTATTATTTGGAATCGATGCAATTCCCCACACTAGGCTAAGCCTTAAAGTATTATTTATATTCTTAATATTTCGTCCAAAAGACATGTACATTGTAGGTTTTCGGATACTCCTAAGACCGTATTGTCAAAAAGATAAATCCTCAAAAGAATTGATTTACAAAAAAAGCCTTCTAAAAGGACAGATTTTTCGACGGCACCGAAATGCTATAGTCGAGACACACAGTTTCATTTATAAATTTAAACGTAGTTTCTATATTAATAGTGTTATATTTACGTGAATGTTCCATATTGAAATTATACTACAACTAGTTATTTTGCCCGCGGCTTCGCTCGCGTAAATGTAAGTGCATGAAACGTATCTTTGCCCCTGGCAATGTGTATGCGAAATTTCATGATAAACGTCAGCTAGTTAAGGTGTGGACGCGTAACAAATAAACAAACTTACATTTGCATTCATAATATTAGTTAGGATTACACATATTGTAATACCTACTTACAATATGTGAAATATTTTGTATTGTATTTATTACGGAATTTTACATAAGATTTATCTCCCGACAAAATGCACAGTTTTTGTGGTATAGATATTTCTCTTTAGTTCCATCGTAGCGAAACCACAGTTAAAAGTAAAAGCTGGAACAAGCCTACAACCCGTATATAAAATAAATGTTCACACACGAAGTCTTGTATATTATACGCATTCCATCACTAGCGTCTGAGGTATTCTGTTTCATACGCGTTGTTCCGTCACTACACTGTTCTAATATTTCAACTGCCGGCCGCCTTGGAGTTCATCTATGTATTACTTCGAAGGTGAAAATTCAAAGACACTCAAAACAATGCTATAACTGTTGCTGCTGTGATTATAAATATAAGGTTGGTGAACTAAATGCCTATTTGGGACCATAGCAAGATTTAAAATAATTCAACATTTTAATTTATTGTCGAGAACATTCTTCAAGATATTTAACGTATCTGCACGAAGTCTTAAGATAGATATTAGCGTCAACCTGGAGACGTTAACAGTAATTGCTACATAAGTCTGAGTTAATAATTATAATTACGGCCGACAACATTTTGGTGTAATATCTCTGCTTTGTCTGTGTGTGTAAAATTTGTTAAAGTTTACTTTCTTTTTAAACAATTCCCGCACTATGTTTATAGCTGTATCGCGACGGAATTTACAAACATTGAAACAACGAACGCAAATAATAGCGAGACTTAGAACAACCATTTCTGGATCAAAGTTCTGTACCTTGGGGAATTCGAACCGACAGCACTCGGCGTACTAAACCACTATGCCATCCGTGTGGCTAAAATACAGATCACAGATCATGTCCATTCCATTGTATAGCAAGCATACATACAAACATCACTTCATTTAATGACCGCGAGCACGGCGCAGCGTCCGTCCCGGTTTGCTCTTCACTTTACATGCATATCGTTCATTAATATGGATATACGTTGAGCGCGTGTCAGTCTGTCCGTCATGGCATGTTGCTGACGCGCTTTGTGATGGCTCACTGAAAATTCGCACTCGTACACCCACATAACCATTGTGCATGGTCGAATTTAAACCATATAGTCTTTGTGAGGTTATTGTTTGACAAGTGTTAGTCTCACATCGTGATAAAGATGCAAAGTCAAGATTTCACTGTCGATTTTTAGACCCGCTGATGGTAAAAGGTAACCGTAGTCTCAATTTATCAGTGCAGACTCCGTGGAAGATTGCTTAAATATAGCATGACTGCCATGAGTGAAAAGGAATGGCAGAGGGAGGTATGTGAGCCTCAAGCACTCTTAGTTATTAGATGAAACGAGTAACAGTATTAACTTCTCTTACGCTGGTTTTCTCTAAGGAAGAGGTTATCACCTGTACCTGACTTCCTAAAAGAGTCAGGTCATTTGTACCATCACTTCATAATTTACTAGCTTTTGCTCGCGTAAAAGTAGGTTAAGTTATGTTAGTTACAGTACCTTTTTAAATAAAATATAGCCTTCGTTACTCGCTGATAAAATAGCTTTCTAATAGAGAAAGAATTTTAAAATAGGTTGAGAAGTTTTTGAGTTAAACTCTTACAAAGGAACTAAAAATCTAATCTTTCCAGTTTATAATATGTATTAGTATAGATTAGAACGCACCAATAACGTATTTAATTTAGCCCTATATTAAACTGTCTCACTGCTGGGCACGGGTCTCTTCTCATTGTGAGAAGGGTTAGTCTATGGTCCACCATGCTGGCCCATTGCGGGTTGGCAGTCTTCACATATCTTCGAGAACATTATGGAGAACGCTCAGACATACAGGTTACCTCAAGATGTTTTTCTTCGTAGTTAAAGCGAGCGACTATTTACTATTTAATACGCACATAACTTTGAAGTCAGATGTGCGTGCATAGGGATCGAAATCAAACCTTAACATATACTCATTGCACATGTAAACCGCCCAAGTCACATTCATCGTGTATGTACATTTATGAGTCTTGAACACGACATCAGTCACATGCGCAAGTTGAGGCACTTGTGTTAGTTGTACGCATTATGTCAATGACCTATTCGAGCTACCCAGACACAAAGCCCGCACGATTATATAGCACATGTACGCCTGACTAGCTTGCACATGTAGCCCACGCTGGTAACTTGGTCATGTATCCCGCGCCAGTAGAATACTTGCATTAACTTTGACGTTGACTTTGCTCGTGTATCCCCCGCTTGTAACTTAGTCACGCATCCCACGCTAGTAACATGCGTGCATAGCCGGTTGCACTCATCATAGCAACTTTGGGTGCGGTCAGTCTATAGATGGGTGACCGCTTAATGGTAATTCATCTCAGCGTCTCTGTGCTTCGGAGGGCACGTAAAAAGTCGGTCCCGGTTGTTGTCAAATTGACAGCAGTCGTTAAGCCATGTCAGAGGCCTACGGGCGGCTTGAACAACTCTTGACAGAAGGATGGCCACCCACACGAAAAGAAAAAAAAGCATGCGTGTGTAGCCCGCGCTAGTAGCATGCCATAGATCCCGCGCTAGTATTCTGCTCATATAGCCCACGCTAGTATCTTGGTCATGAAGGCCGTGCCAGCTACATGCGTCATGTACACCTTTACTATTACCTTCACATTTAAAATATTAGGCAGATACAAGAGAGATACAAAAACAAAATTATTTTTATTTTAAAAGCTCCCAAAAGTTATGACTCGCTTAAATGTTTTTCAATAGACCTATTGAAATATTCCAATATAATTTTATACATGTTTTGTCTCTGTCAAATGGAGCGATCAAATCCTGAACGAGCCACTTAATTTGTTGATCGTTAGTAACTGTAAAAACATAGACTGAATATAATATTTTTGTTTTTAAACGTTATTTTATTTTTATTTTTATTAAGTCTGTTTGACACAGATGAATACATAAACTCACACCTGTAGCTATATTGCCGCAGGGTTCGGCAGACATGTTCTCTGATCATTTATAGCGGTCCATCTCATTGCATAAATTCGTGCTGCTTTTTATTATTTTCAAACATAAAACCCAATGACACTTCGCTTAATTCGAGAATGTATCCCAGTCAAAGATATGCCACGAGACCAGCGAGGCAGGCGTAGATCTCGAGATCCACAACAAACCCCGCGTAAAAATGTACGCCCTGAGACTCTACTAAATAAAATATTTTTTTGGAAATTTCTAACGCAAACATGGTGACGAGGCATGTTAGGCGTCTTAGGTAAAAGCTGCGATGGCCGACTTTTGAAGTAATATGCGTATTAAATAGTTAATTATTATCAATGGTTCGAACGGTCAACAAAAACATCGTGAGGAAACTTGCAGGTCTGAGAGTTGTCCATAATGTTCTTAAAGATATGTGAAATCTGCATACCCGCACTGGGCCAGCGTGGTGGACTATGGCCCAAACCTTCTCCTCCTTCCCCTCCCTACATTGAGAAGAGACCATTGCTCAGCAGTGGGACAGTTTGTTGACAGGGACATAGACAGGACTTATTTAGGTAAAATGCCTCTATAGGCTTACATGCTTTCCAAGTGGAGCGATGTCTAAAATATTTAAAAGGCTTTAACGCCGTCTAGACTAAAATTACCACTCAGTCGATATAGACTATTTAAACTTTGTATTTACAGAGCCGAAAGTAGAGAGTAAATAATATTTCAATTTGTAGATCAATCGCTTCGAAATCTTTCCAAATACATATTAATTGGTATTGAACATGAATATTTTAAAGGACTTTTACTAATGGAGGCTTAGTTTTAGTAATCGACAAAATGAATCGTGATGTAATAAGAAAACTTGTTTTGTCGGCCTAGATGGCGTAGTGGTTAGTGTAACCGACTGCCACGCCTGAGATCGCGGGTTCGATTCCCGCACAAGTCAAACATTTGTGTGCGTGAACATGGATGTTTGTCTTGGTCTGGGTGTTTCTATGTATAATATGTACGTATTTACAAAAAAAGAAGTATATCAGTATGTTTATCCATTGTCTAGTACCCATAATACAAGTTCTGCATAGTTTGGGCTAGACGGTGTTGTGTGTATGTGATAGAATATTATTATTATTATTATGACTTTACAAAAGACTTACAGTTTACTACATTTTGCCCATGGCTTCACTCGCGCAAAAGTAGGTTAGGTTAGTATCAGTCCTTTTTCAAGATGTTACCTTATGTCCTATCCTGTACTCATGACAACCTATATGCGAATTTTCATGATGATCGGTCAAATAGTTAAGGCGTGAAAGCGTTACAAACTATCAAACAAATATACTTTCACATTTAGGTATATTATTATTAAGGAAGTAAGGATTGAGGTTTATTTTAAAAAACACTATTGTTATGTTTTTTTAGTCATGGTCAAACAGAGTGAGAAAGGCTTGACCAAGGCTGCTGAAAAGCAACCAAAACGTCGGGAAAATGTTAAACAAAATTTCATCTTCTCAGCCGAAAGACGACCATTGCTGGACATAGGCCTCCTTTAGGATTTTTCACACAGACCGGTCTTAGGTCACCCGCGTTCAACCACTTCCCGCGACCCTTACCAGGTCGTCGGTCCATCTTGTGGGAGGCCTACCCTGCTGCGTCTTCCTGTGCGTGGCCGCCACTTCCGAACTTTTCTGCCCCAACGACCATCGGTTCTGCGCGCTATGTGCCCTGCCCACTGCCACTTCAGCTTGGCCATCTGGAGAGGTATGTCGACAACTTTACTTTTCCTGCGGATCTCCTCATTTTTGATTCGATCCCGAAGGGAAACCCCGAGCATAGCTCTCTCCATCGCCCTCTGAGTGACTTTGAGCCTTCTTATAAGGCCGATATTGACGTCTCGGATCCGTATGTCAACACTGGCAACGCACATTGGTCGAAGACTTTTGTCTTAAGACACTGCGGTATATTGGACGCGAAGATATGTCGTAGCTTCTCGAACGCTGCCTAGCCGAGTTGGATTCAACGATAGACCTCTTTCTCGAAGTTGGACCGCCCAAACTGGATCATTTGTCCTAGCAAACGAAAAGACAACTTCAAAAGTAGAATTCCCAACCTTAATAAGAGTAGGTATAACATGGACGTTGGACATGATTTTCGTCTTGTCCATGTTCATTTTAAGGTCTACTTGTCGGGCGAGTCTACAGAGGCCATCCAGCATTATGCTTAGGTCTTCCATGGTCTCAGCCATGACAACGATATCGTCAGAAAATCGAAGGTGAGTGATGTAGTCGCCGTTGATATTGTTACGTGCTGGGTTCGACGGATAAGAATATAAACAATATTACCGACTAGAACACGTTTTATTCGAACACACAATTAAATTTAAAACACAACAAACACTATACCACACTTTTCACTGTACTGCTTCAAACTCCGTAGTATTGCCGCTTCCGTTCGCTTCGATGAACACTTGACCGCTTACGATTGTAAACTGCCTTGGCGGTGCGCGTGCGCCCTATTTATACGCGGGTAAAGCGCTTCTAGGGCTTTCTAGCAACGCCACTCCCGGTATGTAAACAGTACGATGATTCGAGAAAGTACCAGCGTCTTCTCTACGATTCTCGTAAGCATACCTACTACGTAGTTCCGTAAGATGTCAATAGATGGCGGTGTAAATTATTAGACGGAACTGCTGAGTCTTTCCCACAATGCTGAGAGATGTCACTGGGCGTAACAATATTAATGCCGAGTCCTTTCCAGTCCAGGAGCTTGAAAACATCTTCCAGCGCGGCGGTGAACAGTTTCGGAGATATGACATCTCCTTGTCTCACCCCTTGCTGTAGTTGTATAGGTTTCGAGTTCTTGTCTTGAAGACGGACTGACATGGTATAATAAAATAATGTTTATGAAAGTGAAATGCAATAAAATCCGTATTTAGTCATCCGTATACGTATTGTGTCAGGCTGCTGATGTGCCTCTACGAATCAATACATTAATTAATATTATCAGTAAGCAGCGATACCCCACTAGATAAAGTATTGAACGTGCGATCTAAAGGTCGTGCGTTCAAGTTCCACCGCTTGCACTACCAACTTAAGACCACTCCTGTTTTTTTTTGGCGAATTGCTCTGGTTTCCTGCGCCTTTGCCGCAAGGAGAGGCGAGAGGCTATGTCAGTCTCTCCCGAGACTTCGTGCCTACTAAAACCACCACGGTGTGCGAGCTTGCTGCTTTGTATGATGGGTGGATCGCTAGAACTGAAACTATATCAACGACCCACCCAGCAGCGCCCAAAACAATCTAACGTAATACCACTTCTAACACAAACGTATTAGCTTAGTTAACAAGAAAACTAGCAAGTTGTTGTCCAAATTTGCTAGTAAAGGTTTTTAATATATAGGCGTTGTTAGATTGTTATTTTTCTATTTGAATACTAGCTTTTGTACGCGGCTTCGCTCGCGTAAATATAAGCTAGGATATTTTTTATAATAAAATATAGCCTATGTTACTCGGTGATAATATATAGGAGAAAAAAATTAAAATTGGTTAAGTAGTTTTTGAGTTGAATCCTTACAAGCAAACAAACAAAAAATCAAATCCGTCCTCTTTAAAATATTAGTATAGATTTGTTGTGTTCGTGATTTCATACACGCGAACTGTATCATGTAACATATTTAAATAATTAGCATATTCTTTTTTACATCAAATTTTCAACTAGGTTACTTTTTTATAATTTTAATTACTACATGAGTAAATGAACATAAATCCACATTTTTCTCTACAGACTCTGTAAAATATAAAATCAAACCTTCAAAAAGGAATACCTTTTTATTAAAGCACTTCTCCAACAAATTACCATGACATAGGCAAGCTATACTCATATATTCAGTTTGAGCTGAAAAATACACAAAATAAGAGTCGGTGTCTGCCCTCGTCATATGCAAATGTCGTTCAGGCTGTATAAAATGTCGGCACCTTGTCAGAATTACAAATTTCGATTACAGCTCAAATATTAACACAGACCACTTTATGAAGAACGCTTTACTGAAGCGTGTTCTCAGTATATATTAAAAGATGATTAAAATTGCTCCAATGGTGACACATGTAGGCATTACGGCGGTCGAGATTTGTATTTGTTGCTGTTGCTACGGCGTAGGGGACGAGACTACGACGTAGCCACGTGTACAGAGACGATCTATAGCTACGGTGTAGCCTCTGTAAAGTAAATTGTCACTGTATTTTTTTGGGGAATGAAATTTTTGTATTCTTTAATGTATTTATTTTTAGTATCGTGAAAATACAATGAAAATTTTGGTAAACGGATATCGAATTTGGTTCCCTACGATCTTATCGCATGAATATAAATAACTATTTATAATTTATAGCGTTTAATTATCTTTAACTATCTAACCTGTATACGTATCTTACCTAGGTTCTTCCTTTATATAATAAGAATTAATAGCAGTTTAAAACAGCAAATGAGCTACTTTCTCGGAATAGACGAGATCCTTTTAAATTAGTCTTAAGAGACAAACCAAGGCTAACAAATACAATAAAAGCTGCCTTTCAATATATTGTGTGCGTATCTATTGTAAACTATCGTATCACTTTAAACAAGGCTTCAGTTCTTTTAAGAAAAGGTTGTCCACATAAACAATATAATATTTTAATAATCAATGAATATTTTTTATTATAGGTACCTATAAAATTATTAAATTTCTTGTAATATAATTATTATCCATAAACTCTTGTAGTAATCTCAGGAATTTAATAATACTGTACGTATAATAAAAATATGCATGCTTTAATTTAGCAAAACATGTTTATTTGAGAATATCATGTTTATGCAAATATTTTTATGTCATCATTATATTTCATAATCTATATTCCAAGAGCTATTATTATCGTAACGACAACGTTGTTTCGTCAAAAGAAAGCGATTATATTTCAAAGAGGTCTCATATTAAAAAATTTGCGTCTGATATTTAAAACTGAATGAAATATTTAGGAGTCTCACATTTAGAGAAGACAATTATTATTTAACTTGAACTTTTAATATAAGACTGCAAGGATGGCGCAGTGGTTTAAGTGGTCGCCTCGCCACTGTCGCCGCTCCGAGTGTTGTGGGTTTGAATCCCACACGAGTCAAAACTTTGTGTGATTCAACGGGCACAAAGAACACCCAGACTCGACACTATTATTTATCCCCAAGCCCGGGTACACCCATTCAAACAACGGACACAGAAAACACTTGGTGTCCGTTGTTTGAATGTTTCTCAAGTATCGCGCAACACAGGAATTATTCATAGTGAGGGAGTTGTCTTTAAAAAAAAATATATAAATAATATATATTTAAGGCAAATAGTTACATTACCCAAACTCTAAAATATACGATACCCTTTTCTTAGTAGCAGCACGGAGACTAGAACTGTGGCTAGTAAACCGCCATGGGCTATTGGGATGTCGAGCATAGCTGGCGAAAATAAACGTAATTCATTTCTGCCTATCGCTTCGGGAATATACATGTCAGACTGTGCATGTATATAAAGCGAGTGTACCTACGGGCACGGGTAGTGTTGCGTCGGTCAACATATCTACAAGTCACGTGCCATCACAACCGCGCATAGTAGACGCACATATCCGAAGTGATATATTCAAAACTCTTTTGCAACAACAAACGTTTTGTATTTGTTTGTGTGGGCGTTGAAGGTATTCCGTCACGGCTTTATATCATAGTACGATGTTTGAGCCGGCCGAAGTGAGTTTTAGTAGAGTACAGGCATCATGTTAAGCCGTATGACAACACACACACATGCACACGTATACACACACATACACGCGCATGCTCATTCACATGAACAAGGGTAATATCTCTAATGTTACTATTGTATGCAGTACTAGCTTTTATTACACTACGCGGATTCGCTTGCGTAAAAGTAGGTTAGGTTATGTTAGTAATAGTTTTGTGCGCTCCTCCGTGGCGTCGGCGTCATTTGTTACGCCGACGACACGCTTGTCACGGCGGGGTAAGTCGCACCGGGCGGCGGCCATACTGGCGACCGCTGGGGTCGCACAAGTCGTTGGTCGTATCCGGCGGTTGGGCCTCGAGGTGGCCCTGTCCAAGTCCGAGGCCGTTTGTTTTCACGGCCCTCGGAACCGGCCACCTCCAGGGGCCCATATAATGGTAGGAGGGGTCCGCATCGGCGTCGAGTCGACCCTGAAATATTTGGGTCTTTTGCTCGACAGCCGATGGGACTTTACAGCCCACTTTCGTCGTTTGGCTCCCATTCTTCGGGGCGCTGCGGGCGCGCTCTCACGCCTGCTGCCCAACCTCGGGGGGCCAAACACCTCCTGCCGGAGCCTCTACGAGGGGGTCGTGCGGTCCATGGCCCTGTATGGGGCCCCAGTTTGGGCGGACAACCTGACGGCCCGTAATATTTCGGCACTTCGTGCGCCACAGCGCGCCATGGCCGTCAGGTTGATACGAGGTTACCGCACGATCTCGTTCGAGGCTGCGAGCCTCCTCGCCGGATCGATGCCATGGGACCTGGAAGCGGCGCTCCTGGCGTCGCTCTATCGTTGGCGCCGGGAGGCGCTAGCTCGGAGCGAAGGACCGGCTCTTCCCGCTCTCGCGGCGGTGAGGTCCGAGCTCCGCCAGGTCCTAGTGGCAAATTGGAAGGAGCGACTTGTGCACCCCAGTGCCGGGCACGCCACGATCGTGGCGGTAAGTCCCGTGTTTGAGGAGTGGCTGGAGAGGCGCCATGGCGCCCTCACCTTCCGGCTGACACAGGTAATGACTGGCCACGGTTGTTTTGGCCAGTTCCTGTGTCGTATACGCCGGCAAGAGACGCCCGGTTGTCACCACTGCGGCGACTGCCGCGATGTTGTAGAGGACACGGCGCTGCACACTCTGGCGGTTTGCCCCGCTTGGGCATCGCAGCGCCGTGAGTTGATCGCGGCAGTCGGATTGGTTGCCCTCTCGCTCCCGGCCGTAGTTCAGTCTATGGTCCGGAGTGAGAGGTCGTGGAACGCCGTCGCCTCCTTCTGTGAGGAAGTAATTTCCATCAAGGAGGCGGCGGAGCGGGAGAGGGAGCGTTTGAACCCTCTCCCCAACCGCAGAGCCGGGCGCCGGAGGGCGCGGGACGACCTCCAGCCACCCTGAGGATTGACCTGGGGGTGGCGGGCTTTGTGGGCCTGCCCGCCATCCGTTCAGCACCAGGTCCGAGAGGCGGCGTGCGTGTTCCCACTCGCGCCTCTGTTGTTTCGAGTCCGTCTCCCCTCTAGGGGGGACAGTAGGGAGTGTTAGAAGTGCCTTTGGGTAGATCTTTCGTGTAGTGGCCTGCCGTTTCATACGGCGGGCCGAAACCTCGGCGGGGTCGCGACCGCATGCGAAAGTGATTCCCGCGGCCCCGTCGATAGTGGTTTTGTCGAGGAACACCGTGGTAGGTTTAGTCGGTATTCCGGGAGGTACTTCATCTTTTCAACATCTTTATTTTACCCCGGCGAGTCCGACATAACCCCTCCGCCCGCCCCCGCGGAGGGGTATGCGTCATGCATTCCCACAACAAAAAAAAAAAAAAAAAAAAAAAAATGTTAGTAATAGTTTATTTTTCTAAGAAAATATATTTTATATCATTCGGTAGTAATAGAGCTTTCTGATGGTGAAAGAATTTCTAAAATCGGTTGTGTAGTTTTTGAGGTTAGTCCTTACAAACAAAGAAACAAATAAAATATCAAATCTTTCCTTTCAATAATATTAGTATAGACTAGCGAAGAGCGGAGTCCCCTAATACGAGCATTAATTGCTTGAAAGGAGACTTCAAACACTAAGCAGATATTTAAACCAAAGTCAGTACCAGTACGCCGAGTGTAATGGGTTCGATCCCCACATGGTACAACAGTTTATGTGATTCACAAATAGTTGTTTCGAATCTGAGTGTTCTTTGTGTCTGCTGTTTAAGTGCTTGTAAAACCTCCGCTGTATATATCTTGGTGCGCAAATTTTTTAAATGTAATGCATATTCAATTTTATCGTAGTAAAGTACATAAATAGTTAGATATCAGATGAATTCAGATGAGTATATAATTATTAGATAACTGATATCTAATATTCAATTAAAAAATCAATACATTAATAGTATTAAAAATAAAAATTATGATGACGTATTGCACACAGCCTGTGATTTTGCTCAGATACAGATAATAATAATATCAGCCCTGTATTAAACTGTCCCACTACTGGGCACGAGCCTCTTCTCAGTGTTAGAAGGATTAGGCCATAGTCCACCGACCACCACGCTGGCCCAGTACGGGTTGGCAGACTTCACATATCTTCGGGTACATTACGTAGAACTCTTAGACATGCAGGTTTCCTCACGATATTTTCCTTCACCGTTAAAGCGAGCGATAATTATTAAGTAGTTAATACACACATAACTTCGAAAAATGATACAAGATAAAATATAGCATAACAAAGACGCTTTTTTGTGCAGACTAGCAGACAGTACCTGTATTATAAAAGCTAGAAAATATATGAGGTCATTACAATATTTGTAAAGAGTGAGCGCATGTCACGGATGTATGTCACCGAACAGTTGAGTTATTTCCCAATACAGCCTGCAAAATGATAGATTGTGCCGACGGAAAAATGACGTACCCGCGCCAGTAAGGTAATTTGGGGTATTTCTAAAGATAGTTGAATGTTGGTAGTTCCCTTTTTAAAGGACTTTCTACTTTTAACAATTTTATGATCATGGTAATGTATTTTTAAATGTTGTCTTTTAATGAATGAAATGATGATATCTAAACCCCTCAATAGAGAATAGGAAATCACTTTCAATGAGAAATAAGTGCATGTTTTGTATACAGTCTATAATTTATTACATAAACTAACCAATAATGGTAGCGGCATGTTAGTGGTCACCCATCTAGCTTGTAACCTCGACACTCATGAAATAAATTAAAATATTAAGGCGTATATTAAATGTTAGACGAAAGCTTATTATGTTCTTATCTAAAACACTTATATTTTCATTTTAGCAATCCTCCTATCAAAACGAATGCGACACGATGCATATATAGTCTCAAACTTGGATCCCCAGCGAGGAAAGCTGAGGTTGTACTACACCCACATTTCGCCACCTTTATATTCAAATCCCACGTAAAAATGGCAAAGTCTATTAAAAACTATTATACATCAGCTTTGTCCGTCCGTCCGACGGTCCGTCTGTCCGTTATCCAACTTTCAACTCAAGAACCGTAAGAGCTAGAGACTCGCGGTCAACGCCATTCGACTCAGCATAGCCGATATACCCCTGGAATGACTATGACCTTTGACTTCTGACCTCAATGTCTGCCTTCTACCGAGACTCAAACTTGGTACTACTAATGAGAATGTCTTAACAGAAATCCAAATAACAATTTATCCGACACGGGTATCAAACCCTAGAACTCATGCTCAACAGTCGCATTGCCTACCGTTGCGTCAGCGAGGCAGTCAATCCGGACTCACATCCAAATTATAATTTAATCATAGTTCGGATTCAATGTTTAGAACATAACTCGTAATCGAAGGCCGTCGACTTTCACACAAGCTAGTCAAGCAGACCCACGAACATCAAAGACTCAGTAATATATTCAGAAGGGTCTCACAAAAGCCCTCAGCCAGCCGCGAGTGCTGAACACATAGCCAGTTATACAGAAATTGCTCGAATTATTTGAATTCTTGTTCTACTCGGGATTCACTTTACATCGAGGAATGTATGTGAAGTATGCATGGTTAGATTTATTACTTGGTAAGGCACACACAGATTTTGGAGTTGTGTAGGTCATATGTCACGGCTACATATTCTGACGAAAACGGTTAGAGATCAAATAAAAAATTATTCAGGTTACAAAATAACACTTATGGACGACACAGTGGTCCTGTAAGTGACTGCTGCAATCCTAGGTTCAATTTTGGGTGTGATAGCAAAGTGCTAATAGGCTATTCTATCAAAGAATTTTCAGTAGCAGCATGGAATTTAGCAATGTGGCCGGGAAACGACTACAAGATCGGCTGTATTAGGAGCCTAACACCATAGCTGGTGGAATATGAAGGTAGATATATAACTGTATCTATATATATTGTGTTTACTGAAGTTACTGAATTTAAATTTTGGTTAGCTGCTAGGTTGAGGCAAAGGGATGGTAGAGTCTTTGAGAAGATACCTGCAAGTAAATCGCTATTTATATATAACAAATTTTAGTATTTTACAGCTCATATCAATAAGCATATAGCAGAGATAGCTCAGTGGGTAGACCAGCAGACTGCAATGCAGAGGGTTTCGGGTTTGAACCCACATCGCGCACTTCTGACTTTCGGAAGTTATATGACTTTTCGAAATTATGTGCGTATTGATTGACAATTATCGCCTGCTCCGTGCCTCGGAGAGTACGTTAAGCCGTCGGTCCCGGCTGCCATGAACATCTATGACAGTCGTTATTGGGAGAGTGTCGACACAAAAGATCCCACTGGGTCGAAGTGTCGCCGGTCTGCACTGACTGGCCCCCACATAAGATACATACATACATACTCCACACACTGTCTCTTTGCTCTGGGTTGACGTATGAGCTATGCCTGGAGAGCTATTCTGCTGGAAAATGCATTTCAGACCCGATTGTCGCTTCGCCTGTTTATTTATTGGTTTACCAGCAGTTATTACACTAAAACATTCATTACAAAACAGTATTATGCTTAATCTAAGTGCATAACTTATGTAGGTAAACACCAAATGCTTATAATTTAGGAAATATCTATTGACAAAAGTTATCTAAGTATCAGAGAAACAAAACTTATATTACAAAACTTATACATAGTAAGTACCTATTTCTAAATAGAACAGTAATTAGTAGACCATAGTAACCATATGTTATTGCCTGTATAAAAACACAAATTATCATAGCTGTGTCAGATGTGTGTCTGGTAGTAAGATTTAACAGAATTACACTAAAAATTAAACACACTTCGAAATAACGACACTGGAACATTGAGACAACTACCATCTTAGTCTCTCCGAGACCATGGCTGGTGAAAAGCAACCGAAACGACGGGGAAAGTGTAAAATTAAATCTAAATAGTTTGTATAATTTAAATAGCTTAAATTGAAGTAAACAGTAACTAGTAAAAGTGTTTAACAATAGTAGTTTAAAGTTTCAAAATTATGTAATAATAGTGTTATATAAAAAATAAACAACGCGATTTAATCCGTATAAAGTTTGTTTAATTTCAATGTATAACATTCGCGTAAACATAAGACAATATAATAGAATTACACTATACACATGTCATATTACTTTTAAAAGTCATCGCTCGCATAGAATATAATGCCTGCATCGCGGGCAAGCAGCGAAAGCCCAGTGCGAAGCCATTAGACTGCCACGCAGAGAGCTGTAGTTCGATCCCAAGGCACCTTTGAAATGTTGATGCTATGTGCCTATTAAATATCTAATTATCGCATTCTTTAACAGTGAAGGCAAACATATTGAGAAAACCTATATGTGTGTAAGTTCTCCATAATGATCAAAGTCAAAGTCAAAAATCATTTATTCATTAAGGTCACAAAGTAACACTTATGAACGTCAAAAGACATAGTTTAGTGAGTTTACTAAGTTACTAAAGCTACATTTAGGTTAGTTGCTAGGTTCAGGTAAAGGGTTGAGCCTATGAGAAGAAACCTGCAAGAAACTCACGGCCACTCTTTTAAATCGCCAATTAAATATAATTACAGTATTTCACAACTCATATCAATAAGGTGTTGCAGCCATTATACCATATACTACTGACTATAAAAAACTAAAGATAATAACAATTATAACTTATTAATATTATAGAGATTAAATAATTTGCGTTTGGATAGATTTTTTTATATAAATCTAAAATAGACAGTAGGATGGCATGATGGCGCACTTACACTTTGTGACAATGCAAAAGTAGTCCGTGACTAAATGTGGTTGTGGATTTATATTTTTCAACAATAATCAAATTGGGTAGCAGTATACTTGATAACATCACAAATAATCACGAGGTACCTCTACATTACTAAATTGACTAATAAGTAATACAGATCTTTGAATCCTGTATGCAACAAGCAACTAGTATCTTGATCTTGAAGATGTGTAAAGTCCGACAATCTGCACTGAGCCAGCTTGGTAGACTATAGGCTAACTTTTCTCACACTGAGAACAGGGCCGTGCCCAGCAATTGGACAGTTTATACAGCGCTGATATTATGTTATTTGTTTTATGGTTACAAGCAATTACCTGCCTAATGATAAGCATAAGTACCATAAAGGTCGGAGAACATCTGTAGTATCGTCTATTTTCGCTATTTAATAATATGTTGATAAGTTGTGATCTTTGTACACATGGCTACACACCAAGTTAGACACCCTATATACGCATAACTACGCTACATACAAAATAGAGAATTGTCGGAAAGGACAGTGCATAGTGGTGTAGACACATCGCGGTGCACTAGCGCGTGCAGCGCAAAATAACAAAAATAAAACGAACTCTCTCGCACGATTCGCAGCGTACAACTTCTAATAGTTCAAAGTCCAAACAGTCTAGGTTGATAAGTCGCCGTGTGTACCTAATCAATGATGCGTATTGCTGAAACGTTAACAAATAATCAATCACTATCAACGATTAATATATTTAAATAACTATCAATGTTACACAATAATTGAATGACTTGAAAATTCACATGATTTGTCATCTATAATCGCACATCGATAGTTCATTATACTGCGACATAAATATTTTTGTTTATTCTACTTTGGGAGTGGTCTCGCAGTAGTTTAGGTTGGGATTGCCAAAAATACTTTTAATATGAACTGTTGTATTGCAAGACTGCACTGATGTAGTTTTGGTGGTCGCCTCGCTAATGCCACAGCGTATAAAGTTTGGGCATAATCCCAACACGATAGAGAGAGACCGGGTGTTCTGTGTCCGTTACAGAAATGTTTGTAAAGTGCCTCACGACAAGATTTATTCCTAGTGTAGGTGTTGTCGTTTAACAGTGCCCATGTTATTCTCAAAAGTAACTCTGTCTGTCTGACTATTGCCTTTTTACAAATAAACCACTCAACCGATTTAGATGAAATTTGGTACAGATATATTTTAAAACCTGGAGAAGGACATAGGCTATTTTTTATTGATGTAGGTACCACGTGGGCAGAGCCGCACGCAAAACTTAGTTTTTTATATTTCAATTTATATTGTACCTATTGTATTTTTATTCGTAAAATACAACACAGATATTAATTGCATGCATACTAAAATGCTACTCCAACAGCATTTAAATTATGAAATTATTTGATTACGGAGGTTAAATTTACAATATGTATATAGTAAGTAGGTATTCGATATTTTCTATATCACGCTGCAAATATAAAAACATATATAATAAAAAAAATACAGTACAACATTAAATCGAGTTATTTATCCCATTTGTAATACAAACAAAACGTAATTGAGTCTAAAATTACATCAATCACGAGCCCTATCGATTCATACGAAATTTCGATATATATTTTATTTGAAGTGCCAAACAGTGGTGCGTCGTATATCCACTGGTAAATAGGACCAAATATAATTATCGTATGGGCCTGGGGACTCACGTCACCTTGACAAACAATCACGGAACAAATAGACGGGTCTGCGCTACGTCGGCGCGACGCCCACGAGTTATTTCAACTAATCATAGCCGTTTTTGTTGACGTTTATTAGGATTTTTGTTTGCCTTTTATTACCCACTAGCTTTTGCTCGCGGCTTCGTCGCTATGTTAGTAACAGTACTTTTTAAATAATATATATAACCTATGTTACTCGGTGATAATATACTGCCATCGTAAGAAAAAGGCGTTTCCACCAAAGTATATATTTTTTAAATATCCTATCAGATGCGTCTTTTTGCCTTATGACGGCAGTATAGCTTTCTAATAGTAACATAATTTTAAAATAGGTTGAATTGTTTTTGAGTTAAAGCTGTACAAACGAACAAACAAAAAAAAGAAATCTTTTCTTTTTATAATATTGTAGTATAGCAGTGAAAACCTAGTGGGAGATCGTTGGACCCACGCTGAGGTCTCAAGTTAGATCCCAAGGTCTCTGACTATTCGAAGTTATGTGCGTATAGTTAATTATCGTACGCACTGGGCCAGCGTGGGCCAGCGTGGTGCATCATGGCCTATCAGCCTAACCCTTCTCAAACTGAGAAGAGGCCCGTGCCCAGCAGTGGGGCAGTTTAATAAAGTGCTGATATTATTATTATTGTATTATTACCTTTCTCCTTTTATTCCTGAGGAATGTTACATTGCGCTTGTTGATAACCTGAGTATATGTAGTTGAGAGCAAAGGTACTGTTAGGTTGGCTACATTACAAATTAATTAAAAACTTAATCATTATCATTATTTGTACATAAATAGTGTACCGGACGGGCGAACTCGGGGCTGAGGTTACTATGGCGATGGTTACGATAACAGCCGTCAAGTCGCTGACGTCCTATACACGGTGTGTGGACTGTACTATAGCGGTTACTGGTCTCGGAGTGGAGGCGCTGAAAGGCGTGTCATACGATGTGCGGGTCGGGACTTCGATAAATCATACACATGCTTCACTGTTCAGTTGTCTTGAGGTTTCTGGCTGGCTCCATTCGGTTCTTGAGGCTTGAAGATGAGGTTTCTTGAGCACCCAATATCGATCGATACGGTGTCGCTTAGGTACCCCAGATCTTTACCGTAACGAGAGCCGGCCAGAAACCACGGTTCAACAATTTTATTTTATTTAAAAAATTACACATTTCTGCTTATAACTATGGAACTATGCTAGCTAGCGTGATGGTACAACCAGTGCCGCGTAGGGCACGAAAAGACCTAGCTAGCGTTATAACGTTTATCTTTCGGAAGTTAGGTCTAGGTATAGATAACTTAGGTTTTATGCTAAAAATCTAAGCTGCGGTCATATTTACAAAGAGAAAAAGTCTTGGAATGTCAGACATAATTAAAAACCTATTGTGTCCGGCCGCTGGTGTGTTCTAGTTCTAAATAGATAGCGATATCCCGTCACATCTTACGCCGCCCCATCACTCTAACTCGTAGGACCTTTGCCACTGGCCTACACTCGTTTAAATTAAAACCCATCTAGTTACCACCAGTAGTATTTAAAGTCCCTAAATAATCAGGTCCTTTTGATTATCTATAATCCCAGTGTTGCTTAATCACTTCTATTTTATTAGAAAATTTACATCCTTTCAAAGTCAGCCTCGAATTTACGGCAAAGTGATTTTTTTAAGTAAATTAATCATTAACATTACTTGTTTTATCGAACATCACCATGCTTATAACTCAATAAATATCTCGTACTAAATACAACCACTAAAGCGAAGTAAGACAGAAAAACTACCGAATGAAGACAGCTAATGTATGTCTGAACTTATTTATATATACGCACCTTAATTAAGGAGGTCACAGGATAATTAATGACGCTAATGAATAACTGCTTCCTCTACCAACGAGCGTCCCTGTCGCTAACACGCCCGACTTAATACTTAGTCAATTTATTTAGGCACAATACGGAATAAACATTAACAAATACAGTGCCAAATGAAGCAGATTTTGCCAAAGGAGTTTTTAAGTCATAAATATTCTGAACCCCGCTATAGGCTGTTTGAATTTACGATCTTTGCTTAATATCATCTTGGGTTTATGGCAAATATTTTTTGAAAGTTTGCCACGTTCCGTTTTATTTATTGCCCTTCTGAAGCAACTTGATATTATTATTTTAGTTGTTCTGTACGTTTTCAAGACGTCTTGTAGTCTGCAAATAATATGATCTAGAGGATGACGTATAGTCTGTTAAAATGTAGTATTATTAATGATTATCCATGTAAAAATAATACATAGTCACTAATATACTATTTATAAACTCGTCCGCAGCTAGGCACGTTTTTCTGATCAGTATGAGAAAGGTTAGGCCATAGTTTAGGGGGCTGGCGACGGGCTTAATACAAATAAGCAAATCTCAGTTCATCCGAGATTTGCAGATACACAAATACTTACATACGTTAAGCTTATTTTTTGTGGTGTAGTAGAGCCTCGCCGATTTCAGCATGAATGGTCGGCTCGACCGGGCAAGGACTACCCTCTCACAGAATATCGACGTGAAATACCAGTATCCCTACTGTTGTGTTTCATTCGGTTCTCTTTCCCCTTTTCCGTTCCTTCTCCTTCCCACTTCCTTTCCTAAAGGGTCGGCAACGCGCAAGTGATGCCTCTGGTATTGCAGGCGTCCATAGGCTACGGCGATTACTTACCATCAGGTGAACAGTATGCTAGTTTGCCACGTTAGTAGAATAAAAAAAAACTTATAACACCCCTATGTTTGTGTCAGAAGTTAAAAACAGCGTTGCTCCCGAGCATGTAGCAATGCGCCCTAAAAATAGAATAATATTTAATAGCTATATTATACTACTACATGAAATTACTAGTACCCAGTAAGTCAGAACAATATACACTACCTACAACCTACACAATATAACCTACGCCATAGTAGTATGCTTAATTTTGTTCATACCATTTACCTAGACTATTTGAAGATCATGAAACTTTGTAATCGACAATAAACACCCAGACTCGGAACAACTATTTGTGCATCACACAAATGTTTATACCATATGGAAAACAAGGCGAGGCGACCACCCAAACCACCACTCCAACTGTGTAGTCAAGCAAGCGAGCCCGCGGCCAGAAACTAGTACAACATAATCTATACTAATATTATAAAGAAGAAAGATTTTACGTTTTGTTTATTTGTTTGTAAGGGTTTAACTCAAAAACTACTCAACCAATTTAATAAAAACTTTCACCATTAGAAAGATATATTATCACCAAGTAACATAGGCTAAATTGTATTTAAAAAAAGTACTGTTACTAAAATAACCTAACCTATTTTTTACGCAAGCAAAGCCGCGAGCAAAAACTGGTCTAATATATACAGGCATGAATTTATAATACCATGTCACTTAAATTCATTTAGTACGCGCGAGTAACCGCTTCATAACCATAAATTAATAATTACCGCTTAAGTAAGGTGTCTCGCTGTTCGACGAGCTAGTAAACTTGTTTTACGTATAATAAAGATATTTACTACTTTACGTTAAGTAACTATGTTTTACGAGCATTTTGTATAACAGTGTTAATGACTAACATAATAATAATACCAGCCCTGTATTAAACTCCTGCGCACGGGCGTCTTCTCTGTGTGAGAAGAGTTAGGCCAAAGTGGACCACGCTGACCCAGTGCGTGCAATAATTAACTATTTAATAAGTAGGTAAGTATATAACTTTGAAAAGTCAGAGACAAGTGTGAGAAGGGTAAGGCTATAGTCCACCACGCTGGCCTAGTGCTGGTTGGTAGACTTCACATAATATCTTCGAGATCATTATGGAGAACTCTTAGACATGCAGGTTTCCTCACGATGAACGAAACCACGACACTCTGTACGTTCACGCAGTCTCTTGGACTTATCTACACTAATATTATAAAGCTGAAGATATTTTTTTAGTGTTGGATAGCTTATTTATCGAGTAAGGCTATATAACATCACGCTACGACCAATAAGAGCGGAGCAGCAGTGAAAAATGTTGTAAAAACAGGGCAAAGTCTCTTATATGAAGCAGACGACGTTGCGCGGGTCAGCTATTGTTGAACATTTAACTGGATGGATGGCGAAATGGTTTGAGTGATCATCTCGCCACTTGCTACGCGTCTAGTGTTGTGGGTTCGTTCCCACACGGTAACTAAGGCAATTGTTTTTTTTTTACGTGATATGTTTGAAATAATATTAGTACTATATTTACCATAAACAGCGATAGCCAATATCCAATATAACAAAACGTTGTATGTACATAGTCACAAGTTTTACTTACACTTTGTTCATTAGTGATGATAAAATTATTTGTTATAAGAACATTAGTTGTCATGGTAAACAAAAGTTTAAAAATAAATGCTTATCAATACAACGTCACTTAACCTACTGAATAGTTATTATAACTCGCTGTGGCAGCGGTGATGTTTGCGTTTGTTTAGTGGCTGCAAGTAACTGATAGTAGATATTAAAATTAGTATTTAAGGTCAAGAAAAATGAAATGTTACTAAATTCGAGTTCGTTTCAAATTTAGCGATATAGTTCACTAGAAAATCAGTTTTTCATCCTTCTGTAATATTTGCGAAAGGAACGTAGGCGGTATTTAACAATGTAAGTTACGTAGTATTATAATAATAATAATATTATAATAATATTCTACCACATACACACAACACCATCTAGCCCAAACTAAGCAGAGCTTGTACTATGGATACTAGACAATGGATAAACATATGTACATATATACTTTTTTTTTGTAAATACATACATATTATACATACATTGAACTATTAACGACGATATACTAACCGTAAATAACAGCCATATTATAAAATACACGTCAATATTTTGTGTATGGCTATCCAAAGAACTAGCTTTAGATTGACATGAATTAAAAGATTTTAAATTAGCCGTGATTTAGTTGAAATCTATATACCTACAATATATATATTATAATTATTTAGAAGCTCTTTTAAATACCTACGTAATGTTAATTTAAAGAAGCTCATTGGCTCATTCTAATTAAATTACTTTAGAAAGTTGTTACTTACTTTTGTTTTGACATGACGAAATTCCAAAAAGTTCTTACACAGCCGCAGGCAACGAATAAAATCAATTACACAGCTCTTCATTCATCACACAGGATCTTCGTCAAAAATTATATTTGGAATTAAAACTATAATATTATGCATCTTGTGTCCTGTAAAATAGATTTCATTTCTGCCATATTACTAGAATCAAATGCAGCTCACAATTAGAACCCTTAATGTTCGTGTCAGTGGTCAATATCTTTTCTGGTCTTTATACATATTATTATATTCATTATTTTGTGTCCTGACTTGCTAAAGAGGGAAGTGGAATTCTTTTCAAACGCCTTCTATATACTTCTAATTAAATGTTATCATCCATCACCGATACCGCTACGTCACACCCGGGATATACCACGCACTAACGGAGATACAAGTGGAACGTGTTCTATTCGCTACTATAATTCAATTATCATAAGATATTATTAATTATTATTTACTAGGCATCCAACTATTAAATTACGTTATTAATTAATGTTTGCTTGATAACTTATTTAACTAATAAGAGTACTTGTTTTGACTAGTCTAGATTCTATATAAAAGTAGATTGTCAGTGCATTTGTGATTCATTACCATATCGAAATTGTTGTGCGGCGAAGCTTTAAGCCTCCCGAATAAATACTCATCAATCCTATCGACTACTTATTGGATTACCTGCCCTGCTAGAACATAAATTTGTTGATTTGTACTGAATGCGACTGTTATGTATGAGCTCTCGGTGTCCGATTTTCAGATCGGATAAAACATTATTAAGATATTCTGTCAATAAATTCGCCAAATCTTGATTTGTAGCCGATATGCGGTAATACAACTACACTATACTACTACAGTGAAACCATAGGTATCAAAATGTAGGTGTAATATCACCGTTCCACATATCCCGACAGGGTTTTTGAGAGCATTTACAAATATTGAAGTAATGGACTTAAAGAACTTAGATTCATCCAAACCTAATTTCGAATCACACTTTTTTTGCCTTGCATCAATTCCGTCATACTCAGTGCGGCATATTTGTGGAAAACAATTTAAAAAATTCGCAATCGCCGCAGTCGAAAGTTTGTGTTTGGGGTAAGTATATGACGCAGCATATGATAGGACACCCCTGGCGCGAAAAACACCTGAGTGATATTGGTGTGGTATTTATGATAAGTAGGTACCTATTTTTCAACAACCCAAAATAATATGTAGGCAATTATCATATTATTAATAAAATTTTACTATAATAATTGTAATCTTTATTTTTACCTATACAATCCTATTAATATATATTTATAGTAATAGGTATTATAAAGCTGAAGAGTAAACGCGGTAATCTCTGGCAATACCAGGCGAATTTGTTAAATAATTTTGCATTCTGTAGCCTATTATATGAAACTAAAACTGTAAGCCACAATTAGTGGACTAATGTTATGAGAACATTTATATATAAGAACACGGCAAACTCAAAAACTACTAGAATTATTTGAATAACTCTTGTATAACCCACTCGCTATATTTTGATATCTATTGAGGAAGGCTACAGGCCGTAACTATCTGCTATATAACGTACATGCGGCACAAAGAAGTAGTATAGTTACCATGAACATCATTTAACACGGGCAAAACTAGATGCGCAACTAGTTTAAAAATATAAATATGATATCAATTTGATCCGTGGGCAAAGTTGTAAAGTCGCCTGCGACTAAGCTACCGATCGATCGATCCCTAATGCGACAGATATATTTAAGAAATTATGTACTGCCACCTCCAGATAGCATTTATCTATAAGATAAAAGTCTCGCCATCTCTCTTCTGTAACCTAACATGAGTGAGACAGTATGCGATATATCTTTCGGATAACTCTTACTTGTTAGTTGTAGGTCATAAAAACCATACAACTTAACATAATAATTTAATTATTTTGAAACTTAACATAAAATTCAAACCTTCTTTAATAATTAACTCACATATTTCATAATCTTCGTTATTCATAATTAACTTTTGTATATTCGTCCGTGGAAGATACATGAACGGCTCAACCGGAGTGATACCACGGCCTCACAGAAAACCGGCGTTAAATAGCGCTTGCGTTGTGTTTTGTCGAGTGAGTGAGGATACCGGAGGCCCAACCCCCCTTCCCGCTCCTGGGGGAGAGGCAATTTTAAAAGGCTGGCAACGCACTTGTGACTCTTCTGGTGTTGCGGGTGTCCATGAGCGGCGGTAATCGCTTACCATAAGGCGATCCATATGCTCGCTTGCCTCCCATACCATAAAAAAAAAAAATACAATCTTACAAACCTTGCACTGTTTAATTGGAGTATAAATCAGTCTAGCCAAACCAAACATTCTAAACTAGCTACGTTCTGAAATAAGTTATAATAGCGGCCGTGTCTCGAAATAGCAACGTGCCCTTAATGGCGTCGCGGTACGAGGGGTGTGTGTAACTGCCATAATTACGGCAATGATACACGCTGCACACTTATTTTGATTAGAGCCTATTTATAAAAGGACTTATACGTGACACTGATTCACCCTCGTAGAAAAAAAATATGATGTATATTTTCCCGCCAAAAGTAAATGTCATGATTTTTAATGTTACATTGCCGAGTTATATTTACAAGCTCAAATAAAACTTCGTTGGCCCTCGAACGCAAGCTATATTAAGAGCCTTTTAGAATCGCATGTTTATTTATGACTAGCTTTTGTTCGCGTCTTCGCTCGCGTAAAAGTAGGTTAGGTGTAACAGACTTATTTTTAATTAAATATGGCTTATGTTACTCGATGATAATACAACTTTTTAATGGTCGGCCACGCTACGATCGATTTTGAGGAGTGGCTGGAGAGTCGGCATGGCGCTCTCACCTTCCGGCTGACACAGGTAATAACTGGCCACGGTTGCTTTGGCCAGTTCCTGTATCGCATAGGCTGGCAAGAGACGCCCGGTTGTCACCACCGCGGCGACTGCCGCGATGTTATTGTAGACACGGTGCTGCACAGGTTGGCGGATTGCTCTGCCTATGTTTCGCGGCGCCGTGAGAGGTCGTGGAACGCCGTCGCCTCCTTCTGTGAGGAAATAATTTCCATCAAGGAGGCGGTGGAGTGGGAGAGGAACGCTTAAACCCTCTCCCTAACCGCAGATCCGGGCGCCGGAAGGCGCGAGACGACCTCCAGCCACCCTGAGCTTTTACCTGGGGGTGGTGGGCTTCGTGGGCCTGCCCTTCATCTGATCAGCACCAGGTCTGAGAGTTGGCGTGCGTGTTCCCACGCGTGTGTGTCGTGCGTTCGTCCCTCCTAAAGGGATATCATATTTAGATGTGACCATAGGGTAGGTCTTTTCGTGTAGTGACCTGCCGTTTCATATAGTAGGCCAAAACCTTGGCGGACTCTGCCGAGGTTTCGGCGATTGCATGTGAAAGTAATTCACACGGCCCCGCCGATTGCGGTTAAGTCGAGGAATACCGTGGTGGCTTTAGTCGGTATTACCGGGATGTCGCTCACCATCTTTTTCCTGGTGAGTCCGACATAACCTCTCCGTCGCCTTGCGCAGAGGTAAGCGTCAATGCATTCCCCCACGTAAAACAAAAACAGTAGTAATGGTGAAAGAATTTTTTAAATCGGTTGAGTTGTTTTTGAGTTAAATCATTACAAACAAACTAACAAAAAATCTATACTTTACTCTTTATAATATAAGTACAGATTTTAGATCCACGCAGGGTAATGTCTACCAGGCAGTTTCAGAGTGTGCGTTAACCGCGGCAAAATGTAATAAAATGTTGTGCACCAAGACCGATGCTTTGATTGAGGATACTGTATTGGAACCGACTTATCATCAACCTTATCTTATAAGCAAGGCGTTGCATACATATTTAATATCTTTGTGCAATAGTAGAGCGATGCTACGGTAAAACCTCGCATTTTATGAATCGTTAATTTCTGTAGTAAATAGTGATGATCGCGATAAAGAATAAGAAGCTAATGATGATGCCAATGATAATATCGATTAATTTTTAATGTTTTTACATGGCTATATTTTTTGTACTTTTACTGATTATAATTTGTAATCTCTATAAGAATATTTGTTAACAATACACAATAAAAGTTTAATAAATTTTGTGAGTTGTCATCAATTAATCCCTAGAAGATACCAATAAAAATTTATTTTATATTATCTGTTTTCAATGATTACGATAAATATGACTATCAAAACTTTCCTATAAAATTAATGTTACATTACTTTACCCTTTTATGGTTATTTAAAATTTTACCATAATAAGTCGGTAACTAAATATTACAGTCTCTCTCTGTAATGAAAAAACACGTTTAATAATCCGGTAAAGCAATATTATGTCTATAATTTTTTAGAAATTTTCAAGAATAATTCGGTAAGTAAGTAAGGTAAGTTCGGTAAGTAAACATTACTAGAATAATATTGATATATCAGGATCATAAGATATCAATACCGTAAAAATAGTTGGAAACCATTTTCGGTATTATGTATTTTGGTGAATAACTAATTATGTGTATATTTAATAGTAACAACTTACATTCAAAGTAACTAACTGTTCGGGTAAAAATGAGCTTTCCTGTCATATAACAATGTTGTCATAATTACCTAATGTTGAAAAGATATACCCGAAAAACACTAAAACATTTTTACTGTAAAATTAGATTTTTGCGATTACCGATTTATTCCCCGGGGGCGTCGATTTTGCCTAATCAATATTACTTTGATATCCAATAATATAATTTCGTGTAGGTTATAAATATAACAGCAGCGATAGCCTAGTGAGGCCACTGGATTGCCACGCAGAAGTCTTAAAGAAGAAGGTCTCGAGTTCGATCCCGAGCCATGCACCTTTAGAATTTTCGAAGTTATGTGCGTATTAAGTAATTCATTATATCGCACATTTTAACGGTGAAGGCAATAAACGTGAGAAAGCCTGCATGTCTCCGAGTTGTGTGATGTCTGCCAACCCACACTGGGCCAGCGTGGTGAAGCATACTGAGAAGTGACTCGTCCCCAGACAGATTATAAGTAAAGAGAAATTATATTTTTAATAAATATAATAGGGGATAATAAATTAAACAAGTGTTTTGTTTAGAATATATATTTTTATAAAACATTACTTAAAACATTTAGTATATCTTTTTTTGTATAAAATTAACTATGGCACGAAATAAATTCACGCTTATTTCTTACTCGAGACGGCCTATAACAATTCTATACAAGCGCATTCATTATATTACTTATTGTTATTCGTCTCCTATTTACAAGCTATGTTATCAATAACTAAGTATAATAATATAAAATTGTAGGTATATGACACTTATATTATCGAACTCACATATTATCTGCTTGTTCTCGACGCACGAATTAAAATATTTCTGCCAAGGAACGAACACTTGATGCTAATATTTTAATTAGGTACTTTCGTCCTCAAGTAGAAAAGCAGCGAGAAGTATCCCGTAATCTGTTTATGGAACCGACTAGGATAATATGATTAATATAGAATTAATGTTATTAAACACTTTACATATATAAATGCATATAAAATATATATTTCTACAATTTATTTTTTATATTACTCCACAGAAAATCAAGGCCAATTTCAACAGCATGTAACGCAGTACCGGGCGCTGTCATAACTCCATAACCGCCGTGACCGTAGCAGTGAACAACTTTCATACCGTTTATTATCTCCGGCTCAACACGAACTGGTGTCCTATGAGGCCTTAACCCAACTTTGTGACCCACCACTTCAGCATCTTTCAAACTTGGCATCATTACACAACACCGCTCTAATATCGCCCCTGCATCGTACTTACAGTAATCCAAATTATAACTGTCGTACTGCCTTACCCCACCCAAAGTACATATTCCGTTGAATCCAGGGATAATGTAGGTATCATAATCTCCGTAAACAGCCATCTTAACCCATGGCGCCTTAACCTTCAACACTTGACCTCTTATAGGCACCAAATCGTGATCATTACATAAAAACTTTGCACCCATACCCGCGCAATTGAATACTAGATCGAAATTACCGAATTTCGATAAGGATGCGAAACTTTCGATTTTACCAGTCACCAACTTTCCACCCCTTTTGACGAAGAGATCAGCAGTATACGGCAAATAGCGATCGCATTCAGTTTTCAGAGTAGAAAAATACGCTCCATATTTTGCACCCTCGGGGCCAAGTTTCAATTCATTTTGATCGGTGGGTCTGTAGATAGGAACCAAATCTTCAAGACGGTGATTTTTAGTAATGTGTGGGTTTTGCTTAGAAAATATGTAAGCTCCTAAAGGCATAACTCCAATCTTCGGCGCTTCGGGTGTTTTTAATATGTCATCCCAATACCGCCAAGAATCGTCGATCCATCTTTTCGTAATTGCTTCTGTCGGTCCTCTAAAAGTCGTACCGGGCCGAAATATCCCAGCGGCAATGTGGCTTGTAGTTTCTTCATAAAATTTTTCAGCAATGACTGTGACTCGGCATCCCTTTAATTGCTCCTGGATAAGTTTAGCCACTGTCAGGCCAGTCACTCCTGCACCTACCACAGCTATATTTGGTTGATTGCTCATTTTATCTAAACTGCTTTCTGTAAAGGAATAATTTGATATTTTGTTATCCTTATCAAAACAATAATAAGAAACACTAGGATTACGATAGAGCATCAAACAAATGAATCAACAAGTGACACTTACATAACAAGTAACATATGTTTAAGCCGCGATTAAAAGCCGGAGCAATGCCCATTAATTGTTGTAATAGGATCAATAATTAAACTCAATGAGCTAAATGATCAGTATTATTACATTTATTACGCAGATGACCTTTTCTCCTACAATAGCTCTGTCATGTTATTAAAAATGTATCTACACAATTAGGAATATATTTTGAAAGATAAAACTGTAGTAACTCGTAATACCCTATATTAATTAATATTTTACACAATTAAAATATATATTAACACTGGTATATACATATATTTAAAGCACTAATAAGTGCTTTCATTAGGTACCAACACAAATGTCTTCATGACATTTCGCAACGTGATTTTAAAAGTGATAACATTAATTCTTAATTGTTTCTTTGTTCTTATTTATAAATAACTACTAGTATGACTATAATACTTTGCTCCTTTGTACAAACAGATATTGGATAGTTTCTGTCAACTTATTCATATTTTATACGAGATAATTATAGCTATAAATTTAAAAAGTACCTAGCTATATGTAAATACAATAATATTTATGTCAAATAATAATCACAGAAACTTTACCTGATATATAACGTAGAATTTACGTTGTCCACAGAATCAAGACCCCCGCGCAAGAATTACAATCAGTTATCATCGAATGAAAAACTCGATAACAGGCAGACAGATGACATACACATCGAGGAAGCTGAAGTGGAATCTGACGCGAGCAGTACCGACTTAGACGAACGTGACACTCGCAGTGTCTGCCCACCTTGTGCGCATGACCGATATAACAATAACGTACGTCGACACGCACATGACGACTTCAGTGACGACACAGATTACGGTTAGTAGAAAAATCTTTTACCATGTCCACTTTTCATATTTCGGTCACTCCATTAACAAATATTAGGTTTAAAAATATATTTTCAATATAAATATGTTTAACAGGAAAATATCGTGAAGTTACGTTTTTTTAATATATTTTTATGTTGACAACACCACATTATTAATAATTATATCTTTACGCATAGTCATAACTAATCTTAATCTGAATAATGCAATTAATTATCAAACCTAATAAATGTTAAAACTCAGGCGCAACACTAGCCACTAAAACGGACTTTACTAAAAAAATAAAAGGTGTGTCTATACTCTATGGTTTCCTTGAAATTCATGTGCCAAAACTGACGTATGATTTGTTTGACGTTTGTTACTCATCAAAGTGGGCCGTAATATACCATCCTAAGAACGGATTTAGTGAAATTGTGTATATCCTTTTAGCAATATAAACGAAGTGAACGTAGCAAAGAAGATTTGAACAACAATGGCGAATTTAAAGACAGACTTGGATCAATATTTACTAAAGAACGACACTCGACGGAGTTACAATTTCAGTTTACCATCATTTTCTACTCCTAGTTTTCTGAGCAGAAGTACTGAAGAAAGTCCCAGTGCCAGTAGCACAACATCGTGGTTCGAGAATGTGCAAAAAGAATACTTTACACTGGTAAGTATCATATTAACATATTTATAACTGAAGTATGGAATGCTGTAGGTATACAATATACAAATGACTTTGTTAGTAATAGGAAACTGCAATACATTACAGTTGCTTTAAATTCCGTCATTGTATAAATATAAATAGTTTAATATCCAATGTTATCTCTGTGTGAAGATATATATTCAATTAATTGGTGTTATACATACTTACCTATACATAGTATATGTATACCTTAATTATAGCTTTGTTTAGGCACAGATAACAAAACATAAATTTTTATTGTAGCTATGGTTTTCCCAAAACAAAGAGTATGAATGAAATAATAATAAAATTTGCTATGTTATAATGACCTATGTATTTTGCACCTATTTTAAGTGCTATGTAGATGTTTTAAGTTTTAATTATGTTCAATTATATATATAGCCTAGCTATAGCTTAATATAGTATATATTTTAAAAGTTAAGATGAAGAGTACTTCTCCTAAATTATGTCAATATTTATTGCTCAGCCACCATATAATAGATTACATACCTTTTACGATCCAGTATCAAGATGTGTATAAGTAATCTGCTCATTATATTGAAATGTAAAAGAAATACATACACATATATAGAGTATGGTTATTTCTTTTACCTTCCTTTCACTAAGACTGTTTTGTTGACCTTCGCCGAATGTTACTTTGATTTAGGATATTCTGATAAAACATCATGGTTGTGAATGAACGTTAGCAGTATTTATATTTATCATTTACAATAACAGTAATCACATAATATATAACATTGTTTTACATCTGTATCACTGAAGAGGTTAGGCCGAAGTGTACTACACACTCTCCGTCACTGCATCAGCTAAGTTTTAGGTGCTGTATAATAGTGGGCGAGCCTAGAACTGTCTAACAGGTACAATTTCAGAAGCTATGCTGTTACTGAAAATATCCAAAGTGAATAACCTAATACCTTTGCCTAACCTGGGCATCAAACATGGGACCTGACAATCTCACACAATATACATATTATAATCTATAGGATCAATGAGGCAGTAAAAAAACAACAATACTTAACTTGTCTATATGTATGTATTTCAGAGCCGAACACAGCGTTTCATGGGCTTTGGAATCTGTTTGTTCCTCGGGATCCTCTGCTTCGTTTTATCATTCCTTTATCTACCAATAATAGTATTAAAGCCACTGAAGTTTTCATTGCTATTTACACTAGGCAGCATTTTCTTCATTTTAAGGTAAAGTACTATAAAAATTCCTTTTGCATTAATTGCATGCTTAAAGTAAGATATTTTGTCTCTTTTTACGAGATTGACATTGTAAAGTTAAGGGATAATTTTATGAAGATATGGTTGGTCAAAGAAATAAAATAACAATGTGTTGATGACGTTTATTATTAGACGTCCCATAATGGCCATAACCTTGATCCTAAACTTATTACACTTCTCAATATGTCTACCATATAGTAATAATTGTGCAACTTATTTAATTTAATCTATGTATCTTATGTGGGGGCCAGTCAGTGCAGACCGGCGACACTTCGACTCAGTGGGATCTTTTGTGTCGACACTCTTCCAATAACGACTGCCATAGATGTTCATGGCAGTCGGGACCGACGCGACGGCTTAACGTGCTCTCCGAGGCACGGAGCAGGCGATAATTGTCAATTAATACGCACATAATTTCGAAAAGTCATATAATTTCCGAAAGTCAGAGGTGCGCGACGTGGGTTCGAACCCGAGACCCTCTGCATTGCAGTCTGTTGGTCTCCCCACTGAGCTATCGCTGCTCTTGGAATGAATTTAATCTATACTAATATTATAAAGCTGAAGGGTTTGTTTGTTTTTACATGCTAATCTCAGGAACTACCGGTTCGATTTGAAAAATTATTTTAGTGTTATATAGCCTATTTACCGAGGAAGGTTATAGGCTACATAACATCACGCTACGACCCACGGGGGCGGCGTAATAATCATAAACGCGGGTTAAACCGCGGGCACATCTAGTAAAGTCATATAATAACTTACTGCCTAAATTAAACACCATCTCAATGCAAACCTGTATTGAATTGGCTATAAAAACACTTTGTGATATGCCAATGTTAATTCAATAATTCTAACCTTATCATATTACAGTTTCAGTTTCCTGTATGGGCCGTGGAACCATCTAAAATCAATGTTCAGTAAGGAGCGCGCTCTCACAACGACACTGTACATGCTGACGCTCTTCGCTACATTGTATTCCTCATTATACTTATCAAGCACTCCGTGGACCGTTGTATGTGCAATACTGCAAGTAATAACCCTATTTTGGATGTTGATGGGTTCAATCCCTGGCGGCTCATCAGGAGCAAGGTTCTTTGGCAGCATGTTCAAGTCATCGGTATCAAACACATTGCCGATATAACATTATGTGTACGAATGGACTGTAACTTTATTTAATATACTTGTATAGTTAATATATACTTTAAGTTTTTGATAAGATTGTTATTTTTGTACCAGTAGGTTAAAAGGTGATTTACGGTGCAATTGCTACATGTTACGGGTTATGGGTAATATGTATACATTTGTGCCTGCACTTGCCAGTTATCACTTCTAAATGTTCGAATTTAATTACCGATTGTCTTGGTGATACTACGGAATAAATTATGTGGTTATATTTGAGGCCCATCATGAGGTTCCAAGTTTGATTCAAGGGTCAGAGTATTATTGGGTCTTTCTGTTAGGAATTTTTTACAGCAGCTCAGAATCTGGAAATATTTTCAGTAGACGGTGGGCTTGCTCCCTATTGCATGGCAATTAAAACCACTAATAAATATGCGTGCTATACATTTCCTACCTCCTATATCCTTGAAGGATGTACCTTCGTGAATATATTATTTTCCATTTGTTTTCTAGTTCAGCCGCATTTTTCCAGAAATCGCCACATACCATCGTGCGTGTTTATTCTCGAAGGTTAAGCCAGGTGTATTATAGTCAAACATAGCTATACTCCTTAATATCCCAATTCCAAGTTAACGATATGGCAGTCTAGCTGGAACATGCGCTTAGTTTAAGGAAGCATTCTATATAATGTAATTTCTTTTAGACAATCTGTAATTTGCGGATTGCCTAATGACTGAATTTACTCCAAACATGTTTTGGAACACATTGGCTCATTAAACAATGAACTAGGCTATCGTTGATTACACGGTTAATATACGTAATATAAATTTTCTCGCCTTAACCGTAACATATAACACTGGGTTTTAGAGCTAATTAGATACATTTATCAACATATATGTGTTATGAGGTTTGTAAATTAGTGTTTCTAACTGTAAGAGGTGAACATACTTTGACCTCTTTACTCGAAGTCAGTTGTAATTATCATCTTTCATTATGACTGCTATGATAGCTTCCTCGAGTTGGATAACAACAAATCGATTTTCAAATACTCTTATAATATTTTATGTATTTATTGAGCTAATGTATACTAGGTATGTAGGTAGGTACTAGAGGAAACATCTCAATTTTTTTTAAACACTTTTTGTGCTCGTACTTAGTCCCGTTTCCTCTATCAAGAAACGAGTAGGTAGTCTTAGCTACGGACAGTTAAATTTTTTCTATAGAACTAACGCGCACCATTTCGTCTGCGTCATATAAGATAATGTTTTCCTATGCCGCAACATTTTTCATGGTTGCCCCGCTCCTATTGGTAGTAGCGTGATAGCTTATAGCCTTCCTCGATAAATGGTTTATTCAACACAAATAAATTTTAATTCTAACCTAGCTTTAAAATTATAACCTAACTAAACAGTAATAGGTACCTACCTACCTTAGATTAGCGCGTTCAACAAACAAACTCTTCAGCTTGATAATATTAGTATAGATATGTGTTAAAACTTAACTGCCCTCAAGTAAAACGATTACTTTCTTGATATAGGCACCAGAGCTTAGCCGATTATTGCAACGACACTTTTAAGTGCTACACTTATTTATTTTAAACATACCATCATATGTATTACGCTACTGCTTAACTATTGCACTTAAATGTGTCGATATAGTAATCGCCTGGCTCAAATTGAGTGAATTTGAGAGCATACACTCTAGTTCCTGTTACAAAAATTTTACTTGGGATGTCTCCTCTAGTGTATGGTGCTCAATAAATCATGCATGTAATACACGAAATTACTTGCATTCCTAATTATATTATTTATTATTATTGCTTTTAAGAAGTCTCTTTATTGATGTTAACGCGTATTAGCAATGTCCAGAATTGCATTCGAATGTACCTATTGATTATATAAAAGTGCGTGCACTGCGTCCTTAACCTTACAATTTTAGTATCGCGTAGAGCGCTACACTATTCGAATATCAAATCAAAATTTAATTACGCACATCGCTAACTCATATTGCAGGGTTCGAAACGGATCGTTGATAAATGTCATGATGGTGTTGATAATAATTTTGATCTTAATAATTACATATAATAAAGATATTTATTTTAATTGTCATTCCTGATTCAACAGCTAATGAGCAATGCATCAAAATTAAATTCATGTCGAATGATTTGATTGCCTGCTGCCAATGCAGATAGCTAATCACTGCAGTTGACATGTGCTCGACTGTCTGTTAACTCTTTTTGTGTTGATCTGCCTTTCAGAATCCTGGTTTTAATTAACGTACATACCTCTGTTTAAATTGTACTAATGTTTACGCGATTACATAATTTGTCCAATCAATGTAAAATTTGTGAAAGATAATTGTCTAACGCATACTGTGCGTTCTATGTATGAGAGCTACCAAACCAAATTATAACATTGATTAATGTGTTTGTTTTGAATATATAGATAGTACCTATACAAACATAATTCTTCCATTGCCTTTCGCATTTATTTCTACTAGGTACATATCATTTGTACAACGCATATCTAATTATAAATATAAATTCATCATTATTCAATCATTGAGTTATAAAGTACTACATGCTAAAGGAGACATCTCAACCAAATTGTAACATGAGTTAGAGTGCATGCTCTCTTACTCAATTAGTCTGAGCCAGGCAATTACTGTATGCAATAATAATAAGCAGTAGCATAATTAGTTAATTACACATGATTAAATATTAGAATTTTGCACTCAAACATCACGTTGCAATAATCGGCTAGGTGAGTTAGCGTGCTTGCACTCTAATGCGTTGTGCAAACAATCTAATTGCGATGTCTCCTCTAGTACCTACATACTGAATCAATGCTTGTGATAAACTTTTCCTTGACTTATGATTTTTTTTTTTTAACTTATTATATTATTGCCATTAGGATAAAGAACATGATTGCATCTTCTCTTTAATATTTTTATCAGCAATTTTATGCTCAAATTTTAAATAAACTTACCTATTACAACATACCTTAATATTTTTTGTAAATGAATTTATTCAAATAAACTTACTACTTTTACCAATCTCTTATTTATACTTACCCTTTAAATGTTTTCATCGCCTTCGGGGTTCCGAAGGTATTAATTGCGACTGCTGTGCATGAGGCTTCGTAGCCCGTGTCAGGTCCATCAGAATGTCGGGTTTGTCCGACAAGAAATTCTTTCTTTCTTGTCAGTGTTACAAGCTCTTGTGCCTCGGCAAGCACGCGTTGAGGTGAAACACGTGTCGACCCATTTGTGTTCGAAGTGGCATACTGCAAGATGGTGTACGCTCAGATCTACGACGCGGCTGTTCTTATCAGAGTTCGGTATTGTTATTCCTTTTTCTATTGCAATAGTTACTGTTATTCAGAGGGTACGTGGAAGGTTCACCTTCTTCCTAATTGTTTAATTAATATTTGATTATTAAAAATGTTTATTTCTTGTCCCTAGCCTTTATTATTCCCAAGTCACTTGGGATCGGCTTTTCTGATCTAACCGGATTTGACTGGATATCAGTTTTTACACGGAGCGGCTGCCACCTGTCCTCCGCAACCCGTAGGCTGACGATACCCTAAGGCTAGACTAGTGTCAGGATATTATAGGATACTGACTTCCCAATAACGACTGCCATAGATGTTCATGGCAGCCGGGACCGACGGCTTAACGTGCTCTCCGAGGCACGGAGCAGGCGATAATTGTTAATAAATACGCACATAATTTCGAAAAGTCATATAACTTCGGAAAGTCAGAGGTGCGCAACGTGGGTTCGAACCAGAGACCCTCTGCATTGCAGTCTGTTGGTCTCCCCACTGAGCTAACGCTGCTGCTAAATATTATGATTTATTACCTTTAAATAATTATCAATGGCCACCGGTGTGCCACCACAGTTTCATAATAGTTATTAATTTTTTTGTTGTATTACCTATTGTTGGTACTGTTGGTTTGTGCTGCTGCAAGAATAACTGTTTTTATCTCATACGAGGACACACACGCCCAAAAAACTATAATATTTGGTCTATGCCGGTCGATCTTGAAATGTAATATGTAAAGCCTGCAATACGTGTTGGTCAAGCGTAGGCCAACGCGAGCGCAAGCAAATTGATACAAGGTAAGTAGGTATCGCAGTCTAGACGTTCGGCAAATTTAAAAAAACAATGCAAACGGTCAATTTAGACGAGTTTGAAACAATATGAACGTCGTAAAAGTTATTGCAGCTGCAAGAGCGCATATAATTATTATACCTATCAGTGTACACCGTAGTAGACTTGTAAAAAATACACTTTGTACGTGTAACGGCGATGTTCGCCAAGCGCGTAGGTAATGGCAGACAGACCAACATGTGAACGCTATTGGCCGAGCGCAAAACCAACACCTTTGATTTGCATAGAAAAACCGACACCGCTCCTGTGTGTGAGACGAGTGGTCGCGAGCGACTGCGAGTTGCTCTCTATATCAGGGATGTTACGAATATTCTCATCCGCATCCGCAATTATCAATGCGGATCCAGATAATTAGCATAGGTTACAATATGAAGGAAATCAGTTGTTCAGTAGTTCGTGTTTAATTTATGAACCTTTGCAAAACCGGTTTGAATCTGCGAAGGCGGTGACATTAGATACTTTATATTAAATAAGATGAACAATCTTTATCAACATCCGCATTCGTAATTGTGGAGCTTTCGCATCGATTTGGACATGTGAGTCTTCAAAAATCTCCACCCGCGGATTATCGAATAATCTGCATCCGCAACATCCCCGCTCTATACCTATATGTTGGCGCTTGCTTTCACTCGGCCGACTAGGCGAGTGATACCATGCACTGGCAAGGTAAAGCAAATACACTTTCCACTTTGGTAGGTATTGGCTGACACTCAGCAACGTTGGGCCAACATGTATTGTCGGCTTAACATAATTACATATTAGCTTTACTCGATGGGCTATCAAGTATATTATAGTACCTCATTTCAATTTTGCCACTAAAGAGTTACCAAGTTGTTGTGCACTCGAAACAAGAGACCCAGTGAGGTTTTCTTTTATTCTTCTTTAAAGGAGAGACTGGTGACTTCTTTGCGTAAATATGAGCTGATCCTTTCACAACAAAACAAACTAAGTAGAATCCTTAACATCATCAAAGATTGTCTTTAGCATGGACCTACCTACTAGTCTTATATTATTTGGAACAAACTAAAGAACAATGATGCCAATTCGGATTAATATATTACCAATGAAGTATTGAATAGACATGGGGTAATAAAATAGTAACAATTGAATATACCTGCTTAGTCATGATTTCATTTCTACATGAAGCATGAACATATTAGGCATAATAATATGCCTATTATGTAGTGGTTAGTGTAACCGACTGCAACGCCTGAGGTCGCGGGTTCGATTCCCGCACAAGTCAAACATTTGTGTCTGGGTGTTTCTATGTATAATGCATGTATTTACAAAAAAAGTATATATGCAGGTGTGTTTATCCATTGTCTAGTACCACCCATAGTACAAGCTCTGCTTAGTTTCGGCTAGATGGTATTGTGTGTATGTGATAGAATATTGTTATATTATATGTTCATGGACCTATATAGGTACTGATAGACTGCACTTATTGCTCAGTTAATATTATGTATCCACTGGAATTGCGTCAAACGGGTAACACTTCGATCACAATAGGACAAAATGTTATATCTAATTTCTACCTAAAATATTTGTCATGCTTACCTATCTAAGTTCTACCTAGTTGTTCAGAGTTACTAATATATCTGTTACTTCAATAATTTAAGGTTTCTTTTTATGACAATAACTTACCTACTTAAGAAAATCAATAAATCATTTTAACCACGCCGTACTATCACGGAACAGCTTTATTGTACACCAATTGGATCAGCTTAGATGGTAAGCCATGCTACTATATGCTGTACTATTGTTATGAATAAGTACTGCATACCTCTATATAAGCATGGTCTTCGCCTTGAGCGGCAATATCTATAAATAGTTAAAACTATCTCAAAAAGTATAGGCCCCAATCTTACGCTTCGAGACAGAAGTTTACTAATTAGACAAATAAATATGGTGCGATAAGGATTCTCGTAATGAATTATACCAGTTTCACTAATCACCATTGTTGTTACACAGATGAGGCGCTGACATGCAACGTGTGCGACAGGTCGTTTCCAACGCGCCGCCAGCTCGGAGATCACCAACAGAAGAAACGACATTTCGGGTAAGTTGTACTCTCGTCTTCTAATAGTAGACTCGCATTCACTGCAGACTGATTTGATCCAAAGCCAGTTATAAATTGATATTCCCGATGCCTTGCCTTATATAATTTGTATTAGATCTAAAGCAGAGGATCCCAGACATTTTTCTCATACCATTTTCAAAATTTAGCAGTTTCCCGTGGATCCCTTGCAGCTACATTTTTATCATATCCCTGCATATTATTATGCATCAAATCTCTACGGGCTGACATTTTTTTTTAGAAATTCTCTACCCTAATACCGGCAAGTTAGAGAATCTGAATATGAAAGATGCAAGTTTTTACAAGTAACAGTCGCTGAGCTTCTTAAAATATTATCTGCCTACATTGATAGGTGAAGTCAAGCCAACATTTTAGTTCTTCGCTATCGAAAGCAAATAAATGTTCGTGGACCCCCGCTTACGAATTGTGGAGCCCCTTTTTTTGTCACGCCATCGTAGACCCCCGTCAACTCTCTCGTTGACCCCTAGGGGTCCACCAGGACCACTTTGAGAATGACTAATGTTCTAAAGGATTATGTTCAACTGACGCGTATTTGAATCGTTAATCTTTGTCGAGTGCCAGTCGACGCGTCTGCGTTTATGTAAGGAATATGTTTGTGCTGCTGATTATTGTGGAGGCAGTAAGATGTTGAAACGATGGTCAAACAGGATAGCTGTTACCATTTAGTTTGCTTTGTATTTGATAAATTTCAAATCAGCAGGTCTAGGTCACTGCGTCAATCATCACCAGAATATAAAACCAGATAGGTCAGGTCTAGATCCCAGAGTTTCTAGACCTGACCTTTTTTATTTAAGCATTTTAATATTGTAATATTAGGTTTTACCCTATATCCTTTTCTGGTTGAATAGTTAAGGCGTGACAGTGTAACAAACAAACTCACATTTACATTTCTAATATTTGTAAGGAATGTGCGTGTGGTGTGAGGGGCAGCTTTGTTAAAACTCTTTAAAAATGTGCTCAGGATTTAGTGAACATTCCCAATGTAGTTTTGTAATTCATGTTATTAATTATTGCATATTAAATCTATTCGCTTTTATATATTGAAACCCATCATAATTTAAACTAATAAGATGTAAATTATTGACTATGTACATATTATAAACACAATTCTTTAAAACTAACTTATACCTAAAATATTATAACAGAAAGAAAAAGAAAACTAAAACCTTCTAATAGGCGTCATAAAATTCCTCCGCATCACAGTAGACTGGTAGTGTGCCCAGAAGATTGGCAGCATTGCCACGTTGAATGGCAATGCTTATTCTTTCCGCAAAATAAAGGCCAACTCTCTGGTCACGGGAAGCGTCGATTAACATTTTTGCTGTCTCTATAGAGCACGAGCACTGGGACCCCATGTCCCTACGTTTCGACCCCAAACGGCTCAAAAACATAATCCCCTGCCAGGTTTTTGCACGCCGGCGGTGACAAGAGCACGACGGATAATGTCATTAAGGTTGGCGTGCCGCGAAAAACGACCGGCCCTCCTGCTACATGATAGGCCATGGTGGCCAAGGCCATCGACGGCTTCACCACAGTGACATCGATGCGGAGAAACACATGGAGCACCTAAACGAAGGCAAGAAGCGATGCGGAACGTTGTGTCGTCCAACATAGTGCCTATGTTGGACGATGGGAGTCCTTGGAGCCAAAGACCCGATTCCCACTCCCCCACAGCCAATAAACGGGCACGCTCAGCAATATTAGAAGATGTGTTCATGAGATGTTCTCTCACCATGTCGCAGAGCGGCCCGTCCCACCGACTCTGAGAATAGATCGGATGGCAAATCAGAGCTTGGACAGATCATTTTCCAAGCGTTCACTGCGTCGGACTTGCACGACACTTCAGAATTAATTAACCAGTGTGGGAGTTAAAATTTTCCTGGTCAATTCTTCAGTGCAGTGGACCGAAGACAGGAACGCCGGTAAACTGACATCACTAATTTTGCGAACGTCGAGGTCACCCAAGCGAACTGGTAGGGTTGCCTGAAGCTACACTCATTCGTTCATGGCCAAATATTCGTCGATTTTTCCAAAAGTATTAAATGCTTCCAGAATTGAGAGGATCGGAGGGCATGTGTGAATTTAGGAACGAAGAGGCAATAACGAATGATTGTATAAGCAGAATGAATATTAATTTTGAGTAGTCAGTCTGAAACTTCACAAAAATTTTGGATTCATTCCCGATTTATTGTGAAATTTGGAATTAGATTTTGTGAAAATCAAATAAGTTAGTTATTTTGCAAGCTGTGATGAAAAATTTTCAAATTATTGTAGTGTTTTATTTAATAATAATTTATTCTTCTGATTAAGTTAGATGTTGTCCAATATAATTGCTATTCTCCAGTCAGAGGTATTTCCAAATCAAATCGATTTTATGGCTATCCTGCTCGAACATTGCTTAAGACTACATAATTTTTGAAATTACACGCTTTGTAAATTGTTCCGAGGGTAAAACGATGTCATTCTAATGAGGTTAATATGTCGGTATAAATGGCTGTTCTCACCGAAATCCTAGCAGTTATAGATAATGAGATAGATCCCCCGGTCGAAACGTTACTTTGTAGGTCTAGGCCCACGTACTTTTTGTTTTAGACTGATTTCGTCTGTTTAACTACCTTAGTAGTATTAATTGCATTTGTTAGTTTTGACCAATTAAGACCTTTCTTGTAACAGTTTTACTGTATGAAGTAAAAATAATCGACAGTAAGAACAAGTACATAAATTCCGAGGTGAATAATTCGTAAAACATTGATCTAGAGCTTATAATTCATTTTTCTACAACTTTTGACAAATTCAGTCTTCATTTGTCTAAAATAATTAGATCTCTAACCCAAGTAGTTGTTGTATCTCCATGGCCGCGCAATCCTCCACGTTACGTTCGCCCGGCCAACTATAAACCTTTATTTCTATTTTGACAAATTTTCCGTCGATTCCCTTCGATTTTAACAAATTCCGAAATCTTTACCAAATATTTTATTCTTATTTGATAACTTGGCGGAGCAATCGTAACCGCACATGAGTTATGGACTGTAAAGTTGGGCCCTCAGTTCACCCAGAGGATTGAGGGCCCACCTGTACCGAATAAACTATGGACACTATATAAATATGCCAAAATCTAAGCTAATGTCTAACAAAATTTGAGAAATCAAGTTATTATCGCAAAACGCTGTCCTTCTTTGTATATCTTCGTTCAAAATGAGCCCTCAATTCTCGTAAAAGTTGCAACTAAATAAATTGTGAAAATTTGTGAAAGCAAGAACAGGTCACCACTTCTTAGTTTGAAAATTATGACCTTGATAAAATTCGGACCTTCAGTCCTGTATTTCCTTTGGTTTTAGTTCTATTATTAGATACTACATTGAGAAATCCAGCAGTTCTCAGAGGTCCATTAAATAATAATTATTTTTTGTCCACTACAAGATGTTTGTCTAATACAATAAGTATTATATCTAGTAGATACAGTAGAGCATCATCCCTAGTATATTAATAAGTTGCAAATCTGTGCAAGTAGGATGGCTCATGGTCATACTTATCGTTTACAGATGCAGCGCGTGCGACAGCCTGTTCCCGTCGCTGATGGCGCTGGAACACCACAAGGAGGAGTTCCAGCACTGGAGTGACTCGTCCTACTGCTCGCACTCCGACTCCGAGGACAGCGAGCTCGACACGTGCCACGAGGACAAGCATCGACTTCTCTAATGCCACCACCTCATTATTGCCGGGGAGAAGCCCACCAAGCTGGGCACTTTTGTGTGAACCTCTGTATATCATGTCTGGACTCTAGTTTCAAGTGTGCGGCTAGCAAATACGAGTGTCAAGTCAAACTTGCACACTTCGTAGCAACGTTTCTGTTCTCGAATGTACCATTCTGATATCTTAAAAATACTGGTGCAATAAAATTGGATTATAGGCAAAAATATATTCGAAATCAAACAGGTCAATAAAACATAGTCACATTATTCTGGCTTACTTATACATCAATGTTTGATAAAAATGTTTTACATTTCATGTTGGCAAAATGAACAACATTGTGACTAAACAAAAACAAAATAAAGAGAACTGTATGCCTAAGTATACAACAAGTATACAAATATAATGGAGCCTAAATTGTACAGTAGACACATATCATTTTGTACAAGCCTAACTTGTTACGTACCTACGTTTTAAGAGACGAACAATGTGAAGTGAATGGAAAAATAGAAAAATATACTTATGAAATGTGCCTAAAATTATAAAACATCCATTTGTTTGTATTAAGTATTTTTCAAGTACATAATATTTATAAAATACACTTTTCATCAGTCTGGCAACAAAAACAAACTATTAATCATTGTGAATTAAAAAAACAAAGTGTATATAGAAAAAATAATAATTAAATCGGGGTTTACAAGATGATAAAAAGCTATATTGTTTGTAATAATTTATTTATAATAATTTATAACCATGAATTTGGTAATATCAATATCATAGATAATGTCAACATGTTAGCTCCAAATTCATGTTTCCTTTCAATAGTCAAGGTGATTTATCATTTAGTTTACAATATGTCCGCAACCTTTAATTAGCACAGAGCAAATCGAGTATTTGCAGAGTCTAGTTCACAATGGTTTTATAAATCTTAAATATTCGATTTATGTCTTGCATGCAAATTATTTTAAGCGCATTTTATTCAAGTAATCTGTATGTCTATAGCAGAATTTCTTTTCGCTTCACCTTTGTGTCGTGCTCCTGTTAGCTGTCATATCTTTGTAAATACTATTTCTAGTGATATCCCGGCAATAATGCATATCACGGTACTGTTTATATGACTGATATTCTAGTCTAGACTTGTAAATATTTGTTAAATATAGGTCTGTGTCATCAGAATCTCGGTGTCATACTTTCTGGCGATGACGCGATTATAGCATCCATCTTAGAATTGTGAAGAAATAAGCAAAAGTACTATTAAAGAAAACTCGAAAAATCAACAGTCAAGTGTCGCCGCGAGGAAGTAATGACACGACTCACATTAGAATTTTAAATTTTTAGTGTCACAATAAAGTAAACGTATGTCCCGGTCCCTTCCCTTCCGAGGTCCCTTCCGAGTTTATAGTATAATTGTAATATTCCAACTAGTCATACTATTTTTATAAAGTATTAAATAATTGTATTTCAACATCGTAACGTGTAAACGGTAAAAATCTGTAAGGTCGCTCCCCTGTCCCGTGCGACGGGGAGGCGACGAGACGATCTACTTCGTACAAATAAAAATACGATTGAAAATATGTACAGAAATGTTTATTTTATAGGAAATCACATAACCACAGAGTACAAGCTACGAACACGTATGTACTGCGCTATGTCCGATCTCCCATAAAGGTACCGAAAGGCCGCGATCGGCGCGTATCGTCCGGGGAGCGACGTACACATCTTTAATTTTTCATATTATCGAGTAATCAGGAATACAAATCACGAATCTCTTACAAAAGCATAATACGAGTAAGTCTAGTGTCGGCGGCGCGGGGCCTCGCCTTACATGTTACGTTACGTTACGTTAGGATAATTATATGCGCCACGTGACGGGCTGACGTCACTCGGGGCGGTCGGGTCCGGGGCGGGCCGCGGCGCGGCGCGCGGGGGCGGGGCGACGGTCGCCGCGCGGCGGTCAGGCCGTGCCGTTCAGCAGCGGCGACGCGCGCGCGCGCCCCTCCGCCAGCGGCGAGCGGCGCTTGGCGCCCGCGCCCGCGCCCGCGCCCGCGCCCGCGCCCGCCGCCGCGCCGCCCGGCCGCGCGCCGCCCTCGCCGGCGCCCAGCCCCGCGGCCGCCGCCGCCGCCGCCACCGCGCCCGCGGCCGGCCCGGCGCCCGCGGCCGCGCCCGCCGTCGCTCCGCCGGCACCCGTACCGCTGATGCCATTCTTCCACCCGCCTCCTGCAACAGAGTAGTGCTTAGCGTCCGAGCCAAATTTAACCCTATCGAGAACACCCGAAATTGCAGCCGAAACGTTGAGCAATATTTAGTATAGAACCACAGGAGATATTCTCTGGGCGATGGGCTAAAATTGAAATAGGGAAGCTGAAATTTCGGGTCGGAGGGGTTCAACCCCTGAGGCGAGGGTTAGTGCGAGTCCGCGGTGCGATGAGGGTTACGCGTGTGCGCGAGCGCGAGCGGTCGCGTGTCTCCCGTGAACGACTCACTATTCGGGACTCTCAAATCTGAAAATCTTACATCATGTGAGCGAGTGTTCCTTACGACATGCGGCTGATACTAGGCATTATAGTGACAAAGCCATGAACTAGAAGATATTAAAGTTCGTGGCCAAAACTTAAAAACCATACCATGCAATTGAAATACTAATTATAGCGTAATGTAAATAAATGTTTAGCTAAACCAAAATAATGATATCCAAAAATATATACTTTCTAAATCTACATAATGAAAAATAATGCATTATTATACTGAGTGCACATTGTTTGCAATATAACATAAATATAACGTGTTAATTTAGTAGCTTTGTATTGAACATTAAGTATAAAAGAAACTTTGATACCATCCGATATGTCTGGGTGTTGGTAAGTCGCCGGCACGCGTGTGGAAATGACGTTGGATGAAATGGGAGGGTAGTAGCTCAGTGTACGAGTGTTTTGTGCAAGGGTTTATAAAGGCATATCAACAGGGGCATATACACTACGACCACGTATAATACTAATAAATCTTCTGTGTAACATACTCACTCACTTATCTATAAGAACACTTACACGTGCACTTTAAAGTTTCTAGCTAACACATAAGTACATTTGTAACTCTCATAATGAAAAGATATTAATATTTAATAAATTTAAAATACGACGATAAGGCAGGACTAAACTGCAAAGTGATATTTTGGAGATTTAGTAAACAGACTGATAGTATTTTATTAACCAGATTAGAGGCAAATAGAATGTCTTTACTTTAAATTATATAACACTCAAGAGGCGTAATAACTACCTATTTTTATTAAAAGTGACAAATATCTTGTTGCTGGATAGTTCAAGAAGTACAGCCTGAGGTAAGTATGATATTAGGACATAATTTATTGAGAGTACAAAAACTAGAAACACTAGTTACGACATTAAAAAGAGAAGTGCAATTCGAACTAGAAATAGACCTACATAAACTGTTACACGACCACAAGGAACACAAACTTTAAAACTGTTGTCACTATACAATGAACTAAGTATTTATCCCAGCTATCATAGGTGTTGGGAGCGTGTTCCTTGTGGTTGGTCAGTTGGCAGGGTGCGGGGTGCGGGGTGTGGGGTGTGGGTGTGGGTGTGGGTGTGTGGTGCGTATACCTTGCCTCCTCCTCCTGCGGCGCCTGGCTCCGGCCGCCTCGCCCGCGCCGCGTCCCTCGTCAGACGTCGCGGACTCTGAACAACACATGCCAACTGCCTACATTGCCCCACCGAGGCGCCCGAACGTAGCGATAACGTAGCGGTAGCGGTAACTAGGGGGGACTAGTCGTTTGCTATTGCGCCGACTCTTTGGAAAGTAAACGTATGCGAGATGTAACTTCTAAGTATTATACTTGAGACATTCAAGTTGTCCTTTTGAAGAGAAGGACGAATAGGATATTACTAAATCTTCCATTTACATTTTGTACTGCCCATAAAACGCGGTCTACCCTGCAAACATTACCACGCACCGATATTGGCTCCTTTACTGAATGCAGATTGCATGACCCGAGATCGAAAGAAAATACATTGTTACTATCATGTCAAATGATGAGGAAGAATAGAATACCGATACTTTTGATCAGTTTACATTAAAACAGAACACATAATTAAAACCATATACAAACAGCCAGCGCAATTACTAATTGAACCACGGAATACTACTTTTGGTTAACCGTCACCAAGATATTAGTAACCTTACGAAACCAAACCGTAGAATAAAAAAGCAACAAAGAAATGCCCGTAAATAGCAAACAACTATTCACCCCCACGCATCTAACTTGTAAAGAAAATAAACTTCCCATTCATCCTTCTACAATTTATGTACTAATTAAAATGTAAAACGGGGTGCACAGAAAAATAAACATATAAACATAATAATGCATAAATAGACTTACAGAAATATAAAAAAACACTACAACTACATTTTAACTAGCACATTCAGTAATATTTTCAGATTTCGTCGTAATGTAGATATTTCATTATAGCAGCGCTCGGTAAAAATTAGAACCGAAATAAATAGCTCGATAGGCGGTCGACAAACTTACTAAGAAAACGTTAGCACACAGATCTTTGTTAGATATCCTCTGTTTTTAGGTGGAAGCATATCAATACTATTATCATCTTATAAATACAATTTTAAACATTTACTCAAGTGATCTATGTATTGAGTAAATAATATTAATAAAATCTAATATTCATCTATGACTTTATCAATAAAAAATATTTATATATACTGCTGTACACCTACATATATTATGAAGATTTATGAACCTTTTAACTGAATTGAATAGACTCACAACCACTTTCACAATATTTGGATTGAAAAGTGGGTCTCAACCAATGAAATGTTTTAAGCTACAAGAGACATAAATTGTTTTAACAATTATAATATCAAAGTATAGTATTACTCGCTAAAGCATCTCTTTTAGGATGACCAACACAATACAACATTCTCTAAACAGACTCGAATAATATTGTTTCATAATGGAAGCAAGTCTTTACCAATTAGCAGATTTGACTTTAAACACTAATAGGAAATACTATAGATGTTGATACACAGACATTTTGTAGTATATCGCCATAGTGAACATTGAAAAAATTTAGATAAACATTATTGAATACGAAAATTTTAGCAAAAGTACATAAGTAAAATTTTGAACTAAAGTGAATTAACGCATAAGTAAAAATACTTTTAATTATATTATTATTTTAATAATTTAACTAGACCGATGTAACTTAAGATAATATTAGAATATTAAAACAAGAATTCGTGAGTCGCTTTTTGTCTATATCATTTTTTTTTTTGTCAAAGAACAATGCATAGTTATCTAAAATCTTTATGACCGGTTTACCGGCGAAAGCTAGATTCGTGAAACGAGATCATATTCCACGCAATCATCCTTCTTATTTGAGAGATCCAGTGTGCAATTCTAGCGCTCATTCGAGCAGTCGTAAGAATCATATACAATGAAATGTATATTAATCATTAATAGTAAATTATATGCAATTTAATAAAATCATTCTTCACGGCACTCTACTAATCATGACAAACCAAGATAACCATTTGGCGCAAGAAACTAATGTAATAATTAGATGACGTAAATATGGCTACTTTATTATATTTGTGTTCTGAATGTAGAACATCGACTAGATAGTATTCTAAATATAACCAGATTGGATTTAGTTTATGGGTGTAATAAACGTGCTCAAATGAATGTTGTATGGATGTTAAACATAACATTTTATTGCTTAACCACATAATAAGATCAGTTTCTATTTTAACATATCTTTCATAATATAATACTTGAGATCAGGAACCCACCATGGCATATTACAAAAGGAGCACAGGTACAAAAGTGAGGAACAAAAATTTCAAATATCTAAATGAATCGCTTTACACAATGGAATAACCTTTTCTAAATATTTACAACAATTTAAAATGTCTATTATTTTGTTAAAGATGATTATGAAACTGAACCTTGATACAATTTATATGGATTATATTTTGGAGGTAAATTGACGCGCAGAAAGTGTCGAAAGCAACTTTCATACTATCTTTATGTAACTCTGTCAAAAACAGGGTTAGCATGCTTATGCTAATTCAGTTTTTGATGAAGTTACAAGAGTTTCTTGATGCAAGCTGCTTAGTTTGCATCAAGCAACTCGCCTCCTGTGAATAGACTTTTATACATAATATAATTTGTTTTCTATTGAATCTTATGACGAAACCACTTACGGTAACACCCTGAATAGACAAGCTCAATTTTTAAGATTCAGTATGACGCTTTTGTACAACAATATTTTAAAGCAATATATCAAATATACCATAATCCTTCAATCTGTTTATCGCTTATATAAACTGATAAGCCGAGGGAGTGTGCGGAGGAGATCCTCGTCTCAAATACTAACTGCGCCACCAAGTAAAGTACAAGTACTATAACATATTTTTATATTTGTCGACCGCCTATTGAATCAACAAGACTCGACCACAAGAAATAATCATGTTAAATGCAGTAACTAGTATATCATGCCCCATCTTTTCGATTTCACTGGCGTCGGCAGAGACTGAGTAAAAATGATTGTTTCTTGTGCCTGAGTAGTAAACCAACGATGAATCTTTGCCCTTAAGTCACGGTATTTAAGCTCAGAACCATAGAGCACGGAATCCGGCGCACCTCACTTTTAGTGACGAAGAAATAATCATATTACTGTCAGGGGACGGTGCTGCACGCAGGCAACATCGTCGGATCCACAATATAGGTGCCATATTTGTTGCGCGTGTGTAGTTGTCACCGACACGTGCGGTGCATATATATATATATATATGGCAATCAGGACTTCCGGTATAGGAAGCCAAGTTGTTCCGTGCTCTTTGCTAAGAACAATAACGCATAGAAGTGTTACATTGCTAGGCATAAAATAATAGGTTACTAAACATTGTTTCTATTACATATACTTCAACCCTATAGATCTTGATAGTGTATATTACACATCCATATTTCGAAAGCTACGGTTTAATAGCCCAAGTAAACGACTTTAACGGCTCTTGCCCGACCGTTTGCTTTAGTATTGTGTGTAACTTTATCAGCCCAAAGTGTAAAACATACTATAGAACATTATGCTAGCGGATTCATAAGTCAATAAGCAAGATATTTACTTATGTTAATTACCCTTTTCTTAGATACACGTATCTAAAATGATTAGACACACATGACAAAGCAAATCATATGTCTTGCATCATCTGTAAGTTTGAGTTCTATGCGTTATCATTCTAAGTACTCAGGATATCTGTACGAAATCGCTAGATTTGCCAATAACTCGGCAACATCTGTGGACCTTGGAGATGCAACCTTGCACATATTAACCGAATTCAAATCTTTTGATACAAATACTAGATGTCTACTACATTATTAATTGCCATTACCTAAATAGCCGGCAAATAAATTCAAACAAACTATTATTCACTATAATAAACTTTAAAGAAACGTGCTCGTTATCGTCACTGGGATGACCAATCTATGTGTTTGTTATTATATTATATTATATCTTGTATTAAAGAGTATAAATGAAAACGATTACGTTATGTGCTAACAAGGCCAATCATTAGGTATTACTAGATAGTATGATTGCATCTGGGTGCAAAATAAAGAATATGTTCAGTCCTTATTCTCAGATACGATCATTCTGTACATGTCAGCCACCAAAGTGGGAACGTGCATATATCACTATAGTGATGACAAATCCAGATGACAACCACTAGGATATATACGTCATGATAAACCAATAGCAATCCAATTAAAATTTAGAACAAATATATCGACGATTAAAGTACTTAATCATCAACCCATTATTTCTTAATAATCGTCCCAGTGAGTTTCGAATAACTTACACCAAACCCAATAACTATGGTTCTTTTATATAAATTGACTTAAAACAATATGTACGAGAATGGCATCAATTGCCCGGTCCACAGATATTTCCATGGTGTCGTAGCTAGTGTAGGCAATGTTAACAAAGCTTGTTGGAGAGTGTACCTCTATCTGCACTGGACACATCCTGGCTGTCGAGCACGGAGCTCTCGTCGTCCGTCTGCCTTCGTCGGTCCTCGCGTCGTCTGCCACTCTGGAGAACGAAAATGATCTGAGACATTGATTCAAACAATTATATACGTGGTATCTCACAAATAGAATGATGGGATTTCATCATACTAGGCCTTACTGGTCACCAAAATTATGATAACAGTATAGACATTTTGTGACTAGTCTGGCAAAAATTTCAAAGATGACCAATCCACAATCAGATCTCAAAAATAGTCGTCAGAGGCCTAATTTGTACATATTGAGCCTCTGACGCGTCGGCAATCTAAATTTAGAAATAGAAATAGAAATATTTATTTGCATAGAATGTAGGTTTACAAATTATGGTGGTTAGTAGGTACATGTTTGTCGGAATCCTTATACATTCTACCTTACGGTATGCAAAAATTAACACAATCATTTAAATAAAAGGGAGATAATAATATACACAAAGAAATAAAAATGCAGAAAACAAATACTAAAATTAACCTGATGATGATACTTTTACAAACAGTGGCAAATTGGTAGTAACAATATTTATTATAATGGATCATTCAAGAAGTCTGTAACCGAGTAATAACATTTATGAGCCAGTAAGGCCTCAAGACGCTTTTTAAATAGAGTAACAGATTGCTCCTTAATATCTTTCGGCATTTTATAATATTCAGATAAAATATTCAGATGGCGCACATATTATATTGTGAATGTGAAACATCCTACAATAGCGCGTGAGTACTGTAAACGGGAAACATTCGAATGGCACCAGAGTACTGTAAACGGGAAACATTCTACAATGGCGCCAGAGTACTGTAAACGGGAAACATCCTACAATAGCGCCCGAGTACTATAAACGGGAAACATTCGAATGGCACCAGAGTATTGTAAACGGGACACATTCGAATAGCACCCGAGTACTGTAAACGGGACACATTCGAATGGCACCCGAGTACTGTAAACGGAAAACATTCTACAATGGCGCCCGAGTATTGTAAACGGGAAACATTCTACAATGACGCCCGAGTACTGTAAACGGGACACATTCAAATAGCACGTGAGTACTGTAAACGGGACACATTCGAATGGCACCCGAGTACTGTACACGGGACACATTCGAATGGCACCCGAGTACTATAAACGGAAAACATTATACAATGACGGCCGAGTACTGTAAACGGGAAACATTCTACAATGGCGCCCGAGTACTGTAAACGGGTAACATTCGAATGGCACCCGAGTACTGTAAACGGGACACATTCAAATGGCACGCGAGTACTGTAAACGGGACACATTCGACTGGCACCAGAATACTATAAACGTAAAACATTATACAATGACGGCCGAGTACTGTAAACGGGAAACATTGTACAATGGCGCCCGAGTACTGTAAACGGGAAACATTCTACAATAGCGCCCGAGTACTGTAAACGGGACACATTCAAATGGCACGCGAGTACTGTAAACGGGACACATTCGAATGGCACCCGAGTACTGTAGACGGGACACATTCGAATGGCATCCGAGTACTATAAACGGAAAACATTATACAATGACAGCTGAGTACTGTAAACGGGAAACATTCTACAATGGCGCCCGAGTACTGTAAACGGGTAACATTCGAATGGCACCCGAGTACTGTAAACGGGACACATTCGAATGGCACCCGAGTACTATAAACAGAAAACATTATACAATGACGACCGAGTACTGTAAACGGGAAACATTCTACAATGGCGCCCGAGTACTGTAAACGGGAAACATTCTACAATAGCGCCCGAGTACTATAAACGGGACACACTCAAATAGCACGCGAGTACTGTAAACGGGACACATTCGAATGGCACCCGAGTACTGTAAACGGGACACATTCGAATGGCACCCGAGTACTATAAATGGAAATCATTATACAATGACGGCCGAGTACTGTAAACGATAAACATTCTACAATAGCGCCCGAGTACAGTAAATGGGAAACATTATGCAATGGCGCCCGCGTTCAGGGTGGCTAATGTAAGTTGTTTTTACGTAAACGCGATTGGAATGTTTACCGCGATTGGCTCTCTGATTGGTTAAGAGCTTGGAGCGGGCCAATCAGAGCGCTGAACATCATAAATATCGTCGTGGTGTTTTTCACCTCCCTGAGGTGAGAAGTGGGGGCTTTTAACAGTGGGCCTCCTTAAGGTGATCTTCATCGCGGCCTTACTATGGATCGGTCGTTGGGTTTGCGCGCCCTCGAGGCTAGCCAGCCGAGTGAGTCTATGTTGGAAGATGCCCAGCTAGCCGCCTACGATAGGGCGGCGGTTCACCTTCTGGTAGAGGTCACGTCGCCCCGATCGAGAAAACTGGAACCAGCTCACGAGCGGGGCGTTTCTGTCTCCTTCTCTTTATAAAGGTGTCGATCGCGTTAATGTAAAACAAATTGGCACTAAGCACTCAGGTGCTGTGTAGGGCATGTGTAAGGTCCCTGGTGTGCGCGCGTACGTACATTGGCGCGCGCGTCATTGTTAGTCCTGAGCGTACGTTGCGGCGCGGGGTGCGCGCGCCCGTTCTCCAGCGGCACGCGCCGCTCCCCGCGCTCGTCGCCGGCGCGCCGCTCGCCACGATCTCCATGATAAGGTCACTATAAGGTCGGGTAGGTACGTACATTGGCGCGCGCGTCATTGTTAGTCCTGAGCGTACGTTGCGGCGCGGGGTGCGCGCGCCCGTTCTCCAGCGGCACGCGCCGCTCCCCGCGCTCGTCGCCGGCGCGCCGCTCGCCACGATCTCCATGATAAGGTCACTATAAGGTCGGGTAGGTACGTACATTGGCGCGCGCGTCATTGTTAGTCCTGAGCGTACGTTGCGGCGCGGGGTGCGCGCGCCCGTTCTCCAGCGGCACGCGCCGCTCCCCGCGCTCGTCGCCGGCGCGCCGCTCGCCACGATCTCCATGATAAGGTCACTATAAGGTCGGGTAGGTACGTACATTGGCGCGCGCGTCATTGTTAGTCCTGAGCGTACGTTGCGGCGCGGGGTGCGCGCGCCCGTTCTCCAGCGGCACGCGCCGCTCCCCGCGCTCGTCGCCGGCGCGCCGCTCGCCACGATCTCCATGATAAGGTCACTATAAGGTCGGGTAGGTACGTACATTGGCGCGCGCGTCATTGTTAGTCCTGAGCGTACGTTGCGGCGCGGGGTGCGCGCGCCCGTTCTCCAGCGGCACGCGCCGCTCCCCGCGCTCGTCGCCGGCGCGCCGCTCGCCACGATCTCCATGATAAGGTCACTATAAGGTCGGGTAGGTACGTACATTGGCGCGCGCGTCATTGTTAGTCCTGAGCGTACGTTGCGGCGCGGGGTGCGCGCGCCCGTTCTCCAGCGGCACGCGCCGTTCCCCGCGCTCGTCGCCGGCGCGCCGCTCGCCACGATCTCCATGATAAGGTCACTATAAGGTCGGGTAGGTACGTACATTGGCGCGCGCGTCATTGTTAGTCCTGAGCGTACGTTGCGGCGCGGGGTGCGCGCGCCCGTTCTCCAGCGGCACGCGCCGCTCCCCGCGCTCGTCGCCGGCGCGCCGCTCGCCACGATCTCCATGATAAGGTCACTATAAGGTCGGGTAGGTACGTACATTGGCGCGCGCGTCATTGTTAGTCCTGAGCGTACGTTGCGGCGCGGGGTGCGCGCGCCCGTTCTCCAGCGGCACGCGCCGCTCCCCGCGCTCGTCGCCGGCGCGCCGCTCGCCACGATCTCCACGCTCACTCGATCTGGAACAATACACACATTTTTGTATAACAAATTCTAACTTTTTCTAGACTATATTTTACGACTCATAATCATTAATATACAGAATTTTACACTACCGATATGGCATATGGTATGAGTTGACACACAACAGTCAACTCAAAATATCAAATTTGCTTTGAATATAAGGTGGCCATCTCAATAGCACCCGCTATTGAGATGGCCACCTTATATTCAAAGCAAAGTCCACCCGGACTGGCCGCGTTAAGGTCACCCTTGGTGCAGATGATCGGTCAAAGGGCTGATATTATAAGTAGCAGCTATCAAGTTATATTTTACGAATGTGTAGATGTACCTGTTAGTCCTAGGCGGCCTGCCGCCACGTCCGCGGTATCCCGCACTGTCACTGCGCTCCTCGCCCAGCTCTGGAGTCATACGCCGTCCGCCTGCTGTGGCAACAAATAAAACAATCCATTAGATCGGTATTGATAAATGCCGTTATAGACGTTTTATACATGATTTTTGCCATCAAATTGCAATAAAAATTAGAATGTAAGACAATTATTTCTATATGTATTTCTACATGTTATGTGTCCGCGCGGCGGCGGGTAGCTGCGGGTCTATCTACGAGTGTGATGTGTATGCGCGTACTTACTGGTGGGGTACCGATGGTGCGGCGGGCGCGTGGGAGCTTGTCCGCGCGGCGGCGGGTAGCTGCGGGTCTATCTACGAGTGTGATGTGTATGCGCGTACTTACTGGTGGGGTACCGATGGTGCGGCGGGCGCGTGGGAGCTTGTCCGCGCGGCGGCGGGTAGCTGCGGGTCTATCTACGAGTGTGATGTGTATGCGCGTACTTACTGGTGGGGTACCGATGGTGCGGCGGGCGCGTGGGAGCTTGTCCGCGCGGCGGCGGGTAGCTGCGGGTCTATCTACGAGTGTGATGTGTATGCGCGTACTTACTGGTGGGGTACCGATGGTGCGGCGGGCGCGTGGGAGCTTGTCCGCGCGGCGGCGGGTAGCTGCGGGTCTATCTACGAGTGTGATGTGTATGCGCGTACTTACTGGTGGGGTACCGATGGTGCGGCGGGCGCGTGGGAGCTTGTCCGCGCGGCGGCGGGTAGCTGCGGGTCTATCTACGAGTGTGATGTGTATGCGCGTACTTACTGGTGGGGTACCGATGGTGCGGCGGGCGCGTGGGAGCTTGTCCGCGCGGCGGCGGGTAGCTGCGGGTCTATCTACGAGTGTGATGTGTATGCGCGTACTTACTGGTGGGGTACCGATGGTGCGGCGGGCGCGTGGGAGCTTGTCCGCGCGGCGGCGGGTAGCTGCGGGTCTATCTACGAGTGTGATGTGTATGCGCGTACTTACTGGTGGGGTACCGATGGTGCGGCGGGCGCGTGGGAGCTTGTCCGCGCGGCGGCGGGTAGCTGCGGGTCTATCTACGAGTGTGATGTGTATGCGCGTACTTACTGGTGGGGTACCGATGGTGCGGCGGGCGCGTGGGAGCTTGTCCGCGCGGCGGCGGGTAGCTGCGGGTCTATCTACGAGTGTGATGTGTATGCGCGTACTTACTGGTGGGGTACCGATGGTGCGGCGGGCGCGTGGGAGCTTGTCCGCGCGGCGGCGGGTAGCTGCGGGTCTATCTACGAGTGTGATGTGTATGCGCGTACTTACTGGTGGGGTACCGATGGTGCGGCGGGCGCGTGGGAGCTTGTCCGCGCGGCGGCGGGTAGCTGCGGGTCTATCTACGAGTGTGATGTGTATGCGCGTACTTACTGGTGGGGTACCGATGGTGCGGCGGGCGCGTGGGAGCTTGTCCGCGCGGCGGCGGGTAGCTGCGGGTCTATCTACGAGTGTGATGTGTATGCGCGTACTTACTGGTGGGGTACCGATGGTGCGGCGGGCGCGTGGGAGCTTGTCCGCGCGGCGGCGGGTAGCTGCGGGTCTATCTACGAGTGTGATGTGTATGCGCGTACTTACTGGTGGGGTACCGATGGTGCGGCGGGCGCGTGGGAGCTTGTCCGCGCGGCGGCGGGTAGCTGCGGGTCTATCTACGAGTGTGATGTGTATGCGCGTACTTACTGGTGGGGTACCGATGGTGCGGCGGGCGCGTGGGAGCTTGTCCGCGCGGCGGCGGGTAGCTGCGGGTCTATCTACGAGTGTGATGTGTATGCGCGTACTTACTGGTGGGGTACCGATGGTGCGGCGGGCGCGTGGGAGCTTGTCCGCGCGGCGGCGGGTAGCTGCGGGTCTATCTACGAGTGTGATGTGTATGCGCGTACTTACTGGTGGGGTACCGATGGTGCGGCGGGCGCGTGGGAGCTTGTCCGCGCGGCGGCGGGTAGCTGCGGGTCTATCTACGAGTGTGATGTGTATGCGCGTACTTACTGGTGGGGTACCGATGGTGCGGCGGGCGCGTGGGAGCTTGTCCGCGCGGCGGCGGGTAGCTGCGGGTCTATCTACGAGTGTGATGTGTATGCGCGTACTTACTGGTGGGGTACCGATGGTGCGGCGGGCGCGTGGGAGCTTGTCCGCGCGGCGGCGGGTAGCTGCGGGTCTATCTACGAGTGTGATGTGTATGCGCGTACTTACTGGTGGGGTACCGATGGTGCGGCGGGCGCGTGGGAGCTTGTCCGCGCGGCGGCGGGTAGCTGCGGGTCTATCTACGAGTGTGATGTGTATGCGCGTACTTACTGGTGGGGTACCGATGGTGCGGCGGGCGCGTGGGAGCTTGTCCGCGCGGCGGCGGGTAGCTGCGGGTCTATCTACGAGTGTGATGTGTATGCGCGTACTTACTGGTGGGGTACCGATGGTGCGGCGGGCGCGTGGGAGCTTGTCCGCGCGGCGGCGGGTAGCTGCGGGTCTATCTACGAGTGTGATGTGTATGCGCGTACTTACTGGTGGGGTACCGATGGTGCGGCGGGCGCGTGGGAGCTTGTCCGCGCGGCGGCGGGTAGCTGCGGGTCTATCTACGAGTGTGATGTGTATGCGCGTACTTACTGGTGGGGTACCGATGGTGCGGCGGGCGCGTGGGAGCTTGTCCGCGCGGCAGCGGGTAGCTGCGGGTCTATCTACGAGTGTGATGTGTATGCGCGTACTTACTGGTGGGGTACCGATGGTGCGGCGGGCGCGTGGGAGCTTGTCCGCGCGGCGGCGGGTAGCTGCGGGTCTATCTACGAGTGTGATGTGTATGCGCGTACTTACTGGTGGGGTACCGATGGTGCGGCGGGCGCGTGCGGCGCGCTCGCGTGGGAGCTTGTCCGCGCGGCGGCGGGTAGCTGCGGGTCTATCTACGAGTGTGATGTGTATGCGCGTACTTACTGGTGGGGTACCGATGGTGCGGCGGGCGCGTGGGAGCTTGTCCGCGCGGCGGCGGGTAGCTGCGGGTCTATCTACGAGTGTGATGTGTATGCGCGTACTTACTGGTGGGGTACCGATGGTGCGGCGGGCGCGTGGGAGCTTGTCCGCGCGGCGGCGGGTAGCTGCGGGTCTATCTACGAGTGTGATGTGTATGCGCGTACTTACTGGTGGGGTACCGATGGTGCGGCGGGCGCGTGGGAGCTTGTCCGCGCGGCGGCGGGTAGCTGCGGGTCTATCTACGAGTGTGATGTGTATGCGCGTACTTACTGGTGGGGTACCGATGGTGCGGCGGGCGCGTGGGAGCTTGTCCGCGCGGCGGCGGGTAGCTGCGGGTCTATCTACGAGTGTGATGTGTATGCGCGTACTTACTGGTGGGGTACCGATGGTGCGGCGGGCGCGTGCGGCGCGCTCGCGTGGGAGCTTGTCCGCGCGGCGGCGGGTAGGAGGACGTGCCACATCCCATCACTACGCGTAGCTGCTGGTCTATCTCCATTTTCTCCGCACGTAGCTGCTCAACTTCCTAAACAACAAATGAACACATTCGTTCGTTATTATTAATATTTATCAATAAAAACTTTAATTAATTGGTATAAAACAAAAGTACCCGGGATACAAAGAGGAACATATGTTCTGTGATATTTGTTTTTATTAACGTAACAGGATTCGTATATGATGAATTACGTTATTGTGCATTAACACCCTAGGGTACACGCGCCTCTATTGTTCTCATGAATGCTCGCACACGGGCTATACTTGTAGCCCCTTTAAAATTCTTATTTTATAAAGATTTCAACAATTTATTCTAATGAAACACCTTTTTTATTATAATGAAGTTTAATTAATCTACTCAAAAACAAAATTTAACTTTCACTTACACTAAAAAAAAAGTAACAAATCTTCAGACTATAAAACCACATTTTGAGATCAATAAACTTTAGGTTTAAATTTTACTTTATATTACAAACAAAGTTAGTTAATTTTCATCGCACGAAGGCCAAATTAGTACTTGATGATCAGTGCAAATACGTCTGTGACATTTAGAACAAGTTTTCTTGTGCTGCGATCTCTTATTAACCTCTGAGTCTTCTTCGAAGAGGTTAATGACAACACTTTGTGGGTCTGTGTGTCTGTCTGTTAGTGACAGGCATAGCTCCGGAACCACTGGACCGATTGACTTGTAACTTGGTGTGCAGACACATTGGGGTCATCCCTCGGTCGAGTTAGTTTGAATATAGGCCCTGGGGGTCAAAAGACCCCTGAGATATAGGGGTCACATATTTTAAATGAAAAAATATTGACTTGTAACTTGGTGTGCAGACACCTTGTGGTCATACCACGGTCGAGTTGGAATATGGACCCTGTGGGTCAAAAGACCCCAGAGATATAGGGGCCACAAGGTCACGGGTATTTTAAATGGCAAAATGGCTTTATTTATATGCAGAGTGGTGGTGTGCTGATTCGAGTTTGTTGCTTTGTTGCGTTTGCTGTCGAGTTTTGTCTTGTGTTGCGTTTTGCAACACAACATGCCCAACAGTGGACATGATGCCCAACAATGGACATGATGCCCAACCATGGACATGACGCCCAACAGTGGGCAAATGATGCCCAACAGTGGGCACGTGATGCCCAACAGTGGGCACATGATGCCCAACAGTGGACATGATGCCCAGCAGTGGACATGATACCCAACAATGGTCATAATGCTTAACAGTGAACATGATGACCAACAGTGGGCATAATGCCTAAAAGTTGGTATAACGCCTAACAGTTGGCAAGATGCCCAAAAGTGGACATGAGGCCCAGCTGTGGGCATCATGCTCAGCAGCAGTAGGCATGATGTTCAACGGCAGCAATGATTGAAAAGTAGGTACGTTAATTAATTATTATTAAAACATGTACATACTATATAATTATATACATGTTTAAATATAATTGAAACAAGGTCACATGAAGACGAAGAGGTTGAATCCTGGGTTTTTACACCCATCTAAAATGCACAGCGTGCAACACTGCCTCGTATTGTCATGTTTCCTTCTTGAGGAGCTTCAACGGTAAGCAAGCAAAGCAAAACAGCAAGTTCAACAGTAGTTTAGCTGAATGCATCGAACAATAACCAATGAGAGCTTAGCTAGAGACTTAAGGTCAAATCCCAAGATTTCTGTAAGTTATGACAAGTAATAATACCCTGGGGCTACATAATTATGTAGCCCGCGCGTGTAGTGTTAATGATGTGTCGTTTAGTAAATATTTCTGATTATTAAAAAATTTCATACAGAGTATTAAGTTGAATTTTACATTTTATGTTGTGTTCAAATTTTTTATTATTTCATGAAGTGGTTGTATTATATAAAATGGTCAACTGAGAGTGATAATATCGTTTAAACGTTAACGTCCGATGATATATTAATTTTCGTTTGGTCTTACTATTACTGTAGGATTACTATGATAAAAAGGTTACTTTAAAAATCTTCGTAAAGACATACAGTGGTGGACATATAATTAGAAACGCTTGCGACATATTTCACATTATACAAGGCACATTGAAGTAAAACTTTTGTTTTTGGAAATAAAACAACAAAATGCACAGAATACGTTCAACAACTTATAATTCATTAAAAAACAAATAAATATCCGAGTTTACAACTATTATTTAGATATTTAGTTACGTACAAACAACTTAACGACATTTGCAGTACGAACCGTCATGGACAAGTACTTAGAAACAATAAAGAAATGAGGTAAAAATCAAAGTTATTAACGTGTTAACGTCATCAATTTCAAATTATTTATGTAAAACGATGTATGGTTTACTAAATTTCTTAAAAATTTATTTAGTTGCATAGCCTTTGTTATTAATGACGACTCTGCAACGACGTGGCATTGATTCAAGTAATTTCATACATTTATCGAGTAGGATCGAGTTCCATGCTTCAACTAAGGCTTCGTAAAGTTGATTTTGACTGGAATTACGTTTAACTGAGACTATTTTTTTAACGACGTACCGCAAATTTTCAATACGACTTAAATCGGGACTATTTGCAGGCCAGTCTAACATGATAACACGTTGCTCACTAAGAAAGGATTTAACACTGCGGGCCGTGTGTTTTGGGTCGTTATCGTGCTGAAAGATCCAGGTCACAGGCAAATGGTCGTCGGTGTAGAGAATCATTGTTTCTTCTAAGATGTTTTTGTATTGAAATTGATCCATTATACCTTCAATCTTACGGACGGGTCCAACTCCACAACCAGAAAAACATCCCCATACTTTAATGTTACCACCGCCGTGTTTGACTATGCTCCTCGTGTATTTATAATCAAAAGCATGGTTCATTGGACGTCTAACGTAGCGTTTGCCGTCTGAATTCAGCATATTTATTTTTGTTTCATCCGAGAATAACCCTTTTTTTCATTCTCGTACGGTCCAGTTAAGATATTTCTTTGCAAATAATAATCGCTTCTGTCGGTGTTACTTGGTAAAAAGAGGTACCTTTCGAGAAACCCTCCCGAACAATTTAGCTTCCACTAATCTGCGGCGTACCAGTTTCGAGGAAATATTCCTTGGATCATCAGGTGAAAAACTTCATTTCTAATCTCGTTGGAGTCTTTAAACGGGTTTTGTTTAGCTACACGTATTATTTGCAATTCTTACCAGAGAGACGTTTTCCTTGGACGAGCCTTTCTAACAACACTTTAAGGGGTAAGTAATAGATGATATAACAACAAAATCTCTAATATTAACAACATATAACAACGGAACCTTTAATTTTATTTAATTTAGCGATTACTTAATATAATAAACGATTGATATAATTTTAAAATAACTAATTTTTATATGCATAACATACATTAAATATAACATCGTTTGACATAACATACATTAAATATAAAATCGTTTGACATAACAGTCAAAAGATATAAAACTTATTTGTAAAAGTATTTTTCTTTGTTTTATTCTTTGTAAGTTCTATCGTAGTTATAGGTAATAGTAACCTAAGTAGATATTAAACATAACTAGTAACTGATTACCACCTGCGCTAAGATAGGTCGACGGAGTCCCACTTCGCGGGGCTCCTATTTCAGGGTGCTTTAAAAAAAAATAACCACGAATGTTAGCCTTCTAACCTAACCTATCCGAGTCGGGGTGTTAACCATAATGACGTTTTTTATATATATTAAACGTTAGACCTAATGATTTTCGATTAAATAAACAATATACATATTAAACGTTACACCAAATAATTTTCGATTACATAAACGTTATATCAAACAACGTTATATTAATTAAGTTTTAGAATAAATAAATGTTATATGTAAAGAAATTATATCAACAGTTGGTATATCTCACGTTGATTATATCTTATGAACGATAATAAAATGAAATTAGACCAAATGAGTTTATATGTTATGAGACGCACCACACTTTTAGTAGTTCAGTTTCTTTTATAATGAGCAATAGCGTTAAAAACTTTCTTGACAGAACATTCTAGATGATTAGCAATTCTTCTATAAGTCCACTTTCGATCTAAATGTAATTTAACAATAAATGCCTAGTTGACTCGTCACAACTCTTATTTTTGCCCATTTTTAACAAAACTCTCACTCTCACGTAATTCCGTTTAATTGCCGCCGAAACTACAGAAAAAGCGTAGGTTTTTATTTTAAATTTCAAAAATAGAACGAACCATGGATCCTGTTTCTAATTAGTTGTCCAAGCGGCCAGTAAAAGAAATTCAACTATCATTCATATTAAAACTCTTTTAAATAATTTAAAATATAACAGTTTTCTTTTTTTATATTTTATGAGTTTTTTAACTTATTGGCATAGTTAATAGTGATCTAATCTATATATTTTTTAATCATAACGATAGTTTATTCTCTGTTTACCTAAGTTTTATGTACTGTTTCTAATTATATGTCCACCGCTGTATATTCCATGTAAGTAATTACAAAAATAAAAAATTGTGCTGTTTGGATTTCAATTGATGGCGTAGTGGTAAGTGTAATTGACTGCCATGCCTGAGGACGCGGGTTCGATTCTCGCACAAGTTAAATATCTGTGTGCATGAATGTGGATGTTTGTTTTTATTTGGGTGTTTCTATGTATAATATGTATGTATTTACAAAAAAGAAGTATATAATTATGTATGTTTATCCATTGTCTAGTACCCATAGTACAAGCTCTGCTTAGTTTGGGCTAGATGGTGTTGTGTATATGTGGTAGAATATTATTATTATTACTATTAGTTAAAAATTATGCGGTAATTGAAACTGTAAGCATAAAAATGTGTAAGTTTTTTTAGGAAATAAGCTTGTTTTATTAGAATAATTGTCCGCGGCTATGGTGCAACCGTTTTTAGCGCCTCTAATGATGGGGTCATGTAAAATTTTTACGATATGATCAGTAATGTTTGAGCATAAAGTTTAGCTGGTGAAGTCGTCAAACGCTGATTACTCATAGATCTGGGCAGCGGGTATTATCCCTGTCATGTTACAATGAATGAGAGGCCAGTTGTACAGGTGCCCCGCGCCGCGCGAGACCCAGTGCATGATTGTATAGATGACCAGCGACTTCGTCCGCGTGAAATTTAACATAAACGTTTTCATTTTTATATTAGCGGAACATTTAATTGTTTTCTAAAATAACATCAACTATCTATATCAAAATCGATCCAACCATTTTAGAAATTAGCCGAAACTAACAGACGATCAAAAACTTGATAAATTGAATTTTTGATATAACTATATACTTTTATATACAAATGCTATTATTCTAACATAACATTACAATGAGTGTCTGTTACACTTCAATTCTATTTATTTGTATAAATATAGATGAAAAACAGCAGTGATAGAGCATTAAATATGATATGTATTACATACTTCAAACTCAATCAATATTACCACATAAACCGCTCTATTGCTACCATCTTTCATTACATACTAAATTAAACATTCGCACACAATACCACTCTGACTTATATTAATTTATAAACCCTTATTTCAATAATCTTTGGTATCTACCTTGTAACTGGGCAAACAATTACCAAAAATATAAAATTTTAATCTAGTTAGCAGCTTCCATATTTTAAGATTTTACCGAATCATCTGTAATTAAAATTGTTTGTTGTAAATTACATAAAGACATCAATATAAAAAACTAGTACTTATTTCACAGAAAAAGCCATTGAGATCCTGCCTTTGCTAAGTATTATCCAAAAATATCAGTATAACCAAGCAATATAGTTATTAAGTTTTCAGGCAGAGTCAATAAAAATTATATATGGGCAATATTATACTAGATTTTACTTGCAGCTTGGCTCGCGTTACATTTAGATAAGATTAATAACAATACCTTTTCTAGATGAAAAATACTCTATGTCCTTTTCTACATAGACCTTTTGTCAGAGGTACATAAAAAGACGTAGACGTTTTCATCCATAAATAGCTCTACTTCTAAGCTTCTGCAAATTGACATCACCTTACCTTAACACATTGGCTGCCATGTAGCAGACACTAGAACATGTATTGTTCGCGGTCATTTATGTCCGGCATGGCATTCAATGTGTTAACATAACTTTTATGCAGGCAAGTTGTAGTAGTAATGTAAGTGGGTGCAGTACCTTGAGGTGCGCGACGTGGTACTCGACGAGCACCTTGGCGTTGGCGATGTTCTCGCGCGTGCCCACGAACACGAAGGGCACCACGCCCTCCTCGCGCGGCGCCGACGGCTGCGGCTCGTTGTCGCCCTCCACCTTCACCTGCACCACGCACACACTCGTCAGCGCTACTGCGCACGGCACACATACCACGGCTGCGCGAATGATCTACGTACATCCAACTGACTTAATGATATGGGCCATCGCCTACACGTCATTTGATTATCATCTTTAAAGTAACCAAAAATTTACTCATGTTGTTATTGCTATTTAGTTCGTTATACGTTAAATAAAACAATTTTTATTAAAAAAAAAAAGAATATTAATTGATAATTATGTTAATTTTCAGGCGCTAGTACATCCTGCAATGAGTGGTCCCCTAATAAATAATTATCCAATTCCATAGAGAAATTAGTGAACGACACGTGTATAATTGTTTGCTGGACAAGTCGATCACTCACTTGTATTAAAAATCACATTTTGAACTATCATTAGCCAGTTTTTTAAAACAAACAAATCTATATTACTAATTCTCATACAATAACTTAAATGTGTACATCTTATGCAACATACTTCAAATGTTTGTGACATGTAGATTGTCTGTAAATCATTTACACATCCGCAATATCTGTGCTCATTCATACTTGATAAAAAATTTACAACACCAATCGAACAAAAATTACCATTTCATTGGACATACAAATAATTAATCAAACGTGAATATTGACGAAAATAAATACAAATAAATTTATTCTTATCAACATCAATGATATTTAAATATATATAATAACCCTAAAATAACTAATATAAACTTTTACCGGCTTGATGCCTTCAAAGGCGCTCTTAGAACAGACCTACGGCCAGGGTACAAACCAATACTATTATTCAGTTGGCCTACAGCACACAACATGTATTCGACTTGCACAAAAACCAAAAAATAACTCACTCTCTTAGAACAGACTTAGGGTAAGAACTCATGAAGCAGTGTAACCCTGCACTGCTACCCATCGGAAATTACAAGATATATATAATTCCTTGCATTTTCCAGATAGCTTGTAATCTGCGCCTGCAGTTTGTACCAGTAGTGTGTATTGAATGTGTATTGGTAAGAAACCAGGTTACTGTGTTCAGTATGCAGTCGTTGTCGTGACTGAACGCGCTTCTAGAATCGTGGTAAGAGCAATAAAACACTACGTCGTGAGTTCTTAACCAATACCCCGAAACTACACATTCTAATAAAAATTTTGAAACTGCAGTTAGCTGCTTGCTGTTATTATCTTCTTTTTCAAGTACAGCAGTAAGTATTTATCTTCATAGATAGACAAAAATATTTTAGGTTTCTTTTTAACATATAAGTAGCGCCAATTGATTTTTCTATCTGATTTGATTAATGTACTCGCTTTCGTGCCAATTGCGAGCATGTGTATCCTCAGAATTTTAAAATATAATTTAGATATCATTTTCGTGGTCGAGTGTAAATAATAACACAGAACTATTCTAAAAAAAATGAATACCCACAAACACAAATAATATGATACATAAATAGTCTCTTCTCTAGCCTATAGCCCTGAATGGTAAGGCAGAGGGGTATTACATTTCGCCAGCTATAGTTTTAGGACCCACGTAATGACGGGCGAGGCCATTGGTGATTATCGGTCACAGTTCCAGGCTCCTGCTACTGAAAATTTGTTGAAAGAAAAGTCCAATAATGCTAAGACCACGGGAATCGAACCACAGAATGGGCTCCAAAACACAGACAAAAATGAATTAAAGAGTTTAATAACTTGCGTGAAGGAAAGCCCGATAATATGTAAATGACAAAATATGTGCAATTGTTACTGGCGAGCAGGGAGCCTTATATCTCTCATTCACATGGAGATTGGTTGTCCCTGATGAGGTACGGGGGTTGGGAGTTGAAGGTTGTAGTATGGTGGCATACTCACGCGCACAACCCCACTCTTGTCGACGATCTCCTGTATGACCTTGCCATTCTTGCCGATGACCTTCCCGACGAGCGCGCGCGGCACCTTGATGGACTCCTCCGCGTACTCCAGCAGTGACCGGGCTTGCCGGACTGCGTCCACTGACTGGAATGTACATCAATTGTATATTAGTAAAAGAAATCATTGAGCAATTATTGAAAAGTTAAAATCTCATATTCATAATTCTTAGAAACCTCATCGCGGATAATTTTCTTTCTGGTACTAACAGCTCTTAGTATATTTAAAATGAGTAAATTACAACTGTAAGTTTAAATCCATAGCCACCGAAAACGATGCCATAGATAGTGTAACTTAGCTGCCCCAGACAGCCTATACAAACAATTGCACTGATCAATTTGCCTAGATTTGATTAAAATGTATCATAGCTTAAATTATAAACGTAGTTTAATCTTTTGTAATTTACGCAAACACTCAAAGTATATAATAACTCGCAAAAAGATATTATGAATGTATAACATCCATTATTTAGGTACTTCATTCAAAACATCTGCTCATCAAACATTTTTCTTGATACAGTCACAGTAACTCTATCAAGAAAATTGATAGATTTATCTTGTAATAAATATTATTATGTGGTGTGTAACTGTTACATTGTCACTAGATTTTAACAAATGTATTACTTAATATTGTCTTCTGTTTACGCGAATATTATTCATTGAAATTAAACTACTATATACGGATTTTATTGCGTTATTTATTTGACACTTTATTACATAATTTTGAAAACTGTTACACTACTACTATTATTAAACTTTACTAATTTTTAAGCTAATTGAATTATTATTTAAACTATTGAAACTATTTAGATTAGCTGTGTGTGAACATGTGCAACAGGGGACCAACCACTACCTGAGATTTGACAAACCACAGATTCTCGCTAAAGAACACCGATTCCTACCAAGGATGCTTCGCGAGGCTATTGAAATCAAAAAACATCCTAATTTTAATAGAGAAGATGGTTGGAATGTACCACCAGCTTGGGATCCAGTAATAAAAATAGTCAAACCCAAGAAGAAGCAAACCACAGCTAGACTTCATGATACTTTGAGCTCATTCTGCTAAATAGAAACACCAATGATTAAATTATGTTCGGGTACTTTGAAATAACTACACTGGAACTTTGAGACAACTGCCATCTTAGTCTCCCCGTGACCATGGCTGCTGAAAAGCAACCGAAACATCGGGGAAAGTGTAAAATTAAATTAAATCTAAATAGTTTCAATAGTTTTAATAATAATTCAATTAGCTTAAAAATTAGTAAAGTTTAATAATAGTAGTAGTGTAACAGTTTTCAAAATTATGTAATAAAGTGTCAAATAAATAACGCGATAAAATCCGTATATAGTAGTTTAATTTCAATAAATGTATTACTCATAAGATCTAATGTAAATAGATAAATAGTGGTACTAGCCTCCCCACAAATCTTGAAGGTGCACGACACCTCCTCCAGCTCGATGTTGGTGACGCCGGCCACCTTGCGTGCCTGCTGTATGTTGGCGCCGTGCGTGCCGATCGCGAGCCCCATCAGGTCCTCGCGCACTGAGAACTCGTCTGTGTAACTGGAATATAAATATAAATATCAGAATTCTATCAATTATTCATCATTCGCTTCTCAAGGTAAGTATTTTAGAAAATCTATTCTTGAATTATGTATGTACGTACTACGACAGCCTGCAGTCACATTGCATATACAAAATAATATTCTTTTATATTTTTGTTTAAATAAACTGCCGTTCTAGAAATATTCCTGTAGGTAGCCTGCGCAGGACTTTGCAAAGATTCAAACAACGAACATATAGAGCACCGTGATTTGAAACAACTATTTGCAAATAACAAAATTATTGTCCCGTGTGAGGATCGCAACCACAACGCTCGGTGCAGTGGCAGTGGTGGAGAGACCTAAACCAATACGCTAACCGTTCAGTCAAATTTAGATATTTCTTATATGTTTCTGGTAACCAACGAGCTAGCAGACGATCTGTTAGACCCATGTTTAATGCCAAGGGGGTCATAGTGCAACCGTAGCGTGTTGACAAAATAGTGCGGCCTTGATAAAAATAATCATGCCAAATCCTACACATACGAGGATACAATTCTTAATGAAACCAAAATAAGACGGTACTGAAATCGCGGACAACAAACTTTGATTAAATGTTTAATAATGCTTGTAATTAGCAATAAGTAGGGTGTGCTCCACGCAAGAATGCGACCACAAAGCATCAGTACATCGCATGCGTGCAACCAATCACATGTTGTAACGGTACGCGGAAACCGTATCGCCTAAAATAGCATAAAAATCTACCGTTTTATTTTTAGTCAAATTATGTGGAAACATGAATATTCATTACTATTACAACATAACGCCTTATTATATATTAACAGACTGGGCAGATGTATTGAACAGTTACAACATAGCAACATACGGCGCAATTGAGAGAGTAGGCATCTATAGTCATCTTCAGAAACCATTGCCAGAAAATATTGTATTATAGTACACTTGCCTACCCTTACGTGAATGCGTCTTTATGTAGGCACCCAATAATATATTGACCGACATGGGCAACGAACACAGTATCTACATAACAGTAGCTACGCTCGCGCGCTTACGACAACAACAGAGTCTAAAATACAAATGCTCTAAACAAATAATTCGGTATGAACATTCCATTGTAAACGTTATTATCGATTCCGATTCCGCATACCTGGCCGCAAATACTCTATCATATCGTGACAAAATCGCATAAAAGATATTTATGAACACTTAAGTGCAATTCGTAGCATATTTTTTAATAAACTCGTTCACTATTTCATCTTACGATACGATATGCCATAGTCGTGAAAGCGTCACAACGCCGGAGCAGCCGGTTGAATATCGAAAGTAACTAATAAACAATAAGTTTTCACTTTTATTGTGACGTCACACGAGACTAATTGGTGTGTCTGCAATCTCTTTGCGATAATACTATCGGGTAATTACATTAAGGTTAAGATTCACGTATATGGTTTCTTCTATTGAGTTTTATGCAGTTTGTGTTCACGATAGATAGGTATTTACGGGGTTTCACCAGATTATTAGTGATTCACGGAAAGGTGTTGTGATCACTTGCGTTCGAGAAAACCGGTTTCGAATTACATCCATTGGATTATTGATACAAATTCGCTCCTAGCACAAGTATTTAGCTTTATTAGACTAAAAAAACATTACACACATTTTATTAGTAATGTAATACACTATACTAACAAGAAAACTAGTGATATTGATGACATCACGCAAAAACCCGCCGAATGAATTTTGATGAGGTTTTTAGTTTGGTAGCTTGTCCAACTAAATATTTATCTAATAGAACCGTAGATATTAAGCATATCCATGCGGACGATGCTTGTAATCGTTAACATCGACATCTAGTCAATCAAAAAATCCGTTGTATTTCATCATAGTGATACTAAATATTCATACGTGAAATATACGATATATGTTTGGATAGTAATGACACTACAAAAAGTCGCATTACGTCACCGTAATGCAATTTTATTTAAAGCGTCAGTACTTTATCAATACTAAAATCTGAATTTATGATTGATCATAAATCTATCATTAATGCAATTTACAGTTATTCTGTACATCGAAGTGCCACCTTTTTACTTCACTGCTATTTTTCATGCCATGTATATGTATGTATGTTTGAAATATTCACAATTGGCTTGTTCCATACATAAAAATAGTATTAATTTGTATTGATTAAATTTATTTCGATTTCAAAATGGACTGCACTATGAATGAACGAGTGTCAGACGTATTTACTCAATTGCCTTTTTTGCTGGAAACATTCTGCTTTTGGTATGTGAACAAAAGTGGGACAATTTTTACCATATAACGTAAAGATACAAGTATAAGTTTTATACATTATATTTCTGTGCCTGACCTAAACAAATCTTGTGAAGTATATATTTCACAAGATTTGTTTATGTCCCAGGTCACTGCGACCTGACATTCTTAATAATAGTGTCATTACTTGCATTCAACCTTGTGACTCTCAGAATCAACAGCCTCATTCGGATACCGAACTGGAGTACATAATGAAATATAATAATATTGCACTTACCCGCCCTGGTTGTGTATTTTAGTGGATTCCAATTGTCTGGCTGCCTCCTCAGTCTTTTTCAACAATAACAGCTTCTGAGTTAGATTTCTGAAATCAACAAAACATAGTCAGCAAATGCATAGTAAATAAATATACACAAGGATTGTAAACACTTCTATTAATAATATTTAAGCAAATATTAATATTTCTTTGACTTTTGAAAAGTTTATTATTTACAAGCATGCCATATTTTACATTTTCTTATTAAGTTTTACTGACAACCTTAAGTTCCCCATGACTAAAATAAAATAATAGTACTATTATTTTATTTTAGTCCTGGGGAACTTTGAAGCATGGTCGCAACGTTTTGCAATTAGTCTATGAAGCTGACTCGGGAGAATACAAGTTTAAGTAGATCACGGCTTTGTGATCGAATTTAAAGAATTTATAAGGGACATTGGTGTGATGAAACACATGTACTAAGCCTAATACTACCATATGACACATTTCTTACTGTCATTGGCCCTGTGGCTTACAGAGTTAATGTTAGCACTAGTTTGTATGATCAGTGAGTCTGCGGACCAAAACAAGAGGACCTCAAATGAAGCTTTACAAATGAGTTTCTCATTATGTGCTGGTGATGTCTTACAACTAAAGAAACACACTCGCCTGTTTTTAGGCAGAGATTACAGATTGTATTAAACCCAAATAACCATTTGGTATTTGAGTTAAATGAAACGAATCATTAGACAAAGGTTAGCATTTTAGGTAGATCACGACTACATTAAGGGTGACCAAACTATGGCTATAGCACGGGCCTAACGACCGCGCGTGAGTCTGCAGAAACAGTTAATAGGAAGATTGTTAGTGACAGCAATATGACAGCAGGTTATTCCCATTTTTATATATATAATTCTACTGTACGTGTGTATGTCACTGAACTCCACCTAAACGGCTGGAACGATTTTAATAAAAAAAATTGTGTGTGTTCATGTGTATTCGAGGATGGTTTAGATTTGTTTTTTTTTTTGCGTGCGTACCGGACGACGTCTTTCGGGACAGCTAGTATACATATAAAGTTTCATGCCTGCATTCCAAAAGAATAAGTAAATGTGTTTAATCTACACGCTATGTCTCATGTAATGAGTGGCGAACTTATTCTCATTTATTATTGGGCTGATAGATAGATGCCGTGCTGCTCCTAGAATGCCTCGATAGATAAATTTAATAACAGTACTCGATTCTTTCATCATTTATTTAATCCACATACTAAGTTTGGGTTTTGTTTCAATGTTACGAATTTGAGAAACATTGTCAAAGAAATCTTTGAAAACTGCATCTTTTGACATAGTGTATATAACACTATAGAACACTATTTTCGAAACTGGTTATAATTATATTTTTTTTGTTTATAATGAATGCATTCACTGCTTTTTTTTATTTGGAACAAATTTTGATTAAATTCTCGCGTCATAAGGTAAAAAGACGTATCTATCATTCGTATATCATTTTAATTCGAAATTAAGATTTTTACCTACTTGGAATTAGTACAAAAAGACGCATCTGCCAGTATGATTAAAATCAAAAAAAATTTTTGGTTAAATTTGTCTTTTCCATATGACGCACATCCTTTGAAGCAGGGGAATTTTGTAAACATTCAAACAACATACACAAAGAACACCCAGGTCATAAAACATTTGGTTCCATGTGGGTTCGCTCCCCACGACACTGACAGTGGGGGGCGGCGGCACGTACCTAAAGTGCATCTCCTGCAACATCTGCGCGCGCTTCTGCGACGTCTCGCAGCGCGACACCACGGCCAGCAGGCCGCGCTCGGGCACGTACCACACCAGCGCCGCGCCTATCGCCTTCTGGAACTCCTTGTGCGCGTTCTCCACCTTCGCGCTAAGGGGGAATACTGTTAGCACTCTACTCGACCAATATATTATGTCATTCATAATATCAGCCCTGTATTAAACTGTCCCACTGCTGGGCACGGGCTTCTTCTCAGTGTGAGTAGGCTAATTAGAACGTACAATTATATATTGTTTTAACTGTTTTAACATAATTATGTATTACCAAAAATCTGTGTGTGATACTCATCAATTAGTTGGAAACCAAACAATAAAAAAACACTGTCTAGACTAGACTTGAGGTCTGAGATATGTGATGTTGGCCAAAACCTTGCCATTAAAGGTCCCCAATGGTAGGGTTTTGGCGGAGAAACCTAAGTGTAAGGTCTTACAATTTACCAAAACCTTAGATTACTTGGGTCGGGCCCGAGAATCGAACCCGGGTCGTCACGTTCGCACGCAAACTTATGCCACGAGACCAATACAGCAGACTCACATTAGCTACAATGTTACAAACAATTTTCGGAAATAAAGCAAAATTAACAAACACAAACAATATTTCATTAGTGGCATATCATTTAAAGCTAACAGGTCTTTAATGTTCTCTAACCACGCTTTTCCAACCGCAACATTAATTTTAGAAAAATGATCACTTTTGTAACACTTTATGCAGCATTTATTGCCATGTCACCATTTTAAAATAATATCAACAGAATTCCCACTTACAAAACTAGCAGGCGTCATTGTAAAAAATTTATAAGCAACTTGAAAAGGAATATGAAAACAGGTCTATTTTGAACTTTGTATAAATAAACTTCTTTATAGCTAACTATGTTTGGACACCCACGTTTTGGCTTCAGTAACGCAGTTCCGTACAACAGTAACTTAGAAAAACACTTTAATTTATTTAATTAATCATTATGAATATCAGACAAAGCTAAACATATCTTGTTACTCTTCACTATGAATAAATTTTATAAATTATCAATTTAAAAAAAAGAGTTGTTAGAAGTGAGTAACACTTAGTCAATAGATTTTGTACACAATATATGCAAGTTTGCTGATTGTAGACATGATGTAAATGACCACTCGCACAAGTAGGCTGTTATGATTAACTCGCACCAACTACTTACGAAGCACAATAAAAGACGGCAAGGATAACATAGCATTTTTTTAAGGTTTACTCGTCTTAAAGCATAATTGTGACGTGTCCAAGAGGTTCCGCCTTTTTCTTTTAATTCTCAGTAAAACCTATTTTGGTTCTATAGGAAGTGCAATTGTGAGGATTATAAAATCAGACATGTATTAGAAAAGGCGGTTCAACTCACTAGAGCATGCTTCAACCTTTGGGTTATTATCTTACCATCGTCACTTGATATGTACGCGAGAACAAGACAGGGTATTACAGATTGTACATCTTTGTTTCGTTCTCACGCATGGAATAGCATTATTATTTTTTTGATTTGATTACTGTCGCAAAATTGGCTCCAAATTCTACGACTTGTCTATTTATTATTATTACATAGGATCCACATACATGTGGCATAATTATTTATCTTATTTCTCATTTTAGAATGAATAATAATATGATATCAGCACTAGGGGAATTCCCGAACTAGTCATTACATTATAAGTTATAGCACTTAAATATAGGGGAAATCCCTTGTAAGCACCACTATCTTGTCTTGGTGTGAGTAGAAATTTAGTTTTTACTCGAACTAACATAAATAGTACACAAGCTTCTACAAAGTGGTAATATTTACTAAGATTACACTGAATACAAGTGCTAACAGCTGTAATATCAATCACAGTCCAAACCCAATTATGTTTAAAGGTAACTTGACATCAATATTTAAATACATATATATAATAAATCATAACAGATGTTTAAACCCTTACTTTTATTTACAATAAAATAAGCTCATCTTATAGAAAACGTCATTGTCACCTAAGGATACTTGCAAGTTATCAATCAATCAATTTATTTGCAAACATGGGTAGGTATCTCACTAGTTCCTTGTTGATAGCATATCATCATATCATGGTGCTCAATAACCCTATATAGTGCAGGAACACAACACAAGAATTTTTGACTTCAACCATACTGTTCTAGTTTCAATAAACAGTTTTCAAGCGAGGTTCCTACTGTTACCTATCTATGATTGATATGACAGACAAACTCTTCCAATTATACCTTATTAGTATAGGAAATTACAAAACATTACATAGATATGGTACTCACTAGTCCTTGAGATCATCAGGTACAGGTATTTCAAACTTGTGGAAGGTGTTCTTATCAATGGGCGTTTTTGGTGTCTTCACCCGGAGACGATCTTTTGGCACAATTTCTGTGTAGCAGTTGTCCCACTCCAGATATTCTATCACCAGAAAGTCGCCCCTCATCATCTGAAAAGAATGACAAGGCTCTGATAATTGGTGATTGTTCTAAATGAAAATGCTTGTGAGCTAAAACTCAATTGTTTTGATAAGGTCATTGACCTTTGCACTGAAGTTTCAGTAGGTTAATGACCTTTGGTGCAGTCCCAATTACTATGGCGTGTATCAAATACTTCGCTAATCCTTTGAATGGAATATAAACATCAGGTTAACAAATACTCAAAAACTGATAAATACCATGGTGCAATGAACACTGATGACCCAATATTTAAATGACGAAAATAAAACACGGGCATAGCTTATTTCTAACACATGTTACGAAAATAGACTACTTAAAAATATCTTGACTAATTTTATGTCCTTCCCATGACTTCCTAAACAAAAACGTCAAATTAACTTAGTCATATAAATATCAATATAATCCTAAAGTCCACGGTATATCGGCGACATTGAATGTATATTATGCACTATTGATCTCATTTTCTTTCCAGAAAATACGCAATGCGACATTTACACGATGCTATGTAGACATTATTTTGTAATATATAAGTATTTCCCAATTACAGTTCATTCTAAAAGAAAAACAAAACTACATTTTAAACTAAAATTTAGTTCTTTATAATTGTTTGAACCACATTATAAGCTGTAGGTATGTGGTCATTCTTAAAGTGTAAATTAGTTACCTACTAATACAGGTGATTGTAAGTAAATAATTAAGAAGGGGTCTTAGCATATACATAGATTATATAACATTGAAATTTTCTATAATCTATGTATATATATATGTATATGGCTATATGGCGTATATGGCTTCTAATTATTAGTATATTTATTGATTGTGTTATTATTTTGAATTGGTTATTATTTGATATTCATTTTAATGTATATATTTATTTTACTTATCCATGTAACAATGTGTTATTGTTAAACCTGACTCTCTGCACATGTTGGGAAATCAACCTGTTAGTGCAGAGAGTAACTGTTATAAAATAAATAAATACCCTAGAGTATCTAGATAAGATGAGAAATGGCAATAAAGAATTAGTGATTTTTGTCAGTCAAAACAAACTAGTCACATGTAATGAATCTAGTTAAAGATTTAAACAGTTAAAATAAAAGAGATACATTGTAGGTAACAACTACAGCAAATAAAAAAAGTAAAGGCCCTCCTTAAACAATTGTCTTAAGTTGAAAAGAATAAACAATATGCTATGGGTATTATATATATACAATAAACAATAAAACAATTTGGCTTATAATCAAAATGGTAAATTAATAAAAAATAAATAATAAACTTATATTTTAATGACACACTCTGCTACCATCTTAATTATTGCCTGTATTAATAACCAGTAGATTTAAGTTATAATATACTTAATTTTTAAATCTTGAATTATAATAACTAGATAGTTTAACTGGCCCTTGTTAAACAGTAAAAAAAAACAAGTTAATACACTACATAATAGTTCCATACAGTTAATATTACGGAAACATGACAAGTTGAAGATACTTGTTCACTCAGATTACTCATCAAAAGTATTATCTAAACATTGTAAATACATTACACTTATAACTATTAATACAATCTCAACATCTTTAATGTAACAGAGGCAAGTAAATTAATTTCTACTATATAATCAGAATAACACAAAGAATGCATGTTACTTGTTCTGCATGAGTGAAAGTGCACCTTTTAAGTAGGGTACACAGTTAAAACATGCATGTCATCACATCTAAACAATGATTAATACTTGATAATTTGTGATAAGAGATGTGATCCTTATAAGAAACATAATTATAACAAAAAGAGACCACTTGAAGCACCATTACAGACAACAAACCATTAATAATATGTAGACTCTATTCCATTTTATGTTATAGCACTGTTTACTATACATTTTGGATATGATTTCAGAACAATATAAACCAAATTTATTTATTAACATAGTTATAAATAATTACAACTAAAATGACAACATATTAGGAATAATAAACAAAAATATATCTAAATTCTACTAATTATGAAAACATCAAACATGCAATCTAGAGCTATTTAAAAATAAATTTCAGCTGTTCCAATACAAGAAACTAGACATATACCTTCAGCTTTATGCTAAATAGCACCTGGCACATAAGAGCTTAAATGAAGGGTGAAATTCAGGTCTATATACAAAAGGACAGTTTCAATGTCAGCCAATAATCTTTATATCAAAGATGAGGGTACAGTAATGTATCAAAGGGTAAGTCTACATTTTTATTATTTGTTTGCAACATAAACAATGACTGCACTACAAGTAAAATATACTAAAAATTTGTTTCAGTCTACCTATGACATTGATTGAGTCTTTTGTGAAAGTTTAATCCATCAAATCTGCAGTAATATTTGTTTCTCTGAACAAACAGTATGCAACAATCTTGTTATGGAAAACATGCCTTTGGTATTATATCCCAATGAGGGTAGTGTAAAACAAATATATTCTAGAATATCAAAGCATTTGTATGTTATGTTATATGTTATATATGTAATTCAATACCTTAATATTTGCTGTCCACCACCCACATGCCTCCTTCTCATTGGACCTCGCGTATACCTCCACCTCTTGGTTTTCCACGAACTCTGTGTGTTTGCCGGTGTCTTTAGGTGGTAAGAACACTTGGGAGAACGGGAATTTTGACTCCGGCTGCCAGCTACAACGCAAAATTTCCATGTAAATAAAAATACCTGCACTACGACATTCTGGTAATATATATTTATATATCCAGTAATTATGATACTCACTCATTTTCAAAGGCTACGAGAACCTCGTTGTCGAGCACGTCGGTGACAATGGCCTAAAAATAAAGAGAATTTTAGAACATTCCGACGATATAGAAACTTGGTGATGCGCTAGAAATAAGATATCTAGGTCATTTATGTGTATATGCGCAAATTTAAAAAGGCGTCGTGTGTCGTTCCAGTTTCATAACACCGACACCGCGGCTAAAAATACTGTAAGCAGCATAATTATTACAACACATGGAAAAATCACGCCCTGACAGGCGGACATGGCGTCCATTCCAGCCGTGATGATCTTCCCGGAAAAATATTTTTGTAAGTATAAGTATTACCTAGGTACTGATCGTTGGAAATAATTAAATAAATATCACACTAATGAAAATAGTACTTGTTGTACGGAATTTTAACGTACTTCACAATTTACAAACCTTATAATAAGCACCATTATCACCGTACACCTCGACCGACAAATCCTCCATTTTGGTTTGAAAGCGTATTTGGCGTTTTCGGAGCGAGAACGAATGTCGTAGAGAATTGAGTATCCAATCGTTATCAAGTATTTTCGCATAGACAAAAACATTTTATTTTTTGAAAAGTACTGCTATGCTATGGTTGTCGAGGTGAGTCATCGACGTTTTTGAATTTGGAATTCCCTGACAAAAATATATATGCAGTAGACGAGTAGACTCTCGAGAATCATATGCTTACTGGTCTAAATAAATATATTAAAACAAAAGGAATAATCAATATTTTATAACGCATCCATATTTAGAGTAGATAGAATGTCCAATGACAAGTTTGGTCGATAATCTTAGTAGAAACAAAATAAACTGTTATAGATTTATAATATGAAAACTGAAAATGTTAAATTTCTTTGTTGATATCTCGATTTTATTATTGCTATTGCAATACTACTCCATTGTGGAATGTTTCAACGGCGCACGGTCCTATCGTATACAACTTGTAGCAGAGATGTGCATATAAGTTAAAATATTCTTCAATAATTCTTCATCACAAAAGGAAACCAAACAATCTTAATATCGTATTAAATCGCATTTTAATTTCATAATAGAATATTTCATAGTTACATTTAGTCTATGCCCATGTTTGTTTATTTTTGCGATGATCTATTCAATTATTAACTTTTACCCGCGGCTTCACTCCCTTGGTGCTGATAATGTAACTCACAAGAACCAGGAATTTTGCTCTTAGAAATTAACAGCTCATATTAGTCCTCGGCCCCTAGGCTATGTAAAAAATACAATCGGTCTGTTGTTTCATTACTACGAAACAATAGAAATTGTAATTTTGGTTTGAAAACTTATTAGCTGTTTGCAGTGTGATAAAAAGATAACTTTCGACATATAAGTATATTTAGGTATATCGTCAAGAGTACGAATATTTTATGTTCATAATTCGGTATGCGATTTAATTTTGTGAGAATCAAATGCCAAGAATGAAAAGAATGAAAATTATTCAATTCGTGTGTCTTGTATTACTTACGTTTAACTTAACATTATCTTGCGAAATGTCTCAAAAGTTACGTAGCGATAGACCAAAAGGAATTTAAATAGAGCGAAATAGACAAAGACTAATGAAGGGACACTTTTGATAAGCAATTTGAGGACGCACGTTTGCCTGCGTACACACGCAGTACACGTAAATAAACACTTATTTGCTAGGTTGTTTCACTTGTGAAATAAGTCATGCAAGTTTTTTTTAGATACTATACCCACGGTAGGAACAGTTTATGTATCGCGGGGTACTTTACAAACATTCAAACAACGAACACAAAGAACACCCAGATTCAGTACAACTATTTGTAGACCACACTAAGTTTTATCCCGTGTGGGATTCGAATCCACAACCCTCGGCGTAGTGGTAGTTGCGAGGCAACTACTTAGGCCACTATGCCAACCATCCAGACATTAGATCTTGAGCAGCTGTAGCTAATTGGTAGTAAATCCACTATAAGACAAGCATTATTATTACTAAATAAAAAAAGTTAAATTGTAATAAGCTGGTTGTGAAATAAAGAGAACAGAAATAATAAAATGTTTATGGATCTTATATTAAAGGTTTAAAATGAAATTATTACAAATAAAGACTACCGTAGTTGAAGAGTGTATTATTGGACTCAAATAGACTCGTGTAACTACATGATAGTTTGAAGTGATGCGCTTTCGTTGTATGTGGTTAGAAACTTGCAAACTAGTATTAATTAATTCCAGGATATCACTTATGGTCGCCGTGTAATGAGACGTTTGTAGCTTAAAGTATGGTAAATTATAATTAAAATACGATAATAGAATGTTATTTTTAACATGGCAAAAAGAAAAATAATAATTTAATTAAAACATAACCATGGCAATATTAAAATGTTTAATTTCGAACGCAGCTTTTTTTTTTTTTTTTTATACTCTAATAGGCTAGCGTTTGACCGCGATCTCACCTGATCTTAAGTGTAGATAGTGTTTAGCTGTCGGCTGCGTTTGAAATTAAACATTTTATATTTTTCAAATATTGTATATTTTCGTCTATGGATTTGGATTTTATCATCTGTAGCATCAATAACTTGAAATTATTTAAATTATCATGAAATAATTATAATGGGTAGATGCAACCCATTAACTGCTTATAGGGGGCAGAAACTTCGTATAGAGCTAAAGTTAATATGAGTTTTCTAAAAATAAAATATGCGAACTTTGGTAAAATGTTTAATTTCCTATTTATTAGTATTTTCTTAAACATATCTAATTCAATCAGTACGTATGTTATAATCATGGAATTGGGAATCGGACAGTAGTCACGAAAAAATCTGAAATGTAGTTAGAAAGAAAGAAGATTTTTGATGGATTATTATTATATCAATATTTTTGTGAATTAATTAAGTTTTATATTTTAAAATTAAGAAACAAAATACAATAATTATAATATTTACAATCTGTGGAGGAACTCAAGCGTTACACCAATCACAAGCCGCTACGTCATTTGTGGCTACCCTCAATTTCATGAGTCATCCATTTTCAATGTCATGAATGTCATGTTCAATGTACACAACATTATCGTCACGTTATTTATTGTTATATCTGTTTGGAACGGCAGAATTTTATGATTGAGAAACAATAAATAAATGTAAGGCCTCTCAGAAGACTCTTGTAAACATTTTCCACAATGGAGCCGGGATATATGAAAGCCGACAATCGAAATCTGCCTAGAGTGGATATCATTAGAGGTTGGCAATTTCTTTTCAAATATTTTTATGTTGCCGACTGGAACTTTGAAGTCACTACACTAATCATGTGGAAATGCTGTCAGTTAGCTATGATGAAACTTTGACTAACCAATATCTTTCTAAGATAACTCAATTTTGGAAAACAAAATATGTATACCCTATTTTATATGACTATATATATTTTACAGCAGCGATAGCCTAGTGGGAAACCTTTAGACTGCCACGCAGAGGTCTCGAGTTCGATCCCTAGGCGCGCATCTCTGACTTTTCGAAGCTATATGCGTATTAAATAGTTAATTATCGCTTGCTTTAACGGTGAAGGAAAACATCGTGAGGAAACCTGCATGTCTGAGAGTTCTCCATAATGTTCTCGAAGATACGTGAAGTCTGCCAACCCGCACTGGGCCAGCGTGGTGGACTATGGCCTAACCCTTCTCACAGTGAGAAGAGGTCCGTGCCCAGCAGTGAGACAGTTTAATACAGGGCTGCCTCCGTGGTGCAGCGGTAGTGAATGCGACTGCTGTGCATGAGGTCTCGGGTTCGAATCCCGGGTCGGGCCAACAAAAAGCTATTGGGTTTTTCTGTAAAAGAAATCTCAATAGCAGCCCGGAGTTAGGAAGTTGGCGGTGTTAGACACCCCCGTGCCTCGGAAAGCACGTAAAGCCGTTGGTCCTGCGCCTGATCTCTCTCCGGTCGTGTCGGAGTGCCGTCCCATCGGATCATGAGAGTTAGGGAACAGAGAGTGCACTTGTGTTTGCGCACACATTTGTGCACTATAATATCTCCTGCGCAGATGGCCAGTCTCTGTTAAGACTGGCCGCCGTGGCCGAAATTCGGTCTGGAGGACATTAATATTATATAATATTTTATATGACAGTACAAAATAAAAAAAATATGTTATTTTTCAATAGTTTTATTTCATAATAAGTTGGTGTATAGGTATAATATTAACCACTATTTTTTTACCTTTTCTAGAAACCCACAGTTTTCCACCAGTAATGTATCACTTATCCGTCCACCATAGCCAGATGATATATAATTTACTAAGCCATTGGGTGTACTTTAAATTAAGTTCTTAATTGTATTGCCTTTCTTGTACTCTGACAATGTTAAAGCCTGATGCAAAGATTTAAAAGGTTTTTCTACTCCTATCTCAAAACAATCTGATACAACTCACTTTATTATAGCGATGCCTGAAAGCTATTGGAAGGAATCTTTTAGCACTTTTTTTTTATTAAGTTGTATAATAAATGGTTTAAGGGCATTAGATATGGTGTTAATATTCTTTTGTGTATAATGTGGATATTTCAAATTGATCTGCAACTTACGCAAATTATTATTATTTAAACATAATAAAATGTGTTCTGTTGGTATGTTGGTGTTCATGTGTATCAAATCCACCAAAAAGTAACACTCATTAGTTAGACCAATGTATAAGTAGTCCAATGTATAAGTAGTCCAATGTATAAGCGAGGTTTGGCTTTAATTTTTGCTTTGCTTCTTTCTCCATTTCTATTTTGGCTTCCTCTTCACATAAACTACTGCTCTGCTATCAGATGTTACTTTTGTCAACTGTAATGATTTAACTGAGGGTGATGATGCTTGAAACGATGATTTTGATGGGCTGTACAAGGATATGTCACTATCACATCTACACATTGATTTTATGTTTATATTAGAAGTACTTGGTATTATTGTCTTGACATATTCGTCTACTTTAAATGGTGATGTGACTACATTACCATTTAAATTATGTAAATTAAAATATTGACAATAATACACACAAACCAATTTTAAAATTTGTTTGTGTGTATTTGTTTCAGCAGTATTTACTTTTTACAAAAACTTGCACACTTTTGTCTTGATATAAATCCTGTAGATTAGCACATGTAAGATTAGGTAGGCACCTACTTAAATACGACTTTTGGGCACAATAACGGTTATTAGACTAATACGCGCCACGTATATATGTAGTTTTAGGTGTTAAAAATCATTTTATTCATAAAACTGAGGTAATTAATAAATCACTTTAATATACAATGGAGATTAGCAATTATTACAAAAAAAAAGTATAAAATAAATATCAATGTAATTATTTCACAATACGGTAGACACAAGCCAGTAGTATTGTCAACATAAAAATATGCCAAAAAGAAAAATGGATTTTCTCAATATTCCCATGTTAGAAAAATTTATAATGATATGTTTAGGCTCTAAATATTATGACGAATCCAACGATATTTTTTTACCGATCCCCCTTTTCTGGGGACAGAGCAGTATAGGAAATGGGCGAGGTCATTTCTATGCAGGCTAAAATCATTGAATACTACGGGCAAATAAAATTGTTAAACTATGGATCAGTCTAGGTGTCAGAATCAGTTGCATTTTGACATTTTAGTTATTGACATAAGTAGTAAAATGACATTAATTTCGAAATTTGTAAAGTGAAACTTTGCCACATATCTAAAAACATTATACGTTTATTGGAAATAATTAGTTATTAAAGTAAGTAAATTGTATGAAGTGAGGGCACTTATATAATTAGTTGAAATATATGTACGTATCAATCGAGATGTTTACATAATTAAATTTAATAACAATATTTCCAGATGTCTGAAAAGAGTGTGATAATTGTAACCGGCGGTTCTGGACTTGTAGGACAAGCCATTAAAACTATTATTGAAGAGGAACAACAACAAGAAACTGCTAATTCGAAGAAAGAAACATGGATTTTCTGTGGTTCGAAAGATGGAGACCTTAGGTAAATGTTAATACTCTTAAAATATTACACTTCATTATGTTTTATTTATGTGCAAAATTTACAACTGTGCTTTGTATTGAACAGCTATAAGAAAACTGAGTAGTGAAACATTTGAATTGCATGTGAATCTAAATCATAATTTTATAGTCATCATAAAACAATGGCAGTTTGTTATATGTACTTGCTGATAATGGCTACTGATAAGCTTCTTCCTTCCGTTTAAATGTAGTGATGCAGTTATAAGATGCTTTGTTCTAACTATGTATTTATTAAGATCCTTTTATGTCTTGCCATACTTTTAATTATCAGGTTGAGCTTGTGATTCCTTATCAACTCAAACCCTAATAGATCTCACAATCTGAAGAGAAGTTGTGCAAGGTTGTATGTGTAATCAGAACCACTTGAAAAATAAGTAAATATTAATGTTACATTTCAATTTTGGTATAGACTAGACTGCCTTGATTAGGTGGTGGTGCAGTTGAAGTAAATGTGATGGCTGAGCATGTTGTGGGTTTGATTCCTAGGTCAGATTAATTATTATAGAATTTTACTGAAATAATTGAACCCATTAATCACTTAGACTGATCCCAGGTGGCAAGATTCCCTCTATAGAAGGATCAAGACTACTATCATCATAGCAATCATTTTGTAGTGGGTGGGTATGTAATGTGTGGGATGTAACATAAAAAAATCTATTTAGAGAAATGTACTAATAAATTGATACAATTGTCACTTATACAATTCTTGAAGGTAAATATACCTTTTATTGCCAAATAGTGGTATACATAGGGTTTCAGAATAAGATAAGCCCTATACAGGGTGTCCGGTAATTAATGGATAACCTTGAAATGTCTTATAGTAGAAATGACGGCAGTTCAGAAAAAAACATGAAAAAAAAAATTGCATTAGCTAGTCATGCTTTTGACTGTCTATCTATTAGCATAATTAGTGTTTAATTATGAAACAACAAAAAACCAATGGAATTCATTCATTTATAGTCATAATGTACAAGAAAGTTAAATATGGTAATTAAAAACAACAACTACCATCAGTTCTACTATAAGACATTTCAAGGTTATCCATTAATTACTGGACACCCTGTATACATATGTTTTAACAGTAAATTAAGTGAAAGCTATCTTCTTTTCTACATATTTTCTAGAGAGATTATATGAACTTCAATCAGGCTAGAAATTACAGCATCTTTAAAATAAAATATTTAATTATTACTGCTATATTTGTTGGCACAATTAATTTATTATTATATAAATTCCCACTAATTGTCTCCTTAACTCTATACTAATATTATAAAGCTGAAGAGTTTGTTTGTTTGTTTGAATGCTCTAGTCTCAGAAACTACTGGTTCGATATGAAAAGTTCTTCTAATGTTGGATAGCCTATTTATCGAGGAAGGCTATAGGCTATATAACATCACGCTACGATCCACGCGGGCGGCGCAGTAACGATAAAGCGGGTGATACCGCGGGAACATCTAGTAAAATATATGTTCTCACTTCTTATAATTACCTCAGTGGGGCAGCGGTAGTCTAAATGGCCGCTCTGGTTTAGTGTTACTAGGTTGTTTGCTCTCTGTAAAATGAGTAGGCGAAAGGTGGGTGTGTATTGCACCTCTACATAACCCTTCATAGATAATGATTAGGTGGTCTGTGACATCTTCTTAAAATGTCCCCTTCTGGATATGACTAATTCTGTATTTGACCATTTGTTGTTACACCCAGTTCTAGTAAAGACTGCTTCTGTTTTTGATCATTTCGTGTTATGACTATCTCAAGAACAGTGAGAGTAAAAATCCTAATAACATTCAGCTTTTAAAATTAAATTACGTAGCTTTTCATACCTAGTGAGTAATTGAATCTCTTTGGAATATAGCCGTGAGAGTATGTATACACTAGCTGACCCGTGCAACTTCGTCTGCTTTACATATGAGAATTTTCCCCATTATTGCAACATTTTTCATTGCTACGCATCCGCTGCTATTGGTCTAGCGTGATGTTATATAGCCTTCCTCGATAAATAGGCTAACCATCACTAAAATAATTTTTCAATTCAGACCACTAGTTCCTGAAATAAGCGCTTACAAACAAACAAACTCTTCAGCTTTATAATATTAGTATAGATGTGTATTAAGTAGAGTAAAAAATTATACCTGCTTGTCATTTACAGGGACAAGGCACAAACAGATGCTTTATTTGAGAAACACAAGCCTACACATGTCATACATTTAGCTGCAATGGTGGGTGGCCTGTTCCACAACATGGCACATAATTTAGACTTCTTTGTAAGTTTCTGATATTGTCTTAACTCATAATTCAAACTGACTATATGAATAGAGTAGTGTGTAAGCTTTTTATTAATATGGGTTTAAATCCCAGACAGGACAATTATTTGTGCGATCCATAAATAGTTGGTCTGAGTATTAAGTATAGTTTATGTATATTATTTGCACAGAGGCTTGTAGGACAGGCGAAGTTATCGGCTAAGCTGATGAGCTTGTACAGTCAGCAACATAACCTGATAAACATTAGGCAACAACAGAATTGTTCTATCATTCAAAGTAATAATCATTATAATTTTTTGTATAGCAGTAATAGTGACAGATTGTTCTTTTAATGGCATATCATAAATGCAGAATAATAACTAGAACATTTTATTTTAAATTAGTTTTAGTAATTTTGACAATGTTCAGCTACTTTATTGCTGACTGTAAATTAAACATCTGTTCTTTCACAGGTGGTACTATGAGGATAAATTTTTTATTTTTTATTTTATTTATTTAAATAATTTCATTCAAATGATATTTGAATACAGTTGTGCACAATTCAATACCTAATTTACATGGTCAAGGATGCAGCAAGGCACTTGTATATAGTCAATCCACACATTCATAAAACATTGCACATTTTTACTATGTAGTCTTTTTAGAATATAGAATGTTTTTATTTTCAGAGAGAGAACATGGCTATCAATGACAATGTATTAAATGCCAGTTACAAGAATAATGTGAAAAAGGTTGTATCTTGCCTATCAACATGTATATTTCCTGATAAGACTACATATCCTATTGATGAGACAATGGTAAGTTGAAAAATGGCCATAATTACTGATTAGCTGAATAATTAAAATTAAACATGTATATATTAATAACCAAAAATAAGTTGCATGAAATAATTGATTGAAATAAACAGCGATAAGATCCATATAAAGTAGTTTAATTTGAATGTGTAAAATGAAATTAAACTACTATATAAGGATTTTGTCGCATTGCTTATTTTAAAACACTTTTATTACATATTTATGAACTATAACACTACTATTATTGAACTTTACTATAATTTAAGCTATTTAAATTAATTTAAACTATTTCTATTTAAGTTTACCCTTTTCCCCGACGATTCGGTTGCTTTACAGCAGCCATGTTCATGTGTTCATAATCTAAGTTCCTAACCTCTGGATGCTTTCATTGTCTGTATCTATTTCAGGTACACAGTGGTCCACCACACACATCAAATTATGGTTATAGTTATGCTAAGAGAATGATTGATGTTTTAAACAGGTATGATAAAGGTTTAAAATTTATTTATTTGCATACACAGGATGTCCGGTAATGAATGGATAAATTTGAAATGTCTTATAGTAGAACTCAGGGCCGTTCAGGAAAAATATGAAAAAATATCTATCATAACTACTACCTGAGATATGATTTTTTTAATTACCACATTTAACTTTCTTGTACACTACGACCATAAATGAATGAATTCCATCGGTTTTTGTTGTTTTATTATTAAACACTAATTATGCTAATAGATAGACAGTCAAAAGTATGACTAGCTATTGCACTATTTTAATTCTTTATTTTTTTTTCTGAACGGCCATCAGTTCTTCTATAAGACATTTCAAGGTTATCCATTAATTACCGGACACCCTGTATAGTGCATTGGCTAACGTGGCTATCTCACCAATGCATTTTGGCATGCATGGATGGTGTAGTGGTTTAAGTGGTCGCCTCGCCGCTGCCAGTTGCCACTGCGCCAATGTTGTGGGTTCGAATCCCACACGGGACAAAACTTTGTGTGATCCTAAAGTCCCCCGTGACACAGGAATAACAAATGAAGGAAGAGCTGCTTTAAAAAAAAATGAAAAAGAATGCATAGTGTCTTACAGTTTCGATCACTACAGTATACAAACGTGTAGGTGCCGTGGATAATTTAATCATCGTTATTTTGTTTCTGCTCCTAACCAGGGACCGCATATCGAAAAAATATCGGTTATAAAGGTTACTGGTATGACGTTTTACCTTTTTTATTTATAATGTCAAAATTACTAAACACAATTTTTTTCAATAACCATATATTTAATTTTAAGCTACCTAGACCACTAACAATTAGGTATTTAAGTTTGTCGACTTTCGACTACGACAATCGCAATGCACTTGTCGCTGAGAGTTGCCAACGTCGCGTTGTAGCACGTGCCTTTTTTCGATACCGAAATTATTTCGGGTGAATAAAGGTTAAATAAAGGGCTTACTTCTCGTCGTACCAGCAACTCGTGCCACCAGTGGTACGAGAAGGAATTTCATTTCCTCTTCGTGCCACCGATTGAAGTTTTAATGGGACGCCATGACATGCTCTACTTACATAACTTAATAAAAATTATAAAATCAAATACTAATATCAAAAATATTACAAATACAAATTTTCTTTCTTTTTTAGGTACCTATCTCCGTGGTACAACTAGTTGGACATAATTCCACCGTTGTACTGCGGGTCATAATTATAAATAGCAAAAAAAATATGTTACACCAGTTGAACCATGGGTAACTTTACTTCCCCGTGGTATATCCAGTTGAACATCGCAGTTGTACCACGGGTCGAGAGCGAAATAAAGACACCAAACAGTTTTGAAAAGTCACCGAACTTACTAATAAGATCCATTAGTGGCCGGAAATCACTCCGAGGAAAATCGACTGATAATTATTGAAGATTATTTTTAAAACATAACAATTTATTTATACATATTAGGTTATCAAAAGGTTATTAGATAATAATAATAATATGTAGAGCAACTTTTAATGTGTATCTGGAAATGACATTTCAATCGGTGGCACGAAGAGGAAATGAAATTCCTTCTCGTGCCACTGGTGGCACGAGTTGGTGGTACGGCGAGGAGGACGCCAAATTAAGGTATAGCGATACATTAAAAATAGCGCTATTAATATTTTACACCGGTAGCGAACCAGCAAATCTTTACCATTTTCGGTGAAGCTTTATAATAAAGCGCTACAGTTATTTTATACCGGTAGCGAAACCGTAGCGCTAACAGATGCTGCTCCTAACTTTTTAAAGTCTCAGTCGATATACGTATTGCACGCTAAAATGTTAGACTACTGCATTGGCGATGCTTACTATCTCTGTTTCCATGTTTCATTAAAATAGTTTTGGGTATGCTAAAAGAACAGAGCCATGTTCACGATATATCCTGTATATATCGTGACCCTTAAATCAACGTCAAGCCGATATTTTTTAACTTACATAAGGTATATTTGGGGTTACATAACAAAAAAGAAATCAAAGAAATATAGTATTTATTGACATGGCACTTGTAAGATCATCACAGGGTGTCATTCTTACAATTTTTTTTTTTAATGCCTACTATATAAAATGTACATGACATAGATTATGTTTTATAATTTTCTGGTAAATGTCAAGTGTCAACACTTGCCCCATCACTAATTTTCAGCTTGTCGTTGATTTATGGGACACCCTGTATATACTACTAGCTAAACCGACAGTCGTTGGCCTGTCAATCTATACAAAAATACATTTCACGTAATCAAATTCAATATCAAGACGTAATTATAAATATAAACCTTGGATTACACCTGGTCTCCTAAAGTGCATTAAATCAAAAAAAGATCTCGAGAACATAGTGCTTAAAATCACCTACACTACAGGAATTTCTGTAACTCCTTACTTCGGAAACCGAAATCCTCCTATGAACAACTAAAACTTGAGATAGACAATAACAACCTTAGAGATCTCTGGAATGCTATCAAGGAGATAACTAACATGAAAATGACTAAAAGTAAACCTGTTGAGCTGTTAGCCATACACGAAAACTCGAAATCATCCGTTAATGAGGTAGGCACCTACTTCGCCAACGTTGGTAGAAACCTGGCAGCTACCATTTTAGGCCAAGAACCCGGTCATATGTTTTCCGCGACATAGGAGCACGTTTCACATTCCGGGCAGGCGGCATTTAATACCCCAGCAAACGCCCTGGTTATTTTAGAAACAGACGAAACTGAAGTGGAGTCTCTCATACTACAACTAAGGGATGACTGTGCAGTCGGGGGTGACAGCACGCACGCACGCACGCACGCACGCACGCACGCACGCACGCACGCACGCACGCACGCACGCACGCACGCACGCACGCTCGCACGCTCGCTCGCACGCACGCACGCACGCTCGCACGCTCGCACGCACGCACGCACGCACGCACGCACGCACGCACGCGCGCGCGCGCACACTCACACACACACACACACACACACACACGCGCACGCACGCACGCACGCACGCACGCAAGCACACGCATGTAATTCGCTGTCGCTCTTATTTTGTAAACTGTGAAGATTTTTATAAATAAATAATAATTATTATTAAATTTTTCATTGCGCAATACTCGATTTAAAGTTTCGACATTTCCCGTGGCTGTTATGCAAATTTTCGTTTATACAAACCTTGTCCTGAAACTGAGACCTCATACTCAGCATGCACTACCGCTGTGCCACAGGCAGTCAAATCAGCAACTAATACTAGATGTAGGTAGATAATGACCTCATTATCACTTATTAATGACTTTTTCAGAGGTTATCACGAGATGCACGGCTGTATGTACACTTCAGTAATTCCATGTAATGTGTTCGGTCCACACGACAACTTCAGTTTGGAGTCCAGTCACGTCATACCAGCGCTTATCAGGAGAATGGATGATGCTATGCAAAAAGGTATCTCTTACAAATACCATTTCAATAAAGCTTCTTACAATTTCTTATAGGCACATCATAATAAGTATAGGTACCGCTTGTGCCACTTGTATGAGAGTAATATAGTCACACAATATGCCATGAATTGCCGCCAAGTAACGCCTTCGATGCTTATTGTTGCGCTTGAATACATTTAGGAGTACTTAAAATAGTTTTTAGTTATAATATAATAGTTCCGGCTTAACACAGGTAGTACAAAACCTTACAAATTATAGACCCAAACCTTCCTCATGAATCACTATGTCTATTGCTGAAAACCGCATGACAATCCGTTCAGTAGTTCATGAGTTTGATAAGTAAGTAACAACAATTGGTTCTCAGAAACACCTTGAAGTTGCCAGTCAAATAACCGTGTATTATCTTCCTAAAACGAATAAGTTACTAGAGCTCTTTTAAAGGTTGCTGTTCTGCCAAAACGGGGACCAGTTTTGTTTGACCCTTGTGAAAACTAGCAACTCTTTTTTAAGTGTATAGGGTCTGCAATGCAAGACTTACGCTTTGACCGCCACGTCAAAAAGCAAAAGCGTGCTCTTAACACCAAGCTACGATTTCATCCTTTAATACCTACATCGTTTTGAGATCTTATGCTAATATGGGTAAAATAAATAGTAAGCAGTTCACATAATATAAATTGGGATGAGTCTAGATGGCGTACCGATTACTTTAGCAAGACGTCTTTTTATAGGTACTTATCTCGACGCAAATTCTATTTATAAAAACAAACGCAAGAATAAGATGTTTTATTGATATACAATATTACGCGATACGCAATGGATTGCTACATTTGCTACCAATACAACGCACCGTTCGCACTGCGTTCCGCGCGCTTAAAAACAGCTGATCTGTTTAAATCACGACAATTTAATAACATTGCTGTATTTTAGTAAAATGAGGTAGCCTTTGATTTTTATTTAATAAAATGGATGGTGTATGCATTATGTTAATGATTCACAGTCACAAAAATGCATAATTGCAGAAAAATTAGGTTTTGCCTGAGGAAAATTCCAACGATTTTTATCTCAGCATAATGGTCTGAATCTACTATTTCAGTTATCACTACACCGTCCCTTACACCCAGCATAATTATCAACACATAAGAAAAACAACACATTTTTAGAAGATTTATTAGCGTTTAAAAGTATGTCTGTGACCGTGGCGTGCTGGACATATTTTACTTTGTGATGTATACATGACTGTGGCGGTCAAAAGGATCTGGTTGCCGAAAGTATCTTTGGGCTGTGGTAATCTATTTCCCTTGTTCGCTATAAGACAGATTCTTGAACCGCAGGTTTCTTTGCTATAAGAAAATTAGTAACAACGTGGTCGCTGTGGTTTTCTACTAAGTTTCTATAAGTTTCACTCAACTTCTGGATGTTGGCAGACAGTTCTACATATATTTAATACCTAGTTTATCTACATATAATAAAATATAATAATAATATTATAAATTAGAATCCATACGTAGCAATAGTCCTACCCTTGCTGCGGCTGGTGCTGCTGTAGGTGTTCCATCCCACCTTTGATTAAAACTCTCGAAGGGCCTCTTCACGTTGGACTTATGTCTCCGTGTAAGCCTCCCAAAGGGTCAGGTATTTTTCTCATATATGTCAGAAAATACCTTTGATAAGAGAAATAATATTATTATATTTTTTCAACCAATAAAATGACAATAGTATAAACACAATAAGAAAATACATATTTACCATTTCTCGCTCTTCAATGGCGTCCCTTATCCAGTATTTTTATAAAGACTAACACCCGTCTATGGTCAGATACGTTACTGGGTATTTCATGTAACTAAACTTATTTCAGGTGATAAAACATTCACTGTGATGGGAAGCGGCAAGCCGTTGCGTCAGTTCATATATTCCTTAGATCTAGCCAAATTGTTTATATGGGTGCTCAGGAATTATGAAAGCGTGGAGCCTATTATATTGTCAGGTAAGAAAATAATACAACGTTGTCTTTATTGAAAACTTACATCATTTTTTTACTCCCGCACTAGGAATAATTCTTCTGTCACGGGGGGCTTCACAAACATTCCAACGACGGACACAAAGAACGCCCTGACTCGAACGAAACACACAACTCTGCGCAGCGGTGGCGAGGCAGCCACTTAAACCACTACGCCAATTGTGCAGTCATTCAATTCAACATCATCATCATCCTCTTTTTTTTTTTTTTTTTTTTTTTTTTACTTGGTGGAATGCATATCGCATACCCCTCCGCGGGGGCGGGCGGAGGGGTTATGTCGGACTCGCCGGGGTAAAATGAGATGTTAAGATGATAAAGTACCTCCCGGAATACCGACTAAACCTACCATGGTGTTCCTCGATAAAACCACTATCGACGGGGCCGCGCGAATCACTTTCGCATGCGGTCGCGACCCCGCCGAGGTTTCAGCCCGCCGTATGAAACGGCAGGCCACTACACGAAAGACCTACCCTAAAGGCACTTCTACCACTCCCTACTGTCCCCCCTAGAGGGGAGACGGACTCAACACAGAGGCGCGCGTGGGAACACGCACGCCGCCTCTCGGATCTGGTGCTGAACGGATGGCGGGCAGGCTCACAAAGCCCGCCACCCCCAGGTCAAACCTCAGGGTGGCTGGAGGTCGTCCCGCGCCCTGCGGCGCCCGGTACTGCGGTTGGGGAGAGGGTTCAAACGCTCCCTCTCCCGCTCCGCCGCCTCCTTGATGGAAATGACTTCCTCACAAAAGGAGGCGACGGCGTTCCACGACCTCTCACTCCGGACCATAGACTGAACTACGGCCGGGAGCGAGAGGGCAACCAATCCGACTGCCGCGATCAATTCACGGCGCTGCGATGCCCAGGCGGGGCAAACCGCCAAAGTGTGCAGCGCCGTGTCCTCAACTACGTCGCGGCAGTCGCCGCAGTGGTGACAACCGGGCGTCTCTTGCCGGCGTATACGACACAGGAACTGGCCAAAACAACCGTGGCCAGTCATTACCTGTGTCAGCCGGAAGGTGAGGGCGCCATGGCGCCTCTCCAGCCACTCCTCAAACACGGGACTTACCGCCACGATCGTGGCGTGCCCGATCATCATCCTCTTGCCCTGGTCCCAATTTATTTGGGGTCGGCGCAGTATGTCTTTCGGTTCCATACTTCTCTGTCACCCGTCATCTGATCATTTACCCCTTTCCCTTTCACATCCATTCTCATTTATTTATTTATTTATTTGGACAACTAACAAAACATACACTGATATAAAATTAACAAACATGATTTAAAAATTGCATGCTAAGTGTTGTTTCACTTATAAGTTGCCACGGCATGGTAAGGGACTGTTTAAATTAAGGTAATTAAATTAAACTTAAAATTAACAAAATATTATACATGATCTCATACTCATACAGTCCATGCATCTTTTTCTTGGCCTTCCTCTCCCTTTTCGACCCTCTACCCTCATATTCATCTCTTGCTTACCTACATACGTATCTTCGCATAACATGTCCATACCAAGCCAAGCGATTTCCTTTCACCTTCTCGTCTATGGGCACCACTTTCAGACTACCAACATTCAATTCAACATATTATAACCGTAAATTCTAGTGTTTTATGATTTTTAGCCGGTCCTCAGCTAGAAAATAATCCTAGATACCTACATCGCTAATGTCCGTTAATATTAGACGCCATAGTCGAAATTCGGTCTAGAGGACCATGTACTGAGTTCATTTACCTATTTATATTTTAGTTGACGAAGAAGGTCTAGATGACTGCACCAATGGCGTAGTGGTTTAAGTAGCCGCCTCGCCACCGCCGCCGCGGCAAGTGTTGTGGGTTCGATTCGATTCGAACACGGGACAAAAAATTGAGTGATCCACACATGATTGTTCTGAACCTGGGTGTTCTTTGTGTCCGTTGTTTGAATGTTTGTAAAGGCCCCCGCGACGCAGTAACTATTCCTAGTGCGAGAGTCGTCTTATTCAATAAAATAAATAATAAACTAAGATCATTACTTAATTAAAATTTTAGTTGACGAAAAAGATGAAGTCACCATCAGCAACGTAGCCGAAATGATTAAGAAGGCGCACAGCTTCTCCGGCGAGATCGTATACGACACAACCAAAGCCGATGGACAGTACAAAAAAACAGCTTCAAACAGCAAACTACGAGGCCTGTTCAAAGAATTCAAGTTTACGCCCTTCGAACAAGCTATACACGATACCGTGGCGTGGTTCAAACAGAATAGGGAACATGCTAGGACATAAAATGTACTTATTGAATTGTCGATATTAAAATAAGAAGCAGATAATAATATATCATATACCTTTATGAAACATTCTATAGACTGAGTGGTAATAACTTTGAACGCGCACATCTATACTAATACTAGCTGACCCGCGCAACTTCGTTTGCTTCTCATAATAGAATTGTCCTCGTTTTTGCAACATTTTTCATTGCTGCATCGCTACTATTGGTCGTAGCGTGATGTTATGTAACCTTCCTCGATAAATGAGCTATCAAACACTAAAATAATTTTTCAATTCAAACCAGTCAGTTCTTAAAATTAGCTCGTTCAACCAAACAAACAAACAAACTCTTTAGCTTTATAATATTAGTATAGATTAATACTAGCCATCCGCCCCGACTTCACACGGGTAGGGCAAAACCTTAAATTATACACACCCACACATTATATACCCACAAATTATACACCTAAACCTTCCTCATAACTCACTCTGTCTATTGGTGAAAACACATGAAAATCCGTTTAGTAGTTGAGTTTATCGCGAACAGACAGACAGACGCGGCGGGGAACTTTGTCTTATAATATTTAGTGATGTGATCGATATTCCATAACATTAGCGATTGAACATCGTATAAGAAATGTTTTTGAAAATTGTACGTTTCTATAACTATTCGAATATTTTTTATATACTATCACTAATAGACTAACTATTTATGCGAATCACGATTACTGAATCGACGTATCCACTAGATGCGATTTTAAAAAAAACGGCTTCCTAGCAGTCAAACCTGTTGATGTCGAGAAGCATGAATACTCTAAGACCTTCAAGCGACTCCCAGTCTATATTTGATAATTTTTATTCATACTAACGGATTCGAATAATCATTCTAAAACATTCCAATTTTAAAATGTACATACGTCATCGATGGATCGATGATCGATGCTGATGTATGATCATTGCTATATTTCACACATCTGCTCCAATTATATACAGGGCATGTGGTATTAAAAATGCGATATATGTCTTATGGTCTCACATAACTCTATAGACAAGCGGGCATCACATAGTGTGTGTAAGGGACGGGGTACCGAAAACTTTAGCAAGACGTCTTTCTATATGTACTTAACTCGGCGTAAGTTTTATATCGATTAACATTATTACTTGGTACGCAATGAATTGCTACCAATACAACGCACCGCTCGCGGCGGCGGTAATGACCTCACATATGATAATAATGACAATCACGACGATTTTATTATTTGATTTATTTTTATTGAATAAAATGGATATTTATGCATTATGCCATGATTAACAATCAGAAAATGAATAATTGTACAAAAGGATTGTGATTTTCCCTGAAGAAATTGCCAACGATTTTTAACTCAGAATAATGGTCTGAGTTCACTATTTCAGATTTCGGTATTTATTTTTAACGGTTAGGTACGTAAAATGTTTGTTAGCATGGCCCATGCTAACATGATGCATGTATATAGATGTATGCATGTAGATGATGCAGGCATCTGCATCTACAAATTATACTATTATATGATACTAGCTGTCCCCGTGGATTCATCCTCGTATATGTTAAGTACCTACTCCGCCCCTGTGGCTCTTAGCCTAATTACCTAGCGGTTTGAAATATACTTTACGACCTATTCTCATACCTACCAATTATACATAAAAAAGTAAATAATAAAAATATGTTTATTTTCTCACCACAATATTTCAGGTATTTACAAATATCACACAGTACAACAGTACAATACACACACATACAGTTTCTCAAGACAATATGTGATACAAATCGGTCAAGCCATTTTGTAGGAGTGTGACCACAAACACCGTGACACGGGATTTTTATATTATACTAGATGTGCTCGCGGTTTTGCCCGCGTTAATTGTTACTGCGCCTCTCCCATGGGTCGTAGCGTGATGTTATATAGCCTGTAACCTTCCTCAATAAATGGCCTATCCCACACTGAAAGAATTTTTCAATCCGAATTAGTAGTTCCTGAGATTAGCACGTAACGTAACGTAGCACGTAACACAAACAAACAACATACCTCCTTGCACCCTGCTGCTGGCGCATATATTCGTTGACTAGGTACTTGTACTTCTAGCGCCATTATGCTATTATCTCCCATACAAACGACTGACATTACACATTGTTCACAAATGTCCATATGGATTGTGAAGCCACTTCAGTTTTTAAAAGGAAGCTCATTCAGTTATTTTGTGAGGATAATGTTTATTTATATGGACATAATAATAATCTAAATACTTATTTTGAACGCACTCACAGTTAACGGGCTAACTTTATATCTAAGATTGTGATGCCTCGCATGTGTAATTTACATTGTATATCTGTAAGCTGTTATTGAAAACTTATTTTAATAAATTAAAAAAAATAAACAAACGGGATTTGGAAAGGGTATGGGATGTACGGATCAGGTCTTTTCCTTAGAGAGCATAGCCGAGAGAGTTTTGAACTTTGGTCGGTATTGTCCATGTATGGAGTGAATAGCAACCTCACGCGAGCTCTGAAATCTCTTTATGATGATTCCAGAGCTTGTGTTAGGATAAATGGGACCTACACAGAATGGTTTAGCATCGAAAAAGGTGTTAGACAAGGATGTGTAGCGTCACCTTGGCTGTTTAACCTATACATGGACAATTGTTTAAAAGATTTAAAAGATTGTGAATGGGGATTAAGAATGAATGAGTAACTTGTCAAATGTCTTCTTTATGCCGGTGACCAAGTAATACTTGCGTCATCAGCAAAAGAGTTGCAGGCGATGGTAACTATTATGCATGGTGCTTTTGAGAGTAAAGGAGTGAAAATAAATGTAAGCAAGACGAAAGTAATGGTATTTGAAAAGGAAGAGTGTGTGACGATGTGTAATATTATAATTGATGAAAAAAAGGTGGAGCAAGTGAAAGAGTTTGTATATTTGGGTACTTTGTTTACAAGGTATGGTAAACATGAGGGAGATATTGAAAGGAGAACGATTGCTGGCAATAAAGTGAATGGAGCTCTACGCGCTTTTATGAACAGTCGAAATGTATCCGGAAAGGCACGTTTGGCTGTTCATAGAGGACTATTAGTTCCCACACTCTATATGGAATATAGACTCCCATATATGGAAGTGAATGTTGGGTATGGCAAAAGAAACATGAGAGCAGAATAAATGATGTAGAAATGAGAACGCTGCGAATCATATGTGGTATGACTCTGAAAGATAGAATAAGGAATAGTGTGATTAGAGAGAGATGCGGCATGAAAGTGGATATAGTGACAAGAATAGAAAAGGGTATGTTAAGCTGGTTTGGACATGTAGAAAGAATGGACGAGGAAAGACTGACTACTGAGAAAGTTTATAAGGCTAGTATGAATGGATCAGTCGCAAGAGGAAGACCTAGGCGAACGTTTCTCGATCAGATCGGAGGCGTTCTGGACAAAGGCTAGGTTAAGAGCACCTTAAACCGACGGGCGTGTATGAGGAATGTGATGAAAGTGAACGAAGCCAGAGAAGTGTGTCAGGATCGTAGTAAATGCTACCATTCCATTTCCATTTCCATTTCCAGAGGGGTAGCCCTCTGGGAAACAGGCGTGAATGTATATGTATGTATTAAAAAACAAAAAATATATTTATTTCAATCACGCAATACGTTTAAATTACATTGTTAGGAGATCACTTTTTTAAGCATGGAGTTTCTTGTATTATATGACTCCTCTCTTCTCCTTAAGCAATTGAAAATGAATAATAACAATACAAAACAAATGGTTATTTTGCCTTACAAGGCAAGTTACTTAATTAATAACAAAATGCACAAAGTACCTATAGTAATTTACTGGACATATTATAGTAAAAGTATTGAGCAGCGATAGCTCAGTGGGGAGACCAACAGACTGCAATGCAGAGGGTCTCGGGTTCGAACCACGTCGCACACCTCTGAGTTTCGGAAGTTATATGACTTTTCGAAATTATGTGCGTATTGATTGACAATTATCGCCTGCTCCGTGCCTCGGAGAGCACGTTAAGCCGTCGGTCCCGGCTGCCATGAACATCTATGGCAGTCGTTATTGGGAAAGTCAGTACCCTCTAATATCCTGACACTGGTCTAGCCTTAGGGTATCGTTAGCCTTCGGGTTGCGGAGGTCTGGTGGCAGCCGCTCCGTGTAAAAACTGATATCCAGTCAAATCCGGTTAGACCAGAAAAGTCGACCCCAAGTGACTTGGGAATAATAAAGGCTAAGAGAGAAGAAGATTATAGTAAAAGTATACAAATAATAATGACCTTTAAACGCATGAAGGCAAGTGTTTGTGTAGTGTGCGGAAGGTAAGTGCTTGTAGACTAAGTATGAGGATGTGTATAGTTGTGTGAGAGTTACTATCCATTACGTGCTAACGTTTGTGTTAATTAGCCTTACGACCGTGTCTTGGGGTCAGAAAAGCCAAGGTGCAGCTCTTTCCACCAACTATTTATAGATGCATATCTGATAATAAATCAAAAGAGTAAGAACGTTACCGCGAGCAGTCGTGTTTTTAAAATCGCTTCGATATATAATGCCTTAAGAGTGGTTAAGAATAATTAAACTGAACTAGGAAGTTGTAAATGACGTGCAAAAGTACATATCAATTATAAAGTGTGTAAATTTCAACGAACAATATTAAGTGGTTTAAAAGTTATAAACCCTTTTTTCTACTAAAAATTTTAAATAACTGTAATGAGTCGCGTTCTGTGCCGTACCGTATGTACGAGTGCCCACACCTGACCCCGGCCGCTGCACTTCGCCCACTGCACCGCACACCTGTGTCGCTCTGTGCGCGATTGTTGGAAACGATCGCGATCTATGTCTCACCGTGTCATCGCTTGTCGTCGAGTCACCGCGCGCCGCGCTAATATTACGAAATACGATTGAAAGTCGACTTAACGGTAGCGGGTTCGAGCCAATTAATTGTTCCTGATTTTGAACTTCTATGGCGTCGAGGAGCATTACTTGTGCTGGTTGTAGGAGTGCTGTTTATAGTCGACAGTGTTTGAAATGCTGTAAATGTGGTAAATATTATGATCTTCCTTCTGCAAATATCTTAGATAAGAAAATCTATGTTGGTAAGACCAAAGAGCAGAAAATCAAGTTGACTTCCTCGTCATGAATGTAGAAGTATACAACCGAATCTTGGAAATACTAATACACAACTGCGGAATGTAGGTGAGGAAAGTCCATGTAACTCATATGATGAAACTTTGGACAATAGTACTTTTAGAAAGAAGAAAGGTGATGATTGCCAGAAAACACCTGTGTACAGCCCTTGTTCTGCTAGCTGCACTACGCATAACAGAGATGATGCATTTATTTCTGCTGTTAACGATAAAGTTCTTAATGCACTCGGACAATGATTTCGTGTATTCTGAAGATTGAACTATCTCCTATTAAAAATTATATTTTAGAGTTTCGTCAATCAGTCGACTTTTTTAACTCTATGCATGACGAAATGAAGAACATGATAGAGACTTAAGGTCAATGCATTGTTTTCTAAAGTCTCTATCATGTTCTTCATTTCGTCATGCATAGAGTTAAAAAAGTCGACTGATTGACGAAACTCTAAAATATAATTTTTAACTAAAGAAAACACCACCCTAAAAACCACGGTAGCTGAATTGACTTCTTCCGCGTGGTCAAACTAAGTTGACTAACTGATTTGACCACAAGGAATTTCATATTCTTCGTGGACAAACTATGTAATGAATCAAATATTAAACATGCTATATAATATCTTTAAAACAAAATTGTACAGTTAGAACCAAAAATTGGTTAACGTAATTTATTTAAAAAATAACCAACACTTATTTCACTATGTAATAATTCCATTTGACATTTAATTATGAATTCGTCTCGCAAAACTTGTTCCTGACGCCGAGGGGATGGTCTTGGATCACTGTTTTCTTTCTTTAACAAAGTGCACAGTAATCGAGCAACCGTGATCGGATGATATCGTTTCATAGATTTGTTTAATTCCTTATTGAATGATTCGACTATATTGTTTGTTCGATGTCTCTGCCCGAAAACTGACCAGTCTTTCCTGAATATTTTATTCTTTAACCACGTTTTCTCAAAATATTTTAAATATTTTTCAATTTTTGTAGTGTAACTGCAGTCAGAATTAATATACTGCCATCCTTCCTCTATTTTATCTGCAGGTAATAAAGCAAGTGCGGCACATAAACCAACAACTCTCTTTCCGTCCTTACTTTTTATTTTTAATTTCTTTGCTCTTCGCCATTGACTGTTTGTGAAATGATAAAAACAGTGTACAATTTGAGCTTCAGGGCAAGTTTGTAGTAGTGCTTTACTTGCAGCTGTTTCAAAGTCCACGTGAAATATTTTCGGTGACCAACCCAATCTTGATTTTATCATAGAGAATAATATGTAGTACGATTCTTCCGTTTTGTCAGTCATTAAGGCATACGCAACAGGTGCAGCGTATGTTGTAGAAATCGATTTTGATAAATCTGCAAAAATACAATATAACTGTTTGAATGGAGTTGGGCAACTGTAATATGTACCATCGCCAAAAAATTCATCGGATTTTTTAACAATTTCGTAGTTGTTTTCGGAGCAAAAAACTATAATACGACGTTTCTCTGTATTATAATCTGCCAAAATAAACACCTGAAATTTTTCTGGAACAGTGACGTCGTTGAAATGATTAAAGCAAGTTTTTTTTCTGGTTGTATATAATACAGTTTTGACGCTATCAAAAGACGGAACTTTGTTTTCCAAATTCGGGTCCTTGTTTACTAATGACGTTTTCATTTCGGTATACATCTCTGGAATGGTGTTTACAGTATCTTTAACTTTATGCTTTAACTCGTCAACGGCAATATCAACTTCATTCTTATAGTTGTCAGCAGTACATAAATGATCAGTACATTTAAATATTTTATTTTCCTAAAAGCAAACAAACAGAGCTGTAGCTGTATGATATAGATTTATAAGCGGCCGTAGTCCAATGGTTAAGGTATCGGATTCGCGATCGGTCGCAGGTTCGAATCCCACTCATTGCACTACTAACGTGAACCCGCTCCTAATACAAGAATATTGGCTTAGCTAAAAATAAATGACAAAAAATAATAGTAAAGTACCTTCAAAGTAATGGAACCCCGACATTTTTCTTTTTTACGACGACTGCAAGTCCAGAAAGACGATCCGTTTTTATAGGTACGCAGTTTATAATATTGGCGTCCGCTAAATAGCAAAACCGTTCCCTTTTTTCGTTTTATAAATTTTATGTCCATATTTGAAGAACAATACTAATAATACAGAACAATCTGCAAGGACTTTACATAGAATATGACGTAATATGTATTGTATAATGTCATTTTATTTTCCTGTACAGTGAGGTTGTGTCATATACAGTATGGTAAAAAGGTTATATATGTAACAGTTTGTCCACGAAGAATGTGAAATTCCTTGTAGTCAAATCAGTTTGTCAACTCAGTTTGACCACGCGGAAGAAGCCGCTGAATTAGCTGATCGACTAAATAATATCGAACAACATTTACGGGAAAACAATCTAGAGATACAAGGCGTAGGTACTCGAACACCATAATGAAAATTTACCCAGTCTCCTCAATCAATGCTCTAAAGTCATAGGTCATGACTTGAAGGAGGGTGATGTGGTGAAGTGCACTAGAGTTGCAGAGCAAAGTTGAACAAGGAGGGCAGGTATCCCCGTACTATAATCGCCAAGTTCAGTTGTGTGGGAAAGCGCGATGACTTTACTCTGCAGTGCACAGATATAATAAATCCAACCCTATAATACTGCGCTGCTAGGAATTGCAGGTGAAAGATGTAATAAATAATCTCCATGTAATAAATCTTTACATGCCGCAGCACGTAAGGCGAAAGAACGCTATAAATTTGTTTGGGTGAAAAATAGACGTATTTTTGTAAGAAAAGCAATTTAATACAAGTACATATTAATTAAAAATTAAGAGAGCCTTATAAGATCTCATATGTTAATCTTTATTTATATTTCTTATAAGTGGTTCTAATTCTTAAATATTTACTTACACATTGATGTACTTGTCAATTTGTTATCAAAACAGAGGTATGAAAAGCAAAACGATAGTCATATATAATACTGTTTTAGTAAACCAAGTTTTACCCGGACTACAACGTGATCGCTCGTTGTTTTATTATTTGCATTTAGGTAGATGCTCCTCTTATTTTACCATACCTACTTGCTGTCAGAGGCAAACATTAACAGCTTCCATTATTTAAGTAATAACTTCTTTGACTTAATTGGCCTGTGTGAGACTTGGCTTAATGAAAGGATTTGTCACACAAAACAACAAAACAAAACAATATGGATTTAATTAAGTTACTCACATTCAAAAACAAAGCACATAGCTACTAAATTCACATATAGAAATCCCAGAGATTACGATATGTTTTCAATACTATTATATAATAGAGCTCGAGTTAAGATCGTTGTAAAACAACGCTTCAAAACATATTGAGCAAATTGAAGGTGGTCTTAGGGTCAATATAAAAGCTTTATGGCGCTACACAAAAAGCAAACGTGAGACTAACAGCCTTCCTAGTTGCGTATATTATCAGAATAGAGTTGTAACACATGATATTGTCAACCTATTTAAAATTTATTTTTCATCAGTTTATTACTACAGTGCAACCACAAATTACTGTCCTAAACTTCCAAACTTCAAGCTATGCCATTAGTCACTTGCGATTTGACATCTGCCAAAAAATGCTGGCTTTGATGGTATACTGCCTATCTTTACGATTATGCGCGACTAGTCTTGTTACTACCCTCTCAATAATATTTAACAAATCTCTTAACCTCAATCTCTTTCGTGTTTTTCCTGAGTTGTGGAAAATTGCTAAGATCACTCCAATCTACAAATCTGGTGATAAAAGCGACGTTACTAATTATAGACCAATTTGTATACCTACTGAACTGGTTTTCTCTAAAATATTTGAAGACTGTTTATAAACTATATATATAACCATCTCAATCATTGAATCCATGTCAACATGGGTTTATCACGGGTAGATCAACTAATTCGAACCTACTATGTTACTCTGCTTATATATGCGAATCTTTCAATTGCAAGCAGCAAGTAGACTACCTATATATTATACAGATTTTTCCAAAGCATTTGATCGTGTCGACCATTTTGCTTTGTTCTTAAAGACCGAACATGTCGGAATACATTGGAATCTGTATAGGTGGCTCACATCCTATCTATGTATTAAACCGGACTCAACTTGTTGCACTTAGTGGATACCAATCTATCCCATTCTTGGCGACTTCGGAGGTCTCCCAAGGCTCAAATTTGGAGCCACTTTTGTTCCTGTGATTCGTCAATGATTTACTTAGTAAAATTGAGAGTAAATGTTTAGGCTACGCTGACGATATTAAAATTTTTAGACGTATCTCTGATCACCTCACACTCCAATCGGATATAAATACTGTTGTGAAATGGTGCGACGAGAATGATTATGTCGTTTAACATAAAAAAAGTGCCAGGTTATATCATTTACAAAAAGGAAAACACCACTCAATTACAATTATAATATTAAGGGCATTGTAATAGACAGGGGGAAATCCGCGACTTGGGAGTAATTTTCGATTCAACTATGTCTTTCAGACCACATTACGATCAGGTTTGTAATAGGGCTAACCGCATGTTATCTTTTGTACTCCGAAAATCAAAACCCTTTAGACAATCAAGTTCACTGATAACTCTATACTATGCTTTAGTTAGAAGTATTATTGAGTACTGCGCATCCGTGTGGGCTCCGATATATAAAATTCATACAAACCGTATAGTCTATAAAGAGGCGGTTTGTCAGAGCTCTTGCATGAAATGCGGTTTAAGCCGTAAAATACCTGAATACGAAGCTCGACTTCGTTACTTTAACATGGTTGGTTTGGGTAAAAGGAGATGGCTGAGCGACATGTCCACTTTACATAAAATCTTGAAGGACTTATTCAATAAGTCCTTCAAGTACTCAAGTTCAAGTCAGTTACAAGGTATCTATTCCGCAGCTGTTTCGAATAACAACGTGCAACAATAATGTGTCCCAAAATGATCCACTGTTTCGTATGTGTAGACAGTATAATGATATTTGCGCTCATGTTGATATATTTGTGGATAGTCACAGCAGATTCATAGAATCCTTACGCAAATTGAATGCACTTTAACCTAATGCACTGTAGTCGCGATGCCTGGGAAAAGCTCGTATCAGCATGTCTTTCCACTCGCCCCGAGAGTAATTATATTCATCAAGACCATTTGATTGTACCATTTGCGGGGTCGACCACGAAGTTTGTCTTGCAGGTGAAAGGCTTTACTTTTTCGGTCCATCCGTGTATCTATCCCAATTGGTCGATTTTCTTTATCCACGTCGATACAGCGCAGTCTACTCCATCAAGGTCAAATTCTGGGACAAGTGACACCGCACGATGACTTTTGAAATGACTGAGTGGTAGGGTTTCTTGGTTGAGTTCGTGTATCGCCCTATCAACTTCATTTTCGAGCAAATTCTTGAGTAACTTTTTAATGGGAGGATATTCTTTGTTCTTGTTTGTTCCATCTAAGCGGACGGACTCCACGACCTACTTCAATAGGGCGACTACGCTTCATATCCCACTTCTAACTAAAACAACAAGGATAACAAAAGATGTAACACGCTTAATCCCCTATTTATTTCTAATAATTTCCTGTTAAAACAACTAAGCAAGACAATTTGATAGAATCTGCTTCGAAACAAATTTGTAACCGCTTGACGTATCTGTAAAAATTGGGCGTTGGCTGCCAGAGCGACGTGCACAGAATACTTATTATACTCAAGAGGTAATTATAAGAGGTGACATGGCTGTCACGGCTTGGCTTTGGCATGGCGTTGGCGTGGCTCTGCTTGGCATCTGGCGTGGCATATAACTTGTTGGTTAATCATTACGAAAAACTTGGTTTCCTTTTTCTGTAAATATTATAACATATCAACTGTATACCTAGCGCTTCGTATTTCTTTAGTAGAATATATTTTGACTGCCCGGCAATTAAATATAATAAATAATTATAGCCATAAAAATGTTTATAATAAAACCACAAACTGTTAGTAATTAATATAATGTATTATAATAATAGCCAAAAATTGTAGCAAATTAGACTCTCATTCAGCATTCAGCATTCAAAAACAGGCAGCAATACACACATCAACAATAGTTAGCAAAGTTTTAGGAGATACAGTTTTTGTTAGCGGGGCCACTGAGCCACCTTTTCTCTGTGCTTAGGGCGGGTAATCAGTATACCGAGCCAAAGCTCAAGAAGAGGGAAACACTAAACAACAATTAAAAATATATTATTAAACATTTATTTAGCCCGGGTAATTAAATATTCGATCATCGAATACTTTAAGGTAGGTACGTAAAATAATTAGCAAGTAGATAGATGCGACGTATATGTGCGATAAACTTAATAATAATAATATCAGCCCTGTATTAAACAGTCCCACTTTTGGGCATGGGCCTCTTCTCGGTGTGAGAAGGGTTAGGCCATAGTCTACCACGCTGGCCTGGCAGACTTCACATATCTTTGAGGAAACTTAATAGGAACAACCTTATTATTAACAGCGAGAAAGCTTAGCACGTATCCGAGAGTAATATTGTTATAGTGCATTTGAGTTTTGCAGCAGTATTTATGTACGCTGTCAGTTAAATTAGTAGATAGTTAATAATAGTCTAAGGCTGGTTTCCTTTTCCCGCTGACTGTCCGCGATATGTGTGTTGCAAAACGTTCCTGAATAACTCGAAACGTCGATCGGCGAAATACCCTCGGCGCAAATTCACTTCCAGCGTGTTTCTTGCGACGAACGTACGCACCGGTCACCACCGTCAACAATCAGCTTGTCAACACAACCAGCCTAATTAAAGTAACAGCTTTTTCTAACAACCATAACAAATAGTTCTTAAAAATAATAAGTTAAAGATACCTACCAATAATCCTAAATTCGTAAAAAGTAAACCTGCATATCAACTACACTACATTACAATGCTTCACGATCGTATACAGTTCGCTTTTCTACAACACCCATTGCTTCAAAACAGTGCATTGTAAACAGTTCATTATCGATTTCTACGCAATGGAATGCAAACCATGGCTTAATACTATTTTATTCGGGTAGAGGACCGTCGATACAAGTATCGTAAAGTAGGCACTAATTAAATTAGCTATATATTTTAAAGTCCACAATAAAATGATTAAGATCAAATTAATGAAAATAATGAAAGGTAAGAAATCTTGAGTCGCGCGCGATCTGAAGACTAACGGTGAACTACTTTATTATTGCTGCGTAAAGAGCAAATTAATTAATTATTTAAAATATACACGTGTTGTAGGTACGGTTATTGACCCGTACACATTTTATAGAATTAAAATGCTAAGCCGTGTTCATCATAAGTGACGAAAATCTTCTCAATGGCGCATATGTATGCGGATGTCCTTAAGTCAAGGCCCAGGTTATATTTCTTGTTCGCTCGAATGACGTTCTGAAAATAATCATTGTTGAGTTAATATATTATGGTTACCCAAGCACCCTTTCAATGGCTATTCCGACGAAGGCCAAGGCAATTCATTTTTTTAAATCACAAACACCCACATAAACTTGCACACTGTTCTGAAATCATTTTAGTAACTGGTCGAAAAAAAACTGCAGTGTCATACATTCTCGGAGATAGACATATATATTTTTTAATGACATGAGGAATCCGTTTATTTATAACTAGTGATGACGAATCATGAGACCGGTACCCTTAAACGCCCGAGCTTTGCATGGAATAGCGGCCATCTTGGAGCTTGTTTCAGCTTATAATGTAGAAATTGCGACTTTCCCGTTTGGATTAGAGGATCAGACAAAGTATCATTGGCGGCTTGTTAAGAATATTCCTACATAATATGTTTTTCCATGTCATAAATTGCTGCTTAAAATGTATTACGTACTTCACAAGCGTTGCTTAAGGAATACTCTAATCCGGAATTGACGATGAGCTTCTCATTGGCCCCGCACATCATGGTCTGGAATACCGGGGACGGCTCGATCTTCGCGTTCACACACGCCTTCTTTAACGATCTCTCCACGGAATCTTAACAGGTATAAATTGGTTATTACTTAATAGAAACAGCTTACTACTTTCTATCATCTATCAGTCGATGCTGACTAATGCGCAACGGTAGAAATCAATAACTCACAGAATACTTAAGACTTCAAATTTAAATAAAATAAAAAATAGAATGCAAACAACAATATAATATAATATAATAATATTCTTATAATATAATATAATATTCTTTCACATACACGCAACATCATCTAGCCCAAACTAAGCAGAGCTTGTACTATGGATACTAGACAATGGATAAACATACATATTTTCTTTTTTTTTTTGTAAATACGTACATATTATACATAGAAACACCCAGACCAAGACAAACATCCATGTTCATGCACACAAATGTTTGACTTGTGCGGGAATCAAACCCGCGACCTCAGGCGTGGCAGTCAGTTACACTAACCACTACGCCATCGAGTCGTCAACAATAAAGCAACAATTAGGAAATTAGACATCGCGTCCGCGAAAATATTTAATCTAGAACGGCGTATCTCTCCCTAGATTTGTTTTAACCTAGTGCGATCAAATTTATTATGCTTAAGTTTGAGAGTGAGTAAGTAAAAGATCTTAGATTAATTGCCGAAATTATTATAACTGTTACCATATGCATAGTCACCAATCACCAGCACTAGTATGGAAATTCCTCTTTGTGGTGTTTAGCAGTAGTACCTATTTACTATTTGCTGATGGGTATAGGGTATAGCAAACATTGGTTTGACTGTCGATGTTAGATCATAAATTCATTTATTTAAATGAGATATAGCTTTTCTTTTTTTATTTATAATAATTCAAAAATTAAAACATTTTAATCTTTGTCGTGCTTTATTTTTTGCTCAGCTGTCATACATTATTAGCCTAAGAACCAACAGCCACACAAAAATATTACATGTGGTTAAGGATGATGACCACATTCAATTAAAAGTGAATATAAGTCATGGACACTTCTGAATATTGCATACTAACTGAAATACTTATGTACCGTTTTTGAGGTTATTATTTTATTTGATTAGTGTGTTTGTTAATGCAGGTCGCATTTGAAATAAGGATATAATATGGGCCATTATGGGCTAGGTAGTTAGGTGCCTTAAGACCTACAACTGCAATCAGTCAACCAATCAACTAAACAAGTGGATTGTTCTTGTAACGTTTTATGATCAATATCTAATTAATTTGGTTATAGCTATATTGCCATCAACTTTAATTAGAAAATAAAAATAATTTTAGAATAGGTATAAATGCGATTAAAAAAGAAAGATAGTCAATGAGTTGATATTTTATATGCAGCAACTCAGCAGCCGATAGTTCTGCAGCCCACAATGCAATTGCATACATACTGCCTTATTGCGTACCTGTTTTTAGGGTTAGCATCTACTAAAATGTAAATAAAATATACTTTTTGACTTGTTTGCCAAGTTGTCGTGGCAATAGATCCGGCCGGAGTTCGATATTTCGAGAAGCTCAAAGTCACTTGTGCAAGCGAAGTCGTAAATAAAATAGTTTAACACAATATGACGTCACAAAATAAGATATAGATACTCAAAGAGCCCGCGCAATAAGTACAATGACATTCAATCGATGTTTGAAAAGCAACTGAAAATACATATGAAATAAAACAAAAAATGTTTTTGTTTGATTTGGATTAGTGTTGCCATGCTTGTACTTTAGAAAAGCGTATAATACCGAGAAAGTATTTATTTGGCAGTTTTCATTTAAAATTATGACTCAAGAAATTGGTCATATCTATGAAGTTCAATAATGGTATTTAAAGAATAGCATTCGTATTAACTACGTAAGAAAAATTACAGACAAGCTAAATAGGGAATAATTTCTCAGATAAAACCGTACACATATTGTAAAACTGTAGGCATGGCAACACTGCGTGTCTCAGATGTAAACAATGGATGCCGGTGTATTTCAAATAGCGAAAATACTTTTTAAAACGAAAACATGATTCGAAGGTGTCCGTGAGATTGTAAAGGTTGATTATTATTTAAGTCATAAAATAAAATACAAATTATCGTTTAGGTGGAATGTATGTTGATTCATAGGCCAAATTGTTCATGGTCCTTTAGAGAGACAAACAAGATAGGCCTCAAAACTTGCCATTGTCTATCGATTTCTATCGATTACATAATACGTACCCAGTAAGGCGGTATTGGAATCCCTCCAGAACTTAATGCTTAGCTTGCCAAAGCTAACATGAGCCAGGTTCTTGAGGTACTCGAAGTAAGACACGGTGACTCCACCAGCGTTCGTCAACAGGTCAGGTATAACTAAGATGTTCTTCTCTCGCAGGGTCTTGTCGGCACTCGGCACCGTGGGGCCGTTGGCGCCCTCCGCAATTAACTATAAAAATTCGTTTCATTAGATCCAAGTTAAATTTTTTGCTCACATTGCTCTTAGTGTTGTGTAAGTGGATGATGAGTGTATATTCTGCCATTCATGCGGTTCTGAGCGTTGTTGTTTCTATTAACTCAGTCATGTTTGGCGACAGCATTATCTACGATGTCTATTCGTGCGTGTTAAACAAAGCGAGTCCATAAGCCTAGTGATTGATCATATAAAGCTATAGGTTTGTAGCTCGATGTCTATTGCTAAATGTAAGCTGCCTCACAGTCTTTGTAATAGCAGTCTTGTCGCTTAAACGATTTCTTGTAACTGCTTCTCACTTTCAGTGCTAGTTTTAACATTACAGACATTTCGTTCACCGTCAATGTGAACAACAAGTTAGCTTCAGAAGGATGTGCATTGTGTGATTGGCGAAATAAAATTGATGCAGTGGCCTCTCTCAATTGTGAAGAATTAACAATCTTAAGCTCCGATTATGACAAATGTATCTTTTTGTAATTTGAATATAGTATTTATCATTTTTATGGTACCTATAGTGTTGTGCAATAATGTAAGAAAATGTGACATTACTTTACAATTCAATTTTTGAGCAACTTCTGCGGTGATAAATTTCTCGACGGCTGCAGCAACAAGGATGTCACACGGCTCGTATACCAAATCGGGGCCAAACTCCGTTGCGCCTGGGAATCCTTTGGCGCTCCCTTTGTTTTTGCGCATGTATAGAAATAGCTCCTGATAAACATACAGCATTTAATTATGACTTATGACAAACTGTTTCTAATCACCAATGTCATGTCGTCATCCTTTGATTGTGACAATTCAACCGATCGGTTGGATTGTCACTGACTTATCAGTGACAAATATCTTGATAAATTGGATGGAAGCGGATAAATAAATAACTTATTAGCGTATGTTTGTATTTCTTGTAACAGTTTTACAATACACAGAACCAAAGATAATCAATGACAAATCAGTGTTGCCAAAATTGCTACTTCAACGAAATATGTGACGCTAATCGTCATGCAGGCAGTTACTTAGATCACTAGTCGTAAACCATTCTTTGCGTACGTTTTAAATATGTTTAAGACATGTACCTGTGTAGCATACGATCCTTTTAGCAGGATGAAAACCAGTTAGCAGTGTCGGTACAATTATTTAAGCCCGAGATTACGGCTCGCCCGTTACTACAATTAACTAATATATAGAATAGTACAATTATACCATAGAGCTCCTACTAGCATGTTTTTGAGAGCTCAGTTTTTCTGCCTATCTTATTAAGAAAACTCCTTGAAAGTTTACCTTCGTTATGGAATTAATATTGGACTTACTTTAGGATTTATTCCTTCGGGATTTTTAAGGTTTACTTTGTACTCTAATACGCCGATGATCTTGACACCCGCTTGTTGAAGATACATTGACAGATAGCCGCCCACGTTGCCAAAGCCTTGTATTATGGCGGTCTTGCCCTGAGAAATACCATCTCATTTGAATGAATGACCAAAGATAGATAGGTAGATATCCATGTATCAAAGATATATGTATTAAAGAGAGTCTTGATGTAACTCGTCAATGGAACTACTCTTAACATCAAACAAACGAAATGCACAAATACAAGTTTCAATGCTGGCGCCTAGACAATGCTTTTTATTTTAACACGCTTTTATTAGCTTTTCACAGGGTCCATTGTTATGAATAATTTATTGACAGATATTAGTGAATGACTATACATAATTATAAAATTACCATAAAGAGCCCACACTTGTTTTACAACAAAATTAATTATTTTGTTTATAACTCAATTTTATTCTAAACTTATTGAAGATTTTAAAATTTTAGTTTCTTTCTATGATAGCGTGTTTTTAGTTTGTATATAGTTTAATTATATTTTTAGAGAATAGACGTAGACCTGCACTAGTTAAATATAACTAGTTCAGGTAAAGTGAAGACTAAGAACGTCCCAATTTAGGTTCTTTTCCTATTGATCTCAAAACAAAGTCCGTTCAACAAAAACATTTTAAGACATTTAAAGCACGATTGTTTATGTTACGTATGAAGCCTCGTATCCACTAGGGAACAATTGACGCTCTACAAGATCGGCAACGTTGCGCAATAACGCGTGGCTTGTTGTTTGTTGACGTACAACAAGCAGTTGAGCATCACATGTTATCAAGTGGAGACGTGGAGAAGCCGTTTAAATCAACACTAGTTCCTCCGGCAATATGTTGGCGACGTCTGGTCATGGCGTGGACAGACAAGGTTGTTAAACAAAGGCTAAACAAAGTTCCACGTTGCTAAACAAAGTTCCACGTTGCTAAACAAAGTTCCACGTTGCTAAACAAAGTTCCACGTTGCTAAACAAAGTTCCACGTTGCTAAACAAAGTTCCACGTTGCTAAACAAAGTTCCACGTTGCTAAACAAAGTTCCACGTTGCTAAACAAAGTTCCACGTTGCTAAACAAAGTTCCACGTTGCTAAACAAAGTTCCACGTTGCTAAACAAAGTTCCACGTTGCTAAACAAAGTTCCACGTTGCTAAACAAAGTTCCACGTTGCTAAACAAAGTTCCACGTTGCTAAACAAAGTTCCACGTTGCTAAACAAAGTTCCACGTTGGTAAACAAAGTTCCACGTTGCTAAACAAAGTTCCACGTTGGTAAACAAAGTTCCACGTTGGTAAACAAAGTTCCACGTTGCTAAACAAAGTTCCACGTTGCTAAACAAAGTTCCACGTTGCTAAACAAAGTTCCACGTTGCTAAACAAAGTTCCACGTTGCTAAACAAAGTTCCACGTTGCTAAACAAAGTTCCACGTTGCTAAACAAAGTTCCACGTTGCTAAACAAAGTTCCACGTTGCTAAACAAAGTTCCACGTTGCTAAACAAAGTTCCACGTTGCTAAACAAAGTTCCACGTTGCTAAACAAAGTTCCACGTTGCTAAACAAAGTTCCACGTTGCTAAACAAAGTTCTACGTTGCTAAACAAAGTTCCACGTTGCTAAATAAAGTTCCACGTTGCTAAACAAAGTTCCACGTTGCTAAACAAAGTTCCACGTTGCTAAACAAAGTTCCACGTTGCTAAACAAAGTTCCACGTTGCTAAACAAAGTTCCACGTTGCCGTGAGCAACAATGTTATGTAACATGTCGCGCGTCAAATGTAGCCTAGTAATGTAACCTAGCATAATCCTAGCTTAAGGATAACTATTTGTTGCACGTAAACTCTTTCCATATTGTCACGCGGAACGGTCGCGCCATGGCGGCTGCGCGCGCGTCGAAGTGGTGGCTCCCCTCCCTCAATTTCTCCTTCCAAGCGGCGGCCTATATATAACCTGACCGCTCCCTGGTTCCGGCCTGCTTCTGCCGCTGCCGTGACTAAGTTGAAGTGGTCTCTTGAGCTATCCAACCGGACCACGTACGAAGCCTTACCACTACACACGAGAACCACGTCCTGTTCTTTTTGTTTAAAGTATATACGTGTACTTTTAACTAGAATTGTACTAATTACAAATCTTTTGCGAAGTATATGTTTAAATTATCTCCGCTAAATAAATTCCCTGGTCAACCACGTCTCTAACGCGTGATTGCCAAACAATAACGTTACTATATCAATTTATTAATTTAAATTATTAATGCTTTTTGAATCGATAACTGCACTTGACAGCTATCAATAAAAAAAATGTCTGGGCACCAGTTGTTTTAACTAGCTAGTTTAAAATATAATTGCGTTGCAAAGTTACAATTTTCTGTATTTTATCTTGTCGAGAAAAAGGCTTGACGCCATACCATTTTTCTATAGGTAGTGTGCCATTTAGGCGCATTTGTGTGCTGGGTTGGTGGAGAATAAAAGCCAGGAGAGTCTCTTTCTTGTAGATCTTTATTCGGAGTGTTCTTTCTATTGTTGCTGCCCGCTAACTGTGTCGATACCGCGATCCGACCCCTGTTTTATACCAAACTGGCCTAAATAATGAAGGCCCTGTGATTGGTCAACAATTGAGAACGTAAACCTTTGGACCAATGAGAGCAAACCGTCGGAATCGGTACAGTTAGCTGAAGTACAACGGATCTTTACCATAACGAGAGCCGCGTGACATTTTTGCGTTTTTTATTACAAATTTCAATGACACAACTAAATAAATGACAGTAAAACATACTATAAATTATATGTTTTTAGTTTTTAACTTTCTACGCATCGTAAACTATACAGGACAAATATAAAACATACAATAACAAGACAAACTGTAACATCAAAACATACATAGGTCGTACTGCTTACCCCTAAGTACTTTACAGTATGAATTCTATACAAACAAATCAGATAAGATCAAAACAAACATGAATTTATGACATAAACATAAAACTATATAAATAGGCGAATCTAATAAGAACACGAGTATATAAATTTATAAATTATATACTAACATGTAAACATTATGCTAACACGTAAATACTATGTACTGGCTTATCAGTTCACTATTCACTTAGGTAACGATTAATCATTGTATATACACTATGATTCACTGTCTATTTACTTGTCCCGCACAGGTAGTACGAGATCAGGTATAAGAAATATACAGGGGGAATTTGAAATTGTGTAATTCCTTTTACCCACGTATTCTACTGGTGATATATAGAATAACCCTGACCATATCTTTATTAATTAGAATTATTTTTTTGGAAAAATTAATGTACCATATTTTTCGTGAAATAATTTCAGTTAGTCATAATTATGTTAACCACCCGAGGCATTTTAATTTTTTACTAATAAAGAAAATAACATGTCAATAATTAATGTCGTGAATTATAACGGGCGGTCCTTGCCGCGACCTACACTCCCCCCTCTCGACCCCGACCGGCCGCGGCCAGTCGGGGCCATAACACGCCTATTTTCACGGTCATTTGAGTTTAACATCATTGAGCGGCGAGCTCACGCGGCGATATAACCAAGAGGTCTAATAATAACCTGAGTTCCTTACTTTCCTTACTTAGTTAGCAAAATTACCTACGATTGGATTTAAGCCATATAATTAATAAATCATTGCCTGATACTGACTACCTCTGTTATACACAAGATATTTACTTACACAAATATCAACCCAATAAAACAACAGCTGAGAAATAAATTCTATGAACCTATTTAAAATATTGAAGGTCAAAGAGGTTCCTAACTAATTATCACAAATTACCAGTTTCTACGACCAACACATTCACAATACACACATGTTCATCTATATACTTAAATGCTATACCTACGTACGTAAACTTCCCTTAACTCGCAAATATTAACCGGAATAATGAATGCATAGGTACTCTTGCATGTATTTGGATGCCCCGTTATTTAGATTTGTAACTGCATGGTTACACACGTCACACCAACGCAATGCTTCAAACAACACCGCTACCCACTATCTACACAAGACTACGTGGATATGACCAATAATTTACTTAACATTTAAGGAGTATAATTACAAAGCGACCGTAAGACGCAGCCATCATATTATATTGAAAAATTTAAAACGTACCAAAACTACACAAAGAACTTAAAATCAATCCAATCATTTATGAATTGTATCAGTTCAGTAGGTACATGAACGAAACACGTAAATAGATACACATTCACTTCACACACCAATAAAACAGCTTTAATACAACCTACCTCGTTTAGCAAAATAATGATTATTTCATGTTGATGTCGATAACTAGATAGAAATATCCAATTCCAGCAAAATAAACAAACCATGAGTACTAATATAATCGCGACGCGTGCATACGACACTATGAAAATAACGAAACTAATTTAAATTTGTATGTCTTGCTGACGTCACGACTTCTGTGGAAATATGTCGGCTTGATCAAACACATACATAAACAAGCCATTTGAATACTTGTGTCAATGACGCAAGGTTCTTTTCAATACAGGCGGTCGCCTTTGTGGCATCCTTAATCATCGCCGACGCGGCCGTAGTTACACAGACTATTATTATTATGATCGATTTTTTGTTTTTCTCAGCATTTTAGGAATGCCGGTAGTCTAATGAAACCACGGGCCTAGGCCAAGTGAGATTCATTTAGGGGGTTTGGTTCAATATTTGCATCTTCTTGTAAAAATTTGCGAACTATTCTACACGTGTTTAGTATGGCGGCTTTTTGCATGGTTATGTATGTATTTGTTGGCAATTCAACAAATACATACATAACCGTAACCGTATTATTATTATTATTATTATTATTATTACTATTATTATTATTATGTTAAGAGTGATTTCGCTATGCATTATTGGACGACTTACCTTACGTATCGAATAATAGATATATAAATTCAAAACAAGAAAACGCGTCATACTGTCCTATTGATACGCTAGGTTTTGACCGATCGCAATCGTGAGATTCCGGATCTTACGTATAACAATTCAAAACAAGGAAACGCGTATAATAAACTGTCCAATTGATACGTTAGGTTTTGGACCATCGCGATCGTGAGGTCCTGGGTTTGATACCTGGCTCATGCTTCATGATGCCTATTCGTACCGAAACTGAAATAAAATACCTAAATAACGAGCAACGGTAATATTTAAGTTAAAGAAGCACGTTACGCGTACTTTTTGTTATCTAAATACATGTTACAAATACATTAAAACATAATATTATAGTAATAAAACACACACAAGAAACTATTATTTAAACAAAGCAACTTGTAGATGAAAATTAAGTTACAAAAAGATTTTAAATTAATACTACTATATACGGATTTTATCGTGTTGTTTATTTTACACTTTATTACATCATTTAGAAACTGTTAGACTACTCTACTAGGTACTACTTTACTAATTTTTAAGCTAATTAAATTATTAAAACTATTTATATTTAAGTTTACACTTTCCCCGACGTTTCGGTTGCTTTTCAGCAGCCATGGTCACGGGGAGTTACTGCCTTATGTAAGGGGTGTCACTGACAAGATTGGCTACATCTTGAAGCGAGCTTCAATCAACACATACTTCGCCGCTACAATCGCCGCTCACTGATAACGAAGCCCAGTTGATCGGCGTGGTATGTATGTACCTACGCGGCCGGTCGGGGTCGAAAGGGAATGTAGGTCGCGGCAAGGACCGCCCGTTATTATTTACGACATTAATTACCGATATGTTATTTAATTTAATTAGTAAAAAATTAAAATTGGCCCGGGTGGTTAACATAATATGTAATGGTTTTAGATAGTCATATTATGACTATGACTATCGGTTCTATATTATGACTATCTGAAAACATTTCACGAAAAAATCGGTACAGCAATTTTTCCAAAAAAATAATTCTATTGATAAAAAAATATGGTCAGGTTATTCTATACCACCAGTAGAATGCGTGGTTAAATGGAATTACATGATTTCAAAATCACCCCTGTGTACCCCACAATGATAATAAAGAATACATGCTAGCTAGATAATGTATATGTTACGCCTAATAGCCGAAGTACGGCTACACCCAGTTTTAGCCGGCTACAACTCCAAAGTAACCTAACATAACCTAACCGCATGTGGCCGTCTGCACCTAGTTGTAGCCGGCTAAAACTAGGTGTAGCCGCACTTCGGCTATTAGCCGTAACATATACATTGATACATCTGCAAATAGGTTGTCTAGCTAAATCACGTGCCGAAGTGTTAAACAATAAAATGACTAATAAAATTTTTTATCAATTTCCTTTGTTAGTTATTTATGAAAGTGTAGCATTAGCTGAGAGAATACCTTCATTCCAAGGAATTGAAAAATAAACGTCCCCCGCCGTGTCTGTCTGTCTGTTCGCGATAAACTCAAAAACTATTGAACGGATTTCATGCGGTTTTAACCAATAGACAGTGATTCGTAAGGAAGATTTAGGTGTATAATTTGTTAAGGTTTTGTACTACCCTTGCGCAGCCGGGGCGGGTCGCTAGTTTGTATATATTTCATAAGTATACCGGATCTGAGACTGAGCAGCGATAGCTCAGTGGGGAGCCCAACAGACTGCAATGCAGAGGGTCTCGGATTCGAACCCACGTCGCGCACCTCTGACTTTCGGAAGTTATATGACTTTTGGAAATTATGTGCGTATTGATTGACAATTATCGCCTGCTCCGTGCCTCGGAGAGCACGTTAAGCCGTCGGTCCCGGCTGCCGTGAACGTCTATGGCAGTCGTTATTGGGTAAGTCAGTACCCTCTAATATCCTGACACTGGTCTATCCTTAGGGTATCGTTAGCCTTCGGGTTGCGGAGGTCAGGTGGCAGCCGCTCCGTGTAAAAACTGATATCCAGTCAAATCCGGTTAGACTAGAAAAGCCGACCCCAAGTGACTTGGGAATAATAAAGGCTAGGGAGAAGAAGAGACCGGATCTGAGACTACTTCGTCTACATCTTACTAGTAGCCAAATAAATAATATCCATATCAAGATAAGAATTTACCTTCAGGCCAGGCTCCAGACCGATTGCTTTCATTATATCTTCCTTAGATGTGAAGTGCTGTATGACGATGAAGGCCCCGCGACCGGTCGCCTCTACGCGTCCATGAATGCCTCCACCGTGCAGAGGCTTACCGGTCACGCAAGCCGCGGCATTTATGTCCTTGTACCCTACAATCCAATAATATACTACTATTTACTAATTAATTAACTTATGAACAAACTGAAAACTCATTTACAATAGTAAAGTAGCTCTCTCACTCACCCTCTCACACTCACTCATACATACTACATTACACAAATTTTATTATTATTTTCTTTTTAATTTTTCCATGGTAATTAATTATTTTTATGTACACAATGGTGTTTGTAATCTCCTAAAGCTTAGAGTCATATTATTTAGGATGAGCGCTGTCGTCCGAAGTACAGATTATAAATTTTATCTAGTTCGGACACAGATGACTTTTCATTAGAAAATAGAATAAGTATAATTAATAATGTATAGTCTACTCCAATCTATTCTGATGAAAATGTTCACAAACCAAATTTTGTTTAATTTATCATAATTACTTGGAGTAAGTTTATCCGTATTTTCAAGATTTTCACATGATACCACAAGGCATTTTAAAGCAATTGGTGTTTGATTAATAAATAATTATTTAATTTGAAAAATCTTAGTCAAACTCAAAAACTGAGGTTATTTGACATAAAACAGTCAAATACAGAGGTTATTTGACAGATGAAAAAATATAATTCATTTATGATTGCATAGGGCTGCACGAAAAACAATTCGTTTAAATTTAGTAATCGATCAATTAATCAAAATCAATATACATTATTTAGAGGAATTTAAATATTAAATTAGAGGAATTTAAAAATTAAATTAATCTTTTTATTTCTCTTATTAAATCCAAGCAACAGTAAGTAGGTACTTATGTGATACAGTTCACTGTTGCCGATACCGTGTGTAGAAAGAGAGGTTTGTCATTTTGAAAAAGGTTGTGATATATTCACAAGTAGGTAGGTATGTATAGTGAGGAATGAAACGACGTCTTGGTAGCACAGCATATATTCGCAGACTGCCGAGTATTTTTACAATCAGAAACATTGATGATGCACTACCCACATATTTAATTATAATTAAGACACATACATCACACCTCTCTTCTTAAAATGCACTATATAGGTATATATCTATATCTAAGTATACTAAAAATATTTCAAGTACATTGGAATCTTATAACCGGCTTTCGGGTTCGCTTCGGGTACTCCTTTTGTTGCTCAGTTGACAAACCAGGTGACTTATCAAGAGGCTGTACAGGCTCCAGCTCAACTTCACTATTTATCAACTGTTCTGACATATTCCTCTCACAATGAATTGCATCCTTACATTCATCCTCATTCTTCCCCGACGCTATTGAATCTTCCCCCGCGTGCGGGACGGAGCTCTCATCCTTTAACGTCTCCTCTTCATCCGTGTTAGGGCCACCGATTGACACACGGGATCGCCGCCGTATTTGGTCTACGTGCCTTTTGACAAATTGACCGTTATCCCTAGCTATCAAATACCTACGAGCACTATCTACATTTGAAATAGTACCTTTTACCCATTTATTTGAAGAGCCGTAATCTCTCATCCAAACAGGTTCACCCTCATCAAAAATTCGCGGCACTCCACCTGCAGAATCGATTTGTCTCTGCTGCGCACTTTGTACCCTAGCACCTACTGAACGATTCGTCCGTAATAGATCCAATCTGGATCTTAACGTTCGCTATGCTATGGATTTGAATCACACAGGACAAACATTTGTTTGATCCACAATTAGTTTTTCCGAGTCTTGAGTGTTTTTTATGTCCTTTGTTTCAATGTTAGTCTTCTGCGACTCAATATTTAAAACTAGTGAGGGAGTAAAATAAAAAAGTATGCGGCTGGCCACTGCAACTCAAGGTGATAAGCAGCCGTAAAACCAAATTAAATAAAAAATATATCCTGACCGTCAAGAAAACTGCAATTTTGTTGACTGCTCTATTACTTTTGCTGACGACTTGGCTTACTTACGGAATATTAATTACATACTGATTTGGCCTGTGCTTCTTGAAGCAACAACATTTGGCTACAAGAATTGGACAAATAGTAATTGGCTACTATAATAATGGGATAGTGATAATGGTTTGAGAAATTATATACCATGTAAATATGTTGTATACTATATTCTGTTTGCTCAACAGCAAAATCGAATGATAGGTACAATAATTATAGTGCGATGATATAATATAATTGTAGCAGTGTCTATGTCATTTCTAACTCTTTCGCTGCATTAAATCAAATGATTCGATTAGGTAATTAATTGATTTACAATTGACGCTACAATTGGACATCACTAAAATCAATGAACCGTTTGTACACCTTTATTTTATTGGATTGGATGAGACTATAACTGCCGTATTGTAGGAGCCATTACAAATATTCAAACAAGAAAACATTCAAGACTCGAATTTTTTATCCCGTGTGGGATCCGAGCCCACAGAACTCGGCGCTGTGGCAAAGGCGAGGCGACCACTTAAACCACGACGCCTTTTGTTTTTTTTTCACGTGGGGAAATTCACCTGATGCATACCCCCCGCCACTAGGGGAGGCTACAGGGTTATGTCTGGCTCTCCCGTATTTCGGGCATACGGACTAAAACCCCACGATGTGCCCCTTCGCTGCCTTGTATAGTGGATGGGCCGCTGGTACTGGCACTACAGAGGGCGTTGGACCGACTCAATGGCTGGCGGGTGGGAGATCCCCGTTCTCCCGCCCGCGGCCTTCATTACGGCGGCATGAGGCGCGCGTGAGCGCGCCTGCGCCGCCCGGTTCGCCGGCGACGGCTCAGATCCGTAAGGATACTTTCCTCACGGATCCGCTCCGCCGCCTCCTTCTGCGAGATGATGTCCTCGCAGAAGGATGCGACCGCTGCCCACTTCCTCTCGCTGTCGACCATGGCTTTGATCACGGCCGGCAGCGAGAGGTCTTCACCCACAACTTCAATGAGTTCACGGCGCTGCACCGCCCAAGCAGAACATTAGCACAAAGCTGTTATTTTGACATAACGGACACCTATTTTATTAATTTGTATGCAGATATTATTTGAATACTTACCCAAAGTTTTGATATAAGTGTCCACAATCCAATTCATTTCTCTGCCTGAAGTGGCCACGTCTGGAGCCGGTACATCAATGCCGGCACCTTTCAATCAAAACACTTTAAATAATGTTACGGCAATATCTATAAAGTAAAGGCCCATTTACACGAAAACAGAGGGCCTAGTGTGAGTTTGTTTTACGTTAACGCGATCGACAAGTTTATGAAGTTCGGCGTACCGATTGGACCGCTCCAAGCTCGTAACCAATCAGAGCGCCGAACGCGGTCAACGTTTTGATCGCATTAACGTAAAAACAACTCTTACTAGGCACCCAGGTGTAAAACAAGGGTTGTATGGCACGTGGTTCTAGAAAGCGACAGTGTGAACAGTTCTAGACTTTAGTTGGACTAGAGTTTCCGACCAAAGTAAGGCCCAAAACTGATTTTGTCTTCGTTACATAGTTCATCATTCACAAACATTAGATTCCAGTCGAGTGGACTTTCAATTGTATAAATTTTGTTTCTTTTACTAGATTGTAACAGAACTTTTTTTAGATGAAAGGTATTCTTTTCCCCTGACAATCTATATGCGAAATTTCATGCTGATCGATCGAGTAGTTAAGCGGGAAAGCGTAACAAACTGATATTCGCATTTATAATATTATTAGTAAGGATTTAGATCGTTTCGTGGGTTTTAGTGACATAGGACTTCTCGTGATTATCTTTTGAATTTTTGGGTATAATCAGTGTTAAGTGTTATGTCATCAGCAAGCATTACACATTTGCATGTTTTAGCGGCGGATATTAATTTACACACTAAAATGTATAATGTGTACGGGCAGGAGGGAGCCCAATATGCTTCCTTGTGGTACACTTGTTTCAGTGTACTTAAAACGTAGTATGAATGACGTTGACGTCGTGAGGAAATTATTTCTAATCAAAGAGAGTTTGAAGTTATATTGGAAAAGTTTCGAAAGAAGATCCAACCCTTTGTGTTGGTAACCAGTTTTGAAAACAGAATTTGTTTTCTGCATTAGAAACGAGATTTCGATAAAAGAGAAATAATTATGTTTTCATAACTGGTTTCGAATAACTAGTTTCCAAAGTGGCTGAAGGGGATCAAAAGCTTTGAAAGTCTAGGTGAAAACGAATTTCTGCCGTTATAGAAAAAGCTTCGGCAGTAGTTGACTTGCCCTGTTAATAACCGTTATTTTTCTGTGGCTAACATGTTCATGCCCATCTCAGGCATATAAAAACTATAGTGAGCGCTACTTCTACTCCTGTAAAAAGTAAATAACTTACCAATGTAGTTTTTCTTTGCTAGTTCCAAAGTATACCGCCTTGTTATTCTTTGCAGTTCTGGGATTGTGTATTTTTTAGGACTTATTGATATACCTAAAATAAATAAATTTTGTTTTGCTTGTATTATTTTCGATCACGGCGGCCAATCTTAACGGAGACGGCCATCTGCGCAGGAGATATTATAGTGCACAAACGTGTGCGCAAACAAGTGCATTCACTGTTCTCTAACTCTCATAACCTGATGGGACCGTTATCCGAGACGACCGGAAAGAGATTAGGCGCAGGACCAACGGCTTCACGTGCTTTCCGAGACACGGGATGTCTAACACCGCCAAATTCCTAACTCCGGGCTGCTATTGAAACAGAAAACCCAATATTTTTTTGTTGGCCCGACCCGGGATTCGAATTCGAGACCTCAAGCACAGCAGTTGCATTCACTACCGCTGCGCCACGGAGGCAGATGTATTATATTACAATAGCGACATTATATTGACGACGTATACAGGGAGTCAAAAAGTAGAAACCTCAATAAAACATTAAAGATCTGGTCCCAGATGTAGTACGCCAGGAGAAATAAAATAATAGGGGTTAAAGTATGAAGTTGCCGTTGTATAGTAATAGATACGTGTGAGATTTTCGAGAGAAACTTTTTTCAAATGATACCTTTAAGATTAAAAAATGTGCATCATACGATTTTCGACTTTCAGTTGTTTTTTTAATTCAGCTTAGACGGGCAAGATGAATACTTCGAAAAGCCGAGTAATTTTTTAATACGAGTTCCGACGTGGAGCTAACGCGGCAGAAACGGCTCACAATATCACCGCTGCATTTGGAGAGGAGACTGCTAATGAACGCACCGTGCGCTTTTGGTTCAAGCGCTTTCGTAATGGAAACTTGAAGAACGAACCACGTGGAAGACCGCCCACACAGGTGAATAACACTGAATTAAAGGAGATGGTGTAAGCCGATCCGAGTCAAACTAGCCAGGAATTAGCGACATGGTTTGACGTTACCCTACCTACAATATTACCTCATTTGCATAAAATCAATAACATAAAAAATATGAAAAATGGGTGCCTCATGATTTGACTGATCTGCAGAAAGAAATGCGTGTTGAAACTTGTGTTGCCTTGTTGAATCGGCACAGAAATGAAGGAATATTGGATCGAATTGTGACATGTGACGAAAAGTAGATTCTTTACGATAACCGTAAGCAAAAATAGCAATGGCTGACCCCAGGTCAAACGCTGCAATAGTGCCCTAAAGCAAAGCTTACCAATAAAAATGTAATGGTAACTGTTTGGTGGTCTCTTCATGGTGTTATTCACTATAGCTTTCTCAGGTCTGGTCAAGCAATAACAGCAGATGTTTACTGTGCCGAACTTCGAACAATTATGTCACAAACTGACAGTGAAACAGCCCCGACTCGTGAATCGATCTTCACCATTAATGCTCCATGATAACGCAAGACCTCACACTTCACGAGAAACCGTTCTAATTCTACAGGAGCTGCAGTTAGAAACATATCGTCATCCTCCAGACCTTGCTACAAAGGACTACAATTTTTTCGTGGTGATTTGGACAATTTTCTACGTGATAAAAATTTTTCATCCCAGGAGGCTGTACAAAATGCTTTCACACAGTTCGTCGAATCTAGATCCCCGGAGTTCTATCGTAAAGGCATAAATGAACTTCCGTTTAGATGGCAGCAATATATAGATAATAAGGGTAAATATTTCGATTAAATAAATATGGTACATCTTAAAGAGTTGGTTGAGTTTTAATTTTCCAGTACAAATCAGCAATTTCATACTTGAACCCCTAATAGTTGCGATGAAGACTTAATTAACAATAGAAAGGGATCTGTCTGCAGTTGCTGCCATTCGGTTTTATTTACTTATAGTTAATCCTTATTATAAATTCAAAAGTAACTGTCTGTCTGTCTGTCGGTCTGTCTGTCTGTCGGTCTCTGTCTGTTACCTTTTCACGGCTAAACCACTAACGATTTTGACGAAATTTGGTACAGATGTAGTTTAAAACCTAGGGAAGGACGTAGGTTACTTTTTATTGATGTAGGTACCACGGGGCCCTGCGGGGTTCCACAGGGGTCGGTGCTGGGACCGCTCCTGTGGAACGTTGGCTACGACTGGGTGCTTCGGGGCACGCTTCCCGCGAGTATGCGGGTGGCGTGCTATGCCGATGACACCCTGGTCGTAGTTAAGGGGAGGGACCTAGGGGAGGCGGTGCGGTTGGCCGCGGTGGGAGCTGCCCTAGTGGTCGACCGTATCCGCGCCCTGGGATTGGAGGTTGCCCTCTCCAAGACCGAGGCCCTATTGTTTCATGGGCCTCGGGGAGGACCTCCTCCAGGTACGCGAGTGGCACTGGACGGGGTCCTGGTCCGGGTTGGGACCCAAATGAGGTACTTGGGTCTCATCCTGGACGGGAGGTGGACTTTTGGGGCACACTTCACCCAGCTGGCCCCAAGAGTCCTGGGAGCGGCGGCCGCCCTGGGGAGGCTGCTGCCCAACGTGGGTGGCCCGAGTGCCACCTGTCGCCGACTGTACTCCGGAGTGATCCGGAGTATGGCCCTTTATGGGGCACCGGTCTGGGCGGACGCCCTCAGTCGCGACAATAAGACCCTGCTGCGACGTCCGCAGCGGGTCGTCGCGACGAGGGCCATACGCGGTTACCGGACGGTGTCCTGGACGGCGGCGTGCGTGCTGGCCAGTGACCCCCCCTGGGAGCTACAAGCGGAGATCCTCGCCGAAGTTTACCACTTCGTGGCGGCGAGGAGATCCCGCGGGGAGCCCCCGGGGTGGGAGGAGGTCGCACGCATGCGGCGACAGGCGCGGGCCGCCCTATTGAGGCGGTGGACGGAGGACCTGGCTCCACCGGCCCCGGGCCAGTGGACGGTGGAGGCCATTCGGCCGGTCCTCCGGGGATGGATAGGGCGGCGATTCGGGTCGCTGACCTTCCGACTGGGGCAGGTGCTTTCCGGGCATGGATGCTTCGGAAAGCATTTGCACCAGATCGCGAGACGGGAGGCGACCCCGGCCTGCCACGAGTGTGGGGCGCCGGAAGACACGGCGCTCCACACGCTGGAGGCGTGTGCCGCGTGGGGGCCGCAGCGACACACGCTTTCGGCCATAATAGGCGGAGATCTCTCCCTGCCGAGCGTGATCAACGCCATGCTCGGCGGCGAGAGGTCGTGGCAGGCAGTGGTCTCCTTCTGCGAAGCTGTCATGGCGCAGAAGGAGACCGCGGAGAGGGTCAGGGAGAACAACCTCCTCGCTGACCCTCTCCGGCGCAGACGGACGGGAGCGAGAAGGAGGCGATTTGCCCGCCTTTTCGCTCCTGTATAGTGGGGTCACTGGTACAGAGTCGGGGGACTCTCTACCGGCTTGCACGGCCCCACACGTCTGGGGAATGGCCTTGGTGAGCAAGGCCTTCCCTCCATAGGTGCTGAGGCCCGGTCACCATCAGCCGGGCCAACCGCCGGGGCGGGATGGTGATTGCTAACGCGACCCCATCCCGCCCCACTTCGTCGGCGGAGGGACTGCTCACCCCAGGTTTTTAGTGTGTATACCGACCCCCTTCAGGGGCGGAGAGTCTCACATAACCACCCTTCCCCCCCCGGGGCAGGGGGTATCCATAAAGGATTTTCCTGGGTCAAAAAAAAAAAAAAAGGTACCACGGGGCCGGAGCCGCGCGCAAAAGCTAGTTTTGAACAATAAGGATTATTATTATTTACAGACAGTTACTTTCAAATTTATAATATTAGTAAGGAATAAGGAATCGTCAGGATGAAACGTGCTTACGGCTTTGAATGCAAATAAAACATGCCTATCAAGAGTGAAATTCAATAATATGTGTATTACAGATTGATACGTAATCGTTTTTGTATTTATTCTATTTTATTATTGATTGTAAAATAAGCTGGGTGACTAACCTCCTTTCGAGCCTCCAAAGGGTACATTAGAGCAAGCGCACTTAAATGTCATCAGGGAGGCTAAGGCTTGAACTTCTTGCAATTCGACTGCAGTGGAAAAACGTATACCTACAAATAACGAAATGTAATAAAAAGTGGAAACGGCAAGCTTATTTTTAACTTGCATCAGGGGCGTAGTTACCGCCGTATCAGCCGTATCAATGATACGGGCCCCCCAGGCTACAGGAGCCCCAAAAGTGTGCAAGGCAAATTTCTAAAGTGTTATTCACAACCTTTGATCAATTGGGCTCCGTAACACTCTTGATACAGGGCCCGTCTAAGGCAAGCTACGCCACTGATTTGCATGTTTTTATTCCGTGGAATTTCGATGGATTTAGGTTTTAGCTTGGACACAATTTTCGTACACTTATAAACATACACTAAGGGCTTCTCCTACCACCTCCAAATACCATTTATCTACAAGATAAAAGCGTCTCAGCGCATAATGTCGTTTCTCATATGGTCCCGTTCCTCGAGATGTCCTTTCTTAAATGTCCTTTTGAGAAATTTCCTTTTGTTAGAATGTTTTTTTTTCACAAAATGAGAAAAGAACATTTTTGAGAAAAGAACATTTTGAGAAAAGAACATTTTGAGAAAAGGACATTTTGAGAAAAGGACATTTTAAGTAAAGGACATTTTGAAAGAATTATGCATTATGCGCTGAGACGGATAAAAGTCTCGCCATCTCTCTTCTTTAACTTAACATGAGTGAGACAGCATGTGATTATCTTTCGGAATACTTTTACTTGTTAGTTGTAAGACTGGCCATATTAAACAACTTATAATCAGACAAAAATTCTGTAAAAGTGTGAACAGTACAAAAATTAATGTCAGACATTTATGTCGCAATTTCTGTCGTAGTCGAAACCTATATACAAAAAACATACGGTACATCATATGTATGTAATTCGTACCTCCTTTGCAGGGCAGGCGGTGGACGCTATGTTGTGAACGGTATGCGTGTATAATTTCGTAGTCACCGTTCTTCCTCTGCAGTGGATACTGCAGCTGTATTGAACTATTGCAAGAACCCATCACCTGCGAAAGTTTTTCAATTAGTACTAAGCTTATATGGACATCCAAGTAAGGTATGGAAAGACGAAGATGTTCAATTTACTACTTATTCAGTCCGTACTTGCTATAAAGGAACAGAATCCTGAAATAGAATAAAATCATAGAGTTTTTGTCCTCAAGGTACGATGATGTGGTGGAGAAAATGTTTTAATTGGAATTAAAAAACAAGGTCTATGAACTCAAAATTGTAACTCTTGAAAGTAATATTGAACACTTAGGGGCGCAACTCACGCTCATCTGCAGTTGAAGTTAGAAACATCCCTAAACAAGCTTTCCAAAATAAGTCTACTCTAGGATCTTTGGTTAAGAGTGTTGGCGAATTGATACAACACCAGATATCAGACTCTGACATCCAAGATGTGTATCGCTTAAGAACAAAGATCGAGTCAAATAACCATATTGTGGTAAACTTCACAACAGTCTCTTGCAAAGACGGTTTTGTAAAGAAATGTAGAAATTTCAATAAGACTAACAAAGACAAGCTCAGTACAAGTCACCTCCAACTATCGGGACAGTCTAAGCCGATATAGGTACATTGATGAGTCACTAACTAACCTTGAAGACTAGCGTACTTTAGACTAGACAACTTGTTAAAGACAACCAAGTTCACAATACATGGACTTCGTACGGTAAAATATTCATAAAAAGGTCACAGGATTCGCCTGCCATTCGTATTGACTGCGAACGAGACCTAAAGAACAGGTTACTTAAATGACTAGGTATCTTTGTTTGTGCATAAGTTTTTATTTTTAGTTTTTATTATTTAGTTTTTGTATATTTGCTCGTTTCTATTGTTCTTTCAGTAATCTAACCCCAACTCTTACAAACTATACTCAAACATAATATATTCTTCATATAGTTGAATATAGCAGCGATAGCTCAGTGGGGAGGGCAAAAGACTGCAATGCAGAGGGTCTCGGGTTCGAACCCACGTCGCGCACCTCAGACTTTCGAAAGTTATGAGTTTTCGAAATTGTGCGTATTGATTGACAATTATTGCCTGCGCCGTGCCTCGGAGAGCACGTTAAGCCGTTGGTCCCGGCTGCCATGAACATCTATGGCAGTCGTTATTGGGCAAGTCAGTACCCTCTAATATTCTGACACTGGTCTAGCCTTAGGGTATCGTTAGCCTTCGTGTTGCGGAGGTCAGGTGGCAGCCGCTCCGTGTAAAAACTGATATCCAGTCAAATCCAGTTAGACCAGAAAAGCCGATCCCAAGTGACTTGGTAATAAGGTTAAGAGAGAAGAAGAGTTGAATTTATCTATACACAGTTTTTATTATATTAATTTTATCAACAATATATTATTACATTCAAACAACATTCACTCAATATACCAATACATTTGCACAGTATCATACATTATACAAGTCTCGTCTCATTCACGCACTATGCTACCATTTAATATTCGAGTTATGTGTCTACTTTAAGGAACATTCACGAATATACAAGCTATACCATAACTGCCGCTCTTGGGCTGACGTAAACTAACGTAACTTCTTGACAACTTTCAATTAGCTTAAGCATCTAAACGTGCTATAGAAGAGTGCTCTAAACTAATTAATACACCACAATCCTGTTTGAGAATATTTCACCAGAACATACGCAGCATAAATCGTAATTTTCCCGGACTGTTGACCCTGTTAGCAAGATCTAATACCAACTGGGATGTGATCGTAGTCACTGAATGTTGGTTGCGTCACACACAATGTATTCCACCGTTAGACGGTTACAGCTACATCAGGACGGACCATATCTTAAGCAAACTAGACAATAAAAAAAAGTAATTGCTATATTTTTAGACCTAGCAAAGGCGATTAACAGTCTCTGTCCCACTCTTACTAAACAAATTGGTATGGTTGGAATACGTGGTAGGCAACAAATTATTTACTATCTCACGAACAAAAATCAAAGAGTGAGGGTCGGTGATATCACCAGTTCTGATCTATCAGTTATTTTTAGCGTGCCGCAGGGTAGCGTGCTGGGCCCCATTCTTTTTCTAACCTACATCAACGACCTAATAAACGGCAAAATAGTAACTTACGCTGATGACACCTCGCAAATTTTTCATGGAGACACCTGGAAAGACACCTATGCCTTTGCACAGATAGGGTTCAATGAGGTGTTGCTATGGCTCAGACAATGGTTTAACTCTCAATGAAGAGAAGACCAAGTACATTCCGTTTGCCATAAAAAGTCCTCCACCCAATGCGCTCATAGATTATTCAATCGTAGCCCACTCCTGCCTAATTAACCATGCTTGTACATGTAACCCGATAAACAGTACCACTCATAAAATATCTTGGTGTTATTCTTCTTGCGTGTTGGTTAGTGTTATTATTATTTTTATTATTATTATTGGTGTTATTATTGACAGTAATTTTAATTTTAATTATCATTTAGACCTTATTGCATGTAGAACTCGCAAATTTATGTTTATCTTTAAGAATTTAAGTCATATTGCAGATAAAAATACGATTAAAATTGTTTACTTGTTATTATACCAACCAATATTGTCATACAGTATCTCTTTACAGGTTTGATTATGGTGAAAAGAGCTCAAAGGGCGGTACTTAAGGTTAGTCTTTCATTACCATTCCTATATCCTACCAGGAATCTCTACAAAATGGCAGATGTACTGACGGTACGTCAGCTCTATATCCAGAACCTTATTTTAAAACAGCATTCGTTACTCTCTTATGTCCCTGATTTTAGTAACAAAAGATTGAAGTATAAAATCTGTTGCTCAATTGAAAATCAATGGCCCACATCTTTCTCTGGCAAGTTTGCCGGCATTTTGGGACGATATATTTATACAAAACTAATGAGAAATTGTATATATATTCATTGACAAGATATAGATGTAAAATGGTACTCACCCCGTGACTGAAATCGCTTAATTTTGAGGAAACTGAACATAAGCTCCATGTTCCCTCTTAAATGTATGACTCATCAGTAACACATACACAATTACACACACACACACACACACACACACACACAAACACACACACACACACACAAACACACACACACACACAAACACACACACACACACAAACACACAAACACACACACAAACACACACACACACACACACACACACACACACACACACACACACACACAAACACACAAACACACACACACACACAAACACACACACACACACAAACACACAAACACACACACAAACACACACACACACACACAAACACACAAACACACACACAAACACACACACACACACACACACACACATACACACACACACACACACACAAACACACACACACACACAAACACACACAAACACACACACACATACTCCCGCACACACGCACATGCACACACGCACACATGCACACACGCACACATGCACACATACACACATGCACACATACACACACACAAACACACATCAAATCTTTACACACCTATGTATTTTTATAACCTCACATTGCTCATTGCTCAATTGCTCACTAACATAACATAATCTGAATGCACACAACCCTGTGGCGTATGTAGGTATATACGCACAAACAACATAAGTTTATGAGAAACCTGGAATCGAAAGGAACATCATTCGTCTAGGCGCGCCGAAACCAAGCGACGCGCGAAGGCGATCCAACGGAGCATCATACGTCTAGCCGCGACGAAACCAACCTACAGACTAAGCGCCGCGCGAAGTTGGTTTCTGTTTTTATACGTGGCAGTATTTATAGTCGTCGCGCCGCACGCACACACGCTCAAGAATTCCTCGTAAAATTGTATAATGTTATTTACTTGGTCGCTGATTGGTGTAAACGATAATTGTACACATTAGTGCTAGCGATACGTGTAAGAACAATAAATGGGATGTAAGAAGGCTTAAAAATTGCAAATATATTTTCAGTTGAATCAGTCTACGTTTTTCAATATAACCCTAACGTTACCAGCTACGGACCTGGCTTATGCTTGCCGGCTGATCTACAACCCTAACGGTTACCAGTTACGGACCTGGCTTATGCCCCCCGGCTGTTCATGCGTTAAAACCCATTTACCTGGAGTCAGGAGAGGCTAGTAATCTGTAACACAGGTATACCTTGTATAGATACCAGTCTCTTATACAGATTGAACTCACATCTTTAATTTTATACCTACTTATAGATTAAGGACTGATCTTTTGTAAACCATTACTGTGTGAGTGAAAAATAAATAAATAATTATTACTACTTATTAATTTCATTCTAATTGTTATTAATGCTGCTTGTAACCAATGAGGCTAAATAATCTTTGATTTTCTTAAACTTTCTGATTGCGACAGAATGTTTTAAATTACAACTAAAATGTCATAGTATTTCAAATTTAATAGATATACCTACGTATATCATTAACATTAGTAAGCAGCGTTAGCCTAGTAGGAAACCGTTGGACTGACACCGTGTCGTAGTTCAATCCCCAGAACGCGCACCACGGTATGTATAAATAGTTAATTATCGCTCGCTTTAGCGGTGACGGAAAACATCGTGAGGGAGTCCTCGATATTGTTCGTAAAGATATGTGAAATCTGCCAACCCGCACTCGGCCAACGTGGTGTTCTATGGCCTTCTCACACTGAGAAGAGGCCCGTGTTCAGCAGTGGGATAATTTAATACAGGGCATATACATATTATATTATTGATAGTATGCACCATGATCTTGAAAAATGAATTAAATTTGTTTGTTATTGACAGCGCCATAAAGTCTCGTTTGTTATGATACTTATGTCACCTCTTACCTTTAGGATCCCATCTAGTCTTTGTGTCCTCCTCTTATCCGATAAGTGGGGATGTGTTTTCAGGTGCTCTAATAGTGAACTTTCACAGACTTTGACAGCATGATGGTAAAAATATTGCACCATTCTGAAGAACATAGGGTTGGGATCACTTATCACATTCTGTAGATGTTCCGGTATTTCATAATATCTTACAATAATTTTCCAAGGGCTTTGCACTTTGGATTGGTATTTTAATATATTTAAAGATGAGAAAAACATGATTTTCAGAGTAAGAAAAATCTAGATACAATCGTGTCTGTAGTGTATTATCTTAAGGATACAATCAATATTCAAATTAAAGTTTGAGCAAGTGACATACGCACTTTTGTTTTATTCTTTCGAATTACAATATTTAAAGTAATATTGAAAAAGGCGTTATTACATTATACCTTGCCAAGAGCAGAATATAAAAAAATCTAAATGGAATAGCACAGCACTCAGAGAGCAATAGCGCTTATTTAATAATACACTTGGGTGAAATGAAATCGCACATGTGAATATTTTATTTCTTTTTATTTAAAGAAATACATGTATTTTTTAATATGGGATTAAAGGTTATTTCAATAGCTATTCAGTGATATCATATAATCTAGGATAAGTTTAACTTACTACCGAAAAGAAAACACAACAACAAACCCCAAAATTGCTCATTTAGCTTACTGCAGTTTGCGAGACTAATTGCAGGTACAAAAAGGCATGTTTTGAGTAAATCGTCATCATTTGCATTTCAATGCTCAGCCTGAAAGGACGTCTACTGACTACAGTTGCATTCATCTGAAGAAAATGGATACTGCTCCGAAACAAGCTGCTCTAATTGAAGCGGGCCAGAACCAAAGTGCTGCTGGATATCGGCCGATATTCAGTTCGTCGTGTATACCAGCGCTATCGGAAGACTAGTGGCTATGAATAACGACGAGGATCTGGTCGAACCAGAGCTACAACACAGCGCCACAACCGATTTCTCGTAACAACGGCATTGCGAAATCGTCGTCTGACTGCCGTTGATCTTGCACATCATCTTCAAGAGGTGCGTGAAGTGGACGTCAGCCGGTGAACAGTCAGAAGAAGACTTGCTGAAGGAGGTTTGAATGCGCATAGGCCAGCAAATGGCCCTAAACTGACGCCAGCTCATCGCCGGGACCGTCTTCGATTTGCACAAGAACATGTGCACAGGACAGTCGACCAATAGAGAGCAGTCTTGTTCTTAGATGAGTGCAGGATGTGTCTTCATGGCAATGATGGACGAGGAAGGATCCACAGAAGGCCTATAGAGAGATTTTCCCAGTGTTGCATTACGAAACGTGTGGCTTACGGCGGTGGTTCGTGTTTGTTCTGGGGAGGTATATCACTCGAAGCTAAAACTGAGCTTGTCTTCATCGCTGGGGCCAATATTGGGCGACATGCAAGAGGATTAAGATCTCAGCGGTACATAGAGGAAGTTCTCCAGTAACATCTTGTACCATTTGGCGGTTTTATTGGAGAGAACTTTCTCTTTATGCATGACAGTGCAAGACCCCATAACGCTGCTATAGTACGACAATACTTGCAAGAGGGGGTATCCCCGTGATGGAGTGGGCAGCTCGGAGCCCGAACCTTAATCCGATCGAGCACTTGTGGGACAAGTTAAAAAGAAGAATAAGAGGCCGAAATATTACTCCAGCCAATCTTCAGGAGCCACAAAACGCGCTCAAGGAGGAATGGGATGCTATGCCACAAGACTTTACCAAACACTTAATAGAATCTATGAAAAACAGGTATCAAGCTGTTATTTGGGCAAGTGGGGGCAAAACTTCTTATTAATATTTCTTTTTCCAGTAAATTTTGTGTTTTTCTAATTAATCCCCAATTTTCGAACTTTGTTAGTTAAGCAAAAATCTTTGAATAAAGATGAATTTGTTATTGTCTTTTTTTCGACAGTAAGGTAAACTTATTACCGTTTATGTGGTATCACTGAATAGACATTGAAATAACCTTTAATCCCATATTAAAAAATATATGTATTTCCATAAAAAAAAAATTCCAAAAAATCGTCACGTGTGCGATTTCATTGCACCCAAGTGTATATTACAATCGTCTCTTAGTGTTTCGTTTTATTCACACAATACGAAAGTGTACTAGAACACTTTTGTTTATGGGATATCCTATTCTATATTGCATATTGATTTAAATACTTGCCTACCTTAATACAGTACCTAAGTACTTTAGTTAAACAAGTACTCCTTTCTCCTAATTTGTTTCAAATTTTGAGGTCAGTTTTGGTGTCACTATTCAATAAATAGTAATTGGAAACTTTTATTAGTAGATAGATTATAGAGTATAGATAGTTATTAGAAGAATAGGTATACCTTGCGACTATCTTCTAGTTCACTCTGAGTGCCTAGTGCGAGTTTGTTTTATGTTATCGCGATCGACACGTTTATGACGTTCGGTGCTCCAATTAGCCCGCTCCAATCGTTTAACTAATCAGAGAGCTAAATGCGATTAACGTTTCATGCGTTAACGTAAAAGCAACTCGCACCAGGCACTCAGATGTTGCTATAATTTGTGCACATTTCCGTGCCCGGCTATCTTTTCGTGATGCTACATGAAAGAACTTTAGGAGATAAAATTTAGGCGCAAGGTCTACTTAAAAAATAGCGAGTATATCAGCGATGTTTATTACTTTAACATGAATTGCTAAGCCTTTTTTTTTACGTGGTGGAATGCCTTGACGTATACCCCTCCGCGGGAGCGGGCGGAGGGGTTATGTCGGGCTCACCGGGGTAAAAAAAGAAGTTAATGATGGCAATGGATCTCTCGGTAATACCGACTTAACCTACCACGGTGTTCCTCGATAAAATCGCAATCGGCGGGGCCGCGAGAATCACTTTCACATACGGTCGCAACCCCGCCGAGGTTTCGGCTCGCCGCGCCGTATGAAACGGCAGGCCAATACACAACAAGACTACCTTTTGGTCACCACTTCTTTTAAGCCCTACTGTCCGCCCTATAGGGGAGGGAACACACAACACAGAGGCGAGCGTGGTAACACGTACGTCGCCTCTCGGACCTAGTGCTGATCAGGTGGTGGGCGGACCCACGAAGCCCACCACCCCCAGATCAAACCTCAGGGTGGCTGGAGCTCATCTCGCGCCCTCCGGCGCCCGGTTCTGCTGCTGGGGAGAGGGTTTAAGCGAGTGGTTTAAGTGAGAAAGACCTTGTGTCGAAATCACTAGTAATTAAACTGTTTGCAAAGATTTTATTACAAGTAAATTATTTTTGTTTATGTTTGTTCTGCGTCTAGCAGTTCTTTGTGTCAGCTGTTTCAATGTTTGTAAAAGATAAAGAACGTCGTACAAGCTTAGATGGTGTTTAGACGTAAATAAAACAATCAAACTGATTCATTTAAATATATTAATCAATATAAACAATTAATTATTTATCGAGCCTACAAATAGGATTACTTTGTACCATTTGAAGGTCTACTTTGGGACCGACAAGGTCCCTGATATTGTTCAGTCCGTATTTGATCATTGTGGGCCGTTCTAGTGACAGGCCCCACGCGATTACATTGACATCTTCTGGTAGACCCATTGGCAGCAACATCTCTGGTCTGAATACGCCCGAATTGCCGATTTCGATCCACTTTTCGAGACCTGTAAAAACAAACGCATGAGGTTTGAATCCCCGGTTGGACCAACAACCAGTAGCAGCTGGAGTTAGGATGGTTGTGTTACACACCCCCGTGCCTCGAAAAAGGAAGCACTTAAGGGCGTTGGTTCTGCGCCTAATATCTCTGGACTTGTCGGATTGCTGTCCAATTAGATTACGAGGATTAGGGAACAGAGAATGCACTTGTGTTTGCGCACACACTAGTACTAGTCCACTACATCTGCGCAGATGACCAGTCTCCGTTAAGATTGCTCGCTGTGACCAATATTCGTAGGAGGACATTATTTTCAGACAGAATATAAGCTTGTAACCCACAAGTGATGATATAATATTAACTTTGTGTAAATAAATGTTATACAGGCCTATGTGAGTTAAAAAATAGGGCTGACCAGTATGATAAGCGAAGATTTCCATGCTGGGTTCAGTGTACGGGTTGTACGCCGGCTTGAACTGGAGCTTGTCGAAGCCGAGTCTCTTGAAGAAAGCGTCCAGTACACTGATGAGATCTGCCAGGCCCAGGTCCCGGTCTGCGATGACACCTTCTACCTGATGGAACTCTGCCAAGTGCGTCGCGTCGAGGGTCTCGTTACGGAATACCTGACAAATACGCAAAAAGTATTTTGTAATTGTTTTGTCTACTTTGTCTACACTAATGTTTCAAAGGCTAAAATAGCATTACACAAAAAAAAAACAGCCATTGACATAGTGTATAACTGTGGCGACTCTGCACCGACAAAGAAGTTCAGACTACATCCAACAGATGGCGCTTATATACAATAAGCGCTTAAAATTATGTCATATAATCCTGAATCGCACAAGTGGAATTTACACAACGACTAAGTATATACTGACTAAACTGCGTAAACAGATTTTAAGCTTAGGGCTTTTATTTTGCAAAATAGCTACTACAGCATAGAGGAGTTTCGGAGTGATAACATGTCTAATATATACGTTTATCTTGGTTTTATTATAATTTACATTAAACATTTTCTTTCATATATCCATGCTGATTAATTAACAAAACTAATTTATTTAACTGCTGACATAACATAATACGAATTAGTGAAATTCTATATTACTCCTATAATAATATGTTATTTATAGGTATTGTATTATCCATTTTGAGTTAAGGGTGGCGCAATAGAACGTGCATATTGCATCATCCTTTTTTGCGGGGTAGAAAGCGTGCGTAGAAAGCGGGGGGAGCTTACTACCATTGGGTAGGTGCGCTCATGGAGTTTTAGCAGAGTTTTAGTCACAATGAGTCAATTCGACGGGAAGCTTCGCGCATTTTGGGTGTGCGCATTTCACGAGAACTGCCGTTCTTACAGTAGGCGACTATGATCTGAATATGGATTACGGCGAATCAGTGAAGCTCCGAGTGATAATATAATTAAAATATGGGTTAAGCGCTTTAAAGAGACTGGTTCAACGTTTAAACCACAAGCAAAAGGTAGTCCTAGAACATCTAGGACCGAAGACAATATAGAGAGAGTTATGCAGTCTGTACGAGTACGCAAGAGATCGTCTGTCTTACACTTATCGCGACGAAGTTTGCAACTAATTTTAAACTTGCATCTTAAACTTAAACTGCATCCATACAAGCTGCAATTAAAGAATTGAAATAGTGTGACTTCAGAAAAAGGCTCGCATTTGCTAATGAAATGTTTAATCGATTTTCCAATTTTGACAATATCCCTTTCTCTGATGAGGCCCATTTCCATATCAATGAGTTCGTAAACCGTCAAAATTATCATTACTGGAACAGTAAGAATCCCAAACTCAAACACTAGAAACCGCTGCATAGTCCTAAAGTGACAGTATGGGCAGCAATCTCGGGCAGAGGAATAATTGGTCCTTTTTCTTTGAAAATGCGCGGGGCAAAACGTCACTGTTAATACCGAACACTATGTTGCGATGTTGGAAGGTTTTTTAGCTCCAGAACTTGAAACTTCAAGAGTAGTGAATTCTAGGACTTGGTATCAACAAGACCGAACGCTATGTTGCGATGTTGGAAGGTTTCTTGGCTCCAGAACTTGAAACTTCAAGAATATGAATTCCAGGACTTGGTTTCAACAAGACGGAGCTACCAGTCACACGTCAAATGACTCCATGGTGGTTGTGAAACAGATGTTCCTAGGCAGACTGATTTCGAAAAGAGGTGATATTCCATGACATCCTTGTAGTCCAGATTTGACGCCTCCTGACTTTTTTTTTGTGGGGATACCTCAATCACAAAGTCTACATACAGTAATAACCCGAGAAACATCGATCACCTCAAGGAGTATATCCGTGGTAAAATGGCAGCAATTACATCAGCATTACTGAAGAAAGTGTTCAATAATTTCCATTCGCGGTTAGGGGAGTGCCGTCGTAGAAAAGGTCGTCATATAGATGATGTTATTTTTAAAAATAAACTTCGTTTATTTCTTTACAATATTTTAGTTTTATTTTAACTATAACTTATGTATTAATTTTTGAATCTATTTTTTAAATATGCTATTGCGCCATCATGTATTCTTTCATTTTGTAACCTATTTATTGAGGAGCGTTACCCTATTGTTAATTTGCTATCATTGTTCAACTTTTAGGAGCGATGCAGATGAAACCACGGAGCCGAGCAATCACCCATGATTTGTGACTAATTCACACGCAAGCGGGTTGGGTGTCCGAGACTTGCCAATGGCAAATTTCGGTGTCCTGTGCCCATTGTTTTAAAGATAAGAATTAAAAAAAACAGTTACTTTTAAAGCTCTGGAGTTGCCTCTTTAACCGTTTGACCACCACGTCAAATCAAGCGACAATTTGATCCTTTAATTTGTCATGTAGCCGCGACAGTGGCGTTCTGGACACATTATGCTTTGTCATGTGTACATGACTGTGGCGGTCAAAAGCTTTAAATAATATATAGTAAGGGTAAGGATTGCTATACATATGAATCAAATATGTGTATTTAAATGTACAAAATACCGGTTATCTTGCCCGCACATACAAGTATTGTGATCAACAGCCGAATAACCGATAAATAGGTAGGAGAAAGAAAGGAAGGAAGAGTCCGAGAGGTCATTGGCCCCGGGCCCTCTCACCCACAGAACGAAACATATACTGCTACTGCTATGATTGTGTACGAGACGGTAATAAATTTTCGGTAGACTGACCCATTACCTTTGGTTAACACCTACTAGAGGTTACATTTAACATTTACAGTCGCAGTTGCACACTGGCGGCCAGACGCTATAGGATGGAGGATTAAGTCTGCCATTCCAAGAATTATTTAGTTAATTACCTTATCAATACTGAAGTACTTCTGCGGCGTGAACGCATCCTGCTGCGCCAGTTTGTACAACATACGTGCACTCACAGCCGTCGTGTGCGTACGAAGAAGATTCTTCTGTGCCTCTTCGATCTTCCACTCGTATCTGTAGCCCTTGGATAACCATCACATTTACAATTTATATCTTACAAGGTTCTTTACGATCCATCCATGCATTCTAATCACATCTATCATATCTATCACCAGCACGCGGCCTCGCTCGCTTAAAAGTAGGTTAGGTTATGAAGCAGTACTTTTTTAACATAAAATATACCCTAGGTTACTTGGTGATAATGTAGCTTTCCAATGGTGAAAGAATGATTGAAATGGGTTGAGGAGCTTTTGATTTAAATCATTACAAACAAAAAATCAAATCTATCCTCTTTATAATATTAGGTTAGATATATAGATAAACAATCTCTGTGCAAGAAGTCATGTTTTTCATGATTACAGAAAATAAAGCAAACAAACTCATGCATGCATGTATAATATGAAATAAGCTTTTGACTGTTTTGTATTTTTTAAAGTAGCTACCTAAGATTTTAATCGAGAGGTATATAAACGTAAAGAAAAAATATAATGTCCTCCAGACCGAACTTCGGTCACGGCGGCCAATTTTAACGAAGACTGGCCATCTGCGCAGGAGATATTATAGTGCACAAGTGTGTGCGCAAACACAAGTGCACTCTCTGTTCCCTAATCCTCATGATCCGATGGGACGGATAATCCGACACGACCAGAGAGAGATCAAGCGCAGGACCAACGGCTTTACGTGCTTGCTGAGCCACGGGGGTGTCTAACACCGCCATCTTACTAACTCCGGGCTCATATTGAAATTTTTAAACAGATAAACCCAATCAGTTTTTTATTGCGAACAGACAGATAGACAGACGCGGCGAAGGACTTTGTTTTTTTATAATATGTAATGATGATAATGATAACAAAATATTAAATATTTGAATCTAAACTGCTTTATATGGATTTTATCGCGTCGTTTATTAACTGATGCAGATTAACTTGTTGAAAATAATCTATAGAAATCCCTACAGCAAAAAAACACACACAGACACACCTGTGATCCATATCCTCCTTGACTGTGAACTTTTTTTACCCTTTCTAGATAGTCTATAGGGAAGTCTGTGGTACTAGCAGGACATGACATAAAGAATGTGTCGTGGGCATCTCTGGCTGGATGCTGCTGCGGTTGGAACAGGGCATCGAAGTTCCAGAAGGAGCTTTCAATATACTGGTTGGTTGGCATCTCAGTGAAACCCATCTCAAGAAAGATTTCACGGAATTCTGAACGCACTTTGAGAAGAGGGTGGAGGTGACCGCATTCTGGTGGTTGACCTATAGAAACAGAGCAAGGTTATTACTTAATCACGTATTTAAGGTTCATAGAGATAGAAAAGATAAACTTAATTGTTACTTCTGATTTTAGACTTAGTTTGGAGTCACAAGCAATAATTTAATAAGTTCTCTACACAAACAAGAAGTTTTAAATAGGCATTGTGCCAAGGCCCCAGTAATGAAGGATTGATCAATAGATTAAGATATGAACTTTTACCCAGAAGTATTATTGCAGATCATATTGGCAATTGTTTCTTTATGCCTAAATCATACTCTTATACTCTTATAAGCATTATATTAAAATCATAAAATCTTAAGTATGTGTGTGTATACTACCTACAGTTATATCTATAACATTAGCACTTGATTGATATAATCAATATGCAATGGCACAGCATATGAGAAGAAAATTAACAAGATGTGCACTTCTTTAAAATCATATATTTTGTAAAAGCCTGTTACCTAAAGCATCAAAGTTGTATGGCTTGAACTGCAAACTTTTCCAAGAACCAGTAAGCAGCATCTCACTAGTTAAATCTGTTTCTAGTTTTTTTATAGTTGTAGCAAACTGAGGACCTTTTGACAAAACAAAACTTTTCAATGTAACCTCTTGGAGAAGCTTTCGTTTCTTATAATCATTTCTGACATTGTCCACTAAATTGTCAATGCCCTTTTTGATTTCATTCAAGTGTTCTTGTACTGTATCTGTGATGCTATCAACTTTGCGTTTGACAAGTGGTGGTCCACCAGACTTATCCATGTATATCCAGCCAGCAGACATGGCCTTACTAAAGCCAACTTTCGCATTTGGAACAGTCTGGAAAGAAAATCATTGAATTAAGACCAAATTACAATCCATAAATAGCTATTGTGTGAAATGAGGCAGATCAGCCTGGTTTCAAGACTTTTGTGTTAATTAGATCATTTTCAAACCAAACAATGACTTCTGAGGAATTAATTCAGTGTGTAACACACAACACAACAAAATAGAGCATTATTGAAGTATTACTTAAATTTAAAATTAATTTTAATTTGAAGATTAACAGTTTATTCAGCCCTTGTTTAGATAACTAATATTATGAATATAACTTGCATATGTTTATATAATTATAATATGTTTAATAATAAAACAATTAAAAGATAAAGACACCTATATCAAAAAATATTTGACCTTAGCCACCTAGATAGCCCAAATCGAGCGCGTGATAATGATCTAGATATTTCGTCATACAATTAAAAATACCTTCATAACTTCAGCTTGCGGCATGCCACCTTCAGGAATACTGTTGTACAGAACAGCCTCATGACTGCCCTTGTCTGCAACCAGCTGACCTTCTCCTGTTAATTCCCATTTCGTACTCTTGGCAGCCTCAGAAACTATCATTTCCAGTGCTTCCAAACTTTTGACTGCGCCCACCACTTTCTGATGCTCCTCATTAAATTCGCTAGCTAATTTTAATGTGTCTATTTTGTCACATGTTTCTAAATAGTGAAGAATTTTTTCGTTTAATTCCATTATGTTTATTTTCGTAAAATAATAATTAGTTTGAGGTTATGAGCCAGCTAGACTGACAAGTAACGTCGGCTAAAAGATCTGTCATTAATGTCAGTTGAGTTGGGTTCCCCAGAAATTGTTTGTCAAATAATGGTGCGTTTCGATTCATTGCTTAAACTTTCATAAAAATATTTTTTTTATTATTATTACTAAACACTGCAACTTGCAGTATAACAACTGGACGGAGAAGTAATAATAATAACAAGATATGTATTTTAAAATATTTTATAAAAGATTGAGTAGAGCTACGCAACATTAATAGAGAAGCAGAGATGGGCATAATTAAATAACGTTGTAATTAAATTATTAATTTAATTACAAAGTAATGTAATTACAATTATAATAATAATTTATATCAATTCTCAGATTATACAGGTGTCCGGTAATTAATGGATAACCTTTATATGTCTTATAGTAGAACAGATGGCCAATCAGAAAAAAATATGAAAAAAATCTATCCTATCTACCACCTGAGATATGATTTTTTATTTAATTATCATATTTAACTTTCTTGTTCACTACGACCATAAATTAATGAATTACATCGGTTTTTTTTGTTTTATTATTAAATACTAATTATGCTAACAGATAGACAGTCAAAAGTATGATTAGCTATTGCACTTTTTTTCCTGAACGGCCATCAGTTCTACTATTATTATATATTAATTACCAGACACCCTGTATAATGTAACGTATTATTATGTATTTAATTAAAAAGTAATCTGGTTGAAATGTAATTCAAATACTTTATATTTCATGCAAATGAATGAGCGATGTAGAAAATTCTATTTTGAACTCAAATTTGGCGCTATCAAGTTTGGCGTGTGTTTGTGTGATTTTGTACATGTATAATCAGGTTAATAAAACATACCGTTTTCTATCAATCAACTTAATTTTACAATAAATAATATTCGTTATTTTTTTAAATTCGTATCATCACTTTTCAGTTTTATAATTCATATTTACTTTTAACACTACCTACTCTTTTATCAAACATTTCGTCAGATAGCTTGTTTGCTTTAGGACAGTTAATCGTTGTGGCGTACGATAACATGCGTTCTACAGCCGCGCGTCCCTATCCCTCGCCGTCATCGTACTTGCCGCGTCCAGCTTCGATCAAATATACTGTAAATGCACGGTTTCATTCAAAACTATGCACAAAAAGTGTAATGATAAATCATTTCATATCGAAAACGTTCAAACTTCTGTGTAACCTTATTTTAAATTAGTTACCTTGCTTAATAAATGGTTTTGCTTGCGTAATAATAAAACGTAGCTGGCAACTGGTTATTCACCAACGTATAAAACAATATATTATGAGAGTTACGTTTATAAACAGAGATGTTGTTATTAACTTATACGGATAAAAGAGACAATAAATAATGTAATTTATTCAAAATGATCAATAAGAACTGTTGTAATTGATCGCTAATTTAAATAGATGACTGTGTAAGATGGTATCAGATGACTATGTAATTAGATTACATTTCAATTAAATTACAATTCAATTAAATATGGTAGGTTCTTTGCGTAACTTTACAATTAAGCAGTAAAGTAATCTGTTATAAAGTATTTGAATTGTCAATTACAAAAGTAATTGTAATTGTTAATTTGTAATTTAATTACTTGTTGCCCATCTCTGTAGAGAAGTCTATAGACGTTGCGATATTATATAGTAGGAAGCGAGGAAGAGAGAAATCTCTTTCTCTTTCTTTTTTATGTTTTCTTTATTATCTAAAATATGACGATATGAGGATAATACACCTGTGCCTATTTCATTTGGGAGTCCCTATAGGCAATATATAAATGTTGGTGAGTGATCCGGGTCACACTTGACCAGTGATTTTTATTAATTTTACAGTGCTGACACTGCTGACTATAAGTTTTGTATCATTAAAGATGTTACACTCTGTTTTATAAGCTCTTGGTTGCGATTGTGATATTACAGGTACATGGACACTGTGTTAAAACGTTTATAATTATATACTTCTTATGAAATAACGTACTTTAGAACATTCAGAATCGGCACAATTACAATTCCTTGGCCTGTGGGCTGTGTTCCGATTCAGACGCACAGCAAGCAAGTGAAGAGGAGACCATTTAGGTACATGATTAAAAAAATTTGATGAATGATAAAAATTAACTTATTGACATGTACCTAGGGTCAAATCTCAGGCACTACAAAACTAGTTCTTATAAAATCTTACAGTAATTGGAACTGTACTATCCCGAAGTAATAGAGATTATGTTTTAATAATAATTTTGCGAGCAAAGATGCGGCAGGAAGCCATTTTAAAAATTAAGTCAATAGAATGTAACTGAAACAAGCAACATACAAGAACTAATGTAGATACACGTAAACGCGAAACAATCTTGCCAGTCACCCAATAAAAGACCGGTGGTGTGTGATGTTCGCGTTATGAAATGCTTCTAGAGCGGATACGTCATGCAGTCAAAAAACGATTTATACATAATATACCGTACCTATGTATAAGCTTCGGTCACCTTCGTCAGTACGTACCAGTTGCTAATGTTGATCCGTTTTGATTGGTGGCGCGCGGGCTCAGTTCAAAACTTCATTTGTGACATAAGTGATATTTCATCGAACGGATTCGTTTTGTTGTGTGGCAAAATTTTCATAAAAGGTAAAAATACCTATTACGGTAATTTTTGGTGTGGTCGTTCAAATAGAAATGATTATTAACATTATCATATGTTTATCTGTTGCTTTTTTAATATTTATACACAATGCAAAAGCACAGCAAAAGCTTGAAAAGCTTTTTTATTTCGTTGATTTATATGAATTTATTATTACTTTGTATGTGTAAGTAGACTTAAATATAATTACACATAAAAAAATAATAATAAAAATAAAATACATCCCAATAAATTTGACGAGCTTTCTGGTTATTTTTGTACTAATATCTAATAAATAAGTAATTCATTCAAATTCATAAAACATATAAATATATTTAACTATGAAATTGGTAAATAATAAGTATTGAGACCGTTATACAAGGTTTACGTGATTTAATCTATACTAATATTATAAAGCTGAAGAGTTTGTTTGTTTGGTTGGTTGAACGCGCTAATCTCTGGAACTACAGGTTCGAATTGAAAAATTATTTTAGTGTTGGATAGCATATTTATCGAAGAAGGCTATTGGCTATATAACATCACGCTATGACCCACGGGGGCGGCGCAGTAACGATAAACGCGGGTGAAACCGCGGGCACATCTAGTTTATTATATGAGGAAAGGAGACCGTCCATATTTGGCTTGAACGTGGACAATCGTCTTATAGACAAAGTAAAATATAAAAAAATTTGTTTTAATGTATAATAAATATTGGTTACTATCCAGTAGTATGAAATTGACGATATTATATGAAAATAATACACACAGCCTGGAAGCAATAAGGCAGTATTACTGCAACTGCATAGTCGGCTGAAGGACTGTTGGTTGCTGTGCTCACATAATGTCTGTAATATGGTACCTAAGCTGGGCAAGATATGAAAATGTCACTCCACCAGCCCAGTTTTTGGAAAATATTTTAATAACTTATAAAGGTGATGGTGACACTTGAGAATAAATATTTATTTTAAACAATGTGTTTTATTTTATTATTTAACGAACTTGATACTAAACTTCATAGAATAATGTTTTCTACTTAGTTTACTCAAAATTAATATTGTTATTGCAATATAAAAGGGTAGGGTCAGGGTCAGCCAGGGTCCCATACAAGGTGGTCAGTCTCCTTTGGATGTTACCTACATACACATTTATGATATGCAACAGGTAAATAACATAATAACGTGATAGAACCTATTGTTACCTATGAATGATAGTCAGTGTCTTGAAGTGGAACCACTCCAAACACTAACCCTATCAACATTCAACCTATCTATTGAAGATCAGCTACATATCTAACGACTAGCTGACCCGCGCAACTTCGTCTGCAACATTATTCATTGTTCCGTCTGTCCGCTCCTATTAGTCGTAGCGTGATCATACATACATACACATACATAGTTAATAAGTTATATAAATACTAACACAAATTGTATGTATGTTAGTCCATAAGGTATTTATCTATGCGTGTATGCCACGCGAAATAAATGTTTATTGTTATTATTATTATATAGCTTATAGTCTTCCTCAATAAATGGGCTATCCAACACTAAAATAAATGATCAATTTGAACCAGTAGTTCCTAAGATTAGTGCGTTCAAGATAGAACTGTATTCACTTAGACCGCTTTTAAGGTTGCGTACTAAAATATATTATGTCCTTTATCTGTCAGTCTGTTTACTACAGTTCCTTAGTTCAGTTTCTGCTAATAGTATCAATAATTAAACTTTTAATAAGTTTTAAATACCTAATGCTCGCTAATCTTTATTGAAAAATCTGTAGGTTTGTACACCTTGTATTGCAAAAAGATATCTATACCTAAAGCTAAAGAGTTTGTTTGTTTATTTGGTTAACCACGCTAATTTTAGGAAATACAAGTACGAGTTAAAAAATATTTTAGTGTTGGATAGCCCATTTATCATGGAAGGCTACATAACATCACGCTATGACACAAAAGGAGCAGAGCATCAATGAAATATGCTGCAAAACCGGGGAAAATTTTCTTATGTGACGCCAACGAAGTTGCGTGGTCAGCTAGTATCCTTATAAATCGTTGAGTTTTAGACACACGAAAAAATTAATATAATATATCACAAAATCCCTCTCCTCGCAATTTGAGTACAAATTTAGTATAAATTAACTAGATGTGCCCGCGGTTTCACTCGCGTTTATGATTACTGCGCCGACCCCGTGGGTCGTTTCGTAGCGTGATGTTATATAGCCTATAGCCTTCCTCGATAAATGAGCTTTCCAACACTAAAACAATTCGCTCTAGTAGTTCCTGAGATTGGCGCGTTCAACCAAACAAACAAACTCTTCAGCTTTATAATATTAGTATAGATTAACTGCACGGATGCCATTGTGATGTAAGTGGGTGCTTCGCCACGGCCACTCTATCGAGTGTAAACGGGTTTGATGCCTCTGTGGGACAAAAATGTGTGATCCCTTAATGTGTTATGCCTCGGTATTCTTTGTATGCTGTGTTTGAACGTTTGTAAAGGCCGACATACAAAAATTGTCCATAGTGTGGCAGTTGTATTTTTAATGAACAAGGAAAAGAGAAACAAATCGAATTATTAAGTTATTTTATAGGTTTTTAGGTCTGGCAATTCGAAATGTTCTTTAATTATGTGTATAATTCACCATTGTTTACTGCTTTGGGGATGTAGTCGTCATATTATATAACATCATAATTATTTCATGAACGTAATACATAATTAGTGTCCAGAAGCACCGTTTCTTGCCTTGCCCTTGATGTTAGGTATGTGTTTAGTGTGCTCTATAGCAGTGACGTCATCAAAATATTTAGCGAGTACTTCAGTACGACATTTATTACTTACTTACTACTGACATTAAAAACAGACACTTCAATCTTATTTATTTTTATAGATATCAAATGTTCATGTATATCTGTTACGAGATAAAACGGTGAACATTTAAAAATTGAAGTCTGAATACTTGATTTTAAAACGCCAGGTTTTAAAACATTTTTAAAATGTTGATTGTTGATTTCTTTGTCTCCTTGTGCCGTAAGACCTGCTTAAAGCTACCGTTTGAGATTCTAGGTCATCTGAAAGTATTGGATTTAAAAAGCAGTAATTATGTCAGTGTATATAAAACTTGTATATGTATGCATTGAAATGAAACGAATTTCAATTTCAATGCGCCTCGTAGCTCCCGTGGCATAAGTTTGTGATTAAGTTCAGTATCTACTGATCTTACTAAAGGTTCGTGCTTAATGCATGGTTTATGTGAAGTTTATTGAGAATTTCAGTTAGGAAATTGTCAATACCAGAATAAACACACATAATGTAGTCTCCTGACCTGACATCCATGGTTCCAAGTGGACCATTAACTTGTCTATCACGAAAGGCAATAAAATTAAAGGAAGTGTGCTTACTAGATCAACAGGCTCGCCCAAATTATATAAAGCTTAAAAATGCACCGCCATGCTCACTCAAATGTCATTCCTTGTGGTGGCGTCATGGACTGGGTCGTTCCCTTCCCTTCAATATGGGGAAGTAGGCGATGGCTGGCCCATACGTCGTACTCGTGAACGGGTACTACTTATGGTGACTGGACGACCTTGGTATCGTGGAATTCGATAATTTACTTACTACATTTTTATTTAAACAGTTAGTTTAAACTACGGACTACAATCACGCCTTGTCTTGATTATTTATGTACATGTACCTAAGTGGATGCTCCTATTCACCATACTGCTGCTTTAGAGGCTACCATCAAATTTTATTAAATGCTTGAGTATGATCAGTAGTAGTGCATGGAGAAATGGTTGCAGCACCTTACAGCTGTTATGATTTGTAAACAAAAAACTTGGCGATTAAAAAGAGTGGCCATGAGTTTCTTGCCCGTTCTTCTCGTGAGCCCTACACCCTTGCTATGCTGAACGTGGCAGTAATTATAAATTCATAGAAAAAAATTAGTGTAACTTTGACATTCATAAGTGTTACCTTGTAACCTAACCTGAATAAATTTATATTAAATTTGAATTTGAATTCATAAGATTACGAAATATTCGATTTTCATATAAGAGAATTTGCATGATTCACAAATTGGTGTGAAGTATTTATTTATTTATTTAGGCGTACCAACAACTACTTACACTAATACACTTTTCTTTTACATAAAAGTAACAACATAACAGTATAGTAGCCTGTTACAGGCAAGTACAGCATGCACACGTTTTATAAAGTTGATACAGCGAAACAGACAATTTAGAATGATACGAATGTTCGTAATGTTTCTTTCTTTCATTGTTAGTAAAGTGATAGACTTTACTACTCAACATAAGATTATAGAGTTCCTTAAACCTATTGAGTCGCAGCGGCATACCAGTGGCCATGTCTGGTATTCTCAGAATTGTCTAATTAATAAAGACATCTTTTTAGAAATATAAAGCCGACATACCTACCTAATTTTTAACTGTTTTGTCGATGTGATAATCAAATCTATTTTTGCCATTTGATTTAAACTTGATATGGTTTAGCTGTTCTTGAGAAATGTGGTTTAGGAAGAACAGACGAGGAACTGTCAATGATTTGTTTTAAGGACGCTATTACATTTTCGAATTTTTATTCATTTCAAATTTAGATATATGTAGTCGCGAAAAGCACTGTTATTTGTAGAAAAATGTAAAAGCGTCCATAAGAGAGAGAATTATATTAGCTCAAGATTCGGCATTCAAAAAACATTTACTCGTGCCAATAACATGCTATTTACGGAGACCGGTTATTTATATTTATATCGATTTATGATTATATCAGGTTTGTAGTTCATTTTTGTTAAATAATAATAATATCTCACGTGTCAAATACACTTGCAGTTACATGTTGTAGAGTATTTCGATTATAACGTGTCTATATGATGGTCATAAGTCATAACGGAAAGAAGCACAGGCTCATTGAAGTGTCTTTGCAGTTCTATGGAGTCTGTAAGGCCACTGCTGGACGAAAGTAGTTGATTGTCATGTACCTATTAGTTAAGATGATGATTATAATTGCTACATTGACATCCTTAGTAATAGAATTTTGTAATTAGCTAAATTGACATACTTAATTAATTCTTAAATTTATTTGTATTTACTATATTCATTTGTTGATTTTTTTTTTTAATTTTTTTTTTCTAAATTTAATTTAGTATGTTGTATTGTTTAATAGAAGTGATTCAAACGTATTATTTTTGCATGTTTTTAGTGATCTGCCAAATTAATATTAAATTATTGTAAGCCTAATTGGCAGAACATAGTTGATCATCACCATTACTGTTAAACATCTTATATATAGGTACCTATGTTTCACAATATTAATTAATTTAATAAATATTTTCAATTTGCGTTTTTAATTAGGTATTGGAAGTCACGAGCTTAGGTGCTTGCCATAGAGCTAAAAGCTCACACACAAGGAAACAAACACAGTCTTAAATAATTAGCTTTTTTAGATCGCATTTCTATTTTGGTCAAGGGTGAGCATTGAAAGTGGCGAAGTGACCACTGCTCTATTTTAGAACTAGGTATATATTTTTAGTTTTATTTGTCCTAAAAATAATCGTGTTGTGTTTCAGTATTAGCTTTAGAATTTAGATATGCTGTAATATTACCCAAATGTTAAACATGAAAATTAGCTTTACTAACTTACGTATATTCTAAACAACTATCTGACTCGCGCAACTTCGTCTGCTTCACATAAGGGAAATTGCCACGTTTTTGCAACATTTTCATGTGTGTTCTGCTCCTATTGGTCGTAGCGTGATGTTATATAGCCTATAGCCTTCCTCGATAAATGGGCTATCCAACACTACAAGAATTTTCAATACAAACCAGTAGTTTTTGACATTAGCGCGTACAACCGAAAAAACAAAAAACTCTTCAGCTTTATAATATTAGTAGGTTACTCACGAGCTGGAGGTGGACACATGCAACTCATGCAAAAAGGTACTTACTTTAATAGAGTGTAATTAGTTGACATTATATATACAGCGAATTAAAACATACATACTTCTACAGCTAATGTTAACTTGATATAGAAACAATTACAACGTGAACAAACCTTTTGATTCGAAATAATGTAAGTACTCTGTGGCATTCCTGCTTACAGAAATTCGAGAACATGTTAAATGATATTTTAATTTGTGGTAGATATCAATATTTATAAAAAGCCCGGGATCGATCACAAGTGCAAGAGTTCTCTTTAAATAGGAAACGTATCATTCACATTTGATAAAATTCTAGCTTACCCGCGCAACTTTGTCTGCGTCACATAAGAGAATTTTCCCCGTATTTGCAACACTTTTCATTGATGCTCCGCTCATATTAGTTGTAGCGTGATGTTATATGTAGCTTATAGCTTTCTCCTTTAAAGGGCTATCCAACACTAAAATAACTTTTCAATTTGCACCAGTAGTTCCTGAGATTAGCGCGTTCAACCAAACAAACAAACAAACTCTTCAGTTTTATAATATTACATGAATGACAGGTTTCGTCCAAGTTTATGATTACTGTGGCGCCTTCGTAGCTCGTAGCGTAATGTTATGCAGCTTATATTAATTCTGGATACAGTAGCTTTCTATTGGTAAAAATCGGTTCAGTAGTTTTTGAGTTTATTAATTACAAACAAAGATATAAATCTTTCCTTTTTATAATATTAGTATGGATCTATGTTTTTTACAGATGTCGCGCTTGGATTTGGTGATATTTGGGGCGACAGGGTTCACAGGGCAGCGGACTGTGGTCCACATGGTAGAATTTGCCAAGAAGTACCAGATAGGCTCGTGGGGTGTCGCCGGTCGATCACAGAAGAAACTCGACGATCTCATGAAGCAAGTTGCGCAAAAGACTGGTAAATATCTGATACATTATTAACTTTGTTTAACTTCTTCTTTTCAAACAAAACGACATTAAACTTTAAATTGATTGAAATCTTTTACAATCAATACACATTAATACCAATAAAATTTTATAAATTCAAATAAAATGTACAGTACCTATATCTAAATATTAGGATGAAAGCAGACACGCTACTAGAATTATATAGAGTCGTATTTACAATAGAGCTGACTGGTAAATAGGTAACAAATTTAGTCGCTTTTCAAACGGGATTAAATATAATGACTACCAAAAATACTAATTGCGCAGCAAAATATGCTTACTAAAATATATGTATGTATATGCTTACTAATATATAGCAGCGATAGCCTAGTGGGAAACCATTGGACTGCCTCGCAGAGGTCTCAGGTTCGAGCCCAAGGCGCGCATCTCTGACTTTTCGAAGTTACGAGGGGAGTTCAATGTATTCTCGGTATAGGCATGAAAGAATAAGTAGAAAATTCTGAAAAAAATATTTTTTTCAATATAGTCTACCATCACCTCAATGCACTTATTAGAGCGGGAAAGTAACTTTTCAATACAACCTAAAAATATTTTTCTTCCTTGTCTGAAAAATGTTCATTAATTGCCGCCTTTAACTCTTCATCGTCGGAAAAACATTTACCTCGAACATCTTTCTTAAGGTTTGGGAACAGAAAGTAATCACTAGGTCTGGGCTGTAGGGTGGATGATTGATTTCTTCAAATCCGCATTCCCGCATAGCAGCCTTAGCAATGCGCCCTGTGTGAACCGGCGCGTTGCCGTGAAGAAGCAAGACACCTGCGGTCAATTTTCCGAGTCTTTTTCTTTTACTGCCTCCTTTAAATTACGTAGGGTGTTGGCGTAAGATACGGCGGTAATACTTTGACGCTTTTTTGTGTACTCAATCAGTAAAAAACCCTTAAAATCCCAAAACACTGTGGGTCGTCTTCAATACTCTTTCTACCCCGCCTAAATTCACTAGACCACTTTTGAATAGTAGATAATGAAGGAGCAGAATCTTGGTAAACAGTCACCATTTCTTCGTGAATAACTTTTTGAGTCTTTCCTTGTTTTGTGAGGAATTTTATCACAGCGCGATGCTAGATTTTTTTCAACATTGTCGCGTCTGTCATCGTGTTTGCCTTTTCGTAATGATATCTTGAATACTAATGGTGACAATTAAATAAAATTTTATATTTATACCCTCAAAGAGTGTCTTTAACTAATGAGATAATTTAATTATTCTCATCATTAGTATATCATCCCGATACCGAGAATACATTGAACGCCTCTCGTATATGCGTATTTAATCGCTTGCTTTAACGGTGAAGGAAAACATCGTGAGGAAACCTGCATGTCTGAGAGTTCTCCATAATGTTCTCGAAGATATGTGAAGTCTGCAGAACCGCACTAGACCAGCATGGTGGACTACGGCCTAACCCTTCTCACAATGAGAAGAGGCCCGTGCCCAGCAGTGGGACAGTTTAATACAGGGCTGATATTATTATTATATAAATATATCATAACGAACATCTATACGCCTCAAATCACTGCATTCCGTCTCGGAAGGGTTAGGTTATGTTAGGTTCCTTCTTAAACCCACCCAAAAATAGAAGCCCCGCTAAGCGGGGTTCCGTCGACTTATTTTGAACACGCTTTAAATATAATGCGGTTTTAATTTTGGTGATCATTTACTATTTTTGAATACTTTTGACTATTATATTTTACTATATCTGGTGATAAGTTAAACATAAGCCTTTTCAAAATCTGAATGCGTCATTATTAAAACTTAAACGGCTAAAGTTTTAAGCCATGTGTAAAGTAAAGTGCTAGTGTTGGAATATATTTTCTAAAAAAGCGATCATGATAATGTATGTACATATGCGTTATACACGAATCTAAACTTTTATACGACAAACACATCGACGCTATAGTAAATAAAGCATCGAAGACTCTAGGGTTTATAATTATTAGAAACAGTTCTTGTTTCAGTACACTCAAACCTATTAAGGTACTATATTGTTCCCTAGTGCGAAGTCAACTTGAGTACGCATCCCAAGTGTGGAATCCTCAATACGAGATCTATAAATCTCGTATTGAGTCTATACAGAGGAAGTTTCTTCGATACCTGGACTTTCGAGCGCAGCAATTTTCAGTTAACTACGAACATCGCTGTAAGAGATACCATTTCTTGCCACTGGAAATGAGACGAAACGTAAATGATATCTGTTTCCTAGCAAATATTGCAAACAATTCCATTGATTGCCCAGATATATTAAGCAAAATATCTTTACGTACTAATGTACATGGGTTAAGAAAACGACCCATATTAGACATATCCCATGTTTATACAAACTACAGAAAAAACTCTTTCTGTTTAAGGAGCGCCAAAGCATTTAATAATCTTCCAGCGCACATGGATATAGATCTATTTTGTACCAGTGCATGCACAGTAAAGAAAATATTTAATAATTATTTTTTTAATAGTGTTCTTTAATATGTGGCACAGATATTTCTGAAGTATGCTTTTGTTTAGTTTTTTCTTTCATTTATATATTTTTAAATTTTTTATTGCATGTATTCCAAAGCAATGTATGTTCATAACCCTATAATTATGTATTACAATATCACCTTAGTTGCAAGTACAATGCAAACTTAATTGTATGTTGTCATATATATGTGAGAGCTTGTTATTAGCAATATAAGTTAACTATTGTATTTATATATAAGAATATTAGTCTGTAAGCTTTCTGTAAAAATAAATAAATAAAATAAAAAATAAAATATTTTTATGCTTACATTTGCTCTTAAGAATCTAATGCCCGTTTTCACCAACAGGCCCCTAAGCTTCACCTAAGTAGGTGTCTTTTAAGGTAGGGGCATCCCTTAATCGAATGCTTACCTAAATTCAATTTCACCATACTAGGTATCACCTACGAAGGAAGGCCCTAAGTAAGTGCCAGTTATCTTTTTCTAAAGTCACGTTTCTGACATCGATGTTTTATCAATAAGATGAACATTTCTATATTTCGTTTCAAATGAATGGTATTAACAATAGTATTATTAAAATATTGGAAAACAATATTTTTTTACATATTTTCAACTTTATTTAGTTTATTGAAATTAAACTGCTATATACGGATTTTATCGCGTTGTTTATTTGACACTTTATTACAAAATTTTGAAAATTGTTACACTACTACTACTATTAAACTTTACTAATTTTTAAGCTAATTAAATTATTATTAAACTATTTAGATTTCATTTATTTTTACACTTTCTTTATTTAGTTTAATTTAAAAATAAAAATATTTTCGGTGCATGCGTATAGGCTGTAAGACCCGTGTTCCTTTGCTTTTTTTGTTTCGTCGTGTGATTATTTGGAACTCCGATTCGTGTTAATTAAAGCTTACATCTTTTGTTATCTTTGAATTCTAAAAGATGCTCAATTCTTCTAATAAATATAGAACAATCTGTTTAAATAACCTATATCTTATGAAAAAGTCGACATCGTCGTATTTATCGAAGTGGTTGACTCTTTCACGGTCAATGCGTGGTCTTTTTACTATTTGCTGAATGTTCTCTAGAGTCTCAATAGCTTCTAGACTCTCTATAAAGTGCCCTAAATCATTTTCTATGATAGGAAACACTCGTATGTCGCGAATGAATAAACAATATTCTGTTACCTAAGCATAAGAGTAGTTTAAGGAGCCAACAATCGGGCCCTTAAATATAAGAGCTGCTTTAGAGACTTAAGTGACACCTAAACGTTGGTGAAAACGAACTTTTTGTTAGGGGTTGCCTTAAAGCTGCTAAGGGATACTTATCTGTTGGTGAAAACGGGCATAAGAGGGTACTAAAGAGTATTTTGCTTGTAATGTGGCTCCTTTATTCCTCGAACTGGCTTTTCTTCTTTTATAATATCTACTAAGTAACTTTATATTTTCTGTTTTATCTTTATATTACAATAAATATATTGACATACAATTTCATTTATGTGTCCAAGCAGCGTTTACATATTTTTATTTATTAAGTTTATATCATAAACAAACTCAATTCCTCCCTTGAAATACCTACTTATGATATTGTAACAATGTTGATACATAAATAATTACGTAGTATGTTGTTAGATATTAAACTTTATTTACTTTGTATTAGCGGTCAAGCCATTTTCCGCATCCTTGATAACACTACAGCGGCAATTTAAGTTCTTGGTATTCCGTCGTATTAATAAACTAATTGTCTGTCTGCACGTGAGTTCTTTTAAAGATATAAATAGTACTCTTGTTCTTAGCTATTGCATGTTTGAAGAAACGAGATTCAATGCGTTGATTCAAGTTCAGGGGTCATAGTTCCATCTTGTTAGGTTAGCTTAAGGTTTACATAGAGCGCTAATGTAAGAATTTTACTGGGCAAGTTAAGGAAAAGCAAGCAAGAAAAATGCTTATTAACAGTTCCGTTTGATTAAGATAAATAGCCACCTGCTCCGGCTCGCACGGGTAGTACAAAACCAAACACCTAAACCATCCAAAATCCATTCAGTAATTTTTAAGTTTATCGCGAATAGACGGACAAACGCGGCGGGGGCCTTGAAATGTATTGATAGTTTAAAACGATTACAAATAAATAATAAACACACATAACTAAACGATTAAGAACACATAAAATTGAAAAGTTTGGACTTTTGCTTACATATTCATTTCGTCAACTATTTTAAGTTCAATTTAAAAGGAGCTCGTCCAGTGTCATCTACGGGGCACATGTGCAGATACCGTACTTGTTCGGACAACACTTTTTGCAACTTGGGAATGGAGTCCAAGAACCTAAATGCCGGTCATTCAATAACATAGTCTAATGACTTATTATAATCTCGACTTCTTAATTAATTTATTCGTCGTTATTTATTCTACCTACACACCTTTTTATACAACTACCTAACAAAGCACTAAATTAAATAAAATAGGATTACAATAAATCAAATTTGTATAAAAATCATTAAGTATTCTGTGTTTGTACATTATAATCAATAATACCGGCACAGTACATACATATACAGTATTGTAACTCGGCACTGTCCTTGAAATAATTACATACAACAGCGCGGTTCGTAGACACGCGTTAGTGCTGCCCGACTATAGTATTTTAATTTTAACTACCTTTTGGAGTTTATTTCTAGTTTAGTAATTATAAATATTATATGTATATTATATGATAAAAAATGAAATTCGTAATGAATGAAATAGAAAGTGTTCAATAAAATCAAATCATCACAAATCGTACGCTTACTGCTTACAAAACAATCACACCATCCGTTCGTCACTGCGGCCCATTCCCGAACCAAGCGCATACCAACGCCGAGGCGTGTAGGACTCGAGTTCCGACCGTTTGTATGAAGATAGAATACTGTATATGTATGTACTGTGATACCGGCGCGGCGGCGTCATTATAAATGACTAGGATATATTGTTACAACGTTTTTGTTCATTTCGTTAATACTAAAGTATGTTCTAATGATTACAAAAAGTATCTCAAAACCGGTCGAGCGAGATTCGGTCGCCCACACCGAAGATTCATTAACATTGTTGTCAAGCTATTCTGCTTTATCCTTATATCCTAACTAATATTATGAATGTGAATGTGAGTTTGTTTGCTACACGTTCTCGCCTTAATACTCGATTGATCATTATGAAATTTTACATACTCGCTCTCTCTCATCCCTCGAGAACCGTACTTTTTTCTCAAGGTATAACATAACATATTGACAAAATCCAGTCGTATTATTAACGCGAGCGAAGCCGCGCGCTAGAACTAATATAATATAAATGCGAGGGTGTATGTTTATTTGTCCTTCTTTATAGCAATAAGAGAACAAATTATCTACGATTACGTCCTACATTACTAATGTCTTAGCCATCGCCCGCAACCTGGGGCACAGACACAATGTTCATTGTGTGATTTGTGTGCGGTTTTCGGCTAATGAATGGGTTAAAAAGCACCTAAAAAGAAAGAAAGAAAGAAAAGTGATTTATTTGGCATACAAAAGGACACATTTAAATAATGAAGAAAATAAAATAAAAAGCAAAATAATAATATAAACTAGAAATATAGAAACAAATTCTAACACTATAATAAGAAAATTTATAATTTCCGCTCACCCACCACCTTACCTAAAAACAAAGTAGACGACAAAATTAATTGAAATTAAACTACTATATACGGATTTTATCGCGTTGTTTATTTGACACTTTATTACGTAATTTTGAAAATTTGTTACACTACTATTACTATTAAACTTTACTAATTTTAAGCTAATTATATTGTTATTAAAACTATTTAGATTTGATTTAATTTTACACTTTCTCCGACGTTTCGGTTGCTTTTCAGCAGCCATGGTCACGGGGAGACTCCCACAATATAATTAGCTTAAAAATTAGTAAAGTTTAATAGTAATAGTAGTGTAACAAATTTTCAAAATTATGTGCTTAGTGTCAAATAAACAACGCGATAAAATGCGTATATAGTAGTTTAATTTCAATGAATAATATTCGCGTAAACAGAAGACAATATTATATAGACGACAAAATGTTCACTGGAAACTGATGTCGAAAATTAAACAAAACACTAATTTTGTTAGTGATATTACAAGCGACTCGGCAATCGAACCTGAGTCTGCCAACACAAGCGTAAACTAATGTAATTTGACTGCACGGATAACGCACTGGCTAATGTGGTCGGCTTGCCGCTGCCACTGGGCCCAGTGTTGTGGATTCGAATACCACACGGAACAAAAAATTGTGTGATCCACAAATGGTTGTACCGAGTCTGGGTTTTCTTTGTGTCCGTTGTTTGAATGTTTTCAAAGGCCCCCGCGATACAGCCATTAATCAAAGTGGAAAGAGAACACCTTTTAAAAAAATTGTGTAGTAGTAACCAGTATTTTGTGCTTCAAAAAGGTTTAACGCGGAAGCCTACTCGCATGTTTCAATTATCTAGATACAGTTTTTTTAATCCTGATGACCAAAGGTCAAGGTTTATATGAAGGTCAGTCTATTGAGTAAAAAACGTGATGTTAGACCGCAGTTAGTGATCAAAATTATACGTTCTTATAATAGAACCAGCGGGCCTACCGTGAAAATGTTTTTACGCAATGACGTGCCGAAACGAATTACGAACGAAATAATAAGCATATACCTACCATGAAAACACTTCGGATTTTTTAGGACGTACAAATGTCATACGACGATATTCGTGACGAATGTCGGCGCGAATGATGTTTCATGGTAAGAATAAGCACGAACGAACGTACGCAATTGCGTATAACGCGTTTAACGGTAGACCCCCAGATTTAAGCACTAGCTTTAACACGCAATTTCGCTCCCTTGGTTCAAGAGATACTTATCAGAGAAATCGCGCATTTTTTCTCACCTATATAGTTCTTGAGATGAATAGGCATCCTAGGAACTGTGGGGGTTTTCAGGATAAAAATCCCTATGAATGTCACTCACGGGCACTGGCATTCTGGACTATCTGTAGGTATGCAGAAAACCTATAACTAAACCAAGTGAGAATCAGCAATGAATTGCCGTAAATCTTAGAGTTCGAAAAAATGGTTCAAGTAATATGCAAAGGTCATGTGATACCACGTGACTACGTTGAGGTCAGAGGTCAAAGGTCATAGTCATTTCAGGGGTATATCGACTATGCTGAGTCGAATGGCGTTGACCGCGAGTCTCTAACTCTTACGGTTCTTAAGTTGAAAGATGTATAACAGACGGACGGACGGACGGACGGACAAAGCTGTCGTATAAGAGTTTTTCGAACTCAAAAATCCTTTTGCGTTTACTCGCAGAAATATTAGGTAATTTATTCCCTAATAGCTGTTGATAAGCAGCGATAGCCTAGTGGGAAACCGTTGGACTGCCACGCAGATGTCGTGAGTTCGATCCCAAGGCGCGCATCTTTGAGTTTTCGAGGTTATGTGCGTATTAAATAGTTAATTATTGCTCGCTCGAACGGTGAAGGAAAACATGGTGAGGAAACCTGCATGTCTGAGAGTTCTCCATAACGTTCTCAAAGATATGTGAAGTCTGCCAATCCGCACTAGGCCAGCGTGACGGACTATGGCCTAACCCTTCTCACACTGAGAAGACACGCGTGCCCAGCAGTGGGACATTTAGTACAGGGCTGATATTATAATAGCTGTAGAACAATTTTTTTCCGGATGAAGAATACATTATGTCCTATTCTGCCTGACAACGTGTATGCGAAATTATGATCGGTGGAGTTGTTTAAGGGTGAAAACGTAACGGACGAACTCACATTCGCATTTATAATATTAGTTACAATCTGCCATATTACTAGTTTATATTGCATACAGAACCTCTGTGCAAAAGTTCAAAGGGTTTTGACTAAGTGTCACAGTGAGTTAGTCAGTAAATGAGTGAGAACTTGTCGTTTTAACCGACTTAAAAATATGGAGGAGGTTCTTAATTCCACTGTACTTTTTTAATGTTTTACCTCAGAATTTCTAGGTGAACCAATTTTGATGCTTCTTATTTTATTTGAAAGCTGATGCTTTCCTTGTAGTCCCATTTAAATTTGATCAAGATCTGACCAGTAGTATTTGAGTTGTCCTTAATAATGCGTATTTGGTTGACTTGGACTACATTGATGATGTTCTCATTTCATTACTTGTCTAGATGTTGTCCAGTTATAGCCGGATTTCATTTTTGTAAAATATTTTGTTGTAATTTTGTATTGATTACTAATTCCTAATTAATATTACAAATGCGAAGGTGAGTTTGTTTGTTACACTCTCATGCCTTAATTACTCGACCGATCATTATGAAATTTTGCATACAAGATGTTACGGGTACAGAAAAGAATATACTGTACTTCATTTCATTCGTTCTCATGCGACTGCTTAGTGACAGGGTAACAAACCCTTTTTTTTATAGTAGCCAGTCAAAATTACTACACTCCTCGTGATGGTAAGCAGTTGTGTAATCCATGAGCGGAGTCCTCCATACCACGTCCTGGTTACAGGTGAAGTGGTACCATAGTCTCAAACTACATATTGTATATGCCGGAGCCCTAATCACCCTCTTTTCCCCTTCCCGCTCCTTCTCCTTCCACTTCCTTTCCTAAAGAGCCGGCAACGTGCAAGTGATGCCTCTGGTGTTGCAGGCGTCCATAGGCTACGGGAACCACTTACCATCAGGTGAGCCGTATGCTTGTTTGCCATTTAGTTGTATAAAAAAATATTGTATAATAATATTATAAAACACAGTCCTCCCGCCCCACGTCTGTCTGTCTGTTCGCGATAAACTCAAAAATTACTGAACGGATTTCCATGCATTTTTCACCAATAGACAGAGTGATACATGAGGAATGTTTAGATGTATTTTTACGGTTTTATACTACCCGTGGGAAGCCGGTACGGGTCGCTAGTAGTCTCTAATTACGAGAATGATTAGTCCTCCAGCATAGATAAATCTAGTATTGCAGGTATCAGTAAAGATATTTGGGCGAGATTCAAACCTACGATCGCTCCAAGTCGTAACTATTACCGCCATTCAAATGAGCCTTAACTGTTCAAGTAGCCAGCAATAAAAAATAATAAAAAAGCATTTCTTATTGTGTCTGGGCCTCAGGGTCATAGCGTTGGCCAAGAGCATCTAAACCTGTTTAGAAGATTAGCAACAAAGTATTATATTAGTATGGATGAATATGTTATAGTATTCAAAAATCTAAGATTAATATACCTAATACGTACGGTCTGTGTATGACTGCAATGGAGAGAGTCGTCTCTTTTAAACGAAACATACACAGACCGTACGTCTTTTTTCTCCCTTAACCTTTATTATTCCCAAGTCACTTGGGGTCGGCTTTTCTAGTCTAACCGGATTTGACTGGATGTCAGTTTTTACACGGAGCGGCTGCCACCTGACCTCCGCAACCCGAAGGCTAACGATACCCTAAGGCTAGACCAGTGTCAGGATATTAGAGGGTACTGACATTCCCAATAACGACTGCTATAGATGTTCATGGCAGCTAGGACCGACGGCTTAACGTGCTCTCCGAGGCACGGAGCAGGCGATAATTGTCAATCAATACGCACATAATTCCGAAAAGTCATATAACTTCCGAAAGTCAGAGGTGCGCGACGTGGGTTCGAACCCGAGACCCTCTGCATTGCAGTCTGTTGGTCTCCCCACTAAACTATCGCTGCTTATTTACTACAACATTATACTTATTACAATATTATATGAATCTCCAAAATCTACCTGGCGGCTTACACATTTTTATTGCAATGTCAGGTGTTTCTATCTTATAATAACATTTAAAGTCAAGTGACATGCACCGGTGCATGCAGCTGCTTTCACTATCGAGTCTAGTAAACATGTAATTCTTCTCTATTCTTTTTATAATTGTTCTTTAAACTGTTTTTATTAACAGCATCTTTTAAGGCAAGTTAGCGTTTAGACAATTTTGCTGACCCGTGCAACTTCGTCTGCTTCACATAAGAGAAATTTCTCCGTCTTTGCAACATTTTTTATTTATGCTCTGCTCCTGTTGGTCGTAACGTGATGTTATATAGCATATAGCCTTTCTCGATAAATGGGCTATCCAACACTGGAAGAATTTTTCAATTCGAACCAGTAGTCCCTGAGATTAGCGCGTACAGCCAAACAAACAAACAAACTCTTCAGCTTTATAATATTAGTATAGATTAGTATAGATATTTGCTTATAACGACGTTATTAGGTATTATTCTTGTAAGTTTCATGAATAAGACAGTTATGTAGCCATTAATATTTAATTTTGTAATAAAAACATTCTAAGCATAACTTATATAATAAAAGTTTTCATGCCTTAACTATTCGACCAATCATCATGAAATTTCGCATACACGTTGTTAGGGGTACAGAATAAGAAATAGGGTACTATCCATCCAGAAAAAGTACTCTTAGGACTAACCTTACCTAACCTACAATCATGCGAGTAAAGCCACAGCCAAAATCTAGTTAACTATAAACATCGCTACTTTAAACACAATGACGTCATTCGATCAGCTACTCCATTTTTGTCTAACTATATTTAAATCTCACCCACAATACAATGTGTCCAAATAGGTCCATTATGAGTAATGTATAGGTAGTTATATATTATATATACTTTATAATTGACTTATGGATCCATGCCAAGTTTTAATGGCTTTTTCAGTCAAGAAATTCTCAGTGGCAATACGAAGTTTGGAGCTAAGCCTGGTAGATGGTATTAAGGTCTTCGTCTAATATGGCCTATCGGGAACCCAAAATCATAGCTCGCAAAATGACAGTGTAATACGTGAATACCTATACAAATATTTGTTTTGAATCTGGGTTTATGTCTATTACATTAGTTTTTGTAACATCTGACACGATTTAGTAAATTTAAGCGAAAGTTGCCTTTTAATTGAGTTGAGTATCCCTGTCAATTGGGATTTGTGAACTTTATGTTAGTTTATGTCCATAAATCCTCATTGCCAAGTTGATGATCGGTCAATGGGGATTTGTGGACAAAAAGTTCACAGATCCCCATTGGTGGGGATACTCAATAAGGGGTATGTGGAATAACCCATTAAAAGGCAAATAACCCCTTTTAAGAAGGACATGTACCTACCTATTTAATTGTAAATAAAGTATGTTCAACGTAAAGTATTGCATCACTCAGTCATGACTTTGCACTTTAAAGTTGCATATTTTGAAGTGTCAATTCATCCTAGACTTTGACATTCTGTCTCATCATTATAGAAATATTTTATTTAAAAAAAGTCTTTTATGGAGGGAAGCTAGATTTGCCTTTGCACATGTATATTTCTTTACACTTTATGTAATTTTATGAGAGGTGTTGTCTAGGTTTTTATATAGATATACATATACAAACTTCGCGCTACTACTGAGATCTTTTTGATAGAAATACATAGTGTATTTCTATCAAAAATATTACACTTTACCTAACTAACTAGGAATTAAATCCAGATAATAAGTACTTTCCATAACATCAGTACTTTTAATGAGTTACTTCATAGGTTTTCTTTAGTCAGGCATAGAATAGAATTTTAGACTCTAATTACCAAGTCAGGTGCCATAAATTACTGATATACATACAAATTATATCTAAAATATAACGTCATCAGGGTAATAAAAACACATTAGGTAGATAGACAGGAAGTTATTCCAAGATACAACAATTAGTAACAAACGAAGCAAAAACCCGACATTATTTCCATAATCACTGAATTATAATTATCCACAACGAACTAAAAGATCTAAATCTATGTGGCGAAGTATCTAGTTATTGTAAAAATATATGCTATGCAAACCCACTTATTGCACTACCGACGTGAATATACTTACTCCGAACATAACCATGCTAACTTGGCTGGTGGGCTTAACAAGAATACTACATACATACATACATAGATTCACGCCTGTTTCCCAGAGAGGTAGGCAGAGACTACGGATTTCCATTTGCTACGATCCTGACACACTTCTCTAGCTTCATTCACTTTCATCACATTCCTCATACACGCCCGTCGGTTCAAGGTGCTCTTAACCTGGCCTTTGTCCAGAACGCCTCCGATCTGATCGAGAAACGTTCGCCTAGGTGTTCCTCTTGCGACTGTTCCATTCACACTAGCCTTATAAACTTTCTTAGTCAGTCTTTCCTCGTCCATTCTTTTTACATGCCCAAACCAGCTTAACATACCCTTTTCTATTCTTGTCACTATATCCACTTTCATGCCGCATCTCTCTCTAATCACACTATTCCTTATTCTATCTTTCAGAGTCACACCACATATATTTCTCAGCGCTCTCATTTCTACAGCATTTATTCTGCTCTCATGCTTCTTTTGCCATACTAGTGGTTTTTAACCCAAAAAAACGCTTTACCCAAGCTTAACTCATAGTAACCACAGTATAAACAACGTTTATGAATGTGGCCTATGACTGATGTCTACATCCAAATTTGTTCAGCCATTACGGCGATTAGCGAGTAAGTACAAATGCACAAAGTCGAACAGAGAGAAAGGCTGTTTACGCTTTTACCGTAGGTAATGAAAAAGAGCTTACAATTGGCGTATGCTAGAATGCGTCTAGCCGATTAGATAACAGGTTAGTGGATATTTTCGGTAAAATCTTTTGAAACATCGTTTCGTCGATCTTTAATTAAGTTCTATATAATATATAATAATGACAGTCCTGTATCTAAACTTGGCCATTGCTGGGCAAGGACCTCCTCTCAGTGCAAGCAGGGTTAGGTCATAGACGCCCAATGCGGCTTGGAAGACTTCACAAATTTCTTAGAAAAGATTATAAAGAACTCAAACATGCAATTTTCCTTACAATGTTTTCCTTCACGGTTAAAGCTAAAATTATAATTAAAGTTATAATGAATTATTTAATACGCACATGACTGAAAAATCAGAACGGCGTGTCGTGGAATCGAACTCATGACCCCTGAGTGGCAGTCCAACAATTTTCCACTAGGCTGTCGTTGCAAAGGTTTAAACTATAAGAACACATTATTTGCATTAAAAACCTAGACTGTTGATCCATCGAAGGACATTAGAGGTTATGTTATATGGGTATAATTTAATTATATTTACACTTCAGGTAAGATACCAATCAGTTGAAAGGTCATCCGCTCGATCAATACAACTGAATGTAACTAAAGGTGTGTACTAACTAGAGTGTAATAAGTGGTACTAACATATAAGCTAATGCTTGCCAAACACATCTCAGTTGATACCGTTGATAGCAAGCGTATGCAAAATCTAGTTGGCCAGTGGCTTTGTATAGGGTAAATTTTAATTTGGATGATTGCTGATTCATGTTCATATTATGACTGAACTAGAATATAATAAGTATTTTCAGTTCGCGAGGTGTAAGAACACACAAATTTAATACGATCATCAAGCATACGGGCGTTTTCTTTCGGAAACAATCTTTACAATGCTTTTATCATTATGTTTCGATGCGTTTGAATAAAAATGAATAAGAGAAGTTCTACATTATGTACAATGTATATCCCTGTGTAGCAAGAGGGTTTACAAAACTCGAAATAACGTGTACCAGACTCTAAATAATTATTTTTTCATTGTGTTGTTGTTAAATGTATTGTCATGATTTGGCTTTCTATGTCCGTCTGTCTGTTATACAACTTTCAACTCAAGAACCGTAAGAGCTAGAGACTCGCAATCAACGCCATTCGACTCATCATAGTCGATATACCCCCAAAATGACTATGACCTTTGACCTCTGAACTCAAGGTCCCGTGATACCATCTTTCAACTCAAGAACCGTAAGAGCTAAAGACTCGCGCTTAACGCTATTCAACTCAACATAGTCGATATAACCCGAAATGACTATGACCTTTGACCTCTGACCTCAAGGTCACGTGATACCATCTTTCAACTCAAGAACCGTAAGAGCTAGAGACTCGCGGTCAACGCAATTCGACTCAGCATAGTCAATATACTCAGAAATTACTTTGACCTTTGACCTCTGACTTCAAGGTCACGTGATACCATTTTGTCGAACTCCGAGATTTACGGCAATTCGTTGCCGTTTCTCACTTGTTTATTTGTACATTGTGATTCGGTGAAGCTAAACCGTTAAACTTCTTTGGGCGTAGCTGAATCTGTAATCCAAGACTATTGCACCTGTCGTTATTGTTACGTAGAACGTACGAACGTTTAATATAATAAATCAATATTAAATATATATAAATTATACACGTACCTACTACTTAAACGGTCTAGTGTGTCTGCAAGTTTTTGTTTACCGATCTGTCTTTAAAAAAATACAACATGAGTTAACATTGTGGTAACTACATTGTAATTTCATCAAGATAGCAATAGAAGTTTTGCCTGGTCAACTGTTACCGTAGCATTGACTACAGAAACACTTTAACAGGGAAAATTACTAGGGTCGCTTGCAATGTAAAAGAAATTTCGCAAGCTATCGACCAAAGCGAAAAAAAATAAGCCGCTGTGCAAGGGGCAAAAGTTAATAGACGTAAATGGATTCATAAGAAGCATAAAAACGCCAAATACTGATGTAGCTTGGCTGTCATTATAATGTTGTTAAAGAATATATACCTACATACAAATTTGGCCAAAAGTATTAGCATAGTACAATAAGAATAGTAGGTTAGCTAAGGCCGATCGGCGAGTTAATTGCCTACTATTGCATTGACGCACAGGGTTGTCACTTTTATTTTTAGTTAAATATTAGCAATATCCGTAAACGTAACCGTATCCGAAATTCAATACCCGTAGCATCCCCAGTATCTAGTACCTACTATTATATATTCTGTGACTGCGGGCACATTATAGTCGCTTAGAAGTATGTATATTAAAAAACGAATTATGAACAAAACATCTCACATAACACCCCTGAAGTACATATTATAATTATTAATAACTACGTATGTAAACTTAACAACTAAACTATGACTATAACCAAAGCTATCTTACGAAATAAAATGAAAATCAAATTTTAAACATCAATCACTCAATTCACTCAATCCAACAGTGCACAGTGACTAGTAAGTGCTGAAATGAATACCCGTGTTAATATCTACACCGTTTCAACAAAACACCACGGCGCAGGGTTTATCGGCGCGCGCGCTTTTTCGCCGCTTTTATAAGTGATCGCGCTTGAATATCTTTTTTTTTTTCAAATACTGACTAAGCGTTATATATCGCGATATAACTATTTAAACACCTTATATGACGAGGAACTAGTTTAATTTACTGTCATTTAACACATTGTATTATACGTTTTGTTTGTAAATACATACCTACTTATAACATAGTACACCAGACTCTGAACAATTACATATGAGCTGAGCTAGTCTATTAGCGTACATACACATACCTAATTTAATTAGAAAAATGTTTAGGTTAGTACTTACGCTTCTCATTCAGTAGGTATTTGGAAGAATGATACCCGAAGACACTACAATATTTTTTGGCTTTTTTTGAAGTCATAATAACGTTTATTACAAAACTAAATGGAGATAAAGTGGCCAGTGAGAGCAGCGAATTCGAGCGGGCAAGCAGTGTAGTACGTGAATGCGCGCGATCAAACGCGTGGCGCATCCCGTACAGAGTCCCCGGCCGCCCCGTTTGGCTGTGAGAAACATTGCCAGTTTTCATTTGCAACAGCGTGAAGAAGGTACCGTGTGTGGTTTAGTGGTGAAATCGACGTTCTGCTTTTTCGAATATGCCGGAAAAAGGTGAATTTTGTAACGAGAAACGAATAAAAATTCAGTTGTAGCATGAACAAGGGAAGTCTCAAGTAGAGATTGCCAAAATTGTATTAGTTATTTAAGTTCTCTTATGTTAATATAGTAATATGGAAATCAGAACAAGTTTTATTTTTTGCCGTAGACATGTAACAGTCAATAAATTATAGGGTGCCTAATACTTTTCACCAAGACTGTAGGTACATACTTATACACTACACTATAATGTTTAGAGTGCATGTGTGCTCCTATTACAGAGCCCCTTATGCGAGGACGCTTTATAAAGCGCTATATACAATTGAGTTATGTATATACTGAATGAAAGAAGATATTGTCAGTGTGTAAGGAATATTGTGAGAAGTTAGTATGATGTATGTATGTATCTTATGTGGGGGCCAGTCAGTGCAGACCGGTGACACTTCGACCCAGTAGGATCTTTTGTGTCGACACTCTCCCAATAACGACTGCCACAGATGTTCATGGCAGCCGGGACCGACGGCTTAACGTGCTCTCCGAGGCACGGAGCAGGCGATAATTGTCAATCAATACGCACATAATTTCGAAAAGTCATATATCTTCCGAAAGTCAGAAGTGCGCGACGTGGGTTCGAACCCGAGATCCTCTGCATTGCAGCCTGTTGGTCTCCCCACTGAGCTATTGCTGCTTAGTATGATAGTTGCCTCTTTAATTAGTTTAAGTGGCACGCGGCCGGTGTAGTTAAGTAAATCTTTATATATATTAATTTTCTGTGCGTGTGTTTGTAATTAAACTCCTCCTAAACGGCTGGACCGATTTTGATGAAATTTTTTGTGTGTGTTCAAGTGGATTTTTTCGTGTTTACTGGGCGACGTCTGTCGGGACAGCTAGTTAATAAATAAATGCTTAGGTGTATGACTATGTAAATAACCAGGGGGTTAGCTCGAAAGGTGATACGTCTTATTCCCTCTTCAGTTGTCTATTTCACTTGCGTGTCGTAGACCAGTCTACTAAAGCAAACTGCAGGCTCGCTTGTGCTGAAAAGTATATACAAACTAGTATAATTATATCTACTCGGTGATAATTATAGCTTTCTAATGGTGAAATAATTTTTATAATCGGTTGAGTAGGTTTTGATTTAATAAACAAAAAATCTAATCTTTCCTCTTTATAATCTTTATATATATAATTCTACTGTACGTGTGTATGTCACTGAACTCCTCCTAAACGGCTGGACCGATATTGATAAAAAAAATTGTGTGTGTTCATGTGGATTCGAGGATGGTTTAGATTTGTGTTTTATTTTATCTTTTTTTTTCGTGTGTACAGGACAACGTCTCTCGGGACAGCTAGTATTAGTATAAACTAGATCGACCAATAGAGCAAGTCAGGCTTTAGGGCTATATGGAGACACCGCCTCTGCTCTGACTGCCATTTCAACGATCGATGTTGTGACTCGCAGTCTTTATTTATCACATAGTGAAGTATTCTACTCCACGAAGACCTTGACTCAACAGCCTCGTCTAGTGTATTTAGATATAACTGGTTCTATCCACTGCTTCCGTGTTATAATGATACAAACAGTGATATATGTATTATACTATGTAGCAGGAAAATAAATAAGTAATTTTGCTACGTTATTTTATATAATGAATGATTCTGCAAGTGAGAAATAACCGTTTTAAAAGACTTTGTTAAATTAGTTCAGTGTTGTATATCGTATTCGTGTATTTGTATTTTGGCATGGCTGTGAAGTTTCAAATATTAAGGGAAAATCAAGTTTCCCGAACAAGGAATAGAGCTCATTGTACCTCGTAAGAGTGATAAGTGATAACCGATAGTTACACTTACACATGCACTATCGCAGCGTTCTACTCAGTGGTTCTTATGCTTATATAAACCAAGATTAGATGATTCGTCTTAGCGTATTGTTGGCAAACACTTTTAAATTATTTAGGTAGGTATTTGCCGCCCAGAAAACAGCTACGCTAGCTGCGTCGGTAGAGGCAGCCATCAGATCCTCCTGCGTGCAAGTTGTCGGGCATGCAGGGCACGATGTAAGGTGGGACATCGTTTGTCTTGCACCGCACGCGCAAGCCAGATCGATACCGTCTGAGAATTTCCACCTAAACATGTTTTCTTTGCACCTACCGACCTGAGTTAGTAGTCTATTTAACGACTTCCTGACCGACCGAATTGATGTCCATATGGAAGGTATGTTATTTATATTTGCCTTCGACGTTAAGCGATACATATTTTATGACTTAGTTCATTTCAAAAGGTCAAAAATGCGCGACTTGAGTCTGAACTCTACAGACAACTTTGATTTTATAAGATAACAATATGGATTTTATATATTATGTTGTACACTGTTGGTGGTAGTAAACAAATTAATTACAGTACTCTCCATCGCCATATTGTAGTAATAGTGACTACACGGATGGCGTAGTGGTTTAAGTGGTCGCCTCGCCGCTTCCACTGCGCTGAGTTGGTTCGAATCCCACACGGGACAAAAGTTTGTGTGATTCACCAATGGTTGTTCCGAGTCTGGGTGTTCTTTGTGACCGTTGTTTGAGTGTTTATAGTCTCTTGCGACACAGGAATTATGCCTAGTGTGAGAGTTGCGTTATTTAAACAAGTCAGAAACGGCTATGAATTGCCGTAAATCTCAGAGTTCGTAAAAATGGTATCACGTGACCTTGAGGTCAGAGGTCAAAGATCATAGTCATTTCGGGGTATATCGACTATGCTGAGTCGAATGGCGCTAACCGCAAGTCTCTCACTCTTACGGTTCTTGAGTTGAAAGTTGTATAACAGACAGACTGACGGACGGACGGACAAAGCTGTTTTATTAGAGTTTTTTCGAACTCTAAAAAGACAACTTCGCGGTGAACTTTATAAACATTCAAACAACGGACACAAAGAAAATCCCAACTCGGAACAACCATTTATGGATCACACAAATTTGTCCTTTGTAGGATTCGAATCCACAACACAACACTCGCCGCAGTGGCAGTGCGAGGCAACCACAAAGCACTATGCTTGTTTTCAACAGCCATGTTCACAAAGAGAATTAAATGGTGGTTGTCCAAAACAACGCGATAAAATCCGTATTAAAGCAGTTTCATTTCAAAGTAAAACATTCGCGTAGACGTAAGACAATATTAAGTTTAAATATTATTTTCCAGAAACTGACGTATCTGGTGTTAAAGTCATCATAGCGGATATCGGTGATGAGAAATCCCTCCAAGAGATGTGTGCTCAGGCCAAGGTGGTGGTGAACTGCTGCGGTCCTTACCGGCTGTACGGCGAGCCTGTCGTGAAGGCTGCCATCGAGAATAAGACGCACTACGTCGATGTTAGCGGAGAACCGCAGGTATGAAACTAAAGACTGTTAATGTACGAAGATTTGGTTAAGAGCGTTTTCGCGATGTAGACTTTGCAAATAAATGCCATGTTTCAAGGTTTTGTAATCTATACAAATAAATAAAATTGATGTGTCAGCTTGTAATGTCAAAATAACAGCTTTTTACTAAATGCATATGAAAGTATACACGGTACTGATATCACCCCTCTATTTTAAAATTTTTGTCTGTGTATGTTTGTTCCGCCTAATCTCTGAAACGGCTGAACCGATATTGACAGCACTTTCACTGGCAGATAGCTGAAGTTATACAAAAAAAAATTTGAAATATCATATGTACCTACCCGCGAAATAATATGATATATTTTTTTGTTAAATTCCACGCGTACGAAGTCGCGGCTTACAGCTAGTTAATAATAAATTAAAAAGAGGTAAGGTAATTAATTTATTTGGGCTTTATTCTAAAAAGGCTTTCAATAGAAACAGGCCACATGGCATTAATGCTAAATCTAATATCTGCCTAACTGGACTCGTTTAGCCCTAGATTGCAGAAGTACCCTACAGAAAAACGCAGTAAAAACAAAATGTTTAACTGGAGTGAGCAGTTTTTTTAGGCTCCTTAAGGCTTAGGCGTCCTCTCGGCAAGCGACCAGCGTGATATTTGCTCCTTGCGCCTGGTGCCAAAAACAGAGGCTGTACCTAGCTGTTCCTTTTTTAAATGTTGTTTTTTTATTTTAGTTTTATATTTTACGCCTATTATTTTTAATTTTTATATTCTATTGTCATGATTATTTATAAATTTTATGTCACTTGTATTGTTGTGAATCTCTTCCGCCTTTAAATAACAGTGTTGCAATACTTTTATTAGTGCCTCTAGTTCTTAATGATTAATTTTTTTTTTCTGTAAATTGTGAAAAATGCGGTTGGTTGTAGGTAGTTTTTAAAAGTTATTTTATATGTTCTTATGTATTGTAATTTACAATTGTTTATTTTACCTAAAACTTTAAATAAAGAAAATAATATTGCGCGCCTAATGGTTTGTGGTTAGCATATGAAAGCTTGCAACATTAGGGCATCACTTACTATAATTATTTGGAGTGACCTGCACTTACTATGAGTTGATCATTCATATGTATTTGTCGATAACTGCGTACCATAAACCAATATAGACTACATGGATAGCGTACTGGTTTAATGTATCGCTCCGTCACTGCCGTTACGCCTAGTTTTCAGTGCTCGTATTCTACATGGACCAAAAAATCGTGTGGTCCACAATCATTTGTTTCAAGTCCTTCCTTAATACTACTATGTAATTATTGTTATTATCTATTTTAAGATTTATTTTTATAGTCAGCAATATATGGTATAATGGCTGCAACACCTTGATGATATGTGTTGTAAAATACTAAAATTATATTTAATTGGCGATTTAAAAAAGGCCGTGAGTTTCTTGCAGGTTTCTTCTCATAGGCATATAAACCTGTTTTTTTTTGCCTGAATCTAACAACACGTTCATAAGTGTTACTTTCTGACCTAATTGAATAAATGATTTTTGACTTTGACTTTAAATATTTGTAAAATCCTTCGCGATACAGAAATAATAAGAGCGCAAGAGCAACCGTTTAAAAAAAGTTATGAGACCATACATTACTTTGTATTGCTATATTTCCAGTTTATTGAGCTGATGCAGCTCCGATATGACGACCTGGCTCGCGAAGCGGGTGTCTTCGTGATCAGCGCGTGTGGCTGGGACAGTATACCTGCGGACATGGGGGTCGTTTTCCTGCAGCAGAAATTCGGAGGTGAGTTTATTTTTTATTTTTATCGCCTCCTTCTTTGAGGAAGTAATTTTATCAAGGAGGCGGCGGTGCGGTAGCGGGAGCGCTCAAACCCTCTCCCCAACCGCAGAACCGGGGGCCGGAGAGCGCGAGATGACCTCCAGCCACCCTGAGGTTTGACCTAGGGGTGGTGGGCTTCGTGGGCCTACTCGCCTCCCGAGAAGCACCAGGTCCGAGAGGCGGCGAGCGTGTTCCCACGCGCGCCTCTGTGTCGTGTCATCGTCCCCTCACAAGGGGACAGTAGAGGGAGTCTTCTCTGTGTAGTGGCCTGCCGTTACACACGGCGGGCCGAAACCTCGGCGGGGTCGCGATTGCATGTGAAAGCGATTCGCGCGGGCCCGCTGTCTATGGTTATGTCAAGGAACACCGTAGTAGGTTTAGTCGGTAATACCGGGGTATCATAACCTCTCCGTGGCTCCGCGAAGAGGTATGCGTCAAAGCATGACCCCACGCAAAAAATGTAGCAGAACTTAAAATAACTTAAAATATGTTACTCGATGATAATATAGCACTCTCATCAATGGAGCAAGAATTTTTAAAATCTGTTAAATAATAGTTATGTTATAGCAAAGGTGATCTTATTTAAGAATTAAAATATTTTAGAAATAATCGCCTGTATATAATAATCGATCGCCTAACACTAAAAAGTAAAAAAAGCTTTAGTTGGTTTATCGTTTTCGAGTTACTAAAATGAACTTGAAATGCAAATGAATATGGTCCGACCACTTCGGCAGAACGTAAGGGACCCTCAAAATATGTCATTTATATGCGACGAGTCCGGTTGACCGGACAACTAAACTGTACCACGGGTAAAAGATCGATCAGAACATGCCATAAAAGTTTTATCACGATAAAATGCGTTTCCGTAGGATTCATGCGGACAAAACCGCTGATACAAACTACATAGTTACTTTTCATTTCATAAAGCTTTTGATTTATGTTCCACAGGTACACTAAACTCAGTCCGATCGTACTTGACCGGACACGTACCACCAGAAGTGATGGCGCAATCTGAAGGACGTGGAATCATCAACTTTGGCACCTGGGAGTCGGTGGTGTACGGGTAAGTTGTCATCAGACTGGATTAGATTCTTCATGGTGTACTAGGCCTGGTCAATTCCTTGTAGTAGTATCTTGTTGATCCTCTTTCCTTTCAGTGGTGAATTCCCTATAGTTCGTTCTAGTTGTCGAAGCCTTAAGTTAAAGCTATTGTATGAATCAGGTCTCAGGTCTGTACTAAGACTGCCTTGTTGTGCTTAATGTTGTGGACGATCACGAGGTTCCGTTTTTAATTTCTCGAATCAGACGGATTACGGTTATTGTTTTAGGAGATTTCGTTAAAAATTGTAAAAACTCAACCCTCATGGTGCAAATCATATGTTTATTTGTCTTTTCGTCTGTCTGACACACCTTCTTATCTAAGAATTTGATTTGATTTGAAATTTGGTATTTTTAGTTATGAATAAACTTTATTGCAAATGAAAAATATATCAAAGATATTTATATATTTGTTTTGCAGTGCCGGATTCCACAACGAGCTCCCAGTACTAAGGAAAAGTTTATTTCCAGAACCATTGCCTACTATGAAACCGGAACTTTGCCGACAGTAAGTAGACATTTTGTTTAAATACTTTGATCTTTTATGTGTTTTGATCTCAAATATAAGAAAATGTAATTGTAGAAATAGGATATTTTATAGTAACCTTAAGCCAGCAAGGCTTGCCCAATAAATTGCTATAAAAGGATGAAAATAAAGTTTATTGCTATCTTGCTGCGTACCGGCAGGTATGCTCTATAAACTTGTTATAAAATCTATAATTTTAGACTAAGGTTCCAAAGGAAAATTATTTTATTTTCAGGTCGCTTCACAAGAAAGATGGCGAAGGTGACTACTACCTCCCATTCCTTGGCGCAGATGAGTCGATCGTATACCGAACACAGCGATACTTGTATCAGCAGGAGCAACAACGCCCCGTACAGTTCCAGCCTTACTTCAAATCTGGAAACTTCTTCCAGGCAACCTCTCTTATGTTCGCTGGATTTATCATATTCATCATGGCGAAGAGTAAATGTACCAGAAATTTACTGCTCAATCATCCCAAGTTCTTCACAATGGGAAGAGTGACGAAACAAGGGCCAGTTGATGTAGTCATGAACAATACACACTTTTCATTCGAATTGATCGGTGAGGGATGGGAAGAAGGTACTGATATCGAGAATACGAAGCCTAACAAAAGGGTTGTGGCAAAGGTTTGTGTATTATTATTGCTATTTAAATAACGGACGGCGTCTTTAGTCTTGTGGAGACTGAGGAGTGGAGGATGAAAGTTGTCCACCATGTTTTAAAGCATGCGCGAAAACGAGACGTCACGTTAAAGTATTTATTAGCAGCACAATGTATGAATTTTCCAACTCAGTGCAATTTGATTTATTTTATTTATTAATAACTGGACCTTGGGTCATATTATTAGTATTTTCGTTAACCCCTCCAATTTATTTGGAATGCTTGTATTAAGACTGTTAGGAGTGGTTACGATAAGATATTTTTATAATGACGTCATATTGAAAAATTTCTAAATCTTATAAAAGTCTTCTAAAGGTGTAGATAGAGTCGATTTACACCCTCAATACACAGATATGGTCTTAGGTCCCACGTGGTATGGGACGAGCTAATTGCCCTTTACTAGGCAGTTCCAAATTTAGTACTACTATTGAAAATTTCTTGCTTGGAATCCCAGTAACGTTTTGCTCGACCCGGGTAGTCCGACACCGCATTCACAATTGTAGCATTCACTATTTTATGATGAGGCCGTAACAGTCTAAGGTTACAGTATATGTATGTTTTCAAGTACTATCGCTAATACATAACATGTTGCTTTGTACAGGTGACTGGTGTCAATCCAGCCTACGGTACAACATGTTGTACTGTTCTATCCTCTGCAATCACCATACTGCAAGAGAGAGAAAAGATGCCTGCACTGTAAGTAGCTATTTATTTAGAGCAGAGATTCCCAGACTTTTTTCTAATAAATGACCACTTTCAAAATTTGGCAGGTTCCGGTGGACCCTCTGCAGCTACTATTTGATCAAATGTCTACAAGCAGACATTTTGATCTTTTTTTTAGATTATCTTTTGAGACAGTCGCTGAGCTTTTTAAAATATTATCTGCCTACATTGATAGGTTAAGTCAAGTCAACATTTTAGTTCTTCGCTATCGAAAGCAAATAAATTTTCGTGGACCCCCCGCTTACAAATTGTGGATCCCATTTTTTGTCACGCCAACGTAGACCCCCATCGAGTCTCCCGTGGACCCCTAGGAGTCCACCTGGACCACTTTGGGAACTTATGATTTAGAGTAATATATCTCGTATAATCATGCTCATATATTCGTCTTTGCTTAATAGATTTAATAATAATAATATATATTTAATCAAACTTTGTCTATTGCTGTGTTACAATTATGTAATTGTAACACGACAATGGACAAAGTCTGTCTCTTTTGAAAAGACAGGAAAACGAAAAAATAAAAAAATTTAAAATGAACGTTGATATTGAAAATTTATCCAAGTCCCGACAAACCAAACATAAAATAAAAAATTTAAGTTTAGTCAATCGAAACTTGGATACATTTTCTCATAATAACAGCGTCGTATTTATTAGCAATGACCTTTAGGATACTATTGATGCTGCCCCTCAATCTGCTCAGTAAGCAGGCGACCCGCTTGCGTGATAGCATGGAAGCCATCCACTCTTGCTTCTGTAAACATGCTGGAAGCAGTACAAAATCGGGGCAGAACCAATAACATTCTAAAGCCGTTGTTATATTGGATGCGCAGCGCGTTGACAAATCTATCGGTATATCTGACCCACAGGCTGCTCGTGTAAAATGTTTGGCATATCACTTAGAACTACAAGATCTAAGACGGTTCATAACTTAACAAAATTAACATGGCAATTCTAAATCTTTTAAAGATTAGTAAAGATTTAGCTAGCCAGTAAGTACAACTTTACATATCTACACAATAGAAATTCTTTGATCTATATTATAATATATAGACCGATAGCCAGTGGTGGACCGTTGGACTGCAACGCAGTGGTCTCAGGTTCTATCTCAAGGCACACACTATCGACTTTTTGAAGTTACTGTGCGCAATAGACGCGACAATAGTCAACTTTGTCTCCAATCCGCTAAGACGACCCTGATGCGGAAAAGTGTGTACTGCATGGCACCAATTATTTATAACAAAGTACCAAAAAGTTGGCAGGAACTGCCTCAATCTACATATGTTTAAAAATAAACTTCGCACTTTTTTGACCGCCAGAGCATATTATAGCGTGACTGAGTTCCTTAATCAAAAAGAATTTGTGTTGACATAATTAAATTTATTTAGACCTGTATAATAATGCTGATTAATCTTATAATTTAAATATAAATAAATTAAATTTAAATAATTTGGACAAGAAAATAATATATTGTAACATGTATCTTATTTTATTTTTTATAATTTTATAATCTAATTATTTTGCACGTCATACTGTGACAAACATGTCTGCACTTAATTTATTTTGTCATCTTGTATGTATGCACTTTCTTTGTATGTACACACACATGTTTATACAAATAAAGCTTATCTTATCTTATCTTATCTTAAATAATCAATTAAGCTCGCTTTAAACGGTGAAGAAAAACATCGTGAGGATATCTACTAGTCAAAGAGTTCTCCATAATATTCTAAAAGATGTGTGAAGTCTGCCAACCCGTATTAGACTAACGTGGCGGACTATCGATATATAACCCTTCCCACACTGTAAAGAGGCTTGTGCCCAGCAGTGGGACAGTTTATGTATAGGGCTTATATTATTATACCTGTATTATAACTTAGATTTTTATATTTTCAGGGGCGGTATACTGACTACCGGCGCTGCGTTCAAGAACACGAATCTCATTAAAAAGCTGATAGAACACAATTTGAATTATGAAATCATAGACACTAAGAAAATATAGATGAATAAGGTTATTAGGTACTTGTTTTAATTACTTTACTGTGTATGTTTTGTGCTACACTTCCTGCACCGTAAAATGTAATACCTAAGTGTTTTCTAAACTGCTACTATCTAGTGTTACATTCATTTATTGATTTAATATTTGTATCATACTTTTTGGAGTAACCAAATAAAATAATTATGACAGCTCGACATGTTAGACTTTGACCGTCACCTTGTGACAGCTCGCCATTCGCATGCGATCGTTGAAGTGTGAAGCACGGTGATTAATGTAACGGAATAATTTAGTGAAGAGGAAACATTAAACTAATTATGGATTCTTGATGCTTGTTTTCTTGAAGTCCTTCAGAGCGTTTTTCACTAGGTAGCTAAAAATTTAAAACGTGGTCTATGGCTTTGGCTTCGTCGTGTTAATCGGAACTTATGTAAAGCTAACGGAGTTAATGAATATCAATAAAAATTGGTTTATACTAGTTATGCCTGTAATTATAGCCCTGGATAACGACATGACCCTAATGTAATCATTAACTGCAAAGATGACGGATTAGTTTATGCCGTCGCCTAGCCATTGCCACTGCACAGTGTTGTGACTTGTGGGTAGGAATATCACACGAGACATACATACGTAGAATAATTGGATATAGTGACAAGAATAGAAAAGGATATGTTAAGCTGGTTTGGGCATGTAGAAAGAATGGACGAGGAAAGACTGACTAAGAAAGTTTATAAGGCTAGTGTGAATGGAACAGTCGCAAGAGGAACACCTAGGCGAACGTTTCTCGATCAGATCGGAGGCGTTCTGGACAAAGGCCAGGTTAAGAGCACCTTGAACCGACGGGCGTGTATGAGGAATGTGATGAAAGTGAATGAAGCCAGAGAAGTGTGTTAGGATCGTAGCAAATTGAAATCCGTAGTCTCTGCCTACCCCTCTGGGAAATAGGCATGAATCTATGTATGTATGTATTTGTGTAGTCCACAAATAGTAGTGCCGACGCTGGGTATTTCTTATGAGATTTCAATATTTGTAAATCGTCCCGCAACATAAATGTAATTTCTAGTGCGGTTGTTACATTTTGTAAAAACAATCTGCTATCTTTAATTTATGCCCAGTAGGTTATATCCCTCCAAGCCATCATACATTGGGAGAATAATAATAATAATAATAATAATAATAATAATTTTATTGACACAAATTAAGCTACAGTAATTTAGAATTCTCTGATCCCTGCACTAGTAAAAACTGTGTTGCAGGAGCGTTTTTACTAGTTCAGTGTGTTTTCCCCCTATTACAAGTTAAAAATATTTTATGTCATTAAATTAACACATATCATAAAAAGGAATATTTTCTAGTGTCACAAAAAATTAAAACAATAAAAAGGATTAGTAATTAAGTTACACTTCATTTCAGTGCTATTACACTAGTAAGCGATTGCTTATGTATGTACATGTGTGTGTGTGTGTGTCGCTCTGTGTGTGTGTGTGTGTGTGTGTCTCTCTCTGTGTGTGTGTGTGTGTGTGTGTGTGTGTGTGTGTGTGTGTGTGTGTGTGTGTGTGTGTGTGTGTGTGTGTGTGTGTGGGTGTGTGTGTGTGTGTGTGTGTGTGTGTGCGCGATGATTGGCCCTACGACAGTGTCTTGGGATCGAAATTTTGGCAGTCCATCAATCTATTGCACACCAATGTTAATATTATTTTTATATATTTTATAGTCAGTGCAATTATGTAATTAGTTTTAGTAATAGTTCTACTAGTAATACTGTATACGACGCAGGTAATATGCGGATGGTAATACTTTTGTGCGGATACTCCGTTGAATATACCACGCAACCTTTAAGATTAACTAGTTTAGGTACTTAGTTCGCACGGGTAGCTTGCGCATGTATCCCGCGCAAGCTACTTGCATCTCGTGCAAGCACTTTTAATAATGACTCTAAATGTTGTTGATGCAATTTCAGATTTTATCTTGTAACGTCATTTGTGATGTCACTGGCTAGAATCAACGCTAACTGCTACATAGTACCTAGTTAGTGTTGTTTTAGCCTAAATTAGTGCAGTTGTATAGTACCTATCTAGAATATTTAATTGATGTATTCAAAGCACTTTTTACGCTATTTTATAAAGTTTTTTTAAAACCCGATTATTTTTAAATGTCGTTTTAATTTTCTCATCGATGGTGTATGGAAGACAGCCATTCTTGTCCTCATGTACCATAACAAGATTAATATACTAAGTTCATACATCGATATTCGTAATCTAGACTATAACATTATAAATGCGAATGTGAGTTTGTTTGTTTGCCACACTTTCACGCCTTGACTAATCGACCGATCATCATGAAATTTCGCATACACTTTGTCAGGGGAACAGAAAAGGAAATGGGTTATCTTTCATTCAGAAAAAAAGTACTGTTTCTAACATTACCTAACCTACATTTTCGTTGCTGTAACCACTCTCGTCGCCGCTGTTACTGCGCCAATTTTGACTAAACTTTAATTACTTACCTACATTTTTCTTAGGAGCCTTTTAACAATATAACTTTGAAGGGTACATTCCAAATGAATTAGGATGACAATTTTACATTTATTCATTATCATGTTATTTTCAGAAAATATTACGGGCGTTAAGGCTTTTACTACGTGTAGGGGTAATCATAATAATATGTGTTCTTGTAGATCGTAAAATGGATTAGTTCTTGATAAATATGCATATATTTACTGGTACCAGTTATTAATATATAGGGTCTGTCGTTAATAATGGATAACCCGTTAGCGAGGTTAACCAGTTATCAGGCAGTAAGAAAATAAAATTTGTATGTCAGGGTTGCCAACAGCGTGAAAATGGCGTACATTTTTGTGTTTTTTGTTAAAATTAACTTCTTTAACGTTTCAATTGGTTGCCATTCCAACAAAATTTGTTCTTTTTGGGTAATTATTTTGCCATCGTACTTGCGAATACTTGTATTATTTAATTTAACTACATTTTTAGGCGCTATTACCGTAAAACAGTACCAAAATTAACATTTTAATCAATTTCTTAAAATTAATCTTTCCGTACGTCTAGGTACCCTGGTAACCCTGACATAAAAATATTATTTTCTTACTGCCTGATAACTGGTTAACCTCCAGCTAACGGGTTATCCATTATTAACGACAGACCCTGTATATTGAGCTACGACCAAATTGAGTGGTCGCTGGTAGACGACCCCCCGCGGCGCTATTGTATACTTGCGCCTGACTATTAAAACTAAAGCTTCAGCAGTGTCGCTACACTATGACTTGCAGAACATTAAATTTAGTACATACATCCATAGTTTCATAGTATAATGGTGTATATCAGTAGCGTTGGGCGTCAGAAGTATACCTGCTATCTGTGACCTCCTTCACTCACATATCTTCAGTTATGTTTTAGTCTCACGAAATAGGGAGCGATCATATTGCCATCGACTGGCAGTTCCAGACTCATTGCAGCTATTGAGAAGTTCATGAAATCATTGGATTTAAGAGACGGTAATATTCTAATAATATTCTATCACATACACACAACACCATCTAGCCCAAACTAAGCAGAGCTTGTACTATGGGTACTAGACAATGGATAAACATACATGTATACTTTTTTGTTGTAAATACATACACAACATAGAAACACCCAGACCAAGACAAAGATCCATGTTCATGCATACAAATGTTTGACTTGTGCGGGAATCGAACCTGCGACCGTGGCAGTCGGTTACACTAACCACTACGCCATTGAGGCCGCCTGATGGTCGACTAGTCGATTTACTAATCGATACGTAGAGATGCACCGTGAGATATAATATGCCTCTGTAACCTTAAACTTAAACCTAATCATGAATTTCAAATAATATATTTTATTACTAGCTTTTACCCACGGCTTTGCTCGCGTAGAAGTAGGGCAGGTTAAGTTAGTAATAGTAGCTACTTTTGTTTTAAATAAAATATAGCCTATGTTACTTGGTATACAGCTTTCTAATGGTGAAAGAATTTTAAAATCGGTCGAGTAGTTTATAATGTTAGATCCTTATAAACAAACGAAAAATCAAATCTTTCCTCTTTAATATATTAGTATAGTATACTTTTAACTAATTGGATATCTACCTATACAAATAAATATTTTTTTTTTTTTGAGACGTCTCTCGCTTTGTGTATTTTATAATATTGTTACGTGCTGGGTTCGACGGATAAGAATGCAAACAATATTACCGACTAAAACACGTTTTATTCAAACACACAATTAAATTTAAAACACAACAAACACTATACTACAGTTTTCCAGTGTAACTGCTTCAAACTCCGTAGTATTTCCGCTTCCGTTCGCTTCGATGAACACTTGACCGCTTACGATTGTAAACTGACTCGGCGAGCTGGCCTTCCCTTTGTATACGCGGTTAAAGCGTTTCTAGAGTTTTCGAGTAACGTTGTACCCGGTATGTAAACGGTACGATGATTCGAGAAAGTGCCAGCGTTCTCTCTACGCTTCTCGTACTCACACTACGTAGTTCCGTAAGGTGTCAATAGATGGCGGTGTAATAAATTATTAGACGGCACTGCCAAGTCTTTCCCACAATGCCGAGAGATGGCACTGGGCGTAACAATATTATAGCGAAAAACATTCAAATAACAGCCACAAAGAACATTCAGACTCAGTACAACCATTAGTATAATAGACAAATTTTTGTTCCGTTTGGGAGTGGAACCGAGCGAATTTAGCGTAGTAGCAGTGGTGAGGCGACCACGTCATTTTGTCCCATAGATCAAATTAAACATTTGGGTAAGGGATCATAATTATGATGGTCTCACGTAGTAGCTGAGGAGCGAGCTTATTGCCATCTAGCGGCCACAGTTCGAAGCAATTTATTTTTATTTACACACACTTTACACGCACATTGTCGACACGGCAATTGAACTCGTGACATCATGCACAACAGTCGCGTAGACTTCTATAATTGTTACTTAATTTTAGATTTTTCGGCTTGCAAACTTAAGCGATGAGAGGAGAAATTGAATCTTATTCTTTATTATAAGTCGAATATTGCGTAGCATAAGAAGTACCTAATAAAACTATTTTTTTTAATGCGCTATTAATCTGTCATGTCTTAAAATACCAGACATAGTTATAAATCTATTGTACTAGTCATTAGGTTAAAGCTCTTGCATATGATAGGCAGCCCTTTTGACTACCAGATCTTTTAAAAAAATAACAAACAAACATTTGTCTTACAAGCACTTTAACTATATATTACTAATTTCAAATGTATAGCACAATAGATTTTGCCCTAGCAGTAGTAGCTCTGTGACAGATGGATGGACAAACGAATAAATAAATAAAAATACCTACAAGAAAAATTTAAAAGCTATAAAATTATGTTAATGTGCAGATGCACGTCTCACCTGACGGCATAAAAATAAAGGTGACGCACTCAGCTTAATGCTGTGGCACTTGCATTGCTGCAAGCACTACACAGCGCTGATTTTTAACGAACACCACAATTGACGTTTGGTCCCCCACATATAGTGCATTCCAAACACATGATATAGAATATATATGTACGGAATCCTAAATATATGTCATCCACATTTCTATAAACGACTAACTTAATAACGCGGCATAATAGTCAATAATGAAATAAAAAGTTGTGTAATTAATAACATACAGTAGTTCATAAATATATTATTAAATTTATGGGTGAACGCAAATCGGCCCAAAGGTGTTTTATGTGTTAACACATACCGCTTTTTATCCTCGTATGTGTTGCAGAAAGTGAATATAAACATTCGCACTCATGTATGTTATCGATTTATTTTTAGCCGATTTCAGTCAGACTTGATCCGAAATTGTTATACACGTATACATTTTATATCAGTGCATCCGTTTAAGAGCGTTGTATTGAAAATACTATCTGTTTAATTCAATTTATACTTCGTGCAAAGATATGAGTATTATAAATAGATCGTTGTTTAGGTAATATATTAAATAAATACCCAAGTTTCAACAATAATTTCACCTAAACCTCAATGTGTTTTAAAAATTATCTTGCTAAAAAACGTGGGAGCGCTCTAATTTTTATTTAGGCTAACTACGTTAAATTATAGTAATATTATATTATTACTAAATGTGCCCGGGGTTTCACCCGCGTTTATCGTTACTGCGCCGCCCCCATGGGTCGTAGCGTGATGTTATATAGCTACGACCCATGGGGGCGGCACAGCCTATTTATATTATACCAGCCTATTTATCGAGGAAGGCTATATAAATAGGCTAGACAACACAAAAAAAAATTCTATTCGGACCAATAGTTCCTGAGATTAGCGCGTTCAAACAAGCAAACAAACAAACTCTTCGGCTTTATAATATTAGTATAGATTATAATGTGTAGTTGTCTTTTGTAATACTGATTGATATAATAATATAATACTGCTCACTTGTTGTCACACACGTGCACACGCAGTCAAACTCGATACGAGTCGGTTACTACTCTATTAATAATTGACATGACCGTCTCGTTTTGTCGCACCACTACCAGTCAGTTGTTTGTGTTGCTCCGTTTTGGTTCCGTTCTGTGAAGGCGCGCCGGGTTTGATTGAACATTTAAATTATTGTGATATTCATTTACTAGTGAAGATAATATATTTGTTGACCACCACAAAACGGCTGGTATACTAAACAAGGTAAGATATTATGTAATTTAAGGTAAAATATGATATAATTTGATTAATTTGTAATGACCGGTACGGAATACGTATCGGTGCATTACCGTGCGTTATTTGCTTTTCTGATAAGTACATCAGTTAACGTCTTTGAACTAACGATAGCTGATCAAATTACACAAACATAGCAAAACAGCGTTAACGCGATAACACAACTTGGGAGATACCTCCCTATAAAAAAATAAAACGTTGATGGCATGGCGTAATACCCGCAAGTTGATTGTTTATATTTTTTGCTGGTGCCGTTGAGAACTTGTTTGTTATATTAGAAAAAAGGAAAATACATACATACCCATTACTTACATTTATGTGGGTAACTCTTTAAAATGATTTATGTTAGTTTAACAGTATACGCATAATTTACGCAGTTCACCGTCGAGTCTCAAATAAACGGGTAATAAAAATATCGAACAAATATAATGATATGAAACTCAAATAAATATTATAAAGTAGATTTATCTTGCTACAATATCTGCTTGTAATATCATAAAAATGAAATATATTGTTTTGTTCTAGAAATATTGTGAATCTAAAATCCATCTTAACTCCAAACAACTATAATTTAGAAAATATTCATAAATACAACTCCTAAACCTTATATTTTCCTTGGGTACTCATTAAAAAATAATATAAATAATTTGCACATTATCAAACAAATGTTTTTATGTAGGAATACAATAAAACATTTATTATACATACTCGATAACATAAACTGTATAGGCATAAATTAATTAAAATTATATTTAATATAAATTAAATTTTTTAGGCAACAAATTATTTTGTAACACCAGTTGAAAAATATATATTTATTTTACTATGCCACAAAGTAAGTAATTTACCAACATTTTTGTTTCCATAAATGCAGAAGGTGCTGGTTTGCCTAACTTCCTATGTTATTTGTAATAGACACTGATGATGATGCATAATTCATAATGCTTACTTGTCCCAATGGAATAAATTTCTCTAATATGAGATATAAGAATATCTAAGTGTTTGTTTGCACACCATAGCTACTTTCTTTAAACACTTCTATAATGCTTATGGATAGTGCTTTTACTTTTAAAATGACAAATTTGTTTGAAACATAAATAAAATAAAAGTAAATATTGCAATCATTTCATGTATGTGTATGTATAATTAATATGCTTTTTTCAATGAAATGTGACTTTCATTGTCAACATGCAACATTCATTATACTTTGAAATGGAACTAGTTTCTACTCATCATTCTACAAAATGACTGTGTGACTTGCAAGTAAGTGTGATAAGGATAACACAATCTCATTATTTCGTGTTAATAATGGCAACATACACTTGATCAATGTACATTTTAGTATGCAACCTCTGGCTTGGCCTGATTAGTTGCGTAGGTAGTAACAATGAACATACTCATGTTTATTTATAACTCTGATATCAATGACCACCTTATTCCTGTTCGTTGCCATTTTAGTAACTTCTAGAATTTAAGGAATTATAATTTAATGTTGAAGGGCTTAGTAAAGAAACTTGCACAGTTCTCATAATGTTCTTGAAGATGTGTAAAGTCTGTCAATCCACTCTGGGCCAATGTGGTGGACTGTGGCCTAATCCTTCTCACACTGAAAAGAGGCCCATGCCCAGCAGTAGGACAGTCGAATACAGGACTGATAATATTAATAAAATTTTATTATAATTCTGTGACATATTAGCTGCTCTGCCTCATACTAAACAATTACCCTAACCAATGGCCACTTGTAATATCCACAAACATTATTTCTGCAGCCAAATAGACAGGCAGCATTGGTAGCTTCATTATTAAGATATCAGACTTACAATAAACAGATTGTGCATTCCTACGTCATTTATTGCTCACTCCTAATATAAGGCATAATTAAATCCTGAACCTGGAGGCAGTAGTCTTTCTTGTATAATATAGAAATTAAAGTCAATGGAGCATTGATCGCATAAGACTACCTTGTTGGTTCCATGGCATAAGTTTACATAGGTTTAATAAGCAGTTCAGGCATAGAACTATTGGGTATTTCAGTAGTAATACCAATACAGAGATTGGAAATAAGACTGGCAAACAGCAATATACATGTTCCATATTATGTTGGACATAAAGTAAGCTGATGAAATGTGGGTCTAGTTCCTCCTCTGTGTACCCTTTGGTGGGTATACATATGTATAATCGGGAATTTGTTTGAAAACATAATATTTTGAATGATAATATTGACATTCTGGACAAAGGCCACGTTAAAAGCACCTTAAACGGGCGAGGGTGTATGAGGAATGTGATGAAAGTGAATGAAGCCAGAGAAGTGTGTCAGTATTGTAGCAAATGGAAATTCGTAGTCTTTGCCTACCCTTCTGGGAAACAGACGTGAATCTATGTATAATATTCCACCTGTATCTTCCAAGTAATAGTAATATTTGTGTCAAAGGTTATGATAATAGCAGGCATGATAATACTTAGCAAGTAAAGATAAAGTATTTTATTACTTATCTAGATTTTGCCAGTGGCTTTGCTCGGGATAATGTAGATTTTGTTAATAAATTTCTATCCCTCGGGAATAGTACTTTTGTCCTGGATGAAAGGTACCCTATGTCCTATTATGTACCCCTAACAATGTGTTTGCAAAATTTCATGATGATCGGTCGAGTAGTTAGGCGTGAAAGCGAAACAAACGAACTCACATTCGGATTTATAATATTAGTAAGGATAGTACTTTTCCTACACATATCAAGAATCAATATCATACGTAAAGGTCTTCATACAGAGCACTGTTCCAATAATTACCTTGTTAATGATTTAGTTACACAATTCATATTAGTACTAAACACGTTATAGGAAAACATTGTAAGGAAAACATGCGTGGACAGTCGTATCTAACATTATATACCTATACATACTTTAAATAGATTGATGATTTAATGGGTTACGGTGACTACGATTGACAAAAGTATGAGCCCGGCTTCGATCCCAACTCAGGCTAAATGTTGTTCGTCTGTTGGAGGTAATAGCTGAAGCAGGTAAATCTGTTCTCTATAAATAACGCACTTGTATTGCAAGCTACGATTCATAGATTACGGTAACTGCTTATCATCAGGACAGTATATTCGTTAGTATTGAGGTGCTCATAGCCAGTTGCACTCACTGATCGGTAAACGATTAGCGCGGTTAAGTAACGTTGGGTGCGGTCAGTCTATAGATGGGTGACCGCTTAGTGGTATTTCATCTAAGCGTCACCGCGCTTCGGAGGGCACGTAAAAAGTCGGTCCCGGTTGTTGTCAAATTAACAGCAGTCGTTAAGCCATGTAAGAGGCTTACGGGTGGTTTGAACAACTCTTGACAACAGGTTGGCCACTAACCACACGAAAAGAAGAAGAAGATTCCTTTGCCGTCTTATACTTTAGACCGCCACAGTCAAATTACAAATTACAAATACATGAAAAAGCAAAATGTGTCCAGCACGACTACGTGACAAATTATAATATGATGAAATCGTAGCTTGGCGCCGATAGCTCGCTTTTGCTTTTTGTCATGGCGGTTCAAAGGGCTAATTGTAAAAACAAAACAAGATATCGACGTCTAACCTTTTTCGAATCCGGGCAATCTTTCGATCTGAAATGTAAGATTTGTCTAGAAAAGTGTGCTGTTCCATTTAATTATTTCACAGTTAGCTTTGTATATATACCTATTATATTTATAACGAGGAACAATACATATATTTCCAATTATGGATATAAACTCTTGCCAGCGGTTTTGTACGCGTGAACTTAATTTGGACCGCGTCTACTTTTACCTTCTTGGACTATGCACCATATGTATGGTTAATCTTAAAGGAACAATATGAAACGTGTCATATAAAGCAAGTTTCATCTAATTCAACTTTATATCTATTTTATGTAAGTAAGTAACCAAAGTTTAGGTACTTCTAAATAATAGATTGTATCTCCAATGAATAGAAACAACAGGCAAACATTGCAACAGCATATTTTTGAGTTCAGATTCTTCTAGAATAATAATCGATCATAAAATATGTCTTAATTCTGGCAATATTTTATGCATCTGGATGCAAGTTTAATTATAGTGGTAGCAGCTGTCCCCCGCGGCTAGCTTTATATTTCTTGCCATTTTTTAACACATCTCCCACACTAGCTATAATGCCTGCATTACGGCCATTACGGGTGATTTTACAAACATTCAAACTACGCTCCGTAGTTTGAATTAAATAAAAATGTTTCCGTAATGGACAAATTATTTGTACAACTCATTTGCCGCAGTGGCAATGGCGAGCCGTCTATTTAAACCACTACGCCATTCCCGATCCGTTCCCGTGGCACGTATCGTGATGTTGAATTCAAATACCTACTTATGCTATATCCTTTCACAACAAACGGACTGCAAATAGAATTGTTTAAATCACCCAGTTAGTTTCCTAGATTAGCGCGTTTTAAATAAACAATTAATTTAGCCTTTATTCATTTTAGCTTTGTAATACTATTACAGATAAGAAATATTAATCATAATTTGCTTTTTTTTATATTTAGGTGTCATTTTCACATGCAGTATTTTGTAGTATACACTATATACACTTTTATGTCTGAATATAGTATAGATATATTGTTATAAGTTTATATTTATTATTTTTATCCCCTTTTTTGTATGTTTTATTTCGTATGCATTGGTGTGTATTAATAAATTATTGTTAGTAGGCCTGCGAGAATAACAGCGTTGCAGTCTATACTGTAACAATATAGCTGACGCAGTTGCCTAATTTGATCTCCATTTACCGTTTTCTGTTTAATTGTATTTATTATTGTTTTTTAAATTTATGTATGTATGGAACTTCAAATAAAACATTTTTCTTTCTTTCTTTCTTTTGTTGTGGCATAAGTTAGTTATACAATTCACTTAACCTGCGATCATAATTATACATATTAAATACTTCTTGCCAAACGGTCTACAAAAACTGAAGCTTGAAACCAAAACAATTATTTAATTAAACTTAACAAGATAATTTGTAAATAAATTAATAAATCTTAGAAAGTGTACAAACTTATAATTGTACACTTATGTACTAAGATTTATTATTATCATTTATGCTTTTAAAAGAAATATTATGATTAGTCTCGTTGGTTTTGTTTAGTTGGTTTGGTCGTAAGATACTGGTTTGAACTAGAGTCAGGTAAATAGTCATTAGATGTCTGGAAAAGTCTTTATAGAAGCAGTATGAAGTTTGATATCGCCCATGTTAAGTGGAAAATAAAACATGCATCAAAACTGCTGGTCCCTTTGTGGATCTACGTCGACGTGAGTCTATTTATGTATGTATATTATGAAATAAATGTATGATGATGAAAGGAAGAATAACTGGCCGGGTCGTCATAAGTATTATTTGCCAAAAAAAACAAACAACTCGTTTGTAAAAGGGTTTGCCCATTTTCTTGCTATATTTCGGCTCAGAATACGTAATAAGTCTTCTTCGTCGTTTTCTTCATTACTCAAGGTCGTGTCCGTCCTGAAGTGCTTTCATGGAGTCGTAGACCAGCTGTTTCCACACCACCCGATCTTCGGCTTTTCTAAGGGCAGTGGCAACTGTAAGTCCCGTTATTGTCTTGATCTGATCAGACCAGCGGGTTGGTGATCGTCCACGTGGTCTTTTACCGTCGAATTTCCCTGTTACAACCAGTTTGTCAAGGCTATCTGGTTGCCTTCGGGCGACATGGCCAAAGTAACCCAGGACTCGTTGGTAACATATTGTGTAGAGCCTGGTTCTTATTTTCAGTTGGTCGAGGATGGACTTATTGGTGCGTCTTGCTGTCCACGGTAATAAGTACGAGTGTTTTATTATTTAATAATTACGAGGTAATATATATGACAGTTACTTATTAGTTAAGTGCGGCGATAGCTCAGTGGAGAGACCAACAGACTGCAATGCAGAGGGTCTCGGGTTCGAACCCACGTCGCGCACCTCTGACTTTCGGAAGTTATATGACTTTTCGAAATTATGTGCGTATTCATTGACAATTATCGCCTGCTCCGTGCCTCGGATAGCACGTTAAGCCATCGGTCCCGGCTGCCATGAACATCTATGGCAGTCCTTATTAGGAGAATGTCGACACAAAAGATCCCACTGGGTCGAAGTGTCGCCGGTCTGCACTGACTGGCCCCCACATAAGATACAGATACTTATTAGTTGATTAGTTTGTCGTGGACTGGCTGCTGATTATTGGCCAAAGTGGTAAAAGCATTTGCGCACCTGGCGTTAGTACGAGTTCATGGGTTCGGTTGTCTAGTCTGACGTAGTTTTTTGAAGTTTCTGTTAAAATATGGTCTCTTGAACTCTAGATCTGTTTTTGGTTGAAAAATAAAGAAGACTCTTACTACGATGTACTTAAATATTACAGTTTAAATGTAAATAAATTTTGTGGGATTTAACATAAGGTACATATTGCAAATTCGTAGAATTGTATGAATACTTTATGGCTCAAGGCTGTTTAAAATAAGCAGGTCACAAAGGAAACACGACCGACTTTAAGCGGAGTTTAAATTTTTGCGGTAAGGCTGCGACAAGCCATTTTTATTGGATCTCAAATTGAATTAATTAAGAAGCCTTTTTATTCTAATAACAATGAAGCTACTTAGACGTGATAAAATATTAGTCAATTGTGTATTATTATGTTTGACACGATACACGATTGAACAATCTTTTTCTTGGCCTGTTCTTTTCTCAAAGTTCGAAGAGGAGAGTCAGGTTATGGTGTTTCGAAAGGCAGTATAGCAATACTTCCTTTGGATACAGTATAGCCTTGTCGACTTACGTGTCTTAAAATAATCAAAATATTAAACAAATAATAATAAATTAATTAAATTAAAAGAGGTAGTCACGTCTCGATATGATTACCACGTGATAACATGCAAAATAATACGCTGATTATTATTTTTCAAGTGATGTGATGTCATGTGCGCCATATTTAGCAGTTAAGGCTTAAAAGACTTCATTTTGATAAAACGTAACTTTATATCTACTTATTTAGTTACGGACTATTAGCCGCCATATGCCTACCTATCTAAAATTTTAATTACTATTCTTATACTAGTTAATTTAAACATACGATACAACATTATTCAAGGTAACCTTCCTATTAGAAAACACTCATATTATTTTGAACTTATTAACCATAACGTATATTGGGTAAGTTTTATAATAGACTAGCTTTTGCACGCGGCTTCGCTCGCGTAATACTAGGTTAGATGTAACAGTAATTTTATAAATGAAATACGTGTATAGTCTATGTTACCCGGTGATAATCAGGCTTTTAATATTGAAAGAATTTTTAAAATCGGTTTAATACTTTTTGAGTTAAATCCTTACAAACAAACAGAAAAAAAACAAGTCTTTCCTCTTCATAATATTAGTATAGATGAGTATTGGTGTATTAAGGAGAGTTGCACCAGTACGCCGCATGCAAACAATAACAGAAGTGGAATAGGTCATTGTTCACTTATCAACTATCGGCTACAATTAATCATATTATGAGCTGGACGTAACGCTACTTACTTACACATGGTAGGTATATTTCACGAACCACGTGCTATAAGTCACGTAATATGACAGTAATTGCTACGCACCCAAACGTTTGGCGATTTATTTGATGCGCTTGCGCAGGTTTCTATTAGTTTGCGAAAATTACCTAACTAAGCATACCTACATCATTGATATCAATGACCTACATACATAAAGATATTTTTTTTATTCTTAGGGCCTTTTCTTGTACAATAAACTAAATACTTACGTATTCAGATACAGAGAATTTGCTAGTATGTAGTTGTAAACAATTTTTCATTTATAATTGTTATAGTTTGAATCTATGTATGGTTTTTATAGACCCTTACTTTATTAACAGTATAAGACATAACAGTAGAAACAGCCTGAAACACAGGTCTGACCTAATTCAGTTAAAAACAGACTTCATAAACAAGTTTTTTTTTGTTAAATTGTAAATTGTGTTCTTTTAGATTAAATATGATTTTAATCAATGGATTTTAACATAATAAGTAGCCTGTTATGTTTTGTATAGACAGGGAAAAAATATTTGATTGAATATAATTTATTATATATTATATTACGAGGGGTATTTGGGTATTAAAACTACCGCATCGCCGACCGTGCAAAAAGCAATTGCATATTGCGTCGACCGCAAAAAACTTCACTGCCCTCTTGCGTTGGCTGTTTGTGACGTTTGTTTTTATAAAATATGATTTATTCTGTGTAGCTATTAATATTTCCTCACTAATCTATACTAATATTATAAAGCTGAAGAGTTTGTTTGTTTGCTTGAAAGCGCTAATCTCAGGAACTAATGGTTCGAATTGAAAAATTATTTTAGTATTGGATAGCCTATTTATCGAGGAAGGCTATAGGCTATATTACATCACTCTACAACCCACGAGGGCGGCGCAGTAACGATAAACGCGGGTGAAACCGCGGGCACATCTAGTTATTTATATTTATTTATTTATTCATTCGATCTTACAAGCTAACAGATGTGACACCCAAAACGCTTACAAGATAACTCGTTCAAAAATTAAGTTAAAAGTATGACTAAACATGCTCGTCACATATACATATTTATAAAATATCAAAATGTCATAGATTATAAATAATAATAACAATAAATTAATAAATTACAATAATTAATTAAAAAATATAAAAAATAAATTGTCAAATGTCAGCCCTGTAAATTATAATATGTCATTTAGAATTATTCGAAATTTATTATATAAATGTTCTAATCCATCGGCAAAAAGGTCCAGTTCGTAGTGCTGAGCAAGTATGTCTCCAATAATGCGGAGTGCGCGATTGGTAGGCGCGTGTCGCCCGCGCTCAGTGCGTTGGATTTATGAGCGGCGGCGCTAAGAATCTGCCTTTTCATGTTTGACGTGTCGGTTAGGAGGTTAACGCGATGCAATATTAGTAAAGAAATTAAAATTCGTGACGATTGTTTGCCTTGTTGCCGACGCCATTAATATACCTATAACACATTTAATAGTGGAATAAGCGTGAGCGTTTACGTAACTGCACAACATGTGAGGTTCCCGAGTCTTCTAAAGCGTTGCTGTGTTTCAAAGACGTAATTGTCTGTACGGAATCTGGTGCTATGCCTCGTAGCCGATAATAGGTTTGCGACTTATTCTCTGGTACTTATCTAGCTGGCGAATAGCGGATGTGTTATGCACTGCCTAACCTTCGACAATATACCCAGGCGTGATTTTAACCATCCTACTGGGGTCTTGTAAATGTGTTTGGATGTTTGTTACTCAATTACTGGTGACCGATGAAAATATGTTGATTGATTAAAATACAGTTTTATTATATTCACACTAGCTGTGCCCGCGATTTCACCCGCGTTTATGGTTACTGCGCTGCACCCATGGGTCATAGCGTGATGTTATATAGCCTATAGCCTTCCTCGATAAATAGGTTATCCAACACTTAAATAATTTTTCAATTCGAACTAGTAGTTCCTGAGATTAGCGCGTGCAACCAAACAAACAAACAAATAAAGAAACTCTTCAGTTTTATAATATTAGTATAGATAGGTAGAACTAGGTATATATTATTATAGTAAACTCTTTGTGTCTGTATACGGTACCGTGGCCTTTAAGGTCCTTTAAGCTGCTTGTAATCTGCGGGTACAAAAATTAGTTAAAATAAAATGTCCATTATGTTAGTTAAACAAGCAGCTAGGTGCCTTGTCTAGTGGCTGGCTTGGCTCTCTTGTACCCAAACAGTTTTATTTATTAGTTTTTCCTCATATAAAGGGTTGATTTTGTTGTTTAGGTAACTATAAATACATACACCTATACTTTGATATCATCCTGTCATGAACTCATGATCTTGTTTTGGTATCTAAAGTCAAATTCAAAAATCTTTTCTATCCGTAAAAATGATTTAACATTTCTTGGCCACGTAAACATAAATATATTACAAAAAAAAGTCTTATAGACCTATGACTATTCACGACCATGATAACTCTTATGACACGTTAATAACACAACAAACCATTACCTAAACTTTTCTGTCATTGCCTCACTTTATTTTATAATAGTTTTATAAAACCCAGTTGTATTGGGATCGTCTTTTAGTGTTATACGATTCGGTAATTTTTCTTTCATATAACCATAGGATCTTAGCAAATCATAGGAATTACGATATTCTATAATTTGTCCATGAGCCGCCTTATTTTGCGTTGTCACTGCATGAGCGAGAACGGTTCAAAACAAATCGATCTGTACTGTTGCCATTGCATAACGACCTCTTTTAACATGTACTGGATCTGTGAATCTGGGAATATGACGTGTCTGTAACTGGTTCCTGAAGGTGTCTTCGGTCACCGCGGTCCAGTTTCAACCGAGAGAGGACACGCTTAATTATGGTTGACTAGCTGTTACCCGCGACTTTGTCCGCGAAAATTAAACAAAAATGTTTAAAATTATTTGCCTTTCAATAGGTCCAGCGGTTTCAGAGATTAGCCGGAACAAACAGACAGACAGACAAAAAATTGTTTTTAATATAATTTCATATGCATTTAGTAAAAAGTCGTTATTTTGACATTACAAACAGACACTTCAATTTTATTTATTTTTATAGTTTAGTTTACGAGTGTTGTCGACAATGCATTACGCTCCTTTCATCGAACTACGATGGTATTACGGTATATGCGCCACTAATAAATGTAATATTACAAATAAATATTGACATTTACATATTGTCTAGGAATATATCAGAAAGCAATTCGTCTTTTTGTTTAAATTGCTTACAAATCACTGCTAGTGCGACTAAAATTTACTTGTGCTCTAATCGTGCATATAGACTTTATAAACTCATCAAATAGCCGAAAATCAGATAAAATGGAAGCAGCCACAGCTCAGGTCTCGACCGTTGGCCAATATATTAAAAGACTAAAACATACATACATACATACATAGATTCACGCCTGTTTCCCAGAGGGATAGGCAGAGACTTCGGCTTTCCATTTGTTACAATCCTGACACACTTCTCTGGCTTCATTCACTTTCATAATATTCCTCATACGCGCTCACCGGTTTAAGGTGCTCTTAACCTGGCCTTTATCCAGAACGTCTCCGATCTGATCAAGAAATGTTCGCCTAGCACTTCCTCTTGCGACTGTTCCATTCACACTAGCCTTATAAACTTTCTTAGTCAGTCTTTTCTCATCCATTCTTTCTACGTGCCCAAACCAGCTTAACATACCCTTTTCTATTCTCGTCACTGTATCCACTTTCATGCCGCATCTCTCTCTAATCACACTATTCCTTATTCTATCTTTCAGAGTCACACCACATATATTTCTCAGCGTTGTTATTTCTACAGCATTTATTCTGCTCTCATGCTTCTTTTGCCATACCCAACTTTCACTTCCATGCATAATAAGTGTTGGCACTAAACGACTAAAACTACTAAAAAACTAAAACAACATAAGTTTTAATTAATACTCTTACGAAGAAATTATACTTAGTTGTCGTATATAGCACTATCATTAAGCAACTGTGTTATCTACATATAAGTTATAAATGACCGATTGATATTTATTCGACCTTGGTATTCAATTCTCATCAACTTGTTTCAGTCACACTCACAACAAGCATGCGTCAGCTGAATTAATAAGGCTTATATTTAACTTATCACCAGATATAGTAAAATATAACAGTCAAAAATAGTAAATGATCACCAAAATTAAAACCGCATTTTAATGTGAAATTATAAAAATCAAATACCTATATGTATTTAAAGAAGTCGACGGAGCCGCGCTTGGCGGGGCTCCTATTATTGGGTGGGTTTAAGAAGGAACCTAACATTGTTTTTTTTTTTACGTGGGGGAATGCTTTGACGCCTACCTCTCCGCGGGGCGACGGAGAGGTTATGTCGGGCTCACCGGGGAGAGATACCCCGGTAATACCGACTAAACCTACCACGGTGTTCCTCGACATAACCATAGACGGCGGGGCCGCGCGAATCGCTTTCACATGCAATCGCGACCCCGCCGAGGTTTCGGCCCGCCGTGTGAAACGGCAGGCCACTACTTAAAAGACCCTCTACTGTCCCCTTGTAGGGGGACAAAAACACGACTCAGAGGCGCGCGTGGGAACACGCACGCCGCCTCTCGGACCTGGTGCTGATTGGGTGGCAGGCAGGCCCACGCAGCCCACCACCCCCAGGTCAAACCTCAGGGTGGCTGGAAGTCATCTCGCGAAGAAGGAACCTAACATAACCTAACCCTTCCGAGACGGAATGCAGTGATTTGAGGCGTATAGGTGCTCGTTATGATATATTTTAGTAAGCATATTTTGCTGCGCAATTAGTATTTTTGGTGGTCATTACATTTAATCCCAATTAATAATACCTAAGTTCATTGTTTTTATATACGTTGTATCAAAGTTGCTTATCCAGTTATTTATGACATCTAAACAATTATCGACGCGCGACGGTTGAAATGACAAAGTCCGATAAATTGAATTTATTAATAAAATAATCATATACTCATATTTATGTTAAGCATTTGACACTAAATATCCTAATATTGGTCTCAGTAAGTTACCCTGAAGGACTCCTAAGCTTGAATCAATGTGTACTGAATGGGCATTTTAGTTTTATGGGAAGTAGTTAACCAATCATTTTAAAAACTTACTGCCAATGCAATGTAGTAAAGAAATGCGATTTGTCTGATAATGAGCCATTACTCAGCGTTGCTAAAAATATCTTCGTGCTACTAAGGCAAGGGACAAAAGCCATTAGTCTACGAGTTTTGTGACTGATTTAACGCGATAATATTAATAGTTATTATTCGGCGATTTTCTAAATACTGTAGATACTTTTCTTGTCGGCGTAGTCTTTCTACTCGTTACTAGGATTCAATAACATTCAAAGGACGTTTTTAATAATCAACCAAAAGGTTGGCGAATTAGCGAAACCTTTTGTGTCATAATCGCATAACCAGGATGTAATAAACGGTTATCAATGTTTAAATACCTAATAGAGTTTTTGTATTAGTCACTACATGATATGAGGCGCTCATAGCCAGTTGCACTCACTGATCGGTAAACGATTAGCGAGGTTCAGCAACGTTGGGTGCGGTCAGTCTATAGATGGGTGACCGCTTAGTGGTATTTCATCTGAGCGTGTCCGTGCTTCGGAGGGCATGTAAAAAGTCGGTCCCGGTTGTTGCCAAAATGACAGCAGTCGTTAAACCATGTCAGAGGCCTACGGGCGGCTTGAACAACTCTTGACAACAGGTTGGCCACTAACCTCACGAAAAGAAGAAGAAAAAAAAGAAGATGATATGTTACCAGCCAGTAACTAGCCCATGAAGGTGTAGCTGTTTTATCTTGCATACCATTTGCGTACATCATTTCTTTATGCGGATTAGTGGACAAAGGCCACGGATCCTTATTCTTACAGTCCAAAGGTTCCTTCTTGAAGAGACTACCTGTCCGTTAGTACAAGCTACCATAAGTAAACGGTTACTGTCAGGTGGCCTTATACAATGGTGGCAAAGAAGCATAGCCCACCTGACGGTAAAAGGTATGGGAAATTTGAGGTACTGGAATTTCTGGTTACCAGGCGAAATTCAGTAACAGGGTTAGGTACTACGTTTATGCTGGTTTTCTACAGGAGTATATTCCTTCCCTGGATGAGCCAGTTTATTCGTACCGTAGCCAAGTCACTGGTAGCGATTTCTTCCAATTATATCGGTGTTTATTAAGCATACCAGCAATCATGCCAAGTTAATGCTACAATTACGTCATACGTATAACCATGTCTTTATTCATTCAGCTACATACCTCACTAACGTTTTAGGTCCATTTTTTTTTTTTTTTTTTTGACCCAGGAAAATCCTTTATGGATACCCCCTCCCCCGGGGGGGAAGGGTGGTTATGTGAGACTCTCCGCCCCTGAAGGGGGTCGGTATACACACTAAAAACCTGGGGTGAGTAGTCCCTCCACCGACGGAGTGGGGCGGGATGGGGTCGCGTTAGCAATCACCATCCCGCCCTGGCGATTGGCCTGGCTGATGGTGACCGGGCCTCAGCACCTATGGAGGGAAGGCCTTGCTCACCAAGACCATCCCCCAGACGTGTGGGGCGTGCAAGCCGGTAGAGAGTCCCCCGACTCTGTACCAGTGACCCCACTATACAGGAGCGAAAAGGCGGGCAAATCGCCTCCTTCTCGCTCCCGTCCGTCTGCGCCGGAGAGGGTCAGCGAGGAGGTTGTTCTCCCTGACCCTCTCCGCGGTCTCCTTCTGCGCTATGACAGCTTCGCAGAAGGAGACCACTGCCTGCCACGACCTCTCGCCGCCGAGCATGGCGTTGATCACGCTCGGCAGGGAGAGATCTCCGCCTATTATGGCCGAAAGCGTGTGCCGCTGCGGCCCCCACGCCTCCAGCGTGTGAAGCGCCGTGTCTTCCGGCGCCACACACTCGTGGCAGGCCGGGGTCGCCTCCCGTCTCGCGATCTGGTGCAAATACTTTCCGTAGCATCCGTGCCCGGAAAGCACCTGCACCAGTCGGAAGGTCAGCGACCCGAATCGCCGCCCTATCCACCCCCGGAGGACCGGGCGAATGGCCTCCACCGTCCACTGGCCCGGGGCCGGTGGAGCCAGGTCCTCCGTCCATCGCCTCAATAGGGCGACCCGCGCCTGTCGCCGCATGCGTGCGACCTCCTCCCACCCCGGGGGCTCCCCGCGGGACCTCCTCGCCGCCACGAAGTGGTAAACTTCGGCGAGGACCTCCGCTTGTAGCTCCCAGGGGGGGTCACTGGCCAGCACGCAAGCCGCCGTCCAGGACACCGTCCGGTAACCGCGTATGGCCCTCGTCGCGACGACCCGCTGCGGACGTCGCAGCAGGGTCTTATTGTCGCGACTAAGGGCGTCCGCCCAGACCGGTGCCCCGTAAAGGGCCATACTCCGGATTCATCCGGAGTACAGTCGGCGACAGGTGGCACTCGGGCCACCCACGTTGGGCAGCAGCCTCCCCAGGGCGGCCGCCGCTCCCAGGACTCTTGGGGCCAGCTGGGTGAAGTGTGCCCCAAAAGTCCACCTCCCATCCAGGATGAGACCCAAGTACCTCATTTGGGTCCCAACCCCGGACCAGGACCCCGTCCAGTGCCACTCGCGTACCTGGAGGAGGTCCTCCCCGAGGCCCATGGAACAATAGGGCTTCGGTCTTGGAGAGGGCAACCTCCAATCCCAGGGCGCGGATACGGTCGACCACTAGGGCAGCTCCCACCGCGGCCAACCGCACCGCCTCCCCTAGGTCCCTCCCCTTGACTACGACCAGGGTGTCATCGGCATAGCACGCCACCCGCATACTCGCGGGAAGCGTGCCCCGAAGCACCCAGTCGTAGCCAACGTTCCACAGGAGCGGTCCCAGCACCGACCCCTGTGGAACCCCGCAGGATACGCGACGGCGCCTCAAACCGTCGCGTCCCTCCACCAGGACCTCGCGGTCCTGGAGGTAGTCGGCTAACAGCCTCCGCAAATACAGAGGCACTCCGTGATACCGGAGCGCCTCCTGTACTGTTCCATGCGGGAGGCTGTTGAAGGCGTTGGCAATGTCCAGCGAGACAGCCAACGCCTTGTTCCCCCCACCGACCGCTTCCTGCGTCCAGTCTTTGAGCCAGAGCAGGGCGTCTATCGTAGACTGGCCCGCTCTGAACCCATACTGGGCCTGCGATAGCGCCGGCCCAGTCCCCTCCAAGTAACGTTTTTGGTCCTACGTTATGGAGAGATATATATTAGTCTGTCGAGTACATTTTCAGACTTGGTGCCGCCTCTGAGAATGACCTAACAGAAAAACCCTAAACCACTACACGACCGTAGTAAGTAAGTAGTAATCGAACCTGGAATCTTGTTATCACTCGCCAGATTTCACAAAAAACATTGCCTAGACAAGGAATAAAATTTGGAGTCTCAAGATCGCACCACATTCCGTCTGAAACTTATTTGAAGATGTGTTTTTAATTTATTTGAAGTCCTAGAATAATTTGGCTTTCTTCCACAGATGTCGCGGTTAGACGTGGTGATATTCGGAGCGACGGGGTTCACGGGTAAACACACCGTGATCCACATGGTGGAGTTCGCCAAGAAGTACAACGTTAACTCATGGGGCGTGGCCGGGCGCTCGGAGAAGAAACTTAACGATGTAATGGAGGAGGTTGCTGAGAAAACTGGTAAATCTACCTTTACTTTTAACGCACACCCGTGTTTGTCACTCTTCGCTCCCCTAGCCTTTCGATGCTATTAAACATGACACTATTTAGTTAGTAGTATATTTTTATATACGTATTAGAGTAGTAGTCTAGAATATTTGGAGACTACACTTAGTAATTTGCAAGTACGAAATGTCATTCTTCTTTAAAATGATATTCTCAGAGAAAGAGTTAAAGAAGTGAAAAGTATGTACACACAGCGACGCATCAACCTAGACTGTTTGGACTTTGAACTATTAGACGTTGAACGCTGCGAATCGTGCGAGAGAGTGCGTTATATTTTTGTTATTTTGTCTTATTCAATTGTACGGTGACAAACGTAGTTTTGGTAGATCTTTCTTTGTCTAACTAATCGGAATATACATATGTAGTTATTTCTTTATTTGATAAAGTAAGCTTACAAAACAATGCAATTAGTCAGTCGAATTTTATATAGATATTGTGATACTTGTTTTTCTCTTTTCAGTTCATTACTTTTAAGCAGTCGGGTTTTTTGTTTTTATAATAATAATTTTATTTCAGACTTTTTAGTTCTATTAACCGACAACTTCTTCAAATATCAATTTGAAGAGTTTAAATCCCGTAGTCGTTGCAACTCTTTCAAAGAATTTTGGTCATGTGGCCGATCTCATAGCTTTTTAGGTTCGAGTTTACTAATAGCTAATCCAGCCAATGTTTTAACTGGACTGAGAGCTACATAAGCTTGGCCCTTCGCAAAAACATGTGAGCTGAGGTCCACAACCGCTCGATCGAGAGTGGTTCCTTGTAGCTTGTGAACCATTACGGCCCAACAAAGTATTATAGGCATAATAACATCCTTCGCTCTATTTTACCTTGTCCCTGAAGCGCATCAAAGTCGATCGTGTAGGGCTCATACACACGCCTACTCCTGATTGGTTGCTTTTTATTGTGGACTCATCCAAATTCTGTTGTTACTTATGTAATATTACAATATAACATATTATATACATAGTTTTATTTTAATATATAACTAAGTACAGGCAATGCCATTCCTGACTTGAATACATTCTTGCTAGAAAATGATACTTCGGGCGTCCCGATATATAATTGGTACGCAGATTTGACAATTTGTGTTAAAACAATAATATAAACGTGATATGATACATATATTTTATGAAATGGTCTTTTCACGATCTTTCATTAGACATATTGCTCATATTGCTAAGGTAAATAAAAAAACAAATCCCACACCTTTTCTTTCATTTGCGGACGCCATTTTGAAAATTTATATAGCCTATGTTACTACCACAATTCTGATGAATTCGATGACACCTCATATGTCAAAAACCGTCCAGTCGTTTAAACTGCAGGGCGTGCCAAAGAAATGGACATACATATATACATACGCTCGAAAAACATTACCCTCCTTCTGACGCAGTCGGGTAAAAACGGAACACAAAATATTTGTATAATTAATCATGACCTTGCTTGTATATAGTTGTTTTTCACAGATATTAACAGCTCTATTCTCTTACCATAAATTCCTTTGTTTTTGCATTAGTCGTTTTAATTAGACTTAATTAAGTTAAATTAATTTGCGCGGTAAGTTTTAGTTAAAAACCCACTTATCATTAAAATCTTTGAAAACAACAAATTTTCCAAAATATAGAAAGAAAGAAAGAAATATTTTATTTTAATGAAGCATTGCAACACACAATCAAAACTATTATAATACAAAATTTGTGTGTAACAGTAATAAATGTATTTATAAATTGATAATAATAAAAATAAATAAAAAAATAAAACTTATATACATTATTATATACCTTTATGAAATTACTACATTATAATACGTTAATTAATTACATATACTATTACTTAATATATTATTATATATAATATCGAATACACATTTATACATGGAGGAGCCCTTGCTGTTCAATGTGCGTCGCAGTGTTCATTAAAAAAAGATGTTGCTCAGCATAATGCTGTACCGCTTACGATACAGCGCTGATTTTCAGCAACACCTCAATAGTGATTATGAGCGTCTAATACAGTCCAAATTAATAATACCATTAAACTACAAAAAAAAGTACAGAATTTTTAATTATTACAGATAATAAGAAACACAGATTACAGATAAATTAATAATAATAATAATAATAATAATATCATTTATTTGCCTAAAATGTGGTATATACAAAAGTTGGTACAATATTATTATATTTAGAGCAGCGACACATTCCGCCAAATAAAGTTGGCATGCAAATATTTAAGCTTATATTTAACTTATAATTACCATAATAGCTATAATTATTCACTATTTATTCATCTACAGTGCATTTCCATATCTATAAAATCGACATGACCCTTTCTGTAAAAAATCTTCAACGGTATAGAAGCTCTCCTCAATTAACCATTTTTTTAAGTCCATGCAGAATTTATTGCAAGGCTGTTTAATTATTTCTCGCGGCAAAGAATTGTATATTAAAGGTGCCATATATGAACAATTTTTACGGAACAACTCTAAGGAAGGAACAGGCATTTTAAGACTAATGTGTGTAGTCGTCCTTTTATTGAAATTTGAATTGACTTCGAACATTGTCATATTATGTTTGACAAATTTGGCCATCTCGTAAATATAGATGCTAGGCACAGTAAGTATTTTTTTAGTTTTAAATACAGGCTTACAAGATTCATCCCATCGCATACCATAAATAGCTCTGATACACTTCTTTTGCGCTATGAATACCCTTAGTAGGTCTGTTCCATTTCCCCAAACAATAATACCATATCGGATTATCGAGCAAACATAGGCGTGGTAGACTGTCAGTAAAGTTGCTGCAGGTGTGCAATGTTTTAATTTTTTTAAAGCAAATACCAGATTATTTAGTTTAATACAAATAGCTTCAATGTGATTCTTCCATGACAAATGTGCATCAATATGTATACCTAGGAATTTTATATTATTAACTTGTTCTATAATTTTATTGTTATTCTTAATATTTAATGTTACAGGTTTTCTTTTATATGTTTTAAAATTGATTATTTTAGTTTTATCTATATTTATTTTAAGACTGTTTGAATTCATATAATTAATTACATTTCTAAAACAATTATTAACATCAATTTCATGATTTTTTATGTCACCAGATTTTACTACTATGGTGGTATCATCTGCAAACAATATACTCTTATGTCCAATTTCTGACGGCAAGTCATTGACATAAATTAGAAACAGCAAGGGTCCTAAAATGCTCCCTTGAGGCACACCACAACCGTTGCTTTTGGCTTCCGAATCATAATTGATAAGACTGTTTGAATCTAAGTCGAGTTTTGTGACTCTGGTGATCTGTGTTCTATTATTCACATAAGTTGTGAGCCATTGTTGAGTTGGGCCTCTAATACCATATTTTTCTAATTTTTTTAATAGGATGGTATGGTCCACATGGTCGAAGGCCTTACTTAAATCAAGAAAGAGGACTGAGCAAAAGGATCTTGCATTTAAAGTATTTATTATTGAACTCACAAGGTCAGGTCAAGGTATTAAATAAATATACATACATGTAAATTTTTTATAACTACAGATACGAATTATAAATTAAATATTTTCATTATTGTAGATAAAACTATAAGTAGATGAAACAAATATGAAACAAATATGAGTAAGATGTCAACAAGGAGTTAAATACTTTAATAATAATGTATTTGTTTGTGTGGGTATAAACAGTTTAAATAACTAAATAAACAAATTAAATGACGTAGTTATGAGATATTACATGAATAAAACTTAATACCGTATAAGTACGTGTGTATGTACATATATATTGTACTTTTAGAGCGTTTTTTTAATTATGTAATAAATGTTCTTGGTAGGAATTTATTTACTTAGGTACATATATACGTACTTCGCTAGCTCAGAGATCCAAAGTGGATCTTGGCCTTCGACATTAAAGTGCGCCATTCCTTTCTATTTTGTGCCAAGTCAGATCAATCGAGCACATCCATCACTTTCAGGTCTTTAGCCATTTCATCTTTCCAGCGATACCTTAGGCGCCCCACCGGATGACGCTTGGTGGGTCGCCCGAGATATACTCTTTTGGCAGCTCGAACCTCGCCCATTCTTTCCACATGTCCGAACCAGCGAAGTCGGGCAGCTTTTATTTCGCTCATGATAGTCGGCTCTGATACTAGATGTTCAATCTCGCTTCCTCTTCTCTCCTCTGGACGGTCCCAGAATCTTACGGAATATCTTTCGCGACGCGACTAATAATAATAGTCAATTTTCCTCCTTTACTGCAATGTCCAAGTCTCGCATCCGTATATTAAAATCACCCTGATAACTGTTTTGTAGACGCGAATTTTTGTGGTTGTGTCAACTTAGGCACTAACACTTTATGAAGGGCTGCGGTACACCTTAGCGCGTTGACGATGCGGATGGTTATTTCGTCCTCCTTTTGATTGGTATCCGTGATCGTGCACCCGAGATACTTAAATTTATTGGTAGCAGTTTGGAGTTTGAAATTGTGTCTTGTTTGAAATTCCTTTTTTGTTTAAGAAAGTAAGCCTTGAGATCTGTATTACAGGGGACACAAACACACACAAGAATATATATTAATTACCTAAATAAAAGAAAAGATACGTAAGAAGTATTTCGGTGTTTTCAATCTTGTCAATATAAATAATTTCATTTAGCTTATTCTTAAGACGCTGGTTTTCTTAATACCCACCATCGAATTGTCCTAACAACCATTGTTGTCCTGTTATGTTGACGCACAAATACGGAATTATACCCACTAATTGAGTGTCTAAATTAGTTTTTCTTAATTGTCTTGTAATTAACTGTTAGTAATATGTGTTGAAGAGATTGCCATTGACGTTTGTTGTATAAAAAATATTTCTTATTATGAGACATGCTTTATCTTCTAATGCTGCAATTTACCGTGGCGTGGTATACAAACAAGGTCCAATAACAAGGCTATGAAACTAATCACATGTTGTTTAAAATACAAGTTTTGCCTGGTTGTCTTCCAAACTACATAAATTTGTTCAGAATAATCGTGTATATTTTGAAATGAGCAATGCCATTAAAGTAGATTAGTTATGTAATGTAACTGTAGTCTAATATAGAATGGAGACTGATCGTCAATTTTATTTCGGCAATGTCGCCTGCATAAGCGTTGCATGATGTGACTTCATTTAAAAGTATAGCAATAAAACATCGCTTAGATAAACCAACGTAAAAGACATGTCAATAAATCATTTTGATGAAAATTGGCGTAGATTGAACTTTGGTGGAGGATATTACAAAAACTTTTAGGCCCAGAAAGTTAAATTCCCATAATGTTGTATTCTCGTAATAAATATAGACGAGGTGCATCAAATTAAATCGATAGAACTATAAGAAAATAATTCCATAATTGAGAACAAAGGTCCAATCCGATTGTTACCGACAAGTCGTCTTGTTATCGAAACAAACCAGCCACCATTGTCATTGCTTCGAGTAAATAAGCTTTAGTAGTATCTAGGGGCTATCTACCTACATCGCCAGGTAGGTACTTCTTATTATTAGCCTAGCATCTGGATTCGGAACCAGAGGATCACCCTCTGGGATAAAATAGATATTCTACTGGTGTTATCAAGTTAGAGAGTGTTAGTCATTGGTAAATAACAAATCTAAAAATGAGGTTATAACATTTCGAGATTTGATATCCACAGTAATTCGGTAAAGAAATATATCCCAGGCATAGAAGACAAAGAAATTAAGGTTTTCCGATGATGTAGTCTGAGGATGTGCAATGTATCTATTGAATTTGCCTATATGCTATAGGGATAACAGTATCGAATATATCCGTTGTAAAATAATGATTTTTAAATTTAATAGCATATTATTTCTTGCAGATATTTTCTCTCTTTGCCTATACCTAACAAAACAACATAAATACAAATTCAGTAAATTTTGTTAATTCGTTAACTGATGACCTTAAAAAGTGTTACTTTGTGATTTGAATGAATAAATAATTTTTTGGCCTTGACTTTAACTAAGGTCAGGCACCACTACTCTAGCACATTTAATGATTTTCTGTTATATATTTTTATAATGTATTGTGTTTCTTATTTTGTTGTGGTACAAGCCTTTTCGTGATGACTTTCATATACCTTACACGGATTGAATATTTTAAAACATATAATCATTCTTTTTCGAAATTAGCTAATATTTCCTATGTTGTGTTATCTAGTTTCTATAATTAAAGATGTCTGTGAGAGTCAGCAATGTGCGCAAATGTATTGAGAACATCATACATATAAATACGTGCTTACCCTACTTTACTATGGAATGTCGGTATCGTGTTGTGCACAACTGTAACCGTATATTATCGAATGTAATTATGCGTATCACTAGTGAGAAGTTATATTGTATTTATTCAAATAGGTACTTGCTTTTGCTCGCGGCTTCACTCGCGTAAAAGTAGGTTATGTAAGTTTGTATTAGTAACAGTACTTAAACAAGTGAGAAACGGCCATGATTTTCCGTAAATCTTAGAGGTCGAAAAAATTGTATCAAGTGACCTTGAGCTCAGAGGTCAAAGGTCATAGTCATTTCGGGGGTATATCGACTATGCTGAGTCGAATAGCGTTGACTGCGAGTCTCTAGCTCTTACGGTTCTTGAGTTGAAAGTTGTATAACAGACAGACGGACGGACGGACAAAGTTGTTGTATAAGAGATTTTTCGAATTCTAAAAAAACAATATAGCCGATGTTACTCGGTGATACTGATAACATAGCTTACTATTGGTGAAAGATTTTTAAAATCGGTTGTGTAGTTTTCGAGTTAAATCCTTACAAACAAACAAACATTACAAACACACAAAAAATCAAATGTTTTTTTTATATTCCAATAGTTAATAAGATCATTATTAACTGCCATGCTAGAGTTCGAGTTCATTTTAAACTACACGCGAACAACATGTAAACATATTGCATCAAGCAGTTTAGTAAAGCAAGCCGGGCTTTTGACCTTATATGAAATCATTGCCCTTTACTTCCGTTATACAAAGAGGAATTTTGTGTAATCTATACTAATATTATAAAGCTGACTAGTTTGTTTGTTTCAACGCGCTAATCTCTGTAACTACTGGTTCGATATGAAAAATTATTTTAGTGTTGGATAGCCTATTTATCGAGGAAGGCTATAGGCTATATAACATCACGCTACGACCCACGGGAGCGGCGCAGTAATGATAAACGCGGGTGAAACCGCGGGAACATCCAGTACAAACATAAAAATTATGTAACTGCCTTGGTCGCTCAGCGGTAGTGTCTGCGACGCCTGTGTTTCAATTCCCGGGTAACGAGCTTTTGGGTTTTTTTGTAAAGATATTTGCAGTAGCAGCACGGATTCTGGAACTGTACTCGATAGATGGCGATAGTCTTCCTCTATTACGTGAGACCTAATGATTGGCGCAATGTGGGTATTATATATATCTGGTAACCAGGGATAGAGGCGGAGACTATGGCATTATCTCAGCTGAAAAACGTCCATTGTTGGACATAGGCCTCCTCCAAGGCTTTCCACACAGACCGATCTTGGACCACCCACATTCAACCGCTTACCGCAACCCTTACCAGGTTGTCGGTCCACTTTGTGGGGAGCTTGAGACTATTTATGTAAAAATATAATTTATTTTCCAGGAGCGAACGTGTCCGGTATCAAGACCATAATCGCTGATGTTGGTGATGAGAAATCAGTCAAGGCCATGTGTGCTCAGGCCAAGGTGGTAGTGAACTGCTGCGGTCCTTACCGGCTGTACGGCGAACCTGTCGTGAAGGCGGCCATTGAGAATAAGACACACTACGTCGATGTTAGCGGAGAACCGCAGGTATGGATTTTTTTTTAAGTTAATCTGTCAGGTTTTCCAGATATAATTAGAAATCTATTGTGTCTGGCCATCGGTGTGCCGCCACTCAATAGATTACCGAAACGAAGTTTAAAATAATTATTCGTGAATGTTGTGTCAAGCAGACGTGCTCTCTTCAGATCTAGAATGAGGATGAAGTACATCACTAAAATTTCGTCATTTTTGTCGTTGTCGGGCATTTTTTATTATTTAAAACACAAGTGAAAAACATCACAGTATAAACCAAATCGTTGTACAGTACAAACTTATATCAAAATTTTATGATCATAATAATAATAATAATATTCTATCACAACACTATCTAGCCCAAACTAAGCAGAGCTTGTTCTAGACAATGGATAAACATATATATACATACTTTTTTTTTGTAAATACATACATAGAAACACCCACACCAAGTCAAACATCCATGTTCATGAACACAAATGTTTGACTTGTGCGGGAATCAGACCCACGACCTCAGGCGTGGCAAATGTAGGTAGAATAAATTTTATAACATGTGTGTCAAAACTGTGGTGTTTACCATGGTCATCAGTGCTGATCCTGGCTGCACAAGTATAACAGCGGTGAGCGTGCGGGTGGGGTCCTAACCAGACAGTTGACTGTAATTTATTGTGTAATAAACAAACATAATATGCATATATATTTTGTGGCCCAGATCTGAGTTAATAGTCAGGCGTTAAATACAGGCGGGATGACGCATACGTATGTGACATAATTCCTACATAAACAAACGATCAGCTATTTGAGGTCAATGATATCAAACATTAGATCACTTAGGTAGTTTTAACTAGTCTGTATTACATTTACTGCAGTTATTTTTATTTAATTATTGAATCAAACTTATACTATCTTTACAGGGAAAAACCTAATGCTATACTCCATATAGTGAACCCTAAATTGGTAACCCTCACGTTCCAAATCACGTCGGGGTCACCAATTTAGGGTTCACTATATGGAGTATTTCAATAAAAGTCGGAATGTCACTGTACTGTTATTATATTGTTTCTTTACAACGTTTGGCACACTCAAATACACAAAAATATAAGGCCGCAAATTCTATAATATATAATAAACTTTAAGGTCTATAAGTCTAACATTGTCTACAATAATACAACGTCAACAATAGTCCGAACACGTATTACAATATCTGTAGTTTTAATTAGACTGCTGTGTAATAAATTGAATCGTGGGAAAACGATGTAAGTGGCGCGTTACACATACATAGCCAGAGGCTAGAGCAAGAGACGTTACCCTCATTCTAGAAGGTAAGAGGTTAACCTGTTACACGAAAACCCGGTTGATCCAATAGTTACAGAAAACCCTGAATAATAAACCTGAAAATTTGCTTTTGAATTTCCTGAAGGATATTTATATCTATTCACAGCTACCAAACGAAGCATTCAGCATTCTAGGGCCACTTTTATTCATTTTTTATATTAATGATCTCTGCAGTAAACTAAAACATAAATGCACGTTGTTTGCTGATGATACCACTTTGACTATAAGATGTTTGAACAAAGATAATCTCGAGTTTGATGCTAATAGTGATTTGCAAAATGCGGTGCAATGGCTGGAAGAAAATAATCTACATGTCAATTTGAATAAAACTAAATTAGTACAGTATCAAGCTCAAAATTCAACATGTCATCCTATCACAATACAATATAATAATACTGTTTTGCAGCCAATACAATCTACTACATATTTAGGTATAATTATTGACAATAAATTGAACTGGAAGGAACAGGTAGATAAAGTGTGTAGTAAAATAGATAAATTCGTATTCGCTCTTCACAAACTCAGACTCACGCCCAGTAGAGAAACAGTCCTCAACGCATATCATGGGTACGTCTCTTCAGTATTGCGCTACGGATTGGTCACATGGGGGAACTCAATAGATATAGACAGAGCGTTCGAAGCGCAAAAAAAATGCATTAGGGCCATGTATGGTGCTGATTATTTGGATCATTGTAGGCCATTGTTTCAAAAATTAAAGATACTTCCACTACCATGTCTCTATATTTTTGAAATGTGCATGTTTGTTAAGAGGCATTCCCATTTATTTCCAATAAATGAATGTATTTCCAAAAGAGTCCAAGATAAAAACCCAAACAAATTAGTAGCGCCAAGCCAGAGACTACACTTGTATGGTCGTAATGCCTACTGCATGGCAATAACAATTTTTAATAAACTGCCACCACAGATTAGACAGCTGCCTTCAAACAAATTCAGACGTGAAATATCTTTTTGGCTTTTGGATATGTGTTTTTACTCTGTTAAAGATTTTATAGAATATAAGTCATAAATAAATAATTGCTCTTAATAATAACAATAATATAATGTAATATCAAGAATTAATAACCACTATGCAAAAATTAATTATACTTAATGTTATTTTAATATTCTAATTGTAAAATATTTCTACACCGGATACGGTAGTATATGTGAAACACTGTATAATATTTGTAATATCTGTAATACCATGTACTAAGAAATAAACGATATTCTATTCTATAACGTTGGTAACTGTATTTTATAGTCTGCCCACACTTCTAATGGGTTTTCGTTAAATCTACTGACTGGAGCCCTCAAATAAAGCGATAACTCATGTGAAAGACTTTCATTAGATTTATTGTATGTTATATGTAAAAATAAAACGGAAAACCCCGGATTCCGGGGTATTTCAATTTATTTTTACTCAAATTAACAATGTTGCAGATTTAAAGGAATAAGTAGATATAAAGTAAAAAATTGAATGTGACACGATATTTGGTATATCGGATGAAATATATCGATATTACATTCGATACTAGATGATTCCATAATATCGGATTGAAGCGATATATCGCGTACATGTATCGATATTTTTTGAAATATCGATTTATATCGCCCAATACTACTTTAACCTACACTCTGCCTTGCCGCCTACTGATTGCGTGGATATCTATTACTGTATTGTTACCTATATCAATTTCCATTTCCTTGCACTGTAAATAGTTTACTTACATAGACCGAGATGGCGCATTACACTGAAACAGAGAGTAAGAGTGTAAAAAGGGGGGAAGGAGTAAGGTTATTTGACAGAAATAGTTGTATTGTCCTATCTAACCTAACTAATATTATAAACGGAATATGAGTTTGTTTATTTGTTACGCGTTTACGTCTCAACAACTTGACCGATCACCATGCAATTTCGCATACACATAGTCAGGGGTAAAGAAAAGAACACAAGAACAAGTTCTCTTCCAAAAAAATAAATAGGTACTGTTCAGCAAGCAATGCCGCGCGCAAAAGCCAATTTTGTTATAACTAAAGTTTATTGTGACAATCAACACTTATAATAATTTTAAAATATATCTTAGACACTACTCCAATAATAGCTTAATATTTTAAACCCGCTTTAACCTATTGCTTAATATATTATTTAACCTGGTGGCCAGTAGCTTTTGAATTATGTCTGGAATTCTAACAATTGATTGTTAATAGGATGTTCTGTCTTTTCTCCGTATATGTATATGACATTTTTTTTTAATCAAATTCTACATATGTTTGTGACTTCATAACTAACAATATCTTTATGATTTTTTTTTACCACGTATTATTAGGTGGGCCGGTAGCTAGCTCTGCTACTGCAGGCAATCAAAAATGAAGTCGTCTTATTCCAATTGTGTCTAATATTCCAGTTCATGGAGCTGATGCAGCTTCGTTACAACGACCTGGCTCGCGAGGCGGGCGTCTTCGTGATCAGCGCGTGTGGCTGGGACAGCATCCCTGCGGACATGGGGGTTGTGTTCCTGCAGCAGAACTTCGAAGGTTAGTTCATCTTACGGTGTGTGCAAATAAATGATTTGATTTGATCTGCGTAGCAGTCCAACGTTCTCCCACTAGGCTGCTATAAAACGAAATATTTGATTTCATTTTGAACTATACAGTAAATCAAAATCTTGCAAGTATATATCGGCTTATGTTGCTGACTGCCTATCGTATTTTATGATGAATATCATATTTTCGTAATATTTTATGATAAATATGTTCTTTACTGAAAAATCCGTTCGTAGCCGATAAAGAATCAGTGCGTTAAGGTTAGTAAAATAAGGTTTAATGTGGCGTGCACTTAACGGCTCGTATCCGAGCCGGTAACAAATACACGGTACAAATGTAGTGGCTCGTATGCGATCTTCTGTCAAAGGGGAGGTTAACCTCTCCTAAGTCCATGTATAATATACGTAATTATATATTGTAGGTACATTGAACTCGGTGCGCTCTTACTTGGACCTTCACGTGCCTGCCGAGGCGTTGGCGCAGGCCGAAGGACGAGGCATCGTTAACTACGGCACCTGGGAGTCTCTCGTATATGGGTAAGATATCTATATATTAATAGGTAAAGCAAAAACTTTGTACCCCTTTTGACGAAAATTGCGCGGATATGCATTAGTTAGAAATACATTAAATTAATGAAAAAACACTACACGCACACACCCATGCATTTGACACACGCAGTCGTAGTGCGTAACTATGGTTACATATATCAATATATAATGACATATATCAGCAATATCTTCAGGCAAACTTTGGTCGAATTTCGAGCACTAGGCGACCACTAGTTATAAGTAATTGTGTAAAGAGAACCTCGGATTCCTTTAATACGAGCCAGACTTAGTTTAGAAATCAGTGCATATTTGATCAAACAATGTACAACTACTATGTTAATTATTAACTGCGTGAATGTATAATAACAAATGTACTTGCTTTATTTATTTTTTATAAATATTTATTGTATAAAAAAAAGAAAGGTTAACACTACCTTGTAGACATGTACAGTCACCTGTAATAGTGCATGGATACCTTAAGGTCTAAAATCCTGTGAACACTCGAATTAGAATGAATATGAATGAACGCCATCTAGGCGTTGTTTTATAAATATTGCAACGCGTACTCATTTTAGCAAATGGGTGAAATTTATAAGACAGGAAGAGTCGAAGACAGGGATAGAATAATGTTTGCGTACGAACAGTTGTTTTACCTTGAAATGTGTTCTTTTTAAAATAAACTATTGTGAATAGAGATAAAAACATTGTTAAAAGTAAATTTATCATAATTGAGTTATTAAGACATCTACTTCTTTTTATTTTATGGTAGTGCACCGCCATCTATAATGATATAAATAAACTACTAAACTTAACAGTTCTTTTATTGATTTCCGTTAGATGGCGTCCATTACCGGCTTACCATTTTAGTTTTGAAATGGGTATGCATTTTTGCAGCTCCCTGTACAACTTCTTTTTTTTTATAAGGTAAGACTGCTTCTTCTCTAGAAATATTTCTTGTGTCGCGGGGGACCTTACAAACATTTAAATAACGGACACAAATAACACCCAGACTTGAAACATCTATTTGTAGATCACATAAAGTTTTATCCCGTGTGGGATTCGAACCCACAACACTCGGCGCAGTGGTAGTGGCGAGGCTAACACTTAAACCACTACGCCATCCGCGAAGTTATTATTGTTTTAGTACCAGAGGTATGGACCTCAAACATTTAAATTATACATGTGTCCTCACCATACTTATATTAAGAAGAGTGAGCTCACTTATTACATTTACATGATAGAGAATCCCTGTTTTTCTTGGTCATGTCATAACTTGAGAAGCTTTACCGACTTTTCAGAATACCTAACGACTATTTAATGATAATGTCCTCCAGACCTAATTTCGGCCACGGCGGCCATCCTTAACGGAGACTGGCCATCTGCGCAGGAGATATTATAGAGCATAAGCGTGTGCGCAAACACAAGTGCACTCTCGGTTCCCTAACCCTCATGATCCGTGATGACCATTATTTTACATTTTTAGTTTTTTATACAATTATCGAAAATAAATAAAAAGGTTTTATATATTATTTTATGTGACATTAAATATTATTTAATTTAGTCTTTATTTCATAAAGCTAGGTCAGGTACTTTGAAGATATTAAAGATTTTCTAACTGACCCTTTTTCTTTGCGTGTAGTAATTATTGATGGTTTATTATAATTAATTAATTAATCGTCTCCGGCGGGTACACACATGCATATGTGAGTAATGTGCCAGGAAGGGACTATCATATTTTGCAGATAACACTTTTAGAATACTTGTAGGACTCATCCGCACTCTGCTCATCAGAGACGCAGCTTTTTTGCGCATAATAGCATAAAAGTCGTCAGTATGTGCTATCATTTATTTATTTATTTATTTATTTATTTATTTATTTATTTATTTATTTATTTATTTATTTATTTATTTATAACCTAAATCTATCATTACAGATCAGCGATCCAATGCGATAGTTTGGCATTACTACTATCCTTAAACTACATTTATATAATCATAATATTATCTTAAAATACTAATCCTTAACTTACATCTTAAACAAATGACACTATATTCTTAATTTACTAAATCCTTAACCTACATTTTATACAAACATATATATGTTCTGTATCTTTAATATTAATCTGCATCTAAATAGCATATAATATATAAAGTAACTTTTGTGAATTCACTCAAGTTGCAGCACAATATATCAATCCTCTCATGAGCCGTGTTGACCACACGTATGGCCCTAGTGAGAGGAGTTTTAGCCAGTAGGTTGGTTCTGGGTGCAGGCACCGCGAGCAGGGGCGGGCGGCGCCGCCTCCACACGTACCGGTCTGGCACACAGAGCTCCAGGTGCCGCAGCACAGCCGGGTTATGCGCTACGCCACGTAGTAGCTTTACTATATATACTGCGAGCGCAAACTCCCGCCGTACTCTTAACGTGTTGTACCCCACCATACCCAATACGAATAGTGTGGGATACATCAATGGGTAAAACGGATATACCCCATATAATTTGCAGTACAAGTGCCTAGTGAACTTGTTTTGGACACGTTCCAACATAGTACTATATTTCGCCTCATGGGGAATCGCCTCCATATGACTGCACTGTGTTCGAGGTGACTTCTGACTAATGCGTCATATAGTACCTTGAGCGCGGTGATGTTGGTAAACCCATGTGACTGCCTGAGTACGAAGCCTAGGTTCCTATATGCCTTCTTACATATCTTGTTGATATGCTCACGGAAGGTTATCTCCGGAGTGAAAATGACACCTAAGTCCCGCACTTCCGACACGCGCTGCATCGGCGCATCCTCAACCTTATATTGGTAATCCAAGGGAGTCCGCGCACGAGTGAACGACATCACCGAGCATTTGGCAACATTAAACTGGAGTTTGTTGCTGTGGCTCCACTCGACCACTTTATTAATGTCGTCCTGCAGGCGTTCACAATCCGAGTGATCTTTAATCTCGAGCAGCAATTTCAGGTCATCTGCAAACAATAAACAAGTCCCATGTCTGATGACTTCCGGTAGGTCATTTATCATTATAATGAACTCGAGAGGCCCGACATTGCTGCCCTGACTCACGCCAGACCTAGTATAATACGGTTTAGATTCACATCCATTGTAGTCTACATATTGCTGGCGATCCTTCATATAGCTAGCGAAGAACTGAAGCAGATGTTGTGTGCATCCAATTTTCGCAAGCTTCCTCAATAAGACATCGTTATCAACGGTATCGAATGCCTTTTTAAAGTCGAAGTACGCAGTATCTACCTGTACTCTAGAGTCTACTGCTGGCACCACCTTCACCATAAAGTTGAGTAGATTAGTGGTGGTGCTGCGTCCCGGCCGGAAGCCATGCTGCGCATCCGATAGATGTGCGCGCACTTGTGCCTGAACTGAGCGTTGAATAGCTGACTCTAGTACCTTAGCGGGCGTTGATAGTACAGCCACTGGTCTGTGGTTCAGAATCTTCGGATTCGGACTTGAACCTCCTTTCGGAACCGGAATGACGCGCGTGATCTTCCACCTAGTAGGGAACGTCGCTTGTTTTAAACTAACATTGAAAATGTGGAGTAACGGTTCCGCCAGTACCCTCCCGCAATCCCGAAACAGAAAGGCAGGTATACCGTCCGGCCCAGACGAACGTTTAGGTTTGAGACTTGCAAACGCCTGCTGCACATCCGACAGACTCAGTGATTCAATATGCACTCGCGCACTGGTCGCCCCGGCCTCCTCCGCCGCCACGCGCGCGTCCAGTTGGGGGGGCACCTTGCTGTACACGGACTCAAAAAAGTATGCGAACTGCTCAGCACACTCATCATCAGTTAGATATTGACCGTCTTTTATAATATTGTGTTTACTTTGCGTGTTTCTTTTCGAACGAATATACTGCCAGAACAATTTCGGATCCTTTACGAATTGAGATTGAATTTTATTTCTATGATTCTTGTGGGCAATTTCTATTAACTTTTTAATACGAGATCTGCACTGGGCAAATTTTTGATAATCACTGTCTAACTTAGATTTTTTGAATATTTTATGGTATCTAGCTTTCATTTGTATACTTCTTATTATATCGCTTGTATACCATACAGGGTATACGTATCGTGAATTTCTACTGCTATGTCTTTTCCGCGGTACGCATTCATTTATATTTAAATTAATGTTATCGTAAAAGAAATCCAACATTTGTTCCAAATCATTCATTCCGTACATTATACTCCAGTCAATGGAAACAAGTCTGGAGTACAACAGTTGAAAATCGGCCTTATTCCAATTCCACTGCGGTCTAATATGGAGAGCGCTAGCATCGCAGGAGGCAGCGGGGGCCGCCGGCGGGGCGGGGGCGGAGGCGCGGCTCACGCTAATCGCGAGCGGCGGGTGCTGCGTGTCGACCGGCACCAGCGCCTCGTCGGCCTCCACCACCGTCACTACACCAAGGCCTGCACTCAGAACCAAATCCAATTGACGACCTAAACAATTGGGTACCTTGTTACTTTGAGTGAACTCGCAATAAGACATAAAACATTCATAATAAGTACTAATATTAGCAGGACAGGAATACATATTAAAATCACCTATTACCATAACTTTTACATACTTATTACATAATTTTTCTATTATTCTAAATAATAACATGTAATCGTTTTCCGAGCTGCCAGGCGGAATATAGATAACACAACATACAAACAAAAAACGTTTATTTAAATGTACCGTTGCGCAAATCATTTCGAAAGCACAGGTGTCTATCGACGCGTCTATGATAGGTAGCTGTCGCAGCTCGTATCGGTGTGTGGCCACTAGAAGCGCTCCGCCTTGCTTCCGACCATCCGCTCGATCACATCGTATGATTTTATACCCCGGTGGAATAATTTCCGCGTCTTGTATGGATTCACTGCAGCCCGATTCAGTAATAGCAAATAAGTCTGAGTGAGACGACACTAAGCTATTTCTGAAGTTGTCCAGTTTAGTTCGAAGACCCCTAACATTTTGATAATATATTTCAATTACATTATTGCTTACCGAGCGGGCCCGTGGGTTGCTTACGAAAGTTACGAAACCAAATCCATTCATTGAATTCTGCATTCACTGGCCATACTTCTGCATCATTTAACACGGCATAGTGTTCCCCGGATACACCTATCATAAAAGATGAGTAATCTCGCGCCGTTCGATGTTTGATTTTCTCAATTGTAATCGGCACGTCTGGTCCACATAAGTTTTTAACGTAATCAGTCATAGTTTCTACCGTGGTTTCCGGATGCAACCGCCATACGTGTAGATATTTCTTTCTTTCCATTGCCTTTATTCCCTTTACTTCTGTATTTCTTCCAATGGTTACATTTTTGGACAAACGATTAGGTTTTTTATATTGTACAGTAGTCCAGTCAGCTTCTTCCTCCCGTTCCAACGGCCCACCAGCGACCAATAGGCTATTATTAGTATTATTAGTCGTCTGTGTTCCAAGTTCAGTGCATTTCGTGGCCCTACGCTTGTTTACTTTCTGTATTTTAGCGGTTGGTTGGCTATTCGAATTATTACTCATAGTATTATTTTTATTTGGTGTCTTTTAAACAACGGCTTTGGCAAAAGAGGAGTGGTCGCTCAGTAATGCCCCCTGAGTTGGTGGAGCGATGGAAGATGATGCCTGAGGTTGGGTATTTCGAGTAAAGTTAAGATTGACCTTTTCTTCAATCACCGTCATTATGTTTACTAATTTGTCAAGATCATTTTTTGTTTGCGCAAATTGATCTTGCATGAGCACAATTGCATTTGCTTGACAGTCTAATCGGGACATAATATCTGATCGTAACTGCCTTAGTTCGTCAAGTAACACGGAATCCACGTCTCTTAAAATTGTTGGTGAGAATTGTGCCTGAGTACCTCGCTGAGTGTTTACATTGTTAGGTGTTGTATCTTTATGCAGTTTATTATCCATTCTGACCGGTGTATCTATATTTCCCCGTTTTGGGTTTAAACATATACATTCTGGACATACCCACTTCTTCTTGTATGCTAGGGTAAATGTTTTAAAAGCATCTAATTTTATTTTGAGACACTTCAAATCATAGTTCTTCATGCATACCTCATTTGAGCATCTCATATAGAAGCTATCAGTAATAGTTGTATTACAAGCGCTGCATTGTTTTGCCATTATGATTCAATTATAGTATAAATCAACAGCTCTAAAAGTATGTCTTTGTGTGAGTGTAACGCCAAGCTCTCCACATACCGCTGTAGTGCGACAAGGATGAATTATTGGTCGCGCGCAGCCTGTCTCTTTCCCCCGAGGTGAGGAGGAGCTTTCCTCAGCCTTGTTAGCTCGCACGATATTGCACACGCGAATAAAATCGGCAAAAAGTTCACTCCACTTCATCATAAACATACCTAACGCGCTGTAGTAACGGGGTAAACCCAACAGTACCCTAAAAGCTATTATATTGAACACGTAGGGCGTCGTAGGCCCGACGCGTATATTTCATCCATAGGCTACATGTGTAAAACGATGTGCAGAACGCTTTAAACAATGTGATTTTCACATGATCACTGCACCGTGAAAACCTACGAGCTAGCATATTGCATCGGACCGACAGCGCCCTACGTTCCCTCTCCATGTCATCAAGGAGATCCTCCAATAGCACATGACCCAAGTATTTCACCTGAGTCACACGTCTAAGGGGCACATTATTCAAAAATACATTAGATATTTATTTACGAATCTTTTATTGTACTCATGTAAGCAGATTTATTAATTTTAAGCACATATATAATTTTTACTTGATAATCAATAATTATAATTATATTATACAGTATTATGTTTCAATAAGATTTCTTGAATTCTTATAAAAAACGCTGTACAAAAATAGCTTATTTGCTCCACACTCAAACGCACTACATATACATCGGTCACCAAGGTGTTGCTGAAAATCAGCGCGTTTCGCTTATGCGGATACAGCTTCAGGCTGAGCAACATCTTTTTTTGACAGACACTGCGCAGCACACTGCATACGCTAGGTTATATACTTACTGAATGGATCGAGCCATGGGTTTAATATTTTTATTTGTTTTTATTTTTATTTTTTATTATAATGTTATTGTATTTTAAATTGTCATTTACTTTTGTTCTACTGTCCCATTGTCTTCTTTTTCCTGTCTAACTGTATACTACGTTTATGCTGTCTGCAGTATGAGTTGTGTGTTTTCCTGTCAAAATAAATGTATTTTCTTTCTTTCTTTCTTTCTAGATGTAATAATAATTTATATAAACCTTGTATATTATGTCTGAGATATAAGTTTTAACTTGTACAACGATTTAGTGTATACTGTTATGTTGTCCATTTGTTTATACTAATAAATAATAATAATTAGGCAAGTCTAAGGGCACATTTTTTTTCCCACCAAACACCATAAACTCTCTTTTTTTTACGTTATGTGTGAGTCCATGAGAAACAGCGTGAGTCTCACGTATTTTAACTAATTTTCGAACCGAAGTGATTGAGGGACCGAGAAAAGTTTTGTTTTATTTGTATTTTCTTGTGTTCTGTGTCTAAATGTACTATATTTAATATTCCAGTATCGCAAACTTCCACGAGCTGCCGATGCTAAGGAAGCAGCTGTACCCGGAGCCATTACCGAAACTGAAGCCGAAGATATATAGAGTGTGAGTTATATTTTTATAATATTCTGATTCATGAATTGCCCCTTCATTTAATCTTTATTGTATTTATATATAATATATATGTGCATTTGCCTAATATTCTGCTACGCTTACTGCATTCTGAGAGGCGCTCACAAGTGTTCATAATTTTACGTTGGGTTATTGCATGGTGATAATAATAATCAAACAACGGTGGTTCTTTTTAAATATCGGTTATATTATATGCAAGCGACCTATACTACCGTGTTCATAAGTCCACCATTTAGATATGCGATGGGATCCCGAATTCTCGGCGGCACCAGGGAGTCTGGAAGTCGCCGGCAGCTGGCAAAACACTCGTGCCCTAATACGAGAATTATTGTAATTGCTACGTAGCCTTCTTCCTCTCTTCTAATTTGTTGTGCCCGACATGGTCCATAAGGGCCTAATTTGTTTTATAAGTCCATCTTTATATAAGATTGAACGTGTAGGGATTTTCTAATGTGTTCTTATCTTGTGTCCAAATGAAATATCTCTTGATTGATATTGGGTTACCACCTAACTTAGTGGTTGCGGGGAGACAACTGTCGCGCAGCGCTACTGTATACTTGCGCACGACTATACAACACTAAAGCGTCAGCAGTGTCGCTACAAATGCAATAAAATATTGAGTAGTTGAGCCTCGCTGATTTCAGCATAAATGGCCGGCTCGAACGGGGAAGGACTACCCTCTCACAGAATATCGACGTGACATTGCAGTATTCCTATTTCCTACTGTTGTGTTTCGTTCGGTGAGTGAGAGTGCTGGAGACCCAATCACCTCACTTTCCTCCTGCCCGCTCCTCCTTCCCAATTCCTTTTTCTTTTCTTCATTTCCTAAAGGGTTGTCAACGCACAAGTGATGTCTCTGGTGTTGCAGGCGTCCATAGACTACGGTGACCACTTACCATCAGGTGGGGCCGTATGCTTGTTTGCCATCATAATAGAATAAAAAATAAAAAACAATAACTAAAATCATTGGTGACGTAATGTGGTTATAATAGTTATCTGCTTGTCATCAGCGTCAGATTATGTATGTTCGTATTTAATCAATCTACTTTGTATTCCAGGACATGCCACAAGAAGAACGGCAAAGGTAAATACTACCTCCCATTCCTGGGCTCAGACGAATCAGTCGTCTACCGAACACAGCGGTACCTACACGCCCAAGAGAAACAGCGTCCCGTGCAATTCAAAGCGTACATCAAAATTGGCAACCTTATCAATACAGTCCTTGCTATCTTCGCTGCAATGCTCCTGTTCCTCCTTGCAAAGTTGCGCTTTACAAGAAATCTACTACTGCAGTATCCCAAGTTGTTCTCAGCAGGCAAAATCAGCAAGGAAGGGCCTACCGATGTTGTGATGAATAATTCCTTCTTCATTTTTGAATTAATCGGAGAAGGATGGGAGCAGGGCGCCGATATTGACAATACTGAGCCTAATAAGAAGATTGTAGCTAAGGTTGGTTGATAAGACATTTCTCCTGTTTTTTATTTAGGTGTTATCATGCGCAATTCTCATTTAAGAGTAGTAACTGTCATGTTTTTATTATTAAAAGATAATAATTATACTAGAAATAATTTCTGTGGAGCTACTAACGTTGAAACAACGGACATAAAAAACATCTGTCCAGGGTACCTATATAATACGAGTATCTTTCATTATAGGTATTATAATTGTATTGCACAATCTATTGTACGGTATGCTAATCGACCTTGCAACACGGTGTGGCGTTGTGACCATTTCAATCATTGCACTATTCGAACGCTTGTAACGCTGATGACTTTATTCCCGCATTCCGATCATCCGGAAAGTCTTTGGTTTTGGTCAGTCTTTATCGTCTGTATAGCGTGCCCAAAGACTTCTGAAAATCCTGGTAAAAGATAGATCTTTAGGCAGCATAGTAGAGCCTGATTAATGAACTGTAATTTTGTACTACAGTAATTTTGACTTGAATACTCTTCCTTAAGACTGCGCCGAGCGTAAGACAGATAATGACAGAGCTCGTGCGGCGCACATTCAAATCGGCGCGCGGCCACCATTGTCAAATTGTATGGAGGATATGAAGTGCTTTTTTGATAAATATGTATCTTTATTGGCAACCAATAACTTAAATATTTGGGGCGGACAAATTGTAATATAACTATTTATGTTTCGTTTAAGCTGTAAAATAGAATTGATTTCTACTGTTATAATCTAAAAATCACGTAACACGAGCTTACGTTTTTTCATTTTTCGTGCAAATATACGTAATTTTGTAGGCGAAAATATTAATTAATTTAAGTTTTTTACACGGAGTAATTGTAAACACATTCATTGTTATGGTAAATGTATATTTTATATTTTTATTAAACCAAAAGTGTTGATGTTATACACTTAACACATTTCGCTCGGCGCAGTCTTAATTAGGTGGCTCCCATCATATTTTAGAACTAGCTTCTTCTTGCTTGTGGCTTCGTTCGCGTAAAATTAGAGTAAGTTATGTTAGTGATCAACACTTTTTAAATAAAATATAGCCTATGTCACTCGATGATAATATAGCTTTCAAATGGCGAAAGAATTTTTAAAATCGGTTGTCTAGCTTTTGACTTGAACAATATGTGGTAACAAACAAATAAACAACAAAAAATCAAATGGTTAAATTTCTTTTTAATAAAATTGCTATAGATAAAGGTTCAGATTATTAGAGTATATATAACCAAGTATACTCTAAGTTCAGATTATAAGTAATCTGGACTTAGAGTATACTTGGTTAGATGATGTAGATGATCTTAGGTGTAGATAGCCGGCTGAATACGATGCGCGTATGAGATTTGTGCGTATTCTGATCAAGGTGGCCGAATGTCCATAAAACCACTCACTTGACGCCGGGTACATCTAAATTCGCATACTGCAATGAGCATTCCTTATCTATATAATTTGTATTTTCATTATTATTCGACAGCAATAAATAATTTTTAAAGATAAAGATAAAAAGTAAAGTAACAATATTCGTAATAACATGTCGCATATATTTTAATTTAATTGTAATCCTACAATATTCTAAATAAAGGTTCGTTAATTTGAAAAAGTAATGGATATTATATAATATAATATAATATTCTATAACATACACACAACACCATCTAGCCCGTTTTTTACATTTATATAAAGAAAAATTTATATGTGAGTCACAGTTATGTCCAAACTTACCTACACCACAAACCAATGCCAGGGCTTAAATTTTAAATATAAAAGAAAAGGAAATATTAGTAATAATAAAAAAGATTGTAAACAAAAACAAAACAATAATAATATTAAATGTCAAAAATTTGATTATTGTCTTGTGAATGTGTGTGCAGGTGACAGGCGTGAACCCGGGCTACGGCGCTACTTGCGTGGCGGTGCTATCCTCGGCACTAACGATACTGACTGAGAGGGAGAAGATGCCCGTACAGTGAGTATTTTGTTTCATACATCTGCCTTATATTAGTACAAAAGCTGCTAGCTCCATAGGTAGACGTAAATGACGTAATACCTTGGTTTCGTTCCTCGTAAACAACGATATCGGCTGGCAAGATGACCATGCAATCCTAAATCATACAGCTATGCTAGCTGCTGCTAGCTTTAGTTGTTCAGTAACAAACAAACAACTTGCATAATACCGCAAGAAAACTACTTATGCAAATTGTCGGTATCGAAGCGTTTCGCTTCAAGACTCAAATTACAAAAAAAAGCTCGAAAAATCATTAGACCTCTCGTTGACATAATGGCGATTCTATAAGACGATCTGAGGCTTTACCATGTAAGCTTTGAAAGTCTAGTATCGCCGCACATACAACCGCCGTGACGCCAAAGCGTCCTCGCGTTGAAAAACGGCAACGTTGTGGATCCTAGATACCCTTGCCAACATATGCATCAATGAGAGATTGACCCTTACGTCTCTTGATCTCTTATTGCACCTTGTGAATTCAGGCACAAGGTTAAACACAATTTAATTACATGAATTTGAAGAGTTCTTATTTGTTCATTCTCTATTATTCATTTTCTTAACAGGGGAGGTGTTCTCACAACGGGCGCGGCGTTCAGAAACACCAACCTCATCAAGAAACTTGTAGACCACAATCTCAAGTATGAAATTGTGGACTCCAAGTAAATGTTGAGGCTGTTTTGCATTTTAACATTCGGCAAAGCTTATCTCATTGTCTTCGTGAAGTAGAACCACGTCAAATAAAATATACTGCAATATATTTACATAATTTAAAATACGAAGAATACCAGAATACCAAATATAAATAATAATTTAATACAAATTGCAATAATAATGTTAAGATTTCTGTACCATCGTAGACAACAAACATACTTCGTTACGTTGTTTACCTCATTTGCCATAATATCGCCATCTATTATAGTTTACAGAACTACTAGTCAAGCCTAAATGTTTATCTATCCGTTATATAGATGTCGCTAGTTATCACTCGTTGGTAATTTTGTTTAATAGATGGCGTTAATTTATTATACACAAAACTAATATTGTTCTTATGGCACGAGTTATTCCTTCAATTATACTATTACTAATCATTAGTAGTATGTTTATAATATTACTATTGGTGCTTTATAGGCCTGTATACAGATACCTGCCTTAATAGATTAAGCATTTAATTATTGAAATCAATTGCGTGTTTTAATGAAATAAAATATTTAATAAAATAAATAATATTTTATTTACCTCCTAATACGAATATGACTGGTTTGAAGTATTTGTCTTACGGCTATCTACGCAACGCTGCGTTGGGCTATGTTAGCAATTTTATACATAAGCGATGTGTATACATAAGACAGTATTTGAAGGTTACAACCTTTATATAGCCAGTCTGTAGGAGTAAATAGATATTTACTCCTACAGACTGACTACGACCAATATGCATTGGTCGTAGTCAGGTTGAGTTAGAGTAGTTTTGAGCCCGATAGATGACAATAATGAATAAGACGACCGGCTGTTGCGGTGCTCGGGGAGTCCTGTTACGAGGATAGAACTTATGTTATAGGTACTATGCGGCAAGATACTCGAAAGTATAAAATGGTAGCCGGTCAAAATATACGTCGTAAAGCCAAATGCGAATCATTATTTTAAAATTTCATATATGCCAGTATCTTTAATTGTTTGACAAAATTGTGATTAATCCCGGTTTTAATAAGTTTTAGAAATTTGCGCGCCTGCGACAGGTTATAATTCAACGCACTCATAGTTCTTTGTATCCTTCTATGTACCTATAATATACAAATAAAAGTTGATTTGTTTTAAATAGCAATTTACCAGCGCAAACGTGGTAATATTGAAGCACTATATTCAAAACTTGGGCATTATTAAATAATTTATCTACCTATACTATACCTATACTATTATTGTATTTATTTTTGAACCACCAGTAATACCTATATATACTATATGTACAACAATACCTATATTACATACATAGTTTGAAATTTTTTGTTTGATTGTGTGGCGACTCCGCACAGACGAAGAAGTTACGCCTAAATTTAACAGATGGCGATACAATCGCACTTCACATAACGTTATACTATACTGCATCGCATAAGTGGAGATTACACAGCAACTAAGTATATATACAAGCTCCCGACATCAACCGTCGGGCCGCGGCCCGCCAGGCAGGATCAACCAGCCTGGTCGAAGGATCCTCCCTTTGTGTTGGAGGGACATCACACCCTGTTCCTACACAGTTGTATAATCTTTTAAGGTAGCCACTGCATGCATGAATAGGGTAGCTTGAATTTTAATTAAATATATAAATTAGATTTTAATATAATTTTGACATTTAAAAGATGATGTAACCAATTAAAATAAAACAAATTAAATCTTATTATAAAGAGGAAAGATTTGATTTTTTGGTAAGGGCTTAACACAAAAACTACACAAATGATTTTAAAGATTCTTTCTCCATTATCAACAAGTAACATAGACTATATTTTACGTGAGCTAAGCCGCGATCAAAAGCTAGTTTAACATAAAACCAAAAGTAGTATTGACGAGAAGTAAAAGCTTCGAAATACAACTTCGTTCTACCTTGACCAAGGTAGGCGCTGGGTAATGCTCGCCATTGCTGCCTACGCAAACGGTGGCCAATGTAGCGCTCCTTTTGGTACCTGTTACTACTATTATAATAACTGCCTCCGTGGCTCAGTGGTAGTGAATGCGACTGATGTGCACGAGGTCTCGGGTTCGAATCCCGGGTCAGGCCAACAAAAAGTAATGGGTTTTTCTATTAAGAAATCTCAATAGCAGCCCGCAGTTAGGAAGTTGGCAGTGTTGGACACCCCCGTACATCGGAAAGCACGTAAAGCCGTTGGTCCTGCGCCTGATCTCTCTCCGGTCGTGTCGGATTACTGTCCCATCGGATCTTGAGGGTTAGGGAACAGAGAGTGCTATTGTGTTTGTGCACTTACTTGTGCACTATAATGTCTCCTGTCTCCTGCGCAGATGGCCAGTCTACGTTAAGATTGGCCGCCGTGACCGAAATTCGGTCTAGAGGACTTTTTATAGTCTAATATTATCTATGCTCTTACTCTGTAGTCCGCTCCGTGAGCTTCATAGTGATTGACTATATCCATGTCGATGTTTTATTTGATTAAGTGCTGAATAAGTAATAAGAAGGTTCAATGTTAATAAAATCTGAATTTGGTTTTAATTAGATTTCATGATCTATGGATGATATTATATGCTCGAACCTCTTTATTATGAAAATGTCTTCTTTTTGTAAATCAAATATGCAATAACTCAAAAAAAAAAAAGTTAATTTACATTCTTCAGCAGTAAGTTAATTGTATACGAGGTTGGCAACCTCAAGGCTTTGAGGTCTGTATTCTCTCAGAACCTATATACTACCTGAACGACGATAAGTTTGAAAAGATAACATTATTAGGTAATAAAACTTCAAGAAATGAAAATAGGTATAATTAATTTAATGATAAAATAGTACATAGTCGCTATCTTAGTACATAATTTACACTCAAACCGATCTGACACGATGCTATATACATTACCGTTTGTACATACCTAATATAATTACAAAATTAAGACTAGTATCAATATACTAAAGGGAATCTTAATTATTAGAAACAGAATTAGAAGACATCTTTTAAAAGAGACAGCTTTAATTGCGATTGGGTTACAACACATAATATTTTTTATAATCTATATTTGACCTGGAGATAAGGGTTTCATTTTGGATATTTTAATAAAATATCGTCAATGGCTGCAGCTTGTTGTGAAATTACAACGTTAGTTTGCAATAAAAAAATCGAACTTAATTATTTTTAGTTTTATTACGTTCTTTATTTTCAGATCGCTAGATGGCTGTAGGGTCTTTTTGGTCAAAAATAAGGTTTCTTTTCTGCCATCTAATGGCCGTTGTATGCAATTTATAGGGTTATATAATAGACTGATAAATTGTACAGCCGCTGACTATAATTTTTATAGTACATGTTAGTATTTTAGAAATGCTGTCCTGTATATAATTATATCGAAAGTCGAGAATACATCTTAACCTTTGAGTTTGAATTCATGCCTTAAAATTAAAAGACATCATTAATATTGGTTATCCATAATTAGGATAAAAATGTCTGAGGAAACATAATTTGGGTAGAAATGGTATATCCATTGCAATTAGAACACGTCTTATGATCTAGTACATCTAATAATGACGAATGTTAGGACGGCCAGCAACATTATCTAAGCTCAGATACAATTGTTGAAAATATATAGTAGGTATTTGTTACATAAGTATAATTTAATTATTATACTGCTACATGGATACTAAAAGAGATTATGTGTTTTAGAAGTTATGGGAATTGAAGAGGGAAATTGTTGGGACACTTGATACGACATGACAACTTTTTAAAGGCCAAGATGGTCTTTAAAAAGTTGTCATGTCATAGGGGAAGGTAGGAAGGTTCGAAGGGAAAATTTATATTAATGTATTGTTGTTGCAAAGATACTTTTTTAATAATGTTTCTGACCGTATCTAATAAATAGATAACAAGCTTTGGTCTATCAATAAAGAATAAAAAAATAAATAAAAAAATACAAATCCTAATGATATATTTTTCGGTTGATTCTATAAGCCTTGAGTAAACGGCTTCGTCTTATGCTAGCTTATAATTTGAAATTTACATTTTAATCTAAGCAAATTCAATTATGTTGACACATCCTTGGTATACACTAATCAGGTTAATTGAGCCTTTATCATTTTATTTTATTACAAATACAACAATCTCTTTTGACAAGCTTATTTTTAAAATAAGACTGAAATGAAAACTACCCTCTATTTAGTTTAGGCAATAATGCCAAAAATTGTGATAGTATATAATGAATGAAATTCAAGCCATCGGCATTTTAAAGCTAATGTTTACTACACATTTAACTGACCACTTTTACCAAAAAATTAAATGTAGCATCTTTTTTGCTCAGTAGAATATCAGTTTTAAAATTGCCAGGCTTAAAATGTACACCCAGTTGCATTTATTTTGCCTATAATTTAGTACAATAACATATTTATTTAGGTACAATTACTTACTGTAAACAACATAATATAATTTTGTATGACTATTATTAATTTATGCCTGTCTCTAGGACTTTTCACATGTGCTTGTATCGTGTTTCAAAAGCTTCTAAAGAGAGCCTGGTGATACGTGTTTAATCGTCCTTCAAATTTTGGCAAAATACGAGTAGACACAACATTTTCGTCAGTTACACTTTAATTACTGATGAATTAACCCAAAACTGTTAGACTTCTTGTAGAGTACTGAAACTGAAAAAGTTCTGGTGAACTGACATTTAAAGTCGCAGCAGGGTCTCACAGTAAAAGTAGTTACTTCAAATGAATTTGTCACCTCTCAGAATACCAGAAATCATTATAAATCTATTGTCTCTGGCCACCGTTGTGCCGCTGCGACTCCATAGGTTTAATATACATATATAGTCTAACAGTTTTCTATTATTCATCAATAAATGCTTTACAACAGGACTTATCAGCATACGACGTGTATGTGTACCTAATGTTGGAAATGCCTTAAATACCATAGTGAAATCTAGCACAGAATAACACGGTAGATTACGGCGGTCACGTTAATTTTAGTTCACACTTTGTCACTCTCAATATAAGTTGATTGCACTGTACAACCAAAAGACAATGTAATCAACGGTGGCGAATTCCCATAAAAAGAATAATATATACATTAGAATATATGTATGTAGGTATGTAACTAGTTGAGTTGCTTCTTTGATTTCTCAATGACTGAGATATAAAGACTTTTTTGGCAATATAATTTAATTACAATTAACATGATTGCAATTTGAACGTTCACAAAATGCAGTCTGCAGGTATAATGATAATATATCAACTGTCCAAGAATGTTCTTGTACAATTAGCACACAACTTGTGAAACATTAAATTTTCGGCAATAATGCCAGTGTCTGTCTATCCTCAATCCAAAATGTCAAATCATGCAACGGATTTACCAAAGAATATACTTAATAAAATAATGTTAACGCAATAAAAATACTAACTCAACACACGAAACAGGACTACTCTAACCTGTAAGAGTACTTTCAAACAGCAACTGTAAACACTTGATAATTTAAATCGATAAACAGTTCACTCGAATTGTCTTTGGGGTCGAAAGTAATCGATTTAGCTGGACTCGCGGCTGTTCTCGCTGGAGCCAACGACGGGTGTTTGCGACGTGGATGTAGGAGGTACTTCCGGGGCGACTATAAGACCTTCCTTGATTCTCTTCTTTTGTTTCATCCGTCTATTCTGAAACCAAATCTTTACTTGGGTTTCGTTGAGCTGCAGAGCAGAGGCAATCTCTATTCTCCTTGCTCGTGTTAGGTACTTGTTGAAATGGAATTCCTTTTCGAGCTCCGTGAGCTGTTTGTTGGTGAAGTTAGTCCGACCTGTGTTGTTAAGGTTTAGGAGAGGGTTGGCGAGCATCTGGCTGCCTGTGGGGGTTCGGAGCCCTTCTTGAGGGCTGCTGATGCCGCCTTGGCTGACGAACTCAGTAGGTGGGATCAGTAACTTCGGTGCTGTAACAAAAGATAAGAGTACAAGTTATAAAGTTGTTTTTTATTTGCTAAATTAGGCCGGAAAATGCTCCTTGATTAAATATCTTTGCATGTTACCGTTCGTTATTTAAAAAAATTGCTTATGTCTTCAATGAGCCATAAACCACAAAAAGTTTAGTAAACATTGTAATTCAATTCATCGACGTTTTCCGGACCATTGTGCACAGAGCTTTTTTTTATTTGCACTCTTTGACACAGGTTTGTTTACCCAAACGTCTCATTGCACGGATTATCTTTTTAAATCGAAGCATAGAAGGCTCGTGGGAGCGAGATCCATTTATGACAGGTTTCATTTTTTCTAATTCGTTCGGACAAAAAGAACGAGATAAAAGATATTTCAATATTAGCCTAAAGACGACGCCCCGCGGCGCGAGAGTGTATGACTCGTTTCACGGTATTTGAGATATTGTTGTTGTGTAAACAAATATTTAGTACGGTTATATCATTGTTTAAGATGTGTTTATGATTATTATTTATTTGTTGCTATAACTGCAAAGACTTAATACTTACAATTCTTTTCGATGATAAATTTAAATGCTTATTTATTTCCGGGAGATATCTGAGAGAGGTAGTAACTCTCTATATTCGTAACAATATTTAACATCTGCCATTCTTTCGTACATTAATGTCAACTGTTACTTAACTCTAGGTAATAGTACCTACTATTACTGTAAAGAGGTGTTTTTATTTTTATGTAGTTATATAGGTAGTCAATCTCTTAAACTATTGAACCAATTCCATATATTCTTTCAAATAAGGATACAATAGCCCTGAATAACCTAGCCACCTAGCAACTAAGGCTATTTAACATAATTAATCACAGCTGTACACTGGCGGCCAGACGCTAAAGGTTTTTAATTATGTCTTTTATTCTAAGATTTGACAGATTTAATGGCATACCACGCAAGCGACACTACAGGCGTAAGATACCTATGTTAAATTAAGTAATTGCTGATGTAAGTATACAATTCATGTTTGCCAAAAATGTCATAACTTTGTCCCTCGTTAGCATTGCTGAATAGAAATAACACATAACGTAAATTATATATTCAAATCACGGTCAGGTACCTATTTGAATTAAAAATAAACGAAATATTAGCACACATAATGCGTTTGTTTGTTTTTAATGTTTGATTTCGTTCGTTTGGCCTTCGAGTGGTTGATATCCTTGACGTTTAATTCTGACGAAATGTATGTCCACTGGGCAACTCGTTAAAATTTGTGTTGTCTTAGTTTAAGAATTATTTAAGATGAATTATTTGGTTACTTGGTAGACAATGAGTTTGTTACGATAAATACTAAGGCATAGACAAAATATGTGTTATATAATATATTATATCTATTTAGTACTTCTACCTATGTAGGTATTTTTGATTTGCATTTTTAGCATCTGTTATGCGGATAGGTAGATACCTATAGCTAGTTAGAGTAGTGAAACCATTTAAAACTGAATTATTTATGCAAACTTAAACTTACTATGAGCACTTAAAGATACCTATTAGATTTAAGACTACCTACAGGACAGGCCTAGCCTAGTGTAGGAAGTCTTTGGCAAAACAATAAATTCTTTTCCTTAGTTATATTATTAATTAACACCTGAGAATGTGTATTTCTTTATTTGGAGAATATTTTTTTTTTTTAATTCTTATTTCAAACAGCTTATTGTAGTCCACGATCTCTTTCATTTGATCTTCTGCCTTTCGTATCTTATCTAACTTACACCTTTTTAGGTCAGAAGTTGACCTGGAGAGCATTTTGCAGTTCTCAATTTCAAATCAAATTCGTTTACCAATTCGCTATTCTTAGTTCTCTCGTTAGCTCAAACGGCCGTCGATCCTTTGGCAGATACGGCCAGTCCTTTGCCACTTGAGCTTACTTATTCTATGTGCTATGTTGGTAACTTTAGTTCTTTGTTAGTGACCAACCTCTTTCGGAGTTTGGCCTCTTAAATAAACCTCAAGCATAGATCGTTTTAATGCACGACTTTTAATTTGTGGACTAGTCCTACCGTTAATGTCCACGTTTTGGCACCCTCAAAATGGGTGAGATGCATTGCTTAAGATTGCATAGGCTTTTAAATATAATTTATATTCGAATTGTTTACCTAAGTGTAACATGATTTCACATCAAACCTTTTACTTTCCTCCCTCCTCGTAGTCTCGCTATAATGTTAATAATACCAATAATTGATAACATTAAAAGCCGAGTCACAAGTGGCGCTTCTCGAACGATATGATATCTAATAATAAATAGTAACCCTTTCGTTCCGTCGCGCTGTCCATTTGTCCAGATAATGCCTTCAACACTTGTTACTTAATAACAGGAGCCGAGGGGAGAAACTAATATTGGAATTTAATATATTTCCGATGTTGTAATTTTGTTACAAGGTAGGTAGGTAGGATGATTCTTTGAGCCTTTCATAACGATTTCGCTACAAACCTCTAAATATACGTATTTATCAAATATTTTATAGAAGTAATAATTTGAATCGCCAATTGAAAACTAAGAAAGAAATATACATTTATTTGCACAGAATACAGGTGGTATGAAACAATGAAATGCATTAAACGAATAACGAAAAATATGCTTGAAAATACAAAAGAAATGACTGACAGACTATTAAAAGTTGGCAAAGGATATATATCTTTTTCCATATAGGTATATTTCGATATGAAATTTTAAGTAAATGCAGTTCAAAACATTTTTAATTTAGTTTTTAATTTAATTACTTACCTATCTGCTCATGCATAACAAATATTGATTGTCGTATTATTACATGCATTACATTACGTTATTTTTAGAAATAGTAAAAAGAAAATGAAAAGGTAACAAAACGGAGACTAAAGGGATGTTTTTACTGTTATCAAAGGAGAAAATAATATTAGATAATGTTAAACATGCTGTAAATACATAAGAATCCTCATACGAAAGATTGCGTTTGACCGAATATCGTTGGCGGCTTTTATATTTATTAGAAGAGGTGCTTTACTCTCACGTATCAGATATTACCATGTAAAAGAAATGTAGTTCAGAATTTTCTTAGTTTCGTTTTTAATTTAATTAAGTACCGATGCATTATAAATATTTATTGTCGTATTATTTTATACCTTACTTTATTTTTATAATAATAATAATAATGTTTATTACGCAGTCCAAATTACAATTAACATTAACATTGATAGCCACACTAGGCAAAGCCTGTATCGAGGCTATCTGATAGGACAATAACACTTAGGACTAAACAGTTTTACATTAATTATGTACTTATAACTAGTTATTCTATCTTACTTCTAAATCTAAATTTTACTGAAAGAAACAACTTGAAAAGGTGAAATATTAAATAGGTGACTTATTCTATTTATTTTAAATTATTATATGTATATCAAAACATATTTATCAAAGCACCAATAAAGTTAGTTTATAAACTTTAATAATCAAACTAAGCTGGTAAACAAAATTATTAGGTAAATAAAGAAGCAGAACCCTGTATAGCTATAAAAATAAAGAATAAAAATAAAAAATAAAATAAAAATAAAAATTATAAATATGTAGTAAAAAGATAATTAAAATTAGATGAATTACGTGTCTCACAACTATGTTTTTTTCGATACAACACACCTGCAGTTTATTGTATAATTTTGACGTTTGGTATAATTTTAATCATTATAATATTCTATCACATACACACAGCACCATCTAGCCCAAACTAAGCAGAGTACTATGGATTGTGGAGTACTTGTACTATGGAAAAAACGGAGCGTAAAGTTATGTTTTTACTGCTATCAATAAAGACAATAATATTAATGTAAAACATGTTGTAAATATGTACGTAAGAATCTTCATAACAAAAGATTACTTTTATCCGAATATCATTGGCGGCTTTAAAATTTATTAGAAGAGGTGCTTTACTGTTAGATATCAACTTTTACGATGTAACATGTCTAGCTTAATTATTAATATAATAATATAATATAATAATATAATATAATAATATTAATATTCTATCACATACACGCAACACCATCTAGCCCAAACTAAGCAGATCTTGTACTATGGGTACTAGACAATGGATAAACATACATATACTTTATTTTTGTAAATACATACATTTTATACATAGAAATATCCAGACCAAGACAAACATCCATGTTCATGCACACAAATGCTTGACGTGTGCAGGAATCGAACCCGCGACCTCAGGCGTGGTAGTCGGTTAGACTAACTACAACGCCATCAAGGCCGACAATTATTAATAATATAATAGAGCCCGAGATTTCTGTTGTTTTTTCAGGTATATTTTCAGTGTGTTACTGAGAAATACATAGCAAAAATCTTAATGGCACTGACCGATTTATGTCAGATTTTTACGGTTTAACATTTGACTCTATCGTTGCTCTTCCACTTTATCTTGAAACGTTATTACCTAATAGCAGATTCTTCTCTCTGACCTTTATTATTCCCAAGTCACTTGGGGTCGGGCTTTTTCTGGTCTAACCGGATTTGACTGATATCAGTTTTTACACGGAGCGGCTGCCACCTGACCTTCGCAACCCGAAGGCTAACGATACCCTAAGGCTAGACCAGTGTCGGGATATTATAGGCTACTGACTTCCCAATAACGACTCTCATAGATGTTCATGGCAGCCGGGACCGACGGCTTAACGTGCTCTCCGAGGCACGGAGCAGGCGATAATTGTCAATCAATACGCACATAATTTCGAAAAGTCATATAACTTTCGAAAGTCAGAGGTGCGCGACGTGGGTTTGAACCCGAGACCCTCTGCATTGCAGTCTATTGGTCTCCCCACTAAGCTACCGCTGCTTACTCATTACCTAATAGCAGCACCGAGCCTAAAAAAGATCCCGGTACATTGCAATACATTCGTGGCGACTAGACTGTTAGATACAAGAGCCTAATATTAGGCTCCCTGTAACGTGGGCATCAAACCTTGTTGTCAAAATGCGCGTGTTGTAGTCCTCATTGCTGCAGCTGTGGGACACATGTGTCTCCATGTTACATTAAGTGCTAGTTCTATATTCTGTTACTCCGTTTTTATTTTTATTATATCTTCTTTTTCCTTTATACACATTGTGCCCACCTATCAGCTGTATAACAATTTCTTTTTCTTTTTTCATTTGCCTACCGCGCTGCAATGTTCAGTTTGATTCTGTGTAGGTATGTTCTCTTCAAGTCACGTAAGATATAATATTTTTATTTATATTTACGCATATGTGCATCGTCTGAAGTAGTAGATAATAAGAGTAGCTGTGTGCAGTGATGCCCCCCGGTAACCGCCGGCAACTCGTTGGCAGATCAAACACACCGGGTGTTTGTCTGTTTGAATGTTTGCGCAACGGCCGCCCGGCCGGACCGCTAGCGGACCCGACGGGTGCGGCTCCATCCTACTGCGAGATTGTCAAGAAAGAATTACAAATATTCATTAATTTTTTCCTTAGCCTTTTGTTATGTCCCACTGTTGGGCAAAAGCCTCTCCCTTCGACTTCTTAACCAATCTGTTCGAAGGCATTCCCTACCAAGTCCCTATCGATTCCTTCTTATGGATTCATTAATTGAAGTTACAAAATATCAATTAGGTACTAGCTTTGACTAGCCTCGCTCGCATAAAAGTGGGTTTAGGTGTTTTAGTAACAGTACCTTTTTTGAACAAAATATAGCCTATGTTACTCGGTGATAATATAGCTTTCTAACAGTACAAAACAAAACCCTTAAAAGATAAAAAAAAATTACCATGTACGAAAGAGAAATATACTGGCGATGTAGATTTTCTGGCAAGTGTGTTTTACGCCCATATTTCCCAAACTATGTTTTATAATTAATAATAATATGTCAATTAAAATAATTGGAGTATATTATTCATTTTATAATTAAAATTAAAATTATTATTAAAAGGACAATCCATATTAATACTTAATATGGATTGTCCTTTTAGACACAAAGGAAGAAACATATATGCCGTAGAACTTACTTAATTTACATTTAGTAATCCTAATAATACATACGTAGTACATATTTAAAGCTACGTTAAAGTATTTAAATGTATGTATTTCTTATAAATACTATTATATTTGTATAACAAAAACAATAATATTTATAAAGATATTCCAAATAACTAAAATTATCTCAACATTTTATTTAAAACTAAACTTAAATACCTACTGCCTTGTACCTATATAAATAATTTTATACTAAAATATAATATAACATGTCATTAATTGTCAAATAGGTTTAGTTGTCTTATAATTACAAATAGATATTGATCATAACTAAGTATAATAACTGTAATAAATTAATACAATATTAAATCGGTAATGCATAATTATTGATATGACTCATGCATGTCAATAATCTGACATAGATGTGTTGAAGTCTGCCACTTGTAACAATCTATGTACCTACCACATGTTATCGCAAACAAAACTAATTTATTCTTACGGATATAATATTGTCTTACGTTAACGCGAATGTTATGCATTGAAATTAAACTACACGCGGATACTTAAATGGTGGTTGACCATGATCATGACCATGGTTGCTGAAAAACAACCGAAACGACGGGAAAAATGTAAAGCTATACCTATCTAAATAGCTTACAATTTTCAATAGCTTAAATAGTAGTAAATTTATTTGTCGGAGATTAATAGTTTCAAAATTATGTAAATAAACAACGCGACAATATCCGTATTAAGTAATAATAAGCAATAATAAGCTATTCCAAATATTGTAATTAGTAACAGTCAATAAAATTTGTTTAGAAAATCATATTAAAAATAATCAATAAATAATGCAATAATTAAATATATTAAGTACATACTATATACCCAAAGAAAATTTTGAAATGGTGCAGTAACTTTAATTATATAAATAAATAAATAAAAGCATATAATAACATATTTTTAAACACTAATAAATAGCATACCTATATAATTCTTAATAATAATTTATTAATATAAATAAATTATTATGAGTAGTAGAGCCTCGCTGATTTCAGCATGAATGAGCCGGCTCGACCGAGGAAGGACTACCCTCTCGCATAATATCGACGTGAAATAGCAGCATTCCTACTGTTGTGTTTCGTTCGGTGAGTGAGAGTGCCGGAGGCCCAATCACCCCCTTTCTCCCTTCCCGCTCCTTCTCCTTTCCACTTCCTTTCCTAAAGGGTCGGCAACGTGTAAGTGATGCTTCTGGTGCTGCAGGCGTCCATAGGCTACGGTACCACTTACCATCAGGTGGGCTGTATGCTTGTTTGCCACCTTAAATACCGTATAAAAAGAAAAAAACAAACGGAGAGTTGTGAAGTTGCCAAGTTGTAATTTTCAAAAACTTAATATTTTATCAGTACAAAGTCTGTACATATTTGAAATTTGTGTATTTGCACGTAGACAATCACATTTACTCTGTAAGCATAATGACGCTATGGTAAGACCTGGTAGACATACGCACAAACTTTTAGTACCAAAACAAAGAGTAAATGTATTTAGTCACAATGTATACTGCATGACAATACGTATTTATAATAAGTTACCAAATCGACTTCAGGAAACTGAAAATGTAAACGCTTTTAAACAAAAATTGTTCAAATATTTTTAGGAAAATATTTTTATAGTATAAAAGAATTTATAATTTTACAATAACCTATGACATTAATTAATGCATGCTAATATTATATGATTATGTGAATGAATTTACTATATGACTATAAAATTGTAATAAATTTAACCAATTATTAATATTTTGTACGCCAGATAATGGCAGAATATGGTTGAAATGATCAACAACTCTAACAACTGTGTATGCCATATGCGAACAAATAAATATTATTTCATTTAATTTCAAAATATTAAGGGACAAGTCCTCTTCCTCTCCCCTAATATATTTAGTATACTGTGCCCGGCAGGGTCCACAATTGAGTTTTAGCTATAAGTCAACCGTCTATTATTTACCTACTACGTTGTGGCAAAGCAATATAGATTTGAATTTGAATTTAAGTAGTTTAATTTCAAAGGCTGTGTTCATCTCTGCATCCAAACATTTATTAATAGAAAATCCCCTAACCAATACGTCCGCCAAACTAATTATACAACAGGAAGTTTAAATGCATTAATGATCCGCTGCAAAATACTAAGCATGAGACAAATATCGTGTCGTGTATGTAAATGGTGACGGTTCACTTGTATGCGCGCACGCACCGTATGACAATATTGACAGCACTACGCACCGCCGGTACACTCCGCCGGTTTGTGTGAGAACTCACTATGACGGCCCATTTCATTTAGATTTCTATGCGTATTTGAGACTGAAAGAGAACTGTATGTTGTATTATATGGTATGATTTCTTGAGTGCAGTGGTAAATGTGACTGCTATAGATGAGGGTACGATTTTCGGTTTAGGCGAAGTGTTATTGGATTGTCTGTCAAGGAATTCTGAGTAGTGGCACAGAGTCTTGAACTGTGGTGGGTACGGTTAGACTCGCCTATTATTATGTGGGATCTTTAATATTAGCTGCCGAAATGTGGATGTTATATGCCTCTGCCTTCCCCTTCGGGGATGTATAATGCAATGACTGCGTACATAGTTGACTATCGTTAGAGTTACTGCATTAAACAAATTAATTAATTTATATAATATTGTCTTACGTTTACGCGAATGTTATACATTGAAATTAAACAACTTTATATCTTGTAGTTGTTTAATTTGAATTAATCAATTTAATTTATAGCATCTATGGATAGTGGGTGCTACAGAAAAATTATGTATGTTCTCTTGGGTCCGAAAATATATTGATTTATTTTCTAGTTCTACAAGTAATTATTAGTACCTATCTAATTTGGACATGTCATCAAATTTACGTGGTGACCAGAATATTAATATAACTAGTTTGATGTTTGACTTGCTTTTGGAATTAATTTAATGACAAGGAAAAAGTATGTCAATTCCATCATGAAGCTGTTATATTTATACGCTTTTATTTATTGATGGTAACGTATCACAATCCACTTGTCACATAGTTATGATTGTGCCTGATATATGTACGTACATATCTGCCTGTACTTCCCCTAAAATTTTTAATAATTGCAGCTTAAATTAGCTGCTACAGCCTAATGGAATATTCTTGGACTACCACACATAGGTCTCGAGTACGATCCTAATATCCCTCTGACTTTTCGAAGTTACGTGCGTAAATAGTTAATTATCAGTCGCTTGAGCGGTGAAACGCTTGAAGAGTTCTCTATAATGTTCTTGAAGATATGTGAAGTATGTCAACCGGCTTTGAGCCAGCTATGACTATAATCGAACCCTTTGCGCACTGAGAAGAGGCATGGAGCCGGCAGTGGTACAGTTTATGTACATGGCTGTACATATAATTAGTATTATTCCTAGCAAAGACACCGCTGGCGAAATCTGGGTCTCATTGACCTCGGCCAAATCTTCGAGGATATACAGGCTGTGGCATGTCATGTAAAGTTCTGATACCCACCTAACTATTGGTTACGGTAATGTAGCTTTACCTGTTCTCATCGACCAGACATCTCTCTCCACCATCGTCATTGCATCACGTGCCCCTTTACCATTAGAAGAAAGCTACTTTGAAAAAAAGAAGACGAGTTCCAAATTCAAAAGTGAAAAGCTTCCATAGACAATGGCACCATAGAGCACAAAGGAACCGCCGTCGCTCTGCGGAGGTGTGTTTGTCCAGAGAGGCTGTAATAGTACACCGGGCGGTGCGACAACGCTAATCCATTACGCGCTCGCCAATGTTTGCTCACACTGCTTGCGTACGATTACGGCGTGTTTACCGTTTTTTGTTCGCCCATTGTTTAGATTTGAAATGGAATGATTGTGGTTTGAGTTTGCGGGAATTGTGCAATCAAGAGCCGTATCCTTTAGCATTATTATGAAACAAAAAAAGGTTGGATGAAGGATGAAATAAATTGAATTAGGCAGCTCTCGAATGCTTTTATTTATTTATTCATAACACAAAATATTGTGTTGAACATATTTGTTTAAATTAATAATTTTTAACATCTATTCCATTTAAGTACTAAATTAATATAAATTTGTGGATTCTCAGTCTATTAAATCTATTAAGAATTATATATTATTACAATGATATCATATCTTTGAGGTATTCATCAACACTGTAGTAACATTTTTGCAATAACAACTTTCTTTGCTAACTTAAAATCATTTAGATCACGAAGTACCTATATAATATATACCAAGTATATTATTGTATATATTTGAACGTAGAATGAGACTCTAAATTCACAGACAATCTGTTAAAACAGTTTTTATACCCTTGCACTACTATAGAAAATTGCATGGATTGCGTAATGGTTTTAGTGGTCGCCTCACCATTGCCACTGCGGCGAGAGTGGTTGCACGCCCTTTTCTTTTCGCGGCATTAAATTAAGCTCAATCAGCACAAAATTTCGCGTATCTCGGTAATATTACTGTTGTGTTATCCTAGACATTCTCGTACGGGCGTAATTAGAAAATTTTAGTATAAACCCAGCCCCTTATGAATTTCGATCCTGCAAGAACAAGCCTCAGTTCATTTTGTAGACCTGTGCATCACCATAGGAATCTATATTTCTCTTCTCAAAGGAGAGAGAGAATGGTCAAGTCTTTGACCCACCAGCAAGCGATCATAAGCTACACCATAAGATACATACTAAACGGACACCGTTTGAATACTGACAGATTGTATGCTTCGTCTCATATAGCTATAGAAACAGTTATGTAATATTTAGCAAGTAGCAAAAAATTTACGTTAGTAAAATGAAACAACAAGGCATAAACAAATGTGCTTATTTTAGTTACCGTGTTCTATTCTTATTACGTACTAGGTCCGTTCTGTTCTTCTATCATCATTCGTTTTAGTGACGATTGACGAATCTTACTGAGAATTGTGGTCATGTGAATTCAATGAACAATAAGTGAAACTCCAAGGTCCATCGCAGTTTCCCAGCGAATGTATCAATGGTTAATTCACATAACATATGTAATATACCCTTTATTTACCGGACACAATGCGGGTGGCAATCCATTACGTTACGCCGCGGCCCAAATTAACCGTAATTCAATCAATTCAATTGTACTACACGACTGGCTGTGTACCGGCGCGTCAACGCCCTACCGACAGAAAAAAAATAACATTCGAATTTCAAACAATTGACAGCGAACTGACAGCTAGGGGAGCGGGAGCCTACGCGATTGGTCGAAAATTGGACAATGCGGCAGATGCGTTCACGAATAATATCGTTTTTTTTTAATACACGGCCATGTTTGCTTAAATTCTTTACCGAAAAATGGGTGTGTGTTACAGGGAATAAAAAATTACGCAGCTGACGTTTCAATTCGTCGCAGAGACGACAGGAGATGCGAGTGGATAATTAAATCACACATATATTATGTAGGCAAGGGAATGTAAATAAGGTTTCATATGAATTATAATTATTTCGATGAACGTAGTGATACGTCTGGTAGTAGGAATGATGTATTGCATTTCCGTTACAGGAGTGTAGATACTGTGGTGATGAGTTTGATAACTTTTATGCCAGTTAATGTTACGACAACCAATTAAACTGTGCAGTTGGAAATGACGCCACTGTCTATGTTGCTGCCCGATTTGTCTCTACGATATACGTAGTTCCACTTTTGTCTTCAGCATAAATGTATTGGTTAAACGGTAATGAATAGTTTTTCAATAGCTGGCGTTGTTATTGTAGGAATTAAAAGTTAATTTTGTGTTTCTGTATGTTTACTGACAATTTTTGGGTTTGCGTGTTTGTAATTACTTACGTATAACCGCCGATATATATGCCCTTATTTTTTTCTTAGGTACCAAGTACTAAATGTCATATTCTTAAATTTAATTATATTAAATAATTTTCAAAGTGTCTGCCTTCGGGCTTCGGGCTACATAAGGTTTAACATGCGTCTAAAGCACAAGATTTCGTGAACCATCCAATCTGAACGACAGCAGGCTTGGGTTGTAATATGCAGTAAATAAGTTCATACAGTTTGTGAAAATGGAAAACGGGAAAATGTGTAGGCACAGTAATTTTGCTTATGTGCCTAATTGATTTGGAGATTGATTTGGAGCTGTTTGCAGTTTTAAACATATGTGAGAGTACAAGTAACTACTTGTTTCAGAGATATTTGCATGTGGCGCTTCAAATTGTTTCACGTATTTTATACTGTTATTTTTCTGGGGCAGTCAGTGTACAGGTAAAATTAAGGTGCTGATAGATTTAAGCATAACAAAACATCGAGACATCAACTTGAATTATATTGTCGAACTGAACAACGAACAGAACCAAATATAGCTACGAACATTTTAACAATGCCTTTCACTAGAATGCTCGTTAGAGCGCTCGTTATAAAGCTCGCTACAAACAACACTCCCCTTTATTTTTCTGTAATGTAACATTCGCTAGAATGCTCATTACAAGTGAATGCTCAAGTCTATCAGCACCTTTATAGACCAGTAAATCGACCACATCACAGCTTTATAAAAATAACTAGCTGTTGCCCACGACTTCGTCCGCGTGGACTTTAATTTATTACCGAATACCCACTTTTAATTTGTTATCTTATTTTGATATATAAAACTACAACTAAAGAAATTAATAAGTCTAACTACACCTATATAGGTGTAGTTATCTATATATTAAAAAAATACATATGGTATCGCGGACTTTTTTGTAGATATTTATACGTTCTATAATACTGTAGAACATTTTTTTGTTCTATCATCAATAGTTTCCGCAGCTCACGCGATGACAGATATTTTATGACAAATTTTTACATCTTGGGTTATATTATTGCATTTTTATTAAGGATCCCTATTTTTATATATTTTTACATATTATTATTTATATATACATATAATTTAAGATAGCTTATGTCACTCAGTGAAGATGCAGCTTTCTAATGGTGAAAGAATTTTTGAAATTGGTCCAGTAGTTTTTGTGTGAAAACATTACATACATACATACAAAAACACAAAGGTTTCCTCTTTATAATATTAGTTTAGATAGTTTAGATTAAGTCTCGATGTACCGCGTATAATTACATTCTCAAATGCTATAAGCGAGTACGATCAGTTATTTGAGCATCGCTTCAATGCAAACTTCGATCGTGATAATTCTCCCTTTTTGGCATGTTTTATTAAAAATATAATGTCGCATATGTACACAGATAACAAATTACGGGAGCTAAGGGATTACGGGATCAAGTGTATTGCTGTGTGCTGTTTGTTTTGCTCTATAATTTGGGGACGCAAGGACGTTATCGTCTAAACACTTTACCGGGCATGCGTTTTATTAAAAATATGTATACGTTCAGAACGAGTTTAGTGTGTGCTTTTTGTTAACGAATAGTATAATAACTTTCATTTTAGCCTAGTGGGAGACCGTTGGACTGCTATGCAGAGGTCTCGAGTACGATTTCGATTTTTCGAAGTTATGTGCGTATTAAATAGTTAATTATCGCTCGCTTTAACGGTGGAGGAAAACATCGTGACGAAACCTGCATGTCTAAGAGTTCTACATAATGTTCTCTAAGATATGTGAAGTCTGCCAAGCCGTACTGGACCAGCGTGGTGGACTATGGCCTAACCCTTCTCACATTGAGAGCCCGTGCCCAGCAGTGGGACAGTTTAATACAAGGCTGATATTATTATTTTCATTTTATTAGTTAGGTATGATTCGGATTATAAGTTAAACACAGTCTCACGCTCATATCTCTAAAAGGGTAAACAGAGGTGTATAACACGCACATATTGCCAGCTATAAGTTTAGGTCTCACGTCAGAGCGCGGCTTTTGGTGTCTGGCGGACACAGTACCAGATACAGTGTTGTATTAACAATATCTTGACAGGAAATCTCAATAACACTTGACCCGATCTGGGAACTGAATCCTTGGCCGCTTACACAGCAGTTACAATTACTTCAGTCGCACCATTTCTCATATTCATAGGGTAAATGCAAGAAAGTTTATTATCGACACTATATTTATATATTTACTATGATTTTTAGTGGAATAATGAATCCATTATTTATATACATTACAAGCTCTTGCACGCGGCTTCGCTTGCGTAAAATTAGGTTAGGTTATGTTAGCAACAACCTTCTCTTTTAATAAAATATAGCTTATGTTACTCGGTGATAATACAGCTTTTTAATGGGAAAAGCTTTTTTTAAATCGGTCGATTTGTTTTTGAGTAATATCATTACAAATTAACAAATAAAGACATAAAATCTTATGTCTGAACTAAAGAATTAAAACTCTACAATTGCAAAATATTAGCAATTGTAGATTTAATTCTAGTCAGCAAAATATATATATTTAGCTTCACTTGGAATATACAATACTAGAAGAATCATCATTATTACTATCAGAGATTAGGTACCTAGCGTTTCACATTTCGCTTTTATTTAAATGTATTAGATGAATAAGATTAATTGTATTTTTACAAAATCTATATTTTATGTTTAACTAGAATTTAAAAATTGATCATGTCACGTTTAGAAGTAATAGCATTTGATTTCAACATTATTTTATTACGGTGAGCTTAGCAAGTTTACGACAATGCAACGACTAAAACAAATTTTAATATAGGAACAGACTTAAATATAATCTATGCAAAGTAATTTGAATAATAGAAACATTTCTAAAATACAAAAATTTTATGTCACCGTAAATATTCAGGCAATTCTCATGTTCATATGAGAGTTGGGGTGTTTTTTTCGCGATCGGTAGCCGCAAGCGCGGGCGTAGGTGATCAGTCATGAGAGCTGTCGACCCATAATGCATGATACTAGTACCAAATTATTAACGTTCTATGGGGCGCTTATCCCATCACAATGGAATTATTGTATGGCGAAATTGAAGAGGTATTTCAAATGTATATATTCCTTAATAAAGATATTCTGTGTCGAAGCAAGCTGCAGAGGTCTGATGTTTGATTTGTTTAAACTTTATTGTGAGGATTAGTTGATTTATTTTTATTTATTATTAGTTGACTTTAAGCGATTGCATCTCAATATAGAGATATCGGAGTTGGGTAGAATTTAACATGGGAAGGTGCCGCCGATATCCCATTCCATTCATTGCTTTGTGTAACAAATGTGTAATAAATAAGGCTACAAGCCCTACTAAGTACATGCGTTTACGATTTACATGTTTAGTTTGTTAACATTACAAGATATACAATTAAATGGTTAATCGTTTATTTATTTATATTTGCAATTTAAATGTATGTTACATTTAAAACGTAAAATAAGTTTATTATTACGTGTATAAACACAGAATATTGATGAAGACCATTTATTACAAAAGAAAGGAAGGAAATATATCTAAGAAACTTTTGTGTTTGCTAGACGTTTTATGTACGTAGGTATTTGTTTAAATTTATTTTTTTATCTAGTCATCATTTTTCATGTAATTAAAGCAATATATTTTATTCAATTTTTAAATGATCACTACTTCTTTACCTAAACGTAGAGCTCTATCAACAAGACAGGCGAAAACTCACGGTCACACGCTTACAATAAATTACAGCAATTTATGGCCAGCTGTTATCTTATACTACGGCTTATGAGTGTGCTTAGCAAAATGATGACAAGACAAACAAAACATAAAACTACAGTCAACTCAGTATATCATAAACTTATTATATTATTTAGACACAAAGTCAAAGTCAAAAATCATTTATTTATTTAGGTCATAAAATAACACTTGTGAACATCAAAATATATAGGTTAGACATATTACAAAGTTACTGAAGCTACATTTAGGTTAGTTGCTAGATTCTGGCAAAGGGTTGCGCTTGTGACAGCTAAAAACTAAAGTAAGATAAATTTAACTGCCAAAACTTTTAGAACACACTGTTCAAAGCATTTTGGTACAAATTCGAGGGTGTGATCCCTCCGTAGGCGTCTGAAACCCTAATAATATTTGCTCAACAAATTTGCGTAAGACCGTCGCAATTTTAGACATCAACGCGCTCCGACAACCATTTTATTTTTTCTACCGAGGGAGGATGCATCAGATAATGTCGCGGGGTCTTAATAAATTACGGTTTTTAAGTCACTTCTTTTGGGGTTCATAATAATTATATATTTATGTATGTATTCATTTTAGATTTAATAAGAAGTGACTGAATGATGAAGGTTATCGAGATGTGAATTTAAAGTGTTAATTAGTAGATACGAATATAGTATTAATAGCTTTTATACTTTCGTGTAGCATGATTTCTGTTATATGTAACGGGAACTACCGCGTTCTTAGTACTTACATTATTTTTGGAAATGTTTGAATTGCAGCAGTCGTGTTCATAAATTGTTAGTATAGTGTTGCTACGATGTAATTAAATATTAATGTAAATAATAATGAGTACAATAATTAATAATAGTAATGTTTAACTGTAGTGGTGTACATACATATATTTATGAATAGTGCCCAGAAGCTTTTCGTGTACCTCGGTTGTTAGACTAATATACTACAAAGTAAGTGAATTACATGGATTGAGTATAAATAAACCGTTATATTTATGGTCTTTTTTACCTAATAGATCTATGGCACTACAATAGAACTCATGAATGAAATTGGGATGATACTGATTCTTTGTTTGTGCATTTTAATATTCAAGACTAGGTCCTGTGTTGTCGCATGTAGCTTTCGATTATGGAAATAATTTTAGAATTAGATCAGGAGTTCCAGATACTTGTAAATTGTCGATGTAAGGTTTTTAATACGGAATTAATTGAATAATTTTTCGTTTAAATTATACAACTAAAATTCACTTCAGATTCTGGAAGATGTACAACTGTTGGAATCTAAATAAACCAAAATAATACTAGTCCGGTAATTATAACCATATTTTAATGCAATGGAAAAAGCATTGTGTCTACGCCAAAAAAATGATGCAGCATTTAAAAATTCTGCTGTGTGGTTAATGCTGTAAGTGCAGCAGGTTCATAAATGAAAAATTGTGGTTTTATTATTTTTATTTTTTGTATATACTCTAGTATGCCACAAACAAGCCTATTTTCCTTTTTTCTAATACGTGATCTGAATGTTTAAGTAAGATGAAGACAGTGCCACACTTGCTTATCCAAACTATCCTCGCATAAACAGACCTTAATCCTAACTAAGAAATATTTTAACGTTTCGCTCAACTCACATACCAACTTAACAAAAAATATATCCATGGTTTTTGTATATCGAACTTCCGGATGTCCTTTCAGAGGGAAAAAGGGAAAATAAAAGTGGTGCTACAAGGAACACGTCCCCCGAGAGGTGATCAATCGTGTGGAGTGACGCACCCTTCTCCCCGCACCCCTTCCCCACACGTCCCCCGGAACGGACCAACTTATCCCGCCATAAGTACTATTTATTTAACAAATAAATAACTTGTTCCGTACTTCATATGTATTTTAAAACTAACTATTGGCTGAAGTTTGATTGTGTTGAAGATGTGAGTTAACATAACCAGTCTAAGTAGAACTGTCAATATGAAGACATACGTCCTATCGAATTTATTTATGGGTTAAATTAAATACATATTTTTTGAATTAGAATAGCAGCGATATCTTAGTAGGAGTCGATTAGACTGCTAAAGGTCTTGAGCTCAATCCCAAGGCATTTCTTACTTTTTGAAGTTATGTGCGTATTAGTTGGTAAATTATCGCTCGCTTTGACAACGTGAGGAAACCAATATTTCTGAAAGATCCTCGAAATATCGACGAAGTTACATCCCGCACAAGGCCAGCCTGTCACCTGTAAATGTCTAATCCTTTTTACACTGAAAAGACGCCCGTGTCCAGCAGTGGGACAGGAGTGGTGTAAGTATCCGTGAGCTGCAGCTGTGGTTCGATGCCCATAGAATAAAAACATTTGTGTAGTCAAATAATTATTCCGAATCTGGGTATTGTTTGTATCCGTAGTTTAAATGTTTAAAAAGTTCTCTGCGATACAGAAATGATTACGAGAGCGGCAAATTAAAAATATCACTATATAAGTTGAGTCCTTTTTACACGAAATGCCGTATCATTGGTATCCAAACATTTAAAGTTTATTTACATTATCTGTACTTGTTTATCCAAAAAGATTTTAGCCAAGGGCCGATATAAAAAGGCCGTTCATCTGATACTAGATTAGGGTGGCTGTTATCACAAATCTGCACTATCAGAGAGTATTGATAACTGTTAAACTGACTTGTAACCTCGACGTAGCATTGACAGTGACGTCTTGATTGTAAACAATACATTTTGTAGTAATATTTAAATATGTTGTGTTAGTAAGTAAATAAATAATAGACATTGAAATTAAACTACTATATGCGGATTTTATCGCGTTGTTCATTTGACACTTTATTACATAATTTTGAAAATTGTTACACTACTACTACTATTAAACTTTACAAATTTTTAAGCTAATTAAATTATTCAGCGACCATGGTCACGGGGAGAGTGAGTCTCCCCGTGCCCATGGCCGCTGAAAAGCAACCAAAACGTCCGGGAAAGTGTAAAATTAAATTAAATCTAAATAGTTTTAATAATAATTTAATTAGCTTAAAAATTAGTAAAGTTTAATAGTAGCAGTAGTGCAACAATTTTCAAAATTATGTCATAAAGTGTCAAATAAACAACGCGATAAAATCCGTATATAGTAGTTTAATTTCAATGAATAATATTCGCGTAAAAAGAAGACAATATTAAATAATAGATACTTAGATAACAAGAGAAAAAGTTTTCATTTAACAGGAGAGAAAAGTTTCTATTTGATACGAACCGATCAATTCTTAAAAACATATTATAAGTCAAAATTTAAGGGATGAGGGAAAGTGCAAGACTTTTTCGTTTTTTTCCCAACAAGCGAAGGAAAAAGTGGGAGTCGAGTCGTATCAAAAGGTTAAAAGGAAAGCAGAGAACAGACATATGTGGCGTTTAGGACTTAGGTCTTCCAACGGTTGGCCAAGAGATTTAAGAACTTTATACGAATTTCATCTATTAAACCTTTCTTTTTGTGACTATTAAACCATACTGTATATTATATTCATAGGAACGCTCAGAGAGATTTTCCCGTGACCAACGCTTGAAAAGTAACCGAAATGTCGAATTTATATAAATGGTTTCATCACAACCCGTATAAATAATATTTAATGTTAACAGGAGTTTATCACGTAGATCCTTGCTGGCCTAGAATTTGCTCTTTTATGTCCGTTGAAATATACGCCGTGGGAAGCCACTATGACCGCGAAGTGCCAGTTACTTCAACACATTGTCTTTCAGGCAGTAAACGCCAGTAATATATAAGTCATCGCACAATAGATAATCTTTTGTTCGAAGTCACCGATTGGTGTATCGCCATACGCCAGGTCACCCAATAATGAAGTAGAGTAGAGTAGCAGACAGTTTTAATGTATGTCATTCAATTATGCCTTAAAACTTCGAATTGACTTGTTACATATATAGAGCATGTCTTCAATGAACTTATAGAATACTTGGGTATACAGGATACCTAGTAGAGTTACCGTGCGATTCCCGCGAGCAAAACCGCGACCAGGAAACAGCTACAAAATAAAATAAACAACAATTTAAACAAATATATCTTTATTAAGACTATCATTGATCAAACATATACTTTAGTAACAAAATATAATATAAACTGGACCTTCAAAATATATAAATCAAATAATTTCGGTTGAGTGATAACTGATAACGTATTATATATTATATATTTTTTTGGTTTTGATAGTGTATCGTGGTATATATGTATGTTTATCCATTGTCTAGTACCCATAGTACAAGCTCTGCTTAGTTTGGGCTAGATGGTGTTGTGTGTATGTGATAGAATATTATTATTATTATATGTGTAATCAAGAGTGACAAATATTTAAAAAATGACAATGTGTGTCTTGAAGTTATGAAACCGGCTTGGCTGTCAGCGGGAAAATATGGCAGTCCTCGACAAAATTTAAAGCGTGTTGTTATAAACTATTTGACACGGATTTTATTGAGGTTTATTTTAAAAGTCTACTTTTGGAATGCCAGTTTGATGGAACAAAGTAAACCGTAAAACTTTTAGACAATTTCTTGTCACAAAGCCTAAAATATCAACGATAGAAAGTTTAAAAAGAATTGTCGTGTACTTTGTAAAAAGTGGCACCATATTATCTATCAAACTTTCCTATCAATCTATTCACGCGGTATCTACAAGGTCATTAGCAGTTTCTATAGCAATGAATATAAATATACTAGAAAAAGATCCTCAAACTGAATTTCGTTGCCTTGAAAACAATGCTATGTACGGTCCTACTTTAGAGATAAAAATATGCTTCACAAATTTGACTGAAGATTACTAATATTTTTTTTAAATACACCTCGACTACAGGCTCAATCTTCTGAATGTTTAAGCGATACTAGTATATAATGTGTTGCGCTAGTTGAAATAAACTTCCTTAGATATATAATGGAAGCTACCCTTACGGACTGGAGTAAGTAATTTATTACCAAGTCCCCGATAATTAAAGTGGAGCGCGAACCGAAACGATCCCATCGCAAAGACGGTAGTCGTGACCATCATTCTTCTGACTATATGCGTAATAATACATATATAGTCTCACGCCTTTATCTTCAGAATGGCAGGCAGAAGTATATTACACTCACATCTACCCCAACCATGTTTTGGGTAATCGGAGGTAATCCTATCTGTCGTACATCAGGTACAGATCCAAATTCCGTGCTGCTAATGAGGATTACTTGTCAGAAAAAAACCAATAACACTTTACCTGACCAAGAATCATACCTGAGACCAAATACACAACAGTTGCATAAACTATTGTTGTGCCATCGAAGAAGTAAAATAATGGAATGTAATTTGTATTCCATTTTAGCACACGACTAAATGATAAACGGTACCAAAATCAAGGCCCTTGCTTGTTACGATGCAGTATAAAACAATCTGCCATCAGACTGACAAAATTCCGTTCAAAATATCTCATATCCAATAATTTTCTTCTGCTGATGTCACTGTCTTGTCAGAAGTAGACGAAAAAAACTAATATTTACCGATAAACAAAGAAATTTTGACATCGCACTATGTAAAAAAACATTATATAAGAACATACGTAGTCCTGCAGACTATCTTAACTGATAACGATGTATATTTTTTAATATTCCACGTAATTTGTACGTCAGATGAGTGGTACACAACGAAGATAAGCTGTTTATAGATATTTTGATCTAGAAATGTTAGCGATAGAAAGAACTGCACGTTAGAAATTTTGTATTTAAGAGGTGTAATTTATAGCGGATTTGTCTCATGAACCTCTAGCAAGTTATCTTGTAAAGTTAAGACATGCCAATACTTCTTGATTTCTTGGCCATCGCTCGGATTCTGGGGCTCAGACACGATGCTTTATTTATTTTGTCTCAGCTTTCACGTTAAAGAGTTAACCTATTGAGTTGCAACGGCATACCGGTGGCCAGATACATTACATTTTAATTATGTCTGGTATTCTAACACTTGAAATACAGCCATAATCTTGAAATGTACCTAATTTATATTTTTACGAAAGTTTGAGATATTGCGTATAAGTAATTTAACGAAGACATTTGAAAGAGAATAGTAGAGCCTCGCTGATTTTAGTATGAATGGGCCGGCTCGACCGGGGAAGGACTACTCTCTCACAGAATAACGACGTCAAATAGCAGTATTCCTACTGCTGTGTTTCGTTCGGTGAGTGAGAGTGCCGGAGGCCCAATCACCCCCTTTCTCCCTTCCTGCTCCTTCTCCTTCCCACTTCCTTTCCTAAAGGGTCGGCAACGCGCAAGTGATGCTTCTGGTGTTGCAGGCGTCCATAGGCTACGGTGACCACTTACCAACAGGAAGGCCGTATAATTGTTTGCCACCATAGTTGCATGAACAAAAAAACTGGTTTGTCTGTACAACAGTATCTAGTGTGATTTCGGAAAAGAGCAAGACAGACATAATGTTGCAACTGATTTTACTAGAAAGAAAATTGAATAAAATCCCTTTTGATCTTTCTTAATATTTCCATTTCACTTGTATGTCTTGGATAGGCCATTGCGCCGAGGCGTGCTGAAGGCTCGACTGTTACTACATCTTTATATGTAAGTATATATAATTCTACTGTACGTGTGTATGTCACTGAACTCCTACTAAACGGATGGAACGATTTTGATAAAAAAAATTGTGTGTGTTCATGTGTCATGTGGATTCGAGGTTGGTTTAGACTTGGGTTTTTTTTTCGTGTTTACAGTACAACGTCTGTCGGGACAGCTAGTATTTTATATATTGGCATTTTGTAAGGTAAGTTAGTCTTTTTGGTATATATGAAGGCACTGTTATACAAGATCTTCGAAGAATTCACGTTAATACAAACATCTGAAACTGTTATTGTATACACTATCGATCACGATCAGCCGTCTGTTATCAGTTAATTTCGTGATAGCAATATAGCCATTTATTTGTCACTACGTAACTGGTTAAACTTTATACCTAAGAAAGTTACACGAGTTGCACGTGTCGCTTATCTTTTACACAAGCCACCTGCAAAATATAGCAGAGGCTGTCAACAGAACTTCTCGGGACTGTAGCATTATATCTGCAAGCATTGTTATTCAATGAGTTAGAATAGAACAGACTTAAACATTTTGTAACACGCTGTCTCGTTCTCACAAATTCTAAATCAGTTAGATTTTGGACTGTGTCATGTATGTTTAGGTTTCAATTGCCATCAGATATTAATATTTTTAAATCAGTTTATGAATGCATGGGATAGGGGATCCTCATGGGAGAACCCCGTTCTCCCACCCGCGGTCTTCGCTACGGCGGCATAAGGCGAGCATAAGCGCGCCTGCGCCGCCCGGTTCGCCGGCGGCGGCACGGATCCACCAGGATACTTTCCTCACGGATCCGCTCCGCCGCCTCCTTCTGCGAGATGACGTCCTCGCAGAAGGATGCAACCGCTACCCACTTCCTCTCGCTGTCGACCATGGCTTTAGGACTATTAGTGCCTACACTTATGCATGGAAGTGAAAGCTGGGTATGGCAAAAGAAGCATGAGAGCAGAATAAATGCTGTAGAAATGAGAGCGCTGAGAAATATATGTGGTGTGACTCTGAAAGATAGAATAAGGAATAGTGTGATTAGAGAGAGATGCCGTATGAAAGTGGATATAGTGACGAGAATAGAAAAGGGTATGTTAAGCGAGTTTGGGCACGTAGAAAGAATGGACGAGAAAAGACTGACTAAGAAAGTTTACAAGGCTAGTGTGAATGGAACATTCGCAAGGGGAAGACCTAGGCGAACGTTTCTTGATCAGATCGGAGACGTTCTGGTAAAGGCCAGGTTAAGAGCACCTTAAACCGGCGAGCGTTATGAGGAATGTTATGAAAGTGAATGATGCCAGAGAAGTGTGTCAGAATTGTAGCAAATGGAAATCCGTAGTCTCCGCCTACCCCTCTAGGAAACAGGCGTAAATCTATGTATGTATACCCGAATCGAGTATCTTTTGTAAAGCAGGTTTTCAAGTAGGAATTTATGAGCAGCACATTTATCCTATATACAACTATCTGAATAAAAAATCTAAAATACAGCTGGTTACATCTGGATACCTTATACCTATAACCTTATATATATCAAGCTCCATTATCCCTGGGCAGCCATGAGTTCATGAACTGAATAAAGGCTGAAATAAGTTCACAAATCAGTTCATATGTTTGCGTTTGTGTTTGTGCGAATTTGTCTGATAAGTAAATGAACCCCACGTCTCACGTATAGATAACATTTTATCACTAAGTAAGTTCGTGGACCTTGGCGAAAAAACCCACAGGTGTGGATTTATTTCGCAAATAAAGTTATTTTGTGTTATAATTAATTTAATTTAAATGAATCTTTAAATTATTATATATTTAAGTTTTAATTTATATATGTCTTTGTGTATACTGGGTTTGACTGGTATATGAAAAATTAATAATTTCTAATTTGAAAATATTAATTTAAGTTAGTTTTAACAGTGACAGAACAATTTTTAATGTGTTACAGACACATTAACAAATTGTGCTGTCACTAAGATATAAGATAATTTGCTTAATAATTATGGTTACTTTATAAATAATCTGCGCTGTAAAACTGTCATGCTTCATACAAGTTTATATGTTAATATTACATCAAGTGTTATTTCTGCTATTAATCGCTAACGAATATTTCCTTCACTAGAAGATTGTAATTGAGGTTTAAGGAGGTTGAGCGACATTTTGTTTTTTTTAAATGTTTTTAATTTAAATGCCTACAAAAGTTTTGGTACTCTTTAGCTGCGCTTTCGTTGGCTCGCTTGCTGTGGCAATGAATAGCGAAGGGATTAAAAATCTGGCAGACGGCAATAGGCTCGCGCTAATGACATGGGAACTAAATTCATAGAAAGAGAAATGTGTTTAAACCTATTACCAGTACGAAAATTTAATATCCTGACACTGGTCTAGCCTTAGGGTATCGTTAGCCTTCGGGTTTCGGAGGTCAGGTGGCTGCCGCTCCGTGTAAAAACTGACATCCAGTCAAATCCGGTTAGACCAGAAAAGCCGACCCCAAGTGACTTGGGAATAATAAAGGCTAAGAGCGAAGAGACCAGTACGAAAATTTAAGCGTGAGTCGATGTTTGTTTGTAAGAAACGTGTAAATATCCAGTTAAGATATAAGTAAGCTGAATATTTATATCACTTAAGGAATTTATAAATTCTTTTCCACTCAGATTAACGTAAGCTTAAGTACACAAGCGATAATACGCAGACTGCCCAGTGTTTACAATAGCGCGACACTCGACGCTGGTTCGAACACCAAACATCACTATCTGAATAAGATGTTAACTTTATTTAATTGATTTATTATATGTTGACAGTGTAAAACGTCGCCACAGTCCGGAAGCCCACTCCAAATATAATAAATTACTGAATACCAACACATGATAGTCGATGTCGCGGTTGATCGATTGTGGGCGATGCTTAATCGATCGACTCAGTACATCCAACATGGCCGCCCGGTGATCGCTTCATTGTTTCGGTAGCATGCTGCATTTGGATTACCGTTATTTTGTTTGTTTGAATTAATTGGATTAACGCTGGTTTTGAGCTATGTTTGGTTATTTAGTTATTGTATTGGACGCTAAGTATTATGCAAGATATTGAGATTATGGAAAAAATTTATATTTCTAAAAGATAATATCTCTTTCTAAACATATTTTTGTTTCTTTGAATATGATCATATTTATTTTTGATCATATATTAATCTTTAATTATGTTTTTTATAATATCAAGTGAACTGAATTAGATAACATATTTTTAAGTTGTTCAAAGTTGTAGGATTGAGTTTTCTTTAATTAGCTATATTACATTAACGCACTGAAGTGTGTATAATAAAATACTGTTGCACATCTCATTAAACTAATACGACTTAATGTACTAAAAAATAAAAAACGTTTTGAACAAAATAAGATTAAAGTTTCACCAAGATGTTATTGTATGCAATATCATTTCTTATTACATATACAGTGTTATCTAATGACAATGTAGTCATCAAAACTAAGTCCATTACGAAAATCTCGAATGTAAGAATCGATCGATTTAGACCGACAATCGGTCACGGTACAACACTATTAAAATTCTTAATTGTCATATTTTACAAATTGCATATTAACTTACTGGGCAAATCTGCTTCTAAATATTTGATACCTATAAAGCGATTCGATAAGTTGATTAGTATTTATGTGAACTGACTGACTCATTAATTTATTTTATTTATTTCTCTTTGGGTTATTATGACTTTATGCGTAATCAACGGGCAACAATTTACCGTTACTTTGATCAACAATCATTTTAATCTTTCTTTTTACAAATCGTAGTTTACATTATTCTCTACTAAGTTAAGACTTTAATATTGAATAAATATATTACTTATACATATTTATTCTTTGTTATTGAGATGGCGACTGGTAATACGGTTAAGCTTTCGTACAAGACAAAATAATGTACAAGTCGACAAGGTGCAACTAGTTTATCCTGGATGCTCGCTGCTTAAATATTTGTAAAGACCTCCACGACACAGGAATTATAAGATATACTTTCTTAATTAAGGAATTTTACAGTAATTTTGATGTTTTTAATCAATTTAAAATTTGTATTAGTATTGCAATTGATTTATTATTTAGTGGGAAGCAACGTTAAGTGCGCATTGATAATAAATAATCAGGACTCCAAGTTCTTTCGTCACCAATTTATGACGACATATCTCATTATTTCGGACTCCTTACTGTTTCACATTAACGGAGATATTGCGAACAGTCATCTTTTTCGAGGGTTGAGTAAAAACTTTCATACAAACTCTATTGTTGCGCCTCAGAACGAGACCACACTAACTGCATTGTCAAAGGCAGCCATCGTGGTTTCGGTAACACCGCATAAAGAACTCGGACAAGTATCGTCCGTGAATCTCAACCTAAACATGGTTTTCTTGCGTCACCCGCCATGAATCCGTAGTCCATTGATAAACTTCCATATTGGCGAATAATACAAGTATAATTATTATCCAACAAAAGGTATGTACGAAATGCTTTTTCCTAAATATTTCTAATAAGCCATTTGATCTTTTGTATCAAATAATTTTGTCCAAATGTTGCATATTGCTTTTGGCTCAAGGCTAATGGCTAATGCACCAACACACTTGATAAAACTTACAGACATTGAAACAACGGACCCTAAGAACACTCTTTAGAGAGATCATGGCTGTAGGTAGCTAATGTATGTGTATTTACATAATCACTACGCAGCGAGTAGGCGTCACCTATCTTGTGTGTAGGCGCCTTTAAGTCACTTCAATATAAACCCACGTGCCTTAGTCGCTTCGTCCTTTAAGACTGCGCTGAGCGAAATGTGCCAAAACAGTGGTCACAGTTAAGTGAATAAAATCAACACTTTTTGTTTAATACAAATATAAAATATACATTTACCATAACAATGAATGTGTTTACAATAACTCCGTGTAAAAAACTGAAAATAATTAATATTTTCGCCTACAAAATTACATAAATTTGCAGGAATAATACAAAAACATAAGCTCGTGTTTCGTGATTTTTAGATTATAACAGTAGAAATCTACGCTATTTTACAGCTTAAACGAAACATAAATAGTTATATTACAATTTGTCCGTCCCAAATATTTAAGTTATTGGTTGACAATAAAGATAAGCACTTCAAATCCTCCATACAATTTTACTATGGCGGCCGTGCGCCGATTTGAATATGCGCCGCACGAGCTCTGTCATTATCTGTCTTACGCTCGGCGCAGTCTTAAGATTTCATCCTATTAATTGGTAATGCTTATGTAACTACGTAAATATAATAACTTTTTTATGACAACTCCTGCAGCAGGCGTAGTACCTGTGTCGCGGGGAGCTTTACAAACATTCAAACAACGGACACAAAGAACACCCAGACTCAGAACAATAATTTGTGGATCACACAAATTTTTGTCCCGTGTGGGGATCGAACCCACAGTACTCGGTGCGGCGGCAGTGGCGAGGCGACCACTTAAACCACTACGCCATCCTTGCGATAAATCGAACTCTAGTTGCAATGAAAAGTAGCTGAGTCATTAATTTGTAAAATATTTATTTATTTATTTATTTATATCAACATACAATTGCCTTTACAGGTATCTACCCAATACGACAATATATAGCTACATAAGTGACAAATACATTAGAGTTACTCTTATGAATTCCGCCAATGTACAATTAAATATATCGATACGCTGAGAGACGTTATTTAAAATATTAAGTGCGCGCCCGACTGGTGAGTATTTTAACAAGTTAGTGCGAGCCACTGGAACATCGAACAATTTTCCTCGCGGCGCCTGCCGCAGCCTCGTTTTAGGAACCACTAATTTAATTGAATCTAATATTTGAGGGTTATTTAGTTTCCCACGAAACACTAAAAACATGTATTTGGCTAGTGCCAAGTCTCTCCTAGCTTCCAACTTATTGTACCCCACCATTCCTATCACAAAAAGAGTAGGATACATCAAAGGGTAATAAGGGTAGACTCCATATAGTAAATGACTCCATGTAGTAATATGACTTATAGCTATATATTATAACTAAAATGAGTGCTTGAATTGAATGGTTTCCTAAATAAGCTATAAAATGTTGGAGAGCCCAAAATATTTGTGTACCCTTTTGTTTTTTAATTTGACATTCGTTTTGTTATTTTAACGCCATTATTTGTTTGCACGTTTATTGAATGATGAAGATTAGTCATATCACTTTTCCATCATTTATTTGTTTTTTTTTACACACGGGCATAGATTATAAGTATTTTATTTTTTGTTAATGCATGTCGTGGCAGCCTATAATTGAGGCAGCACTATATAATGGTTTTCTGTGTAAATATCATTACAATGTTTTAGTGTATGCTTTGTTGGTTGTCCTTAAATAAATAAATATAAATAAATATCGTCAAACTATTTTCGCAGCCATCAATTAAGCGCTGGACAGATATTATCACGGTTAAGGCCATGAAAGACTGTGGTTTGTCTCTGAATTTCAGATAGGCCCTCCAGTCCCTCTGCCGACTTAAATCTCCCAAACAACCCCGGTCTATATTAGCCTAGGCCGAGTATGTTAAGAGATGCTGACAAACTGCATTTGAATGAAATCAACCTTAGTGATAATTAGATCTCACAGAAACTTTAGTCAAAATTCTTTCTTAGCCGACTGTGGTATTCGAATATCATTGCTGGGACTAATAACGTGACGTAGAAGATATCAATAAAGATTTTATCGATGTGTGTGTGTGTGTGTTTATCTTACGACAATTGTGCAACAATCGGCGCACACGCAGACACATGGCAACCTCCACGACACGATCAACGGTCACGTCTCCTACCGTCTCGTTTAATGAACACAATTGTATGTCGTAGTCCAATTGTCAATCTGTTAAGTCAAGTGTATATTTAGACACGAAATAACTTCTGAACTGTTTATTGCAATGTCATGAAAGTATCATAAAACAAAGGCCCCCTCCGCGTCTGTCTGTTCACGATACAATCCAAAACTACTAAACTGATTTTCATGCGGTTTTCACCAATATACTTATTATACAATAATTTGTTAAGGTTTTGTACTAACCGTGGGAAGCCGGGGCGGGTCGGTAGTTTAATTATATAACTATTTAATGTACAGTAGAGTATTAGCTAGACTCTGTTGCTATTTTAAACTAGTTTCTGCAGGAACGTATTACCAGGATAAAAGTAACCTATTCAGGATGCAAATTTTCTTTGGAAGCTGGATTTATTGTGCATCTGATTCAAAAAAATATCGTTGCCTCCACTTTTATTGCCTCTACTTAAGCCATTCATTGCGGCTCTTGTGACTACCCTCGTTGGGATGACCTGTATCCTACTTTACTTAACTTATTACGCGGGAGCAGTTATTGTCGAAATGTGAGAATGATTCAGCGTAACCTACGAAAGGAAAACAACATCTAGCATAGGCCTATCTAAGTTACGTTGCATATATAATATATAGTAAATAAAAGTCGGTAGTTATTCGACGCCATGATAAGATAGCTATCCGAGCCATAATCACAACCCGCCTGCCCAATAGGTATTGCTATCGCCCGTCCATCGATACAGTATTAATCCGAATGACGCAAATTGTTCTATTATATCAGTTAAGTATTAAATTGTTTGTAGATAACCTGATTCAGTTGCACTACTGTAGATTTTGTGTCTTTGAAATAAACAATAATATTCATTTTGACATTTTTCTGGAAGGAGCCACACCAGTTTCATAATCAAACTACCGTTGTGCACAAATTCGTTCAAATTATTATTATGAGAATGTGTTGAAAATATTATATACATGAGCTGCGTCTTGGCTATGCAGGCTACTATCTTCAAATAACATTTGTTCGTGATTACGCGCATCAGTAAATCAAATTGTCTTTCTACAAATAGTCAACAACTTTTTGTCGGACCGAACTACAAAATATAAAGACGTGTCAGATAGGAGATGAATGCTGTACTGCTAAAAAAGTGGCTAACAAGCATACGGCCCACCTGATGGTATGTATGTATGTATCTATCTTATGTGGGGGCCAGTCAGTGCAGACCGGCGACACTTCGACCCAGCGGGATCTTTTGTGTCGACACTCTCCCAATAACGACTACCATAGATGTGCATGGCAGCCGGGACTGACGGCTTAACGTGCTCTCCGAGGCACGGAGCAGGCGATAATTGTCAATCAATACACACATCATTTCGAAAAGTCATATAACTTCCGAAAGTCAGAGGTGCGCGACGTGGGTTCGAAGCCGAGACCCTCTGCATTGCAGTCTGTTGGTCTCCCCACTGAGCTATTGCTGCTCAAATCATCACATCGCTATCATCACATGATGGTAACTGGTCACCGTAGCCTATGGACGCCTGCAGCACCAGATGCATCACTTGCGCTTTGCTGACCCTTCAGGAAAGGAAAAAGGGAGTGGGAAGTAGAAGGAGCGGGAAGGGAGAAAGAGGGTAATTGGGCCTCCGGCACTCTCACTCACCGAACAAAACACAACTCGATATTCTGTGAGAGGGTAGTCCTTCCCCGGTCGAGCCGGTTCATTCTTGCTGAATTAGCGATGAGAAGCTTTTTTGATTTTAACAAGATTCTAGATAAAACTTTTAAATCGAAAAACGAGATGAGGAGATGAATGATGAACGAGATGACTTGATGTCTACAATAGAATTCAAACACCTTATATCAACACGGTAAGGCGCTGTTCTGTCAGAAGAGAGCTTTGCTTATCAAGGACAAAAGTGATACTAGTGTGACTTTTAAGGCATGGATGGCGTATTGGTTGGTTTAAGTGGACGCCTCGCCGCTGCTACTTCGCACTGTGTTGTGGGTTCGAACCTCACACGAGACAAAAATTTGTGTGATCCACAAATAGTTGTTCCGAGTTTGGGTTTTCTTTGTGTCCGTTGTTTGAATGTTTGTAAAGTTCCCCGCGACACAGGAATAACTCCAAGGGCGAGGGTAGCCTTTAAAAAAATTACAGCGAATCCGTATTGATCGATTGGCGTGCGTCTTACAAACTCTTTTACGAATTTCATAACGTAACTAGTTAATAGCATTTTAAAGAAATCAATATTATCAACATTGACGCATGCCAATGGATGGACCATGTTTGCTTTATTACATTGTTTTCATATCAACTTACGCCATATTCTACAGCCGTACAAATATCGAATATTGAAGTGAATGAAGCTAGGGAAGTGTCTCAGGATCGTAGCAAATGGAAATCCGTAGTCTCTGCCTACGCCAAACAAGCTCGAATCCATGTATGTATATGCAAAATATTTGTTGATCTTCGCAATTATTAAGTCATAAATTGATTAACATAAATAATCTGTAAATGATGCACCGTATGAATTAAATTACTTTATAAATATTTTATCGCGTAGTTTATTTGAAAAAGAATATCCACATCTTTTACATAATTTTGAAACTACTATAGTTTTTAAATTGTATTAATAGTTTAGTTTAATTTCAATGTAGAACATTCGCGTAAAGTGAAAACAGTTTAATATTATATATTCAAGACATTGTGATTCCTTTGCCACCGGTCTATCGTTGCATTGGAGATAACATTTTATGTTTAATATTATAAAATAAAAGGCCGGTACAATCAACAGTGATTAGTGTACATTATTATAGAACTAATAATCCTCTATTATAACATAATCTGATAAGCATTAATTGACTGCACTCTACTCCAAACTATAACAAACATTTCGGCATACACTAACTCTACAACGTCGATGGTTCCGTACAAAAATTGTAATTGTCTCCTCTCTATCTATACTTCTATACTAATATTATAAAGAGGAAAAGTTTGTTTTTTTTGTTTGTAAGGGTTTAACTCACAAACTACTCAACCGATTTTATTAATTCTTTAACCATTAGAAACGTATATAATCACCGAGTAACACAAGCTATATTTTACATAAAAAAAGAACTATTACTAACCTAACCTACTTTTACGCGAGCGGAGCCGCGGGAAAAAGCTAGTCAGTAATAAAATAATAATGTATATCCAAATTACCTCAAAAGAGCATAAACGGCAGAGAAGCTTGTAGCGAGCTGAAAGTGAGTCAAGACATTGCGACTCTGAATGCCTCAGAGAGTCGTTTAGGGCCTCGTACCCGGTTTGCCTTTAATGACTGGCTGGAGTGTAACTCGAAGATATCGCAATGCGTTGACGCCGACCTCTCTGCAGAGAGGTAATTTCGGGCTCACCCGGGTAAAGATGGAATGTCGCGGGTGCTACCGACTAAATCTACCACGGTGGTGCCATCTCGCTGCCTTAGATGGTGAGCCAGGACAGTCCCGTCCTGACTAACGAAATGCGAATTTGAAGCTCAACTATAGATTGTCTTGGTCAGCCAGTGAAAGGGGACTAGCAGAGTTGTATTATTAACTATCGTATTGCTGGTCACGAGTCTCTTAGCTCATATAATGTGGAATATAAAACCATAGTTGACAAAATGTGCGTGTAATATGTACCTCTTCTGTGTCATAGGAATTAGATTCGGTGAGTATAATAGTTTATTAGTAAGTTGAGTATTTATCAATTGCATATTGTTTGGGCTGTTACCAGGTAGAGTTCGGTCTACACCAACTTATTTTAAAAATGAACTAGTTACTGAAAAATAAAACACACAACTTGAGTGGCTGTTAGATAAATTGAATTACCAAAACTGTACAAATATTTATGTTTAATTAACGTGTAAAAGAAGGAAGTATTTGTAAAATTTACTTTATTTACAAGTTTTAATACATAAATAAATATCTGTTAGTGTTAAATATTTAATTAGTCGTGTAGTGTTCTAATGACTAAAAATAATGTTTATAGTAATGTAGGTATATATATTTCACTTACATATTTTTTGAGTAAACATCAAAATGTAACTTTATTAGTCACAAAGAGATATGAGCGCATTTTCTAATGTATTTGGGTACCCATGATGACTGAATAGCAATGACAAGGAGTAGAAGTTATTCATAGAGAATCTTCTTAACACATATTCTCTCTATGTAGTAGTTTGGGTAACACTGCGTCTAGGTTAGCGTTGCGTAGAATTGCTTTTGAATAATATTAAAATACAGTCATTTACAATAGAATACTTAACGATGTAACGCACGTGAAGACATTTAAATTAAAATGTATTAACATTAAAATTCAAAGGTCCTTCCTTTGAATTCGAATGTTAATGCATTTTAATTGCACTTTCAGATATACCAGCTTTTTTTTAAATATCTATTGTGGAAGAGTGAGAAAATGTTTTTTAAAATAAATGTAGGTTCGTATTTGTTATTAGTACCTAATTGATTTATAAAAAATACTCTCACTGTTGGCAAGAGACTTAAAGAGTACCTACTCCAACAAGAGATACTTTATATATCCATAATGAGCACAACTATTACACAAATTACAGCTCCAAACATTGACTTAATATATACTACGCACTAGAGGTGACATCTCAAGTAAACTTTTATAATACGTCTTACAGTGCATGCTTTCTACTTCATATTATTAATATTGCGCTCAAAAGTGTCGTTTGAGTAATTTTTGAGTCCAATATAAATAAAGTAGTAGCTTAATACACATGATGGCTTGTTTTAAATAAGTATTAAAATTTTGCACTTGATTTGCATTTACTTGATATGTCTCCTCTAGTATTCTACTACTTAATAACTGAATAACACACAGGTACCTATAGAATCTACCAAACCTAAACTCTGCAAATCATAAGGTGACTTCTTAGAACAATTTAATCGATAAGGGTCAATATTTACTGTTCCAAACCCAATAACGGAACTCAAGGGTCCCTAACAAGGCCATCAATGATAATTTATTCAAATAATATTAATATAGCCTTACGCGCATCCCACGCGCAGTAATCTGTCCGTCTATGTGGCTCTATCTCGAAAATTGAGGCGAAGACAATGGGTCCCATATCTGAGTGGAATGCGCCTATATCTGGTATCTATTCGGTTAACATACGGGTTAAAATGCTTGGAGTATTCATTAATATAGTGGTTAGAAAGTAGGCAAGTAAGTACAGTTTTCTTCGTTGACTAAACCTTGTCTGTAAAGATAAGGCAGGGGTATAAATAATCACTTCGCCGCTGTTAGTATTGTGGATTAGAGTCCTATACGGGAGACAGTTCTGTGTTCCACAAGATGTAGTTATTCCAAGTCTGGATGAGTCTGTGTTCGTAATTTTAATGTTTGTCCAGTCCCTCGCATTACAAGCTTTTCTAGAGCGGGTATAAGACAATACCCGCACTAATGTTAGAAAAATATGTTGCTTCTCGTTGGATTTGTGGTATGAATGCAGTTTATACATACGGCTGTTCATAAGGTTAGTTGTTTGACAAGAATCAAAGCAGGTAGTGCAAAATTTTATTACGAGTGCTTGTCTGTTAGAAAAGTCTTACTACACTTACTTACACGTGGAGCTACAGTAAGTAGCTGGCAAATATAGGTGCACAGCTATGCCTGCCCTTTCAGGTATTTAATGACGTAATTTTTTATGTAATCTGCGTTGCGGGCTAAAGCTGTCATCCATAGATCCTAGTCATTGGTTGGAGGTCAGCGTTTTGTGTTTTATACTAGTCGCCTCTGAGGTTTTCTGTCAATCACTGATACTAGCTTTGATCGGTTAATAATTAAAAATGTGTTTGACTTATCTCTCTGTTTTTTTCTTAAAATTCAGAATTCAATATAAATTTATTCAGATTAGGTTACAAGGTAACACTTATGAATGTCAAAGTTACTCTTCATCTTTCTTTGAATTTACATTTACTGCCACGTTCAGCAAAGCAAGGGTGTAGGGCTCATGAGAAGAACGGGCAAAAAACTCATTGCCACTCTGTTTGACCTTAAGACTTTCAGGCATCACTCAGGTGTAATGGTTGTCCAGTTGTATTCATATATATATATTAGAATATAATTTTTTAAAAGAAGTTCTTATATCGGACGTCGACAAAGCCACGGGCAAATCTTTATATATTTTTTAATTAAGATAATTCCAATTTTAAAATTGAACAGCACTAACGTATAATGTCAAAGGTCTAGGTTTGTATCAAGGTGTTGCATTTTGCATATTATATACAATTGCGGTCACAAAAGCTGGCGTGCAACCATATTTCAAAAATTATATTTTATAATTATAATGCTTGCGAAATTTACAAACAGACACGGTTTTAGATTGATAAAAAGTGCTAGAAAATTGTTGCACAATTTTTGATTAGCTTTAAATAGGTACTTGACTAATTAAATTTATCTCTCAAAACTATTTTGTTTTTTTCTGGGCGATAAATCAAACGCTGAGTAGGTATGGGTATAATAGGTGTTAGGCAGCATCAGGGATATATGAGTAGAGATAGATCCAAGACCCTCACTTTGATCTTGACCTTTTCGAGAACGTCACTTATTTAGTCCGAGATAGTTTACCAAATTTACCGCTCTTAACGTAGCCTTTATTTAGGACATTACTATTTTAGCCAGATATAGAATTATACCCAAGTCACTGCTCTTAATTCGCCCCTTCTTTAGAAAGTCTCTACGTTAGTCAGAGGTACTTTACCAACGTACCCATCTCTGAACTTGATCGTTCTTTATAACGTCTCTATTTTATCCAGGCAACCTAAGGCAGTTCGCGCTGCTCTTTGTATGCGGATTGTACCATTTACGTCTTACATTAATGTTTAAAACAAACAATTCTAATTAACATTATAATTACAAAAGTTGTATTCAAAGTCTCCTATCGAAAAATCTTAACAAGCCCTCTCTTGCCAGAACTAGTAATACATTTATTGATATAAAACAAGTCACGGGGTCATTACCAGGACAAAGGTTTGTATTGGAAAGTGCGTCACGTGACAGAGGGCTGAGGGGGTGACGCGGCGGGAGGTGAGACCGCGAGGGGTGTAGCGGGTCAGTCGCGTGTGAGATTGTGCGATAGTCTCCCCCGCGGTGGACGTCGGTCGTAATCGGTTTACTGGGCCTAGTAACTGGGTATGGCCTAAGGGCTGAGAGACAGCGAAATGGCCAAGAATGTATCTTAGTCAAGTCAATCAAGAGTCATATGTGTCTTGAATTATTATGTTGGAATTATAATGTAGTAACGTTTTATCAATACCTTGTTGTTAAAGAAACACATGTGGTCATGACTTTATTGCGGTTTCTTCTCGTCCGCGACCCTTTATCTGAACGTAGCAAGCTACCTAAATGTAATCACTGTACTATAAATGCAGTCAAAATGATAATTTTAGTTATGATTGGATTTTAATGAAAATATTTCTTTCTCAAATCATTAGTAGATTAGCAGGCTATTAATAGATATAATATTTAATTGCCTTGACCAGCTAAGATAAATGCATAAATAAGTTCTTATTCAAAGTCAAATTTATCGAATTCGAATTTTTCAATCGCCAGTCTTATCTGTCCTAAAATGTTATTAAATTACAACTAAAGTGGTTATCTAAGGTTACTATTTGATTTCTTTAATAAATTAATTAAATATTATTTTGGTTTATTGTTTAATAAATTATAAATAAGTTTTAATTAGTATAGCTTTTTTTTAATCGAAAGTCACAGATTTTGGATATAACATTCACAACAGGAGAACACCTTTTCAAAGAGGATATTACAACACTCGCAGGTAGGCTACGTTCGAAAAGAGTTTAGAAAGAAGAGTGAGTGGAAGTGTGTTTTACTAGAAAATTAAGCAATATCTTACGCAGAGGATTGCATTGCAATTCAAATAGGAAAGCTACAGCTCACTCAGTGCAACCATATTCCCAAAAGGAAGAATACACACTGTGAAATTTTCGTATCATGTAATAAAACTAGTAAAATATCAGTATTAGTTATATTTATCTATTTAATGAACTTCATATCATCACAAAATTATAAATTTCATTAGTGTTGTTCACGAATAAGTTCTTTACCAGCCCTGTTCTGTGTGATCTTTCGTCTGAGTGTGCGTGAACACTAACTCCTTATGCCTGTTATTTTACCCAATATTGTATGTCCGTGATTTGAACACGAATCAGTAACGCTTTTCAAATGTAATTGCTATGTTTTAGGATGTCGAATTCGCCGCTCTCCTCCAATTTACACCATAGGCCAAGTCTCAGCTAATGCAGGTGACTTGCAAGCCACGTTTAATATGCCACTTCTACCACTTTCAGTTCGCTCCTAATAACCCCTTCAGAGGCGGTCGTCAGCAATCTGATGGGCACCATCAACTTCAGCTAAAATAGTGTTATTAGTGCACTTACTCAAAATCACTGGGTTGACGTAAACGATTTTTGTTAAACTTTAAGGCTTTTTCAAAGGGATATTTTCTTAGAGCAAAATTTCAGGAATTGCTTCTATTTTCGAACTGAAAACGTAAAAGTTCTTACATTCTTTCATAACCAATACTTGGCTTTTGACTTCGGAATCAAAGTCATAGCAAGCATCTTGCTTCTTTATGTGTATGAATCTTCCGTTAAAAACTTTGATAGATGCTCTAACATTCCACTTGGCTCAACCAGAGTCCTATGGCCTAAGCTTGTTGACCAAATCTTTAAATCGAATGGATAAATATTAAGGTAGTACAAAGATCTTAAGGAATAAATCTTACGAGAAAATTTATTCAACTAATAAATAATATTTCTTTCTATCGAAGTTTATCCAGCTCTCAGAGCTAGTATGTAAAATTATATAATTTGAGGTTAGCATTAAGTCCATTTGTAAGCAAACCAACCTGGATATTTAATGCAAATGTACTAGATACACTATCTTTGCTCGCATCGATATTTTGTGCAAGCAATTCTGCTGAATCATCGTCCTTAAGCGACTGCAACAAACATCAATGATCTTGCCAATCACAACAGTGCATTCCTCAAAAATGCAAATAAAAACTTTACCCTTCAAACTGTCAATAGAAAACAAACCATAGCATGTGG